>JAZGTN010000188.1:0-1440000 GCA_037783415.1 Leptasterias polaris
AAACAAGTACAAAAACGTATACAAAAGAGAGTACAATAATATATAACTATACAATATTAACATATTGAAAAACTTAGGCTGACTTTAAGTTAAACATACATGGTAAGGAGCAACTTTCGGCTCAAAGAAACAGAGATACAAAGTGAACAGATATGTTTTGAGTAATTGTTTGAAAGAAGAACTGGCGAAGGAAGCCTGGTGAAGAGGAAGAGGAAGAGGAAGATTGTTCCAGAGAGATGGGCCTGCGTGGGAAAAGCTGTGGTCACCCCAAGAGTGCCGGGAGCGGGGAACCTGAAGTAGCAAAGAGTCTGATGATCGAAGTCTGCGAGAGGGTTGATATGCCTGGATCGAGTTCTGTAAATAGATTGGTGACAAACAAACCGAGCTGGTTGGCATGGACGGCCGAATGTTAGCAAAATATTCAATTGTGTTACAAGATGTTGTGACTACTTGTGGCCATCTTCAATCCTCTTGAATTGATAAAAGTTGGCCATTTTTAAATGGACTTCAATGGCATACCTTTCTTTATCCTGTTGAGCTTGTCGGGCCATGGCTTCTTGCAGCTCATCCAGACGTTGTTTTCCCTCAAGCTCCCTAGCCTCCTGCTCTTTCAAGAGCTTAGTGTGGTAGACATCCAGCTGTTTGCAGATATAAAACAACAATGGTTATTCAGCAACAAAAATGTTTAAATACTAAGCGGCAGTTCCCGGTCACTTACGTCATATCGGTATCAGTTATCCATTTCTCAGCTCCATTTAAAAAAAAAATAATAATAAATTCTTGGCATCACTCGTAGAAAGTATTCAGAAAACCACATTTCTGTTAACTTTGGTTAATGTGAAGTGCGGATTGTGGAATTTCCCTTCAATAAAAAAAAAACTTCTTCAAAAGTACAAAGTAACTATAACTAGTAAACTTGCGGGTACAATCGTGTATAATTCTCTTTTGGGGGGAGTTTGGACTCTGAAAAAGCTGGTATGGTCAACGTTTTGAACTGCATCCCCCTGTTGTCATCGGCTGTCATTATTACCCACAGACGGAATCCAAAGGGACTGTACGCCCAGATTGCAGGACGTCTCTGGAATAGCTAAAAGCTGCCGGTGGTATTAATAATTTAATAATAATAGTAGGTTCTTATATAGCGCTTTATCACACCCCTAGGGGAGTATCAAAGCGCTCAGTATTTCTTCCTGCAAGGTATGTGGAGCTACGTTTTGAAGTATGAGACCTTTTCCTTGTAATTGTAATTATTTACAAGGTGCTGTGGCGCAATATGCTGCCGATCAGACCAGGAACACCGGGGCAAACCCCTTCTCTTTACGATAATTGCACTGTGTTCATTTACGTGCATTACACAACACACAGTATACAGTATACTCTGCTCGTCTTCTTTCTTGGAAACGTCTTGGAAACCTCAAGACCTCACCAACTCTTTTCAGAGCCAAAACTCCTCCAAAATAAAATTTATAGTATACACGGTTGTACTCACAAGTTTACAAGTTATAGTTACATCATATTTTCAACACCATTCAAAGCTTCAAACATTACTTTATTTAAAAGTGTAGAGACCCATAATGGACATGCCATGTCACATTTTGTTGGTATGCCGAATTACAAAAGAGAAATGATGTACAATTCGTACATTGTTTAGCTGTTCTAAAAGGGCATGTATTGATTGGTACTCACAGCGACAATGCATGATTAATAACTTCACCCAAAACCTGAAAATGACGTAGAATTACTATCAGTTATCCCGTAAGCGCTCAAGAAACACAAGCCACTTGAATGTCACCTGCCCAGAACAGCTTGGTCCCGATTCAAGGTCGATTCTGGGCAAACATGTTCGGAATGTTTGGAAAGTCGAGCCTGTGAGTATGGAGCTGCCCTCCAAACAGATGCCCACAACAACAGTGACTGCATTTGTCACAGTTTCCCTGGCGAGCAGTCCCTTAATGAGCTACAAAGTCCGGCCAAACAATGACTAATAACACCAATTGTATTATTTTTAATCCTATAGACCATGTTACATTTGTTTACAGAGTGGTGACCTTGTACATTCTAAAGCGTTTCCTGCCGGGCAAGATACTACACAGGCTATATGGGAAAATTTACATTTTGTGTCATAATTTTCACATAAATTTAAAATTTACAAAAGCAACAGCTGTACAGCTTTTGAGATGTCCCCCCTTTCTTCATATAAAAAGTAGAGAAAAATCAGACAGTGCAATCTTCACAAAACATAAGATTTGTTGTTTTCTTCCATTGATCTGTGTACAAAATGTGCCTGCAGGAAGTCCAGGCTCTGTGGCTCTTTTGTAAACATGTGATGTCACAGGTCACATCGTCTATAGTTTAATCTGAGACATACTCTGGAACACACAATAGTGCAGTGCATCTGTGTCCCACACACCACGAGGCTAAAGGTCAAGTGGTATAAGGCATGGACAGAGTCGCACTATTCTGTGGCCCACATGCATGAGTGGGATAACGAAGTTATATTCAAGCAAACTTGACACACAGTTCAGCACAAAACGCGGACTTACAACAGCACAATATGCAGGGTGTGATATGGACCGTGCGTCGAACACTCAGGATGGACAATTCAAGTTTGCTTGTAGATGATGTTGTTTATATAGGTGAAGCCCAGTTCATGCATCATGCGAAAGTGAAAGCGCAGCAAATTTTCTTGCGTCACACTTGGAAAAACAGCGCGTACCGATTATTGCGTCACAAAAATTCGCTTCGCATTCTTTTTCGCGTGAAGTATGAACAAGGCTTATGCTTCACACAACCCCCTACTCTACAATTTGGAGTTGAAGCTGAAGACAGAATACAATGTGCATTTGTGCTTCTAACCATGCACTTTGATTGGAAAGCCTGTTGATGATGCTTTATACATGCTTCTAAATGCTTTAGTAAGAGGGGTATTTGGCTCTCTTTGCGACATAAATTGGACACCCCAACAACGTAACAAAACAACGTCCTCTATTACCAAAATCGTATGATAAAGATCCATGCTGTAAACTTTTACCAAATCAATGTGACCCTTCATTGTGACCCCAGTAGATCATTTTTTACATATTTTTTTCTTTTAATGAGAGATCGCCAAGGCCACGGACAGCGAATTCAAGGTGAGGGCTACACTTAACTGATTTGGGCTATTGACCCAAATCAACTGTCACCAGGGGCACGTTGCTACCTACTCCTGGGGCTGAAACAGGGTTAACCCGCTCACAGTCCGTAAAGATGTAGGCATGGGTATCATCCACTAGGAGCCTGGCTGGTAGAGCAGAATGCGTTACCTTCCCAACTTCTTACGAAGCAATTATGGTTAAGTGCCTTGCTCAAGGGCACAAATTAATGTCACGACTGGGATTCAAACCCACGCTCTGCAGCTGACAAATATCAGAGCTTGAGTCCAGTGAATTAGACCACTCGGCCACGACCTGCCACAAATATGTATAATGTTCCTGACCTTCTGTTTGTTAAGTGCCCTCTTCTTCCGTTCAGACTCTTGCTCCTTGGCCCTCTGCTGTTCAAAAAGCTGTCGTCTTTGTGAGGCCATCTCATCCTCCAACTTCATGGCTTCAAGCTTCTGCTCTCGCCACCGCTGGACCTGTTATAATTTTTTTTAAAGAACAACAGTGATAAATTCTTGCCAAGGGTGGGAGTCATTGCTGATAAAAAAGTCTGAAACTTTAATCCAGATCTTAAGAGGTATAAATGACGTTGTTTCGTCCTTTTGATAACTCCTGGAGTTACAGATTCCAAGGAGCTTCCGGGAAAAGTATCCTTAGTACATCAAAGACAAGAATTTATCTTTATAAGGAGAAAGTTACAGCCTTTTTTTTGTCATCTAGCAGACATTAAAAGGTCTGAATTAAATGAAATTTCTCATCCCTGTCTTGCTTTACTTGTTGTCACAAAGCTTACAAAAAGTTTAAATAAAAAGTCACATCCCCTTAAGGGGATCCCTCTGCTGCCCTTTCCCAGGTTTTAATTGTAAACTTAGGTGTGATCACTGGCTATACGATAGTTATAGGCTATTACAGGTTAAAAAGCTTCTGACTGACATCTCCGAACAAAAATATAGGCAAAGTAGGGAGACTGCTTACATAGTAGAAAACGAGTAGCATAACCTTCCTTTCTAATCTTTTAAACCATCATTCATAAAAACCTGGGACAGTTTACCCATTCTGATTGGTTGAGAGGACATCACGTTTAAACATGTGATATAAACACGGCTAGAAGTGTTTAAACACAGTTAGCCTTATAAACCCATTGCAAAACGTGCAATGCACGTTCGAACAAGACGTGCGCCCTTCCATTTTGGGAGTCAACTCTATAATTCTTGTGTACAGTTTGACTCCCAAAATAGAAGGGCGCGCATAATGTTCGAACGTGCGTTCTGCGTTGTGCAATGAGCTGCGGACGACCGAAGGGGAAGATATTTATGAATGGGAATCAAAGTGTGTTGAATCGGTTTTAAACTAGTGGGTTAAACCCACCGAGGCCTGGTTCTTGATAATTTTACCTCGACTTTGTCTCGGTAAAATTATCAAGAACCAGGCCTCGGCGGGTTTAAACCACTAGTTTAAAACCTCTTTACCACACATTGATTCCCTTATTAGTTTCATTTCTTACTTTTTGGGCAAGTTCTCTGCAAATCTCATCTTGCCGCTGGACGTTGATTGCAGTAGCTTGTTGCAGCTCCTCAGCAAGGCAAGCATCAGCAAACACAGCTACTGCTTTGTCATACAGCTCCTGTTTGTCTCGGGCCCAACAGTTAATCAGGGTACGACGGTGCTCTGTGTAGAACCGGTTACTCAAAGTCCAGTCTTCGTGGGCCACCTGTCAAATATATATTTCAAGTTTAAGGGTGTGAACATTATTGGTAAGATTGAAAATATATAAGTTCACAGATTTGCACATAACTTACATGGTATAAAGATGGTCATGGTGGAAAACTTCCCTTGAAATTGTTTTGCTTGAAATGCTATAATTTTTTAGGAAATTAGTAAAACAATGAGTCTTTATCATGCGTGATAAAATCTAATGTTTGAAAACAGTGAAAATATATAATGGGATTTTTCACTGTTTTCTCATGACTCTGGAGACCGATTTAGCCAAAACTTTCACAGGTTTGTTATTTCACGTATATGTTGGGTCACAACAAGTGTGGATATGACAAGCACAGTAAGCCAACATTACAATAATTACTTAGTGTTATTCAGAACACTTTGATAGTGATACATATAGATAAAGTAATGTCTCGCATTTAAGTCAAATTTATGACAGTTTAAAGAATTTTTGTTTATTACTTGATATTTGAAATAAAAAGTTGCTTCCCCTTAAGGTGCTCCCTCTGCTGCCATTTCCAAAGGTGTGTTGTAAACTTAGTTGTGATCCCTCGCTACACGACAGCTAACGGTTGTATGGCTTCTGATGCGCACACCAAACAAAGATATTGACAAAATAGGGAGACGGCCAACGTACACACATAGGGCTAGACAGCTCAGTTGGTAGAGCGTATGTACATTATTCCGGAAGTTGTTGGTTCAAATCCCACCCTGGTCAATTTTTCTCTGTTCGAGCCAAAATTACACAGAGTTTCCTTGGTGGTTTATTACTTAACAGTTTAAAGACTTGACATGACAAATCCATGACAACAACATTGTTATTGATTTAAGGTGATTTTGAATAATTCTTACCACATCTGTTCGTGTTTTGTGTGGAAGCTGGCGGCGTAATCTGTTGATATACAGAGCTCTCCTGTTGGCTAGGTCATGAGGGTACTGGTCTACTATAGCTTGGAATGCAAAATGGTCCTGGTCACTCCACCCACCGGTGTCTGACCTGTGAAAAAATAAGATCACTTTTGTTTCAGAGCATTTTCAGAAAGAAGGTTGTCGTAAAGGCAAAGTATACCTTTGGTCTTTGGAAATTTTCAATTGTTCTAATCCTAAATAAATGGAGATATAAAACTGTCATATCTGGTTAACTCTTTCATGCGTCGGTTTAAATCCCTTCCGAAAGATGTGTAAAACAAAGCACCCCTAAACAAAAATATTGACAAAATAGGTAGACCCCCAACATAGGGCTAGATAGCTCAGTTGGTAAAGTGCCGGTGTCGTCGGTTCGAATCCCGCTCTAGTCAATTTTTCTTTTGTTCAACACAAAAATCACAAAAAATAGAGATCACACGGCCACACAGTTTTCAAATAGGGAAAGAGGACTCTTGAGGATGCTGATGTGACCTGTTTTTTTTTTGGGGGGGTCGCCATTTCAAAAACCCCATTTATAATGAAATTATCCGTTTGATAAATTAATCCCCAATAAATAAATGGTGCATGAAGAGTTCAAGGTCACTGGCGAGTGGCATAGCACCCTCATGTGTTTAAAGTAAGCCGGTTTGTTTCACCATCCTGTCGGTTAGTTTACCAACATCAAATAATCCAAGTGGGGACACCGGTAAGATTTACCCATTTGAATTGTAGCTATGATCTCCATTAAATATGAAACCTAATGTGGCTTCAATCCCAAAGCTTGCCAAAAGAGATAAATCCTTGTAGCAGATTTGAAAAATACACACCTTGCAAGGAAGGCTTATTTTTGTCACACAATTCAATTGCTCTTAATGCTAAACACTGATAATAGATTGTAACTTGTGATAGCTTTGGTAAAGTGGGTACCTCAGAACATCTGGATGCAATTTATCCAACTCTCTGAGTCTCCGCAGATACTTCTTGTCCAACAGTTCAAACTCAGACAATACAGAATCTCTCAGTTCCAAATCGGGGCAAACTAAGACCTGAGCTTCAACTGGAATCCCTTCCACCACCCACTTTTCAGCACCTGCAAAAAGACTTCTCAAATAGTTTGATTTGAGATCCTGCTCTAAGCTGAGCTGTTCGTGTCCAAGTCGGTCCAGTATAACCTTCTGCTGTTCACAAACAGACTGTATAGTTTCTGAGATTTTGGCATGATGCTCTGTGAGATCTTCAGCAGAGGGTGAGCCACGGCGAAGCTGGGTGGAGTGTTCAGACAGCCAGGCCTGTAGGTCCTCACGGAGGGTCCAGATAGGATCAACAGTTGAGACCTTAAATTCTTTCAACTGAGCCTTGCAATCAAGCTCCTGATCTTCCACATCCAGCATAAACATCGAGATGGAAGATTTCTCTGACATGCCGCTCTGGAAAAAAGAAGCCTGATCTGCTTCAGCTCGTTTGCGCACAGAGTCCAGGCGTAGGACTTCCTTCTGCCAGACCATCCGATGCTGTTTCAGGAGGCTGTTCTCTTGGCTAGCTTTGGAGATTGCTGCCAAGCGGTTAACCTTCATCAAAGACCTGTTGCCGGTGATTTTCTTTTCCAGTGTGAGGGCTCTAAGCTTCTCGTAGTCTGGGGTGACATACCTGCTGCTTCCAAGCCCTTGTGTCATGCGAACGAGGAGTCTATCTGGAAAAAAATTGGGGGAAAAATATGCGCATAGATGCAAACAAATTCATCAACGTTTTATTGAGAAAAGAGAGTACTCTGTGAGTTTAGGCCACAGAGGCCATAGCCTCTGTTGCCGTAGTCTTGGTCTTGTAGTGCAGCTTCAAAAGTTTCCCACAGACTTTATGAATTTCCAACCGCACCGTCCTTTGAAAATGATAGTGGCCTCACTCTCTCAAACATAAAGTTCTAGGCCTTTTTGTATTATGGAGAATGCCCAATAAAGATGTTATTTTGCTCTTTTGTACAAGTAGGCCGATGTTGTTGTGCAAGCAAGTAACAAGGGCACCATAGTTCTTTAAGTTCTTGAATGACTAGGGGACTAGGTAGCAGTAACTATTCAGTTGTCTTCACGAAATAACTTATCTCGGTAAGTCGACTTCTTTGTCGTAAGTCGTCTTGGCGAGGTAATTTATTACAATGAGTCGTCTTCTGGATTATTCAAGTCGACTTGACCCGATATTTTATGTCGCTAAGTCTACATTTACCACAGAAAAGTCGACCTGATGCAATAAATTATCTGGTTTTCTTGAGAAGTGGGATAGCACTCATGGAGCGCCGTAGGTCTCGTACGGGCTCCCCACACACAAACACACACACATACATTCAATTCAAATCGTTATTGTCCAATCTTTAAAAAGATAAATATGGAAAATTTACATGTCTAAAATTGATTAAAGCTCCAGAACAGGACAGTTTTTACACATCTACAAAGAAATATTTAAAAAGGAGTTAAGACAACAACAAATTTAAGACAGTGCAGTACATGTGAGCCATCAACAGATTCAGATGGGAGAAAACCTGACAGTCGTTGATAGGCACAGAAATTTTTTTAATTGAAGGGGTTTTACAATTTTTAAGAGGAAAACGCAACAGCACAGCTACGTGTAGTTACAGCTGCTACCTAGGAGGAAGTCCTTCCTCCATGCTAGTATAGTACTGCATACAGCGTCCCACCCGGCCCCGTACACTGTCACCCTTTTCCCATGAAGCGCGCGCGCTTAACAAGGTGCCAGACTAAGGCTCAATTTTAGGCTTGATTTTCGTTCCCGATTTAACAGGCCCCTCCACCGTTGACGGCTGTTGACGTCCTTTATATGAAACGTTTTTGCTTTTATATTTATAGGTGTCCATGTATTATATATGAGTGTCATGTCTTCAATATGAAACTATGTCCAATATACAGGGGGCGCTGTTCAATATATTTGTGTTGGTCTTTTATATTTGAGTTTTGCTCTTATATGGTTTTGCTTGTATATTTCTATATGGTTTTGCTCTTATATATATGGGTTTGCTCTTATATATGAATGTGGGTTTGCTCTTATATATGAATGTGGGTTTGCTCTTATATATATGGGTTGTTTGCTCTTACATATGTGGGTTTGCTCATGTGGGTTTGCTCATATATTTGTAACTGCTCATTTAGTCATAAACAGCCCCTCATAGTATTTGCTGCAGAAATAGAGGAAACACATTGTAGGCCTACACTGTTACTGTTAGCGTTACCTGATTCATAAGCTCTACCAATTTGTTTTGGTCCAGTCCTGTGATGTGTTAAGAAAGCTTTGTAATCTCGTCCCGTCATGGTTACTCAGATTTTTGTTACTGGAATGTGATGACATTGACCTTGTTTACTTGTTGTAGTGTACTCTGTAATGAGCATGGCAGGGACAGAACCTTCAAGTGATTTGTCTGGGCCTGGAAATTAAAGACAAAAATGCACAGGGTTGGCGAACAGAACGTACTGAGCACTGCTTGTGATGATTATTACATCTGAAACACAAATTGAGTGATTACAAAGTTCATACCACTACTACTATATTATACAGTACATGACGTACCACAATCCTCTTTCCACTTGTTAAACAATGGAGGTAGGACTCGGACCCCCCTCCCCCTGATTTGCGATTTGTGAAGGATCAGCTGGTCACCCAATCAGTAACTTATGGTATTATTAGGGCTCCCGTATTTGAGTAGGTAACCCCCATCCATGTCAAAATCTGCAAACTACCACTTTATCTACTAGTTGCGATAATCGTTACGATTATCGCAACTATTTATCTACAACACGTCTAACTCTGAGGCATTTTCTGTGGCTTGGTGTGGGGAAAAGCATATCAAATTGAGGTTTCCCATGAATCGTACCTACAATAATTTCCTGGGGCGCTAGCTGTGTAAAACTGTAAGCCTAGAATGCCTAGTCATGCTAGACTATCTTCAACTTGGACTACACCAGGGGTAAATGGGTACCTGTGAGGGCAGAGATGGTTCTTGTGATTGATTTAGCTTGATGCGCTACATATTTGGCAGCACAGGCTGTATACTCCCCAGGGAGCTCAGATGGTTAAAGGAATGACACAAAAATGGCCCAGTGACCAGGGGTAATAATGTTGAAGCGCCATGAGCGTCACTGAGTGACAGACCTGAGCGCTATATAAGAAGCCACTATTATTATTATTTTATTATTACACACAACAGGCACAAGCAACAATTTCCTGCTAAACTAGTGCTAACCTAGCCCCACTTCTGTGTCCAAGGCTAGTAGCTGAATCCTTCAGCTACCCTGTGCTGCTAACCCAAGAAATATGCTTGACGTACATTAGTTGCGATAATCGTAACCCTCCATCATCCTCCCGACGGGCTTTAGCCCGGAGGGTTACGAGACAATGAGCACGAGATTCGACCATTCGTGCCAAAACGTGCAATTTCGACCAATGTTGACAGACTAGTCACCAGATTTGCCCAATTTTTACCACTTTCAAAAATCATGAAACAAATTCTAAGAACACGGGCTTGATCTTCAATGTCTAAGGAATCCATTCAAAACACTCAAAACATCATTGAGAAAATTATTTTGAAGAAAAAAAGATAAAAACTAAAGCCCGTCGGGAGAGGAGGGCTACGATTATCGCAACTAGACGTACATGACATAGGTCATCATAGCGCATGATAATTCACAGCTTCCGTGTAAGCGCCGATTCTTTGCTACATAGTGTAACATTGTAAGCATGCAGAGCCATGAAATTGGCCCCAGATCAGATGATGATGATGGTGTGAACCAAAAGTAAAAAGGGAAAGAGGAAAACTCCCGGACACTTGTACACTAAACAATAACATTAATTAACAAAAACATGACTAACATTTACAATACATTACAATACATTAAAAAAACCATGGAGGAAGAAATGACAAAACTAAGTTAATCTAACCAACAACGTACGTACACTGGGACTGGTACAGACGTACGTGACAAACACTGGACATGCTATATTGCTGGACAGTCACACTTGACTGAGTGTGACTGAGCTGACTGACATGACTGACTACACTGAGTCAGCTGAGATGGAGAATGAAAATCTTGAATCGATAATATGGAAAATATTAAATAAAGCATCATAATATAAAAACTAACTTATCATTATCATTAGTTACTTTTGCTTCCTCAAGTCATCGTGAAAAAAAACACCGTTTTGTATGCAGTATATTATGTGTAGTTATAGACACTGAGACCGTCGTTACTAAGCACGCAAAGAAGGACGTCCAGCCGGTGAATTTTTGCAGACTGGTTGCTCTATGGTTGAAAATTACTTGTTGAAGTTTTGGCCTTCACGTGCGCGTTTGGAGTAGACGTCTGGGTGTTGAACCACGACTGAAGCTTACCGCGTATGGATTCAAGGGCCGGCCAGCTGATTTACTTTCAGGAAAATTAGAATCCATGCAGTTCAAGGCGGTGACATTTCTGCACCCCCCTGTCCTTCTTTCTGTTTTGAATGATTTTTTGAATTATGTAGTTATTAGTACAAATGTTTTAAATTTTCTTGAAAAACTCATTCCACTGAGATTTTGGCTCATCAATTTGTAAGTAATTAACCGTCACAATACAGATCTATATCCAGTACAGAAAGTTAATGGACCCGGCGAATTCACGTTGCATAATATGATATGACAATATAGGCCTACTGAGCACACTAATTTGAGTGGAGTGGCTAATTTTACTAATTAACCAAGCAAAACTGATATGCTTAAGCAGCGCTACATATACAGCCGGTGTAGGCCCATATGTTTTGGGTAGACACATGATATATTTTGTTTGTTTCTCCCACATGGGACCCTCATTTTGGCCCAGAATGCCCATACGAATCCCAGGTAATGCCCACATGGGATAACCCAGATGGGCCCCATGTATCCCAGACGGGTTATCTGGGCCAACCCATATGGGCCCCATATGGGCCCCATATGGGCCCCATATGTTGGCCCATGTGGGCCCCATATGGGACCCATATGGGTTCTGGGCCATCCCATAATATGGGCCCCATATGAATCCCGGGTGCAGCTGCACCCGGGATAATGATGTGGGTGCTGGAAAATGATGTGTGTGCTGCAGCACCCACAGCACCCCCCGCTCTCGCGGGCCTGATACTTCATCATCTTCAAGTAGAAAACGAAATCTACTTTCTTGAAGAAGAAAAGATTAGCATTCTAGGGTCACAACATTTAGCCAAAGTCAGGTTTACCATATAGTCCGTGGGCTACCCCCCTGCACCCCCTGGGGATTTTTGGAGACAACTATTTTTGGAACCCTTGACCATATTACTTTTGAAATATGGTTGTCTGCAAAAATCCTGGTGGTGGGTAAGACCGTGAGGGCGCTGTTTTCAAGATGGCCCCCAAAATACCACTAAATGGCATATTTTAGCCCCCCAAAATCAGGCAAATATCTTTACATTTCTTGATTTGTAGTGAGAATAATACCACAGAGCTGTTGAACTAAAGTATATTTAGATTTTTATTATAGAGGGTGCTTTTCAAAATGGTGGCACTAGAAGTCACTCGATTAAAGTAGTAAGTGCGTTTCCCCTTCCCATGTGTTGCCTCTGCTCTCTGCTTTTCTCAATTAGTTGACGTAGAGTGAGTATTACATCGATGGTGCTTCTATCAGCTCTGTATCCTGACTGAGATTTGGTTACATGACCTATTGGAGGCGTTGTAGCAAGATGTCAGCAAAACATTTATCAACCACGCTCAGGAGAGAGATACCTCTGTATACATAGTTGTCACACAAAAACTTGGCTCCTTTCTCGTAGATCAACATGTTAGCAATCTTGAGGTCGGTAGAGATGTTCTTATGCAACATATCATTGAAGATTTTGCATACATGTAGGTGCCAATTAATCATGACATCTCCTCCACATTACGGGAAAGCTCTATTTCAGAAAGAAGCTAAAATAAAACATCCTTTTCGTCTGGCAACTCACATCTGTTATCTCCATGTAATTCCTTTTCCAAACAGTGGAGTTAATTGGATTATGCACAAACCATAAAGTAGCGCTGCTGACTGCCCCAGGCAAACTTACTGCTCATCCATTAACTTTAATGACCCAAGTAATTCCAACTAATAAGTGAAAATACTTTCTGAGTTTTTGTGAACAAACTCGGAAGTTATTTAATGGAGCTTTCCGGTAATGCATTTTTTTTAGTGTTTCAGGGGGTATATATGCCATCTGGTCGAGGGCTTCTCTTAAACTTCGTCTATTTTATTGACTCGATTACCTCAGCCAGTGTTGGTCCTGTTCCTAGGTCATGAATTATCCACTGCAGGTTGGTTTAGAAGAGTAGAAAAATGTTCTATCAATCTGGCTTTGATGTCTCTGGGGGAAGTCGGAAGCTTGCCAACAAAGGTCATGATGGGATGAGAACTTGGACCATCATGTTGAGTGATGTGTAGAAGTCGCGAAAGTTTTTCCTCTCAGGCTGTGCAAACTTCTCAACTTTGTCTGCTCTGTCTTGGAACCAGTTGTTTTTTAGGTCATGGATTCGACTTCGTAGTTCAGCTCTGTCAAGTTGAGGGTTCATATAGCTGTGTCGTATTTTGTAAGTTGATGAGCTGAACCTGGTGGTCACGTATGGTGAAAAATCTGCACCTTGTGATAAGCAGCCTATGGTCTGTGAAGCAGCTTGCACTCCGAAGCATGCGGGTGACGCAAATGTTTTTGAGTGCATCGGCCGGCATTCGCAAGGATGTGATCTATCTCGTTAACTTGTTTTTCAATCTGAACAGTATCCCATTGATAGTCAGCTTCGATTGGGTACACATATTTAGCAGTAGCAGGCTGTTAGAATTCATCTTTCCTACACCATGTCTGCCAAATACACCAGGCCAAACTACTCATTCTTTTCCAACTCGTGTGAAGTCTGCAATCACAATCATTTTACCTTTGGTCTTAGAGATGGTGCGATTAACTTCATACAAGGCTTCTTTTTCATCATCTCATCTCTGCATTGTTGATGCATACACACTGCTGAAAGTCACACTTTTGCCAGATTGAAGAACTGCTGTCATGGTCATGAGTCTGTCATTTATAGCAGTCAATTCACTAGGTCTTTCGAGATGTCAACCATGATTGTCAGTGATGTTGTAGCGAGCACCTTGGTCTTCTTTGTGTTCAGCTGGAGTCCAGATCCAACCTTCAGCAATAGGTCTCGAGCCTGCTCCAATGTATTTGAAACAAGTGCAATGTCATATCAGCAAAGTCCATATCAGTGATTATCACAGGAGACACTCGCCGGCTCTTGCTGGTCACTATGGTGAAACCCAGCTCATCTTCTCATCCATTGATCGCCTTCCTCAGGGTGTAGTCGAGGACGATGATGAAGAGAAATGGGGCCAAGGTGTCACCCTGAAACACTCCTGCCAGGATGTCAAAGCACACAGTGACATCATCCAGTTAAGTGACCTTGGCCGGGGTGTTTGCGTAGGTTACCCCATTCACTTTCACTAACTTTTTGGGGCTACCCCATTCACTTGCACTAACTTTTTGGGGATCCCATATGCGGTGAGGATGTTCATCATCTTGACCCGGTAGTGTCAAAAACCTTGCGGAAGTCAATGAAGGTGATGACTACAGGGAGATGTTTATGCTTGACACCTTCAATAAGTCTACTAGTGCAATGACGTGAGCCACCGTAGACCTCTCTCGTCTGAATCCCCACAGCACTTTCCACCCTTGAGCGCACCCCTTGCCTTGACATACTCCTCATGGTTGAATGGGCCATCCTCGATGTCCAGGGTATCGAACACCTGATCCACCTCCACCTGTGCACCCAGATGCTGCAGCACCCCCGGTTCATCACCAAGAAGGTTTTTGAAGTGTTTTTTCCATGTCTCTACCCGTTGTCATCGGTATCTCCCATGATCTTACAGGGTCTGGAGGACTTTCTGTCTGTAATCTCGTTGATGAATCTCAGCTCACCGCATGCGTGGTTGACATGAGCTTCTTTCACTTCTCTGTTTTTTAGGGTATAAGCTCCTCCTCCTCGATGAGATCATAAGTTTCAAGTAGGACTTTCTTCTTGCTTTTGTACACTGTCCTCTTGGTTGGTGAAGCTGTGGTCTGCTACAAGACAACAGAAGGCCACATCCATCTCCTCCCTAGCTCTGACGACCCGAGGATCAGATGTGGCTTCCCCCCACCTCTTCACCTTGTCCATGCAGATCTCCGCAGCCTCCTTGTTTGCTCTCACGAACTTGTTATAGCGGTTGGTTGCAGAATCATCATCATCCTCCGTCAATACCTGCAACCGATTTTGAATTTCTACGGCATGGCGGGCATACCTCTCCTGTAGATCGCTGTTTCTCTTGAGCGTTTCCCAATTGTACTTCACCCTGTTTGTCACTGCCTTGCGTGGTGCACGGAGGCTGAGACGAACCTTCTTCACCACCACTCTATGATCTGATCCTACCGTAGAGAAGGTACTGTGGGCATAAGAGTTGATGATACTGTTACGCCATTTCCTCCTGGTCAGAATAAAGTCGATCTGGGCCTTCCTCCCGGATGGTGACATCCACAGACGCAAACCGTTGTTGTTTGTGTCTTGATGAAAGGTGAAAGGAGCG
This sequence comes from Leptasterias polaris, assembly GCA_037783415.1. NCBI lineage: Eukaryota > Metazoa > Echinodermata > Asteroidea > Forcipulatida > Asteriidae > Leptasterias > Leptasterias polaris. Next base: position 15,389 of record JAZGTN010000188.1, read on the forward strand.
TCCCCCAGCCCCAGTCAGGCATTGAAGTCACCAAGGATGGCAAGGAAGTGGTGATTGGGAACAGCCTCTATCGCGTGTCGTAGATCATTATAGAACTTCGTCTTCTCCTCTTCAGGTGCAGTTAGAGTTGGTGCGTAGGTCACCATGGTTGTGAGGACTTCATGAAAGTGACACCATTGGCTTAAATGATGATACTGTTGACATATAATTTAAATTCTAAACGTTTCAGCCTCCAGTTTTGGTAAACAAAGATAAATATCTGGTCTCATATGTATCATGCATTTGGTGATCGAAGATTGCTGCACTATCCCTTTGACTGGTTTGCATGGTACGATTGGTTTAAATTTTACAGAGCTTTTCAAATGACAGTAAAGTCTCATTTTGATTGCCTGCTATGGCAATACAGGTGACATATTTATATGCACATTTTACACTTGATTTCTTGCATTTTCCTTCATATTTGACCTTGTATGACCTTTAATGACCGTAAAGTGACCCCCATTTTATGTTATTGTTCTCTCATCTGTATATTTGCATTTCATGCACCAATAGCTTTAATTTGATACTAAATATGATATGTTTATATGACAAACTACATTTGTCATAAGTATTACATAATCAGAAAAGTGGGCGTGGCTTGTGACGTCATAAAAAAAATTGCCTAAGGATGCCAAGCCAGATTTTGGCTCTAGATACCCTCATCTATCATTTTCAGCAATAACATTGCATTTGTACCCTACTTCAAGGCCCTTCCACAATTTACTCATATCCACCTGACTAATAACAATGAAAACATCTATCATTACGTTTCTTTGGCAGCCATTTTGAAAAAAGCTCCCTCACGGTCTTACCCACCATTAGGAATTTTGCAGACACCCTGATTTCAATAGCCCATAGGATAAGGTTTCCAAAAATACGTGTCTCCAAAAATCCCCAGGGGGTGCAGGGTTTCGGTATTTGGCCCATGCACTAATAGCCTATTACTGGAAAAACCAAAAATTACCAAACTGTTGTATACGATGTTCCAGAGCTGACATGTCCAATCGCCGGACATGACATCAGCTTGAGGAAGAACAGTTCCATAGAAAACAAAACAAGATACCTGTGGAGGGCAATGTGAGTCGAGCTGTGAAAATAATTGGTGAGAAGCTTTTGGGGAAATTTTAGTTTTTTGTTAACACTTTATTTCACCTGTTCTACTTTACCTTTGCAAGCAAAGACCTCACTGGCCTCTTGTCACTCATCAGGGACATCATAGGTGAGAGTCTTCATCGTCTGATCATGAAATTAAGTACTGCACCGGTCACGCCTTACCTACGTATCGCCATTAATTATGCTGAAAGTGTGGAGAGTTGGTCTTAACTCTAGGCCAACACTTGTATTACTTTAGAACTTTAGTGTCTTATACAAACCAGTTCACCACTGCACTGCCGTCTTTTCACCATGGTGATCTGCTCTTTTTCTTTCTCGTTTTCTTCTTTGTTGTAAACTATTTAAAAAAGAATTATCGCAGCGCTCGTGCTCGTGCACAAACATTAGTGGTTTAGGGAAGTTATTTGCAATGATCAGGACTACAGCTTTAAACATGTGTGTTTCCTACAAGTTCTCCGCTTTCTTTTACTTTAAATTTAAACTAATTGAGCAAGGATTACAGTTAACCGTTTCTTTAGTGTCTCATTATTTTTGAATTTGTTCAATACATGTCTACGTTCAGAATTGAGGTACTAGGATTATGTTGAAACCATTTAGACGTTTTTAAGTGAACTTGTGTGTGTATTAGACCCTAGGCCAAACAAACGGTTGCCATGGTAACAGCTGACCCCTGATATTAACAACAAACCATGCAGGGCAGGGAAAATTCACTAAAGTTGAAGTTGATCGGATACACCGTTACTCCCGGGGGTGGTGGGGGACTTACAGCGTATTTCCCAAGCTCTCGAGCGATTTTATAAAACTTACTGGCAGGAAATATTGTAACGGGCAAAGGAGAAGTATATTAGGTTATGTTCTCAATCATTGGAAATAATGTGTTCGTGAAGTTTAAAACTGCAGTCTACGGCGATTTACCGGGAGCTCTTTGCTGCCACTATACAGCTAACATCGAAGTTATCATTTGCAGTCGGAACTACAACTTCATGGAACTCATTGTCAGGGGCGGATCCAGGATATTCCAAACGGGGGGCGTGATAATTTACCAAGCAGCAAATGGTGAATGCAATTTGTAGCGCCTACGAGCGCATAACGCGAACCCCTAACGGCATGGGCCGGTTCCGGGGCCCGCTTAAATGCTCCGAAACAGTTAGGACTTTAGATGCTCTGCGGTACGATCTCATGCAATATCGACCACTTAAACCAATTTTGTTTTTGCAAGATCATTATTAAAACATTATTTTCGAGTTGGGAGTCATCGATTTGAATCGGCCATCCTGAGTTATAAAATCAAAATACAGGCTACAACTAATACTTATTCAGGGGGAAAAACTGTTGGTGAGTTAAACGATAGTGCAATTTTTAATATAAATAACCAAATAGGGTCTCTTTGTCATTTAGTTTTCACATACTTCAGGATTAGAATGTTACACAAAATATGTTACTACTGATAGTGATAAGAACAAGGTGTGCTTGTCTTCAGTGACAGCGCGATCGAGCAACAATAACATTAATGTACGACAAGGTAAGGGTAGGCCTACTAGAGGCCTAGCCCCCTCCCCCAGCCCTACATCGTTGTACTATCTGCACAATTGATAATGACTAGTTTGAAAGAAACACAACGGATATTTACCCTCTTTCTTGAATACGAAAAAAATCTGTGATTTTCTAAACAGAGTGAGACACCATGATTATACGATGCTATGTCTTCACTACCCCAATGAGTAGGGCCAATCCACTTCGTTCGTATCCTTGCCAATTGGGCCTAGCACCATTGCAATCCTATTTTTGTGCCCGATGTAGTTTTGAATCCGGGTTATGAAACTATACCGATAGAATGCTACTGTAGGCCTACTTGTAGAAAGCCCTAATGCTAATTTTTTTTTTTTAAACATCACAGATTTTGGGGGAAAATTGATTGCCTTTCTAGTCGCGAGAGTGAATTTTTTGATAACACGTATTAACAACTTGCGCGAGAACCTAGTTGGGTTCCCTTAACAATTTCACAACATTTAAACTATCTATGGGGACCAGACTGATTTACATAACGCGCTGAGCATAACATATCTTTGCGCAGACGGGCGTGAGATGCGCACAGCATTACACGTATAGACCCCTTGCATAACGCGAAACGCTACACGGACGCTGAGGTCGCACGCACGATTTTACGCACAAAGAACACCTATCGTCCAATGATCTGCCTCCTTTGGCCTTAGTGAGGGCGCTTTTTGGCCTCAGTGGGGGCGCTTTTTAAGAGTTTGACGTCATATGCAAGGGGTCTATTTCACAAAACCTTGATTGCGCTCGGCGCGCTGACTAAATCAGTCTGGTCCCCATTAAATATCAGCAGTTGATCGTCTAACTGTTGTGGATTGTTGAGGGAACCTGACAATGGTTTTTCCGCAAGTTAATAATATGTGGGGAAAAAATCACACTCGCGACTCGAAAAGCAAACAATTTTCCCAAAAGATCTGTGATATAAAAAAAAATAAAATTCAGCATTAGGGCCTTCTACAAGTACAGTAGCATTCGATCGGTACGTTTCATAACCCGGATTAAAAATTAAAGCGGGCACAGAAAAAAAGGATGCACTGGTGCTAGGGCCAAGGATACGAAGTAGATTATCCCTATTCATGGGGCTATGTCTTCACGAGTTTCCGAAGTTCGTATTGTAAAAGTCACATTGTATTTAGCGCGCGCGAGTGCTGACTTTCCATCCAGAAACTTCTTTGCACAATGTACAACACAGGTATAATGGTCGACTCAAGCTGCGGGTGAATGATCTTCACGCCCCCGGATCCCCGCGCCAGGCATGTTCAGTGTGTGAGAAAAACACGCTTTCCACACAGTACACAAGATTCACGTGAGACAATGTCTGTCAGTGAAATAATAGTGGTCCACAAATGAAACAAAGTGTACGAGGTACGGATTTTTAGTAGCTTTTTTGAAATAAAATACTAGGTATTAATTTTGTCTCTCCCTCACTTTTCTCCTTGATGGTTTTTTTTTTTTTTTTTTTTTTTTTTTTCCCTCAAGCAAAAGGGGGGGGGGGCGTGCGCCCCCCACGCCCCCCCCTGTATCCGCCGCTGATTGTAGTAAAGGGATCAACAGGGAACTTTGTTTGAAATTTACTGCAGGTTCTTAGTAAAATCTCTCTGGCCTGTGACACTACGCAAGTTCATCTTCTCACTGATGATTATTATCTTCTTCAAACTATTGTCCAAGCATTCGATAAAGAATTGTCTGAAATTGCAACATTTATGCCGGAATATCTCTGAATGCACTTCGTTGGCTATGGCAACTTCATAAGTTTACCAGTAAAGTTCGTCAGAAAATGCGACTTCCAAATCCCACGTACTATACGAGCTTGAGAGGCACTCCACGGCTATACCATCCAGTTAACTGTGTGATCTAAATGCCATGCTGTATAAAAAAAATCGTCATAATGAGTAGGGCCGGGCTACTTTGAAAACATCTGCAAAAACTCCTTATTTGCATAACATAGAAGATGTTCACTAAAGACGACATTTCACAGTAAAGCCCCAGTCCCAGGAATGTACAAAATGAACATGTTGAGTATAACTCAATCCCAGATGGGTTAATTAACTTCCAGGGCCAATCATGGGGAAAATGACTAGAAATGGTGAATGTTCTTTTTAGGGTTCAGGTAGTCACCCCCTGTTTCTTTCTTTGTTGTTGTTTTTTGCTTGTTTGTTTATTTTATTTCATTTAAACAAAATTCTGATTGTGAAGCCAAGGGATTCTCAGAAAAGCGAACTTGATCACTGTACTAGCCAATAACCCAATGGAGAGAAGACAAGGAATGAAGTTTAAGTTTTAGTTGTTTTTTTGTTATCGTAATGCTGATTAAAGGCAAATGGTAAAGACAGGTATAGTTAAAGTGTAATACGAAAGATTTAAGTAATATATACTGTGTATAACTTGCTGAGAAAACAGCAAAAAACCTGTGAAGGTAATTTCACAAGAACTTCGAATTTATCCGCGTCGATGTCATAGCGAGGTGACATACCAACTCATTATGACGAATGCTGGCATCAGCATTCGCGAACGAACCAACCCTGAGAACGGAGAAACGGCCGGTTGACGCATGATAATTCGTTTCTCAGATGTGTGGGGGAGGGGGGGGGGGGGCGGGGAAATTATCAAAAACCATTTTCTTCGGGGATCGATAGGTACATCACCCAGAGCCATATATACATATGGAGACATCCCTACGTGGGATCATAATTGGTTTCGGTCGATTGCTGACATGGAAGACAGTTGTGTACTTTGTGGTCTTGAAGTCCTACCACTGTTAATGTTTGTTCTTTCCTTTTGTTATAGTTTTTTAATGATCATCTTCTTTCTAAACAAGCATAGTGCTTGGAGACCCATGGTGGCTCTCGACCACGGATCTACCTCCATGATTCATTTATCAAACTTTTATCCCAGTCGATGTTATGCATGTAACTTGATGACCTTTCCCTACAAGCTAATTTGCTTCTAAAATGGATCCCTCTGCAGTGACATATAATATACAAGTACTTTGCATTAGAATTGATCTCTTTTGACTTTTTGTATTTGTATACCTTTTGTATTTTGAACCTTGAAAATAGTTTATACTAGGCCTACTATATTCACCAGATGCAGTACGTGCTTCTCACAAGTAAGACAATTCAAATGGTCATAACATTTTTGAGTATTTACCATCAATCTATGACTATCTATAAAGTAAGCACAACCTTTTGTTCGTTCTCATTGCTGATAATTATTGCCTTACAAGTACAGTATTACACACGCCTACTGTACGTGCGCAGCTGAAAAGTGGAGTATGTTGCGTGCTTCGGGGAAAACCCAAATCACGCAACATACTCGTCGCTAGGCTGTTGCTAAGTGGGCGGGGCTTACTGGATGGAGGATTTCAAGCCTAATTGTAATAATTCGAAGATGTAGCCTCTATGAAATGCGCATACTGATCATTCTGGTGAAATCACACACAGTTTATACATAAACACCATTGCTTTTAAGAGGGGTGCACTACTCTAAATCGACCAAAAATTCATGCGCCAAGCTACTTATCATAATTTGTAAACCCACAACTTATTTTTAATTATAACGTTTTGGGGGTCATGCAACTAATAGAGTGTGTAATTATAAGAACTTATCACAACCTGGGGGTTCTGGGTTTCAAGTTTTGAGGAGATTTGATAAATTTGGGCTTTAAAGTTGGTCCTATTTAGCTTGGGAATTGGAGGAGTGCCTCATGAAAACTGGCGGCAAGTCGGTTTGGGAAAAAACACATTTTCGGGGGTGTTTTTTTCTTGGGTAATTAGCAAAAATTCCAAACGGCTGACCTGCCAAAAATTGAAAAGAAATCTGAAGTTTAGTGGTCTGAAAATATATTTGATTGGTTTTCAAGAGGCTGAGAGACTTTTAACTATTTTTTGAGAATTTTTGAATATTTAGCATTTATCATTGTTTGCTATGGGAGTCTATTTAGAGGGGTGAAACCAGAGGCGACCTGCTGCTGCCCTCTATAGTGTGCGACTTGACTAAAGGCTAGAGACTGGTTTTTCGATCATGTGGTTTTTGATCATGTGGGTGGCCATTAGTGCACTACTCAGCTACATACGCCCAATGAGCTTTATACACGAACATTTCATTTTAACTGAATGAGACTGCCGCCGTGTGCTACATTCATCTATAGGCGCGCTACAGACGAAGTTTGTTTGAATGAAAACGTGGGGCCTATATCTGATCTCCATGCACGTCCATGCACTCAGCATTATAAGACTGGCACATGATATAGCCAACCTAAAACCACGTACCACAGGCTATATGGCATTGCGTCCGATAGGCAACGTAAGGGTGAGTTATCATATTTTATTACAATGTCTCTGATCTCCCATTTTACACTTATAAATACTACTTGTAGTTGTACTAATGTAGGGTGGTTTACCCTAAATACCGTGGAGGTTAGGAAGTTTTTTGAAATAGTAGAGCATGTTCAGGGCTCAGTTTTTATCTAAAGATAAGTTGTATCACAATTGCTGAGCAGTTCAGATTGATACACAGTCTAAGATCAATGATAGCTCTTTATATACAATGGTCACAATCGACGCCATTGCAGCAACCCGTGACAATTTTTCCTTATTTCGAACTTTGAAGTGTACTGAAGTTGTGGAATAATGTTGTTGAAGTATAATTTTCCATTTGACATAAAAAAATATATAACGTTTGTCTGATTCATTTCGTCCACGAAGTCTCTGAAAATGTGCATGCGCCCGGACTAAACTCTGGAGATGAGCCTCATAATAGAGTGGTTGACGGAAATTATTGTTAAAATGAACTGTCTCTACATTAAAACAAAACTGCGCAAGTTTATGCGCGCATTTGCCTGCTTCAAGCTTGATACTTGCGCAACCAAACCATTAATTTGCGCGAGTTTTCACTATTGAAGGCGTAGAGATTTTCCATTTCCTGTAGAGTATAGACTATAGTGTTCTTATTTGGACGCCAGCGTTTTGGGGGTGAAATTACGTGGGCTGTACTTTCGATATTATGTCAATCTTTAAAAAAAAGTGAAACAGGATCTAGCCATTGACATTCCTACTGACAGAACAACTAGGTATACAAATATTAATGATATGTGAAAGCCTAATGAAACTTTTGACAGACATGGTCAGCATGAACTCGTCCGGTCAGACAAAAGGTCGTTTTTGTTTCAAAATTAATGTAAGGACGATTTCCTACCAATAACAGCTTAACACAACAGGTGGCCCTTCCTGCGTTACATTAATTAGACACATTTCCGCGACATTTCAGATTTTTATTTGTTTTTACCAGATCGGTAGAAGGAATTCTTGTTACTGATTCACCGTATGAAATTTAATTCGTCTTTATAGACTGTGACGTTATGAAAAAAAAAATGAATTTCCTTGGACCACGGAAGAAGTTAAAGTGACATTTGCCTCGGATTGGGCGATTTGGGCTATGAAAAGCGTTTGAAACCGTTTGTATGATAGAAAGGTATTTTAAAAGTAAAATATAATGATCCACACAATGTGCCTCGAAAATTGTGTGGTAAATTTCCTTTCACTTCGTGAACTTACACGGCCCGCCATTTTGAAGAGCCACATTATTTTTTGACTCCACAAAATGGCGGACCGTGTCAGTTCACGAAGTAAAATGAAACCACACTACATTATTTCGAGAAAAACCCTTTACACGGATCCGCCATGTGCGTGTAGGACATCGACTTCATGCTTCACTTGGTTTGTATGAAAGTGTCTTAATTTACATCATACTGTGACAATACAGAGTTGTATATTTTTTTGCTATTCACTGCTATCCCCTATTCGAGGTTCTAACGCAAATGGCTGACCGTGCAAAGTGCAAATACTATAAGACAGCTTGCCATTGTTTTATGAAAAGCTGCATGCAGCGGCATCAAATAAAAACACTTCCCCCTGGGAGGTTAATTCAGTTAGCTCTCTGGTGCATGCCACACACAAACTTCAACAAGTTGAAATGCAATCATGTAGGGCCTACATGAGCATACGCATCGCAGTTCAGAGGTTATTAATGTGCAGTAATGAGTAAGATCATTATTCGCTCCTAGTGGATAACAACACACGTGCCTACATCCTTACGGGCTGCGAAGGGGGTACCCTGTTTCAGCCCTAGCATTAGGTGGCAACGTCGTGCCCCAGTGACAGTTGACTCTTTTGGGGCGAAATCCCAAATCAGTTAATTAGTGTAGCCCTCACCCTGAATTGGCCGTCTGGCCTTGTGATTTTAGGCGATGACTCATAAACAAAAATTATAATAATAATCCCATCCCACGCAATATAGATCAAAGGGACACACCGGCTTCGTTGGGTTATTTTGGCTACAAAATATACTAAAACATGACTCCAAAGGTCTTCCAGGAATGGAGAAGAACATTTCCTAAAAGAAACCACCAATTTGGGTCGTTTTTGAGCATTTTTCAAAAAACGAAGGTCACATGGGTTATACGAACCACTTTTTTGGTTCGGATAACCCTCGTGATCTTCGGAGTTAGTTTTACCTCCAGCCGTACAAAAATTAAATACTGCACCGAATTCAACTCTGTTTTTTAACAAGAATTCATGAGTATTTGGCACAAAAAAATACGTATTCAAATTATGGATACAAGTTGTAAATAATTAAAAAAAGTAGAACGTAAGATTTTATTTCAGAGAGTCCGAGCAACGGAAGCGTGTCGTATAGTGCACAGCGTGGGGCTAGCTAACGTAACACAGGGGCAGTCGTGTCGCTTGCAAGCAGAGTATCTCGGCAGTGCTACAGCGCGACGGAAACCCACTAGCCAAGAGATAGCTGTACCTGGAAGCTCATGAACATATGTGGGAGGAGTAGGGAGCCAGACCACCAACTACGTTGTCTTTTTTGATGGTTTACTAGTCGGTACACCTCGCTGATCGAATCCGTTGTTTCAAAATCGCAACGTTCCAATGCTCTGTGTACGTTCCTTGACCCGATTTGTACCGAATTTCTTGGTAATTAAATAAGATTTATGTCAATACATAGGAACACCACTTTTATATTGACGGTACGATTAGTTTAAACAAAATGTGTGACAAACAATTCCAAAAAACGAGCCCCGAAAAAAACGCATAAAATAAAGGAGCCCCTGAAGGGACAAGTGAAAAAGAAACTAAAAATTAAAAGGTGGAAGAAAAAAAACTCACTCGAAATTTCTATTGCATTCTCGACACACAAAATTCCAGCAAAATCATATTTTCGTTTCCTCAAAATATTATTTAATTCGATGAAAATATAATTTGTCTCACAAAAGATTATTTTTCATTTTGTGAACGCAGTGTGTTTTTCTAGGTAACGAAATAGACTGGATCCTAATGCCTTGTCGTGGTAAAACACTTACATAAGCAGAGCACCAGTCTACTTGCAACATTGCACAGCTAGCATGTATCCCGTAAATTTGACAATTGCAACGGCTGGTAATTAAAGCGTATACGGTGATCTTTGACCGCTTTTGTGTTTTCGGTCATTTCTCGTTAATTACGTGATATTTATGTATAAAAAATATAAAAACCATCTAGAAATAATTGTCTTTGATTCTACATAGATTGACTAAATTACATGAACAGGTAACCGGTGTGTCCCTTTAAATATTTTCTTTTATCCTATAATATGGGGGTGTTTTCTGTGTTTAAATTCATCATGTAGCTCTAAAATGAAAGTAAATAATTTATAACAAACTGATCGGGTATAGTTTCTCCGATTTCAAATCTGTACTCAAACAAACATTTTCAAGTTTGCTTTCGGATTATCGATCAGACGCTTAAAGCCACAACAAATTTTGTTATGAAATGTACTTGGCTGTGAAGATGTTTAAAAGTAGAATATATATATAGATCAACACAACTATCCCTCGAAATAAGTGTTGTTTTTCTTTTACTGCGTGATACAGCACAGTCTGTCATTTTGTGGATGGAGTCACACAAATTGGTTCTACAAAATTGTGGATCATGTTAGTTCATGAGGTAAAAGGCAAACCACATAATTTCGAGGTATATTTGACGTGGATTATTATATTATTCTACCTTTAAAATGTCTTTCCAACCATATTTATTTAATAACAAACTTTTTATAGCCCAAAGCGCCCAACTCCAAGTGTCCCTTTAAAGGCAATTTTATGCCTTTGGTTTTCGGAACCGTTCTATTGTTTTAATCTTATACAATTTATTGTAGATATATATACAATTAAACTAACCTGTGAAAGTTGCATTTAAAAAGGTGGTCCCGTTTTTGAGATATCTCCAAAAATCTGGAGCGAATATGTCCACGCAGGAAGAAGAATCCCTAGTTTGGGAATGCACAGTATGAGAAACGTTACTGACTGTAACGCTTTTATTTTGGGATATAAAACCGATATCTTTTTACGTAACCACATCTCTTCGGAGTGACTAACTTGTTTCTCAAAATGCTTCTACCATAGAAAGCTGCTGTAGGCTTCTAACCAATAAATTTGTATTGCCTCTAGTTGTAGGAGTGTTTGCCAAATGTAAACAGTCCCTTTGGTAATTACTCAAAAAATTAATGAACATAAATAATTACTTGATAAAGAGAAAGGTGGAGAGCTGTTGATATCAAAACGCATTGTTAGAAGCGATCCCATTTGAAGTAATGTAGCTTTCGAGGCAGGCATGAAGCCTTTCGCAGACATCTGAAAGCACACAGTTTTTATGCAACCAGGTGTTTTTTCTTTCATTATATTTTTGCAACTTCGATAACAAATTGAGCCAAAACTTCCACAGGTTTGTTAATTCATGCATATGTTGGGATACCCGAGGTGAGGACACTGTCTTTGACAATTGCCAAAAGTATACCCTGACTTTAACAATCTTGTTTTTCTATTTGTTTTCGTGTGATGTAGCCTGAGGCAAACTGCAGTTTATAATGAAGAAATACTAGATACGGCAAAAGAAACACAATGGCGGACGATACCAGTGGTAAGTTTCAATATAATTAAAGGTTTTACCATGATAAATTACAACCCCCAAATTACCCAATTTGGTGTCCCAATTTAATATTAATCTATATGCAGACAATGTTAGCTTATAAAAAATTATGACAATGTCAACTTTTCTGTTAGTCAATTTAATTTGAAATGGATCCCTACTATATGATTAGGTAAATTGGGGACGTTCGATTAGCTTAAACGGGTCTACCCCAGTGTGCTCATCCTGGTAAGCCCCTGACATGAGCTAAACCCCATAATTAACACCAGAGCATTGGGACAGCGGACCAGGAACTTCTTTCATTTTGTGCGTTACGTGCGAAAATGTTCGTGAATTCAGGAAAACATGGTAAAATAATTATTCTCAAGGTAAAACTGCCATGTTAAACTATTTTACAAGCCCACGTTGATACAAAATGTGCGCGTGCTCAAAGCTACTCGAAAGCACTGGGGTCAGGGCTTGGGTCGACTTGGGGAAGCTAATCGAACTCACCCACTGTTTCCTGGTGTTTACACTTGCCTGAAAGAGGAGTGCTTGAAAAGCAAACACAGATATTGTTCAATCTATGTCATTGGTATATTTCAATGAGTTAAAAATATGCAAACGAAAAATTTAATCGGCTTAAAGCCTTTAGAACTCCATAGGTGATTGTGATGTCGTTTTCAACACACGATCATTGGCAATTCAAATAGTCAATTGGCATACAGATGGTTCCAATATGACGTCACACAGTGAAAAGTCTATCGTCTTTTACGGGCAATGGATTTTTGAGCTCGCGTTTTTATGCGTATTGGGGCAATACTCCTTGCATGATCGGCCGGTGTTTCCTTTGGCTGCGGAGAAAAATTTTGAACGCTTGACGCGGCCAAAAGCCAAAACCCAAAGATCGTCTATACCGGGAATTATAACACAACTCTAACTACTGGATTGTTATCCCAGTTGACTGAAACACTGTCAAATTGGGTTCACTAATATAGTTCCAGAAGTGGGCAATACTCAAAACTTTCGATTTGTTATATCGCCCTTCTATGATAACAAAAATCCAGAGAACCCCAACAATTCCCTTAATAATTGAATTGCTTATTTTTTAAAATTGATTGTGAGTTATTGTTGAATTAAAACAGTTATTTTGTAAAACAATTATGGATTGGCATGATTCGGTCACTAGTGCGCGTCTAATCACACTTCGAGGGTCTGTAAGCACAAGGGTGCGATTTCCCAATGCTGACCCTTTTCCCGGTCATTCACAGACCCTTGGGGTGCACTAGACGTGTGCTAGCAACCTCATTGCCAGTAGCAAGTTCGGTTGGCTGACTAGAGTCGACATAGACTTAACCAAAGTCGATCGAACTGTCACTCGAACGCTGCATGGTTGAACCAGCTAGTCCAACTGGATCAAACTAGCTCCGGAGCACTGTTTCTCTAATCAACTAACGAAGTTACGTTGTTTTGTTAAGATTTTGAAACAATACATTTTTCTCTCTTCGATACGTCGTCACCATGTTTGTCGCCATATTTGCCGAAACATTAGACCAAACGCGTTCGGGCGAAACACAGACCAAGCATGCGTAATTTAAACGGCAGATTGACTAAATGTTAAAGGGACACACCGGTTACCTGTTTACGTAATTTAGTCATGTACAATCAAAGACAATTATTTCTAGATGGTTTTTAAATTTTTTTATACAAAAATATCACGTAATTAAAGAGAAATGACCGAAAAAACAGAAGCGGTCAAAGGTCACCGTATACGCTTTACCAGCCGTTGCAAGTGTCAAATATACGGGATACATGCTGTGCAATGTTGCAAGTAGGTGCTCTGTTTATGTAAGTGTTTACTACGACAAGGCACAGTCCACGTTATCCATCTGAAAGTGTGTATAAACAACGGACACGGAAACCAATCAAATCGCCCCCAGCAAACTCGCCAATTACAAAGTCGCCAACTAAAATGTCGCCCTCTAGCTCTAGTCACATATTTCGGGGGGAAAGAAAGTGTGTTCAAGGGAACGAGAACCTATTTTCTAGAAATAATCTATTTCGTTACCTAGAAAAATTATATTTTCATCGACTTAAATAATATTTTGAGGAAACGAAATGATTTTGTTGGAATTTTGTGTGTCGAGGGATGCAATAGAAATTTCGAGTGAGTTTTTATTTTTTCCACCTTTTAATTTTTAATTTATTTTTCTCTTGTCCCTTGTGGGGGGGGGGGGGGGGCTCGTTTTTTGGAATTGTTTGTCACAAATATTGTTTAAACTAATTGCACCGTCAATATAAAAGTAGTATTCCTACATATTGACATAAATCTTATTTAATTACAAAGACATTTGGTACAAATCGGGTCAAGGAACATAGAACATTACACAGAGCATTGAAAAGTTGCAATTTTAAAACAACGGTTTCGATCAGCGAGGTGTACCGACTAGCAAACCCGCTACAACAACAACGTAGTTGGTGGTCTGGCTCCCTACCTCTCCCACATGTTCATGAGCTTCCAGGTACAGCTATCTCTTGGCTAGTGGGTTGCCGTCGCACTAGTACTGCCGAGATACTCTGCTCGCAAGCGACAGGACTGCCCGTGTTACGTGTAGCTAGCCCCACGCTGTGCACTGTAAGACACGCTTCCGTTGCTCGGACTCTCTGAAATAAAATCTTATACGTTCGATTTTGTTTTATTATTTACATAATTTTAATACTTATTTTTGTGTGTCAAATACTCATGAATTCTTCTTAAAAACAGAGTTGATTTCGTTGCAGTAATTAATTTTTATTCGGATGGAAGTAAAACTAACTCCGAAGATCACATGGGTTATCCGAACCAAAAATGTTGTTCGGATAACCCATGTGACCTTCGTTTTTTGAAAAATGATCAAAAACGACCAAAATTGATGGTTTCTTTTAGGAACCGTTCTTCTCCATTCCTGGAAGACCTTTGGAGTCATGTTTTAGTCTATTTTGTAGCCAAAATAGCCCAACGAAGCCGGTGTGTCCCTTTAACACCCGCACTTACTCTCATATAACACCCCTTTAACGAAGATTCCCCCTCGTGATTGTTCCAGAGCGCGTTACACACTCTAGAAAACCATAGGAACGCCACGCGCTGTGCCCGTAGCAATTTACCTTGACCGTCACTACACCAGTAACAATCATTGTACTACACCCATAGCAACATCAGCTTCGTGGCACCTAGACGTTTAGTCACAACATAATATAGCCTATGTGGTGTTATACAACAAATACTGACTGAATTTACTGGTGCTACGGTTAAAACTTGGGCTCTCTCGGTGATAGCCGCGGAGCGTTCTACAGGGATTAAACGCTCCAGAGATCACATCGGGCCAGTCGTATAACCGTAGCACTCAAAGCAGTCAAATTCTGTAACCGACGCCAGGAACTAAAATACGCTTTCCAGATTAGTAAACACTTCTGAAGAAAACGGCATCAAAAGTTGAGTGCTTAAAAAAATAAAATAATAATAACATGGTTTTGTACACAGTGTGTCTAAGTTAAGCGTGCAAATCTCGTCTGCAAGTCTCGCGTGCATTGGAACACTATAGGGACAATGCTTCAACTTTGAAAACTCAGTTTATTTGGGAAGAATTGTTCTAAAGTTTACAATGCCAACTCTTAACACGGTAGTTAACTTGTACTCTCTCGTCAGTAGATATTACATTGCAGTAGATCATACACGGCTGTGCTCCTCATCTCCGTGACCTCATCTCACTCACAAACAATCTGGTCGCGTTTTAAGATCTTCAACTTCATACATGTTAGCTCAACCAAGATTTAGAACCTCTCGCTATGGTCAGCGTGCCTTTGCCAATGCTCACCTGCCATTTGGAACAAGCTCCCTGCCACACGTCAAAGAACATCTTTGAACATCTTCAATAGAGAATTGAAGTCCCATTATTTTGTTTCGCTAGTTTTTCTCTTCACTTGTTCGGAACATAACTTTTGTGTCACTCTGTTGGTTTTTGTATACGCCTTGAACGGTTTCCGGAGATGTGCCTATTTAAATAAGTCCATATTATTATTGTTATTATTATTATTATACCTAATGAGCATGCCTTTTTGCAATTTGCAGGAACTGCTTTTGGTCAGGTTGTCCCACCTCTTTCTGTTTATCTGAAGAGGGTTCTTGACAAGTATCCTGAAGGTGGACAGATACTTAAGGTAGTTTATTTTGAATTTATAACATTGTAACTCATGTAGCCCTACAAAGAAATCCTAAATCTTTTTAACACAATGTTTTTAAGGCAAAACCAAGAGCCGGAATAATAGAAACCAATTCAAACAGGAAAAAATGCGTGGAAAATATTCTTGCTTTAAAATTGCGACACACTACTTACGTTTGTTGCAATATGGTGTTTCCTATTTCTGATTCATTCAAAATTATAGTCTTTTTAGTAGAGCAACATACTTCTTGTGAAGGAGTCAAGTAAACCAATCATGAGTTCCCTCTAAATTAAAGTGTGAAACAAATCTAGTTTTTTATTCTCCGTTATATCTTTGTTGACTTTCATTTGAATATCATCAGGAGCTTCTGCAGAACGCAGATGATGCAAAAGCGAGGAATGTGATTTTCCTTTACGACAAAACAGAGCATTCTTGCAAGGGACTGTGGTCGGATACTTTAAGCGAGTTCCAGGGACCTGCTCTGTACGCTTACAACGATGCCGTCTTCAAAAAGGAGGACTGGGACAGTATACAGAAGCCAGAGCAAAGTGGCAAGGTTGATGACGTAATGAAAGTTGGACGATTCGGGCTTGGCTTCATTTCGGTTTACCATCTAACAGGTGAGGTGATCGATCTGCAGAGGCGGACCACTTATCATTTAACCCCGGGAGGGGGTAACCCTGGGAATTATACAAATGTAGGAAGGTTCCGCTACCCCACTGGCTCTCCGGTAAGCCGAAAAGTTTGATTGGTATAGGGGGAGGGGTGTTGGAAACCAAACAACCTGGCACAGGCTGTTAGCGTTACATCTGGAATCCTTCCAAAGAACAGGATGGCTCCACTTACCAGAGGGTAGATCTCGGTTGGCCTGTATGACTCTACAATTTTGTGTACGAAGGATATGAGTGAAACAATTGTTGTGCCCCTCAATATGAAACTACACAACTCTGGGAACTCTCTTTTAGACATAGTCAAGTCTATGAAATCATTGACTTGACTCCACGGGGGTATTGCACTTTGAAGCAAACGGTAAAATAATTCTTGTTGAAAATTTCCTTAGTTTTCAGCTTAGAAAAGCATTGAGATTGGCTATAATTGTCGTTGTTTGTTCGTGTCCATGTGTGTACATGTAGCTGTATACTGGTATACAAAGTGTTCTCATTGTTAGTGAGCTTTTTACTAATACATGTGCAGTGTACAACGTAGACGTCATGCAAGGTTTATATTGAACTGTTTATCGCACGTGCGCAATGAAGGCAGATAATTATAGTCATTCAAACTTTTGAAAGATCAAACCATTTTGTGCCAAGTGAGTGTGTCTGTACACACATGTAGTCCGTATAAAGTTATACTGTTCAAATATTTATTAAATGATTTCAATCAACCTTTAACTGTTTTCCCTGCAGATCTGCCGAGCGTCCTAAGCGGCAATAGCGTTGGATTTCTTGACCCGCTCGAACAAAACTTCAAATACGATCCCTGGGAAAGAAAGCACTACGAAGGCAGACGCGGAATGCAGTGGAAGACGTCTGGAAAACTCCTCGATGAATTTCCAGGTCAGTTCTCACCATACCTCTTGGACTTATTTAATTGTACAGACAAGACTTTCCGGGAGAGCAATTTCAAGGGCACCATTTTCAGATTCCCATTTCGAAAACAATCATCTGATTTAAGCAAGTCAGTGTTCAACAATGAAAGCCGTGTGCAAAACCGCCTGGAGTCATTCCAGAGTGATGCAGAGATCTCATTGTTATTCATGAAACATATAGAGACTATTCAGGTGTATGAGAGACATGGCCTTGGCGAATCGCCGAAACAGGTCTTTGAAGTCAAGATCCCATCGGCGAAGTGTTTGCAAGTTAGAGCCGACAGAGATGACTTGTGGGCCAGAATCATCAAGGGGAACGTTACCACTGTAAGTGACATACACGTCGAAGCACGTATCAAGGACACAGCGGCTCACGTAAGTGTTTACGTCACCGTTAATACAAGTTCAGACACTTCGCCGGAACTACAGAATCTTATTAAAGACGATGATCTGAATCTGCGGCCATGGATGGGAGCAGCCTTCAAATTCTCTGGAGCTGGGGACGTGTGCATGAAAGACGGTTTAGCAAAACGTGGTCGCGTCTTTTGCTTTCTGCCGTTACCGGAGAGCGAACAATCTGGTCTGCCTGTCCACGTCAACGGATATTTCGGTCTTGGAGATAACCGACGAGGCATCAAGTGGCCAGCTAACGATTCAAGCTATGATAAGAAAGCTCTATGGAATCAGCTTCTTGTCACTGAAGTGTATCCTGAAGTCTATGCCAAATTAATTCTCGCTTCTATAGACAAATGCGAGAAGAAGGCTGACAAGATACTCCCAAAAGACGTTTACAGTGCCTGGCCTAAGATCCATGAAGTAAAGAAGGAGTGGGAAGATGGTGTCCGGAAATTCCTAACACTTTTGAAGGACGAAAAGTTTGTTTACACAGATTACAATGGTGGTCGCTGGATGAAGTTATCCGAAGTTTACCATGATACCGAAAACAGTGGACTTATTTCGAAAGTGTTTGGAGGAACGAATGGGACCCCACTGGCACAACTTCCTGGTCATGTTGTCGAGTCTCTAGATTGGGCAGAAATAGACTACCAGAAAGTTACACCCGCCATCGTGAGGAATCGTATCCGTGGAAATGAACTTCATTTTCTAAGCCGAGAGGAGAAACGTGAGCTTCTCGAGTATGTGATCAGCGACACCATTGATGATCTATTCAAGCTAAAGCTTCTCCCCTTGCAAAATGGCACTTTTATTTTCTTTGATAAGACATCAACGGAAGTTTTCATTCAAACTCATGACAATCCAAGCTCCCTTATTCCAAATAGAGAAATCAAATTTGCTGTGAATGACCTGCCGAATGCATTGACTACCTCCGAAGTAGAGTCATACACTCAATTAAGATTGTTTGCCACTGAACATGTCGAGCCACTATTACGTAAAACATTGCCAGTCCATTGGATCAAAGGTACAGACAAAGTACTGTCTTGGACACCAGGGAGATACCAGCAGCCAACGCTTGAATGGTTGAATACTTTGTGGAGATGGCTTACCAGCAATCAAGTACCCCTGAGCTCTTTCGAAGGTATTCCACTCATTTATATGAAACCCAATAAGATCGTAAGACTGATGGAGAGTTCAATGATATTTTGGGAATCTTTGACAGCAAATATATGTGAGTTTCTCGAGAAATTGGGGGCAGTTGTTTATCGAGATACACTGTCAAAATACGTTGCCAACCACCCTGATCTGAGCAATTTCATCCAACCTTCAACCGCTGAAGGAGTTATGAAGATTTTGGAATCAATTAGTGTATGTTCCATATTAAAGCAGTTGGAACTTATGGGAAATGCCGTTAAGGACGATCTACGAAATCTAGTTGCTCAAAACTTGTCATTAAACAGTTTCCAACAAGACCTTCTGAGGAAATTACCACTTTTCCGTTGCCAAACCAAGGCAATAAGCTACACAACAGTTAACCACTGCTCAGCAGTGCCAAGTGATTTTTTCGACATACCAGTTCCCTACTTGAGGTATGCTCGTCTGATCATACAAGATCACTCAGACCATGTAGCCTTGTGGTTAGGGGCTGAAGAAGAAACCACTGACGACTTTCTGTCCACAAATATTTTGTGTGGTGTGGAATCTGGGTACTACAATGACAAAACTAAGCTCAAGATCATGACTTGGGTTTTGGAGAGTTATACATATCGGCATCTTGCTAAGGGTCGTAAGTTTATACCCACTGCTAAAACACGTAGAGTTGTGAGCCCAGAAGAACTGTTTGAACCCACCACTACACTTAAGATCCTACTTGGGCAAAGCGATGTGTTTCCATCGGATGCGTATTCGAAAGGCCCCATAATTCAGAGATTGAAAGAAGTTGGCTTGAAGAGTGAGGGTGACGTAAGTTCTGATGATGTTTTGAAAGTTGCAAAGGAGCTTTCTAAGGTTGGAGCATATGGGGTTGCGGATGTTAAAAGAGGACAGGTCCTCTTAGAGTACATCTGTTCTCATTGCGAACTCTTATCAGAATTCGTAACCAGTGGTGGTAAGCCACTGGGTGAGTTACTCATTGGGCTTTGTTGGGTTCCTTGTGTACCTAAACCACCAGCCCAATACCCATGTTCTGCTGGATGGTGTGGTAAATCTAACAAACTATACTCCCCAGAATGCTTGGCTCTGTATGATACATACCTGCTGCAAGGTTCCGTGCTACCTCTACTCGAACTGCCAGATATCAACAAAGAGATGCTTGATGCCTTCAGTCTCACTGTGCAACTTGAACCAAACAACTACACAAATGTCGAGCACGTCGTACAGCAGCTGAGCAGTTTGTCAAAGAATTTCAACCCCAAGAAAGACAACAGCAGTGTTACTGCCTTTGCGGTGTCTGCAATATACGACTTTCTTAACCAGGTGACAGGAAGTGAATTGAAGCTTGCTTCTGAAAAGCACATCAGCGTCAATCAGCCCTTGGTGTGGCACGGCTCTGGATTTTCAACACTTGACAAAATAGCCATTGATAATGGAACACTTGGCGTCAGTCTGGTACCCTATCTCTACACAGTTCCAATAGAGCACAAGGAGAAGTATTGCCATTTTCTATCGAGTATTGGTGTCCGACAGACCTTCCAAGAAGATGAACTGTGCAAAGTTCTGAAAAATGTCCATCAAAAATATGAAAGAGAAGAGGTTGGGCAGGAAGATTACAAAGGAGACTTGACTCTCGTGAGCAACATTCTCAAGTACATAGTAAATCTTGAACACTTTGGTCTCTTTCCTGAGATTTTGGTGCCGTGCAGGACCTCTAAAGAAATGGCTTTCCGTATGAGGCAGGCTTCAGAGTGTTTGTATGTTGATGATGAGAGACTAGCGGGGCAGTTATCCAATGAAGATATGAGTAGTAACCGATTCGTCATTCATGAGTCCATATCGAATGCTGTTGCTAAGCGGTTGGGGTTAAGACCACTCAGTCATGCGATTGCCCCGGTAGATCAGGCACTTTATCGTGGATATGAAATTACAGGTCCAAGTGAATCTACTGCTAATGCCATTAAGCGAAACCTTGAAATGTACAAAAAAGAAGACATCTTTAAAGAGTTAATCCAGAATGCTGACGACGCTGGTGCAAATGAAGTCAAGTTTCTGATTGATTGGCGAAGTAATACAAACACTTCGAGCAGCCTTTTCAGTGGTGATATGAAAGCGTGCCAAGGCCCAGCTATCTGGGCTTACAACAACGCTTGCTTCTCTAAAGAGGACATTCAAAATATATGCTCTATAGCAGCCCAAAGCAAGAAGCAGAAGCTAGACAAAGTGGGGCGGTTTGGACTGGGGTTCACGTCCGTCTATCACCTCACAGATGTACCAAGTGTAGTCAGTGGACCATACGTGCTTATTTGTGACCCCAGGGCTACCCATCTGGGTGACCGTATTCACCCCCAGCAGCCAGGTATAAAGTTAGATCTGACAAAGGAGGAACATAGACGGACCGTTGGGTCTTACCCACACCAGTTCCACCCCTACAATGGCATATTTAGTTGCAAACTCGACCAGACAACAAAGTTGTATCAGCACACTTTGTTTAGGTTACCACTTCGCACAAGTGCTGAGGTTAATGATGGCAAGCCAAATCAACTTTCGGACAGCAGCTTCGACTCACAGAAGGAGATCCAGCCATTGATAGACTCGTTGAAGGAGTCTGCAGAGACATTACTACTGTTTACTCAGAACGTGACTTCAGTCGAGGTGCTGGAACTAAAATCTGATAACGTCGATGATAAAGAAACAGTTCTGTCCATAAGGGTCTCCAGATATCAAGATATAAAGATGGCCCGGTCATTTTCTAGTCCTGAAGGCAATATGACCATTGAACGCAATATCCTTAAGGCGACAAACCTCGCTATGACATCACCCAGTTCTCCTTGTCCATCCACGACAATGATTGCTAAGGTAACTAAAGAAACGCGTCCGTCAAAAACGAGTCGTAAAACCAGCCTGAATAAGACAGAAAAATATTTCATCATCAGCTCCTGTATGACGAGAAGAAACCAGATCGAGATGTTTGCCTCCAGCGACGAAGGTAAAAAACATGGAGTCTTGCCGTGTGGTGGGGTTGCTGCAGAGTTAAGATACGAGAAGGGCGGCTTAACACCCAAACAAATAGACGGTCAAGTATTTAGCTTTCTACCATTAGACGTACATACAGGTCTGCCTGTCCATGTCAACGGCAGCTTCCTTCTACACCTGCACATTGTACATACTTCACCGAGGCCCTTTGGAATGAACGCCTGATGAAGGATGTATTGTGCCAAGCACTTATAAACCTTCTGGAAGACTTTCAAAAGCTGAGCCAACAGCACTTTGATGCGACTGACTTCCAACGTCTGTGGCCTGTGTGGGAAAAGTGTCACAGTGATTTCCTTCCCTTTGTTCGAGAATTCTATCGGCGAATAGGGTGTGACGGGGAAGATGTGCCTAAATTGTTTCATGCTGATATGAAATGGCTGTCGGTCCAGGAGTGCTTCTTCGTTACAGATTCGTCTTGCCCAACTGATCTAAGAGACAGCATTGTTGCTATCGTGAAAAAGTACAGTTCAAAGAGATTTGTGGAATTGAACAGGGATGTTGTCGACAGTATCGAGCATGTTTGCAGAGAAGATGCAGTCGACAGTATCGAACATGTTTGCAGAGAAGATGCATTCACAGAAAACACTTACGGTGTTGATAGATTTTTGTTTGAGGTATTTTTTCCTAAGTTGGAACAACTCGAAAAGGTGGACGACTGCTCCTTAGACGAAGAGGATCGAAACCATGTTATTCTCCATATCTTAGACCTTCGTCTTGGGGAGAAAAAGCAGAAAAGCTATGACAACCTTTTGAGAGATACTGAATGCATACCAATGTCTCCAAAAGGTGAAAAACTGGCCAAACCTAAACAGCTAGTTAACCCTCGGAAGGATATTGGACAGCTTTACAGCGAAGGTGAATCCAGATTTCCACATGGAGAGGCATACAGACAGCCCTCTCGTCTTCTCTCCTTAGAAGAGCTTGGGATGGCTGCCGATGACTTGCAGTGGAAAGATGTATGTGATTGCGCAGAGTCAACGACTCATGGAGGGAATACCTTGGGAAGGAGTACAATCTTACTGAAGCTTATTGGTAGAAAACTTGTACAAAATGAAGAACCGAGCTCTGAACAGAAGAAGAAGATTTTGGAAGCAGATTTCCTTCCTGTCCTTTCGAAGCCCAAAGGATACCCATCTCAGTGGTACAGATGTAATACAGAGTTTACGTCGGCATCTAAACTATTTGGATCCAAACACATGGACATAGTTGGATCTGTCCAATCTATATTGGATGAAGAGATACTCGGAACTGAAGCTATGGATAAGAAGAACAAACGTTTCTTTGGCTTCAAAGATAAGACCGTAAGAATTGAGGATGTGATACAGCAGTTGGAAACGCTAATTGAACAACCATCACATGATCAACAGAAAACATCTGCTATGGTTTTTAAAATATATTCTTTCCTGCAAGAAGAGATTTGCACGAAGAGGGTGGACGGCACTGTGGAAGTGGGGCACCAGGCCGCAGTGGAAAAACTTGGAAACATGAGATTGGTGTTTTGTAAAGGCAGTTTTCAAGACATCAAGCAGGTTGCCTTTGACTTTAACAGCGAATGCCAAACCTACCTCATGCGAGTTCCTGATGAGCTTTCACCCTATAAGAATCTGATGAGGGTCTGCGGAGTAAGAAGCAGTTTCGAGAAGACAGATTTCGTTCAGAATCTACTAACTTTGCACGAGAAGTATAAAGACACACCCGTCGATGAAGAGGATCTCGAAACAGCCAAGGTCTTGGTAAAGGAATTATCAGATTGGCTTAGCATTTCTAGCAACAACGATGGCAATGAGGAAGCAATATCAGAAGATGAAGAAATGTTTGTGCTTGACCAGAACAATATTTTACGCCCAACAAAAGAACTTACGTACGATGACATGACCTGGGATGACACTAAAGTACAGGATGGCGAACGCCTTGTGTATACCCATGCTGATATACCACACAAAAGCGCTAAACTGCTAGGTATAACGACGGCAACAGAAAGGCAGCTTGCGAGTTGTTCTTCCTCTAGTGGTTTTGAGAGAATTTTTGGCCAAAAAGAGAAGTTGACAGACCGATTGAATAGCATCTTAAAAGACTACCCAAAAGTGTCTGATGTATTTAAAGAGTTGCTTCAGAATGCTGACGATGCTGGATCCACAGAAATTCATTTTGTTTATGATCACCGATGTCATGACGAAAAGGGGGTCATCGGAGAATCTTGGACAGCCACCCAAGGTGTTCCAGCATTATGCGTGTACAACAATAGATCGTTTACTGCAACAGACATTGAAGGCATTCAAAGGGTTGGGATTGGTGGAAAAAGAAATGACGTCACAACAACTGGACGTTTTGGCATAGGTTTCAATGCTGTCTACCACCTCACAGATTCTCCAAGTTTCTTGACTAACAAGGACAAACTCTGTGTTTTTGACCCGCTTCTGAGGTGCCTTCCTGGTGTGAAAGAATCCTCCCCTGGAAAGATGTTTTCAACTAGTGAGCAGTTTAGAAAGAAGTTTCCTGGCATGTTAACCGGATATCTGGAGGATATTGAAGAGTTCAAGGCAAAGGAAGGCACACTCTTCCGCTTCCCACTTCGTAAAACTCAATCTGATATATCTGGAAAGTGTTTCACGAAATGGAGCGTCATCAGTTTACTCGATGAGCTAAAAGACATTTCACTTGAAGCACTACTATTTTTGAACAACATCCAGAAGATGAGCATCTCCCGCATTGATTATAATACAAAGAAGCTGTGCGAGACATACACCGTTACTGCATCACTACAGGATGCTGACTTAGAACAGCGTTCTGAGCTAACAACGCACCTGCAGATGTTCAAAGATAACCCTTGGAATACAATTGCATCTAAGTCAAGTGTCTACAACCTCATGATCGAGAACTCAGAAAGTAAAAAGCAGAAATGGCTTGTTTCACAAATGTTGGGATTTGAAAATCTCCGAGATGATACACAGGTCCTTTCAAATACCACAGGTTTGAAGAACCCTTTACCCAGGGGTGGAGTGGCAGCTCGTATAAGTGAGACAGATTGCCAACCTACTCAGACGTTCAAGGCGTTCTGTTTTCTTCCATTACCTATACATACTGGATTACCAGTTCAAGTCAATGGGATGTTTGAATTGGACTCGTCGAGGAGTAACCTCCTAAAAGGTAACGACTTTGTAAAAGAAGATGGTGCCAACACAGATGAGAGTTTTATTCATAAATGGAATCTTCTGTTAGTAACCCATGTGATTGCACCGGCTTATGCTAAACTAATCGAAAATGCGGGGAGACTTCTGCTTGGTGAGACATTCTCCAACCATCCTGTCGATCAAGAAATCGGCATTTTTAACAGCCTCTTCCCTACAGATTTAGATAAGCTTCATGGAGAATGGCAAGTACTTGCCAAGGAGACTCTACTTTATATCAAAAAAAACAACTTGAAGGTGCTACCGATGGTTTGTCCATCTGATGATGGTTGGACTCTCACTTGGCATGGACCAATCACCGATAAAAGTTCGGCAGTCTTTGATAACTTGGTCGTCGATGACAAAGGACTACTTAGTGAAGACATCTATAAGTTGAGGTGCTTTTTGCATAGAGATGGCATAATTTTGTTGACAAGTTCGCCTGCGCTGGGCAAGGCATTTCAGACTTGCAAAGTTGAAATTGAATTTATATCTCCAGCAATTGTTATAAAACACCTCACAAGATCATGCACACCGTCTTCATTAGCAGATACTACATTCAGAGATTACGATACATTTCTTGTTGTACTAAAGTACTGCCTCAAAGGAATCTCCGAGCCTCATGAGCTGAATGGTTTACCATTCGGTCTCTCGAACGCTGGGACCATGAGAAGCCTTTCACATGAAGATGGCATCTATCTAACAAAGTATTCTAAGGTACTGCCAAGCCTGCAAGACCAATTTTTGAAAGAAGATTTGGTTGATATCTTCGACAAGTGGTTCAAGGACAATGCTGCAGATACTGATGATCAACGAGAAGTTGAAACTGTGAACCAAGCTTTCTCTTGTGGAGTGTTCAAGAAGTTTGACATCACACAACTGGCTCATAATTTGGGTGAAGTATTACCAGCTGACTGGAAGGGATGCAAGACACATGTTGACTGGACACCAGAGCAAAATGGACATCCATCTGAAACGTGGCTGAGGAATATGTGGACATTCATTCGCAGTGAGGTTACTGAGGCTAATTCATCGACGTGCTTAGAGCCTTTATCCGATTGGCCTGTATTCCCAACAACATCAAATAAGCTGGTTGCTGCTTCATTGTCGGCAACGGTTATGTTCTTGTTGAGCTTCATCGACTCGCCACTAAGATTAAAACAAGTCAAAGTGTTGCAAAAACTACACCTACCCGAGGTTAAATGGCAAAGCATGATCCAACAAGAACCAATTCCAAAGATGCCAATTGATCTCAACATTTTGCTTCAAAACCAGCTAGCACTGCCAAATAATCAGAAGAACATCACCCATGTGATACAGTTCATGTTGGATCAAGGTTATGAGGTAGGGAATCTATTGGTGTCTGAGAGTAAAGTACTACTTGAGTATTTTCAAGAGGGATGCGACATTTTGCAATATGACAGCTGTCAGTGTATCAAAATGCTTTCGATTTTTGTGACGCACGACAGCAAACTAATCGACTTAAAAAGCTGTGCGAATTGCCATACTGCCGCAATTGAAGAAAATGACATGGTTGAATCTGAAACCTGGATGACTCACATGAATTGTGTTTTCCTAAAGCCCTGCAATAATTTGACAAAGATTTGTGAATACCTTGGGATCACCGACATCACGCGTGCTGATATTTATCTCCGCTACATTCTGCCGTGTTTTCACTTGCTAGATCAAGAATCCCGGTTTAAGCATCTGAAGAACATACAAGACAGTGTGCTAGCCGTTGCTTCAAAGGAAGAGCAAAGTGACATTATTCAGAGTCTCACATCCATTCCATGTGTACTAGACCAAGAAGGGCTCCTCCTAACAGTCGACTGCTTTTATGATCCATCAAACAAAATATTCGAGAAATGTGTTCCCCAAAGCAAACTGCTACCAAAAGCCATGGAAGACCTTAAGGAACTACTAAAAAAGATAGGTCTACTCTCTAAGGTGACGCAGGAGATGTTCATCAAGTTTGCCAAAGATGTTGAAACAAAAGCCAGTGGGATATCTGAAAAAGAAGGCTTCAAAACCCTTAAAGGCATATCAGAGCTACTCATCAAATTAATTGGTTACTGTTTGTACGGATATTCACAAGAACTTGTAGTTGACAGGGAGTTTCTGCAAAAGATTGCAAGCATACAATTCATCCCTTCTTTAGAGATTGAGAAACAGTATGTTGAGATATACCCCAAATTCCATGGAGCTGGGATTCAGAACAGTTTCAGTCGTCCCTTCATCTGTTATCAACAATCGGTTCTTCCTCGACACAAGACATATGTGTGGTCTGCTGCTATGTTGCTACCACAATATGCAGTGGTCGTTAACGAAAAGGTTTGTAAATGTAAAAAGAAATGCAAATGCAAACAAAGTCATGATTACCTTGATATTGAAAACAATGTTCTTGCGAGAGTGCTGTCACATGCCCGAAATGTGTGTAGTGCCCTTGTACGTAATACTGTTGATAAAGTCTCAGAAGCTGATGAATCGAAAAAGAGGAAGACGGCTCTTGATGTTTGCAGAAGCATCTTGAGGTTCTTGAATAGTAAAGAAAATGAATCGAGGCATGAGACGATAAAAAACTGTCTGCAGTCAGTTTCAATTTGTCCGGTTGACGAAGGACGTGTGTTTGTCAAGGCGGACCAGTTAGTATTTGACATGAGAGAGGACCATGCAAGGAGTTTTCATCCGTACCTGTACAAAACACCAAGAGACTTACTGGAGTTTGAGAAAGTTCTGAAACTTCTTGGGGCACAAGATACCTGTTCCTTAGATCAACTTGCAGGAGTATTATCTGCTATCAATGCAAGATGTGGTGATAATCGTTTGGGTCCAAATGAATTGCGAGTTGCATGTACAGCAGTAAGGGATATATTCGACTTACTTCACCGAAAAACAGAGGATCAGCTTTCAGTCTCAGTACTGTATTTACCAAGCACGGGACTCATCTTAAGGAAGTCTACGGACCTTCTGTATGCAAATCCAAATTTAAGGGATCATCTTCTGGGAAAATCCACTGGCAAGGAATTTGTAATTCAGCTTAGTAAGTGTGGATTAAAAGAATATGACGAAGTGCGTCTAATTGAACTCATTGCTGTTGAATACCGCCCCAAGAACCTTGGAGAACAGATGCTAGAGAAGCCATGCGAGCCCAACAAGGACTGCCTTGCCGGGCAACACTGTGAATACTTAGAACACATCAAGCGGATGCTGACCTCAGAAGAGATGACAAGAGTCTTGCTTCGACTCACAAGGCACCAGAGGGAAGGTATTAGACCCCCCGAATCATCAACAGACAAAATCAAAGCATTGCAGAATTTCAGCAATCTCTTCTGTAAGGCCCACCTCAAAATGGGCTGGTATCAACATGAGAAACTCGAGTTTGCTCAGCCTTACCCAAGTAAAGCATTCTTCGAAAAAGGCAATAACATGTTCTACCTGGAACATTGTGACTTGCCGTCGATGCACCATACGAGTCACACATTCAAGCAGGTCGCAGATAGTTGTAACCGTCTTCTGGAAGGTTTACTGAACCCTGAGCACGTAAGTTACCTTCAGAGTGCGTTAGACTCAAAAAATCCAAATGACATGAACGGAAAGCTTACTGAATCGAGCATCCCAGAATATGACGATGATGACATCCCAAGTGAAACTACTTCGGAAGAGCACTATAAACTAGGAACCATTGTACCATCTGACATTCGACACTTCCTCGACCAAGACCCATACAACCATTTCGTTCAGGACGAGATTGTTGGTTACGAAAGAAACATCGGTGATCTGCATTACGAAAACCTTGCTAATGACACGACTACCGAGATTCTCTTTGCAAGAATTGTAGAAGAAATTGACCAGAGTGAGGAAAATATATCTTTATCTCGAAAGTTCAAGATAGACATCGGGGAAGAAGAGCATCTCACTGTGAGCGTGATATCATTGTATAAGTTCTTGACTCCCAGAGAGCCAGAACCTGAACTGTCGACCGTTCCATTCACAGGAGAGTGTACATCTGAATCACCTGAAACGCCCGAAACACTTCCCACGTACACAGATGCAACTTCAGAGGAGATTCTGGTAAAGGACAGAGAACAAATTCGACTGGAGGTAGAGGAGGCATTTAAACTCGAAGAGGAAGACCGTAAAAAGGTCTTACGTCGTCTCTTTCGTAGATGGCATCCCGATAAGAACCCAGGACAGGAGAAACGTACAAACGAGGCATTTAAGTTTCTCCAGGCAGAAATAAAAAGACGCGAATCTGGATCCAATTTTAGTGACAACTTTCCATTCTGGGAGTCCGAAGCCAGACGTGACAGTGAGTATCAACGTGATTATTTCAGACGTTGGCACGGGCATGGTCGAAGAAGACCTAGAGGGAATCGGACAAGACGTACCTTTGTTCCACCTTCATTCACCGAGGAGAGACCTGATCCACGGAAGGCTCGACTGTGGTTCCGGCAAGCCGAGGAACACTTTGAGAATGCTAATCAAACCAACCGACTTGTCCCCAGCCATATTCAGTGGGTAGTCTTTCAGGCACATCAAGCAGCAGAAGTAGCTCTAAAAGCAGCTCAGTACGGTTTGAGTGGAGAAGCTGATTTACAAACTCATGATTTGGTTTCCTTGGCTAGAGCAATCAGTCGAGAACCCGGTGTGGGGTCGAGTAAGCTCGTAGACAAAGCAAGCGAATTAGAAAATCTTGAGTGTCAGTTTAACAAGCCGCGCTACCCACAGTCCTCAACCTTAATGACCAGTCGGGAGGTATATGCAGGCATCAGTGCACGAGACGTGCTGAGAGTCTGTGAAGAGTTGTTGAATATTGTGAGGAAAATAATTGGAATAGGGTGTTCAACAGCTTCATGATCAGTATATATGCTAGTTGAATTCACTGTCTGCCTTTACCATTCAATTGATTTGAACAGATGTGGTACAGCTATATAACAAAAACAACGCAGACCTAGTTCTGTTGATGCTTGTGTGCTAATAATATTTGAAATTGCGAAACACATCAATGTGCTTCTTGTTTCTCTTTCTGGCCTTTGTAGATTTGCTTTAGGATTTGTTCTAGAACTATATATTACATTGGTTTCTTAAGTGCACATAACTACACATAATCACCAAATCGTTTAGACAGTTTGTTCTAAAGTGAGGTATTTATATTTGTGTCCGTCAGCAATTCAGTTCTGATATAAAAGTTGCTGATTGCAATGATAGTTGCAGTCTTTTGTGTTTCCTTAATCCCCATCGAGGTGAATATTGCTGAAATATAACACCAGTCATTATCTTGGTTACCTCATGGTGTTTATGTGCTGTTTAATGAGTGTGTGCATTTCAATAGTTTAACATTTTAGTCTTTTTAGAACTATTTAGTATCGAGGTACTTGGTACTTTTTGATCGGATTTGTGTACAGCTGGTATTTGGTGTTTATTTGATGTTATAAGTTCTTGACTCCCAGAGAGCCACCAAGTGTTATTTTGTTGATTAATATAGTAATTGTGCTGTAAATTATCTGAGGTTTCTTAAAGTATGCTTAATTAATTACTGATGATAGTTTTTGTATATGTCCCGAAGAGCCTTAGTAATGGAAAATGTAAGACTTCCTACATTAAGTGGATAAATACAAATTCTTTTCAATTGTCGATTTATGTGTTAATACTATACTTGTTTCAACTGACGATATAAGTATTGATAAGGCCGGAAATGGTTACCATGTTTATTGCTTATCGTGTATTTTCATTTAAAAACATTGCGCACTGATGACGAACATGGATTTCCGTTCTAGGCATTCAGTTAAATATCAATTTGTTTGTAATGACAATAATGTAAAAACCTTCCTGACACATGCAGATGACCAATGTTTCATGGATAAAAAAAATGCGCATTATGTTGAAAGTTAAGGTATTGTTATAAATATTTGAGATATTTGCAATCATGAATTTTCAAGTTGGTACTCTTTTATTTGAATGAATACTTGTTCTGATTTAATAATACAATTTTGTTGGTGTTAGCTTAAACAAACCAACATGTACGTCATATGAATATTTAAATCTATCATATTTGATATGCCTCAGGCATGAGTTAATGTACTTAGATCTGCCAAAGTGATGGCATTGCTTACCGTGGAATTCTGCGATTACACCCTGCCAAGGTCCATAGAAATACGCACTTACAGTACATGCATAAGAGCAGAAAATGTTGGTAAGAAGCCCCACGAAATTGGGTGGGTCATTAAAAAATGATGGAAAAAATAAGGCAAGCAGTGGTGTAGAAAGTCACATAATTATGATACATTTAATTGGTTACATTTTGTGCATTTAAATTAACTGTAAAATAGCGCAACGATCTGTTTTTAATATTTTGGACATACAGGCGATTCTGTTGGTTTATCTATAGTGCTTAGACGTGTGTTAAATTTTCGTGTAGTTTACAAGAATGACTATGCAAGAATGACTAAGAATGACTAAGCTATGCAACTAATCAGTTTGTATCCATTGTTATATAAATTGAGGTTTTTACGGATAATGAACAACTGATCATTATCTATAGAGGAATATAAACGGAGACTTGAGGAAAATGTATTATGTGATAAAATATCATGTTAGCTATATTCAAGACAAAGTATTACTCGGTTAATTTATCTCCCCACGAGTCAAACAAATAGTCAACTAAGATTAAGGCAAACTATGCATAGCTTAAATGTTTTTTTAAAGGAATATATACCTCACCGTGCCTTTATAACTAATGCCAACAATAATATTCAACGCACATATAGACAAACTAAACAAAGTGTAAGTTAATGTTGAAGTTTTTGTAGCACTTTGTTTTTTTGCTTTGATGATCACTTATAATAGTCGATATAGGGTATTTGTACTCAGTAAACTCAGTATGTCATTTCACTTTGAAGGCTTAACCGATTATCAATTGTATGGTAAATGGGTCAACATTTACACATATTAAAGAATTGCCACTGTATTAGTGCCACATGGCGTGGTTTTAATAATTTTGTTTGTTATGTAATGTGGCTTCAAATTGTACTTCAACATTGTTTTGTCTTAAAATAGTGAGGGGATGGCTCTGTTGTTTTGAAGAATGTGCTCTTATTTTATGATATTTTCCGTAGTAATAATTGATAAATACATAATGTTTAGTTATAGTACTTGTGATGTATTTTTTTTTTTTTTTACGATGAACAAGTAGTAGTCCATGAACTGTCAGAATTCACAACACATTATATTCTAGTTCAAATTTGAATACTAATATTTCTTATTTGAAAATACCCCTTCACGCCTGTTTAAGTATATAAGAAGTCCAGCTTTAATTGATAATAATTCAATTAAGGAATGGTAGGTAAAGAATATCACTTCTGGTAGTATTCACGTTGTATAAAAGTCATAAACCGTTAAACAGATAATGTATAGGCCTACTTTAATAAGTCGATTTTTTGTTTGATCAAAAGATGAACCGAAACTAAGTTTTTTGCTGGGAATGTTTTCACTCAGTGTATCGACAATTTGAAAAAAGGAAAACAAAGAAGAAGATAATTTTTATTTATTTTATTCTTCACAAACTTTTGCCTCAGACTGCACCATTGTGCTTGCTTTAATGATCATCGTTCTATTTTTTATTGTTATTTTTTCCGATCGAATTTGCTGTAATTCGAAGAATATTAATATTGTATATAGCACTTGATTTCTTGTTTTTCAACTGGATTGATCGCATAATAGGCCTATTGCATGACTGTATGTGTTATTGATTGGTTTTACAATAATTTTTGTATTGTTCTCCATTTAGATTTTTTTATTATTCTTAATTAATAATTTGATCATTGATTTAATTTTATGGAAGACTTTCAGAGAAAGTATACATTATCTGTTTAACGGTTTATGACTTTTATACAACGTGAATACTACCGGAAGTGATATTCTTTACCTACCATTCCTTAATTGAATTATTATCAATTAAAGCTGGACTTCTTATAATCTTTTTGGAAGGTCAACCAAATACAGTTGAACGCACTTCTAGTATAGTGTTGATAAACTGTACACCTCGTCATCTAAAGACCTTTATCGTAAAGCAGACATCTTGTTTTAACCTCGAGCCCAATCATTGTAAAGCAAGGCTGTTGGTTGTGGGTTGGGTGAGGGGGCTGGGGACGCTTCTCCTCATTGTGACTTATTGCAGGCCAGAAACAAGTATGATGTCGGCCATAAGATGAATGTCTGTATGAAAGATGACGATTAAGATTGTAACATGAAGCATTACTTTCTAAATAATGTATATTGTGTTTCTTTGAAGTATTTGTTATGCGGAAGTAAGCCGCTTCTTAATTTTTTAGTGACGTCGGCTATATACATGCAAGCTATTATTATTATTATTAGGCCCTATTATTATTACTGCAATGCCATTGGTTGCAAAAGCAACGTTGTAAAAAATGGTATTTAGTATTGCGTCCGTAGCCATTAAACTCTGACACGCAATTACTTGACTTGTAAATTAAGACAAACAACGCTATAGGGGCTACCGATGTAGAGTGGTAGCGCCCTCACAGTCTAAACTCTAGTAAACATGCCGTCAACGATTATACAGCAAGATGAGGAACTCGGGCTGAAATTTGAAAAGTGAAATGCTTTCTGTACGCCATTTCAGCAAGCAACTCTGTTCACGCTATCAAAAAATAAAAAAAATAAAAAAAATGGCGCTCATGCGTATTTCACGTTCCAACAGTAGAAGGCGCTCAAGTTATCCATCTTACGTCTTTAGTGCTCTATAATCTTTGCTCCGTAGTAGGAAGTTAACCTGCTGAAGCTCAGTGCTTACGCTGGTCTTTAGCAGAGTCAAATATTTGTTTATATACAGGTTCATTGTATACTGAATCAGATAATATACTGCTATTATTTTTGTTTACGACAAAAATCAAGTCGATGACTGTTGATCATTAGTGCACACAAGAAACGAAGTAAAACATTACACGGCCAGTTCAATAACGGTTTTTAAAACCTATCCTTGTAAGGTTTCCGTTTACCTTATCAATATTCACAAATTAACTAATTAGGTCGGCAATGTTCGAGCTTCAATGTGTGCTCAGAGAAATAAGTCTGTTTTCAAAATATTTCAGTTTTAAATCTTGCTTAGATGTATTTTGTATACCGCGCTAAAGTATATCGTGAAATATTTTATTAGTTTTAACCAGGATCACCCTTTATTTGGTGTTTAGAAACAATTGCTTTATAATTTTGTATTGCGTTTAGAAGCAGTTATTTTTTACTTCATTTGTATTTGCAGAATAAAAAGCTAGTTGGAAATTATTGTGGTCATCTTCTTCACATGTATTGTTTTATTTTGGATAGTGCTCCCTACAACTATTGAGAATTGGTCTTGGGTAGGCGGCTAATGGGTAGGGCTCCCCACCCTCAAGTTAATTTCGACTGCTGCTGTCCGCCAGGGATCATTTCACAATCTTAATTTCTTAGCAAAGTGTAGTGATGTCACAATACCAATCACTGGTCATATTCTGTCATTTGGGGATTCGAGTTACATGTAAAGGATACGCGTATACTTATGCACGCGTCGCCTAAAATACACAACGTCTTGAGCTGAGACCGTTGTTTAAGTGTCATGTCACACGACACGATTTACAGGCAACCAGATCCACAGGCAATCTCAAAGAAGAAAAGGCATCCACATTTGAATGTTCACATAATTTTTCTTGTGGATCTTAAAGGGTGTGTACAATTGCAAAATATAGGACATTGTTTGAAAAGTTACTCATGTGCTACCAAAGTTGGTCCCGTAGCATGCGCTGAATCCAAGTTGCCTGGAAAAATTGCATCGTGTGACACGTCCCTGTAAGATTGCACTTTTGGTTCGGAGCTTCATACAGGCAGATTGGGCCGAAGCCGGATCCCAAGCCGCATACATGGTCGAAAAGGCCCACAATAACAAAACAGGGAATCCCCAAAAATGGCGCAACCATTACGTGAGTGATGACGTCAGGTATAGTTGATTCAGTTCAGCGAGTTTGTTTCAAGAACTTCTAGCAGGAAGGGCCGAGTTACGTTTGTTACAGCATTGCTCGCCATCAAAAAGCATCTCAGCATAATGGGGTTACTTATTGGTTCATGTAACATCTGTATAGCGCCCTCTGTTTACAAGTTACCATGCAAGATTGTTATGTGAAAGGTTAAAGTACAGAGGTCAATAAAAGAACAAGCATCTTCTTGTATTCACATTGCAACTCAACAACTGGTATTAGATCTTCCATATTTCTTTGCTTTTGTTCCGAAATATTATAGTTCAGTAACTTTTGTTTCATGAACTCTAGCAGGGAGGGCTGAGTTACGTTTATTACAGCATTACTCGCCATCAAAAAGCATATCAGCAGATTCAGTTACTTATTGGTTCATGAACTCTAGCAGGAAGGGCTGGGTTAGTTTACTACTGCATTGCTCTCACCACCAAAATGCATATCAGCAGATTCTAGTTACTTATTTATCTTACGATTGGTATAGTTCAACTACAATAATGACCACCATGAAACCCTCCATGGTTTTGTCAGAAACAATGTCAGCATATTTCTTTCAGACACACTATAGTCATCGGTTGTCGTACATAATGGTAGGCTATAACATTATTATGTTTAAAACATGCGAATATTTTACTAATTTGCTTGATGTTGGTAGATATCCCTTTATAATCAATGTATAAGTTGTCTTATTTCACCAAAAATGTACATGATAAAACTTCAGTTATTATTTCCATTTCTCTTAAACCTTCATTTATTTTAAAAGTTCCAAAAGTAGGAACACGGTTAATTTATTTGTATAATCAAAGATTAAACCTAAACAATATTTCAGATAGACCTATATATTTTATAACTCTTTAATCACACCAATTAATGTTCTATCTTTGGCTATACCGTTTTTAAATCGTTACTATAGCTGTTGACCTTTTCTGATTTTTTTTTTAAAAAGCTAACTGTAAATTTTACTGTGTACTGTAATGTTTTTCTAAATCATATTTTTCTGCATGAAGTTTGATTGATCTGGACTTGGAAAGGTTGACATACAACATCATTCTAATTATCTATTCTTAAATGTTTAACTAAAAGTTTTCGAGTGCTACAAAATACAGTTTCTAGAGTTAATGCCACTTTAAAGGTCGACGATATTCTCAAATTCTCAAGTATTTAAAGTGAAAGTGTTTGTATTGTAAAGCACAGTCTCTGAAGTTAAACGCTAACAACATTGAACTAAACTGCATTTTCAACTCTAAGGTGCTTTAAAAGAAAGTGTTACATCATACAATTGAACCGCTATAAGTAAACCATCGCTATAAAGAGCACGTTATAAAAAGTTTGTTGTTTGCGCTGTAAATAATAAACTCAATTTCATCCATCATAATTAGCTGGCACCATAAAAAAAAGCCCAATACACTTTCCATCTCTGGCAATGTTAATAAAATGTGGATTTATTTATCTGTACAAGCTTGGAAACTTGCTATAAATAGAAATGCATTGTCTGCCCAAAACCGCAAGCAGCCATTGTACACGCAGTTCGCACAACACGTCAAATTCACACAGTGCAAAATCGTGAATTGTAGGCTTATAAATACAGTACACACGACATAAACTTGATGTTCACGTGGATTGCTGAGTGTTTTTGCACTTAAACACGTTGGTAAAACAGTTAGTTAAAATGGATTGTTATTAGAAAGGTTTGCAAGAAATCCAAAAAACCTCCATCCCATGATGATAGGCACAGATCTGATTCTGAATCTAGCGATGAGAATCCTGAACCCAAACACAAACACCCCAGGATTGAAGTTAATATTGACGTAAATGTCCCAGATACCCCCACTCAGTCAAGAATAACGCTGGTGTAAGTCCGTCAAAGTGGTAAGTCAATGCTTTTCTGCAGTACAAAATTTCATTATAGATTTTTGTTTGCCCCCCCTAAATTTAAGTTTGCCCCCCCTCTTGCCCCCCAGATTAACAGGTCTGGTGCCGCCGCTGCACACTAGCTTTGAAGCTTACAATTAAATGGTTAGCTAAATCTATGTTTTCTCTCGGTCGGCCCCTGCTGTGATAGATCAGGCACCAGTATGTTTCAAAATTTAGTGTCAGTTCAGGAAGAAGTTGTCTGATGCACCGATGCAGTAGGTTTAGCGCTGGTTGAATCGATGGCCATTGGAAGAAGAGGTGTAGCAGGGTTCCTTTTTCTGACGGTCCACACCAGCCGCAGGTTTTTGGTAGAGAACGGTCGATGTAGTGTAGAACTTCCTGCGATGGTAAAAACTTGTGCAATAACCGGTACTGTGCGTCACCCTCTTTCTTGGAAATAGGTGGTTTTTATACATTTTTCCACGATATACTGTAGTGTTCATTTGAAAGGTGTCCCTGTGCCAGGGGGTTCGAGGATTGTCCGGCAAAGTATTGACTTCTTTGTTGAAGACGGTGTAGAGGTGTTTGGAAGGAAAATGGCCTTCGCTGCTATTGTCGTTGATATTGATATCGGGAGTTGGGTGGCTCGAATGTAGAAAAAACTCAGCTCTTTGGTCTGGAGCTTTAGTTGCACCCCTTTCATTGAAGAGTTTTGGGAAGGTTTTCATCAAGGTACGTCTTATGTGAGACAGCTCTGCATCAAGTGTTCTGGAAGATAGTGGGCGTAGTCCCATCCGATGTTGTGTTTGGATTACGTCAGCTGAGATCCATGATCCATCCTTGTTGAGAAGGTGTCTGACTAGTGTGACACCACAAGACAGGAGCCGACCAGAGAGAATATCTTTGTAACCATGGCAACATAAAAACAAACTATTAATAGGAAGGTTTACTACATAGTTAACAGAATCAGGTGGTACGCTCGTGGTGGCTCTCGATGTGATCCAAGCTTTGAGAATTTCTGCTTGGAAAACGGGAAGGCTGGTAAGGTATTTCGTTTCAAGATTGGTGTAAAATAGTTGAAAATCTTGACCTAGATTACGGTACATATGACAATAGTGAATAAGAAAACAAAAGGCAGGGTGTTTATGTTTACATAACAAACGCGGAAGCAAAGAAAATCTGTATGTCAGAACACGGGATTTGAGACAGACAAGTCCTAGTCCTCCCTTTCCTGGGGACTGGAACAGCACTTTTTTATTGAGCCAATGACTTTGAGACCACACACAATTGTTGAGAGTTTCCTGGAGTTCATCTAGAACTCGTTCCGGTAGAGGGAGAACAGCAAGGAAATGCAGCAATTTTGATGCAGCTAACTGGTTGGCTATAATAATTTTTTCTTTGAAAGACATGGTCCTTGCTAGACCACTCCACCTCGAAAGAGCATTATTAAGTTTTTCTTAGCACAATTTCCCTTTTTTGTCTGGATGTTTCTGTGTTACCAAGATGAACTCCAAACAATTTAACCTGTTGTTCCAGAGAAAATTGAGTGGATGGCATTGTCTGTCTATCCATGCTCCGACCCTCAATCCTTTACATTTATTTATATGACATGCAGATGGCGCCCTGCTGTAAATGGTGTAAATATCATTCAAAACTTGAAATCCATGGTTGGATGAAATAAAAACAGTGACGTCATCTGCAAAGGCAGAAACAGTCAGGACCCTATCGGAACCATGGTAGTGTCAAACCATGTCTGTGCAAATTACTTCTGATGGTATGTAGAAGGGGTTCGATAGCAATGGAATATAACAGCCCTGAGAGGGGGCATCCTTGATGAATACCTCTCTCAAATTGGAGGGGGCTGTTAGAGTGGACAGAACTTTGACTGTGCTTTGAACATCCGTGTATAGAAGACGGATGAGGGAAACAAAATGTTCACCGAAACCCATTGTTTGCAGCGTCTTGAATAAATTGTCATGGTCAATGCTATCGAACGCCTTCTTTTGGTCTAAATTGCACAGGCCAAGAGGCATGTCGGAATGGTTGGCATACATAATGCTGTCTCTTATGACATTGATGTTGTCATAAATGGAGCGCTCTGGAACTGCATAGCATTGATCGAGGTGAACGACGTCGCCGATGACAGTTTTCAGCCTGTTGGCCAAAGCTTTGGCAAGTATTTTATAATCAGTGTTAAGGAGAGAAACTGGTTTCCAGTTACAGGTTTCGTGAAGGTCCCCCTGTTTAGGCAGGAGTGTTATGACAGCTCTCCTGCACGATGTGGGTAGATAGTGAGACTGAATGCTTTTCTGCAGGACTTTAAAAGGGTCGTTTTTATGATTGGGCAGAAACAGAGGTAAAATTCGCAGGTAAGACCATCTAAACCAGGGGTTTTGTTTTTGTTAAGTTGTTTGACGGCTCGTATCCAATTCTTCAGTAGAAATTGTTGATCACATGTTTCGGAGTCGGCAGGATCAAGGGTAGGAATATTCTTGAGAAGGTAATACTGCGCAGTTTGGGAAGTGGGAACATGGGAATAGAGGTCTTTATAAAAGGAATGGACATGCTGGCGTATTTCACTTGGATCTTCTGTGACTGTGCCATCGCTCAATCGCATTCCGTGGTGAGTTTTGGCTGAGGAGTTTTGTTTTTCTGAAAAAGAATGTGAAACATGAATCACCCTCGCTTTCAAATTGAAAACGCGAACGAACCATGGCTCCTTGAGCTTCCTGTTTGTACATTTTGTTGAGTGCACCTCTCTGATCGAGAAGGAATAGTTTCATATCTGGGGTGAGATTTGGGGAGGATTGAAGGTTGTCTATATCATTCTGAAGTTTTTGAATCAGATCACGTTTTTCAATTGCAAATTTTTTCCCAAAGGTCTGGGTGATGTTTTTGATATGGGCTTTGCCTATGTCCCACCATATGCATACATCTGAGTAGGAGGGAAGTTTGGTTTGCCATTTAGCTCAGAACTGGGAGATTATTTTGTTGTAGTTTTCATCTTGAAGGAGTGAGTTGTTAAAGTGCCAGTAGGCACTTCCCCTAGGTTGCTTAGAGCTAGATTTACAAACAACACTGACTGCATTGTGATCTGATAGGCTGCATGGGATTATGCTGCATTTTGAAACTCTGGGAGCAATTTGCGAAGGTAGGTATATGCGATCAAGCCTCGCTTTCGACATAGTCCCGGCAGTTATGTTGTTGGTACGGAAACAAGTGTATTTTCTTTGTTCTGGATTAGGTTCCCGCCAAATGTCGGAAAGGTTTTTTTGTTGACCAAATTCGACAGGGCGGTGGCTATTATGTGCCGTTTTTCGTGAGCAATAGCAAGGCGGTCAAGAGAGGGATCATGGGTACAGTTACAATCACCTCCTATAATTATTTGACCTCGATCATGCTGCGTACAGTGGCGTTCCAGAGTTTCGAACATTCTTCCTGCCTCTGTGTCTCCCTGTGGAACATGTACATTTTACAGGTGATAAATATTAAAATCGTGTTCGATTTCAGTATAAAGAGCGTAACTTTGAAAAAGAACAGCATGACAAGAGTAGCCCACTGATCCCCTCGTTTTGCCCGGTGTACTATTTATTTGACGTTGCCAATGTTTCCACACAGGTGAGGAAGTAGGTAAATCAGCGACCTCTTGTAGGAAGACTACGTCAGGGTTAAAACAAGACTGTTTTACTTAACTAATGGAGAGAGGCGTTACGAGTCGGATTGGAGCATCCTCCCGTGTTTATTGTTTATACGAGAGAGAACGCCATACTGAGCAGAATATAGATTGTACCTGATCGACCTTATGATCAGAAACAACACTGACAAAATCAGCGAGATTAAGGATACTACGAAGAAGGACTTGACTGCTCCGAGGGCGTCAATGACCACCCCACCTAGAATACTCCCCATGCCGAAGCCCACAGCGTAGTAAGCTAGAAGGAAAGAGCCTTGAAGCGAACACGAGTAGGACATTAGCGTTTCATCAGCAAAGATGGCGCCCAACGTGTATAGGCCTACTCTACTATAGCAGCACTCATACCTATGCAGAAGCAAAAAGAACATACCTATATCACGCCAAAAGCTGACACAATATCATCGCCAATCGTTGCCGACCCAATACCAACGTTGGCCCAACGTATTAATGTTATCTGGGTTATAGTGATCCCCCCAAATTCTTGATTGAGTTGCTGTCCCATTTAGACTGGTACGTATGTCTCAATAAACACACAGTAAAAACTTTACCTGATACGTTATACACAATCTTTGCATGACCCAGTCCCTGCTGGTATAGAATGAATCAACTCAGCTCGTCAGTGAAGATCAGCACGCAAACTACACCATCATCTTCAAAACTTCAAGAAGAAAACGAAATCTGCTTTCTTGAAGATTTATATAAAAAGGTAAGCATTCTATGGTCAGAACATTTTAGCCAAAGTCAGGTTCACTATAGCCAATACACATTACCGGAAATAACACAAAATGTACAACACTGTTGTATACGGTGTTCCAGAGCTGACATCGGTGTCTATTATTGCCAGACACACGACATCAGCAGCTTGAGAAAGAACAGTTCTGTGGAAAACAAAACAAGATTATAGCCTGTGGAGGGAAAGGTGAGTCGAGCTGAGGAAATAAAGGTGAGAAGCTGTGGGGGATTTTTATTAGGTGTTCGTGCAATTCAGCACGAACACCTCTTGTTTTGTTCTGTTTTTTAGGTGTTCGTGCAATTCGGCACGAACACCTCTTTGTTATTGGGTGTTCGTGCAATATGAGCACGAACACCTCTTGATATTGTTCTGTTTTTTTTCCTTCTCCATCTTCTTCTTCTTCTTCCACGCAACTCTTCTCTGGAACATAACTCAATATTGAAACTGAACTGAACCTTGAAACTCATCAGATAAATGAACCTCAATATAAAGACGGCACAGTTGTCACACGTCATGATGACGTCATCAGGTATCGAATTACAATAAATCAAAGTTTAATATTTGTAAAAATCTTAACTCATGAACCATAATTCGGATTTGTACAATCTACAGATCATCGGATAGGTCGTTAAGAGTTTGACAAATGCTACACAGAACCTTTACAACATTTGAACTGACTTCCGGTTCAAACCGGAAGTTGACAATTTCTTAATATCTAATCTTATTCATATCTTTAAAACTACTGATTATTTCAGCATAATGTTTGTATCAGGTTGTAGAACGTTAACGTCCCTTTTCGACCAGATTTAAAGGTCAAACTGTTGTTATTTCTGTGCAAAAGATTGAGCGGGATTGCTGTTTTACAATCTGAAACAAAAATGATACATTATCTAAAAGATCTTCATAAACTTATCACGCCCTACACAAAATATGACCCCTATTTGACCTTGAATTCCGGTCCAAACCGGAAGTTTATGTTTTATTTTTGAAAAACTCTTAACTCTTGAACTAGGCATTGGATTGATAAGGTACAATGTCGTTGCGGATTCATTCAACCATTCTCCACGAACACCTTGTTTTTTAATTAACAAAAACTGAATCTCGAGTTTTATTATTATTTTTTTTACACTTACCCTGATATTTCACCTGTTATACTTGCATCGTGTTTTTCCCATAATTTCCGTATTTTTGTGTCAAAAATGCTGCAAAACTTTGTACCTTATATATTATGACATATCAATAGCGTGACATTGCATTTTATTACTGGTGTAACCGTTGGGGCCGCTAAAATAATTGTTTTGTACCATTTTCGGGGGAAACTGTAATTTTCATATTGTCCATCACTGAAAAAATTATTTTCCCAGCAACTTAGGTGCCCAGGGTGCAACGATGAAGCCTGGTGATTGATTGTTCTACATTATGTTTTGGTCTGAAAAGTTGATCATTAGCCTGTTTGTTACGAAGTCTTTTGATAAGCCGTGGTCAGTTCATCGACGGGTCACATATAAAGAAGTCGAGGTACTAAGTTAAGTTTATTTAGCCATGGTTCTTTAGGGTCAGGTTGAAGGTCAGTCTAAATTTGAATAATGTCATGGGTCATGAAGTTTTCCTTTGAAAGCGTGCAAAGGCTGCTGGGCTTCAGCGCGGAATGTGAAATTGGGGCGAGGCACATTGAGATGCTTTGTTGGCTACATGGAAGTAGGGTGACTGTTTAGCCGGTGCTGATGCATTGAGTTTTCAGGCGAGTTTACACCCAAGTCAAGTTTCAGCTATTTTGGTTTTGATTTCACTTTGCCTTTGAGCAAATATGTAATAGCTGAGAAGAGACGGGAAAGACACCCTAATACTTTGACGAGACAAGTCTCGATTTACTTTAAAGAGGGAACACCCATAATTGACTGTGAGTATTAACGTTTAATAGAAAGAAGTGTGGTAATTGTAGTTGACAATATACCAGTATCTGTGAGATACTATACGGCATGGTTTAAGTTCACTTTAAATTGAAAGAAGTAGAGAGGATGTGGATATTTGTGACAAATTTGGTCACGCCATGATAAGTAACACTTATAACCTGTTTAGTGCCTTGTAAATATCTGCATATTATCGTGTGTCAAGAAGACAGTAATTTGCTTATCAAGTGTGGTTAGACAACGGAGTTTGATTCTCCGTGAAATGCAACATAAGAGTTTTGAGTATTTAAGTACACTGTTGGACGAAGTGTACAGATCATTTGTTGGAATTTAATAGTGATCGATTCATGGAAGAAACGTTTCCTTTATTGTGGGCAGATTTGTGAATGTGATTGTATTTGATGATTGGTAACTATTGTTTGTAGTTATTGACGATTGGGACCCGGATTGTACCCGACGAGACCTGATTTCCGTCTTCGTGAGTTCGATAGCGACGGCGAAGTAGCGAGGAACTGGCAGGAGAAGTCGCAGGGTATACGACTGCCAGTATAGCCGTCGTAAGACGTGCATCTATCAGGTGGGAGAATTTTAAAGGGGTTAAGTTTAGCCCGCACACCAGACGTCTGTGGACGAATGCCAGATTGGAACGTAAAGGAGACCAGCAAATGAACTTAAGATGACTACTTAGGGCAAGATAGCCCACGAAGAATTATATTGTAACTTTTGGGAGCACACATATATATTGAATAGAGGTTTGAACACCGATGCAGTGCAAGTTGATAGTGCACATAGTGAGATTTTCATTGATTATTACCAGCGTAGAATTTCATTTATTATTACCAGCGTATAATTGTAATTGTGTATTTTCGTAAACTTTGATACGTGGTGCCACTTTTGATGTATATAATTAATTGAATAATAATTGTGAGTGATTCTGTGGAACATGAATAACAACACTCTCAGTTCAGTATAAATCGATTGTTCGTTTGTTTCATTCAACGGATGCGTTTGTGACCCCGCCTCACTCCTTTACATCATAAATTCTCGGGATATTGTAACACTGTTACAAGTATTCCATTCAATAATTGAACCAATTTATACGGGCTGAAAACACGAAATTCAAGGTGGCAGCCGGGTAAGGCGTGACTCTTTTAATTATACACACGATGCATTTAGATACAACACGTGACACTTCCACTACAACTCTCTTGGGGGACGACGAAAAGCTTGATGATAACGACGAAAAGTCACTAAACCTTATGTATGTAATCGTGTAACCCAAGGCCAAACAAACGATTGCCACGGTAACAGCTGACCCTCGATAACAACTATTTGTTATTTAACTGATGATTCTAGATAAATTTTGGGAAAAGTCGGGAAATGTTGTGGTGATCGGATGTAGCGAGTTACGGGCAGAAAATATTGT
Organism: Leptasterias polaris; assembly: GCA_037783415.1. Taxonomy (NCBI): domain Eukaryota; kingdom Metazoa; phylum Echinodermata; class Asteroidea; order Forcipulatida; family Asteriidae; genus Leptasterias; species Leptasterias polaris. The sequence goes on from JAZGTN010000188.1 coordinate 60,218, forward strand.
AACGGGCACAGGAGAAATATAATTGTAGGTCTTTCATTCATGATCGGAATAGATTACCTATACAATTGTAAGACTTTCATTCATGATCGGAAAGGATGACCTATTGTAGGTCTTTCATTCATGATCGGAAAGGATGACCTACAATTGTAAGTCTTTCATTCATGATCAGAAAGGATGACCTACAATTGTAGGTCTTTTATTCATGATCGGAAAGGAAGACCTACAATTGTAAGTCTTTCATTCATGATCGGAAAGGATGACCTACAATTGAAGGTCTTTCATTCATGATCGGAAAGGATGACCTACAATTGTAGGTCTTTTATTCATGACCGGAAAGGATGACCTACAATTGTAAGTCTTTCATTCATGATCAGAAAGGATGACCTACAATTGTAGGTCTTTCATTCATGATCGGAAAGGATGACCTACAATTGTAAGTCTTTCATTCATGATCAGAAAGGATGACCTACAATTGTAGGTCTTTTATTCATGATCGGAAAGGAAGACCTACAATTGTAAGTCTTTCATTCATGATCGGAAAGGATGACCTACAATTGTAAGTCTTTCATTCATGATCAGAAAGGATGACCTACAATTGTAGGTCTTTTATTCATGATCGGAAAGGAAGACCTACAATTGTAAGTCTTTCATTCATGATCGGAAAGGATGACCTACAATTGTAGGTCTTTCATTCATGATCGGAAAGGATGACCTACAATTGTAGGTCTTTCATTCATGATCGGAAAGGATGACCTACAATTGTAAGTCTTTCATTCATGATCAGAAAGGATGACATACAATTGTAGGTCTTTTATTCATGATCGGAAAGGAAGACCTACAATTGTAAGTCTTTCATTCATGATCGGAAAGGATGACCTACAATTGAAGGTCTTTCATTCATGATCGGAAAGGATGACCTACAATTGTAGGTCTTTCATTCATGACCGGAAAGGATGACCTACAATTGTAGGTCTTTCATTCATGATCAGAAAGGATGACCTACCATTGTAGGTCTTTTATTCATGATCGGAAAGGATGACCTACAATTGTAGGTCTTTCATTCATGATCGGAAAGGAAGACCTACAATTGTAAGTCTTTCATTCATGATCGGAAAGGATGACCTATTGTAGGTCTTTCATTCATGATCGGAAAGGATGACCTACAATTGTAAGTCTTTCATTCATGATCAGAAAGGATGACCTACAATTGTAGGTCTTTCATTCATGACCGGAAAGGATGACCGACAATTGTAAGTCTTTCATTCATGATCGGAAAGGATGACCAACAAATGTAGGTCTTTCATTCATGATCGGAAAGGAAGACCTACAATTGTAAGTCTTTCATTCATGATCGGAAAGGATGACCTACAATTGTAGGTCTTTCATTCATGATCAGAAAGGATGACCTACAATTGTAGGTCTTTTATTCATGATCGGAAAGGATGACCTACAATTGTAGGTCTTTCATTCATGATCGGAAAGGAAGACCTACAATTGTAAGTCTTTCATTCATGATCGGAAAGGATGACCTACAATTGTAGGTCTTTCATTCATGATCGGAAAGGATGACCTACAATTGTAGGTCTTTCATTCATGATCAGAAAGGATGACCTACAATTGTAGGTCTTTCATTCATGACCGGAAAGGATGACCGACAATTGTAAGTCTTTCATTCATGATCGGAAAGGATGACCTACAATTGTAGGTCTTTCATTCATGATCAGAAAGGATGACCTACAATTGTAGGTCTTTCATTCATGACCGGAAAGGATGACCGACAATTGTAAGACTTTCATTCATGATCGGAAAGGATGACCTACAATTGTAGGTCTCTATTCATGATCAGAAAGGATGACCTACAATTGTAGGTCTTTCATTCATGATCGGAAAGGATGACCTATTGTAGGTCTTTCATTCATGATCGGAAAGGATGACCTACAATTGTAGGTCTTTCATTCATGACCGGAAAGGATGACCGACATTGTAAGACTTTCATTCATGATCGGAAAGGATGACCTACAATTGTAGGTCTCTATTCATGATCAGAAAGGATGACCTACAATTGTAGGTCTTTCATTCATGATCGGAAAGGAAGACCTACAATTGTAAGTCTTTCATTCATGATCGGAAAGGATGACCTACAATTGAAGGTCTTTCATTCATGATCGGAAAGGATGACCTATTGTAGGTCTTTCATTCATGATCGGAAAGGATGACCTACAATTGTAAGTCTTTCATTCATGATCGGAAAGGATGACCTACAATTGTAGGTCTTTCATTCATGATCGGAAAGGATGACCTACAATTGTAAGTCTTTCATTCATGATCGGAAAGGATGACCTACAATTGTAGGTCTTTCATTCATGATCGGAAAGGAAGACCTACAATTGTAGGTCTCTATTCATGATCGATGTAGTCGCTCCGCTGTTTACAAATCTGTCCAAGCCACGATGGCCTTGTCAAAAGGTATATAGCTTTGCCCCAGAAAATGATTATAAGATATAACAACAAATTTGTATAAATAATTACAATAATTGTCTGTAAACTAACCTTCGCCATGTCGTCAATATTCCTAAGGTATATCCCACCACTCCTTGCTTTAGCAGTGAAACGGCCCTCATATCCACGAGGTATATCACTCCAAAGTTGAGGCACATCCAGTTTGTCAAGACAGGGAACCACCCACTGTGGAGCTTCGTTCACATCGGGAATTGACTGCAACATCCAAAGTTAAATTCATATCAATCAGTCATCCAGCTTAATGCGGTCTGCTCAGTCAATATTCATCAATATTTTAAACCAACAATACGATGTTTTGTTTTCTCAAATGTATCATATGGCATATTATTACGTTTTTGAAGCAAACAGAGAAGTCCAAACAGAGAAGTTATTAACTTCTCTGTTTAACGGTTTATGTCTTGTATACAACGTGAATACTCCCGGAATTGATATTCTTTACCTACCATTCCTTAATTAATTGAATTTGTATCAATTAAAGTTGGACTTCTTACAATCTGTTTGCAAGGTCAACCAAATTTAGTTGAACGCAGTTCTAGTGTTTATAAACAGTATTCCTCGTCATCTGAGACCTTTATCGTAAAGCAATCATCTTGTTTTAACCTCGAGCCCAATCATTGTAAAGCAATGCTGGCGGTGGGCTGGGGGAGGGGGCTGGGGGAGGGGGCTGGGGACGTTTCTTCTCGTTGTGATTTATTGCAGGTCAGAAACCAGTATAAATGACGTCGGCCACAAGATAACTGTCTGTATGAAAGATGACGATTAAGATTATAACAAGCATTTATTAATAATGTATAATGTTGTTTCTTCGAGGTATTTGAATATGCGGAAGTAAGCAGCTTTTTAATTATTTAGTGATGTCGGCTAGATACCGCCATGCCATTGGCTGCAAAGGCAACGTCGATAAAAATGGTCTTTCAGTATTGCGTACACAGCCAGTGTCCAGGACATTAACTCTGACACGCAATTACTTGACTTGTAAATAAGAACAAACAACGCTATAGGGCCTACCTATGTAGAGTGGTAGCGCCCTCACAGTCAAAACTCTAGTAAACATACCGTCGACGATTATACACCAAGATGATGTACTAGGGCTGAAATGTGAAAAGTGAAACGCTCTCCGTACGCCAATTTAGCAAGCAACTCTGTTGATGCTATCAATTATTCAAAACAAAAACATCCCATTATCTTGCTTGCTGAAATGGCGCCCATGCGTATTTCACGTTCCAACAATAGAAGGCGCTCAAGTTCTCCATCTTACGTCTTTAGTGTTCCGGGTGCCTGATGATGCTCGGCTCCTTCAGGAGGATCTGGACAGGCTCTCTGTGTGGTCCTCCACATGGCGATTATCATTAAACCCTCCTAAAGGTAAATCCCTTACTTTGACTCTAAAGAAACGACCTGTTTTGTTTACTTATGAACTATCTGATTTACTTCTGGAAAGAGTCAATGCCCATAAGGATCTGGGTATTTTAATTGACTCTAAATTAACATTTAATCATCATGTCGACTACATTGTTGCCAAGGCAAATCGAATGTTAGGAATTTTCTGGCGTCATTGCAAGAGTTTGGATCCCCAAACTAAACGTGTGCTTTATTGTTCTATTGTAAGACCCAGCCTTGAATTTTCACTGTATGTTTTAATTCTATAACCGCAACACAAACAGAGCGTATTGAGCGTGTACAAAGAAAATTCCACCATTTCCTTGGCAACTGTGTAGCTGGCACGGTTGAAGGTCAACCGCAACTTCAACTTAAACCATTGGATTCACTTAAACAACGTAGACAATCTATGGATTTGATTCTACCTCACAATTACCTCCATTCGGAAACACGTGAGATTGTATTATCTCTGGTAGAAACATACCAAGCATTTAAAGCACAACAAAGCAAAGTGATTACGACCCTAGGCTATAAGAGCCCTCCCCGCACAATATCACCAGTGTATTTCTGGTGCATGCTACGCGTAGGTCACGCTTCTTTTTGCTTGCGTTTTTGAAGGTTTATTTAGCGCGCTATGGCAGATGAAGCCGTCATTCAAGTTGCTCCGTCGGATGATGAGAATTTCTTCTCGAATTTGGGGAAGGAAATTGCTACGGCACATCAAGCTAGCACGAGCTCTAGCGCTATTTTGCCTACTGTTGCACGAAAGCGCACAACCAAGAAACGCAATCTTGCTGAATCTGCCTCTGCTGCTTCATGCAAAGCTGCAGCGGGTGCTCTAGCGCCGGCAACTGCGGACGGTACTTTGCAGGCTACTGTAAGCCAGTTGCAAGAGACAGTGGCTTCACTGGCAAATGCCTTTCATTCGTTTACCAATGATTCAAACAGTTTTGACTGCCAAGCGCCTCTTCAAGGGACAGAAGAAGGCGAAATTGTAGACCTTGAGTCTCTTTTTGATAACCCTGTACCCGAAAGGGGCAATGATGGTTTTTATGATGTTGGTCTCAACCTCGTACCCGAAAGGGGCGATAATTTCTCTGACAAGGATGTCGATACACTCTTGCTTGAACAGGAAAGCGATAAATTGCTAAATGAGTTGGCAGCCCTCGTCGATAATGACGTGAAAGTAGGGCCAGCCAAGCTTGTGAGATTTGTCTTTCCAACTTTGTCATTGTTGAAAGTTTTAAAATGTCAACGTTTAGTATCAATAAACCAGTTTATAGTCAGTGAATAATTTTATCATCGGCAATTAGTTTTGAGAAATTGGCCGAAACACTTAATGCTTTAATGAGAGGCAAGATTCAAGCCGAAAAGCTGGACGAAAAGTTAAAGCTTTACATCGGGCCAGAAAACTGCACAAATATGTGCCTTACTAAAGTAAATCCAGAAATCTGGTCCATTTTGAAACAAGCAACGCGTGCACGCGATGCTAAGTTACAAAAGATTCAAAATTCTTTCGTTCATGGGTCCATAGCTATTTCTATGGTAGCCGACGAGCTTCTGAAAGCTCATAACTATAAGGCAGAAGCCGGCATTGATTCTGCGAAGCTAATCCGCAAGCTCCATTGATGCCATAGCTGTATTAGGCAATGGCAATTCTTTGTTGAATCTGCGCAGACGAGACGCAATTCGCCCAGATCTTAGCAAAAGGTTTACCCCTCTTTGCTCCTCACAAGTCCCATGCACAAATTTGCTGTTTGGGGACGATCTGGAAAAATCTTGCAAAAGTATCCAAGATTCTAACAAGATTGGCTCTAAAGTACAGATGCAGTCCGAGAATGTCATGTACAAGAAACCACGCCCTACAGGTGATTGGCGTTATAGCTGCAAGTCGTATGGGAGAGGGGCCTATAATCGCCGGATGAGGGCGCCATATTATAGAGGCGGCCGTGGGTCAGCAACTCGCCCGTACTCTTACCACCAGCAGGCAAACAGATATGGTGGCCAGAATACTCGCCAGGCACGGCATGATGTTGCAGGAAGCTCCGGCTCTAAATCTACAGCATGACTAGATTCGATGAGTACTACTTCCAATGTGAGTAAGTATACACAATTCAGACATTTACCCATATAGCGGGAAGATTGAAACAATTTATATCAGCCTGGACCAATATCACATCTGATAAATGGGTTCTTGACACAGTGGCGCATTGCCATATTGAATTCAAAAGAATGCCAATCCAATACCATGCCCCAACTCCGATTAATTTTTCAGAAACCGAGGCTCTAATGATAGATAAATAAATAGATTCTTTATGCACTAAGGGTGCTATTGTCAAAGCACGACCTTGTCATGGGCAGTTTATTTCAAATATTTTTCTAACACCGAAGAAGGATGGATCTATGCGGCCCATCATTAATTTGAAACATTTAAACAAATTCGTCAACTATCACCATTTAAAAATGGAGACACTTGAATTTGCATTGACACTTCTTCGTTCCAACTGTTTTCTAGCATCAATAGACCTCAAAGATGCATATTTGACAATTCCAATGGCCCTTGAACATCAGAAATTCTTGAGATTTCAATGGAGAGGAAAACTGGCAGTTTACTTGTTTGTGTTTTGGACTTACTAGCGCACCGCGCATATTTACCAAGGTAATGAAACCAGCCATTGCAACCTTACGTAATATCGGTCACATGTCAGCCAATTATATTGATGATTCTCTCCTTATCGGATACACTTTGCTTGAATGCACAAAGAATGTTCAAGCTAGATGTGCACTTATGACAGAACTTGGGTTTGTCATCAATGAGACAAAATCGCACCTTAATCCCACTCAAATTCTAGAATTTCTGGGTTTTGTGATTAATACAGTAGATATGACTGTACGCCTACCGGACAATAAGGTGTCTGTTATTGTTAAGGCATGTTGCCATCTTGCCAATCAAACCAATCCCACCATTTTATTGGTTGCACAAGTAATCGGCAGATTAGTCTCAAGTTTCTCTGCGGTGCCACTTGGCCCGCTGTACTACCGAAATCTGGAGATAGCCAAAGATAGAGCATTAAGGAAACATGGTGGGAATTTTCGGGCTAAAATGGTCCTCCCATTCGAGGCTGTCCTTGAATTACAATGGTGGATGCAAAATTTAACCTGCGCATATCGCCCAATAATGCCTCGAGTAGGTGAAATTCATGTCTATTAGCGATGCGTCGCTTAGTGGTTGGGGAGCAGATTGCCCTGCAGCTGACCTGCAAACAAAAGGGAAATGGACCCCCGTTGAGGCAACTTTCCATATAAATTATCTTGAATTGTTGGCAGTCTATTATGCACTTCGATCTTTTGTTAGTTACGTACAAAACAAAACTGTTTCCGTACATGTGGATAACACCACTGCTGTGGCATACATAAACCATATGGGGGGTTGCCACTCCCCTGTACTCAATGCGTTAACCAAGCAGTTATGGCTTTGGTGTACACAGCATGGCTCATGGTTAATTGCGTGCCATATTCCTGGGAAAGAGAATGTACATGCAGACTCTTTATCAAGGTCAACGGATGACCATTTAGAATGGAAATTGAATAGCAAACATTTTCAGAATATCTTGTTAAGATATAATATTTCACCAACAATTGATTTGTTTGCGTCGAGAACTAACTTTCAGTTCAAGCCATATGTATCTTGGTTTCCTGACCCTGAATCACTAACATGTGATGCATTTTCTTGTTCTTGGGTAGATGAGGTATTTATGCTTTTCCTCCATTTGCTCTTATTGACAGGGTATTACGAAAGATAGAACAAGACAGTTCTACGGGTGTTTTGATTTTCCCGCTTTGGCAAACACAGCATTGGTTCCCAAGGTTACTACGCCTACTGGTAACACACCCAGTTATCATCCCAAGGGTGCCAAGAGTGCTCCATCTACCACACGATCCAAAACGTCATCACCCACTGGAAAACCAACTAGTTATGGCAGCTGCCATCTTGTCAGGCGATCACTTGAGTCAAGAGGCCTTTCACAGAGAACTATCAGTATCATCCTGCAGGCCTGGAAACCAAGCACGCAAAAACAATACAATACAGCCATATCCAAATGGCTACACTTCTGTGCTCAACGATCTTTGCATCCAATTCATGCCCATGTGAACTCGTCATTAGATTTTCTGGCCTCACTGGTTTTTAGTGGTTTACAGTACAGTACCATAAACACGGCAAGAAGTGCTTTGTCGGCTATATTATGGTCTAATATTGGTTCTTGTACCAAGTTTGGGTCTCATCCTTTAGTTATAAGTTTTATGCGTGGAGGCTTTAACACAAGACCACAGTTACCTCGATATTCACATACTTGGGATGTAAATCATTTACTTAGTTATATCAGCAAGATGGAGCCTGTGCAATCAATCAGTCTCAAGCAACTGACATTTAAACTTATTTGTTTATTTGCTTTAACCACTGGTCAAAGGACACAAACATTGTCATTATGTGATGTTTTTAATATGTCGCTTTTGAACAAGCAAGTAATAATTAAGATCACACAATTGATCAAGAACTCTAAGCCGGGCAAGCCCATGCCAGTTTTGGTTCTTTCAGCTTACCCACAAGATAGAAAGATTTGTGTAGTCAGAACTTTGTTTGAGTACTTAAAACTACGAATCCAATTCGTAAGTGTAATAAACTGTTTATAAGTTTTTCATCCCCACATAAAGGGGTGGGTCCTTCAACCATTGCTCGATGGTTGAAACTGTGTTTAACAAACGCAGGGATAGATACTTCCGTCTTTAAGGCACATAGTTTTAGGTCTGCTTCCACATCGGCAGCCGCAAGCAAAGGTGTTCCAGTAGATGTTATTTTACAAACAGCGGGGTGGTCATCGGCCACAACCTTTGCTAAGTTTTACAACAGAGAGAGTTCTATCAGCGAACCTCGGGTAGTTTTTGCCAAGGCTGTGTTGAACAAACAATAATATAACTATGTTGGGTCGAATAAAATTGAATGATCGACGTATACCAGTACAACAATCCAGGAACATGGAAGGAATTAAGCACATGTTCGGTCCATTATTTTGTGTTCTTTTGGAAGACTAGTAAATACATGTGTATCTAGAACCATAGTATATTGTTCAGAATTCACATCTGACAAACTTCACAAAAATGAAGAGATTCCAGAACATCTTTCTTTTGTTTTACTTTGTGAAAATAGTTTGATTCAATAATGAGTTTGAGTCTAGTAAAGTGAAGGTAAATCGACCAATAAGGTGCAGAACACCTCTAAGCTATGGTTGTAATCAAACCTTATTACTTATTACATTTTTGTTCATAATTTATTAAAGGAATAAATATGAATGATGTATTGGCCATAATTATAATAATCTGTTTTTTGATGTATTTGTGTTCCATACTTTTATTACACATTACACTGGCCAGCTTTAAAATCTCACGTGTTTCCGAATGAAGGTAATTGTGAGGTAGAATCCACCAATTAAACGAGAGTAACGATGTTTGATTGGGATTCTGCCGAATCTGTTACCGTAATGAGGAATCACGTGTTACCCTCCCAACTAATATTTATACACTTTTTTGCAGTATGATTCCACAACAACGAAGTTGTTCAAACCCACCCTATGGTTCGGTGGGCCAGTGTAATGGCTACGCTTTTAGACTTTAAACACTGGTGATATTGTGCGGGGAGGGCTCTTATATAGCCTAGGGTCGTAATCACTTTGCTTTGTTGTGCTTTAAATGCGTGGTATGTTCCTACCAGAGAGAATACAATCTCACGTGATTCCTCATTACGGTAACAGATTCGGCAGAATCCCAATCAAACATCGTTACTCTCGTTTAATTGGTGGATTTTTCTCTACAAGTGTATACATTCTCATTTTACTTGTAATTTGATTAATTATTTCCCCCTGAAAATTTCCCGTTCCAATCACCGCTATCCTGATGTGTTCAAAGTTCCCTGTAGCAGGGTCAGTGCTACAAAGAATGGGTTTATTCACCGGCTGACTTTATTATATAATTCTATTTCAAACTCCAATCCCAGCATCGATATTTGTAGTCCGACTTGTTTAAGTTTTAAATTATCTACCAGACGTGCTTTGCGGGGAACGTCTGGCCAAGACTGAGCCTGTGTCTTTTCGTCCATTTTACGGGTGTTTGTTGTATGTACCTGTATGTATATTTGTCTTTTAAAGTATTTGATTGTTAATTAACGAAATTTTTATCCATCCGTTTTTGGCGCTTGCGCTGTGGATGCTGTATGAAATAAATAAATAAAAAAAATAAATAAATAATCTTTGCTCCGTAGTAGGGAGTTAACCTGCTGAAGCTCAGTGCTTACGCTGGTCTTTAGCAGAGTCAAATATTTGTTTATATACAGGTTCATTGTATACTGAATCAGATAATATACTGCTATTATTTTTGTTTACGACCAAAACTCAAAGCGATGACTGTTGATCATTTAGTGCACACAATAAACGAAGTAAGAAATTACACGGCCAGTTCAATGACGGTTTTTAAAACCTATTCTTGTAAAGTTTTCCGTTTATCTTATCAATATTCACAAATTAACTAATTAGGTCGCAATGTTCGAGCTTCAATGTGTGCTGAAAGAAATAAGTATGTTCAAGTATACGTTTTCAAAATAATTCAGTTTTAAATCTAATGCTTAGATGTATTTTGTCTACCGCTAAAGTATCCCAGGATCACCTTTTACTTGCTGTTTAGAAACTACTGCTTTTTTATCATTTTTATTGGCGTTTTAGTTCATTTGTTTTTGAAGAATAGGCTATAATCTGGAAAATTATCTTGGTCGTCTTCTTCAAATTTATTGTTTTATTCTTGATAGTGCTCCCAACAACTATTGAGAATTGGACCTGGGTGGGCGGCATGGGTAGGGTTCCCCTCCCCCAAGTTAATAATTTATTTACGGCCAATGTTACGGGACGGACGCATTGCAAATGACCCGATGAGACGCTTTGTGTGTAGACCAGATTCAACGTCACAAGCTACTCATGATGTATGCCAGGGCTGATTTCACAATCTAAATTTCTTAGCAAAGTGTGATGTCACAATTCAAATTCCTTGGCAAAGTGTTTCATTTGGGGATTCAAATTACATGTAAAAGTGCACGTACAACTGCGCACGCGTCGCTTAAATACACAACGGCTTGAGCTGGTCACACGAGACGATTTGAGGCAACCAGGTCCACAGCCAATCTAAAAGAAGAAAGTGGATTTACATTTGAATGTTCACATAACAAAACAGAGAATTCCCCAAAATGGCGCAACCATTGCGTGAGTGAGAATGTCGGGTAAATTTGGTTCAGTACAGAAAGTTTTTTATGAACTTCTAGCAGGGAGGGCCTAGTTACGTTTATTACAGCATTACTTGCCATCAAAAAGCATATCGGCAGATTGCTGTTAATATCTTCGTCTTGCGCCCCTAAGTCTTTCGAGGGGACCGGCCTTCAGCTCCGCAACTCAGTGATGATCTCCAGTGAAGAGCCCGTCAACGCTCCCCGTCTTTTTAATGTGCGCATAAAGCAGACTGGACTCCGCTCTTTTTGCCTCCTGAAATTTCAACTCAATCGCGGTTTTTAGTCCCAACAGGTACTGATCGGAGATCAACAAAACCCGACTCCACTCCAAGGCCCGCTGTTTTTTTGTTTTTGTTCAAAGAGATAATTCTCTCAAAAGAGCAGGTGACGTCAAGTGATAGGGTTGGGGTTTTGGTATGTTTTTCTGCACCATCAGTCATAGGCTTCACCAAGATCGAGGGTTTCTTTCAGTGCATCCACCTGTCTCTCCGGACCTGATACATCAGGCCGCCGGATAAGCGGACAAAATCATCGTAAGCGGAAGGGCTCAATCTGATCTGCTTACTTTTTTTTTTTGAGACGACAAGCTACAAGGACGGGGCTGCAGTCGTCGGACACAGTGGAAATCATCGTCCTCATCTAAAAGCATCAAGTCGTCATCCTCGTCGTTTTTGAATAACGACTCAGGGGTGTGGGGGCAAGCGAAGACAACGAGGTTGTCCAAATTCTTGTTCGTAGACTTTAAGATGCAAAGATTCCTTGTGACACATCCAGCTGTATTTTACCATTTTCAATTGAGAATAATCAGTTACCGTAACAAGGACAGTTTGGTATACAGTCATGGCAGTGACCCATGGAGAAAATATTCAAAGGCTAGTTTAAGTGGTTGTTTTAAAACAGTCAAAATCTCCCTGACGTGAAACACTCTCGTAACAAATGTACATTAAGGCTGTCATGGATCGTTCGAACCAAGGTCCAAAGATGCAAATGCTCACTCTTCGGAGGGTCAGGGGAAAGAATAAAATGTGTGTAAGGGGAAAAGCGAATCATACATGTAGCCGTGTATCAGACCATGAGATGAGACTAGTGTGACCACAAATAAACATTTTGATGGTATTAGATATGTGCATCATATAGAGAGTTTTAGAGACGGGCATGCAAACAAAATATTAGGACCGGAATGCACTCAAAGTGTTCAAAAAGCTTTAGGTTGGATATTTATAAAAATTCTCCCCCTGTTGATGAAGAATCAAGTATGGAAACTAAAGCTAAAAAACGCAAGAGGCGTCATGTGTATAGTTCTTAAAGTGATGAAGGGGGGGGGGGCAAAGAGGGCCACAGGGAGAACAGGTGTTGGTTAAGGGGGAGTTAGGATGGAGGGTGTGAGAAACAGCCCAGTTAGCGCTGTAAGAAAAAGGGGAGGGGGGGGGGGTTGGACGGGGAAGGGGTTGTTGAAACTCACTAAAAAATAACTTAAATGTTTTGAGACATTCCATCAAAGGTAAATAAAAAAAAAAAAAAAAAAAAAAAAACATATTATCACCGGATAAAAGTTCTTTTTAGGGTCATTCCATGTCAGACCAACGCACTTTTTTACCTCATGTCTTCAAGTTTTGATAAAAATTGCTGTGCTTTTAGGTCGTGATGAGCAATGAATGCACACCCATTTTTAGCTCGATCCGACCTACCATGTGGTCAGGGCCGAAACCACAAAAATTGACATTTTTAGAGTAAAATACCACCCTTTTAATACAAATATATGTCAAAACCATGTCAATTTCCTTCGAATATATGCAAATTTGGTATTAAAATAATGAAAATTGCATGCTCAAATAAACTCTTTTGTCAAAATTAAATTTTTTGAAAAGTAGGTCACCGTGACCTTTAACATGTTATCGTGACCTTTGACCCAATTTTTTTATAATGTATCATTCCGAAAATCAACGAAATGAAAACGACTTGATAGAGCATGTCTTCCTCTATCAGAATCCACTAAGAAAAAATTGGGGTCTTCAAAATTTACAACTTTATGACTATTTTTGTACAGTTGGTAGGTTACAAATTAGTCAATTTATATACTTTACATTATAAATCCACCAACACAACTCACTCTTCTGTTTCTAAAGTTACTAAAACTAAACTAGATTTGTAATGTATAAAGTACAAAGCCAGAAAAAGCAAAATTCTACATTCTGATTTCAAGAAAACTGTCTCATCAGAATATCTGGCCTTTGAGTTGTGCTCAGCCCTGCACTATATCTTTGTTATTGACTGGACAAAACATGACACTTGGGGCGCTATAATTCATGCATCAGTCAACACACAAGGCATCAATTTAGCATCATGCAATGGTAATTGCTATATTATATTTCAAGTTCTTCATTGATTCTACACCAGTTTGGGAATTTTTGCTCAAAGACAGTCTTTTCTTTGGACTGGTTGAAACAATGACTCAGTCTCAGTGTTCCGTGGGACATCGCCTGAATGAAGTAAGTTCTGATGACACTGAGCATTATCTGCACCCGCACGATGAGGAATTACAATGTCTGCAATATTTCGTATTCCAAATGCGCTCGTGGTATTTTTATTTTTTCATTTATTTTAAAAATCCTCTAAAGAAATTTGAAGACAAAAATGAGCCCCCCCCCAACCCCCCCCCCCAAAAAAAAGACCAAATCCTGGGTACGCCACTGCTGATAATTTAAAGTATGATTCTGGTTAGATCAAATCAGCGCTCAACATGAGAAATTTCCCAACCAAGAATAATTTTAGTAACAATTGAAACAGTACAGTAAGTTGTGTTAGTGGATTTCTAATGTAAAGTCTATAAATTGACTAATTTGTAACCTACCAACTGTACAAAAATAGTCATAAAGTTGTAAATTTTAAAGACCCAATTTTTTCTTAGTGGATTCTGATAAAAGAAGACATGCTCTATCAAGTAATTTTAATTTCGTTGTTTTTTGGAATGATACAATATTACAAAAATTTGGTCAAAGGTCACGATAACATAATATTAAAGGTCACGGTGACCTACTTTTCACAACATTTATTTTTGACAAAGAAGTTAATTTGAGCATGCAATTTTCATTATTGTAATACCAAATTTGCATATTATTTTGATGAAAATTAACATTGTTTTGACATTTTTGTACCAAAAGGGTGGTATTTTACTCTAAAAATGTCAATTTTTTGTGGTTTCTGCCCTGACCACATTGTAGGTCGGATCGGGCTTAAAATTGGTGTGCGGTCATTGCCCATTAAGACCTACAAGCACAGCAATTTTTATCAAAATCGGAAGACATGAGGTAAAAAAGTGTGTTGGTCTGACATTGAATGACCCTTTAGTGAGTTCCATCAACCCCTTCCCCTTTTTCTAAAACCCCTCTCTTTCTTCCGTGTAGATACATAAAAACATCAAATATTAGGTTTGTTCTAACCATTGCCATGAATATTTGGATAACGGAGACACTTGTCTCCCACCAAAAAACAACATCCAAACAATCAGGAGATGATTTATTACCAGAGACTACACCAATAACATTTTTTTCCCTTTTCACTCCCTCTCGCTGCCAATTTATCTTTTGCTAGCACCGGAATTAGTTTCCAATTTCCCGCTCCACAGTGCATTTTGCTTAAGTTTAATTTGGCAGTCTCCTTCTCACACCCTCCATCCTATCCAAACCCAACCCCCTACCAACATCTGTTCCCCTTGTGGTTTTGCCCTTTCACTTTAACACCCCCTTCCATATTAAGAACTGTACACATAACGCCTCATACGTTTTTCAAAGCTTTAGTTTCCATACATGAATCTCCATTAACAAGGGAAGAATTTTATAATTATTAAAACTAAAGCTTTTTGAGCACTTTGAGTGAGTTCCGGTAGGCCTACTACTCATAAAACTATGAGGGGCCGTTTATGACTAAATAAGCAGTTACAAATATATAAGAGCAAACCCATATATATAAGAGTATAACCCACATATAAGAGCAAACCCACATAGGCCTATATAAGAGCAAACAACCCATAAGAGCAAACCCATATAAAGAGCAAACCCACATATATAAGAGCAAACCCATATATATAAGAGCAAACCCATGAATATATAGGAGCAAACCCATATATAAATATACAAGCAAAACCATACATATTATAAGAGCAAAACTCAAATATAAAAGACCAATACAAATATATTGAACAGCGCCCTCTGTATATTGTACATAGTTTCATATTGAAGACATGACACTCATATATAATACATGGACACCCATAAATATAAAAGCAAAAACGTATCATATAAAGGACGTCAACAGCCGTCGACGGTGGAGGGGCCTGTTAAATCGGGAACGAAAATCGAGCCGAAAATTGAGCCTTAGTCTGGCACCTTGTTAAGCGCGCGCTTCGTGGGAAAAGGGTGATAAATAGTGTACGGGGCCGGGCGGGACGCCGTATGTAGTACTATACTATACTAGCATGGAGGAAGGACTTCCTCCTAGGTAGCAGCTGTAACTACACGTACCTGTGCTGTTGCGTTTTCCTCTTAAAAATTGTAAAACCCTATAATTAAAAAAAATTCTGTGCCTATCAACGACTGTCAGGTTTTCTCCCATCTGAATCTGCTGATGGCTCAGTGTCTCACTCTTATATAGTATTCATGAAGTCCTTGCACCCGATGCAAAATTAACGCAATAATACTTCATCGTATAGCCACTCGTTCAGCCACTCCCTCCTATACCTCCATGCTCCGAACGATAATACAAAACTCCCAATACAACAAGAACCAGACAATCTTCTTCTAGCCGTCTTTTAACTAGTTCAATAATATTGACATTTTCGGTGTGCAGGTGCCTTTTAGCGTCACTGTATAGTTGTTGAAAAAATTGTCAACACTCGCGTCAACTTCGATGTGTATTACATTTGTTGATTGTTGGCTGGGGGTGGGGGCTGGAGACTGGACAACGCGAGTGTGTTGTTTTTGATATGGGTGTTTACTTTTCAATGTATTTCAATCAGTTTTAAATAGCTTTTAAGTTTGTGTCTCCATCACGATGTTGTGGGGGTGGGGGGGGGGGGGGGGGGGATGCGGGGCGCTGTGTTCTGAGGTGTTTACTCTTGCCAATATGTTTGTACATGTACTGCACTGTCTTAAATTGGTTGTTGTCTTAACTCCTTTTTATATATGTCTTTGTAGATGTGTACTGTCCTGTTCTGGAGCTTTAATAAATTTTAGACATGTAAATTTTCCATATTTGTCTTTTTAAAGATTGTACAATAAAGATTTGAATTGAATGTATGTGTGTGTGTGAGTAGGTAACCACATTCAAACCGGGGACCTATAACAAAAGAGGACAATAGGTCCACGGTTGTTATCACAAAGGAAAGCATTGTGGTCCACGGTTGCTATCACAAAGAGTTGAACAAAGGAGGGTCCACGATTGCAGGCTGTTACACACTTGTGTGTGTGTGTGGGGAGCCCGTACGAGACCTACGGCGCTCCATGAGTGCTATCCCACTTCTCAAGAAAACCAGATAATTTATTGCATCAGGTCGACTTTTCTGTGGTAAAGGTAGACTTAGCGACATAAAATATCGGGTCAAGTCGACTTATAATAATCCAGAAGACGACTCATCGTAATAAATTACCTATAAATTACATAATTGGAAAAGTATGTCACATTTTAAGGAACGGTTCACAGAATGCGACCCCATTTGACCTTTACTTCTGGTTCAAACAGGAAGATGAACCTTTTTTTTTAAACGCATAACTCCTGAACTACTCTTTCGTCTTTTACAACCTCTTCATCATTATAAAGGTCTTCAAAGTCTGAACAAGCGCAACACAAAATGTGACCCCCATTTGCCATTGACTTCCGGTTCATACCGTAACATGATTTTAAATTTTTTTTAACACATAACTCCTGAACCAGTCATTGGATTGATGAGGTAAAATGTTGTCACCAAGTCATTCAATCACTCAGCACAAACATCTTGTTTTTGTCACATGATAAAAACTGAGTGTCTAGTTTATAGTTGGTTTTTGTTAATGTAGAGACACGGGAAGGAGGCCGGCCCTCTTATTAAAAAGGACGAGCATTCACCAAGATACAATAAAAGCAACACATTCTATTAATAGATGACGTTTAAAACATAAACTAATCTACAGTACTGCATTATTTAATCATTCAGTGCAAAACAGAACATTGAATACAACATAGCATCAACACAATAACACTGTCACTTATGTAAAGGCTAAAGGGCAAAAGGTCAGCACAACACGTGGCTGGCCACACACACACACACACAAGTTTACAATGATTATATACCGATTCAAATAGCCTTAAAATGACAATAATGATTATTTAATACAAAATGATACTCACAGAGAGTTCTAGGACAATATCCCTCCCAATGAATAGTAATTGGAGAATAGCCAGAGCCATGCTCCCCACAAAATGGAAAGAAATGCAGACCGAAATTAATGTGCGCTCTCTGGCTCAAAGCTAGAAAAAAAAGTTGGAGTCGACACACACTTGAACACTGAGGGCGCACTTGGGCTCCCTACATTAACGTAATAAGACAAATGGTAAAGAAAGGTACAATAAAAGTGTAAAACTTATATATGTGTAACTTGCTGAGAAAACAGCAGAAAACCTGCCATGGCGAATTTTTCCGCGTTTAGCGAGGTAACAGCGGGTGCCTCAGCATTAACAAACAAATCAACAACGGAGAAACGGTTGACGCATGATTTGTTTCACAGAATAATGCAAATATTTGTGGGTGCAAAATTATCAAACGACATCCCTACACGGTTCGCAGCTCAACAAATGCAGTGTTTTGCGTGCTTCTTGGGAAAACCCAAATCACGCAACTTACTCGTCGCTAGGCTGTTGCTAAGTGGGCGGGGCTTACTGGATCGGGGAATTTCAGGCCTCATTGTAATAGGTCGAAGATGTAGCCTCCTTGAAATGCGCACAGCGGTCATTCCGGTGGCACCACTATAACTGCAGTTCGTACATAAACACCATTGCCTAGAGGCGACTGCTGCTGCCCTCTATAGTGTGCGACTTGAATAAAGGCTAGAGACTCTGGTTTTCGATCATGTGCTTGGTCACGGTGCACTACCCAGCTACGCCCAATGAGCTATGTACACGAACATTTCATTTTCACTGAGTGAGACTGCCGGGTGCGACATTCACTTATAGGCTCAGACGAAGTTTGTTTGAATGACACCGTGGGGCTTATAATACTCTTATAATATCTCCATGCACTTGCACTCAGAAATAAAAGAGCACATTGTAAAGCAAACCTAAAACCACCAGGCTATGGTTGAAATTGCGTCTGCAAGCAACGTAAGGGTGAGTTATCATATTATTTTATTATGTGTCTCTGATCTCCCATTTTACACCTTTTAATACTACACTTTTAGGGTGGTATACGCTTTTACCGTGGGGGTTAGGAATTTGTTTTACTACAGTGTGAGTCAAAAAAACACCTATACACTTTTAAAATTGCCCATTGTTTTATTGTGTAGCAATATATATAAGATATTTTCATATGTACTTGTAAAGTGACCTTTTCTGCTTCTTTTGGTGCCACTTTCACTGGATTAGCTTTCATGCTTGACTGCACTTGAGACAAATAAGGGAGACAGGTGAAATTTGGTATGCGCCAACTGGTCAAAAGCCCCTTGACTTCTCCTTTGAGAAGAACGACTCTCGACATAAACTGCAAGTGTGGATTGGGCTTATTGGAAACGGGGATCTCATAGGACCTTTCTTCTTTCGACAGAACATCAATGGTGATGTTTATCTTGCCATGATAAATGACCAGGTTGTCCCATTTCTTGATCGAGCCTTCCCACGATTCAGGCGACAACAGAATGGACAGTTCAGGCATCTGTGGTGGGCACAGGGCGGTGCTCCTCCACACAGAAGAAGGATTGTCACAGATCGCCTGAGACAGTTATTTGGAAACCGAGTTATTGCCTTGAATCAACCGGTGGGGTGGCCCCAAAGATCTCCTGACCTGACCCCTTTGGACTTCTTCTTATGGGGCTATTTGAAACCTCGGGTGTACTCGACTTCTCCAGCAAATCTGGATGACCTCCAGGAAAGGATAATTCATGAAGTAGACATTCTCAGACAAGATAGGGGGATGATTCTCTGTGCTGTTTCAGGAATCATGCGCCGAGCCCAGCTGTGCATTGAACGAGATGGTCGCCATGTGGAGGACTAAGGGGTCTTGTCAAAATTAATCAAAAACAAGTATAACAAAACCGACAGTGTCTCCTCTATCATCAAAACCGTAGGCTGGAGTGCCCTTGAAGAACGCAGTATGACAGGACGCATTTCCCTACTTTACAAATCAATACATCATAAAGTTGCAAAACTCCGACCTTGTCCTTCATACCCCAAGTACAACGACAGAGTACGAACTCGTACAACAGACTCATAAAACACATCCTTCAAAAAAGAACCCGCTAGCAAGGACTGCTTCAAATACTCATTTCTACCTAGAACTACGGCAGAGTGGAACCTCCTCCCAGCGTCTGTGAGCGAGGCTCCCTCATTTCATAATTTTAAAGAAAGATTACATAAGTTAAGCCTGTTGAACATAAAAAGCAGAGCCACTACAACACAGACTGCTACAACAACTAGATTCACAAACCAGCCGCACACACCTGCAACCTGTACATTCCTTTAATGGGAGATTGATTGCAGTATCCGAATCCAGAAGATCATTATTCGCTCCTAGTGCAGATAACACACAAGCCTACACATCCTTACGGGCTGCGAAGGGGTACCCTGTTTCAGCCCTAGCATTAGGTGGCAACGTCGTGCCCCAGTGACAGTTGATTTGGGTCGAAATCCCAAATCAGTTAAGTTTAGTGTAGCCCTCACCCTGAATTGGCCGTCTGCCCTGTGATTTTAGGCGATGACTCATACAAAAAATAGTAATAATCCCATCCCACGCAAAATAGATTGAATATATTGTATTATCCTATATGGGGGTGTTTTGTGTTTAAATCCATCACGTAGCTCTTAAATGTAACCATTGTGGGACACGTTGCCTTGGGCGATCGGGCGAGTTGGTCTTTGAAAAGCGTTTGAAACCGTTTGTTATGAAATGCATATGGTTAGAATGATGTTGTAAAAGTAGACCATAATGTTCCACATGCCTCGAAAGTGCGTGGTTTTCCTTTTACATCGTGATTTAAAAGGGCACGCCATTTTGTAGAGCCAAATTTTTGACTCCACAAAATTGCGGACCGTGTTAGTTCGCAAAGTGAAAGGAAACCACGCAAATTCGAGGCATACTTGTGTGGATCATTGTATTCTACTTTCAAACATCATTCTAACCATATGCATTTTATAACAAACGGTTTCAAACGCTTTTCATAGCCCAAACTCGCCCGATCCAAGCAACGTGTCGCTTTAAAGTCTCATGGAAAGTAAATAATTTACAACAAACTGATCAGGTATTGTTTCTCCAATTTCAACTCTGTACTCGTTAAACAAAAATTTTCAATTCTGAATTTCAACTTTGAAAGTTTTCGTTCGGATTATCGATCGGGTAAAGGCCCAACAAATTTTGAAAAGAAATGTACTTGGCTGTGAAGATGTTTAAAAGTAGAATATAGCGATTCACACAACTATCCATCGAAATAAGTGTGGTTTTAGCACATTAATTGGTTCTACAAAATTGTGGACCATGTTAGTTCATGAGGTAAAAGGAAAACCACATCATTTCGAGGTAAATTTGTGTCGGTTTTGTATATTATTATACTTTTAAAACGTCTTTCCAACCATGTTCATTTCATAAACAACGCTTTAAGCAAACCGTAGTATACCTTTGGTTTTCGTAACCGTTCCAATTTTTTAATCTTATACAATTGTAGATATATACAATTAAACTAACCTGTGAAAATTGCATTCAAAAAGGTGGTCCCGTTTTTGAGATATCTCCAAAAATCTGGAGCGAATAATTATGTCCACGCAGGAAGAAGAATCCCTAGTAGGGATACAGAGTAGGAGAAACGTTTCTGACAGTAACGCTTTTATTTTGGGATATAAAACTGATACCTTTTTACGTAACCACATCTCTTCGAAGTGAATTGTTGTAAAGAGTGCTTTCTACCATAGAAAGCTACTGTAGGCTTCTAACCAGTAGGTTTTTATTGCCATTAGTTTTAGGAGTGATTCTCAAATGTATACATTCCCTTTAAAGGGAGGGTACATCTTTGGTAATTAATCCATCAATTAATGAACATAACAACTTGTTTGATAATGAGCACTGTGGATGTGGAGAGCTGTTGATATTATAACGCATTGTTAGAAACGATCCCCTTTGAAGTAATGTAGCTTTCGAGGCAGGCATGAAGCCTTTCGCAGACATCTGAAAGCACACAGTTTTTATGCAACGGGGTGGTTATTTTAGGTGCTATCAGCCGAAAACCTATTGTTATTGTACTGGCAAATAATTGAATCTTAAAATGTTGAAGTTGTTTTTAACGATGTTGTATTCTGGCAAGTGGTGACGTCACACAATTCAAAAGCGCCCTCTAGCGGCAGGTCGTAACTTTTCAAAACACACATTTACTAGATGTCTGTGGTATTCAAAAACTGAATAGACAATACACAGAGTGTGGCCCCATTAATTTGACCAGGTTGTCTTCCTGTTGAAATTTTTTAGCGGAAAAAATCATAACTCATGAACCACATGTTTGATTGTTACAATCTACACATCATCAGACAGGTCGTAAAAAGTTCAACAGATGATATACAGAGCCTGACTCAATTTGACCTTGACTTCCGGTTCAATCCGGAAGTTGAGGTTTAATGTTTGAAAAATCATAATTCCTGAACCACACACTGGATTTTTACAATTTATAGGCCTACTTCATTGGAAAAGTATTTAACAACTTCCGAGACGCTACACAGAGTGTGGCTCCATTTGACCTTGAACTCTTACACAAAGTGTGAACCATGTAACCTTTATTTTCCGGTCGAAACCAGAAGTGGAAGTGATTATGAATATTCGCAACCTCGTTTTGTGAGCCTAAAAACATTATGATCCAAATTTTGGACTAGGTCTCTTTGTATGAAATAAAGTTTTACCCCTGCCCTGTGCGTTAAATAATAACAAACACCTTTACGGTACAAATGTCACGGCTTTTATATCGACACAATTACAAACCCTAGCGCCCGAAATAATGTACTTGATCTAACTTTTCAATTGAATGAATGACTTATTGAACCGATGCCGAACACCTTGTTTTTGTTGAAACAAAAACATAGGTGTAGTTTGTTTCATTATTTTCTTGCGACTTCGATAACAAATTGAGCCAAAACTTCCACAGGTTTGTTAATTCATGCATATGTTGGGATACCCTAAGTGAGGACACTGTCTTTGACAATTGCCAAAAGTATACACTGCCTTTAACAATCTTGTTTTTCTATTTGTTTTCGTGTGATGTAGCCTGAGGCAAACTGCAGTTTATAATGAAGAAATACTAGATACGGCAAAAGAAACACAATGGCGGACGATACCAGTGGTAAGTTTCAATATAATTAAAGGTTTTACCATGATTAAATTACAATCCCAAATTACCCAATTTTGTGTCCCAATTTAATATTAATCTATATGCAGACAATGTTAGCTTATATGACAATGTCAACTTTTCTGTTAGGCAATTTTATTTGAAATGAATCCCTACCATAATGATTAGGTAAACTGGGGACGTTCGATTAGCTTAATTAAACGGATCTACCCCAGTGTGCTCATCCTGGTAATTCAATTCAATTCAATTCAATAAACATTTATTTCGGTATTGCCCTCACATGATATAATACATCATTAGTTTTTCTTAAATATTAACAGTGGCAGTTATAAACAGTAGCCAAAATTATTAACAAGTCAGAAGGGCAAAACTTAGGATTGGGTGAAGCCATTGGCTTTTGTACCCTAACCTATTGACAGACTAACAAAACAATAAGACTCACAAAGACATGGGACTACCTAGACAGACGAACAAATGTAGGTGTATCAACAATATACCAAAAGTAAGCCATGAAATAATTATAATGAATATGCATTAAGTAGTAATTGTTTTAATTTTTTTGAAAATATAGGTAGAGTGATTGCAGATTTAACAGAACCATCCAAACTATTCCAGTATATAACACCGCGTTGAACAAGGCTGTTTTTATACATTGAGGTTCGGTTGCGAGAAACAAAAAGATTTTTCTTTGAAGTGCTACGAGTTTTGTATGAATGAATGCTAGTAGTTAGAGTAAAAAATGAACTAAAACAAGGTGGTAATGCATTACTCATGTACTTGTACATAAATTTACCTAATTTCAAATGATAAAGATCATTAAATGTTAACAATTTAAGATTACAAAATATTGCAGCAGTATGATCAAGAAAACCAGCGTTAGAAATGATCCTAACAGCTCGCTTTTGTAAAGTAAGAAGTCTATTACATTGTGTAGGTAAACCACCCCAAGTAAGAACTGAGTAACTTAAATAGGGAAGAACAAAACAATTATATAGAGTTAATAAGACATGGCTTGGTAAAAATTTCTTTAGCCGATTAATTATACCAATATTCTTTGATATTTTACTTGCAACATCATTAATATGACTTTTCCAAGACAAATTTTCATCAATTCTTATACCAAGGAATTTAGTACTTGTTACTCTTTGAAGGTCAATTCCATTTAAGATTAAAGGCACAGATTGGATATATTTACGTTGTCTTGGACAAAATATCATATAATTTGTTTTGAGTAGATTAATACACAGTTTATTAGCAACAAGCCACGTACTTATTTTTACCATTTCAACGTTAAGGTTAAGAATAGCTGTATCTACATTTCTGTGGCTGTACACTAAACTTGTATCATCGGCAAAAAGACAAAATGATATAATTTCGGATGTGTTACAGATATCATTAATATAAATAATAAAAAGAAGAGGACCCAAAACAGAACCCTGAGGTACTCCACAAGAAATAGGTTTTTCAGATGAATGGACAGAATTATATGAAACAAACTGTTTTCTATTAGATAAATAGCTTTTGAACCACTCCAAGGTTACTCCACGGATTCCATAATGCTCTAGTTTACATATCAAAATATCATGGTTAATCGTGTCAAAAGCTTTAGATAGGTCTAAAAATACACCAATAGAAATGTTGTTTTCTTCAACGGCATTTAGCAAATTGTTCATTACATAAGACGTTGCTAGCTCAGTAGAGCGATTTGCCCTGAAACCAAACTGTGACTCAGAAAGAATGTTATGTTTATTTATGAATGCAATGAGGCGACTATATATCAGCTTTTCAAATACCTTGGAAAAAGTAGATAAAACAGAAATAGGTCTGAAATTACCAATGACATGTTTATCCCCTCCTTTGTGAACCGGAATGACTTTAGCTATTTTAAGCTCGTCTGGAAAAACCCCAGAACATATAGACCTATTGAAAATCTTGGCTAGTGGTTTTGTTAAGGAGTACCTGGCTTTCTTGATAACAAAAGAATTTAAAGAATCACAACCTGGCGATTTGCCAGAAGGAAGATTATTTAAAACATCTGCAATTTCTTCTTGTAAAATAGGACTAAGGAACAGAGAATGGGAACATTTATCGTCAAGAAAGGATTGAAAAGTAGTGTTACATAAGGGAAGCTTTCTAGCAAGTGAAGCGCCAATGTTAACAAAGTACTCATTAAATGCCTCACTAATTTCTTTGTTTCCTTCGATTGACGCACCATCTTTGACAAAATAAGAGGGATTGGGCTTGTGGTTGCCCTTGTTCAACACAGAATTGATCACTTTCCAAGTACCTTTAATATTGCCCTTATGTTTTTCAAATTTCGAACTAAAATACTGTTTCTTTGAAGCCTTTATTAAATAATTTAGCTTGTTTTTATACGTAGTATAATTAGATTTATTTTGCAGAGTAGGATTTTTAAGAACTTTTTTATACAGATAGTTTTTTCTCCTCATTGAGTTGTAAACACCATCAGATAACCATGGTGACTTACATTTATCGTATCTACATTTAACCTCTTGTAAAGGAAAGTGTTTATCATAAAGTTTAAGGACATGATCTAAGAAGGTAGTATACATGTCATGTATGTTATCTTGCAATGTTATTACATCCCAGTCGGTTGCATTTAAATCATTAATAAAACATTGGATATTATTATCAGTAAAATAACGTTTTTTATAGTTTTTCTTATTTTGCACTCTATCTTTTAGAGCATCAATAATCAGAAACACAGGTAAATGATCACTTATGTCAGTTAGCAAGACACCAGCAATATGATTCAGCAAGTCATTTGTTAAAATATTGTCAATCAGAGTTGAACTACCTGCAGCTATTCTTGTAGGCTTAGATTTTATGGTTGGATAAAAGGACTGAGAAGACAAAGTATCTATGAAGTTTTGTACTGCAACATCCACATCATAATTTAATAAATTAATATTGAAATCACCCATAATGTAGCATTTTTTATTTTCATTACTAATTTTCCCTAATAATTCATTTATATGGTCTGTGAAGTTATTACATGAAGCACTAGGTGGTCTGTATACAACTCCAGTTATTATATTACTTTGAGAGGAGTTGATTATCTCAATAATGCAAGATTCTATTTCAGAGTTATTTATACACAGATCTTTACGAATTTTATACACAACATCATTTTTAATGTAAAGTGCAACTCCGCCTCCTTTCTTATTTTGTCTACAAAAACCTTCAATAGAATAATTTGGAATTTGAATGAGTGGATCCTGAATATCCTTTAACCATGACTCAGATACACCAATGACAGAAAAACAATTATTTAAAAGGTTGACATAGTTGATAATATGTGACACATTCTTATATAAGCTACGTGCATTTATATGTAGTAGTTTAAAATTAGTGTTTTTATTAAAGTAATTCATGAATTCAGTTTGATCATAGTAGTCACAACTTACATCAGGTGCCTCAAAGTTTAAATCTGGATCTATACTAGAATTAACGTCATTATGTGTTACATTATTTGTCATTATTCAAGATAGTGATTTAATCATTACAGGCGAGTTCATATCGAACACATTCGATAAGTTGATAACTTGTCTTACACCTACACAAATAACCAAACACAAAATAACACAGAACAATGACCTAATTATAATTGGGTTAACAATTAGGCAAATTACGGTACTCATGTTAAGGTGATCAATAACACGAGTAGGCCTAACGAGTTAAAAGGAAAATTGAGTAGAGAACAGACAGCAGAGGACAAAACAAGAAAACACCATGTGTGAGCTTACACCAGATCCAACCAGATCCTCCAGCGAAGAGATCTCTCTATTCAGCTTCACGGAATGTGAAAGGCTGGCCGTTCCTACGCCATTTCCCAGCAGAGAATTTGAGTTTTTTCCCTTGATCGTACAGTTCCTTGACTTGTTTGGACCACTTCTTTTTTTCGGTCAGGTCAGCTTTGGTTAGGTCGTCAAGGATAAAGTAGCCAGTATCCTTTAGGGCAGATTTAGCTTGTTTCATTATCTCGATTTTGTCACGATATGATAACAGTTTTACCAGGATGTGTGGTGATCTTCCATGAGGGGCACGTCCGTCCCGGTGGGCACGTTCAAGCACAACATCGTGCATATCGAAGTGTCGGGAAAGGACGTCTTCTTCGACGATACGGACGCAGTTTTCCCCAGCCCCAGCCATAAGAGGAATACCGGCGATCCTGAAGTTATTTCTCCGGGAGAATCTCTCCTGACGATTGATGAGGCTGCTGATCAGCTCTGTCTGATCCCGGAGCTGAATAATTTCATGTTTAAGTTCTGCATTTTCTTTCACTAGAGGATCAACTTGGGCTTGGATGTCATCGATTCGGGAGCTTTGAAACTCGATAGATTGGTTTAGGTCAGATTCAAGTTTTTTCATATCACTGAAGAGACCATCCAGGGTGCGCTTCACCTGTGTTTGAAACTCGGAGATTGAGGTTTGGATGTGGCTTTTCAACTCTTTGGGAGTTTTGGCACCGGGTGAAGATGAGGAGTACGGTGGGGTGGAGCTCCCCGGCGAGTCAGCTGCCAGACAGGGTCCAGATTCACTGTCATCATCACCATGTTCGGGTACCAGTGAAGACATCATGGCCGCCGTTGGAGGTGAGGCCTGGGGTGAGGATTTAGATCTTGTTTTCACTCCTCCTCTCTTGCCTTTGCGCTGAGTATTCATTGTATGAGGCCCCTGACATGAGCTAAACCCCATAATTAACACCAAAGCATTGGGACAGCGGACCAGGAACTTCTTTCATTTTGTGCGTTACGTGCGAAATTTTTCGTGAATTCAGAAAAACATGGTAAATAATTATTCTCAAGGTAAAACTGCCATGTTAAAATAAAACAAAAGTGCACGTCCTCAAAGCTACTCGAAAGCACTGGGGTCAGGGCCCGGGTCGACTTGGGGGAAGCTAATCGAATGCACCCACTATTTCCTGGTATTTACACTTGCCTGAAAGAGGGCTTTGAAAAGCAAACACAGATATTGTTCAATCTAGGTCATTGGTATATTTCCATAAGTTGAAAACATGCAAGCGCAAAATTTAATCGGCTTTAAGCCTTTAGAACTCCATAGGTGATTGTGATATCGTTTTCAACACACGTTCATTGGCAAGTCAAATAGTTATTTGGCCAACCGATTCGACTACCCACCGCTGTTAATAAGCAAGGCTTGAGGGGGGGGGGGGGGGGGGGGGTGGAGATGCCATACTATAAGCGTGCCCGAAATATATTATCATCTTACATAATATCACCCGCCACGATTGTTAGCGAGGCATGTCATAATATGCAATGTTTACGTTCTCTCCGTGGATCGGTTGGTGGCGCTTTCCATCATGGCCGCCTCATGAAATAATGACTTCTTCTGCAAAGTTCTGGTTGCGGAAGTTTTCGCCCCAAAATGTCTCCGAATCATCAATGGATGAATCACATTGAACACATCCACTTTGTATTCAGGTGCTTAGGTAGAGATTCTGCCGATCAATGATTATTGGTAAGTTAATGGTGTGACTGATTCTCTACCGCGCGACGCCGGCCTCGCTTCTAAGTGTGCCTGGCGTATTATGTAAGATGATAATATATTTCGGGCACGCTTATAGTATGGCATCTCCCCCTCAAGCCTTGCTTATTAACAGCGGTGGGTAGTCGAATCGGGTGATTTGGCAGTACAGATGGTTCCAATGACGTCACACAGTGAAAAGTCTATCATCTTTTACTGGCAATGAGTTTTTGAGCTCACATTGTTATGCGTATTGGGGCATTACTCCTTGCATGATCGGCCGGTGTTTCCTTTGGCTGCGTAGAACAATATTTGGAACGCCAAAAGCCAAAACCCAAGTTACCCGTAAAGATACCGGGAACTATAACACAACTCTAATTAAATGGGTTCACTAATAGAGTTCCAGAATTGGGCAATACTCAAAACTTTCGAGTTTTTATATCGCCCTCCTATGAGAACCAGAATTCAGAGAACCCCAACAATTTTCTAAATGATGGAAGTGCTTATTTTTTAAATTGATTGTGATTTAATTGTTGAATTAAAACATCAATGATGCAAAACACTTACAGATTAGCATGATTCGGTCACTAGTGCGCGTCTAATCACACTTCGAGGGTCTGTAAGCACAAGGGTGCCATTTCCCGATGCTGACCCTTTTCTGGTAATTCACAGACCCTTGGGGTGCACTAGACGTGCACTAGTGACCTCATTGCCAGTCTATGTTTATAGCTAGTAGCAAGTTCGGTCGGCTGACTAGAGTCGACTAGACTAACCACGGTCGAGTCTAGCTGTCATTCGAACGCTGCATGGTTGAACTAGCGAGTCAAACTGGATCAACCTAGCCCCGGGGGCGATATTTGTTTCCAGCTCAGTTGCGGCAGAACCAACAGGAAGCGGCGTTTGTTGGGTATTTCGTCATATAAAAACATATGAATAATGCATGTTTAGCTTCTTGTGGCAAGCAAACGTTGTGTGACTTATAGCGCTTTTGTGCGTTGTGTGATTGTAACAAAAGGTAAAACTTTTCCACGCGCACATGAGACCGTGTACTGTTGGTACGGTCAGAGAGGGATTTATAGAGAATACAAGTTATCTACCGTGTTTAGAGTTGGCATTGTAAACTTAAATAGAAGAATAATCTTCCCGATTAGACTGACGTTTTAAAAGTTGAAGTTCTCGTAAAGCATTGCCCCTTTAGAGTTCCATTACAGTTAACAGACACACTGTGTACAAAACCACATTTGTTAAATTTTAATTTGTTTTTAAGCACTCATTTGTTGATGCTGTTTTCTTCAAAAGTGTTTACTATTGGAAAGGCGTGTTTTAGTTCCTGGCGTCGGTTATAATAATAATATAATAATAATAATTTATTCAATTTATATTGCGCTCTCTCCAGGACCAGCCTGTTCGAGGGAGCATAACAATAAAAATTCCATTAAGAAAATTAGTCCATCCGAGGATGTTCAAAAAGATGCAAATTACAACAAAAATCCATAAAAATTACAGTAAATTACAAACAATAAAAATTACATAAAAAAACCACAAAAAACCCAAAAAACTAAACCAAAAAAACACCAAACATACAAAACAGACCGAAAACTCCATACAGAAGCAAATTACACAAAGATCATAAAAGATGACACCCTCACAATATAATATAAAGGAGTAATTACAAAATATAAGCCTCCCTGAACAAGTAAGTCTTTAATTTAGCCTTGAATGACCCCAGTGAATTAACCCCCCGTAAAAAAGGCGGTAGTGCATTCCACAACTTTGGAGCAGCCGAAACAAAGGCACGATCACCAAAAGAGTGCAGCATCCTACCCCTTGGATACTCAAGTAGTATTTCACCTGTTGACCTCAGGCAATATCTGTGTTGTCTTTTGACAGTAAAAAGGTCACAGACATAATCAGGAGCTAAAAAATGTATACATTTAAAAACAAGCAATAACATTTTTAAACGAATGCGAAACTTAATTGGCAACCAATGCAGTTCCTTCAGGATGGGAGTCATATGACAAAATCTGTTTGTATTTGCAACCAGCCGAGCAGCAGTGTTCTGTACTCTTTGTAACTTTGCCAGTTGAACAAGTGGAACAACAAAAAACAAACTATTACAATAATCAAGACGGCTAGTGATAAAGGCATGAATTAAAATAATAAGATAATTTTTAGATAAATATTTACTAATGCGTTTTATATTATGGAGATGATAAAAACTAGTAGAACAGACTTTAGTAATATGAGAACTCATAGACAAGTTGGAGTCAAACAAGAATCCTAGATTTCTAACATTTGAGACAGGCGTGATGTCAGTACCCCCCACTGTAATATGAGAAATATTGATCTTAGACAATTGTTGTTTGGAACCCAGGATAATAAACTCGGTCTTACGGTTACGAAATTTGACTGCTTTGAGTGCTACGGTTATATATGACTGGCCTGATGTGATCCCCGGTGCGTTTTATTTTCCCCAAAGAATTCTCCGCGGCCTTTACTGAGAGAGTCCAAGTTTTAAACGTTTATAGCACCAGTATTAAAATCAGTCAGTATTTGTTGTATAACACACATAGGCTATATTATTTTGTGATTAAACGTATAGGTGCCACGAAGCTGCTGTTGCTACTGGTATAGTGAAATGGTTGCTACGAGTAGGGTAAATTGCTACGAGCACAGCGCGTGGCGTTCCCATGGCTTTCTAGAGTGTGTATAAACGCGCTCTTGAACAATCACGAGGAAGATTCTTTGTTATGAGTTGATAATAGAGTAAGTTCGGGTGTTAACCTTTAGTCAACTTGCCATTTAAATTACGCATGCGTGGTCTGTGTTTCACCCGAATGCGTTTGGTCGAATGATTCGGCAAATATGGCGTACAACATGGAGACGACATATCGAAGAGAAAAATAATGTTTCGTTCCTTTAGTCAACTTGCCATTTAAATTACGCATGCGTGGTCTGTGTTTCATCCGAACGCGTTTGGTCGAATGATTCGGCAAATATGGCGTACAACATGGAGACGACATATCGAAGAGAAACAAAATGTTTCGTTCCAAAACGCCATCTTGACAAAATGACGTAACTTTGTTATCTGACTAAAAAACATAAGTGCTCCGTGGCGCGATATTTTTTTTCCAGCGCAGTTGCGGCAGAATCAACAGGGGGCGCTGTTTGCGGGGATTTCGTCATGAAAAAAATATTTGAATTGATAGTGCACTAACTGTTTCGTGCTGTCAGCAAGATTGCAAGGCGCTGATGACAGGCACTTTTCTTGTTGCGTGTAACGGTGGCTGGTGGATCAACCGTATAAGCATGAAGGTCTAAGTGAAAAATATAGACCTGTGCATGATACACCAACATTTATATTATTTTGTTTGTTTGTATTTTGGGTTGTTTGTTTGTTTGTTTGTTTGTTTTGTGCATAGGCCTATAAGCTATGTTTTTTTTTTGCATAAATGCCACAATACAAAGCGTTCATAACGTTAGGTTTCAGGTCAGTTGATTGTTTTCCTTTAATTTTATCCTTCATATAAATTTGGTTTCACTCCTTTTCAAGCGTGGCACCACCACACAGTTTTTGATTTTCTGCTATGGGAATTACCAATCAAAACTGCCACTTGGTGTCATTTTTGTAACCGTGTGGCCTTCTATTAAAAAGCTTTGCCATGGAAGGTTCTGGCCTAACTAGTTATCCAGAAAATATTCCGATTGGACCATGTAAAGGCTTGTAATTTTAGGATCTAAGATGATTGCCGACTAGGCCTACCTTGTGAGCATTCAACATGATCATTGTATTCTCTCGTCAGTAGATATTGCTTTGCAGTAGATCCTACATGGCTGCGCGCCTGAGTATATCCTTGACCTCATCTCACTCAAACAATCTGGCCGCATTTTAAGATCTTCAACCTTATTATAATTATGTTAGCTCAACCAAGATTTAGAACATGTCGCCATTGTCAGCGTGCCTTTGCCAATGCTCACCTGCCATTTGAAACAAGCTCCCTGCCACACTACGTCAAAGAACATCTTTGAACATCTTCAAGAGAGAATTGAAGACCCATTATTTTGTTTCGCTAGTTTTTCTCTTCACTTGTTCGGAACATAACTTTTGTGTCACTCTGCTGTTTTTGTATGCGTCTTGAACGGTTTCCGTTAGACCTAATCATTATAAGTCCATTAGACCTAATAAGTTTAATTTTTCTAATTTGCAGGAACTGCTTTTGGTCAGGTTGTCCCACCTCTTTCTGTTTATCTGAAGAGGGTTCTTGACAAGTATCCTGAAGGTGGACAGATACTTAAGGTAGTTTATTTTGAATTTATAACATTGTAAATCATGTAGCCCTACAAAGAAATCCAAAATCTTTTTAACACAATTTTTCAAAACCAAGAGCCGTTAAGAAGTTCGAATTCAAACAGGGAAAAACGAGTGGGAAATATTTCGGCTATGACATTGCGACACACTTACATTTGTTGCAATATGGTTTTTCCTATTTCTGATTCATTCAAAATAAGCTTTTTAGTAGAGCAACATACTTCTTGCGAAGTTGTCAAGTAAACCATCGAGTTCTCTCTAAATTAAAGTATGAAACAAATCGAGTTTTCTATTCTCCGTTTATCTTTATTGTTTTTCACTTGAATATCATCAGGAGCTTCTGCAGAACGCAGATGATGCAAAAGCGAGGAATGTGATTTTCCTCTACGACAAAACAGAGCATTCTTGCAATGGACTGTGGTCGGATAATTTAGGCGAGTTCCAGGGACCTGCCCTGTACGCTTACAACGATGCCGTCTTCAAAAAGGAGGACTGGGACAGTATACAGAAGCCAGAGCAAAGTGGCAAGGTTGATGACGTAATGAAAGTTGGACGATTCGGACTTGGCTTCATTTCGGTTTACCATCTAACAGGTGAGGTGATCGATCTGCAGAGGCGGACCACTTAGAGGAGGGAGGGAGTTACCCTGGGAATTACACAAACAAATGTAGGAAGGTTCCACTATTGGCTCTCCAGTAAGCTAAAAGTTTGATCGGGATAGGGGAAGGGGTGTTGGAAACCAAACAACCTAGCACAGGCTGTCAGCGATACATCTGGAATCCTTCTACAAAGAAAAGGGCCCAATTTCATGGCACTGCTTACCTTAAGCAAATAATTGGCGCTTACGGAAGCAGGGAATTCCGCGCTTACTTTAAGCGGATTTCATGGGTTTGCAGTGAAATCTTGCTTGCGCGTGCGTAGTCGACGTTTCGCTTACACAGCTAGCGCAGAAATTCGGCGCTCGCATAGCGGAGAATTGTGGGAACCCTATCAGGGAACCCTATTATAGACATATGGAATAGTCCAGTCTATGATATCATTGACTTTGACTCCACAAGGGTATCAGTAAAAGAATTACCGTTTCAAAATTGTCCGTAGTTCAGCTTAGGCAAAACATTGATATTGTCAGTAAATTTCATTTCGTGTTCGTGTCCATGTAGCTGTAAACTGGTATGCACTCCCATGATAGTGAGCTTTTAACTAAGGCATGTGCAGTGTACAATGCAGACGTCATGCAAGGTTATAACCGTCGCAACGCGCTCAATGAAGGCAAGTGAGTCAGTCAAACTTTTGAAAGATCCAACCATATTATGTCAAGTGAGTGTGTCTGTACACACATGTAATCCGTAAAACTATACTGTTCAAATTCATAAAATGATTTCAATTGACCATTGAACTGTTTTCCCTTTCCCAGATCTGCCGAGCGTCCTAAGCGGTAATAGCGTTGGATTTCTTGACCCACTCGAACAAAACTTCAAATACGATCCCCGGAAAAAGATGCACTACGAAGGAAGACGCGGAATGCAGTGGAAGACGTCTGGAAAACTCCTCGATGAATTTCCAGGTCAGTTCTCACCATACCTCTTGGACTTATTTAATTGTACAGACAAGACTTTCCGGAAGAGCAATTTCAAGGGCACCATTTTCAGATTTCCATTTCGAAAACAATCATCTGATTTAAGCAAGTCAGTGTTTAACGATGAAATTCGTGTGCAAAACCTCCTGGAGTCATTCCAGAGTGACGCAGAGATCTCATTGTTATTCATGAAACATATAGAGACTATTCAGGTGTATGAGAGACATGGCCTTGGCGAATCGCCGAAACAGGTCTTTGAAGTCAAGATCCCATCGGCGAAGTGTTTGCAAGTTAGAGAAGACAGAGATGAATTGTGGGCCAGAATCATCGAGGGGAACGTTACCACTGTAAGTGACATACACGTCGAAGCACGTATCAAGGACAAAGCGGCTCACGTAAGTGTTTACGTTACCGTTAATACAAGTTCAGACACTTCGCCGGACCTACAAAATCTTATAAAAGACGATGAGCTGAATCTGCGGCCCTGGATGGGAGCAGCCTTCACATTCTGCGGAGCTGGGGACGTGTGCATGAAAGACGGTTTAGCAAAACGTGGTCGCGTCTTTTGCTTTCTGCCGTTACCGGAGAGCGAACAATCTGGTCTGCCTGTCCACGTCAACGGATATTTCGGTCTTGGAGATAACCGACGAGGCATCAAGTGGCCAGCTAACGATTCTAGCTATGATAAGAAAGCTCTATGGAATCAGCTTCTTGTCACTGAAGTGTATCCTGAGGTCTATGCCAAATTAATTCTCGCTGCTATAGACAAATGCGAGAAGAAGGCCATTAAGATACTCCCAAAAGACGTTTACAGTGCCTGGCCTAAGATCAATGAAGTCAAGAAGGAGTGGGAAGACGCTGTCCGGAAATTCCTGATACTTTTGAAGGACGAAAAGTTTATTCACATAGATTACAATGGTAGTCGCTGGATGAAGTTATCCGAAGTTTACCATGATACCGAAAACAGTGAACTGATTTCGAAAGTGTTTGGGGGAACGAATGGGACTCCACTGGCACAACTTCCTGGTCATGTTGTCGAGTCTCTAGAATGGGCAGAAATAGACTACAAGAAAGTTACGCCCGCCATCGTGAGGAATCGTATCCGCGGAAATGAACTTCATTTGCTAAGTCGAGAGGAGAAACGCGAGCTTCTCGAGTATGTGATCAGCGACACAATTGATGATCTATTCAAGCTAAAGCTTCTCCCCTTGCAAAATGGCACTTTTATTTTCTTTGATAAGACATCAACGGAGGTTTTCATACAAACTCATGACAATCCAAGTTCCCTTATTCCAAATGGAGAAAGCAAATTTGCTGTGAATGACCTGCCGGATGCATTGACTACCTCCGGAGTAGAGTCATACACTCAATTAAGATTGTTTGCCACTGAACATGTCGAGCCACTATTACGTAAAACATTGCCAGTCCATTGGATCAAAGGTACAGACAAAGTACTGTCTTGGACACCAGGGAGATGCCAGCAGCCAACGCTTGAATGGTTGAGTACCTTGTGGAAATGGCTAATCGGTAATCAAGTACCCCTACTGAGCTCTTTCGAAGGTATTCCACTTATTTATATGAGACCTAACAAGATCGTAAGACTGATGAAGGGTTCAATAATACTTGAGGAATCTTCGAAAGATATTTGCAAGTTTCTTGAGGAATTGGGGGCAGTTGTTTATCGAGATACACTGCCAACATATCTTGCACGTCACCCTGATCTAAGCGATTTCATCCAATCATCAACCCCTGAAGGGGTTATGACGATTTTGGAATCATTTAGTGTATCTTCCATATTAAAGCAATTGGAACAGCCTCTGAGAAGGGCTGTTAAGGACGAGCTACGATGTCTAATGGCTCAACACAGGTCATTAAACAGTTTGCAAAAAGACCTTCTGAGGGAACTACCACTTTTCCGTTGCCAAAAAAGGGAAATAAGCTACACAACAGTTGTCCGCTGCTCCTCAGCAGTGCCAAGCAATTTTTTTCATATACCAGTTCCCTTCTTGAAGTATGCTCGTCTGGTCATACAAGATAACTCAGACCATCTAGCATTGTCGTTAGGGGCCAAAGAAGAAACCACTGACAACTTTCTGTCAACCAATATTTTGTCCGGTGTGGAATCTGGTTACTACAATGACGAAACTAAGCTCAAGATCATGACTTGGGTTTTGGAGAGTTATACATATCGGCATCTTGCTCAGGGTCGTAAGTTTATACCCACTGCTAAAACACGTAGAGTTGTGAGCCCAGAAGAACTGTTTGAACCCACCACTACACTTAAGATCCTACTTGGGCAAAACGATGTGTTTCCATCGGATGCGTATTCGAAAGGACCCATAATTCAGAGATTGAAAGAAGTTGGCTTGAAGAGTGAGGGTGACGTAAGCTCGGATGACATTTTGAAAGTTGCGAAGGAGCTTTCTGAGGTTCGAGCATATGGGGATGGGGATGTTAAAAGAGGACAGGTCCTCTTAGAGTACATCTGTTCTCATTGCGAACTCTTATCAGAATTTGTAAGCAGTGGTGGTAAGCCACTGGGTGAGTTACTCAATGGGCTTTGTTGGGTTCCTTGTGTACATACACCACCAGCCCAATACCCCTGTTCTATTGGATGGTGTGGTAAATCTAACAAACTATACTCCCCAGAATGCTTGGGTCTGTATGATACATACCTGCTGCAAGGTTCCGTGCTACCTCTACTCGAACTGCCAGATATCAACAAAGAGCTGCTGGACGCCTTCAGTCTCACGGTGCATTTTGAACCAAACAACTACAAAAATGTCCAACACGTCGTACAGCAGCTAAGAAATTTGTCAAAGAATTACAACCCAAAGAAAGACGACAGTAGTGTTACTGCCTTTACGGTGTCTGCAATATACGACTTTCTTAACCAGGTGACAGGAAGTGAATTGAAGCTTGCTTCTGAAAAGCACATCAGCATCAATCAGCCCTTGGTGTGGCACGGCTCTGGATTTTCAACACTTGACAAAATAGCCATTGATAATGGAACACTTGGCGTCAGTCTGGTACCCTATCTCTACACAGTTCCAATAGAGCACAAGGAGAAGTATGGACATTTTCTATCGAGTATTGGTGTCCGCCAAACCTTCCAAGAAGATGAACTGTGCAAAGTTCTGAAAAGTGTCCATCAAAAATATGAAAGAGAACAGGATAGGCAGGAAGATTACAAAGGAGACCTGACGCTCGTGAGCAACATTCTCAAGTACATAGTAAATCTTGAACACTTTGTCCTCTTTCCTGAGATTTTGGTGCCGTGCAGGACCTCCATTGAAATGGCTTTACATATGAGGCAGGCTTCAGAGTGTTTGTATGTTGATGATGAGAGACTAGCAGGGCAGTTATCCAATGATGATATGAGTAGTATCCTATTCGTCATTCATGACTCCATATCGAATGCTGTTGCTAAGCGGTTGGGGTTAAGACCACTCAGTCATGCGATTGCTCCGGTAGATCAGGCACTTGATCGTGGATATGAAATTGCAGGTCCAAGTGAATCTACTGCTAATGCCATCAAGCGAAGCCTTGAAATGTACAAAAAAGAAGACATCTTTAAAGAGTTAATCCAGAATGCTGATGACGCTGGTGCAAATGAAGTCAAGTTTCTGATTGATTGGCGAAGTAATAAAAACACTTCGAGCAGCCTTTTCAGTGTTGATATGAAAGCGTGCCATGGCCCTGCTATATGGGCTTATAACGACGCTTACTTCTCGAAAGAGGACATTCAAAATATATGCTCTATAGCAGCCCAAAACAAGAAGCAGAAGCTAGACAAAGTGGGGCGGTTTGGATTGGGGTTCACGTCCGTCTATCACCTCACAGATGTACCAAGTGTAGTCAGTGGACCATACGTGCTTATTTGTGACCCCACGGCTACCCATCTGGGTGACCGTATTCACCCCCAGCAGCCAGGTATAAAGTTAGATCTGACAAAGGAGGAACATAGACGGACCGTTGGGTCTTACCCACACCAGTTTCACCCCTACAATGGCATATTTGGTTGCAAACTAGACCAGACAACAAAGTCGTATCAGCACACTTTGTTTAGGTTACCACTTCGCACAAGTGCTGAGGTTAATGATGGCAAGCCAAATCAACTTTCTGACAGCAGCTTCGACTCACAGAAGGAGATCCAGCCTTTGATAGAATCATTGAAGGAGTCTGCAGAGACATTACTACTGTTTACTCAGAACGTGACTTCAGTCGAGGTGCAAGAACTAAAATCTGATAACGTCGATGATAAAGAAACAGTTCTGTCCATAAGGGTCTCCAGATATCAAGATATAAAGATGGCCCGGTCATTTTCTAGTCCTGAAGGCAATATGACCATTGAACGAAATATCCTGAAGGCGACAAACCTCGCTATGAAATCACCCAGTTCTCCTTGTCCATCCACGACAATGATTGCTAAGGTAACAAGAGAAACGCGTCCGTCAAAAACGAGTGGTAAAACCAGACTGAATAAAATGGAAAGATATTTCATTATCAGCTCCTGTATGACAAGAAGAAACCAGATCGAGATGTTTGCCTCCAGCGACGAAGGTAAAAAACATGGAGTCTTGCCGTGCGGTGGGGTTGCTGCAGAGTTAAGTTACGAGAAGGGCGGATTAACACCTAAACAAACAGAAGGTCAAGTATTTAGCTTTCTACCATTAGACGTGAATACAGGTCTACCTTTCCATGTCAACGGCAGCTTCCTTCTACAGCCGAATCGTCGACAGCTTTGGGGTAACCTTTCACCTTCACATTGTACAGACTTCACCGAGGCCCTTTGGAATGAACGCCTGATGAAAGATGTATTGTGTCAAGCACTTATTAACCTTCTGGAAGACCTTCAAAAGTTGAGCCAACAGCACGTTGATGCGACTGACTTCCAACGTCTGTGGCCTGTGTGGGAAAAGTGTCACAGTGATTTCAAACCCTTGGTTCGAGAATACTATCGGCGAATAGGGTGTGACGGGGAAGATGTGCCCAAATTGTTTCATGCTGATATGAAATGGCTGTCGGTGCAGGAATGCTTCTTCATTACAGATTCGTCTTGCCCAACTGATCTAAGAGACAGTATTGTTGCTATCGTGAACAACCACAGTTCCTCAAAGAGATTTGTGGAATTGAACAGGGATGTTGTCGACAGTATTGAGCATGTTTGCAGTGAAGACGTAATCACGGAAAACACTTACAGTGTTGATAGATTTTTGTTGGAGGTATTTTTTCCTATGTTGAAAGAACTCGAAACAGTGGACAACGGTTACTTAGACCAAAAGCATCGAAACCATGTTATTCTCCATATCTTAGACCTTCGTCTTGGGGAGAAAAAGCAGACCAGCTATGACGACCTTTTGAGAGATACGGAATGCATACCAACGTCTCCAGAAGGTGAAGAACTGGCCAAACCTAAACAGCTAGTCAACCCCCGGAAGGATATTGGACAGCTTTACAGCGAAGATGACTGCAGATTTCCACATGGAGAGGCATACAGACAGCCATCTCGTCTCCTTTCCATAGAAGAGCTTGGAATGGCTGCGGATGACTTGCAGTGGGAAGATATTTGTGATTGCGCAGAGTCAACGACTCCTGATGGAAATTCCTTGGGAAGGAGTACAGTCTTACTGAAGCTTATTGGTAAAAAAATTGTACAAAATGAAGAACCGAGCTCTGAACAGAAGAAGAAGATCTTGGAAGCAGATTTCCT
This sequence comes from Leptasterias polaris, assembly GCA_037783415.1. Lineage (NCBI taxonomy): Eukaryota > Metazoa > Echinodermata > Asteroidea > Forcipulatida > Asteriidae > Leptasterias > Leptasterias polaris. The sequence continues at coordinate 100,109 of JAZGTN010000188.1, forward strand.
TCCTGTCCTTCCGAAGCCTGAAGGATACCCATCTCAGTGGTACAGATGTAATACAGAGTTTACGTCGGCATCTAAACTATTTGGATCCAAACACATGGACACAGTTGGATCTGTCCAACCTATATTGGATGAAGAGATACTCGGAACTGAAGCCATGGATAAGAAGAACAAACGTTTCTTTGGCTTCAAAGATAAGACCGTAAGAATCGAGGATGTGATACAGCAGCTAGAAACGCTAATTAAACAACTATCACATAATCAACAGAAAACATCTGCTATGGTTTTCAGAATATATTCTTTCCTGCAAGAAGAGATTTGCACGAAGAGGGTGGACGGCACTGTGGAAGTGGGGCACCAGGCCGCAGCGGAAAAACTTGGAAACATGAGATTGGTGTTTTGTAAAGGCAGTTTTCAAGACATCAAACAGGTTGCCTTTTACTTTAACAGCGAATGCCAAACCTACCTCATGCGAATTCCTGATGAGCTTTCACCCTATAAGAATCTTTTGAGTGTCTGCGGAGTAAGAGACAGTTTCGAGAAGACAGATTTCGTTCAGAGTCTACTAACTTTGCACGAGAAGTATAAAGACACACCCGTCGATGAACAGGATCTCGAAACAGCCAAGTTCTTGGTAAAGGATTTATCAGATTGTCTTGGCATTTCGAGCAACAGCGATGGTAATGATGAAGCAATATCAGAAGATGAAGAAATGTTTGTGCTCGACCAGGACAATATTTTACGCCCAACAAAAGAACTTACGTACGATGACATGACCTGGGATGACACTACATTACAGGACGGCGAACGCCTTGTATATACCCATGCTGATATATCACACCAAAGTGCTAAACTGCTAGGTATTACGACGGCAACAGAAAGGCAGCTTGCGAGTTGTTCTTCCTCTAGTGGTTTTGAGACAAATTTTGGCCAAGAAGAGAAGTTGACAGACCGATTGAATAGCATCTTAAAAGACTACCCAAAAGTGTCTGATGTATTTAAAGAGCTGCTTCAGAACGCTGACGATGCTGGATCCACAGAAATTCATTTTGTTTATGATCACCGATGTCATGACGAAGAAGGGGTCATCGGAGATTCTTGGACAGCCACCCAAGGTGTTCCAGCACTATGCGTGTACAACAATAGATCGTTCACTGCAACAGACATTAAAGGCATTCAAAGGGTTGGGATTGGTGGAAAAAGAAATGACGTCACAACAACTGGACGTTTTGGCATAGGCTTCAATGCTGTCTACCATCTCACGGATTTCCCAAGTTTCCTTACTAACAAGGACAAACTCTGTGTTTTTGACCCGCTTCGGAAGTGCTTTCCTTCTGGTGTGAAAGAATCCCCCCTGGAAGGATGTTTTCAACTAATGAGCAGTTTAGGAAGAAGTTTCCCGGCATGTTAACCGGATATCTGGAGGATGTTGAAGAGTTCAAGGCAAAGGAGGGCACACTCTTCCGCTTCCCTCTTCGTAAAACTCGATCTGATATATCTGCAGAGTATTTCTGGTCATGTAGGGTCGACAGCTTACTCAAAGACCTGAAAGACGTTTCACTTGAAGCACTGCTATTTTTGAATAACATCCAAAAGATAAGCATCTCCCGCATTGACGAAGAGACAAAGCAGCTGTGCAAGACCTACACCGTTACTGCATCACTACAGGAGGCTGACTTAGACCAGCGTGCTGAGCTAGCAACGCCCCTGCAGATGTTCAAAGATGACCCTTGGGATACAATCGCATCTAAGTCAAGTGTGTATAACCTCGTGATCGAGGACTTAGAAGGTATCGAGCAGAAATGGCTTGTTTCGCGGATGTTGGGATTTGAAAATCTACAGGATGATACGCAGGTCCTTTCAAATACCACAGGTTTGAAGAACCTTTTACCCAGGGGTGGAGTGGCAGCTCGTTTAAGTGAGACAGGTTGCCAACCTACTCAGAAGTTCAAGGCGTACTGTTTTCTTCCATTACCTATTCATACTGGATTACCAGTTCATGTCAATGGGATGTTTGAGTTAGATTCGTCGAGGAATAACCTCCTAAAAGAAAACGACTTTGTAAAAGCAGATGGTGCCAACACAGATGATAGTTTTATTCATAAATGGAATCTTCTGTTAGTAACCCATGTGATTGCACCGGCTTATGCTAAACTAATCGAAAGAGCAGGGAGAATTCTGCTTGGTGAAACATTCTGCAACCATCCCATCGATCAACAAATCGGCATTTTTAACAGCCTCTTCCCTACAGATTTAGATAAGCTTGATGGAGAATGGCAAGTACTTGCCACGGAGACTCTACTTTATATCGAGAAGAACAATTTGAAAGTGCTACCCGTGGTTTGTCCATCTGACGATGGTTGGACTCTCACTTGGCATGATCCAATCACCGACAAAAGTTCGGCAGTCTTTGATAACTTGGTCGCCGATGACAAAGAGCTACCCAAAGCAGAACAACTTGGTGACGACATCTCTAAGTTAAGGTGCTTTTTGCATAGAGATGGCATAAATTTGTTGAAAAGTTTGCCTGCGTTGGGAAAGGCATTTCAGGATTGCAACGTCGAAATTGAATTTGTATCTCCAGCAGTTGTTATAAAACACCTCACGAGATCTTGCACACCGTCTTCATTAGCAGATACTACATTCAGAGATTACGAGACATTTCTTGTTGTACTGAAGTACTGCCTCAAAGGAATCTCCGAGCCTCATGAGCTGAATGGTTTACCATTCGGTCTCTCAAACTCAGGGACACTGAGAAGCCTTTCACATGAAGATGGTATCTATCTAACAAAGCATTCTAAGGTACTGCCAAGCCTGCAAGACAAATGTTTGAAAGAAGATTTGGTTGATCTTTTCAAAAAGTGGTTCAAGGACAATGCTGCAGGTACTGATAATCAATCAGAAGTTGAAACTTTGAACGAAGCTTTCTCTTGTGGAGTGTTCAAGAAGTTTGACATCACACATCTGGCTCATCATTTAGGAGAAGTATTACCAGCTGACTGGAAAAGATGCAAGAAACATGTTGATTGGACACCAGAGAAAAATGGACATCCATCTGAAACGTGGCTGAGGGATATGTGGACATTCATATGTAGTGAGGTTACTGAGGCTAATGCATCGACGTGCTTAGAGCCTTTATCTGATTGGCCTGTATTTCCAACAACATCAAATAAGCTGGTTCCTGCTTCATTGTCGGCAACTGTTATGTTCTCAGACATGTTTACAGACAATTACCACAGGACACAGCAAGTCAGAGTGTTGCAAAAACTACACCTACCCGAGGTTAAAAGGCAAAGCATGATCCAACAAGAACCAATTCCAAAGACGCTAACTGATCTCAATATTTTGCTTCAATCCCAGCTAGCACAGCCAAATAACCAGAATATCATCACCGATGTGATACAGTTCATGTTGGATCAAGGTTATGTGGTAGGGAATCTGTCAGAGTCTGAGAGTAAAGTTCTACTTGAGTATTTTCAAGAGGGATGCGACATGTTGCAATATGACAGCTGTCAGTGTATCAAAATGCTTCCGATTTTTGTCACGCATGACAACAAAACAATCGACCTAAACATTTGCGCAAACTGCCATACTGCCGCTTTTGAAGAAAATGACATGGTTGAATCTCAAACCTGGATGTCCCACAAGAATTGTGTTTTCCTAAAGCCCTGCAATAATTTGACAAAGATCTGTGAACGCCTTGGGATCAAAGACATCACGCGTGCTGATATTTATCTCCGCTACATTCTGCCGTGTTTTCATTTGCTACGTCAAGAATCCCGAGTTAAGCATCTGAAGAACATCCAAGACAGTGTGCTAGCCGTTGCTTCAGAGAAAGAGGAAAGTGACATTATTCAGCGTCTCACCTCCGTTCCATGTATACCAGACCAAGATGGTCGCCTCCAAACAATCAACTGCTTTTATGATTCATCAAATAAAACATTCGAGAAATGTGTTCCCCCAAACAAACTGCTTCCTGTGTCCATGAAAAACCTCAGGAAATTACTGAAAAAGATAGGTCTACTCTCTAAGGTGACGCAGGAGATGTTCATCAAGTTTGCCAAAGATGTAGAAACAGAAGCCAGTGGAATTTCTACAAAAGAAGACTTTGAAACCCTCGAATGCAAATCAAAACTACTCATCGGATTGATTGATAAATGTTTTTACAAACTTTCACATTCACAAAAAGCCTCTATGCTTGACGGAGAGTTTCTGAGAACGATTGCAAACATACAGTTCATCCCTTCTTTGGGGATTGAGAACGAGTATGTTGGGATATACCCAAATCTCACTGGAACTGGGATTCAGAACAGTTTCAGTCGTCCCTTCATCTGTTATCGACAATCCGTTCTTCCTCAACACAATACATATGTGTGGTCTGCTGCTATGTTGCTACCACAATATTCAGTAGTCGTTAACGAAAAGGTTTGTAAATGTGAAGAAGAATGCGAATGCAAACAAAGTCATGATTACCTTGGTATTGAAAAAAATGTTCTTGGGATAGTGCTGTCACATGCCAAAAATGTGTGTAGTGCCCTTGTACGTAATACTGTTGGTAACGTCTCTGAAGCTGATGAATCAAAACGGAGGAATACCGCTCATGATATTTGCAGCAGCATCTTGCAGTTCTTGAATAGTTGGATAAAAGAAAGGAATAGTTTGAAAGAAAATGACTCGAGTCCAGAGAAAATAAAAAACTGTCTGCAGTCAGTTTCAATTTGTCCTGTTGACGAAGGACGTGTGTTTGTCAAGGCAGACCAGTTAGTATTTGACATGAGAGAGGACCATGCAAGGAGTTTTCATCCGTACCTGTGCAAAACACCAAGAGACTTAATGGCTTTTGAGAAAGTTCTGAAACTTCTTGGGGCACAAGATACCTGTTCCTTGGATCAACTTGCAGGAGTATTATCTGCTATCAAGGCAATATGTGGAGCTAATCGTTTGGGTCTAAATGAATTGCGAGTTGCATATGCAGCAGTAAGGGATATATTCAACTTACTTCACCAAAAAACAGAGGATCAGCTTTCAGTCTCAGTACTGTATTTACCAAGCACGGGACTCATTTTAAGGAAGTCCACGGACCTTCTGTATGCAAATCCAAATTTAAGGGATCATCTTCAGGGAAAATCCACCGGCAAGGAATTTTTGATTCAGCTTAGTAAGTGTGGATTAGCAGAATATGATGAGGTGCGGCTAATTGAACTCATTGCTGTTGAATACCGCCCCAAGAACGTTGGCGAACAGATGCTAGAGAAGCCATGCGAGCCAAACAAGGACTGCCTTGCCGGGAAACACTGTGAATACTTAGAACACATTAAGCGGATGCTGACCTCAGAAGAGATGACAAGAGTCTTGCTTCGACTCACAAGGCACCAGAGGGAAGGTATTAAACCACCCAAATCATTAACTGACAAAATCAAAGCATTGCAGAATTTCAGCAATCTCTCCTGTAAGGCTCACCTCAAAATGGGCTGGTATCAACACGGGAAACTCGAGTTTGCTCAGCCTTACCCAAGTAAAGCATTCTTCGAAAAGGGCAATAACATGTTCTACCTGGAACATTGTGACTTGCCGTCGATGCACCATACGAGTCACACATTCAAGCAGGTCGCAGATAGCTGTAACCGTCTCCTTGGAGGTTTACTGAACCCTGAGCATGTAAGTTACCTTCTGATTGCGTTGGACTCAAAAAATCCAAATGACATGAACGGGAAGCTTACTGAATCGAGAATTCCAGAATATGCCGATGATGATATCGCAAGTGAAACTACTTCGGAAGAGCACTATAAATAATAATAAAAATAATAATAAAGACATTTGTAAAGCGCCTAATGCAAAAGCCTCTAAGCGCATAAAGAGAACAATAAAATATACAGAGTGAAAGATACATTACAAGTAAGCAGATTACAAATAAGCAGCTTCAAACAAATGAGTTTTTAACAGAGACTTAAAACAGGGTAAAGATCTATCCTGGCGAATATGCATAGTAAGACTATTCCAAAGAAATGGAGCAGCGTAAGAAAATGATCTTTGACCATAAAAAATGAAAGAAGCTCTTGTAGTTGTGGTATAGCAATAAACTAGGAACCATTGTACTATCTGACATCCGACACTTCCTCGACCAAGACCCATAAAACCATTTCGTAATATATAAGTAACATCGGTGATATGCACGACGAAAACCTTGCTAATGACACGACTACCGAGATTCTCTTTGCAAGAATTGTAGAAGAAATTAGCCAGAGTAAGGAAAGTGTATCTTTATCTCGAAAGTTCAAGATAGACGTTGGGGAAGAAGATCATCTCACTGTGAGCGTGATATCATTGTATAAATTCTAGACTCCCAGTGAGCCAGAACCTGAACTGTCGACCGTTCCATTCACAGGAGATTGTACACCTGAATTACCTGAAGCGTCCGAAACACTTCCAACGTACACAGATGTAACTTCAGAGGGGATTCTGGTAAAATACAGAGAAAAAAATCGACTGGAGGTGGAGGAGGCATTTAAACTCAAAGAGGAAGACCGTAAAAGGGTCTTACGTCGTCTCTTTCGTAGATGGCATACCGATAAGAACCCAGGACGGGAGAAACGTACCAATGAGGCATTTAAGTTTCTCCAGAGAGAAATAAAAAGACGCGAGTCCGGATCCAATTTCAGTGACAACTTTCCATTCTGGGAGTTCGAAGCCAGACGTGACAGTGAGTATCAACGTGATTATTTCAGACGTTGGCACGGACATGGACGAAGAAGACCAAGAGGGAATCGGACAAGACGTACCTTGGTTCCACCTTCATCCACTGAGGAGAGACCCGATCCACGGAAGGCGCGACTGTGGTTCCGGCAAGCCGAGGAATACTTTGAGAATGCTAATCAAACCAACCGACTTGTCCCCGGCTATATTCAGTGGGTAGTCTTTCAGGCGCATCAAGCAGCAGAAGTAGCTGTTAAAGCAGCTCAGTACGGTTTGAGTGGAGAAGCTGATTTACAAACTCATGAGTTGGTTTCCTTGGCTAGAGCAATCAGTCGAGAACCCGGTGTGGGGTCGAGTAAGCTCGTAGACAAAGCAAGCGAATAAGAAAGTCTTGAGTGTCGTTTTAACAAGCCGCGCTACCCACATTCAACCTTAATGACCACTCGGGAGGTATATGCAGGCATCAGTGGAGGAGACGTGCTGAGAGTCTGTGAAGAGTTGTTGAATATTGTGAGGAAAATAATGGAATATGGGGTTCAACAGCTTCTTGATCAGTATATATATTGGTTGAATTCGCTGTCTGCCTTTACCATTCAATATGTGAATGGTTGAATAGATGTGGTACAGCTATACTAGAGCAACGCAGACCTAGTTCTGTTGATGCACTTGTGTGATAATAAACTTTGAAATTGTGGAAAGCATCAATGTGTTTCTTATTCCTCTTTCTGGCTTGTGTGAATGTGTAGATTTGCTTTAAGTTTAGTTTTAGAACCATGTATTGCCTTGGTTTCGTAAGTGTAAATAAATATATATTATATACATAATCATTAAATCGTTCAGACAATTTGTTCTAAAGTGAGGTATTTATATTTGTGTCCGTCAGCAATTCAGTGCTGGTATAAAAGTTGCTGATTGCAGTGATGGTTGCAGTATTTTTGCGTTTCCTTAATCCCCATTGTAGTGAATATTGCTGAAACATAACAGTAGTTCATTATCTTGGTTACCTCATGGTGTTTATGTGCTGTTTAATGAATGTGTGCATTTCAATTGTTAAAAATGTCAGTCCTTTACTATTTTGTACTTTTTGATCGGAATTGTGTAAAGCTGTTAATTTGGTATTTGGTGTTATTTTGTTGATTAGTAGGGCCTATTGTAATTGTGCTGTAAATTATCTGAGCTTTCTTAAAGTATGCTTAATTAATAACTGAAGATAGTTTTTGGTTATGTCCCGAAGAGCCGTAGTAATGGAAAATGTAAGACAAATTATTTTCAATTGTCATTTTATGTTTTAACACTAGTTTCAACTGACGCTATAAATATTAATAAGGCCGGAAATGGTAACCATGTATATTGCTTATCGTGTATGTTCATTTTAAAGGATTGCGCACTGACGACGAACATCGATTTTTGGCCTTGGGATTTAGTTAAATACTAAATTGTTTTGTAAGGTAAATAATGTAAAGACCTTCCAGACACATGCAGATGACCAATGTTACATGGATGAACAATACGCATCATTACGTTGAAATTTAAGGTATTGTTTATACATATTCGAGATATTTTTGCAATCAATAATATTAATTTTGGGAGACTGTAATGCGTATAGATTTGCAGTGCACACAATCTGAACAAGGTGGTACTTTTTTATTTGAATGAATAGTTGTTCCGATTTAATAATGAAAGTGTTTTTGGTGTTAGCGTTAACTCACCAACATATATACGTCATAATGAGTATTTAAACCTATCATTTTTGATATGCCTCAGGCATGAGTTAATGTACATAGATCTGAGCCCAATGTCATGGCGTTGCTTACCGTAGAATTCTGCGATTACACCCTGCCATGGCCCATAGAAATACGCACTTACAGTACATGCATCAGAAAATGTTGGTAAGAAGCCCCAGGAAACAGGGTCATAAAAAAGTATGTTTTCAGATGGAAAAAATAATGCACACAGTGGTGTATAAAGTCATATAATTTTGATACATTTAATTGGATAAATTTTGTGCATTTAAATTTACTGTAAAATAGTGCATCGGTCTGTTTTCAATATGTTGGAAAGGCGATTCTGTAGACTAAAGTGTTTAGACGTGAGTTAAATGTTTGTGTAGTTTACAAGAATGACTAAAGCTATGCAACTATTCGGTTTGTATCAATTAATATGTAAATTGAGGTTTTCAACAAATAATGAACAACCGATCATATTTATAATGAAGTATAACAAAAAAATTATGTAAACAAAAAAATTGCTATTAGCTATTCAAGACAACAAAATTACTCGGTTAATTTATCTCCCCCATAACGAGTCGACAAAAAAGTCGAACAAGATAACATACCACACCATGCCTTTACAACTAATGCCAACATTAATATGCAACGCAAATATAGACAAACTGAACAACAGTGTAAGTTGCTTTTGAAGTTTTTGTAGCACTTTTTTTTTTGCTTTGACGATCACTTATAATAGTCGATATAGGGTATTTGTACTCAGTAAACCCAGTGTGTCATTTCACTTTGAAGGCTTAACCGATTATCAATTGTATGGTAAATGGGTCAACATTTACACATATTAAAGAATTGCCACAGTATTAGTGCCACATGGCGTGCATTGTTAAATACATGAAATGTGCCTTCAAAATGTACATAAACAATGTTTTGTCTTAAAATAGTAAGGGTGGCTTCGTTGTTTTGAAGAAAATGCTCTTATTTTATGATATTTTCCGTAGTAGTAATTGACAAATATGTAATTTGTACTTATAGTACTTGTGATGTTGTATTTTTATTCTTTTACGCTGAACCAGTAATAGTCGATGAACTGTCAGGATCAACAACAAATTATATTCCAGTTCAAATTTGAACTTGTGATGTTGTATTTTTATTCTTTTACGCTGAACCAGTAATAGTCGATGAACTGTCAGGATCAACAACAAATTATATTCCAGTTCAAATTTGAATACAAATTTTAACATTTCTCATTTGAAAACACTCCTTTACGCCTGTCTAAGTAGCTATTGTTGAATAAGTCGATTCTTGTTTGATCAAAAGACAAACCGAAACAGAGATTTTTGCTAAAAATGTTTTTCACTTTAAGTGTTTTGAAAACTTGGGGGAAAAAACCCCACAAAACATGTTTAATTTTAAAAAAACACTTGCATCAGACTGCACTTATGTGCTTGCTTTATTGATTATCGTTTTAAATTGTATTTATGTTTCTTTCCTGATCGAAATTGCTGTAATTTGAATAATATTAATCTTGACTTGTATATAGCACTTGATTTCTGATTTTTCAACTGGATTGATCGCATAATATTGAATGACTGTATGTGTTATTGACTGGTTTTTCAATAATTTTGTTATTGATCTCCACTTTTGATTTGTTTATTATTGACTTAATTTTATCATTGATTTAATTTTATGGAAGACTTTCAGAGAATGTATAATTCTCTGTTTAACGGTTTATGACTTGTATACAACGTGAACACTCCCGGAAGTGATACTGTTTACCTACCATTCCTTAATTGATTTATTATCAATTAAAGTTGGACTTCTTACAATCTGTTTGCAAGGTCAACCAACATTTGAATTGAACGCTGTGCTAGTGTATATTAACTGTAGTCCTCTTTATCTATAGACATTTATCGTAAAGCAGACATCTTGTTTTAACCTCGAGCCCAATCATTGTAAAGCAAGGCTGGTGGTGGGCTGGGGAGGGGGTTGGGGACGTTTGTCCCCATTGTGACTTATTGCAGGCCAGAAACCAGTATGATGTTGGCCATAATATGAATGTTTGTATGAAAGACGATGATAAAGATTGGAACAAGAAAAATTTCTAAATTTAAATGTATATTGTTGTTTCTTCGAAGTATTTGTTATGCGGAAGTAAGCCGCTTATTAATTAGTTTGTGACGTCGCCACAGCTATGCCATGAGCTGCAATGGCAACGTTTCAAAAAATGGTCTTCATTATTGCGTCCATAGACCATAGCAACTGTCGAGGCCATGAACTCTGACACGCAATTACTTGACTTGTAAATTAAGACAAACAACGCTATTGGGGCTACCGATATAGAGTGGTAGCTCCCTCACAGTCAAAACTCTAGTAAACATACCCTCGACTATTAAAGAGCAAGGGGAGGAACTCTGGCTAAAATGTGAAAAGTGAAATGCTCTCCGTACGCCATTTCAGCAAGCAAATCTGTTGATGCTATCAAACATTTAAAAAAACACCATCCCATTATTTTGCTTGATGAAATGGCGCCCATGCGTATTTCACGTTCCAACAATAGAAGGCGCTCCAGTTCTCCATCTTACGTCTTTAGTGCTCTATAATCTTTGCTCCGTAGTAGGGAGTTAACCTACTGCAGCTCAGTCCCCACGCTGGCTTTTTAGCAGAGTCAAATATTTGTTTATTTACAGGCTTAATATTATATTGAATCAAATAATATAATGCTATTCTTTTTGTTTACGACCAAAAATCAAGTCGATGACTGATGACCATTTAGTGCACACAAGAAACGAAGTAAAACATTACACGGTCAGTTCGATAACGGTTTTTCAAACCTATCATTGTTAAGGTTTCCGTTTACCTTATATTCCAAATTAACTAAATAGGTCGGTAATGTTCGAGCTTAAATGTGTACTGAGAGAAACAATTATGTTGAAGAATACGTTTTGAAAACATTTCAGTTTTAAATCTTGCTTAGATGTATTTTGTATCCTGCTAAAATATCGTGAAATATTTTATTAGTTTTAACCAGGTTACCCTTGTATGGGGTGTTTAGAAACAATTGCTTTATCATTTTTATTGGCGTTTAGAAGCAGTTATTTGTTACTTCATTTGTAATTGCAGAATAAAAAGCTAATTGGAAATTATTGTGGTCATCTTCTTCACTTTATTTTATTGTTTTATTTTGATAGTGCTCTCAACAACTATTGAGAATTGGTCTTGGGTAGGCGGCTAATGGGTGGGGCTCCCCACCCTCAAGTTAATTTCGTTACGGCCAATGTTACAAGACGGACGCATTGCAAAGGACCCGATGAGACGCTTTGCTGTGTGTGTAGAACCCGGTGCAACGTCACAAGCGGCTGCTGCTGTCTGCCAGAGCTGATTTCACAATCTTAATTTCTTAGCAAAGTGTAGTGATGCCACAATACCAATCACTGGTCATATTCTGTCATTTGGGGATTCGAATTACATGTAAAAGATACGCATATATTACTGCGCACGCGTCGCCTAAAATACACAACGTCTTGAGCTGAGACCGTAACAGTTGTTTAAGTGTCATGTCACACGAGACGATTTACAGGCAACCAGATCCACAGGCAGCCTCAAAGAAGAAAAGGAATCCACATTTGAATGTTCATATTGTTTTTCTTGAGGATCTTAAAGGGTGTGTACAACTTAAGACATTGTTTGAATATTACTCATGTGCTAATAAAGTTGTTCCGTAGCTTGCGTTGAATCGAATTAAGTTGCCTGTAAAAGTTGCCTCGTGTGACAAGTCCGTAATAAGCGTGCACCTTTGGTTCGGAGCTTCAACAAACAGGCGGATTCGGCCGAAGCCGGAGCCCAAGCCGCAGAAATGATTTCGAAGGCCCACAATAACAAAACAGGGAATCCCCCAAATTGGCACAACCAAGACGTAAGTGATGATATCAGGTAAATTGGTTCAGTACAGCGAGTTTGTTTCATGAACTTCTAGTAGGGAGGGCCTAGTTACGTTTAATACAGCATTGCTCGCCATCAAAAAGCACATCAGCATAATATTGCAGTTACTTATTGGTTCAGTACAGCGAGTTTGTTTCATGAACTTAGCAGGAAGGGCTGATTTAGTTTAATACAGCATTGCTCACCATCAAAAAGCACATCAGCATAATATTGCAGTTACTTATTGGTTCAGTACAGCGAGTTTGTTTTATGAACTTCTAGCAGGGAGGGCCTAGTTACGTTTAATACAGCATTGCTCGCCATCAAAAAGCACATCAGCATAATTATGCAGTTACTTATTGGTTCAGTACAGCGAGGTTGTTTCATGAACTTCTAGCAGTCGAGGGCCGTGTTACCTTTATTACAGCATTACTCGCCATCAAAAAGCATATCAGCAGATTCCAGTTACTTATTGGTTCTGTACATACAGTGAGTTTGTTACACGAACTCTAGCAGGAAGGGCTGAGTTGGTTTATTATAGCAAATGCTCTCACAACCAAATTGCACATCAGCAGATTCAGTTACTTATTGGTTCAGTACAGCGAGTTTGTTTCATAACTCTAGCAGGAAGGGCTAAGTTAGTTTATTACAGCTGCATTGCTCTCACCACCAAAATGCACATCAGCAGATTCCAGTTACTAATTTATCTTACAATTGGTATAGTTTAACTACAATATAACAACCGTTAGACAATAAACAATTTCGAAATTTACGCCAAAAATTAGTTCTTTACACGTTTTGTATTATTACTGTTAAAGTTATATATAAAAATAAAATGTTTTTGTTTAATACGTTTTAAGATCTAAATATTCTAACACACCCATTATATATCTTATTCTGATGACGTCAGTTTGTTTACCACTATGCAGAAGAATTGGAAACTATTGTGTCTCTGTACAACTGTCGGAAATGCAGTATCAAGTTAAAGCACTTATAAAAGCACATATGTCACATTGGTAATTGTCAAAGACCAGTATCAACACTTAAATGTGACCCAACATGTACATGAAATAATAAAACTGTGAAAGTTTAAGCTCAATCGGTCATTGGAGTCACGATAAACCTGGAAAAACCCTCCAATGTTTTCACTGTTTTTAAACAATGAATTTTGGACGAGATTAAAACTAATTGTTTTGCTTCTTTCTATTAAAACAACTGTTGGATTTCAAGCAACAATATTTCAAAGGAAGTTTCCACCATGACCATCTGTATACCATGTGGGCCCCTACGTTGTGTGCACAAATCTGTGAAAATGTGTATGTGAAGAAAATTTGTCAATCTGCTTTTTACCATATTAGAAACATTAGCAGCATTCGTAAAGTCCTCAATAAAAAGTCTGCCTCTATCCTTATACATGCTTTCATTACATCCAGGCTTGATAATGGAAACTCATTGCTTTATGGTATTAACAAGCATCTTATCAAAAAACTGCAAAATGTCCAGAACGCTGCTGCTCGGGTATTATCTAAAACACGTAAATATGATCACATCACACCTGTGTTGAAACAGCTTCACTGGCTCCCAGTCTGTCAAAGAATTAAATTCAAAATCATTTTGCTTGCCTGGAAAGCTATGAATGATAGGGCTCCTCCCTATCTCAAAGAAATTCTCTCACCATATACGCCAACTCGCAATCTTCGCTCTACAAACCAACTTCTTTTAACTGTCCCTAATACAACCACTTCCAACGGCGTTCGCGCTTTTTCTGTATCTGCACCCACTCTCTGGAACTCTCTTCCTTTACATATCCGAGCTACAAAGTCTCTGGACATTTTCAAAACATTGCTAAAAACTCACCTGTTCAATATTTATTATGATTGACTATCTGTTTGTTATTTTTTCCACTTGTTTTTGCCGACACATTTATGTAAATCTGTTTTATTCAATGTGCTCTTATTTCTTTCTAAGCTACGTAATTTGTAATCTTTTTGGTTACTCTTTCTGTTTTTTGTTTTTGTTTGGTTTTTATGCGCCTCGGAATAAGTTTAGTCTTAGATAGATGGCGCTTTACAAGTTTTAATAATAATTATTATTATTATTATGTTTTATTCTGATCAATGTTATGCACAACCTTTAGGCAATGCGGTAAACACACCGTGACGTCATCAATACAGGGGTTTATTAAGCCATACGATTGAAAACAACCTCTTTTCGAAATGTACGCCAAACACGATTGCAGTTGAGTTAAAATATGCGCACAGTGACATGGACACGGACCATGGATCCATTGCCTTCGTCGTCATCGTTGATGAATGGTGCACGCGTGAAATGCTATCATTGGCTGAGAGTCGTGCGCAGTGTGTGCACTTTCAATTGTTTGTCCTTAAAGATTGGCGGTCAATGACGTCATGTGAATTCCTTGTTCAACATGAAAGGAAGGAGAATCTCCCCCGACATCCCCCATACGGCGACTTGCGTAGAAATTTCGTCCGATAGCGCCCGCTTTTGAATCAATTTCCTTCAGCCTATGTCAATCCGATTTGCGGGGGACACACGCACACACACTGGGGGACACCTCGAAACCCTCCACGGTTTGTCAGAAACAATGTCAGATACATTTCTTTCAGACTCACTATAGACATCGGTTGGCGATTGTACATAAATACGCTTAAAATATTAAGAATATTTTACTAATTTGCTTGATGCTGGTAGACATCCCATTTTAATCAATGTATAAGTTGTCTAATTTCACCAAAAATATACATGATAAAACTTCAGTTATTATTTCTATTTCTCTTATACCTTCATTTATTTTTAAAGTTCCCAAAGTAGAAACACGGTTTATTTATTTATATAATCATTTAAGATTAAACCTACACAATATTTCAGATAGACCTATATTTCATAACTCTTTAATCACACCAATTAATATTCTATCTTTGGCTATACCGTTTTTTAAATCGTTACTTATAGCTGTTTACCTTTTCTGATATTTTGTTTTAAGCCAACTATAAATTTTACTCTTTACTGTAATATTTTTCTGAGTCATATTTGTCTGCATGAAATTTGATTGATCTGGACTTGGAAAGGTTGAAATACTAACATCATGATAATTATCTATTCTAAAATTTGTAATTGAAAGTTTTCGAGTGCTACAAAATACAGTTTCTAGAGTTAATGCCACTTTAAGGGCGACGATATTCTCAAATTCTCAAGTATTGAAAGTGAAAGTGTTTGTATTGTAAAGCACAGTTTAACTTCTGAGACAGAAGTTAAACGCTAACTACTTTGAACTAAACTACATCGTCAACTCTAAGGTGTTTTAAAAGAAAAGGAAAGTGTTACGTTTGCATCATACAATTGAACCGCTATACAGTCAACCACCGCTATAAAGAGCACGTTATAAAAAGTAAACGTTCAATTGAGTAGGCCTAATATTAAGTCCCGAATCTCATTGCTGCTTTGTGTTTCTTTGTTTTGCTATCCTCTTACAACAACATTCCTGTTATAAAGAGGTAAATTGACCATAGGATCTCTATCTTAAGTCTTTTTGTTTATCTGTTGTGTGTTGTTATGTTAGTGAACTTGTGGAGAGAAATAAAATAATAAGAAGAACCGATGGTTTGGCAACTCATACTGATTTGAATGTCAAGGTTGTCAAACCACCGGTTTCTCTCGGAACCCCTACAACTCAATAGAGATTTTACACAAGGTGTCACCGCAAAACTCACCTGATTGTACTCCCACTATGCAAAGTTTTTAGAGTGTTGAACAAGTTTTATTTTATTTGTTTTTAAATATTGCACATCCGGCAAGAAAAATCCAGCGCCATAAATAAAGTAATACAATCATGTACATCGATTTTCCTGACTCTCGTTTTAAACAGTAATCACACCTGCTAATAAGCTGCTCTGCGAAAACAAAAATAGTATAAATGAATGTAATTTCCCCTCAGAAATTCACAAAACAAGTCTTTACACCTACCTATAAATTTACTAGTTAGCACAGGAAACATCAATCCTGAAGCCTGTCGTAACCGTACCTGATTGATCTTATGATCAGAAACAACACTGACAAAATTAGCGAGATTAAGGAGACCACGAAAAAGGACTTGACTGCTCCGAGGGCGTCAATGACCACCCCACCTAGAATGCTCCCCATGCCGAAGCCCACAGCGTAGTAAGCTAGAAGGAAAGAGCCTTGCAGCGAACACGAGTAGGAGATTAGCGTTTCATCAGCAAAGATGGCGCCCAACGTGTACTCTACTATAGCAGCACTCATACCTATGCAGAAACAAAACAAACATACCTATATCACTTTGTACACAAGAAGTTTCTTGATTTTTACGAAAAGTGCAAATAAAGAACCCCTCCCCACAAAAGCAAAAACGGCAACCCAAACCCTAAACAACAGCACATAACCCCTCCAAAAAAAGCAAAAAAAAAACACCCCCCCCCCCAAAAAAAAATAATAAATAAATAAAAATAAATAAAATAATAATAAATAAAAAATTTGCCTTTTCAACAGACAATTATGGTAAAATGTGCCACTAGTTTGCTCGACCTGGTTCCTCCTATCAGTATGTTTGTACATGAAACCAGACTTTCTGCTTATCCTCACCCATACACTCTTGCTACACCAGGATGCAGAACAAAGATTCCACGATCTGTTTCTGTTTGGAACTCCTTGCCTGGTGCATGTTTCCCTCCATCCTACAATCTAGACTATTTTAGAGAGGAATATCAATTCCTACCTTCAGCTTCCCTGGGATATTTTCATATTAATTTTTTTTCTTTTGTACCCCCTTACCAAAAGTGAATTTTAGCTTTGCTTGGGGCAAACTTGTATAAAACGTTCATAACAAAACCCACCACCACCACCAGTAATAACAAATTGTTTCATGCAGACATCCAGAAAAAGGGTCTGAACCCGACAATAATAATGTGAATATTATCCAGTAAGAGACCATAATGAAAGACGCACACATTATATTGAGCGAATCAATAACCATTTTGGATACTTAAGAACAATTTTGAAAAGGGGAAAGTGTATTTGATTGTGATTAGACAGGAGTATCATCGCCCCTGCTGATCAAACATTTATTTCGTGATCCTGTATGGGATGTCATTAGCGACCAGCAGAGCGCACGGCATACAGTGCAAACAGATCCAAGTCAGGCAAGCACTAATGTAAAAGTTGGTAAACATGAGAGACGTTGAGTGATGAACATCAGTTATTTCGGTCGTGTGTCTGTAGGTGTCCTTCTATCTAGAGATAGCTCTACCAGGCACAATGCACTATAAGCGGCATTCAACCCTATCACAATGAAGGAAGTTAGCTTTCTACGGAACTCTGGAAGTGCCACCCGACATGTTGAGATCCTGAGACTGCAGGATGATGACATCATAAAACGTAACATGACGACATCCTGAGAGAATTATCTTGGAATGACGACACCCTAATGTAAGATGTCGTTTTCTTGATATATTTAATCTTAGGATGTCGACATAATAAAATAAGATTTATACATCCTGAGATAATCTGTCTCGGGATAACGACGACCTGAACGTCGGATGTTGACTTAACAAGATAGTTTATAATAAAAATGATAATATCCTGAAAATGTTAAGAACCCAAGAAACATTCTCAATCAAAACTTTCAAGATGTCGTCATCCTGAGACAAATTGTCATATTACGTTTATGATGCTGTCATCCTGCAGTAAAGTACCTCAGGATCTCAACTCGTTGGATGGCACTTCCAGAGCTCCGTATAAATCAATGCCACTTTTTAGCTTACATCATCATGGGCAGAGAATCACGTAGTCAATGTAGCAAGCTCGAGACACGAAGCTTTTCATTTTTAACGGTTAACTTATTGTCATAGTTTGTTTTTGTGTCAACGTAATGCTTACAACAGGCATAACAAAAACACTTACTGCAGACCTAAACAAAAAACGAATTAAAACTGTAGTGATTACCGTATTAAAGAAAATGTATAACATCTGTGATTTGAATCATAGGAATGACTAATTTATAAGTTACTGCAATCTAACAAAATAATAACAATAATAAGCAAGCTGGTGTTTCATTGTAGCATACTCGAACATAATTAGAGTACATTAGTATCACAGCCAATCAAAAACAAAATTCAATGTGGTATTTCAATGTAACATACTTGAACATATTTAAAGTACATTACAATCACAGTCATCACTAACTGCAATAAGACATTAATGATGCTTGGTCTGTTATTACATCTTGCCTCACCTTTAAAACATTCCGGTATGACTAGCCACCAGGGATTGGAGAAGATACCGTACAGGAAGTAGCGAATCACCACCAGGAGGAGGCAGGAGAGCATCAGAGTGTGATGGGACACAAATCGGCTTATCTGGGGCAGGGCAAAGTAGGTGATGGTCTCAGCTCCCAGGGCAGTCAGCCCGGCCACGCCCATGATGACGTGAGATCCACCTTGTTGGTAAAAAAATAAAAAATAATTAACAATAATAACAAATTGCAACCTTCCATCGGCCTCTAGTTTTGTTAAACAAAGGAAGAACATTCATTGCAAAAACTGGGGGGTTAACATTTACACCACGGGTGATACATGCAAAGAGATGATCAAACATCATTGAGTGTTAAAATAGCACAAATGTAATGGTGATGGCAGAAATTAGTGTTATTGTATTACTCTGAGATCAAATTGTCATTCTTTTTTTCGTTATCTATACGTGACAACACCCGTTAGTGAAACACCCAAGTTTTGAAGTGTACTACGGAAGCATACAAGGGACAATGAGAAAGGGGAAAAAGAAGCAGAAAACAAGTCAGAATTATGAGACATAACTATGACTTCAATCTCAAAACTATTAATTAGCATGATCATGACTTAAACCTTATAATTATGATTTAGCAATTCCTATACTGTATATTTGTTTACACTCACAAAGCATATTGAAATACACAGGTCATACGTATGTGTCATATTTATAAGTCATTATTGTTATGACTTGTACCCTAAGTCATATTTATGAATTATAAGTTATAATTGTGAGTAATTTCCACTCAATGTCTCTTTAACGCTACTGTACACATTGTGTAATGCTAAACCTTATCAGCGCGAAAACGGGTGTTATAATTGACACCTTGGGTGTTGTCGCATAGATACAAAAACTCACACTCATTTCTCAAATCACACTCAATTCTGCAAAAGAAAACAAAAACCATTGATGTTATTTTGACACCCTATAAGATGTTAATTTTGATTCTCCCTTCGGTTTCTATATGTGACAGCACGGTGTCAGTTTTAATACCCAATAGATTATTTAAAAAAGCATAATAAAGTGGATTTTCGTCATTCAACGAACTTCTATGAAAGTTGACGTGACCTGGTGAACTTGAACTTTTCCCTCATTTTTTAATAACCATTCATCCGTAACTGTTGTCCTTAAGCACAACAGTTCAAGGCATGCGTGACATATAGAGGGACGGATACTAAAAACCAAATTTTACTTTGCGCAGTGGCCAAGCCACGATTCCCTAGATACCAACCCGTAAGGCTGATCAATTATTCATTTATTACGTATTATATGCATTTGTGTGAACCAATCAAGATGCCTGTGGATTGGACTCAAACACTCGGACGACACTCTTTACATATTACGTGGGTAGATTCACTATCGTAAAAATTTACACTTTCTAGCTGCAAGATATTGCTGTTGTTTACATTTTGCCAAAATATTAAGAGAAAGGGCAGCTACATCGTAGCTTTTCTGGAGGTCTTTAATTCTATCCCCAATGTTTTAAAACAACGGAAGATGCTGTCTAACTTGCTTATCATGTTAGATATTAAATGTACTGAAGAAAAACATAAAGCTGATTTCGCGAGTCTGTAGGTTAGAGGGTGCTCTTGGCTTCGCCACTTCGAGTTAATCATTTTCGTGCTAGTGAATCAACTCAACCACCTGTGACTGAGTTTAAACTAATTTGGGTTTGAACAAAGACAAATTGACTGGAGCGGACTTGAACCAACGACCTCCCAAATTATTCAAAATATACCCAGTTAGTTTCTCTTGTGGTTTATTACTTAAACTTTAAATCAAGTAGAATAGGCAAAATGACTACCAACTACCAATATTATACACAGATAGGCCTAATGATAACAAAGAAGAAAAGGGGATAAAATGCTATAGCAATTATGTTTAACTTAGGATGACCCCTTTGAAAGCCACAACGACGTGCACTCATTCACAATAATAAGCGTATGGTTTCACAGTTCTCAATACCCCCTCCGGATAAGATTTCCCCAAAAGCACTTATTCCAGTTTGTGATCATATCGTGGAGTGCAAATCAGGATAAAATGTTTTAAACAAAATTCTTCGCTAAAGCATTTTTAACTGGAGGCGGTTAATACGAAATGCAACCCGACAGCGCCATTGGACTGGATGTAGCGGACTTCGGGCTACATTGTTGCCATTATCAGATCACTTTAATAGAGACAGTGTTTGTAACAGTCAGCCCATTTGCTCATGTTTAGTACGTTTTTGCATGTATTGTACATTCTGCAAGGCAGTGTCATCATCTAAAAGCATACTTGAGTGAAAGACAGTAATGGAACAAAGATGACCGATTTCTCCCGGCTGTAAATAAACTGTCATTAAGGATATAAAATACAATGGACTGATGAGGGAGCAGCATGAATAAGGTCATTCCACCGTTATGTTTCCTACCCAACATTTAAAGGTAGTACAGAATTGGTAAGGATAAAAACATCTACCTCAAGTAGACATACACATGGTGTTACCACAAACCAAATACACATTGAAACCTCACCATGCGATGCCTCAAATCCCAGATAAAAACATCATTATTAAATTTTAGTCTGAAAGGTTATTAATTATGAAGTTCATACCAGAACTACCTTTTGGGGTGTAATATTTCCATCTGAAACTAAGTCATATTCGAGAAAGTTGTATCGGAAAACATAAAATATTATTCCCAACAACTGAATTCGGTTGTTACAGCCAAGATTTAAAGCGAAACGTGTTCACATGCTTATAATTGTGAATTTTTTAAAACTATCTGCTCCTGACTCACAACGGATTAAGCCCCATGTTCACAGATTTCTTAATGTTTATGGCTGATCACACACAACATGAGCACTGTCTGAGACTATTCTGTCAGCACTACCTATCCCGTTAAAAACATTTAAAGCCAGTCCACGTAATTACAACTTAGTACACGAACATCTTTGAAACGATTTGTTTTAAACTGAAATAGCCAGCAAGCCTGCAAACTCGTACATATTTGGAGATGCATAATGACTGTCACTGATGACAAAAACCTTCTTTCTTTTTCACCCAGCAATGACTATTTTGTATGAACTTTCAAAATCACACGACTAAAGAATTACTTCTTAGAAATTTTTCCTCGACTTCTCTCAGATTTGTACATCATAAATTGTTTCAAAAAGTACTAATGAACGGTGCAAATAAATAAGGATGACCTTTATATTGACATTCGGGTTGGATCTTGACAATTTGGTGGTTTCACGAATGAGCTGTTTTAAAGGGAGGATATACTTTTGGTAATTACTCAAACAAATGATTCCCATAAAAACTTCCTTGGTAAAAAGCACTGGAGAGGTGTTGATTTTATAAAACATTGTTAAAAACGACCTACTTTGAAGTAATGTAGTTTTAGAGAAAGTGGTGATTTTTTACCACATTGAATCTGAGTATGAAGCCTTTTTCAATCATCTGAAAGCACACAATTCTGTGCAACAAGGGTGTTTTTCCTTTCATTATGTTCTTGCAACTTCGAAGACCAATAGCCCAAATTTTCACAGGTTTATTATTTTATGCAAATGTTGGGGGCACACCAAGTGAGGATACTGGTATTTAACAATTACCAAAAGTGTACTCTAACTTTAAGACCAAACTCTCATTCTTTCCACAATATTGTTAATAGGCCTACTCTACGTAAATGCGGAGTTATTCGCATCACAATTGTAAGTTAGTCGTATTATCATTACAAAATGAATTGAGACTGAAGACCTACCACTAATAAGCAATTTAATATGGGATCGGCTTTCAACGTCCGCTACTAGCTGAAAAGTAATCAATCAAATTGGGAGATGACACGTCCTCCTTTGGGATGACGAAGTGCCATTGATTGCAAACCGAGCGTTTCCATGGTGATTATAAATTGACTACTTAGAGGTTTGGCGATCACAGGAAACAGTGTACAATGGAGGAGACATATATATTAAGACAAGCACTCGAATGGGATATCACATGGAAATAAAATAAAGGAAAGCTAGCGAAAATGAGTGATCATGAAATTGTGGTCAATAGTCCTTTCTCTTGGTGCAGACCTAAACCCGTTTCATTCCATTCATAGCCATGAAGCAAACCGGGGCTGGAAAGGAAAAGTAGTCTGTACTTGTTATGGTGTACAGTAAGAGCAGGCATTCATTGTATACGGGGACTAGGCAGGAATGTTGGCTGCATGATAAAAGTCCCCCAAGTTTAAAGTTGAAATTAATTTTGTATGGGTGGGCTACAGCTGCTGATATAGTGCTACAAACCTCGTCGTGTTCCTTGTGCGCGACAGCAGTCACATTTACTGTTTTCATAGATTGGAGAACAACCACGCCCTAAAACACCAGGTGCAGCATTGACCCTGACTCTGATCCCAGGTCCCAGGGGACCTGACCCACCTGTGGGCCAGGCTGACCAGGAAGCTGATTAAAAATGGGATTTTGGCTTGGTTTGTGCAACCGTTTGACCACTCTAAAGTCTTTTTGATACAGATTTCGGTTCACGCTGACCCGGCCACATGTGACCCGAAACCGAGTCAGTTTGGACCTGAAAGTTTCTGGGGTGTATTGGATGGGTGAACCTTGCGGAAACATGCTTTACCCTCACCATTACCTAAATTGCCTGCAATTGCCTGTTTAAACCCCAAACCACTACCACCACTGACTGTGTAATCTGGTAATGTTTGTCACCAGCGGTACTCACCAACAGACATGATATACCAGAAGAGGAAGCTGGTACTCAGTCCTGACGCAACCCCAGTCCACGCACTAGCGAGCAGGAACGATCCGTACTTCGCACTGCAGATTACGTGTACAAGAATCTTGAGCGAGAACTCCGTTTCCCCTTTGTGTTTCTGTATAAAAAACAAGAAGACGTATTCCTCTTATCAAATAACTTCCATCTCTATTGGATCTCATCTGTTAATCACCACAAAGGTATTCACCAAACAAATGTAAGAGAGCCTTAAATACGAATTGAAGGTTTGCGTGGTGGAAAGAAAATAGGCCTAGCATCCGAAATCTGCGGTGACACCAAATAAATATAACCTCTCTTTTGAGCAAGTGGTTAAAAAAAAAAAAAAAAAACCCAAAACAACAAATGTGGACTCAATGTACCGGACACAGCAGCTTACACCCTGTCCGTCGCAAGAACATACTATCCGAAACGTTGCGTTACTCCACTGGTTCTTTTCGGAGCAAACTCTCAAAAGAGAGATTTACATGGTGTCACCGAAAATTTCTTTGTTTTTCTAGAGCCTTCTTGCACGTCTCAAACAAGGTAGGGAAGAAAAGCCGGATACAAGGTTTTAAATAATGCTACTCGACGAAATGTTTTGCCTTTGTAAAGAAATGTTTTGGCATTACTTCGAAGGGAAACCTCTCGCAAAATAGTTTATACTATCAACAGTTTATGCCTCTCACTAAGTAAGTTGTTATGGTCATTAATTTTCGCAGTATAGACTATATTACACTATAAAACAAAATTAATGTGCACAAATATAATTCGAATCTGCTGGTGATGTTGGGGTTAATATTTCTTTATTTAATCCACTTACTACTGCAGGACTTAAAAACATGAATAACCTTATTTAATGATTACCATATTAAAGAAAATGTGCAGCATCTGTGACTCGAATCATGGCGATGAGTACTTTATACTCATTTATTCAACCCATTACATTCGTTGTACTTCTCTTTCCGAGTTGGTATGTTTTTGCCATATTTTGTTTTGTTTTGCACATCGTTCGTTTGTTGGCAGACTCGCGTTGAATTATACAGAACAAACAAATTAACAACCTTACATAGATTTAACGCGCTGTTTGACAATATCTCCTTTCCGAAAAATAAAAGTGCAACAACTTATTTGGCTGTTTACCGTCCAACTTCCGACTGCTGAACGAGACCTACTCCGACGGTCATAACTATGATCAACGACTTGTTTAAAGACGACCCAGATCGTTCAAACAACTATATTTCAGCTAATATTTGAGGAAGTGAAGCACTCACTTCAATAGACAACCCTCACGAAGAAAAAGTTCTTGCCTTTCTCGTTATTCATCGTGATTGATAACCGGGGGCAATTTCACGGGTTGTCATCGACTCCAGACCATTTATTTCATCGGACATTTTTTCTACACTCCGGATAAAGATGCTCCCGAATGCACGACTTTGTGTATTATTCATAATTTGGAGTCACGCTACTATCACCATCCGAAGACATTGCTTAATAAGGTGTTCTTAGAAAAAGAGTACGGTCCTAAGGAACTGTTCCAGGTGTCCCTAAAGATTGAAACCCCCAATGAAATGTCATTTAGTTTTGTATCTACAGGAGTGGATGATCGGGGTATTGCGTATGTGTAGGCACGTACTTCATCATATCTTAAACATACAAGTTACTTGGGGGCACCCAAGGGACAAAAGTTGAAGGGCCCACTGCTCATGCACCTCATAATTTGTGAATTACATGATTTATAACGTCTGCCCATTGCAATTTTAATTAGGTTTGCTGGACCTAGGAAATTGATTAAGCATCTCAGAAACGTCATGAAAAGAAAATACATAATTTTATAATATCATTATCATCATAAATAGTTTAGTAATCATGGTGTGTCAACTTTCGTTACCGTTTTCATTATTATTAAAATATTAAGATGGGTTTACCTTTTAGCGAAACTACGGACCCTTAAGATAATTAGATGCTAAAGAGTGTTCCCTAAGCGAAAATATGTTATAACAAGTCACCAAAAGTATATCTTTGGTTTTTAAATAACGCGTGAAAGTTTCACTTCAAAATGTGGTCGCGTTTTTGAGATATCGCCGAAAATCCGGAGCGAATGTGTCCATGCAGGGAGAACAATCCCTAATCGGAATGCACAATCTGAGAAACGTTTCTAACAGAAACGCTTCTCAGAATCAAATTTTGGGGCATAACAATTGATATATTTTTTACATGAGCACATTACTTCGAAGTGAAATGTTTTTCAAAATGCTTTATACTTTAATCAAAGGCTGCTTTAGGCTTCTAACCATACGTTTTTAGTGCCAATAGTTTTAAGAGTGATTACGTATACCTTCCTTTTAAAGGCACTGGACACGTTTGGTAATTACTCAAAATATATATTAGCATAAAAACTTACTAGGTAACGAGCAACGGAGAGCTGTTGATAGTAAAACATTGTGAGAAACCACTCCCTCTGAAGTAACGTTAGTTTTTGAGAAAGAGGTAATTTCTCACTAAAATATTTGAATCTGAAAAAGACTTCAGGCCTGAAGCCTTTTTCAGGCATCTGAAATCACATAAATTTGTGCAACAAGGGTGGTTTTCCATTCATTACTTTCTTGCAACTTCGATGACCAATTGAGCCCAAATTTTCACAGGTTTGTTATTTTATGCATATGTTGTGATACACCAAGTGAGAATACAGGTCTTTGACAATACACCGATCCATTAAGCCACGCCCATTTCTCATTGACCAATCACAACCGCGAAATCTGATCACCATTTGAGCCGTTTGGTGATCTTTGCACTAATGGTGATTGGTCAACTCGTAAGGAGGCGGGGCTTAATGGATCGATCTATTACCAATCGTGGCCAGTGCCTTAAAATAAAACACGTCTGAGCTTCTCTTTTCATACTCTTAAGCCGTTTCTGAATTGGTGGCTACGGCTTGGCTGCTCTTGGCAAAACCCTTAGCAGTAGCCGTAGCCGCTAATTCTGATAGGCTCACAACATTTTCAATAGTGGAGCCATCTTGTACTCGATCATACCCTTCGATTTCAAGTAGAAACATACTCCTAATTCCAGACATCTTGATGTACTTACTTTATCATGGTTAAGTTTGTACAGACAGTCAAACACAATGGCGTGTTTCATTTTTCCAAAATGTTGTCTAATCTTGCTCCCGAAACCAGGAACAGTCTCATCACTGAATCTGTACATGCTTTTAGATCTAGAATAACATAATATGTTTAACTGTCTTTGATTGTTGCTCTTAATGTTTGTATTTCTTGATTTACTTAGTTAGTGTCTTTTTATTCTGTCTTACATAGTTAACGTTAGTTTCACATTTCGTTTTTTGTGTTTAGTTATTTTTTAGGTAGAAGAGGTTTTTGGGGTCTGAAACATGTATGATGACATTTTTCCCTCGTTTAAAAAACGTTTCTGTTGACCCGGACAACTTTAAGTGTGTGTACTCATGTCTGAAGATCTAAAATAGAACCCAACACTCGACAACTCTTACCATACACTTCAAAGTGTGCCATGCCCTTCATGCGTCTGAGTGGACACAGATGTTTCGAAATTAATTCCTCAGTTCTAACCGTTGAAATGAGTTCCAACTTTATTGCCTCTTTAAAAACAAGAAACATCTTAATGTTTCATCTGGGGGAAAGTTCAAACAAAGCAAATTTATTTTAATGGACTTCATTATTTTGGAACCCAAAATTACTCCTTCGGTGACGTTCGTATTTCTTTTTGATAGTTTACACATAACAATAACAGTGCATTCATGTTATGTGTGTGGATGAAAGAACAGTTAAGTTATACAAGAACAGAAAGCTACACGGTCGTGTAGTAGTCGAGTGGTAAAGCGCACTTGGTGTTTCTGATCAGTAGACTATGGTGGCTCTAAAAGGACATCAAGCAAATAACTTTACGTAGATATCCACGATTATAAGTGCACCCAATTGTAAATAATATTCCAAAAATGTTTAAGTAATTTTTCATGATTCCAACAATGTAGTAAAATTTTACGTAAATAATTGTTCTTTTTAAGCCACCACCAGACAAGTGTGTCCTTAAGCGAGACTCAAACAATTCTTGCTTTATAATTAAGAGAAAGGGTTCGCCCCAGTGTTTTGGGGGTATGGTTGGCTGCATATTGCGGCGCCACAGCACCTTGTAAGCCAGTACATGTTGTTTCGAAACTAAATGGGTCATAATATTCGAACATTGCTCCACAAACCTTGTAGAAAAACATTAAGTGCTTTGAAACGCCTTCGGATGTGATAAAGTGCCAAGTCAAACTACTTATTATAATCATTTGTGAAGACGATCAAAACATACTGATTGAAACGTTGAGGTTGTCAAACCACCGGTTCTTCTCAGAACCACCACTAAACAAAAGAGATTTTAAACATGGCGTCGCCGCAAACCTCGTTTGATCATTATTTGTAACTATAGTACACCAATAATAACGTATCTTTCCTGAAAGGCAGCTTACATGATGCCAAGTTTCAATGCTATCTGATTATCAACCCTCGTTGAGAAGTGGTTGTGGTTTATCGGAAACCTCGGTCTTTGTTTGTTCTTTTTTTGATAAAAAAAACATGAGTTATGGTGCATATCGATTGACTGCTTTGTCGTGACGACGACATTAATAGCAATTTCATCTGTATCGCGAGTCTTTTGAGTGGTGAAATTACAGCGATGGCGCGGAAAACATGATGACAGGTTTACGCGCTTGATAAGAACATTCCCATAAGGAGCGACTATTGGTTTGGCAGTTGATGTCAAAACAGACACAGGGAACGTCAACATATATAAATCATTTCAAAAAGAAATCCATTAAGACCGAAAATTATAATTCCCTCGTAAGTGCTTCCCGTGTCTAACACGTTGTGGGCGTCGTAATGGAAAGTACACCGTGCTATGTCTTTGACTCGTTTTGTTTCCGTCGTCCCACAGTTCCTTTTTCTTTTCTATATGTTACCATAATGTAACAATTATGTTTAACCATAAGGTAACCATTTTGTGTAACCATTCTGTGTAACCGTAATGTAACCATTATGTATAACCATAATGTAACCATTATGTGTAACCATAATGTAACCCTTATGTGTAACCATATTGTAGCCATTATGTGTAACCGTAATGTAACCCTTATGTGTAACCATAATGTAGCCATTATGTGTAACCGTAATGATCCTTGCGGTCAACCTTACTGTAAATTTGTCTAGTCACCTCCGCATAACCAAACCGACGCTGTACGGAAAAGTTATCTGCTCCCATTTTGAAAAAAATCAGAATAGCCCAATATGTACGTCGCAATGCAAACGATCAGCGCGCAAAGTACTCTGGGTGAAATCTGAGTCCAAACAACATTCGGCAACCATCATGCACGGTGCACTGATTTTGAAGCAATGTGGTACACAACTAAAAAACTTGGAGTAGCAACTACAGCACGGCGTCCATCTTGCCAGCTTGATTTATTTCTAACTGTAGGCCCTATACTCACTTTCCAAAAATACATTGCGGAAAGGTTTAAGGTGGCGCTCAACGTATCCGAATAGCCGGCTAAAGCTATACGGCTACGATTGTTGCTAAGGGTGTTGCTAAGGACGTCCTTTACTTCAACGCATGATGACGCGGCAGTCCAGCCGTAGACGTACTCGTCAACTCGGACACACCCATAGGAGCTGCCACTGCATTTTGCATGCTATAAGGAATTAAACACAGTTGGTTTATGGCCCAAAAGTTGCTCCTTACCGGTGGTGCGTCGAATGTAAACGCCAATGGTAGACACGTGATCATGGTGATAACAAACACGATGAACGCGACCCTGTAGTCTGTGTGGGGAATCTCTACTCCGAACAGCACTGTAGGTCGTTCCGTCGTAGAAAGATATGCACCCATTGCCAAAGTCCTGTTGAGAGAGAAGACAATATTGCTACAAATCTGGGAAAGGAATTTTCAAGCTTGAACACTTTAAATAGGTCAGGCCGATGATGTTAAAAAAATGTTAAAACTACACTCTTAAAACTCCTCGTCAGACTTGACCAGGATACTAGGTCGCGGCCTGACCCACTTTCGGTTGAGGCTGACCCGGACAAAATGGGAGTTCAACTCGAATTCTGTGTAAGTTTGACTGAATGCTGGGTCATTTGGACACATATTGTGGATCAAACTGACCCAGCATGGGTCAGGCCCCACTGTACCCGGATCCGGGTCAATGTTGACCCGGAAGTTATCTGGGTCAAAGTTGACCCGGAAGTTATCCGGGCCAATGTTGACCCGGAAGTTATCAGGGTCAATGTTGACCCGGAAGTTATAAGGGTCAATGTTGACCCGGAAGTTATAAGGGTCAATGTTGACCCGGAAGTTATCCGCGTCAATTTTGACCCGGAAGTTATTCGCGTCAATGTTGACCCGTAAATTTGTAAAGTGTAACTTTATGTTTTGTCATGAGATAAAAAGATGGGTTGTAGATCACACTGAGAGCATCATCTGGATCTGGTTCTTGGTTTTATCCAAAAAGAACAACCAATTATTTTCATAATGTACTGACATATTTTAAATATTTCCATTGTCCCCGTCGTAGACACTGAGGGAGGCTGGGTTTCTACTTCTAGTCAGAATTATACGGGAGGGGACATAGTGACAGAAAGACAACACGTGTCACAGTGTGGTAAGAGCATTAATATCTTCTCGCCTTGATTATTGCAACTCTCTCTACAGTGGACTTCATAAAAAGGATATTACTAAACTCCAGTGCCTACAGAACAAGGCTGCCAGACTTGTTTTTTCTCTTCCAACTCGCACACACGCTGCTCCACTTCTTCAAGAACTCCACTGGCTGCCGATACGCCAACGAATCATTTTTAAGGTCCTTCTGCTTGTGTTTAAGTCTCTGTCCGATGTGAGTCCAAGTTATATCTCCGACTGTTTAGATATTCTTGTTCCCACTCGCATAACTCGATCTTCTGCTGCAATCAAGTTGAATCAACCTATCACCAAGAAACGTGCAGGCGATATGGCGTTTTCCACAGTGGCGCCAAAGTTCTGGAATGCTACTCCTCGAGATTTGAGAAACTCTTCATCTGTCATTTGCTTCAGAAAGAACTTGAAAACTTATCTGTTCACTACTGCTAGTTCAGAAACTCAAAACTGATGACTCTCCCATGACTTTGTTTTATGTTGTGTGATGTCATTTTCTTTTTTGTTCATGTGTTTTGTTTTGTTGTAAGCGCTTTGTATCCACTGGAAAAGGCGCTTTATCAAATGCTTTTGTTATTATTATTATAAAGACAATTAAAGTCATAATTATGACTTAGGCCCCTACATCTCATAATCATGACTTAGTACAAAGGATATATTTATGACCTAGCTGTATCTCATAATTAAGACTAAGTAAAAATCGTAATTCTTACTTGCATATATCAAAAATATGACTTGATTGGCACAAATCTTGATTATAATTATATGCTAAATCATTATAATGAGATTTAAGTCATTAAGATGGCTTTATTTGAATTTTCGAATTGAGCCTTAAAAGATACCGTAGAATTTGAAGTTGGAATTTTGTGAATGGAAATTTACCAACAACTCTTACCCAATAGCAGCACCGACTGGGCCAAACGCCTTCTGATAGCCGTAGTCCACAGTGTTCCCCTTTATATACAAGCTGTCCAGAACAGCCGCATTACTGAGGGCATGTACAGGTCCCTGAAAAACAGATCCAAACACACTAAGTAGGAGGAACACCACGAAGAGGTGGTTTATGTCCGTAGGACTGTACAGCCAATTGTATTCAGTCAGGGTGACAGCATCTTTGTATGAAATGTTCTTGAGCTCTTTTTGGAAGTGCTGGGGGGAATATATGACGTTATGTACAGACGGAGCAGAGGTCTTTGTCTCGACCTGTCTGTGGGAGCCAGGAAGGCTCTGCTTCAAGGGTGCGTAGATGATGTCTTTGGATACGTTTGGCTGTTTGGTAGACGGGACTGGAGAGGTTACATATGAGGTTGAGGGGTATTCCTGAGGTTGCCGAGCCTCATGCGATAAGGACTCGTGCAAATGGGACTCGCGGGTTGTCCGCACAGGGGGTGGTTCCAAACGTTTTAATAACACTACACCTGTGGTTGAATTGATACCCGTTGTGATGTTGGGGCACTCGCTTCTGTTCACGTCATGTTTGTACTCCTGCAGCCGTGACCGTGCTATTGCACACGGCTGCTGGCGAGGAGGGGGTACCAGCGCAACGCATCCTATACCAATGATCCAGCCTATAAGACTTATAACGATAAGCGTCTTGCGTAGATTGAGGCGGTCAGCCAGACAGGTGATGGTCATCATCAGGGGGATCTGTGTAAAAGGAGAACAGCTCTGAAGTAGCCCAATCTGGCTCGCAACGAGCCCACACTGCTGGTAGTATACAGGAAGGAATGGGACGATGCAGGACTTGCTACCTTTGAAGAGGAAGAAGAACGCCTTGAACTTGAGTGTAGAGCGTTCAATCGTGCATGGTTGATCGCCCTCTACGTCATGTCTACTGGCGCCATCACCAGCCGCCGCAGCGGCGCTCTCAATCTTTTCGACGCTGCTGTCCCTTGGAACCTCCTCGGCGTGTTTGGTTTCTTGGATGTTCTTCTCTATATGATTGAGAGCTTCGGAGTAGCGGTCCAGAAGTCTGGCTCGGTCAATGTTTGCCCCGTCCATGGCCGTCTGTAGCCTCAAGCCTCAATGGACACTATGTCCTGGATCTGCTTCCTGAAAATAAACCACACCAAATTATTTAGGTCGATATGCATAATCATTTAGAATAAGCAGACTTACTTTGTCCAGCTATTCTGTAGCAAATTGGACAATCCAATATCCTTTCTAGAGAAGATTTGATCACTACAAGTTCTTCTGTGTACAAAATAAGAGAAAAATCACGCACTTCAGAACTGAGATCCTTTTCTGTTTTAAGACAAAAGTTATTTTTTCAAAGTTTCAAAGCAGCGCGACCCTATCACAAAAAATAAGTGATAGGATTCTGTTTTTAAATGTTGGAAAGCCACTTATTGGTTTTACGCAAAATCTATCCTGTCACGTCAAAGGCAGGGTATACTTTTATTAATTCCTCCAAAAGTTAATGGCCATAAAAAATATTATGATAAAAGACAATCGGGAGGCCTGGATAGGGGCGGGGTCACTCGGGCCTCCTCAACTCTTCCTCTCTTTCGGTGCGCCACTGAACCAAGCTGAAAGTTAGAATTGTCTTGTCTTTGGTCATACATCTCTGGACATAATTATTATTTAAAGGGTGTGTACAATATTGGTAATTGCCAAAGACCTGTATCCACACTTCATGTGGCCTAACATATACATAAAATAACAAACCTGTAAAAATTTAAGCTCAAACGGTCTTCGGAGTCATGAGAAAACAGTAAAAAAACACATTATATGTTTATAAAACCTCTTTCAAACATCGGTATTTATCCTAAAAACTATGGCATTTCAAGCAAAACTATTTCAAGGGAGGTTTTCCACCCAGATCATCTTTATAACATGTGTGTTATGTGCAAATCTGTGAACATTTATATTTTCAATCTTACCAATGTTGCACACACCCTTTAAAGGCACTGGACACGTTTGGTAAATTGTCAAACACCAGTATTCTCACTTGGTGTATCCCAAAATTATGGATAAAGTAACAAACCTGTGAAAATGTGGGCTCAAATTGGTCATCGAAGTTGCAAGAAACTAATTTAAGACACCCTTGCGGCACAAATTTGTGTGATTTCAGATGCCTGAAAAAGGCTTCAGGCCTGAAGTCTTTTTCAGATTCAAATATTTTAGTGAGAAATTACCTCTCTCTCAAAAACTACGTTACTTCAGAGGGAGTCGTTTCTCAAAATGTGTTATACTATCAACAGCTCTCCGTTGCTCGTTACCAAGTAAGTTTTTATGCTAATATATATTTTGAGTAATTACCAAACGTGTCCAGTGCCTTTAAATAAAACCCCTCACGTCTACCAAGGGTTAACAAAGTGTGTAACACAATCAAGCACCCAACCTTACGATCGAATTTGTGGGGGCCTGCCATTGCTGTTTTACTATTCCCATTTCTAAAGATTTCTCTTTGGGCTCCAAGTTGAACTTAGAAAAACTGTGTAAAAGACCCAACAAGGACCATTTCGTAAGCCCGCACAATCTTACGAGTTGGATTGGGGGGGGGGGGGGGGGGGGGTCCCTACAATTGTTTTTCCAATACTCCCTATTCTCAATAATTCCCTTGTGGAGTCCAAGTTGAATAAAAATCGTAGTTGACAAAGACAAATTGCGGGGTCTATTGTTCCATTGTGTAAGCCAACAGGTTCGTGTTGCATACACTCTGTGGACGTTCCTTTGTTATGTGCACATAGGAAATAATCAAATTCCTCAACACTTGTGAAAACACCATGTGGGCGTGTATAAGTCCACATAGTGTTTTTATGTCCCTACATTGTGTGATCCTCTTTGGTTTCACACTGCTTTACGCACAAACGCGTAGTAAAACTGCAAGTATGTTTTAGAAATATATATATATTAACATAATATAGATGATAATATGCGGATGTAACAATAAACCCAGGCATTGTAGAATCAGCATGTACCAGCATATACACAGAGTAAACACAAGGGAGACAAGACAGGCAGGCCAATAAAAAATATATATTAATACTTGTATTGATATTATTGATTAAGCTCCATGCCTGAGGGTACAAACTAATGGATGAAATGGATGAGATTGAGTTATAAATATTTATGATATTTGTTTGGAATTCAGGGAAAACATATATTATGTATTAGCTTATCTCTTCTGAAACTTTTGTCCTTCTGAAAATGAAAAGCATAGTTCCGTCTACCCAGGTTTTTCGCGAAAGAGAGGCTGGGCGTGTGAGTTAAGTGTTGGAAGTTCCAGTACGCATGTTCTATAGGCAATATTACTATACTATATTTGTGAATATCTATAAATATTGCAGCTTAATTATCATTATAGTCAAAAAATTGCTATTGAAACAGGATTTTAAAGCAACACATTTATTTGTCCTCATTTTCCCCCTAAATTGTGAAAAACAATTTTAATTGTTCAAGGTTAACAATTTAAGTATGAATGGGTTCCACTTATTTGTTAGCAAAATACTGGGGATTCTGTTGCGTTTTTATAAACACCGACAAAATAATTTCAGGAACAAAGGATAACAAATCTATCCCTTTTTCCTTCGTGCTATGCTTGAAGAAAAACGGGGGGAAAATATTCCCTTTGTTTAGCCGGGTTTGAGGAACAAAGGTTTAACAAACTTTCCTCTGCTCCTTTCGGTTGGGTTTGAGGAACAAAGGATTAAAAAACGATCATATCCTCTTTTTAGCTTGGTTTGTGGAACAAGAGATGAACATGTTTTTAAAATGAACCGGTTTTTAAGCTTTTAGCCGCTTATACAAAACGGGAAAACGTGTTATGTCCACCACTGCAGCATTGACAACTATATTGGATAAATTGTACTTTGGTTGGTTGGCAAAAACAATTGCTTAAGAATCCTTCGTTCTATTTTATGGTTTCCCGATATCATGCTTGCGACTCAATTCAATTCAATTCAATTCAATTATTTTATTCGTCATGCCAGCATGAAAATCGTTACCTCGGTTTGCACATATAAAAATATAAAAATAAAATAAAATACACGGAAAATTAAAACGAGACAAAAAGTAAAAAATGCCAAAAATAACAATACAAGCAGGTTATCTAGTAAAGCTATTGTTAAAACTAGGAATTGCACTTGGTACGAAAGAAAGGCGATGTCGGTTCGTGTTTGATTTGAGCTGTCGTAATCTACCCGACTTGATAGGGTGTCATGGCCGAGCGGTTAAGAGCACCGAACTCAAGCCTGGTGTTTCTGTTCAGCAGAGTGTGGGTTCGAGTCCCGGTCGTGACACTTGTGTCCCTGAGCAAGACACTTAACTATAATTGCTTCTCTCCACCCAGGGGTAAAATGGGTACCTGTGAGGGCAGAGATGGTTCTTGTGATTGATTTAGCCTAGTAGCGCATATATTGCAGCACAGGCTGTATACTCCCCAGGGAGCTGAGATGGTTTAAGGAATGAAGTAAATGGCCCAGTGACCAGGGGTAATAATGTTCGAAGCGCTTTGAGACGCCCTTGGGTGTGATAAAGCGCGATATAAATCCATATTATTATTATTATTATTATTAAAAATTAAGAGTGAATGAAGTGGGTGGGAATTATCAAGTTGTATTGTTTTAAGTTTAGTCATTTGAGCTACCTCATAGATTGAACTCAAGTCTTCAACAGTAGTACAAATGATCCTACCAGCAGTCTTAGTGATTCTGTTGATTTTATTCAGATTCCCAACAGACAGACCATTAGCCCATGCAATACAAGAGAATGCAATAACGGATTGAATGACGCTTTGGTAAAACATCCTGATAATATCACGGTCAATGTTGAATAACTTGAGTTTCTTCACAAGTTGAGGTTTCCGACCATCCAAGTCTTCAGCTACGAGAAATTGTGTGAGCGCTTCATGGTGCATTTGACTTATTCTTCTTTCACAAATGTTGAGAGAAAATTATTACCACAGTCACTCAGAGAACCCAATTGGCTACCGTTACTTTTTTAATTTGCTCGTTTTGTTTACATATGCTTTAAAAAAACTACTCCTTTCTTTCCAATTTACTGTCATATACACTCATCCGCGTTTTCTTCGGTCCATACTGGATGTTTTCCAGTGGAAACAAAGTTTTGGGCCGAAAAGCATTCAGTGATTGCCGGCTGGACCAATAATTTGGAACAAATTTCCTCCTGTCATTACAAAATTTGTTAGTTTAGCTCTCTTTCGTAAAGCTCTTAAAACCTACTTCTATTAAGTACGCTATGATCTTGATGGAATAGCGTCTTATTAATTCCAACTGTTATGTTATGTTAAATTATGTTATGTTATGTTAAAGATTATCACGTGGCCATTTAAAAAGTAAGTATGGCACATCGAAATACAATTTCTTAGTGCAAAAGAGGACTTGACATAGACCTATGCGTATTTAGTTCGTTACTGAACAAACCAATCTCGTGCGTAGACCGATCGAAACGGTGGCAACTGCAAATTGTGTATTAATTGTATTAATGCCACTTAACTGCAAATGTATATTTTCCCGCTTTTATATGGTAATTATTCTGTTAAATCGATGGAAATGTAAGTGATAACTAGAAACCTCAGACACTTATTACTCGATAGTCAAAAAGACAGTGCTTTAATAATAGTGCATCGCAGAGACCAGTATGTGTGTTTAGCTCATGTCTTAAAGACTACAAAACGTTGATTTGTTTGGGTTGAATTCGTACAAGGCGAATTAGAATAAATCTACTTTTACTTGTTACGTAAAGAGTCCACGTTTCAGTGGTTCAGCGGGAAAATTGAATGGGACTGGGTGTGCTACTCGGAGTAAGGGTCTAACGTATTCACTTCACGCTTGCTATGAGCTTCTACACATGGTTAACTTTGTAAAAGCGTGTTATATTAATTTTTGTTAAAGGCACGCAATATGGTTGTTTGCAAGCATTCTCTTGGAACCAGCTCAATAGCAGCTCTCTCTAATTTCAAAAAGCAAAATTTAGTAATAAGGAGTACAAAATAACAGGAAATGCTGGTTGTTTGTTGAAAGTCTTGTGCGTAAATGTACCAATAATGGCACATTCTGTTTAAATGATATCAATAGAATTTTGGGAGTAGGAGTTGAAGATAATTTGTGTATTTTTTTGGTAGCACGTTTACACAGAATTATATGGAAGGTTAGATGTAACGCAGCATATGAAGGAAACAACAACTGTAACATATTGATATCATACAAAGCTAGCCTTCGTAAATTTCTGTCCTTTGAAAGGAAAATATTAGATGATAACATTTTCAATATTTTATATTGTCGCAATAGTGTTCTTTGTTGTGTTCAAGATGATCACTTACGATTTTGTTTCTAAATTAATTGTAGAACCTGTTAGTTCATTGTTTCATGTTCGCTGTCTTCATTTAATATGCACTATTTTTAACCTCCTAATTGTAAATATAATAAATTGTTGTTAATTTGTTTCTTGTTCAAGTAAAATTGTATTTCTGTTATTCGTGTGAGGAATGAAATAAATGGGGCTGTAATAGCTCCACTTTAACGAAAAAAAATAAATAAAAAAATTCTCAAATACTTCATTATTTCCCATTAGCAAAATCTTTAACAAGTTTGAGAGTGTAAAATAATAAACCACGTGTGAAACTGACTGGGTAAATTTTAAGTAATAATGGGTTGACAAAATAAGTTTTAATGAACATTCAAAGTTTGTTTTAAAAAAATATAAAAAGGTGTTTGGGAGACTCTCTTTCAGCTAAGAGCGAACATTATTTGCGAGCTACGTAGGCGCTTGCTATAACCTCCAGCGGACCAACGTGGTTCTTAGAGGAACTGTTTGATATCGGTTCCAGTAAAGAACTGTTCCAAGATTACTACCACCGTGAACTGAAAATCTAAACCCACAAAGTATCGTATACCTAATTTTTGAGATCACAATAAATACACACCAATGTACAATTTCAAATACACATCCACACCGTTATACCCGGTATTTTATGATAATAGTTGAAGTATACGAAATGTTTAAAATAGCATTGCCGATATTTCTAGCATTCTCGTGTTAGTACGAACACAAACTGGTATCAAACAACCAACATAAATGTCGAGAGCAAAAGGAAGAAACGGCGATGCTCTGTAAAACCCATTTCAACATCCACCAACATCAACACCATGAAGAGACATTTGGGGCAGCTGCAGTGGAAATATCTGGGGGAATATGTACTTCCTGTCCAAACCAGCTCGAAAGTCATTCTTACTGAAGCTAAACGTTTTTACAAGTCATTGTAATCATTCAGGACGGTGCAAGATGGATTCAATCTAAAAACCTTCAGTTATACTTCAATGTTGAATAACATATCTTAAACTACTTTTGCGGAATATCACAATGAACACGACTTGCGTTTATAGATTGATGTCATATAACTTGTATAATGCTCTCATCAACCGTTTAAGAATGTTAATTGTCATCTAGCGTAGCTTCACCCTGTTATACGATGTGTTTTGAATGTTTTTGTATTTCATATCGAATAACTTTTATATTTGCAGCGTTGAATACATCGACAGTGTTATTGTCCTAATAATTGTGTCATCTTTTATTGATTTATTTTAAATCTTTGGACATGTTTACACCAAATCTCAAGTTGAACAGGGGCTGTCAAGGAATTACAAACGTATAAAAACTGTCATCGAAAGATGTGTACAACCAGACCTCTGCCAACTTATCCTTACCTGTTGCGGATAAAACTCACCGAGTCAGTCAAGATCTCAATTCCACTGACACAAGATAGACGAGGAAAACCAAAATAATATCCGTGCCTCTCATTGACGGTGAAAATCACGTCAGCCCAGTCGCTCCTCTGCTTTGTGCCGACCAAGGACTACAACTGTTTGTTCGGCTTTTGGCAAATTGACAAATTTTGCTTCCCGTCTCGGTGCTTTTGTCAATGAGGCACTGCGCAGTCAATTTTCCACCGCCCCCGCCTCGAATCACTGTTAGCTTTTAGTTTAGTGCGTAGGAACCTCATTAACTTTTATGCGCTGATCTATCCTTCCTAGAGCTTATCTCTTTTTTTTTTTATTACCGCAACCGTATTGACATTGATCTTGAAAGTGATTTGAGAGGACAGCGCGTGGTCGCGTGGTTCTGCGGTACATTTATTTGACTTGGGAAGGGGGCAGGAGTCGCTGTCTTCGGGTGAAATCACCCAGTGATTTGCTTGCTTCCCATCGGCTCGGAAGTGAAAGCGGCCATGAGTGATATTATGTTAGTCACTCTTCTAATTTACGAGACTATTTAGTCATACGTTAAGATAATTACAATACGGTGCGTCATTTCTACCAAATGTTCATAAACCGTATTAGGTTAAGAACCATCATGCTATACCGTACTGTGATAATTAAATAGTTTGTAAATGCAATAGGAAACTTAGAATTGTAAAATATTAACCTTAACATGGGCCTACTGTAATTGAGATAATGTTAGTTTCAGTTAAATTATGTGTATCTTTAGAATAGATCCTGCACATCAAAACCCATGAAAATATAAGTACCGCCGGCTGTTTCTTGGTGGGCAGTGTTGAATGCTAGCAGCGCAATAATTGCGATTTTGTCTGTAAAGTAGTTTTTACGTGATAACACATTGTACCGAGCAGGTGCAGGAAAGGGTAAAATAAAAGTTTAAAAATGAAGGAGAAGCGAGAGAGAGAGGCCAAAATTTCCTTCCTGCACAGTAATACTTCGTTCCTCAAAAAATAATTCATTTCTTTCGAGATTCCCTCCCTCAAAATTGTATTTACATCCCAATTTGGTTCCCTCAAAATATGTTTTTGGTTCCCCTTGAAATATCATTTCGTTCCCTCTAAATTATTTCGTTCTCTAAGCATAACATTTCGTTACATAAACAAAGTTCAGCTAGTATGGAAACCCTGATACATAAATTGATTTATTAGGAAGTGAAAAGTACTTCCAATCTTGCAGTAATTACAGTACTTTGCCACAGATGACAATTGATAGGTTACTTTTTAAAATGTGACTGTTTGTCAAGTTTTCTAAATGAAAGAATATAATTAGCTGTTGAAAACTGCTTACAAACCTAAAGGACATATGGTATAAATGCACAAATTAGTCGGTGGCATGATGTTTCGACCGTAGCTGAGTTTTTCTCGAAGGCTAGTTAATGACAAAACAACACATACACAGGTATACTGGCGTAACAAAAGCAGTCAAGTGGAAATAGATGACAGAGATGAAAGTAGACTTCCCCATTCACCATTGTTGTTCTCCCTCTTCTCTTCATTGATTTGTTCTTTTTATGTTCCTCACCTCTTGTGGTCAAAGTATTCCCTTCCCTTATACCCCCTTGTCACCCTCCTCTTTGTTATTCCCCTGTTGTTCTGTGTGCTTTCATATATGTCATCTCTTTCCACTTATGTGTTGGGCTGTCATTCAGCTTTCGAGAATGACTATGCCGGCTTCGAAAAGTCAGGCAACTAGACTAACTAATGTTTGCAAGTTTTTTAAATATTTGTTTTGGTAGTTATATCTTTTTGTAAGTCAATGTAAATTTTATTTAAGACAGAGGGGGGTTGATTGGCAGCCCTTTCGTTGCCGAAAGAATGCGCCACTAAAATACCTGTATCTGAAGAAATTAAAATTATTAGGTCTACCGTTTTTCTTTTTGTACGCCAACAAATCAAAACTAAATACAGAGAATCTCGTAATCCCTAAATACTCTTTCCTCCTTTATCCCCTCAGGTTAAGTCCAATCTTTAACGGGAATACGTAAACCGGTTCCTAGCAATACGACGATCTCGGAAATTAATAATTCTCAAAAATGATAGTTTTCAAATCTCGATAATTCAATCGACAGATTAAGGGCTCCGTACCAGCTAAATTATTTTGAGCGGACAAAATGATTTGAAAGGAACGAATTGTTTTTGTATGAATGACAAAATTTACTTCGTCATCTCAAAATAATAATCGAAATCATAGTTTCCATTGTCTACTCGTTTATTTACTTCGAAATAATAAATCAATGGAACGAAATAACATTTCGAAATGATTACGAGGGGGCGAAATACACTCCTTTTGTACACGTTTCCTTTCACCTGTAAATCACCTAAAAATCCTTATCTCAAAATCAAAATTAAAATAATTATAGTTTTATCGTTTGCTCGTTTATCTATCTCAAAATAATAAACAAGTTAACGAAAACACATTTCGAGGAAAATACAAATGATTACGAGTGAACGAAATAAAAATTTTAGAGAACGAAATACACCCCCCTTTTATGTGTTCTGTTTCACCCGTTCATTTTGAGCTTTGTTAACATAGGTCCGGCATTTTTTATATTTACTGGCCATTACACCGCATCTGCGATTGCACGGTGTGGAGCCCCTACCGTTGTTCATTAAAAAGAACAAAACTCCTCCGTGCAAAATAGCTCTTCAAACTAATAATGAAACTTGATACTGGATCAGAATTGTTTCCCCTCTTTCATCATAAACAAAGTACGTTAGGTCTTGTATGGTAGCCAAATCAATTTCCCGAACATGAACTGCTCAATATTGCCGAATTCTGCCTCTTGTCCAAAATTGACTAGACGAAACATCTTGCTCTCTGTCACTATCGAAAGGTTCCCGATTAAACAACCTGATGCTGTTTGTGTAGCAATAGTAAGAATAACTCCCCCTGAATTACACTTGTGTGGACCCATGGGTTGAATTTATGACTAATCAATCTTCGGCGTCGAATAACAAAACACCAAACTCAGACACGAGTGATCGATGTATGTAGGCCCCACTGAAGGAGCAGCCGCGGTGTTGCTAAACGCAGATGTTTCAGAAATCCCTACTGTTTTTGTGCGTCTCGTGTTCGCTCGTTTTATCAAGGCTAGTTCCTCATTTTTAGACCCCATCCACGGGGTAAAAATGATGTTCTTAATAAGGGAATTGAGGTCAACAATGCGCAATGTGAGATTACTTATATACTTGATGACCTATTTTTTAGGAAAATACACAATTTTTACGTTTCGTTTGTTTGTTTGTTTGTTTGTTGGGTGGGTTGTTTGTTTGTTTGTTTTGTGAGAGTATTAAGGGCAGTTCTAATTTTCTGAATCGAAGCGTTCACAAAGGCAGGTATATACACTGCATACATCCTATTTAAAATTATTGCGTATATGGTATGAGTGGAATAAGAGCTTCATAATGGGAATACTCGCTCCTTTAATTTTTGGAACCGTTCGATTGTTTTAATCCCAAAATGTCCAAAATAATGTAGGTATATACAATAGAGCTAACCTGTGGTAGCGTTTTGGAAATATCGCCAAAAATCTGGAGCGGTTATGTCCACTCAGGAAGATTAATCCGTAATTGGAATACACAATCTGAAAAAAGTATCTGACAGTAACGTTTCTCAGATTCAAGTTTGGAGGATAACAACTGATAACCATCTTTCATAACCATACTTTGATGCAAACGTTTTATCGGAAGCTGCTGTAGGCTTCTAACCAAGGAAGTTGTCAATGCCATTAATTTTATGAGTGATTACCAAACGTGTAACTTCCCTGACCACCGGCATGTTCAGCGCTAACAATTAATAACTTCACATTGCCCAAAAGAAAGAAAAAAACGGGGAAGTATTTCTACTGGAAATGCTTTCATAGTTCACACAATTTGACAAACGACGCCATTTTACATAAACAGTTCATAATTTCTTGTCGTGAATAGAACAAAAGTGCCTCAACATAAAAAAAAGGTTCTTTGCCTCCCCTTGACTACAACACAAACGTTACCAAGATGTTGTCTTAAAAAGAGCGAGCGCATTAAATTTCAGATGAATCTATCTTTATTTTGAAAGCGTTTTAAGAAAGTGAATATTTTACCATTGCTCGAGTAGGTTTGCTCATGGAACCGTCTGAAGTATAGGTTTGTCCCGGTGTATTATATTTTGAACATTTTGTTCGACCAATATTAACCCAGCTATTGTAAACAGGCGAACGGAACAGCACTGTCTCAAATGTTTGCACCATGTCCAGATGTTTGTTTTAAGGAACGGTTGAATAAACAATGTTGTGCCCACTCTTTTGAGCTGAATAAAAGGGGAACTACTTTGTTTTACAACAGTTTATTTTTCTTTCAGTTTAATTCATTTTAACCAAGCTGGAGTCAAATTAAAACCATCGGTCTCCATTTAAAAAGAAAGGTGGGCTGTTCATTACGCATTGGTCTGGTACCCCAGTAAGACACCAAACTTGACACCGAGGCGTCGTTACTCGCGAATCGCTTTATTTTCGTATCAATAACTCTTACGAATAGAAAGTAATATTGAATACATAATTCAGATATACTTTCGATTATCCTTGTGAATGTATGGCATGTACTGCATGCAGCAAGTACTCATCAGTGTTACTACAAAAAATAGTATATATATATACACCTGGATTATCAAGTATTCAACCAAAAGGGAAACTGACTGGGTAAATGTTAAATAACTTGAGGTCGAAGAAGAATTAAAAGTGAATATTGCGGGATTTGAACGAACGACCTCCGGATTAAGTGCTTGTGCTCGGTCAACTGAGCTATCTAGCACTATTTTTCTCGTTAACACCCCCCCCCCCCCCAAACCCCTACCCCCCCCC
Organism: Leptasterias polaris; assembly: GCA_037783415.1. Taxonomy (NCBI): domain Eukaryota; kingdom Metazoa; phylum Echinodermata; class Asteroidea; order Forcipulatida; family Asteriidae; genus Leptasterias; species Leptasterias polaris. Next base: position 143,780 of record JAZGTN010000188.1, read on the forward strand.
CCCCCCCCCCCCCCAAAAAAAAAATCAGCCCCTGGACATGGACTCGAATCCTTGAGTGGGTTGACAAGTGACTCAGGACTTCGACCCGGGCTCGGGCCAATTGTCTGGAGACTTGAACTCGGACTCGAGCCAAGTGGCCCAGAACTCGGACTAAGACTTGAGCTAAGTGACTCCACTACCACTTAGAATTATTTTCATTGGGATGATCTCCACTCCAATTAGATATACATACCGCAATAACAAAATACTGCGTTGTAAAGAAGCTTAATTTTAATAACATTAAATGGAAATTCGAGTTTCTAAAATACTTACCCTTTCTTACAATTTCTCCCTTACGGAGCTCTTATACGCAGCCCTTACCTAGACCTTACGCAGCCCTTACCTAGACCTTACACATCCCTTACTGTTTTCGCAAAGTTAAAGTTTTTGACTACACTGCTATACGTAACTGCATGTCAAAATGATTATATTATTTGTACACAATGTAGAAGTGTACAATTTTGTCATTCCTATTTGCTCCAGGTTTCCAATTTCGCTAATTGTGTCCCTTCTCGAAGTATGCAAGCGAATAATTTGGGCTTACATCAAAAGTTGATTACAAGGATATCTTAATGCGGATACGTTTGTACTTGTGGGTACGAACGATGACCGATCCGATGGGCCATTGCATTAGCCTTTGTTTACTCCCCATACACAATCTTGATATCCCTGTCTAGTAATCCAATACAATCTCAATTTGCCCAAGTTGAGCCACTGGGAAATTAAACAAATGCGGCATTTTCAAGATTACTAGAACATCCATGGAGTCCTTCCAAACAAAATGCAATAAATTAAAGGCTCCTCGTATGTCCTTGTACATCAACGACGTATTTGTATTGAGCGAAACTCTTCTGGATATGCAAGTGAATGGATATAGCAAAATGTCTGAAGAATTTCACCATGCTACTATACTTTCTGTTATGTTCCTTGAGTGATATAATGATAATATGTAAAAAGAAAAGAAAGTAAACGAGTATGCTTGGTCGAAATAGTCTTTTTGGTATAAGTACGCTATTATGCAGTGGACGAAATATTGCAAAACGTCTGACACTTTTTTGTATTATTGCATATTATGTAATTACACCAAAGTGTAAACAAAATAAAAAAGTGTGTTAAATAATCCGAAAATGTTGTCTTATATAATTATATAGCTATACCAAAAAGGGTCAATTGGTATAACTAAATAATTATGTAATTATAAGAAAACTTTGCATATTGTCGGACACTTTTTTGTATGATATTATAATATTTTTGCATATTTTATAATTATGTCAAAAAGTGTCAGACTTTGGACTAAGCAGTCTCGGTTTACGCCCTTTTCGAAACGACGGCTTGGTGTAGGTCCCCGGCTTCAGGCTCCGTACCGTTTTCACGTTTTGGGAGCATTGGAAAAAATAGGAGGGCTGTCACAACAAGAAAGGTCTTAAATACTGTGCAACCGATAAGAAGAATGTGAAGTTTGAGACATTTTTAGTGACTTTCTTTATTAATTATCAATTATATGTTTGAAGCTTACCTACAATGTTTGTAGAAACCTTTAGTGGGGGCTCAGTTTTTACAAGCAAGTTGATCCTGGAAGTTAAAAGATAGAATTAACTTTATAAAGTATGGGAACAATATAAAAAAAAAACAATTATGGGTTACCAAAGGTTTCAAGACTTGCGCAAAAATATTTGTTTAGAATCAAAGTAGTCTATATCTTGCCTTGCCAAAGGTTTTAAAGGGTTTTGGGAGTTACTCCAAAATTGAATGATCAAAACAATTTACTTGGTAAAAAGCACTGCAGCTGTTGATAATGTAAACAATTTTGAGAAACGATTCCTGTCTAAGGAATGTTAATTTCGAGAAAGGGATTCAAAAAAATGTCAATGTGAGAAACGTTTCTGCATGAAATGTTTCTTGGACTGTGTATTCCATTCACTGATTATTATTCATGCGTGGACATAACCGCTCCTGCCAGATATTTGGCAAAATCTCAAAAACGCTACCACCCTTTGAAACTATTTTTTGTCCATAGGTTAGTTGTATTGTATTTATGTAAACATTTATATAGGATTAACAAAATCGACTGGTTCCAAAAACCAAAGATATACTTTGCTTTTATATGAAATGTGCAGACTGCTTTTAGGACTGTTGTGGGGAATTCTGCTCAAAAATGGCTAGTTTATGGTGGAAACCTTGTTTTTAATATGGTCAACATGAGGTAGACCACGTAAGTGAGTTGGCATCTCATTGTATAGTATCGCTGTAGGTTATAAATAATGATAACGCGTTATCTGAGTTGGTTGTCCTTTGGTGTTGGATGAAGCTAGGTGCGTATATTCACGTACATCTGACTCAATGCAACCACACTTCACAACCTGTCATGTGAAATAATACCGATAAGTGACGAACATAAAGTTTAAATCTTTAAAATGACGAAATAATTCAACAGTAACAACTTGATCACTTATAAGGGATTTTCCTGTGGGGCACATTTAGGCCTATTTGTTCTCTGAGAATGCACAATAAAAAGTGAAAAAACAGAAAACATAAATACTGAATAAGAAATCTATCAGGGGGACATCTAAAGGAGAAGAGACTGCAAAAAACAGACCAAGGATGCCTCATACGTGAACTTAATAATTGTATAGCTCGCAAGCCTGAGGAAACCTGTAAACAAGGATGCTTGTTACGTGAACCAGAAACACAAGAATTAAACCCCCTTCTTCCACGAGAAGTACTATGTGTGCACTACCAATTTTAGTACAAGGAACGTACCAAGTACAAAGCAATTGCGGTAAAGTATTTTGTTCAATGACACCAGTGCCACGACTGGAACTCGAACCCACACTCTGCTGATCAGAAACACCAGAGTCCGGTGCTCCTGCTAGACCATGACACGCCATAAAATGAAGAATGTGCTGTTAATTTATCCCTTATATGGGTATTTGAATTTATAATTAAACACGATAATGCAGAAAAGCAAAGTATGAATTAGTCCACACTTTACCAGCAAGGCAAACTCATCCATGCGACAATCAGTTTAAACTTAGTAAATCAATCGGTTTTATAGTACATTTTCCCGTAATTGTTACAGGTTTTCAAACACCTGTGTAAAGCGAAGAATAAAGCGCAGAAAGTATGAATTGTTCATAAGGTAATCATGTACAAGCTCTAACCTATTTTCGCGTTCAACTCAATCCGGTGGCCAAACTGTAGAACCGATCTCCCACGAATGTTCAAAACTAACCTTTATCTTGTACGCCGGAAATTAAATCAAGACCGACATGAAGAAAAACATAAATCAATAATTAATCAAGCATCGGAGCCCATTGTTATGGCTCAACTTGCGGATTTCAGTAGCTTTACTATTTTCGTGACTACATGGATTGCACATGACGTCATTGATCGCCATCTTTGATGACAAACAATGGAAACGTGCACGCGCGTGCACGCTGCGCACGACTCTCAACCAATGGTCGCCTTTCACGTGTGCACGTTTCATCAACGATGGCAGCTAATGCAAGAGGTCTACACGGCTTCTTTGGTTTATCAATTTAAGCAACTCTGTACTTTTGAAATTAAAAGTAGAATGAGGCGCAAAAAAGCACTGCTCATTCGCATTAAGAATTAATCAAACACGACCGGCGGATATCAATTGCTATCTTCTGGAAGGCCAAGTTCAAAAGCCATCCAGGGAGAAAAAAGAAAAACGAGCGGTGTTCACCCTCATTCCCTGCGGGGGTTCTGTATCATCAGTTACGGCGGCTGTCACCCATTAGGGATCGACCGCAGTGGTGAATGCTGGAATCAAGGCCGAATTAATATCAATCAGTCGCGCAAATTCATCATGCCATTACTGTGGGATTTAGGATGTTACTGCCTGGGGAGTTGATGGGATGCTTTTTATCTATACGATCACGGGGGGAACTCGAGACGCAAAAATGAGTTTGCCAACCACATTTTCCTCACGGTGAAAAAAACAATATATATTACTGTCAAGTATTACCAGATGAAATATCGTGCAGAGACCAGCGGCACTTGTTGGTACATGCATTCGTACAAATGGATCACCTTAGTAATGAAATGATATTATAATAAAGTAACATTGTGGGAAATAAATTCACATAAACAAATCCATAGTGATATAATTATTACAGGTCCTTAAAGGGAAGGTATGCGTTTGGTAATCACTCTTAAAATTATTGGCAATAAAAACTTATTTCTAAGGCATTTTGAAAATCATTTCACTTCAAAGTAATTTGGTTATGGGAAAAGATGTCAAGTTTTATGCCCCAAAATTTGAATCTGAGAAGCGTTTCTGTCAGGAACGCTTCTCAGATTGTGTGTTCCTATAGGGATTATTCTTCCTGCGTGGACATAATCGCTCCGTTATTTTTGACGATTTTTTTTTTATATTAAAAACGCGACCTTTTTGAATTGAAATTTTCTCAAGTTAGTTTTATTGTATATTATCTACATTCGTATATGATTAAAATACTCGAACGGTTTCAAAAACCAAATGTATACTTTGCCTTTAAATTCACGTATGAACTTGTGTTGGGACTGTCATACAATTTCAAATAAAAACCCACTTTAGTCGCAAAAGTATTTTAGTATACTTAAGGTGAACGTATACGAGGCAAAGCGTTGTATTTGGCTTTATAGCCCACAGTGTTTGTAAAAACTAATGAGGAAACCTTTTTGGTTGCCGACCACAGCCTGGTTGAATGGCTAGTTTTGTTTTTGTTTTATCTCATTTCCTTTGTCACAACTGATGAAGCGAGAGGCTTCTGTCCATTAGGCACTATGCAATGAGCTCGTGCGTTTGATCTAATTTAAAGGGACGATGCATTACTTTGCTGTTGGAAGCAAGAATCTATCTGGGCAGTTGACACAATTCGAAATGCACGGATTCATAATTAACATAGTGCGGTATTTTAGAATACTAACATCCTAACATCCCGACACATTGTCCGACAAACCAGTCCGTCTTTTTATTAGGGCCTCCAACAGACCGTTAATCCTTCTCACTAAATGCCGTACATTGTGTCCGACCCACTATGTCCGACCCACTGTGTTCGACAAACTATTATGTACGATCCACTTTGTACGACAAACCATTATGTATGACCCACTTTGTTCGACAAACCATTATGTCCGATCCACTTTCTACGACAAACTATTATATGTGTGACCCAATGTGTACATCAACCATTATGTATGACCCACTTTGTTCGACAAACAATTATGTCCGATCCACTTTGTACGACTAACCATTGTGTATGACCCACTTTGTTCGACAAATACAACCGTTATGTCTGATCCACGTGCTCGACAAACCATTCTGACTAACTTATAGTGTTCAAAAAACCTTGTCGGACATAACGGAAGTTTTCATTGACGTGCCCCAAGTATCATTTAGTTATAAAAATACGTCAGGTGTCAGACAGGACGACAACTTTTACCGGACCACTGGGCACAACCTTCATCAAAGTGGAAGGTCATGCGGAAATAATACACGTGTTGCTATTCCTACACGCTGATTTTAAAGTCCTACATTGATATTACTCTCTGAAAAACATTCCTAACGGGTTTTCTCAAAACGCAATTTGACACATTTATTGATAGTGCCATTTTGCCGGGCATCCTTCACGATTCATACATTAATTCGGTGACATCAGAAGGAGACAAAAAAAGTATGGACAACAAATTTAGCTTTTTTCAATACTTGTTTATTTGCCAGTGCGATGTACTCGTGTCTTCATCGGCGTTACGAATGTTATCAGCGCTACAAAATCTCACACTAAGTGATTTACTTTGAGTGCTATGCGTCAATTCTCCCTGATATGCGATGAGTTTAACACGACTATCTGTCACTTTGGACGCACTGTGACTTTCGATTCACATGTTTTTGCCCCCACGAAATCAGAGGAATCGAGACGGTGGCATGACTGTAAAACCCAGATCGATCACACCAGCAACCTCTCTGCCACGGAGTGTTTCCGAGGCGTTAGTGGTCGATTGGTTTACGGTGGGACAGATGACCCAATTCTCAACAAAATGGACGGCGGGGGCGGGAGTGAGTGCCAAGTTGATGTCGGACGTCAATTCGTGCCAATGTCAAACATTCCACGCGGATGAGAAAGTTTGCATTTGGTCTACCGATTCACTTATCGGAAGGCCGTCTTCACATTGGAGCAATCTGTGGCCTTGTCTAGTGCAGTAAACATATCAGCTTAATCTCTTTTGGTTTGATTACAAAAGTGATTTATTAATAAAGCCACAAAGCATTACTGCCATAAAATGATATAAAGTTGACCTATAAAAATGGAAACCCCAGCTACTTTCAAGACTTGCAGATACGTTATTGCTCAATTCAAAAATTTGACCTTTACATCAATTGCCGCAACTATACTGATTTCCAGCAAAATGGATGTTTCAAAACTTGAATCTGTTTAGGGCGTACAGTGAATCCTAGTCTGATAAATGCCAAGTGAGGACCAAGTTCATCGGATTCAAATAAACACGCTCGTCCCATTGATGAAGAAATCTAAATCATTCAGGCTCTCTGAGCTTTGACGTCACACACGGCCAGCTTTGGTTGACTATGTCGCTGTATATACACCCAGTGCAATTGGCTTAGAATGGTGAACTACAGCAAAATCCTCTTTTCTTAGTTGTATATTACATTTAGTGGGATGTATTTTGACATTTGAAATTTACAAGAGGTGAGATCCTTTGAACCTTCTTTTCCAACCTAAGTATTTTTATTTGTAAAAAAAATAAAAAATACAAAAGGGCGGAAGAAGAACGCAATTAGCCCTTTTGAGATATGATGGACACCACAGGAGTACAATGTTTGGTTTGGGGTGAACATAGACAAATTTACCCAAACCTAATAGTGTCATAGTGTGTCCACCAAATCTCAAAATTACGTATTGGTAAAAGAAACTGCTGAATATTTTAGCAATACGATGCTCTACTTATTCAAATTGCAATGACTGTTAATGTGCATTCGGTCTCAACAAATTATTTTACATCAGAATAGAGGCTTCGAAGAAAACTGTACAACCAATCAGTCGTGTCAACGGCACTCTAAAAACTCCCGACTCAATTGATCCCGCAATCAAGGTCCTATGGGGCCTGTCCCTTTTCCGAGTCAGGTTTATCGGGAAACTGGTTAGAACATTTTGTTTTAGCTGCGATTCTGCGCCAGGTTGACCCTTTTCTGGGTCTTCATAGTCCGTAAGGATGTATGCATGGGTATCATCCACTAGGAACAAGTTCGGGTGCTCAAACGCGTTTAGTCGATTGATTCGTCAAATATGGCGACGACGTATCGGAGAGGGGAAAAACATGAATTGTTCCAAAACGCCATCTTGACACAGTGACGTAACTTCGTTAGTTGACTAGAGAAACAGTTGGACTAGAGTGACATCTAGATCGACTATGGTTAAGTCTAGTCGACTATAGTCAACAACCGAACTTGCTCCAAGATGCCTGGCTGGTAGAGCAGAGTGCTCTACCTTACCGACTTTTTAAGAAGCAATTATGGTTAAGTGCCGTTTTCAAGAGTGCAAGTGTCATGACCAGGATTCGAACCCACGCTCTGCTGCTGACAACACCATAGCTTGGGTCCGGTGAACTAGACCGCTCGGCGACGACACGCCACTGGAGATGTATACTGTTGAACTCACCTTTGGGTGTACACTTCAGATAAACAATTTCGAAGTCAGTACTTACTCTGTTTATATCAAGGTCAGAAAGTGGCCAGACCCTTATGTTGGCTCGATAATGATCTCCTTAACATTAATAGTCATTTCACTACTTTCCTAGGTTTATGAATTTATGTCACTACCGCCGAATCTTGCATTAGTAATGTATAGTATATTTTCACTTAGAGATTTTATTTATTACCATAATGAAATAACTGAAATGAAGATTAACGGCTTTTGGAAACTAAGTTGTATCGAAAGAAACGCCTGAGACAGATTGAGTTAAAGGCAGTAAAAAAAAACATCACTTTGTAAAAGATTTTTGTTTTGTTTTGTTTTTTTAAGACATAAATGAATGAATGAATTAATTGAAATTCGAGCAAGTAAAGCAAAGAGTGGATTTTAGAATTCATGATGGGTAGAAGTGCGTATAGTTACCAATGAACAATCTTTTAAAATACTGCGGGGACCGCGGGAGGGCCGATGTTAGCACGTGCTGACGTATTTTATTGTTTCAATTGTTTTCACCAAATCAAACACACATCTGCACATAATATAATATGCCATGATATCCTCCGCTGGACCATGCCACACGTCCCAATAGAGGGGGGTATCAATCAACAGGGGTCAGTGATTTGGTCGGGAGGGGGGGGGGGGGGGGGGGGGCAGGACAAAACCCTGCCGGCAACCTTAAAGCCCGGTTCATACTTCCTGCGAACGCGAATGCGATACGAATTTTGACGTCACAAATTCGCAACGAATAATTCGGAAGAGTTGACTTGTGCTCAACTCCTGCGAATTATTCGCGGCGAAAACAGCCCTGTGACGTCAAAATTCGCTTCGCATTCGCATTCGCAGGAAGTATGAACCGGGCTTAACGCGTGTACAAAATCAGTATGTCAAATACAATAGAAGACGCAAACAATTATAAAACTTAATTAGCTAAACAAAAAATATGCTTAACATTTAAGCATATTTTTTGTTTATATATAAGTATATTTTTTGTTAACCAAGGCGCTGTATGGACATGTAAATTAGCTAAGGCACTAACTGGACATGCAAACAACACACTTAGATTTAAAAATAGTTTTAATAATAAACAAAAACACCGCGGAAAAATAGGGGGTAGAAACAAACCTTTTTCACCGAGTGAAAAAGCTTGAAAGGTCCCTAACTTGGGTGTTCAAATGACTTCAAGAAAAGATGGAGAGTCGGATGTGTACTGCATCTTTGCAAGAAAATCCCATTAATTGGCGTGGGGTAGAAAACAGAGAAAAAAAATGCAATGTTTCCTACAAGGTTTCGACTGATGACGAAGTTGCTTTCAATAATGCATAGCTGAAGCGTCAATCGCCTTAGGGTTTGTTTTTATTATTTCGAATCCATTCTTGACGAGTTGATCGGATCACAATCACGCTGTGTCGCTCACCTCCCAGAGATCTTAGAATTAAATCACCCCCCCCCCCCCCCCGTCTTTGGCCAAGGTCAGTTTACTGATCCATAGCAGGATTCCATACCCTCGGATTATCCATCGGCTGCCGTGATCAATTAATTAAGGGCAAGATCAATTTCACGGCGGCTGTTTTTTGGGATGGATTTTGTTAATTTTAAGTGACATGTCCTTCCGATCGTTACTTGCTTGCCGTCTCTGTAAGTGATAGCAAGGGTATAATAATTGTCACGCCACCAACGCCCTCGTCATTCCGGGTAGTAGGAATCTGAAAAAAAATTCAGAACTAAAAAACACATTTTTAAATGCATTTTATTTTTTTTAGTTTTACACATCTGTACATACTTGGTTGATGTTAGTTCGCAATTTTGTCAACTGTGTAATCATTTTGGAGTATGCATCCGCGCCTAGGGGGCTAGATGCCGGTTTGGGTCAGCCGGCAATCCAGAATCTAAGTCGAAAGTAGGCCTACACCACTTATACAAGGAATGCGGCTTAATTTGTTAAGATCCGTGTTACCTGGTTGGGGGGGGGGGGTCTACAATTTATACTTGGACAGTATAGTTGGCGTATCTTTCCTTGCTTTCAACCTCTAGGAGCCCAGTTCGAATCCCGCCGGGAGCACTATGTTGAATGGGCTTTCAGTGCCTACCTGATTGCGTGGGTTTTCCCCTGATTTCCATAGGGTAATCCTCCCACATCTAAAACTGAACGTTATTTTCTTGTCTTCTCTCCATAGGGTTCTCGGCTGGTATAGTAGCTTTTCTGAGAGTTCTAGGCTTCACAACCAGAATAAATTAAATGATTTTATCCATTATTATTTTTGTTGACCCCAAAATCGTTACCATGCTTACTTCAAGTATGAAACTACGTACACAAATCAACGATCATGATTAAAAGATACAATTTAAAACGTATAGATCAAACATCCTTTACCCATTTTTTCTTTTTCATTGAAATAAGTTTTGAAAACTTCAATCATCTTTGAAAAAAGACAAACCTCCATTGGCTAAAACTTCCATACGCTTAGCTAAAACTCCGATAATCCAATTATTCAGTGTGGTTTTTTCAGAGACAAAGTGCACCACTACTAGAAGATGACGCACCTTCTTAAAGTAATTCAACGGAGCAAGACATGTAACACTTTTTGAAACTTTCATAAAACTATTGTGTTGAATTCACAATTTTAAGAGTGCGGTCGGTGACAATTTTATAAAAGTTAGATTTAACATATGAAAATGTTAAATGTACATTGTCAAAGACACATCTAACTTACTATAATGCTGTAACTCAGATGAATTCAACGTTACCGTTGTCACTCATGATCACCACACTCTTTAAAGTTTTGAAGTTAACAAAAAGCGTGGGTTAGAGAAAAACCCACGCGGAATATTTGTGTCCGACCAATATTGAAGCAGTAATTATTTACAACTCAATCTAACACACCCTGACAGAGGCAAACTTCTCCCCCCCACCCCCAATTTGTTTTATAAAAGTCTCCTTTGCACTGTTCGCGGAGTTTAAACTCATCATGATTACAATTTCGCCAACAAACAGGGTTCAGCTTGCCGTTAAAATTGCCCAGTAGCGTAGAGTGTAAGATGATAGGTTTTTAGCCAGGATTTCACCCGAAGTAGCTTTTTATTGTTGTTGTTAGAATTAACAGATATTGGAATTGACAGAGTAGGTGGGCGATCGGAACATCCAGCCAGGAATTTGTGTTTATGAAGACGGTTTCAACCACTAACTTTAATTTGGAGGGACATTAGGTGGCAGCAGACTTACCAGGTGAATCCATTGTTCTCAGAATTGTGCGCATGCTCAGAACTTTTTTAACAACGGAAATTTACCTAGTAAGTCTGCTGCAACCTATAGCGTTCCAAAGTCTCACATTAAGTGAACTTTTCTTTTGTGAAACGCTTGTGAATATTTTCTTTGATAGACCTGATTAATATTTTGTCTTTTACCCCCACCCTATTTTTGTAGTAACCATTTAGATGTACATGACTATTTTGTCTCCTAGTCTCGGCTTGGTGAGGCCGGGTCCGAAATAAAAGCTTCAGCAGTGGCTTATTCAATTCACTAACCCCAATCAATACACGGCACTACGTCATAAATTGCGCCGTTTGTTCCGTTCTTTTCGTCGAATCCCATTTTTATCTACTGTACGCTAGAGACCACTCAATCGTTTTACACAGCAATACAACAATTGTTTTTAATAGTCTATCCTCCAATCAAATGACAAGGATCAACATAGATGTGAAAAACAAAATATGCATGTTTTACTATATTGCAGTGGTGAATATAATTTCAGTCGTTGAAAGGTGGAATAATAGTATATTCCATCGTTCAAACTCATTCAAATGTTCCTAACATACAGAAATCCTAAACGAGAGTTGTTTGCATACTAAAAAAGTTCACGCAGAGCCATGGAATTTAAGCAGTCCCCCCTCCCCTTTCAAAACCCCCCCCCCCAAAAAAAACCCACAAAAACATGCACATTCTTGCACATACATGCACATACATAATGTAAATAACTATTATCACGACAATACAAACTTACACAAACCATTTTTTTCTTCTTCTATGTTTTACATGTTTGAACAATATTTTCCAATGCCTACAATTGCATTAGTTTCAAATCTCCAAGAACTGAACTGTTTTGATTACGATAATTATGCGTTGCAACCTGTACACGAAAATGATAATTTTCGTTTCAACGAACTGACACACAAGGTGCATTAATATCATCATAGTGAACGGCGCGCACCAAGCTCAAAAAGGGGGGGGGGGGACTGGGGACGTACGTTTTCACGAACTTTTATGGACATTTACGTCGTCTGCTCCTGGTCTCGACTTCATAATTTCTTCAGTTTGCATGCGTTGACGGGGTTTAAAAGTATCTTTTTGTTGTTGATGTTATTGTTAGTTTTCAGTTGCTTTTGCTTTCGTTTGGCAAAATAATAACTAACTATTAGTACTGCTAACATCTATGAATACGTTTGACTGCGTCAGGCAGTATAGCTATTTCGTTATCGTGTGTAAAAATAAAACTTAATTGAACTATTTAAAACCCTGCAGTATTAATGAAATCAAATAACAGTATCGTACTCGTTTACAGGGTAGCTTTGGCCGACAGTCAAAAGAAAACGCGCCTTTTTAATTAACCAAAAAATAAATTTCATTTCGGAAGGCTAGCTGTATTGACAGATTATGACCACGTGGATTCCCACAACTGAAGCGGCAGAACAAAGTTTCTCATCAAACTGAAGTTGTTTTTATATTGTTGTTGTTGCTCTGACATGATTACAGTGATTCTACAGAAAAGTACAATATTTGAGTAAACAAATAATTAGTTATCAATAACTAATTAGTAATACTTTGGGGTCAGCTACTACAGCCGGGGTGCCGATGTGCAGGGTTTAAACAATTTTGAAGATGTATAAAACATAAAAAAATCATCCAAGAGAGAAGTGATAAAACAACATGTACATTTTGACTGTTGTCCATTAAAAATAAAAATTATTATCCAGTTGCAGCGGTCTTGTCATGGTCTTGCCACATAATTCAGACTCTTGTTGGACAAAATGGTGTTTGTTTTTTTGTGTATGGATGACATACATTGTCTTGATCATCCCCAACTCATAAGAAGCCATGTTCTCTCAACGGGACTCGGGGCCGGAAGCAAATGATCTTTCGCTGACAAAACACCGCTCACACTGTCCATCGCAATCTAATGGACGTGCCATTCTGCACGCGTGCATGCTTATTTGTCAAACCAAGCGGCGCGCCGTCAGAGCTGCACTGCAAGCCATTTGATTCATTTGCCTGGAATCGGAAGTACTCAAATAGGTTTGCTTTTCTATCAGTTGATCACCCAAGGGATTTGGCTCATCAAGATTGTCAAAGAGAGATGATTCTTGTACCCAACTTTCAACCCCGATAGAACCGTATCATTCGGCTTGTTATGTTTGACACGATTCCCACGATTCTATAATATTTGCCACGAAATTTTTACACCACATTGCACAAACTGAAAAATAAGCGGTTACGTTCGCCGAGGTAATTGAACATACTGGACGACTTTTGGGAAAAGGTTAAGACAGACGTGGCTATTTGTAGGTCTACGCTGTAGTAGTGAACATTCCCCAGGCTACATTTCTGGAAGAATTGTGGTTAGTGAAACGTATACTGGGCCAAATGAAGTGTAACACATATAGTCCAGATGATGTAAACGTAGGTTTAATTACTATAGGTTTATTCAAAATGGCGTACAGGTCACATTGAAGATATGCGCTCTTGCAAGTTAACATGTTATAGGCAGTATAATAGGCAGTATAATGGTAAAATACCCATTGTTGCGTAAAATTTTACTCTTTGTGGTGGTAAAAAGGGAACATGGTCGTCTGAAGGGTAAAACGCTACGCAACAGGGGTTGCGTCGTAATTTACTCAATTTCTGTGTAAAACGGTTTCCCAACAATGCGTCAAATTTCTTACCCGACTCTATTGTGTCAAACTGTACCCAACAAATGACTACCCATTTTTGACCCCGCAACATTACTCAACACCGTTGTGTCCTATATTTACTCCGTAGTTGAGCACCATAACCCCAAGTGTTGAGTAAAAAGGAAAACGTGCATTTTGACAGCAAACACGGACACTATTTAAAAAAAAACAGCCATATACATTAAATTGGACTGGACAGTACAATTTCCGATTAATCTATGGTGATCACAACCTAAAAATCATCTTGCATAAAACAACTGGAGAGTTTGTGTACAGTCAGGTGGTGAAAAACGAACACAAAATTCTTGCGAGCAGACTATGTAATAATCTCTTCTTAGAAGCAGTGTTGGCTCTGAAAAGAGCCGGTTGGTTTTGCCAGACATGTTATTAACGGTTCAGACTTCCCGTGACGAAATCGTTGTGTTGCAAAGTCAGATTATGCCTTTTCCCCTTCAACAGACTGTTGTTTCTCAAACAGAATAACTACCATAAAGTCAAAATTCTCTCTTGGCAACTGTGGTTACATGAACATCAGAACATCAGACATCAACGACCTGCAACATCAGAATTACGTCCACCCCCATCCATCTTTTATTGTGACTTGTGCCTGCGACTTGTATGTCCGTATGTAATGTACACTTTGCATTATTGGTAAAATGTTTCCACGAGGAGCAGTTTACCCAATTACGTGCAACATTTTACCACAAAAAGAGCATGTCCGGCTTTTTTTAGTAAGTCGCAAGGTAAACTTGACCCTGTGGCGAGGAAAATGTGTTTTTGTACACATAAGTTGCTTTCACTGGCGATTTTTGTTTCACTAGCCAAATCGCCACATAGCCCAACATTGCGTAAGAAGGTACTCAACTTTCGTACCCAACACATTTACTCAGCAAGTTTTTACACTTCTTTTTTAGAGTGTGAAGATGGTAAGCGTGCAGAATGCTCTCTTGAACAAGAACCGGCACATGACAGCTGACTAAAAGCCTAAGGGGAAACAATATGGTTTGGTTACATACACGTATAGGCAGTAACAACAATAAACAGGTAGTTTACAGAGGACAATACCCCCATTTTGCATGTCCCAATACGCATGATCGGCGCGCAAAGGATTCTCACTGGGTGAAATCCGAGTCCAAGCAACACCCGGCAACCATCATGGAGCGCTGATTTTGGAGCGCTGATTTTGAAGCAATGCGGACCACAACTAAAAAACATGGCACAGTTACATCTAAACTACCAGCAATGCGTTCATATTGGCAGCTTAATTTAGTCCTTAACTGTACTTGGTTTCCCAAGATGCATTTTGGTAACTTTTCAAGATGGCGGTTGTGCATATGGGTGTTTTAGGTACATTAGCATTCTCTGCATTTAGCACTCTCTGCATCTGCATACATTATGTCTAGTGGTGTTGTTTTCCAACAGAATCTGGAGCATCTAGCTTGAATTCTGCCTCAATGTCATGCACTATTCGGTTTAACATTGATGGTAGCATTATCAAGCCACATTATTGTCACTGTCTGTCTATACGCGGACGCCCGACACATGCGTTCATTCAGCATTTACTGCCCCGTTGTTTCTTCACTGATGTCCCGGCGACAAACTTCACACCTGTTGATAGCTGAAGGAGCAAACTGCACAAGCAGGTGCGTGACAGCTGATTAAATATTAATCAATTTACATTTGTGTAATGCAGGCTGTTTCTGTGACGCAAATGTATAATACCACCACCGGATGTTATTACCGTAAATCAAAAGCATATACAATTGCATTGTAACTTTTCTCAAAATAGCAGTAAAAACGAACCATAGTTCGGCCTTTTGGATATATATATAGTCGCACACAATCAACAGATCTTGAGTCTATTTTCTTTATTTTGTAAAGTACAATTGTGCCATTTCAATAGTTAATTGAAATTATTACAATTTTAAGCCACTAATTTATATACCCCGACCTCGTCCGTGAATAAATAAGTCATCTCTAACAAACCGTTGTTATAAATTACTTCCAAGGAAACCGTACGTAATCCAATGTTGCATTTTGTTCTTTGGCATTCATCAAGTCAATCATTGAACATACATAGCATGCTATGTCTGCTATTAAAATGTAACATGTCATAAAAACGCCAACAGTTATAAATGGACTGAAGCCTTCTCGTAAAAAACAAGCTATGTCAATCAATTCTCTTGAGTTGGCATGGATTCTCCCATAAAAAACACATAAAAAACCGGTCCGAGTCTGTTCTGGATATCAAATTGCTATACACTTATTTAAAAAAGATTATACTAAAATTGCAAATATACTTATAGTTATTATAAACTTGTTATTGTCCCCGCATGACCTGAAGTAGGTGATACCATTCGTAAAACCACCGGGTCCTTTTGCGCTGGTGTCCACTTCGTTGGTCAAACATCAAGTCTCGACTCCCGTGATAATATCCTGATATACCAGTACTTATGGGATGCGTTATTATTGAAAGTCAACTGATGCATCTATGTATGTCACGGTTCAATCGCGGAAGGTAGGCCTGCTATATTGTTAACTCTTATGTTTTGAAGGTTGAAACAGCATTGGTTTTTTTTTCTTCAAGTTATCAAGAAACGCATTTTGTGAAATTGGGTGGATTTCTTCAAGTTATTTAAACAGTGTGTTTTGTTATAGTATTTTATTCATTTTTTTAAACTGATACCTAATACATGGCTTTAGAATTGTATCCGATCGATCTTTCAAAGAATATGACTCTTTTATTACACACGATGCTGCATCATGAATAAGCTACTCACACTTAGCCTTATCGTGGAGTGAGTGCATTTATGTGTCGCAAGCGCTTCTGTTGCACGAGGTGTTCGGCCCCAACGACACCCATCTGTTTGTAATCTCATCTTTGTAAATTCCCCCGTTCTACCGGTCAACGGCAACTTACTAGAAAATGACATTTGTAATAAGATCTTGAGTGTTGACACCAGGGAGAGCTTTTGGAAAGTTCTTTGAGGAAATTAATCGTATACAAAAGTAACAAACATAATCCTTATGGCATCTGAAAACCCTCTCGGGTGTGCGTATTTAATGGTATAATTCGTGATGCTTTATCAACATGATGTGAATCTGTAATAACGAATTGTGATTCCGCAATAACAAATTGTGAAAACCGTTTTTCTGGATTATGAATCCGTATTAACAAATTGTGAATCCCTAACAAAAGATTCTGAATCGGTAATACTGGATTTTGAATCCGTAAAAACGGAATGTAAATCCGATATACTGGATTGTGAATCTGCATAACAACAAATTGTGAATCCGTAACAACATATTTTTAATCCGTAATACTGGATTGTGAATCGGTAATAACATATTATGAATCCGTAATAACAAATTGTGAATCCGTAAGACTGGATTACAACGGTTTATGGATCCGTAAAAGCGGATTATGAATCCGTAATAACAAATTGTGAATCCATAGGACTTTATTGAGAATCTGTAATAACGGACTGTGATTTGTCAATCAGTAATAACGGATATTCACCAGAGAATAAGATGTGATCTCCAGTTGCATGTAGACAATTCAGAATTTTGCCCAAACTGTCATGGTCGCATAAATTCGGGCGTGATTATCAAAAATAAGAAGTAAAAAAAAAAAAAAAAAAAAAAAAAAGGCATCCTTATCAAACTTTCCGAAAAATGTAGGAACCTGTACTTTGTTTTTAGGAAACTATACCAACTCTACCGCAGTTATCATACTATTTTCTGGTCACGCATTCAAACTAAAAAGTCACTTGCACTTTTTAGGGACGGCGGTTTCCCATTAAATATTCAAGTTAATTGCTGTAATAGGTGATTATCCGTGAGTGCCTATGTAATTTGTTAAACAAAATCCATAGACGGTATTTGATCGTAATTGTATTTCCCCTTGAACCATCCCTGCATTCGTGTAAGTCATTAATTTTGTACAAACACCACTGGCACTTACCCAGTGAGTACAGGCTTTTTGAAAAACTAATGGGGGTTATAGATGACTTTGGATTACTAAGAATGTACGCGGTTCGGTATGGTGGGGGCTAACACAACAGCCAATGTACATGGAGCAGTGTCCAAACATTGTTTTCTTGTAATGGCCTTTTGTTCACCCATTTCGGAACTTTTTTTTGTAATGTATAAAATGGTAGTCCCTTTTGTAAACCTAAAAATTTCGATGAAAGCTCAATGTTTTAGTGCCACATTCAGTGGTTGGGTTCAGCTTATACTATTCAAAGCAGTTTTATGGGCACCTTATAATGAATACCAGTGAAGTTGATTGTCAGGTTACCAGTATGTAAAGAGCATTGCAGTATGGTGCAAAGCTAGTTTGCCTACCCCGAGCTGCAGTCTTCAATCTATATTGAAACCGAACTTTAAGTATTTGGTCCATATGTTACCATTCCCCTACACGAACCCCGAAGCAAACCCCGACCCCAACTCCAACCTCAACCCCAACCCTAACCTCAACCCCAACCCTAACCATTAGCCCCCAAACCCAACCCTAACCCCCAACGCAATCCGCACCCTAACCCCAATCCAAACAACCCCAAACCCAACATCACCCCCAACTCCCAACCCTGACCACCAACCCAAACCCCAAACCCAACCCTTACTCCAACCTCAACCCAACAATTAAACAAAACAACAAACAAAAAACATATATGAGAATCTTGGAAAAAAACTACAGCGACACTGACATTGCTACCAATGGAAATAGTGTTTGCATTCAATAGAAATATTCCAAAAACTGTTACTCATTTCACCAACTATGTTACATTATTCTGATATTTTTACCCATCAATATCATTTTGACCTAATTCAAAGAATATAGAGCATTACCGAAATGAAGTCATGTGGTAAACTTTGGTTACTTGCTGTTCTATGTTTGTACACTATGTTCTACCTAACTCAAATACAACATTTCAGAGACATTTTGACGAAAGCTTGCCTCCTCTTGAGGGAATTAATAGCGAGTGTTCAAACATGCAATTGTCACTAGTTAATGAGGCAGTAATACAAGACACGATGCGTCAAACCCCCAAGCTCCACCAGGAAACCCCACACTGCTTCTAAAACCAATCTACGGAGCTCTGGAAGTGCCATTCAACTTGTTGTTATCCTGAGATAATTTACTGCAGGATGATGACATCATAAACGTTAGATGGCGACATCACGAGATGTATCTTGGGATGACGACATCTTGAAAGTTGAAGGTAAGAATGTCGTCTTTCAGATATATGTTATCTCAGGATGACAACAACATGAAAGTAGGTCCATTAGAAAATATCTTGACCCCAAAATGACGGAAATTCTTGTTCATTCTTTAGTAATGTCCAGAATTGACTCATGCAATAGCCTCCTTTTTGGATTACCGGATTCCCAAATTAATAAACTGCAACGACTTCAAAATTCAGCTGCTGGACTAGTCACACGCACTCGCCCACGTGATCATATAAGTCCCATTCTACAGAATTGGCTCCCTGTTCAAGTTAGAATTAAGTTTAAAATTCTCCTCCTTACTTTTCAATGTTTACAAGGCACAGCCCCAGTTTAGCTCCAGGACCTAGTTCACAAATATATTCCTTCTAGAAATTTACGTTCCAAATCCAAGTCCCTTCTTGTCATTTCCACCCCTGTTACAAAATCATACGGAGCTAGGTCATTCCAAGTAGCTGCAGCTGAACTGTGGAATGGCTTACCCGAGTCTGTTAAGGAAGCAGTCACGGTTGGCCAATTCAAAAGTCGCCTCAAAACACATCTATTCACCGTCTATCAGTAATTTCCGTTGGTATTTTATTTGTATCTTGTTGTTTTCTCATTCCTTTAAAGCGCTTAGGGACTTAACAGTGATATGCGCTATACAACAACGGTTTATTATTATTATTATTTGTTATCTCCAAGATAATTCATCCTAGGTTTTCGAAACTTTCAGGATGTTATCAACCCATGATGAATTATCTCGGGAAGTCGACATCCGACGTTCAGGACATCGTACATGTCGACATCTTACTTTCATGATGTCGACATCCTAAGATAACATTAATCGGGAAGACGACATCTTACTTCGGGATAGTCATCCCGAGATAAATCATCTCAGGATGGCGTCATCTTACGTTTATGATGTCATCATCCTTAAGTCAATTATCCCAGGATTTCAACATGTCTGATGACACTTCCACAGCTGTGTATTATTTATCGCCTTGGACGTTGCAACCTGTGAAATTTTAGTTGTTTCCAGGGCCAACTTTCATAGCACTGCTTTTATTCCTATAAAAACTTGACACAGACCGTTACTAATGTGCTGAGCAGGAAACGGATAATTAACATTTACGTAATGTAAAACCATGAAATACCGGTTTCCTGCTTAGCTGCAGTGTTGTAGTTCTCGGCTAAATACTCGTACTCGAAGCCCATACTCGATTTTCGACTAAAAAATAATCTGTACTCAAAGTCATGTACTTGACACTCTACTGAAAATGTTCTCGGACTCCAATACGCTCTTAGTAAAAATACCCCTTCTCTTTTTTCTTTCTTATGCGTGCGTTGATGCGAAGAAAAGAGGAATAAATCTCTGAATTGTTTTTAAACTGAAGTTGTCTATGAAGTATTTATGTTCAAAAGCAACAAGCAACACTCATGTTTAAAGGTAACAAGCACACATTGTCGTCAAGAAAGTAGCCAAACAAGAATGTATGCTTTGTACCCATTTTGCAGTAGGCCTATGTAAAAGTTACCCGTACTCGTACAATGCAAAATCTGGGGTGTTGAAATTAACACCATGGCAACCCTAGACTACTCGTTCTCGAACACTACTTGGCCACCCTAGTACTCGTTCTCGAATACTACTTGGCCATCCTAGTACTAGTACTCAAGTACTAGTACTCAAGTACTCACCGTAGTACTCGTACTAGAGTACTACTTGGCCATCATTGTACTCGTCATCGAATAATACTTGGCTATCCTAGTACTAGTACTCGAGTACCACTTGTCCATCCCAGTACTCGTACTCGAGTACTACTTGTCCATCCTAGTACTCGTACTCGAGTACTACTTGTCCATCCTAGTACTCCTACTCGAGTACTACTTGGCCACCCTAGTACTCGTACTCGAGTACTATACTTGTCCATCCTAGTACTCGTACTCGAGTACTACTTGGCCACCATAGTAGCCGTACTTGAGTACTACTCGGCCACCCTAGTAGTTTACTCATTCTCGAGTACCAATTGGCCACCCTCGTACTCGTATTCTAGTACTACTTGGCCACCCTACTCGTGCTCGAGTACTACTCGGCCATCTTTGTACTCGTATTCTAGTACTTGGTCACCACTAGTTCTCGTCTTTGAGTTCTACGTGACCACCCTCGAACACGGCGCAGTACTCGATACTCAACTGTAGAGTACTTGACTATTCAACGCTGTTGAGCTGGTTCCCTGCTAATGTTTTCTTATAGTATGCTCAGCACTACACTCTACACTGGCAACTATTTGGTTACATGCCAACGTACAATGGCACAATTCTGATGACCTGTAAAAAGCAAACGCCACAAGCCAAGAAATATAATTCTCTTAACATTAAGTTTGCAGATTCGGACCATACTGTATTTCTTTACAAATTGTGAATTGTGATAGATTTTGTTGCTTGTAAAGGTTTGTTAAATGCTTAACAAATTATTGTTGTTGGTGATATATAATTTCATCCAACCAAATAACGTGAATAAAATGTTAATATTATAATTATAATAATAATACAAACAGAAGTACATACATTTTGAAGTTTTAAACAGGATTTTGTGGACATTCATGATTTGCTCAGTTCAATGTGGATATCCAAAATCGCTATGCAAACTCTTCGCAAATGAAAGAGGTAAAGGCAAAATTATCGCTCAGAAAATGGTAGGTGTATCAAATTTATACAAAATGCTCATTGATGTTTAGCATTGGTCAAAGGTTTGCTCACGTCAAAAGTAAGTTGTTGTCAGTACCTTACTAGGTGAAATATCCTGATGTTACTTTATCCAACAGTGTTACGGACGGTTTGGTAGCCATAGCCGCCCCGCTCAAAGGACCGCCAATCTCAGCAAATAACACAAAATGAACACTTGTTCTCCTCAATTTCTACAACTTAGGTTTTGTAGTTCAGCACATAATTCGTATTGATACGAGGAACATAATTCCACTTAGCAATAAATTGAATTCTGGACGACTCGGTGGTGAACCCATTACTGCTACTGCGGCGGTGTGACCCTCTAGAAACGATGCATACTTCCTTCAGAACTCCGGAGTCAAAAAGGTACGAGTTGCTTTGTAAGAAGGTACGAAGTTTCTTGTAAAAGGTACGAAGTGACCAAGGTACGAAGTGTCCAAAGTCACTTCGTACCCTTTAAAGGGTACGATGTGTCCAAAGTCACTTCGTACCCTGTAAAAGGTTCACTGTGTCCAAAGTCAATTCGTGCCCTGTAAAAGGTACGAAGTGTCTAAAGCTAGTTCGTACCTTTCAAGAGGTACAAAGTGTCCAAGGTACGAAGTGACATAATACCAATGACACAGACCACGTATTGACGGCGCACATACATTTTCTACATGGTCTTACATATTTACCATGGATGCATTTCTACTTCCATACAATAATCAGGTAAATACAAATACCATGGATAATTGAGTGTAAAACAAAACAGCTAATGGATACTAAGAAAGAAATATAGGTCAGGGTGCAAAGCTTCGTCATAGTAGCATGTATACCGCAAACCTGCCTGACATGTTTCCACTGAAAAGGGGTAAAAGGTATAATTTGAATTTGGGGTAGTCTTTTTCAAGCTCAAATTATTCAAACTACAATTGTTCATTCGGTACAGCTGAGAGTAACACATTGGACAGTCGCTGTTTTGTTGTGCAGTGTGTTGTTTTCTAATGCCACTGAACGTTTGAATTCATGACTTAAACGTTTTAAACACTACCGGGAAAATGAATGGGGGTGGGTGCAAGAAATGAAAGATCTAAAAACTTACCGTATGTGTCTTAAGTCTTGTATAAAATTACAATAGTCCACGTTAAAAAGATGGTTAGTCTCTGGGGCTGTTCACCCAGTAGTACGACTTGCCGAAATGTTCTGCAACAATAAATTGAAACGGGCGAGCAGTCAAAGTGTTGTCCCGTGGTAAGGTAGCTGACACTGAGTATGCTAGCTATAATGAACAAGCCCGTGCTGTGGTCGCATTCATTTGTTATCACCATTAGTCAGCGACTGTTAATTCCAAAGCGCATGCCGATTCGTGCGCAGGTGTGTGAATGCGCAATGGATATAAGTGAGGTTCAAATTTGTATGGGTAAAACAAAAATGAAATTAGTTATCCCCGATGCTCATTTAACATCTATTTTAGTTGTTGCGGTACCCACTGCTGAAATATACGATTCGGACTGCCTCTGGTTAACGGGCAATCTCGGTGGTCTAACAAGACACGTACACTTAAAAATGACAAAGGTGGTGGGTTCAAGTCCCAACTGAGTAATACGCCCGTGGATTTTTTCCCCCCACATGGTTCGGAAAAGTAGGCCTTACTGAGTGTGCTTTACACTCGTCGGTATTTGGGTAAAACCAAGTAATATTTGTTATCCCTGATGCAAATTTAACATATATTAAAGAGATTCAATTGGTGTATGGCTTGTCTAGTATAATTGTCAGCCCCCACAGGTGATTAACTGTGAGTTGGTCTTGGCTCGGTGATGCACGAAGGCGGGAACTAGATAAGCTGGGCTTAGCTCAATGAAGCATGTAGGCTGGAGCTGGGACTAAACCTAAACTGAAACCCTAGGGGAGTGGGTAGGGAGTGTGTGCTCACTGAACTGAATCAGTTGTAGATAAGCACAGGGGAGTGAGGGAACCTAGAGGAGACTGAGGGTATAGAAGACCCAAGTCAAGGGGTAGGGGATGTGACCTTGGATATAGGAGATCCATTAGTAGGGGAGAGTGGTAGCCAAATGTCACTGATGTGGAAGCCTATGTCTTGAGCAACTGTGTTGTGCTCCACAAGCACAACACAGTTCCTCAAGACATAGGCTTAGTTAAGTATTGGTTAAGTATTTTAAAAACAAAATATTGTTTGCGACCGTTGAGCGTATTTAGTAATTATCTAAACAGGCAAAGCACACTAAACATCTGCCATCTCGAATGTGTACTTTAGTTTAAAGGAATTTAACGCTTACATATGAAATCTCGTGTAAGGATTTAATGTTGTACTACAATTACAAGCAAAGGAACAAAACTAAGATTGCTCAATTTTTTCTCAAAATATGATATTGTTTTTGGCAAAATTATTTTGCTGGCCGTGAACATTTATCAACGTTATACCAGTCTTTATTCGATTTATTTTCCCTTTATACTGAAGTTAGGGTCCTGGCAGCGGAATGTTGGATGTAGAGACACTCACCAAGATAAATGAGTGCTTCATTTGAGATTACAGTACTTATTCTTAAATTTGACAGTTGAAATATCACGTAGTGATACATTACGGACATGACCGACATGATTGAGTGAAAGTGCTTCGAGTGTTACGACTTGCCTAGTATACACACATCAAATTGGACAGTTTTTTTATTTTGCACATTCTGATGCTAACGACCTTCAGAAGCCACGCATTTTGTGGAGTAAATTAAATCAATAGTTATTGAACTTGCCTTTCACTTGACAAAGATTCACGACTTTATCAGAGATATAATGTCATACAAATGCATTTAAATATTGAATTAAGTGATTTGGTGAACATTTACGTGCAATATGAAATATCGTGTAAGGATTTAATGTTGTACTACAATTACAAGCAAAGGAACAAGCTTTGTAGCCAGAAGTATGACAAAAAAGAAGTTGGGGTTATAAACGTGTTCGTCTCTCCATAGCTTTTAATATATTTTTTAATGCTTCACGTCCTAGGATAATATAACTGTTTCTCAATAGATTGTCAGTATTTTCATATTATTTGCATTGGAAGTCTACGGAGCTCTGGAAGTGCTATGTTGAAATCCTGAGATAATTTGCCACAGGATGATGACATCATTAACGTAAGATGTCGACATTCCGAGATAAAATCTCGGGATGTTAACATCCTGAGCATAGGTTTTTCGACTTCCCGAGCTATTTCATCTTGAGAGGATAACATCCTGAATATGTCGAGAATCAACGATAATTTATCTCTGGAATACAACATTCTACTTTCAAGAAGTCGTCATCCCGAGGTAAGTCATCTCAGGATGCCGTCATCTTACGTTGATGATGTCATCATCCTGCGGTAAATTGTCTCAGGATCTCAGGATCTCGAATGGCACTTTCAGAGCTCCTTAGAAGTTAAAGGTAAAGCTTGAAATGTCTTTGCAATGTCGTTTGTTGATGACAATGCTGCCTAATCCCGCACAGATAAGTCTGGTTTTACAGCTCAGGTGGTTTAGACACTCTCTTTGCAACTATACAGTCTGTTTTGTGTTTTGTATTGCGTTGACTGTTTGTCTTGTCTCCACATTTTGTAGTCTGTCTGTCTAGGCTGTCGTCTACGGTGACTGCTCTATATTCCTACTCTCTGTGTTCCGACAACCCTATACAGTTCCCAAAACCCCATCGTGATTGACATGCTAGGGTTTTGGGTTAGGCTTAGGAAAATACAGTCTAGGGGTGTCAATACAATTTAGGGATGTCGGAACATAGGGGTGTAACCGTCGTCCTCAAGCCTTGGCTTAATCTGACAGCCTCATACTCTCTTTTATTTTGGTCTACATAGATTTCTCCCCCATTTTCTGTGCTTGTTATTTTGCTTGTCTATCTAATATTCTGTATATAATACAATGTTATATTTTGAAAAGAGTAATATGAAAATGTTGCTTGGAATGAATGAATGTTACGGCATGTCATCTGACGTACAGGAGAAATTAACACTTTTGACAAGGCCACTGCCAGTAAATCAACCAAAACTGTTCAAGAAAAGATAACGTAAGTTAATCAATGGGTTCGGTTGGCAAACACAGTCCTGAAAAGTCGATAATTGCTTAAGAAGTACAAATTGTTGATGCTTCATCGGAATTGTTTTGTGTTGTTTGAAAGGCAAGTGCAAAGTTGCCGGTGTGGTTGTGTAATTTAGCTTGACAAGGTGAAGCGAATTAGCCACTACCAGACCAAATAAATACTGGCGAATTTTACTCAACGGTGTGTAGATGGCGCAAGACGTGTCACTCATTTTAGTCTGAGTTGTTTTCCGTACAGTCACTAAATGTCAAAGGCTTGTGGCGAACTCTTGTTTTCGTTGAGAATAGTTTGTCATAAAACATTAAGAATCTAAAACATGTTAGAATCGAAAATCTCCATTTTTATTGGTAGATTGAAAACTCAGTTTTTAATTTTCCGACTATAGCGTTGCAGCAGACAGAATCTCTATCACCATAAACGGAGGTGTTCCCGGTCAATTTGGGCAAATAAAAAGCTTCAATTTAACTTTAAGGCATGCATGATAATTTATAGTAGCATTATAAGAATTAAACCACAGGGGAACAGACTAGGTACATTTAAAATAATCTAGGGTTAAACAACGAAAACAATTCGAGAGTGGGACGTGAACATTCGACCTACCCTACGTCCGGCACGTTAATCTGGAGGTCGCAGGTTCAAGTCCTCCTATGATTTTGTTTTTGTATTCAACCCCAAATTAGCATTTGTATTCAATTACACTTATAAATGCGTTCATTTTAGCAATGCCAATTCGGCATTAATTTTAGCAGAGAAGGCGCAACTTAGAGATTTGTGCGAAAGGCTGCTGCAAATTTCAATGCTGTTCGTTGGACAGTTTCCTTTTTAATCAGACGCAAATTTAAGAAGACTCGCTTACAAATTAAAAGGCCTTTGGTAGGGCCTATATGAAACCGCTCGATTTTTTTTTATTGTATAATACTTTTAGTAAGCTCTTTTAGTGTTTTTCTCACTTGTCATCTTTAATGATGGTCTATATTTTTGGTTGTATGTTTATTTTCCTGCGGTGAGGTTTTTGTTTGATTGTCAGTCCGTCTTTTGTCTGCCTGCCTGTCTGTCTACTGTTTTTATTTTTATTTTTTTTATTTTTTATTTGTTTGTTGGGTTGTTTGTTTGTGTGTTTGTTGGGGTGTTGGGTTGTTGGGTTGTTTGTTTGTTGGGTTCTTTGTTGGGGTGTTGGGTTGTTTGTTTGTTTGTTTGTTTGTTTGTTGGGTGGTTTGTTGGGGGTGTTTGTTTGCTTGTTTTGTGTTGCCTGGTTTGTTTTGTAGGAGGTCGATGGGTTGTTTGTTTGTTTGTTTGTTGTTTATTTTGTGTTTGTTTTGTTTGTTGATTTACTGACTGCATGCTATGTTGTTGGCTGTTTGTTTTTAGGGGGTGTGTGTTTTTGATAAATTGTGTCTATATGTTTTGTAGTAATTAATTTTTTTTTTGTATTTTTATATATTTTGTTTTTTATGACCAGGGGCTTGTGGGAGACACATTTGTTGAGCTTTGTACTTTCCTGTACTCTTCCTGGTCAAGATGTTTTTAGTGTCCGAAGATTTAGATTGAAAACAAAAAAAGTAGATATTAACACTATATTAATAACCCGTGGATATTTCAATTCAAATGTGGTAGCGTTTTTTTTTTTTTGTATAAAGCCGGAATTCTGGAGCAGTTGTGTCCATGCAGGAATAATAATCCGTCATTGGAATATACAATCTGAGAAAGGTTTCATGCATAAAACGTTTCTCAGATTGGGTTTTGTTTTAATATCTTTTTCTAAAACCACATTCCATAGAAGGGAATTTTGTTTTCTCAAAATGCAGTACTTCTTACCAAGTACCGTAAGTTTTGAGGAGCTTGCGATTTCGCGCTAATAGAAAAACACGACGTCATTTATTTGCCGAAAATGATCAGAAAAAACCGTTTATAGGATAATATACAAACATAAATATTATAAAACAAAATAATAAAAGAACCTGTCGTCGTAATGCAAGCAGTGATTAATCTGGAAAACATAAACGTGTTATCGATAAGGACAAAACCCTGCAAGGTTAATGAAAACTAAAAAATAAAAAAATGCTTGGATAAAGGGGAAAATTAGTGGAAGCATTTTACGGGTGAAGCAGTAGCTCAATACTCATTGTAGCAGCGGGAATTACGAGCTGTACCTGCTGAAGCGTGGCAAGTGCTGGACGGTGAGCTTGCAGCTTCAGTCAGGTCGTTCATGGCTTAACCTTCGTATATCACGATGCATTTGTGCATTTATGCTTACTCCTGTTTACTTAGTAAGGATACACCTGTCATGTAGTCCATTGGGAGGGAATGACTTAATATGTTTCGTGGAAAAACTTTGATTGGGTTGTTTTAACCTTAAGAAATCAGACCAAATCTTAATGTTCGTCAGGCTTTGAGGAAATGCGTATTACGTTATTCGGTCAGTTTGCGAAACTTGAAATTTACTTTTGGTGTTTTGCTATTTGAAATTTTACCAGATTTCGGGTTCTGTATTACCTTTTTAATTATATTATATTTTTACACAAAGGAGGGGTTCAACCAAATTTTTCGTTTTACCAAATATTAATCAAATGTCACACAAATATTTCTACCCAGCAGTTTTACACAACACCATTTCAAGCTTCTGTTTTAGAGTGCCATAGTTACATATGGAGGTTATCAGATTTTACTGAATGCTCGCCGGGCTATCTTTATTAGCTTAGGTTTACACTGAACATCAAAACAGCAAGCCGATGACAAGATAGCTATAGTCATTGTTAACGTTTTTGCCCAAGATTGTTAGAGTGTCACACAAGGCCAAGCCGACTCACACTGATAAGAGAGACGAGGAAAAGATAGAAAAGAGCCCTCTGCATCTGCTGACCTTCATCCAAGGTCAAGGTCAGCACTTCAGTGACGTAGGCTGGAGTCAGCAGTAGTTCACTTTCTTGACTGTGGCTTTGCATAACGTGGCCTTGCTTTCCTGGGAAACACCAGAGATCTTTCAGACGCGACGAGACACAGGCTACACTCCACCTCCCACGCAATGTTATAACGCCTCGTCATCTCTCATACAACAAATTCTGGTCGGACATCATTGTCTGTATCGTCTTTATTTTTCTCGGAACAGAGTACAGTCCCACAACTTCTGGAACATTTTTGTCATGACCTATTCTTTCAGAAATGTCCTTATATCCGCGTAGCAATTGTATTTTAGCTACGGATTATTTTATTCGTTAATCGTTATACAAACAATGCATGTATTTAGCATTTTTACGAATATAATTTTTTAAGTCGTGGTCACTATTCAAACTGTCACGTGGTCGTTTTTATACTTCGACATCGCTTATAGAATTTAATTGTAAATGTTCACTTAGTATAACTGCATGTTGTCAACAGATTTTCGTTTTCAAAGAAATGGAGAGCCTAAATATGGGCTCTAAGGTTAAATGAGTTTTAAGATCCACTCATTTTCCAATAGATAGAGTCCTAATGAAAGTGAGAAAAAATTACAAGTTTCTAACCGCAGGTTAAAATGGCTTGAAATGCCAATATGTTTTGATATCCTTTAAATGCAATTTTTTTCAAAATCAAGAAAACCGTTCGACGACGTCACATTTAAAAAATAAACAAAACAAACTATGGCACATTTTTGTACAGAGAATTTTCACTTCATTCCTGGGTTGGAATAATATTCAATGAAAATGGCATTAAATTTGGGATTATTAAACTGGCACAGAAATCCGTCTTTAGAAAGTACAGGCCCATTAATTTGTATTTGCTGCCCGATGACACATGTTTCAAACTTCGCTCTGAAAGCGTGTAACAAAATGGCGTTTTACAACATTTCGAAATAAGGTTGGAGATTTTGTAATTCCTCAACACTTTTATGAGGAGTCTATCTATTGGAAAATGAGTGCATCACAAAACTTTGACCTGTGAGCTCTTCTGTAATGAGTAGGCCTAGGTAGGGTTTAGTTACACTGATAATTTTAAAGGCGGGCTATGAGGCTTCAACAATGTAGTATTTTTAATCATATCATGAACGAATTCAACCGTATATATTTCTCTCAACAAGTAGGAGCTAGAATACCTCGGCGCCAACGCTTTTTCAAATTAACATAATTATTACATTAAAAATTACTCCAAACCTGTTTATTAATTTATTCCTAAAAACTGACTTGTGACAATAGCCTTTACACGAAAATCATCCATGCGTTAGAGGACTTTAACCCTTTAGTGAAATGACTGGACCTTAAATTATTTATGTGGGTTTTTTACAGCCGCAAGGATGAAGCGTCATTTTAATAGCATCAAGAAAAAAGACCGTTGTTAATCCATTTCCAAAAAAAACACTAAAGTATGCGGTTAAAGTAAAACTCCATTATCTTCAGCATAGCCTTGGTGTATATTTAACGC
The DNA here is from genome assembly GCA_037783415.1 of Leptasterias polaris. NCBI lineage: Eukaryota > Metazoa > Echinodermata > Asteroidea > Forcipulatida > Asteriidae > Leptasterias > Leptasterias polaris. Next base: position 173,887 of record JAZGTN010000188.1, read on the forward strand.
TTAATGGGTTTAGATGGGCATTAAAACAATTAGGTGGGCTGGTGATGGGAATCGCTCAGGCAGAAACGAAATTTGTTTGCGCAATTGCCAGATATGATACGAACGTTACCCGTCACGACTACGTGGCGTTTAAAGAGGTGCAATACTTTCGTTTATGTTATTGTTTTAGTTGTTGTAGTTGTTGTTGTAGTTGTTGTTGTTGTTGTTGTTGTTGTTGTTGTTGTTGTTGTTGTTGTTGTTGTTGTTGTTGTTGTTGTTGTTGTTGTTGTTGTTGCTGCTGCTGCTGCTGCTGCTGCTGCTGCTGCTGTTGCTGTTGTTGTTGCTGTTGTTGTTGTTGTTGTTGTTGTTGTTGTTGTTGTTGTTGTTGTTGTTGTTGTTGTTGTTGTTGTTGTTGTGTTAATTTGTTGTTGTTCATGTAATTAGAAAGGAACAAGCATAACATACAACTATTGTATCAAATTAAACGCTTTAAAAATAAACGACCACCGTTTCAATTTCGAAGGAGCATAAGAAATATTGCTTTCAAATCTCTCAAAATGATGCTGTTTTGAATTACTATTTAACCTTTTTAGAGTTGTTAATGCACTTAAAGGCCCTGTACACTATTGGTAAGATCGAAAAACACAAATATTCACAGATTTACACATAACTTACATGATTTAAAGTAAGTAATGGTAGAAAGGGTTCCTTAAAATATTTCTGCCTAAAATGCTATCGTTTCTGAGAAATGAGTAAAACAATAGTTTTTATCGCGCGCGATATTAACATTGATGTTTGAAAAACAGAAAACACATAAGGTCTCTTTTCACTATTTTCTCGTGACCTTGATGACCAATTGAGCTCAAATTTTCACAGGTTTGTTATTTCATGTATGTGGTTGATTACACAAAACATGAACACTGTCTGTGATTATTTTGTCAGCTCTGCCAATCCTGTATAATACCTTTAAACACCAACAGTGTGTTGTAATTAGTGAGTAGTGACTAAAAAACCCATACGTTTGCCTCTGGAAATACAAGCAGAGGAACACAGTCTGCCATTTTGGGGAGTTACAACATGGCGGATCGTGTTTTGTCATGAAATTAAACAAAAACCAAACATTTTCATGATAACTTTATTTGAATCCCTATATTCTACTTTTAAAATATCTTTCCAACCGTATTCATTTCATAAGAAACGTCTTTATAGCCCAAAGCGCCCAACCCGAAGGAAAAATGCCCCTTAACAACATTGAATCGAGGACTAAACACTCATACAACACATTCTCTAACGATTCCATAAACTTGGAACTCGAGAAGAAATCTGTTGACTGCGGGCTCAGTTGAGGCAATAGATGTTGAAAAGCATAATAATATTGGAACGTTGCTCAAGAAAGCTGTACCCGGAATCAAATGGAGACGAAATACAGTTTTCATGCTGGCTTCCTTGATGTCGAGATTGGATTGTTGCTCCTTACGTGATATCATCTGGCACATATTGTTATTGCTAAAAGAACTGAAATGCGTTTGACTCATGAATGTGACATCCAGCTGCTTACAAATTTCCACACTGAGTTCAAGTTATCAAAAATAAATGAATTTTCTTCTTTTTAATTGGATGGAACTTTTTTTTATTTACAGTGGATTTATGTGTATATTGTGAACAATGGGTTTAACATGAACATTTTATTGGCGCTCTACTAAAATTTACAGTTAGATAGCTCATTAAATGAGCTATCTAACTGTAATGTTGGCGGTCTCCCTATTTTGTCAGTATCTTTGTTTGGGCAGTCAGAAGCCATTCAACCTGTAAATGCTCTGTAGCCGGGGATAGCACACAAGCTTACGACAATTAATTTAATCAGCCAAACTAAAAACCCACTCACCATTGTTTTAATTATCCATCTTACTTACGTTTTAGCAAAACAATTAATGATAATAATAATACTCTAAGAAAAGCATACAATCCATTTCAAAACAAGTGTTTAATCAAATCGAGGAAGGGATAACCATTTCTTCTTCAAAAGACAGTTGTTTAAGTGTCCATAAAATGTTGGGAAGTATTTATATCACCAGGCAACAAAAACGTTGATGCGGTTTGAAACTTTGGGCGATGCTTCATGTCAATATATTGGTGAGAAATGCCAAACCCGGCAACTGATTGGACGCTATGTAAACAACAAAATTGTGAATAAAATGTTATTCTAATCGCACAACATCTCGTGTCTGAATACAGCAACACTAGTTATCAATGAGGTTTTCACCCTATTTGTGAAATTGAGGTATCGTCGTTGTCATCACGGCGCTCAGCACCAGTCCTCGTGGGACACTGCAAAGTCTCTTCCCAGTGATCAGCCTACCTTGTTAATGAATTCGAAATTAGAAAGTTAACCATCAAGAACTCATAAGAGCTGAAACGGTTTTGCAATATTCAGTCAGTCTCGCTCCACATTCATGAATCAGGGCTCGGCAGTCCCATGGGAATGCTGTGGATATGCACTGTGTAGATCGCAATAGATACATTAAAAGCTACCTGTAATACTCAAGGGGCAGGTGCTACGATATAGCCTTTAGTTTAGTCTATGCAATCGCCCCTCTCCACCCTGACAAAAGTGGGAATCCAAGGTTCTGGGCAAGCCTATATAATATTGACCCCCATTATTTTGTAAAAGCTCGGGTCTTCTCGAAATTGCATTACCGTCCTTATCTGACACTCAATCTGTTTAGATCGCATTTGGAACGATTCCATCGTGGGCTTGTTTCTTTGGAAGCATTTGAAACGGTGAATATAGTTTGTACTAGAATTGTTGAACTTGCACAATCATAATGGATGTAAGTATTTCGAGTTGCTTTTGTACACTCTAAACAAAAAATAAGCGGTGACTAAAACACTTTAAAGAGTGCGGTCGGTGACCACATTATACCCACTCCTCATCATATTTTGCTCGAGAACTTTTAAAAATACGGATGAAGGGGGACTATGTGTCCCTCCACGGTCCGTCTAAATCCCCATAAGGTGCCCCATCCCCTCCTAAAAAAAACCAAAACCAACCAATCACTTTTAATTGTTGAAATAGACACTTATTTAAGTGCACAATGGGAACATCACAAAGATTGTGTGATATGGAACAGCATGTCCGAAATTGACCATTATGCCCGACATTGACCATTATGTCCGACATTGATCTCTGTGTCCGATATTGACCATTGTGTCCGACATTGATCATTGCGTCCGAAATTGACCGTTGCGTCTGTCATTGACCATTGTGTCCGGCATTGACCAATGTGTCCGACATTAACCATTGCGTCCGACATTGATGATTGCGTCCGACATTGACCATTGTGTCCGAAATTGACCGTTGTGTCCGATATTGACCATTGCGTCCGACATTGACCATTGTGTCCGGCATTGACCAATGTGTCCGGTATTGACATGTGTTTCCGACATCGACCATTGCGTCCGACATTGACAAATGTGTCCATATAGGCAGCCTAATGTGTCCGTAAAGCCATTATGTCAGATCTAATGTTTCTAACAAACCATTATGTACAGCCATCTTGTTCACCAACTTTGTCCGACAAAGCTTTATGCCCATCACAACTCTTGTCGAACATTATTGGTCCATGTCAAAAATAGAGTTCCATGTGCGAAAAGATGCTTTGAATAGCAATCGTGTCTTCAATGTAATGTTTTCCCTTACATTGGTACAGTCAATATGCACGGAAATCATACTTTTTTGTTCGAAGCCTGATGTATCTACTCTCATTTATGGTCCAACCAAAGTGCTTAATTCATAAAAAGAGCCATCAACAGGTTCATATTTAACTACACTTTTTCACATTTCACTTTTTTTTTTTTGATATATAATTTTTTTTCTTGAAGTCTCTAAATAATGTTAAAATCATGCTGTTTTTCTTTATAAAATATTGCTGGAGGAACAAAGTTAGAACCTGGTGCACTTAACAAAATATTGTTAACAGTCTTTTGATTGATTCATTTTTGTTAGCAAAACAATTTGCCAAATTGCGTACTCATAACTATTGTTGCATCATAACATCAAAGAAAAATACGCACACCTTTTTATTTACAATATGTACCTCACTATTGGGAAAGCTGACAAAAAATAAAAGTTTTATTGTGGTTCGAGTTGTTATAATTTAGGTCAGGGGATATATTTTTCTATCCCTTGTTCCTCAAACCCAGCCGAAAAGAGGAGGGGATATAATGTTCTATCCCTGGTTCCTCAAATCCAGCAGAAAAGAGGAGGGGGTAGAATTTTCCATCCCTTGTTCCTCAAACCTAACCGAAATGAGGAGGGGATAGAATTGTTGTATCCTTTGCTGCTCAAACCAAGTGAAAAAAGAGGAGGGATAGATTTTGTTATCCCTTGGACCTCAAACATGACAAAATGTGCGTTATATTGCTAACAAATAACTATAATTTATCAATTTTAAATTGTTAGCATTGAAAAATTAGATTGAATTCTAAAATCTGGAGCTTGTTTTTCACAAGTTAGAGGAAAACATGGTAAAATACAAATTTGTTGCTTTAAAATCCTGTTTCGATTGCAATTTTCGGACTATAATGACAATTTTAAGCTGTTAATTTGAAAAATAACCAAATGTGTAAAAATGCAGTTTAATGTGAACCTGTTCATCGTAGTTTTATTACAGCCTCGTTATCAAAACATGTACCGGCATGGTAAACAAAACTGGTGACTGCTGTACATGAAAATCATTTAGAAAGCCACACGTACATATGAGCAAGACTAATCCTATAATGTTCTTGATGACGATATTGTGTGTCAGCACGATGTACCTTTATATCCATTTGTACATGCAGTATGGAAATTAGTCTGAATAACTCTTTTCCTTATATAGTCCGTGATGAACGACAAAATACAACAACTACGGAGATCAAGTGCACACTGTACTAAAATTGACAAGCCTCAATTATGGGTGAATTATCCAAGAAGTTCCATCTGCCATTTCGTATAATTTTCATAAAGGAATTAAACCCATCCGAAAACTCAGACAGAGATAATGCAGACGGGCCGCGCTATACTTCCGCCACGATACAGTCATTCCTTTTCACCGTTTATTTTTATTTTTATGAATCCTCGGCCGTACACTTCCGGCTATCTTCCGCGGGTCTAATTTGGGGGAACGTCAACGAAAGATTAGTGAGTCACATATAAACATCATCGAGCTAAATTACAACCTCATTTCCACGACTGCACCATCTATCAATCTTCATCAGGGTATGGCATATTGCTTTTATTGCCCGTGCTTGGGGAGGATGGTTTTCACCCGCACGTTTGTGATCCCCTGGCCTCGTGTATATGGTGGTCCGTTTAAAGAGAGGGTGCAACAATCTTCAAAGGTTATGTGGCAAACGTGATCTGCAACCAGGTCCTAGGGTTTCATGAACCAGGAGCATGATTCTGAGCCGAATTTAAAAAGAAAGAAAAAAGACCAACAAGACTGGCGTACTGATCCGGTAATTGGTTTATTCCCCCTGAGATCAGAACCTGTGCGAATCTTTATCTGTTTTCCTGGACGTTGAAACGTGCGAAACAAACAATTGGACTCCAAAGAAAACCAAACAGGAAAATAAGGGAGACAAAACAGAAGATGGAGAGAGATGAACTAAGAACAAATAGGGGCATTGCTTGGCAACAGACATCTCAGGATAGAATGCACTGGAGTGAAATAGTAAGAAGAAAGACAAACATGAGGAACAGGAAACTAGCCACAATTAAACGTGCAACACATTACAGTTTCTTCTTAAATCCTCATTGTGCCCCGCAAAGTCTTTTTGTGTTAAAAGGCCTTTTTCAGACTATAGAAGCTCGGTGAAAGTTGGCCCAATTGCGTTGTCATCAGTTTGCGTTATCATCAGTACTGATCGGTACTCAGTGCGTGTACTAATGAGCAAGAAATCACATCCTAATAGTATTGCTTCTCTTCATCCAGGTGTACAAATTGTTAGGGTCATGCGAGAGCAGAGGTGTGTTTTGTGTTGTGAACGGGGAAGACGTGGTATGTTTTATCAAGCATTCGAAATCAAATAGATTGGCTGGGTCGTACCGGTATGCCTTTTGGGAAAGAATCAGGGTTCATTTTGTCAACAATATTATAACAAATATCTCATGAAACAATTCACAATTATAAAAAAAAAAAAATCACAGCAAAAATAAATTATCTTATTTTATTCACTTGTTTAATCTTGAAGCAAGTACACACAAGCAAGTAGATGGTAACATTAAACTATTAATTTTGAATTATAATTTTTTTTTAAGTGCATATGTTTTTAAGCCACCTGTTATCTTATTTTGCAATATTTAGCACTAAAGTAAATTATTTTATTATAACCAATAAACTTAAAGGCGAAGGTTATCTTTCGTTTGCAGAACCAGTCGACTGTTTAAATCCTACAATAAATGAAGATATACACAACAACACTTTTGTAAATTTCATTTCAAAAGGTGATCGCGTTTTTGAGATATTTCCACAAATTCTGAGCGAATAATTATGTCCAAGCAGGAAGAAAAATCACTAGGATTACACAATTTGAGAAATGTATCTGACAGTAACGTTTCTCAGATTCAAATTTTAGGGCATAAACACCTGTATCATTTTACATAACCACAGTACTTTGAAGTAAAATCTTCCTATCGAAAGCTGCTGAACTTCTACCCAACAAGTTTTTATTGCCATTAATTTTTTAGAGTGATTACCAAACGTATACCTTCCCTTTAATGCTACTAGCATGGCCAATTAGACAATTGTTGACGGGAAGAATTAAATTTGTCTCATTCACTAATTGATAACTTGTTTTCCTTCTTCATACCTTTGATTTTGTCCAATGTGTTCTCCACCTCTTGTAGACAAGCTAGCATCTAACCCCCCATCCCTTGTCTCCCTTTTCATTGTTCCTCCCTTGTTTTGTCTGGGTACTTTCTGCCTATCTCTCTCTCCTTCTTGCTCTTCATTTCTTTACACATGACTGCTTTTGTTGCACCAATATACCGGTTTATGTGATGTGTTGTGTTTTATCCTTCAATAATAAAGACCCTGCTAGGGTCGAAACGTTATGCCATTAACTAATTCTTTCGCATTCATAATATAATGGTCCTTTGGTTGGTATAAGCAGTTTGCAACATCTAGATATATGTTCCCACAATAATTGGAAATGAAACTTTTATGAAGTGAGCTTGGCTATGGTTAGCATATGGCTATGGTTAGCATTTCACTTTCGTGTTCTTGAAGACACATTATCCGCCCGCAGAATCTCAATTTCTTTGTACAACAAGGTAAGCCCTGCCAGTAGTTTGCTTTTTGCATGCACGTACTTAAAATCAAAATCTTTTATCATCCGAAGGCGAACACCTAAACCCTAATGGTAGATTTAATTATGAAAGAAAAATCAGCCATGACATTGCTCTAATTTTATAGAACAATCATTTGACTGTATTTGACTTCCCTTTGTGGCAGCGCAAACGCTGTTTGAGCAAGAAGTTCGTGGGAGCAATGCAGCGAAATGCTTTCAAATAATTAACGTTGCTGCACGCAAGAAGTACTGATGAATAACGAGTCATGTTTGTTCTTGAAGGAAAGAAACAATGCAAGCATGCATTTATTTTTTACTTATTAAATCCTTCATTTTCCTGGTGACAAAACAAACAAATGCCGCTAGCTTGAAGGATTCTGCGAAGATATTGTTAATTGCCCTTTAATATTGAATGTACTTAGATGGATACCACATTATGATTAATGAATGCACGATACGGATGAATAAATCATCTTCTCGAGATCCGTGCTCTGAATTTTTGGTACACGTTTTCTTGCAATCATCTACTACCTTTTATATTCCTGTTACGTTGGTACACATTCATGTGAGATAGAGATCATATGAAGGTATTACAGTGACAAACTATAGGGAGGGGGGCGCTCGGAGTTCTCTAGGTCCGACAATCTGGTCGGACATTATTGGCTCATGTTGGACATTGGAGCGTAAAACATACAAGCGGATAATGTTGTACAGTCTAAATTTCCTAGGTCAGAATTGACCTGGAATTCTCGTCCCGTGGGGCCTGATAAATTTCTGGGTCTGCATGACCCAGAATATGTGTCAAAATAACTCAGAAACGGGTCCAACTGATGCAAAATCCGAGAAGAAGAAAAAATCCGGGTGTCTTGGGTTAGGTTCACTGGAACCGGAATCCTGATCAATTCTGACCCGATTCTTTTTCTAAAGTACAGGTAGCCTGACTCACTTTTGGGTCCGGCTGACCCCTGAAACTGGTTAAAAGCTCGGGTTTTTACTCGGATTCCATGTCAGTTTTGACGAATTTTTGGGTCAGTTTGATACGGATTCGTGTCATACTGACCCAGAAATGGATCGGCCCCTGAGACCCAACTCCGGGTCAATTTTGACTCGGGCATTTTACAAAAACGTAAGTCCGTTCCTGCTCATTGTTTTCCACGTGTCGTGGCCTAGCAATTTTAGAGCATCGGACTCAAGTTTTGGTGGCTGAGTCGACGGGAAGTGGGTTCGAATCGTGGTCATGACATTTGACTGTCCTTGAGCAAGGCACTTAACTATAACTTCTTCTCTTCACTCAGGGGTAAATGGGTACCTGTGATGACATAGATGGTTCTTGTTATACTTAGCTTGGTGCGCTACATATTTGGTAGTCAGTCTGTTTACTGCCAATGGAGCTGAGATGATTTAGGATATGACATAAATAGCCAAGTCAGTGACCAGGGGTTATAAGATTGGAGCGCCATAAGAGTTACTGATTGGCTGATTTGAGCGTTATAAGAAGCCACTTAAAATACTATCATTATTATAATTTAAAAAAATATATATTTAACTTTACGAAACTACTACCATAATATTAGTCTGCAGTTTTGTGATGTATCGAAGCTTTTTAGATTTGCACCCAAGGACATGCAGCCAATTGCAGTAGAAGTCATCTGGAACTCGGCTGGGAGCCTATACTTTAGCCTATCTCGAATACCAACAGAGAATCGAGTTACTATCGGGGTTTACAAAGCATCAATAACGGATAATGCCTGCAGGGTAATAACGGCCATGCCAGGGGAAAATTTATGATTGAAATAAACCCATCTTAGAATGTTTATGTCACGACATAAATTGCATTACATTCCCATGAGAATCTACAATGTGTGTATATCCTTTATGTTGTAATAGTGTTGCGAAAAAAGGGGTAATTTTTTTCATTTAAAAATCAATTTTACAATGTTGGCAACATATTTCCGTTATTCAGCATACATCCCCAGCATACGCCCCATAACTTTAAAAAATCACAATAAATCAATAATAATAATAATAATAACCAGTTCTTATATAGCGCATTTTTTACAATAACGCATGAACGTCTCAATGCGCTTTACATAATAGTGTCCTGGTCATTGGGCCAATAACATTCCTTTAATCTTCCTCAGCTTCCTGGGGAGTATACAGCCCGAGCTGCCGTAGCGCTCAGAAGGCTTTTTCAAACACAATATCAACCTCTACCCTCGCAGGTACCCATTTATACCCCTGGGTGAAGAGAAGCAATTATAGCAAAGTGTCTTGCTCAAGGACACAAACGTCACGACCGGGACTCGAACCCACACCCCGATGACTAAACCACCAGAACTTGAATCCGATGAATCCAATAAATAAACAAATAAATCGTGTAATATATGAGCCCCGATCATACGAGACTTATCCATAAAAGTATAACATGTGAACATCTTTGGTATTGGGGAAGATTTGGGAAGTGCCTCCGATGATTATAAGCATGGAATATGGCAAACAGTCTGTGAGTATGTCATTAGACAGATTATGTGGCCGTAGGGCCTTCGCAGATTTGAATTTTACAAAAACACTGGTAGAACAACAAAAGCACGTTTCAAATTTGCTTGTAATGCAATTGATTGTAATAGTTCTACCTTTAATTGTTAAAAGGACATTTGAGATGGCCAAAATATCTTTATCATGACATAGTATGCGTGTGTGCTAATTTCCAAAGACACAATTACATCACTTAATTACCTGCTGTATTATGAGGTAACCTATTAAAACGGCTGTGGTCTAGATACGGCAAATCAGAATCTCTTCTTTTTCTGGTGTGGGAAATTGGAAAGACATCGTAGCTAAGTAATGTTTACCTCTTTCTACGATAAATACTTGTTTAGAAACATCTGATGGTATTTTGAAGCTTCCGTACATATCTGTCATGATAATTGCTGCATCAATCGAGCTTGGTTCCAGCAATATTGTTTGCATATCTCAGATAATTAATGTTTGCTGTATGATCTCTTTATGACTGTGACCTTGATTTGTCGGGACTCACACTTAAATATTGATCGAGTGGCGACGTATTGTCCACTGTGAATTATGAATGATACTTATTATTTCCTATCAATTAAAATCATGTTTGGTCACCGTACACGGAGCGAATTTCCATTTAATTGTAAGCCATGTAAACTGACTTATTATTGAAAGGCATTGAAATATGCCCGACCCGTATTGCTTATTCATAAATTTGTACACCGGAAAAAACCCAAGATTTCATAGGCAACTATAAGCGTTGCTGTTTTAAATAAAACTTTATTCATGTATTTGTTTAAAGGGATTAAAACAATGGATTACCATAATTATAAACTTACTTTGTAAAGAGCACTGCAGCTGAAATTTTCACGGGCTAGTATTATTGTGTATATTTACATTAATGTAGAATTAAAACAATTGAATGATTTCAAAAACTAAAAGTAAACCGTGCCTTTAAATTTGTTGATTTTTCTATTAATTTAAGTTCTTGTTTTCTTTTGCCAAACTTCGAGAAGTACGAGACATTAAAACCACTCATGAATGATCATTGAGTTACCCCCTGTTGATAACTTTGCGTAGCCACCACCGGTAGATGCGAGTCTTTTCAATGTGACTCATCCCCAGTGCTTTCCAACCACGGACAATAATCCTAACTTGAGGGATGGCAGAATAACGAGTTGTTCCTCCCAAGTTCAATCTTGAACACTGTTTTCCCCGTCATCACATCTGAAAAGTAATCTTGGCACTTTGGTATTAAAAGTCTTCATCATATACTAGAAAAGAACATATACCGAAAATATGAAGTGTCTAAGGTTTTGTGTAACTTACAGTAAACCTCAACGGAATTACAGATAACCCTCTCATCCACTTATCACTCAAGGTCTCGATTGATTTTTAAAAAGCGAAATATTACTTTTCACTTGGCTAGGTTTTCATTTTGCTGAAATTCACTCTAGTGTCTTAGTGCTGCAATTATTTGAGAACACGAAGATAATATGCGTGTGTGTGTGTTTAAAGGCAAAGTATGCCGTTGGTTTTACCGTTCGATGGTTTTAATCCTATATAAATGCAGATATTATACAAAACAACTAGCCTGTGAAAATTTCAGTTCAATAGGTGGTAGCATTTGTTAGATGTTGCCCAAATTCTGGAGTTGTTATGTTTACGCAGGATTATAAGTCTTTTGAATTCCTGACTCTAAAATCACATTCGTTTGGGGGGAATCGTTTCTCAAAAGGTATACATTATCAACAGCTGCAGTGCTTCTTACCAAAGTTTTGGTGGTCATCCCTTTTTGGTGTAACTACTGAAGATAAACCCTGCCTTTTAGCATTACATACGAAATGACCTGAAAGCAAAAGAGGTCCATACAATGTAGGGACTATGTATGTATTTTTTACTGTTTTGACGAAGAGTTTATGTGTTTTTAATTAAGTGCACATAACAAAGGTATGTCCACATTGGCAGTGTGTATGCAATACACTGCTGCCTGTGTCATTTTGCTCAACATTCGTTGGACACTAAGACAAAACAGAAACTAAAGGAGGAAAAAAAAAGGGGGAAAAAGAGGGAAACAAAAGTTCTCCATATGGAAATTGTAAAGACCGGGTTGCTCCACAAGAAATTGTGTGTACAAAGCCTATGAGGAGATGTTAAGTACAGGGACAAACCTTATCAAGGAATCCGAGTGTTTTGACAGAGCGGGGACGTCGTCACTTCGCTTTCGTGTACAACACAAAATGGGATCGTATAGCGATACGATCTAAGTCAAAACAACGGAAGAACAATCCGAAGCCCTTGATAAACATGTGTTTTTCGGTTGGGAAAGAGAGAATGTCAATGTACTATCTCGTCATGCGATGCGCCGATCAGTGACGTTTGCTTCACAGAATTAGCATTGTTGTCAGGTGATCCTTTCCTTATAAACGATCTTTATCAATAACAGGTAAAGACTGCAATCTTTGAATTAATGAAGGGTCTCAATGTCAATGTCAATTGTGTGATGCACTCAATTTGCAATAGAAGAGTCCACATGAATGGTTGGAACAAAAAACACGGAGTGTCTAACCATTGAAGGTATAGGCCTACGTTTGGTAATCACTCTTAAAATTAATGGCAATACAAAACAATATTGGTAAAAAGTACATTAGCTTTCGATAGTATGAAGCATTTTGAGAAACATTTCACTTCGAAGTAATGTGGTTGTGTTAAAAGGTATACATGTTTATGCCCTGTCGGAAACGGTTCTAAGATTGTGCATTCCTATTGCGGATTATTCTTCCTTCGCGGACATTATTCGCTCCGGTTTTTCGGCGATATCTCAAAAAACGCGACCATCTTTTCAGAAATGAAATGTCCACAGGTTAGTTTTTATCTACATTTAAATAGGATTAAAATAATAGAACGGCTTCAAAAAACAACGACGGGAAATGTCATTATATCTGATTACTCTTTCACAGCGAAAATTGAAACGTGACGCCAACGAACATCAAATACGGTGGCTCTGTACAATGCTAAGATGATTTGTATGTGTGTGTTTGTCAGTCAACAAGTAAACTCCAATGCTGTATTGATTGAATTTCATAAAAACTTCGGAATTAACTAAAAATTATCCGCCCCGTACGAAAACGTAAAAACCATATTAAAATGCAACGTCAACGAACGTTTTAGGATTTTGAAGAAAAAAATGCACTTAAAACGTATCAAACTTTGTGGCATTTGACTAAATTTACTTTGTGGCATTTTATTAAATTTTAACGTGAGGATAGAGACTTCGATGTTTTGTTCACCAGTTTCATAAGGACTCTATCTATTGGAAAGTGGGTTCCACAAACCTGAATTTGACCTTGTAGCTTTAAGATGTTTTGTGCCGCGTCACATAACCTGAGTACCCCCCCCCCCCCCCCCCCCACCACCCTCCATTTCCGATGATGCTGAATAATCACCCGGTTGGTTACCTTCCAGTCCACCGTGAACTGTTCAATAATTGTTCACAATTCAGCCGCACCAAAACATACTGCTGCAATAGAACTTTCTAATCATGATAATGCACACCATGAGTGTTTATATTGGCAAAACTGATACTACATGTACTCATTTACTCTCTTTGAATCAAGATAAGGAATACATCAGTGTTTATTTTGGTAGAAAAGCAATATTGCTGGTATGCTTATAGGGGCTGCTTTCTTATCATTAACCCTTTGCTACCAGTTACATTGTAACACAAAATGAATAGATCCATGGATACTATTGTTTACAGGGTAGGCATATATTGTGATATTGATACACGTTTTTCCTTTTTTGGATCGAAGGTCCATTAGTTAAATGTTTTGTATACCAGGATAACGTTTTTATCAATGTATGGTCAACTTATAAACAACAAATAAGAGATAAAGCCGTACTGACTAGAACAACTTGATAGTAACCGAGCACACATACAATTTTGTTTAGCAGATTAAGGTTACCAACCAAAATGCATTGAAACATTTCGTATAGCAGAAATAAGTTACGCAATATTTCCTGCTAAAACACTGATGTACTTTATATAAAGTGGAATCCTGCAAAACAATAATGAAAATTTAGCACCCTGTTTCGGATAATTCTCCCGTCTCTGACTATCCATTGATTATTTACTTGAAAACACACACACAAATATAAATAAGATGTGTTTGTATTTGAACAATAATTGTCCATGAAATCAAAGTGTCCTACATGTTTTGATAGCGGTGGATATAATTCGCCTTTAGTTAAAGTGAATATCAGGCCTCGAAAACGTTTAATTAAAGCAGTGTCCATTGTGTTCAGGATACAAACTCGCCTTTAATTGAAGGTTTTTGTAACGTGAAGTCCGGAAACAAATGTATGCCTTTTCAATTACAGTAGTTTATAATTATATATTGCCCCATAAAGGAGTTGTATACAAATTTGGTTGAAATTGAGTCCTTTTTAAAATGTTCATACAAACCAAAACTATGAAAACGTATGGTCAGTGTCTTCGAGAAATCAGCATAAAGTACTGTATAAGAAAGAAAAAAATTATGATAATATTTGCTTATCAAGAAGCATACATCCTCAAGGAGCATCCTCGGATGGACTAATTTTCTTAATGGAATTTTTATTGTTATGCGCCCTCGAACAGGCTGGTCCTGGAGAGAGCAAAATATAAATTGAATAAATTATTATTATTATTACAAATTTTATTGAATTGGATTTTCGTAGATAAAAGAAAATTGCGTGTAGTTCATTATTTTCATAGGAAGGTAGGAACTTATTCACACTTATTAAAGTCCTTTTGTAAATACATTTTTGTAATACCTCTATTATTTTTAAAATGAATATTATACCTGAAATTTCTCTTTCTCCATTATAATAATAAGGGATGATCATCGGCTCCATGGCAGTCACCGTGAAGCCTAGAACAAACTCACGAAGAGGGAAGAGTCAATCTCGAGGGAATTCTCTCCAAACACGGTACGCTTTTGTTTAGACGAAATGTAATAAAAGAGCCGGGCTTTTTCTTTCAACTGACAGCTCAATTAGAAGGGTATTTTCATATCAATCACAACGTATACGAGATGAAGGGTGCTGGGCCCTGGGCCCCCGCGATGTAACGCCCGGAAGGTCTCAGCCGGATCCCCCGGGGTTAAAACAGGAAATGACGGCATCTAATCGATCCCGGACGAGGTGTTCGTTTCTTCGATTAAATCTCAAAAGTCGGTGTGTCACTGTACACTTCTGGTGACACTTTTTAAAACTTCATTAACTGGCAGACATGGCAAGTTTCTACCTTTACAGAATACTTGAGTATTGAGTATGTATCGATTGACATAAGGCAGTCAAAACTAATTGTTTTTGCTGAAGTTGTGTTTGCGTTTCAAACCCGGGAAGGCCAGTGTGAGAGGGGAGGTTGGGGGACCGAGGGTGTTGCAACATAATCACTTTCCCTCGGGTTATTAGGAATAATAAAAAAATATGTTCAATCAG
Source organism: Leptasterias polaris (assembly GCA_037783415.1). NCBI lineage: Eukaryota > Metazoa > Echinodermata > Asteroidea > Forcipulatida > Asteriidae > Leptasterias > Leptasterias polaris. The sequence continues at coordinate 189,196 of JAZGTN010000188.1, forward strand.
AGAGTTGGTTATTTTCTTTGGTGATTGCAGCGCGTCTGCTACGGCTACATAAAAAGCCGTCCTAACAAGAGCTCGAGAACAACTAATGTTGGTGCTTGTCATCAATCTTCTTCACGGTACGGTACCCCTTTTAAATAGTTGTGGCTGCTGTTTGACCTGATTAATGCACCGACTCAGACAAAATAAAACACAACCAACACTTTTCGGGGTAGAATTGAAATGCATAATAATACTTTATTTTTGTTCAGTTGTTTTATGCATCGATGATGCTGAAATAGGTTAAAATTTGATCTTGAATAATGAAAACCTAATTGTTGCATAATAAACTATTTCAGCATCATAGGTTTTCATTATTCAAGATCAAATTTTAACCTGTGTTTTGTGTTCACTCTATAGGGAATGTTTTAGTCTAGCGCATGATGGTATTAAAACTGGCTTTGTATTCTCATTTTAAGAATAATACGCTAAAGTTACGGCATGCATGGTTTTATTTTGCCATAATTATCTTTAACTGATGAAGTAAAACCCATTTGTCGCATTTTAAAGTCAGACTTTGTAGAACAATAGACACTCGTTCTGGTCTAGTGCATTTTGCTTTCAATATAATTTAAAATAACTTTAATTCAAGTGGATTTTAAGTGACAATTTTCTAAAACATTTGGGTTATGGGAACATTAACAAAATAATGACTTGCGTGTAGACGTTTATACCCAGTTTTATCACAGCCATTCCCTGTGGAGAGACTTGTCCATTAATGGGTCCACGATAATGACTAATATAGCAAATGCTAAGCCGCCGATACATTAGGAGGGAATTTTGTAATTGGTGGTACTAATAAAGTATTTCTGCCTTGGGTAGGTCTCTCAATGGTGCGTAGAGGACGGTGGAAATGCAGTCCTTTTAGCAATATTTGTTTCGGGAGGGGCAGTGGCAGCTAAGATCTCCCTGGAAGTCGGGGGCGTCGTGTAGGGCGCTGGGGGCTCTGTGGTCTAGTTGGACGCTGAGGAGGTGTTGGGCGCAATGTCGGACGCTGTGGCCTTGTTGGGGGCTGTGTTGGACGCTGAGGGCGTCGTGTTGGACGCTGCGTTCGTCTTCCAGGTGAATGAGTATGGTCGTCGAGATCGGACAGTACCTCTTTTATCTCCCCAAACTCGTCTTTAAGAAAATCAATCTCTTCGTCCAGGGTTGCAACTGTGTAACAGGGAACACAAGATGGTGGTTTTTTAAAGTAAATAAAAATCTACTTGTTTCAAATAAATAGTGCTGAAAAGGTAATCAAATTGTTTGTTTATGGCGTTTCGTTTTTTATTATTGTTCCTAAATCGGTAGTCGAAACAATTTCTTTGACAAAATATAGGATATCACATCTAGATTATTAGAAGCTGCCATTTTCCATACTCTGCATCTCGAACAGCATAACTTTTGATTTCTGTAAAGTTGAATTGTATAGTATATGAGTCCTGTACACAATAATTTTGGAGCTCAGATAATTCTTTCAACAGTGTTTTTCAATACCTTTGTCGTTGACATCAACAAGCTCATTATTCATGTCTTCAAGATTTTTCTTCAGAACATCCACGTCTGTTTCTAGCAAATCTGTAGTTATAAGTACATTGAGATAAATTCAGCAACTTCCTATCATTAACCACTAATTATTGTTGAATAACCATTGAAAGCGACACCACCCCCACAGCAAGGGTAGTGATAGCTGCAGTAAAAGTGTGCACATAAACTATCTTGCAATATTTGCATACTTCACATTATATAATGATGCACTATTTATTGATACAACTGTAATATTGTAATATTGTTTTGTTAATGTGACATTTATCTTATTGCCTTGTTGTATATTGTTTATGGGTTGTTTTTGGTTGTAGTACACAATATATATAGGTTTACGGGGAACGCAATGCTGCCGATTGATTTAAGTTTGTTCAATGGAAGTTATTCTTAATTGGTTCAGCTCAATTTCAGTTGGACCCCTAACCATACTGCAGGCTAGGGTTCGGTGACGTTGTAGGAGCTGAATCTTATTATTTTATGAACAACTTGCACACGCTGACATATTTTGTCCATTGTCTTAAACCACATCGTACACTGGCCAGCTCATAATATGCCATGGTATCCTAAGCTTGACCATGCCACACGTCCTAAAGGGGGTGTAAACCAACAGCTGGGGTCAGTGGTTTGGTTAGGAGGGGCAGGGCACAACTCTGCGAGCATCACTTGTGTTCACAATCGGTACTTCAATTATTGTCAATGATAGATGAAACAAAACTATTAAGCAAAACAATAACCTCAAATTTACCCAGGCAGTACCCGACACGTAAACAACTAACTTAGAAAGAAGAACAAATTGCTGAAATAAAATTGATGCAAAGCAAACCCTCTTAAACTATTGCATTCAACAAACAGGACGTCCCTCGATGGAGGGTTTAAGTTAACCAAAACCTCAACTGGCATGGTTGTGTATATACCACTGACGGCACTGGAGAATTTCCACAACTTGGCACTTAATTTTAATCTTCATACAAGCTTTCATACACAGAGTTGTATTCACCATGCATTTACTAAAATGATTTTCCGATTTGCGTGCAACCAAACTGGACAAAAATTACATTCAGAAAAACATTAATTATGATTTACTCTAGATGCCCATTTGTAGCACGTTTATGTGCTAAAGAGTACCATATCATTTGAGAGCACAGCTTCTTAATAAATCAGTTATAAACAAACCACCTGTTTTTTCATTATTTTCAGTCAGACGATTATCCAAGCCTTCGAAGTCTTCCTTCAATGCTTCGACCTCATATAGTAGATTAACTGCAACAAAGGCAAAGATTGATATGTAATCACAATGTTTAATAGTGTATGTTATGGTGCTAGCCTATATAGCGCCCTCATTAACGTGTTGTCTACCTTGTATTAGAAAGGCTGGAACTGTAAGGAATTCTCACAAACTCTTGTTTGTACGACTTTGTGGCATCAACTGTTCGTGAACTTATAATGATAATTCGTGAAATATTAAACAACCAAACGGACCTGTAGGTGGCGCTGTAGGACAATCCAGCTCGTCCTCAGCACCCGGGCAGTCACCAGTCCCGTCACATAAGTGCGATGCATCGATACAATCCCCAGACTCGCACACAAAACCCCTATCGGAATTGCAATTACCTTGAGATAAATAAAATAAAATAGTAATCAAATTGTTTTCGAGCTTTCGGAATTACAGTTGTTTAAAACGTAGCCTAAATCCGTCAATGGTGATTGAAGTGTGGCACGTAAAAGTTCTACAATAAAAGTGGCAATTTACTACCGAGTCCGCATGCAATAAAACAACTAATACCTCCGTATTAGGCAATACTGCAGACTTTTTTGTTATTTCCCCCATAATCAAGGGGCTTGTACACCCCTTCGATAAACCGTGGCGGAAAGGACAACCACTGGGTCTTATTGGTCAGGAATGAAATTAACTTCTAATTCTCAGATTCGGCAATTGCTTTTGACATTCGAAATCCAAGGGTTGCTTTTTTGTTTGTGGGGCGACGTTGCCTATGAGGCGTTTGCCAGTGCATGCTAGTAAATATATGCAAGTTCGTTATACTCTTTGAACAGCTTGTGTAGGCCTAAGCTTTTGAGAAGTATAGTGGGGCAGGTAGGGGGAATTATTAAGGGAATTGTGACTTTGATGAAACAAGAATGGAATTTGGCACAGCAACCGGGGTATGCCATTAGAAAGACATTAAGACTCCAATTCCATGTTTATTATTATATCAGCAAAGGCATAATCCCATCACCTATACCTGCCGTACTGTAGTAAACTACTGAATTTGTTATTAGAGTTTCAAAACCGGCATCAGATATCAACCCAAACGTTTTGTGACGATGAATCATATAACAAATAATACAGTTTAACAGGTTCCCAAAATAAAATAAAATATTAAAATGTGTCATCTGGTTACGCATTCCGATACACACACAAAATATATTATATAACATATATATGATTTTGGTTGAACAAGGAAAAAATGACTAGAGCGGGATTTGAACCAACGACCTCCGGATTGACGTGCCGGTGCTCTACCAACTGAGCTATGTTGGCGGTCTCCCTATTTTGTCAATATCCTTGTTCGGTGGGTGCCAGTCAGAAGCCATTCAACCGTAAACTGCCGTGTAGCCAAGGATCACGCACCCGAGTTTAAGATACAACCTGGGAAACGGCAGCCAGGGGATCACCATAAGGGGATGCGACTTTTTTTATATATCAGATATCAAACCACAAGGTAAACTGACTGGGTAAATTTTAATGATTTTGGGTTGAACAAGGAAAAATTGACTAGAGAGGGATTTGAACCAACGACCTCCGGATTGACGTGCCGGCTCTCTACCAACTGAGCTATCTGGCCCTATGTTGGCGGTCTCCCTATTTTGTCAATATCCTTGTTCGGTGGGTGCCAGTCAGAAGCCATTATTATATAATTTTAGTGGGTAGATGGCCTTAGCTTTCGATCCAAACAGGACCTTCTTCAGAGGCATTAACAAGTACAAACAAAAACATATCCATTTATAAAAGATAATATGAATATGGTAAACAAATAAAAACAAGTAACAAGCAACTCAACATATATATTTATATAGAAAATTAAATATCATAACAATCTTCCGTCTTGATCTTCCTGCGAAGTGAACTTAGACCGATCATGTAACTTGATAATCTAAAGGATTTGCGCACCCTTTGCCGACTGTGGCTCCAAGCGCCACAAGTTGGAGATAGTTTTTTTCAGAACTATTATTAGACTACCGAACTAAGGACAATCGATCAGTGATGTTTTTGGCAGCTTGTAAAGTTGTCTCCCCTAATAATACAACACTAACATACAAAACGATTGGGTGATGCAATTGACTAGAAAATAAACTTCCATCAGTCATTATAGTAAGACATCAATTAAAACTTACTTTCTCGACAATTTTGTTTGGCTTCGTCATCTCCATTTCGGCAGTCAACAAAGTTGAGATCACATAACTTTGATGAGTCTATGCATTCACTTGTAGAACACTGGGGGAAAAACGTTTTTATTTTGTAATCCTTTCTTTTCTTTATAACAGTTTGTTTAGCTGCATTAAATAATGTATCATCCGAGTACAGGTCCCTTACGAAAACGTCAAATTCAATTTTCTAATTGGAACCAACTTGGAGATTTTTGTTTTGGCACAAAACAAATTAGACCCAATTGGATCTAATTGGAAACAGGATAAATTTCCAACAGGAAATAATATTAGGATATTATTCAATAAAATCGAGCCAACTGAGTCCAATTGAATTTTCAATTAGACAGTTGGTCTAAGATTTTATTCAAAATGGATATTCAGTATTCCAATAATTATAAACCAACTCACACCAACTCAATACATGTACAATTCTTTCCAACTGGATACCCAATTGGAATGAATTGTACAATTTGGGAAGTGTTTGTGCATAATTGTCCTGTGAGCTGAAATTTTGGAATTTTCTTGTCGATGATTAATTGATACACTTAATAACATTTTTCTCGGATCAATTTGGCAGGATGTCGTGCATAAAGGCAACAAACAAACAGTCATAATCATATAGACACCAACCCTAAACTCAGTTGACGAGCAACTTCCAGGACAACCAGCCTCGTCCTCACCCTGGCGACAATCTTCGACCCCGTCACACACAGCACGGTTACTAATACACGTGCCATCCAGGCACTGTACCCCTGCACATGGCCGCGGAGAGCAACCGTCCTCATCAGCACCATCCGGGCAATCGGCAAAATCATCGCACAGCCTACCACTTGCAATGCACACCCGCGTGTTCGGACACTGGAAGAGCGCTGGAGGCTCACAGACTCTTGGTGGCGCTGTTGGGCATCTGTTTTCGTCCGATTCGTCAGCGCAGTCGACGATACCGTCACACTGCAAATCGGCATTAATGCAAACGCCGTTATATGCACACGTGAATTCGTCTTCACGACAGGGGCAACCCCTCTCATCGGAACCATCACGGCAGTCACTGTTACCGTTACATAAGGCAGCCAGCTGGATACAAGAACCGTCTATAAGGAAGAGATAAAGGGATGTATTGTAAGATTGCTGACGTGTTTATTTGGTTGGGACTCAACTCACCAAACAAAGACAACACACAAGGAAGGTAACGTCATTGTGTGTAAGTTCACAGTCACTCGTTTTCTTTAACTTTGGGTATGACTATGAACATGACGAATGATGATCCATTTATAGTGTGCACTTCCTGTGTCTATGCCACCAAAGACATTCTTACTATGTATTTAATTATTAAGTGCAAATCACTCAGTCTCGGTCTTAATTCCACTGTATGATGCTATTGTTATTACTAGTATTATAATATATTTAAAACTCCTTATTGCCTACTCCAAGGACGCCCTCAATATTGGGTTTACCTGGACACTCGTGCTCCCTTAGTGTGCAGCCACAATCCATTTCGTCCTGTCCTGATGAGCAGTCCCATATTCCATTGCAGACCTCACTTTGCTGAATGCACGTTTCGCCATCCGAGCATGAAATCTCACCAGCTCTGATACAAAACAAAAATAAAATGCATTGGTTCGGCTACTACTGGGCTATGTACAACTCTGTTGGCGTTACGAACATATTTTGTATGTATTCCTGAATAACCTGACTAAGGCAACTGAACATCGTGGATCAAGCCCATAACAAACCTTTTTTGTTAGTCGTCGAAACCTCAGCCTCAGAGGTACCAAAATGTGAGGACCTTTGTTTGTGTGCATTATATTATGCCCAAGTAATAAAAGTTAAGTACAAGTTGAACTCTTTCATGACTTAACCATTTTGTCTTACATTCAAAACAGTGCAACCAAACCGAGGCTAAGTAAAATGATCTTTTGTTTAACGACAGTTATTTTCAATGTCAGTGGATGGACAGAAAACCAATCAGATATCGCCATGGAGGGTAGGTCTGTTTGTTCACGATTCCTTTATAATATTGATTTCATGGAATAAAGTGGAATAAAGCTGTGCACTGAAATAAAGTTTCTAAAAAATAATAGCAGAATGTTAGTTTTGGATTAGCTCAGCTCTGTCCTTTTTTGCATTTAGGCCCTTGGCCTAATTTCATAGTAAGCAGTAAATAGTGCTTTACACTATTCTGCTAAGCAAAAATTAACATGATACCAGTTACAGATGATACATATGGAGTGGTATTTTGACTGGTAATTATTCTGGAAAGTTTGATTTTGTTTTGCTTAGCTACTGTTTGTGTTTAAGCAGCTCTACAATTGGGTCCTGGTCCTTACCTGCATCCACACTGAATCTCATCATCTCCTTCTGGGCAATCCGTAACTTGACCATCACATACGAAGTTCATCGAGATACATGTCTTCCTGGGACCACGGCATCTGTAAAATCCGTCGCGACATTCTTCAGTTTGACACTGCTGCTCGTCCTTGCCGTTCGCACAATCTGGGTGCCCATCGCATACCTTTTTAAATGAGAATCTTATATAGAATCCATATCGAGAGCCGGTGTCATAGGGAAATCTGTCCCCCAGAGATTTTGTCCCCCACATGGGAAATTAACATCGGCTGGAGGAAGAGGATTCAAAGGAGGGTGCTAACAGAAGCAGTTTGTACACAGTTCGCAGTAAGGGGGTCAGATTCTCCAGGGAAGAGAAATTAACTAGATTCTAGTTAAACCTGAAGCCCACCTGTGTGTTAATCTTGTTCGAGAATGTTGTAAAACATTTTTATCTTTGCATGCTATTGCTATGTATATTCAGTTGTTTTTCTCTTGCAGTCAGAATCATATGTAAAACCAATTATAGAGAACACACCGATCCGTTGTTTGCAGAGTTGAAAGTTCTCAAATTTAATGACTTGTATAATCTTAATCTAGGTAAATTTATGTTTAGGTATAAAAGTGGCAAATTGCCATCCAATTTTAATGATCTCTTTATATCATGTTCATCAGTACATACGCATGGAACCAGAAGTGCATCTAGGGGTGATCTCTATACTATATACAATCGAACTTCTTTATCCAAAAACAGCCTCATACCAAGATGCATTCTATTCTGGAATAATCTTAACCTTGATATTAGACAGTCCCTCACACTTAAATCATTTTCCCAAAACCTGAAACATTACCTTTTGAGCATGTATTAACATGTATTAATAAAATGTATAATTTAGTTCTATATGTATCATTATTTCTACACAACATCGTATAATCATTTTAATTAGTTAGTCTGGTCTCACTGTCTCCTTGTCTTGTCCGAGTCCTTGTCTGTCATAGGGAATGGCATAAAAGCGTCACGCTTCACCCTTTTCCTACATGTTGGTAAATTTAACTATTGTTCTCATAATTTTGGAATTGTATGTACAGGTATGTACTGATTACTTAAATTGTATTTGCATGTATTATATTTATGTACCAGCATGAAATAAATGTTGTTGAAATCAAATCAAAAAAAAAAAATAACGGGAGTGCCATCTCTTCCAGGCTACCATTGGGTGCATATTATGTTTCTTCTGTTCATACAGCTGATATCATGTGGAAACCCCTTTTATATTGTGTACTGTGAATTTTGTGGTAAGGGCCAGTTGGGCTGCCGGGAGTCTGTCCGATACACAAATACAGGAATGTTCTACTAGTTACTACTGGCTAAGCGTCTCGAAGCCTGCTAAAACTAACAGATAGCACCAATTTATTAGAAGGTTAACTTTATCGGGATGCAAACGTGGGTCAAAAATGCAAGCGAAATTCAGGGAGAGTTACTAGCTAACTGGATCGCTTCGTCTTATAACCCATAGTCTACCATTTCCATATTCTACCATCCCTTTATACCTGGCTCTGACGCACACATTCTCTGGTCGAGCACTCAAACTCATTAGCGCTGCAACCGCACTGGGGACCCTCGTCTTCACAAGAGTTGCAGTCTCCAACCCCGTCGCACACCTTACCCAGGCTTATGCACGAGGAGTCTCTGCAAGTGTACTCATTGGACATGCACTCAGTGACGCATCCCGGGCCACGTTCATCCGACCCATCATAGCAGTCGGACTGACCATCGCACACCTGTTGGAATGTTTAGAATTTGTTATGGAACCTCCTTTCCACGTTCATTTTCAGTGTGCACATTAACAGGTAATTATTTCTTGTGACTATAAAAGCATTTACTATTAACATACTTATGTTAATGGTCTAAAGTGTGGCTTTTTAAACTGCCGAAGGAAATGCATTTTTGTTAAGGCTGGGCAAAATGCCACCCTCTTTCCAGTGAGAACACCACTTTGCGCATGCACACAACCTTACGGATCAGGTTTGTGGGGTCCTATTATTGTTCTATTTTCATTTAAAAAAATCCCTCCATGGGGTCCAAATTGAACAAAGAAAAACTTTGTGGGGTATGTAGACTATGTAAGTTGACCTCGAGAGCGTACGAGCTTTCGCGAGAATCTGGACTTCCGGGCACATCGAATAGCAGCTACACAGCGTGTAGTGTGGCAGTTGTTTTGAAAATAACTTATTACGATGTTTTTAAACATTGCACCCATTGAATATAGTTTCAATTAAAAAATGCTAATTTTAGAAAATAGAAATAGTCAATTGTAAACAATTTCCCAAATCTTTTAAAATGTTATCTTGACCTCAATTTCTGCTTCGGGTTTGACCATAAAGAGCATAATGATTTGCCTGCGGATTTGTTTTTTTTCCACAGAACTCGGGAAAGTACACTCAAACAAATAAATTGTCCATTTACTTAATAAAATTAAGGCAAGTGTGTTGCCTTAATTTTATTAAGTCATTTCAACTGTTAAATATTTAAGTTGCCATTGCTTTGTTTTATTAAGTCAATGGATATAAGTTGTACAAGTTGAGTAAACGCAGCTTTTAAGTTTAAATATATTGTCAAGTCGGCTTAACTTATAATATTTGTGTGAAGATAAATCGGATGGAACGAGTTTATTTGACCTAAATCAAGAAAGTTCAGTTTGCTTGACTAATGTAGACAACTATACTTATACATCCCAATCGATCTTAACTACGTTGTAAAAGTGAGTAATTTCAACTTGGTCCAAATTTAAGTTGCCATTACTCGGTTTAATTCATTAAAAATACTTAAATCATGCATTTGCAGATATTCAGCTGTTTGAGTAAAAATATCTTATGCCACATTGAGTTCTAGCACTATCCCAACATCTGCTGGGGTGTCACATGGTGCATACTCCTTTTTTATTGTGTAGAATGACATCGCAACTTGTTGCAACTCTTGCTTAATGGCATCCTCCTCTGTAGTGTCCTGCAAATAAAAGAAAATCATGTTTCAGTTGAAGATGTTTGGCTAGAATAAACCATGGAGCTTTATCGCTCCATGAATAAACACCCACGTAAAAAGTACAGTAAAAAGTACAGTAAAAAATTGATGTGCAAACATATGGGACGGATGTAAATGTACATGTATGTACAAGTGAACAACAAACAATTGAGTTGCTCTGATCATTAATTAAATTATCATGTTCATTAGCCAATCCTTTGTACTTTTTCGAAATACCTGCAAAGCAAACCACTATTGTCCCTTATTTACATAAATGTTTTATTTGTGATTATACTCTATAGAAATGCAGATGAAAATGGATTCTTACCGCTAAATATTTGTCAGCAGTGTTCTTCGGCTATTGTCAACGATCCAAAATGCGCATGTGCGAACACAGAGTGGCGTTTCAGTAACAAATTTAGAATAAGTTATTGTTACGTAAACGCTATATATTTTAAGTTGGTATAACTCACACCATGACAACTTTGTTTTTACTATGACAAACTAAGTAAAACGAGTTAAAGTTAAAGTAAAATTTACTTACAATTCGTTGACTTTGAATTCAATTTTAATTTATCAAGTTGTAATTATTAGTGTTTTTAATTTGGTATTGTTTAGAGAGTGAGTCATAACAAGTTGAAATGGTTTACATTTATTTAACTTGATAAATAAGAGTCAAGCTAAATTTTTAAATGTAACAAATAAAATAACCAATACATTGCCATGGGATATTATTTTTTGCAGTGGTTGTAAACACAGTCCTGACATTAGTGTTCATAAAGTATGCATAATTAACATTGTAGATTCCAACAAACATTGAAAGTTCAACGTAAAGGCATTCATTATAGGCCTATTGGTAAGACTTAAACTGAGTTTTAAAGCAAATTTACTCTACACATTTATTTTATTTAGAAACCAGTGTTAAATTTATGTCAGCAATATAGTTCGTGCGTAATAATAACTCATATCACCTTCATTTGTTTAACTTAATTTTGTTACAAAGCACAGCTTACAATTATTAAGTTTTTTCGTTTTACATCAATTTAAGTTGTAAAAACTAAATAAAATAGAGTAATTGAATCAACACATACTTTTAAGTACTACCAAATAAAACACAACTCACATTCACTCAATTATGAAGGAAGTTGATTTTACTTGTTGGTCAAGTTGTTTATAATTGTATGACAAAGTATTACCAATTTTGTTAAACATGCGTATTTAATGCTTAGATATATTATGTTAAAGTAACAAAAACTCGATTTTAAGTTAAATCGAATTGTAAGTTTCAATTTACATTTACTTAACACAAAAAACGTTTTATTTTAGTGTACTGAGTATACAGTGCTTAAAGGGACACACCGGTTTTACTGTTTACGTAATTTAGTCAAGTAGAATCAAAGCCAATTATTTCTAGATGGCTTTTATATTTTTTGTAAACAAAAATATCACGTAATTATCGAGAAATGACCGAAAAAAACAAAAGCGGTCAAAGGTCAGGGTATACGCTTTACCAGCCGTTACAAGTGCAAATTTACGGGATACATATGCTGCGCACTGTTGCAAGTAGACTGGTGCTCTGTTTATGTAAATGTTTTACTACGGCAAAGCATGAGGATCCAGTCTACGTTATCCATCTGAAAGTGTGTATTAACAACGGACACGGAAACCAGTCAACTCGCCCCCCTCACATACAAACTCGTCCCCTCTCAAAGTCGCCCCTCACAAGGGAATTTAACAAAATTGGTGTGATTGGAATTTAGAACGAAATCTATCTTGAGGGAAAAAAAGCTAGCTATCTTAAGGGAACGAAAGAGGAATTTTGGGGAACAAAATCTCATTGCGAGGGAACGATCGAAAGCGTATAATTTAGGGAATTAAAACATATTTCGGGCAAACAATTCAAAGTCGTATTTCGAGGAAACGAAAGCTACTTTTTAGGAAACGAAATCCCCTTTCGGTGGAAATAACGCGTATTTTTATGGAACGAAATCATATTTCGAGCGAACGAAGGTATATTTTGTGCGAACAAGAACACATTTCGAGGAAATGACTGCGTATCTTCAGGGAACGAAAGCATATTTCTGGGGAACAAAATCGTATTTCGGGGGAAAGAAACTGTGAAAAATCTATTTCATTACCTACAGAAAAACACACTTTGTTCACAAAATAAAAAAATTATATTGTATGTGACAAAATTATATTTTGATTGAATTAAATAATATTTTGAGGAAACGAAATGGTTTTGTTGGAATTTTGTGAGTCGAGAGATGGAAAAAGAAATTTCGAGTGAGGAATTTTTAATATCTTTTTCAGGGGCTGTTTTTTCCCTTTTTGGGGGGGGGGGGTTGGTTTTTTGTAATTTGTCACACAGATTGTTTAACCTAATTGCACTGTCAATATAAAAGTGGTATTCCTATGTATTGACATAAATCTTATTGAATTGCCAAGAAATTCGGTACAAATCGGGGGAACCGTTCTTCTCCATTCCTGGAAGACCTTTGGAATCATGTTTTAGTCTATTTTGTAGCCAAAATAGCCCAACAAATCAGGTGTGTCCCTTTAACACACATCGTGTAGGGTAAAAAAAAAAAAACCCAAACCAACAACATTTATCATAAAGAGCATGCAATAAAAAGGCGACTGTCGTGATCCTCGACGTACACGCATGCAACTTAGACCAAGCTGCTACTAGTACGGTACCCAAACCGCGCAAAACTAGCACTTCGTTTTCCCGGCGACGCCATGCAACATCACGTAAAATCCATGCGACGCAAGATCTGTTTTCGCTTAAAGTAACGAAGCACTTTATAATAATTATTTAAAATATTACCTAACTTCGGTTTGTTAGTACAGTCGACACGGTTTGCACAACACAGTCGGCGTAAATTTGCAATGTTGGGGGTTGAGCACTATTTTCTCTCAAGTTTCCAGATTTTAATGTATTTTTATTTATTACATTGTTAGTTTTAAATGTAATCATTCCACCAATATGGTTTGTGGTGTTGAAAAAACGTGATATGACAAAAATAAAAACCACACAAAATTGCACCCTCGTAAACCCCTCTAGCTGATGGCTCAGAGGTGCCCGGACGCTCAATGGTGACCTTCTCGTCGCGAGACTTACATGGTCTATTGTTCCCTCGTGAAGGAGACCTCCACCCAGTAGGGCTTGTTCGTTAACCCACTCAGTACGGCAACAGTTTTAATATTAGAAAATGTAACATAACAATGATTACAAATAACAATTATTTGCTATTTTTTTTTATTTTTTTTTATTTGACATTTTTTTGTTTGCGCCTTTGGTGTAGAGTACTGAAGTACTTGCCCAATTAAGTAACACACACGACCCAGATGTGCAGCGGAAGTACCCACTCTCACACTGGCGCGTTTGGCAGAACCTCTCGTCCTCGCCGGATGGGCAGTCATGATTCTCATCACATAGCCAGTAGTCTGGGATGCACTGTCCATTTGAACACAGGAAATGGTTCGGCATGCACATGTGTTTTATAGAATCCGGACAACCTATTTCATCCTGCAGCAAAGAGCATAATAAACAAGAACATCCCAACACAAAGCTAACCAATAGGAAAGTTATTGTGGATTTGTCAGTTTTCTGCGATAGGTCAGTCCATTTTAGTAGATGTCGTTGCGGTAGCCGTTGCGAAAATAATACAGGATTGAACTGCCCTCTAGCTACCGGGCTATCTCTAGTGGGACGACATCCACTCAAGACTTGCTGAGTACTAATACATGTGGATTTTTACAACAAAACTCGGGAAAGCACTGCGTATACAGTGGTTTTACACAAATCGGTGTATTTTGCAAACCAAACCGTATGCAGTTCATTTGGTTGTATACAGATTTGGTAGGAATTTAATGTTTTAAAACATTTCGGATTGCTCACTGTGTATGTTTCACTTAAAACACAGCTTTTTGAATGAAGGCTAGTTTGACCAATTAAAATTTCAGATATAAAATTACAAAACATCTCATCCAATAATGCACGATGTTTTCAAGGCTAATAACTTGCACTCGGAATAAACAATAGTATTCTTGTGACGATTGCACTTACCCTACCGTCACAGTCGCTGGGGTTCCCGTCACACACGTACTCACTAGAAACACATTCGTTCGTGATGTTGCACATGATTCCATCACAGCCACATACTTCTACCGATTCGTCACCTGCATCCGCACAGTCGGCGATTCCATCACAAAGTTTGTCCAGTGGCAGACACTCGCTCTCCTCATCGCAGAGGTAGCCGGGTAAATTGTCGTGGACAAGCTGGTGTGAAGAGAGAAGGTGGCAGGTCAAAACAGCAATACATTCATAAAACTCGTGTATAATGAGCAGCCAGTCACATGAGAAATGGTAGTTGACTGGTATATATTTCTAGTAATCGGAATTGTTTTGAGGTGCATCCATTCATTTTGTGCTTGACCAGCTCTTTTGGTTTGGCATTATGCTCCCTGCTATTAGGTCAAAGCACATCATTAATAAAGTAACCATGCTTACAAGCTGTGCTTCTCATGGGTTTCGCTTCAGTTTCACTCATTCGTTTAATTTTACATTATTATACTTTTGATATATTTTTGTGGAAATAAATGACTTAAACTAAATGTTTGATTATTCGCTTTTTTATGTTATTTGTTTTTTATATATAGGCCTACCTAGAGTTTGAGTAGGCCCTGCAATGAGAGCCAGATCTCTTCGAAATCATCGAAATGCATTTGAACAAATTTATTGTCAATTTGTTATACGCAGGCTTGATATTTATCCCTCTTTTTATCTGATTTCCATTTTTATTTACCCTGAGAAAAATCAACAAATTGTTTAATAAGTAGCCATAAACGTATATTTAGCCTTACTTGTGCATAGGTCAGCTTTTGCACTCAATAAAATGTTCATATTCTTTTATCAAAATATCATGCCTGTCCACAATGCAGACTTTTAAATTAGTTGTGTGAACATTTTCCACACTTCACTGAACATTCAGTGACAAAAATAGGACAAATCCAGCCAATGCAATTCCACCTTCAATTGAGTTGGAGCATCGCATAAACAGAATATGATGACAGGTTAAACTCAGAAATATTCTCTACATTGATCAATGCCACACGTTTTTTACCCGCCAACTATTTGTTTTGTTATCATATCAATGTGAATACAAATAAAATGTATGTGCCATGTCGGACACATAAATTAAATCCTTAAAAATTCGATGTGAAAAAGCATTTCTTGTGTTAAAGCCAATAATATTGTAAAGTTTCTGAACCTGCTATTTATATAGTTGGTATACTTTATTAACAAGTGACCCAAAGGCCGATGTGACCCTCCTGCAGCAACTACGAGACAAGCGAGACCAGCATTTCTCTCACCGTAATATTTATTATCAACAGTTCGCCCGTTGACAGAGTCATCCTGAAATGTTGACGTGTACGACAAGGCCGCTGAAGAGGATGACGAAAAAGACGTATCCAAAGATGAATCATTCGTTGACGATAACGTTTTCACAATCTCGCTTGAAGCTGACGAAACTGATGACATGGATGAGGTAGAAATTGATACCGAGCCTGAGGAGTCATCATTGGATGTCCCTGAAGCTCTTTCGCTGTTCACGAAGAGCATCTTGTCTTTTATAGAAGCCTGCTTAAAATTAGAGTGGATATTAGTCCCATATCTTTTTGCTAAAAGAGTCAGTTTTCAAAGCAACATTTGAAATAACGGGACACTAAACTATGTACACCTTGATTTGGTGCCTTAACTGCATGGTAAAAGTTACATTCTATCGATTATTGTTAACATGAAAGTACGGTTTTCTTGTTGCGTTGAGCTAACAGAAAAAGAGTAAATGGAAGGTTTGTTACATATAGGAAGTTTAGAGGTCATTTAATTTGGTATTGTCCAATGCTTCCTTATTGATTAGTAAGTAGTAACCAGCTATTCATACACGAAGTATGTGGCACTCCCTGTTTAATAAGTTAATAATAGCAAGCGTAATTTTTATCAAGATAAAAATGCATCAAATAACGTTTTGCTTCACCATATTTATTCGCATCTTGCTTTCTCCATCTGTGTTCTTGGCTGGGAAAGGACTTCCTTCAGCGGGCAGAGTCAAGAGTTCGACGAGGGTGAGGAAGAGAAACACCCCATAGCCACTAGTCGCCATGCTGGTCATTATGCAGAGAGACACGGGCGAGATTTCTAGCCTTGCTTTGTCGAATTCTAACAGCATCTACTGTGGATGCCCGTTGAATACACAGCATCTGTCTTGCTTGAGTGCTTCAAGGGAATGTTGGGTACAAAATGTAGTGCAGACGAACACGTCACAACGGTTACTACTTAAGTATTTATTTGTGGGGAAATAAAAAAAAAAAAATATGTGGTAAAGTAAAAACAAACGAGTTATTTTTTTGTTTTCTTATGCTTATAAAGTAGTCAACGAAAATAATGGATTACGTTTTTAAAGTACAAATTATTTATTTAATTTTATATTATTTGACTAAAACTAACTGGATATCACATTATTAGCTAATGGGTTAATTGTTCTGTAGATTTACGCCTTTTCGTTTTTAAATGTCCAATTATGGCAAAATTTTTTACATATTGCTTTAGTATTTACGTAATTGATTCAGTTAAATAAAACAAGTCTTGGGAAATAATATTCTACACGTGTTTTACTCTCTTAATGTATAGTCCTCGAGAATTGATTTCCCTTCTATAAAGTATGGTTGCTTCCACATAAACAACCCTCTTACGTAACTCACCATTGACCACTCCCTCTGATCGGGGGCCAACATTCTGTGAGCAGAAACTAGTCATTCGGGCACTTTGGCACACCTGAGGTACACGTGCCAGGTAGATCATCATGCCGTTCAAGTCGCGTTTAACGCCGTGCAGAATGACTGGCTGGATTCTGTCGGCCACACCCTTAGTTTTGCTGTACATCGCGATCACCATTCTCTATGTGCTGACGTTTGTTTCTAACCCATGCTGTGACGAACTCGCGGAACAGGTAACAATAATTGAGGGGTTTCTGTAGAATATGACGCTTTTTTGTTATCTCCCCCAAACAACTTAGAAGCGATATTAGTATTGACTCACAAATCATGTCATTCCTAACTCTAACTTTCAGAATAACGATTAAAACAAAATTAGAAAGATGGATGTGACAATTTTTTTTTTTTTTACTCGAATATGAAACAAAATAAACTTATCTGGGTAGCTACGTTTGGTCATAAGTGAGAGGAAAGGGCCAGATTAAGTTCTGAGCTTTTGCGATCCTCAGTTGATACGACTCGACTAGTCAACCACACAAATATTAATGATCCACTTATGCAAAACCTATAGTTTTTTTGTTTCCCCTCCGTTATGGAATAGTACCCCGCAACCTTACATTATCATGCTCCTCCACAACTGTTAAAAAACTAAAATCCCACCAGTTTCCACCATTGCTTGATTCTCATTTGTGTATTTTGCATATTTTATTTATTTGTTTCGTCTCATCCTAACCGCCGAGACTTTGGTGGAATAGCAGTATAAAAGTGCCCCTGTTACGGGACCGAAGTTATGCGTAGAATGTGGCAGCTCATTGTCAATATCTTTTAGGGCGAACAAATGTCTGGCTGTAAAGCAATGCAAAGAATGAACAAAAGAAAACGTATGAGTCTTTATAAATGAAACGCTGAGCCAGCATCCTGTGCAAATATTTCAACAGTAAATAGCGAAACTAATAGAAGTTAAAGGCTGTTTTCCTGATATATTATTCGTATGAAATACACTATCGCTATTCGCCCTGGTAAGACGTCCGTGTATGTTGCACTGTCGCGTTGTATGAAACGGAGGAATCCAACCTGGGGTTTTACCAATCTTCCCATTGGTAGTGTTTCCGTCTGAAACGATCATCTTGTTCGAGAGCATTGGAAATGTTGGATCTTTCGTAAAATCTGAAATGGCTTTGCAAGAACAAAACACTGCATACAATAAAGACTAACAATTTAAACTAAAGGCATATGTGTAGTTCAAAACGAACTATAAAAAATGAAATGAACTTGTTTGTCTTTTCAAGTAACAGGTAATTTCGTTACCGGTACAAATTTTCTTTGCACTTACTCGACTAATTAGATCAGTGGTTATCAGATTTGTATACTTAATGTTTGTTCTTTACTTTTGTTCTTCTTCCCCCCCCCCCCTTCGGATACATTTGATTTAAATGTATATGTTTTGTTGTCTAATGACAAAGAGGCTTTTCAAATGATGTCAATCTCAACATTGAAACCGGTATGATGTCATGGTCAGTTTAACAAACTTGTATTTATTTACACTGACCAATAATTTCAAAATGCACTCTTGTTTCCATAGTTCATTCGTTTTACTTGAATAATCCGAATGATTTTTAAATTTTTTTCCGGACTATTTTAATTTGTTTATGATGACATTGATGGCATACTTTCATTTACTTCACACTGAAATCATAATTTCTTTATTTGTATGTGCATAGTGTTTAGCCTATATACGCATTAATATTATTCCACAATATAAAACGATATCCTCTTGACCGAAAAAGGTAGATTTGTGTTGATATTTGTATTGTTTTTACAAACCTAACTATCAACCACAGTTTGGACTGTGAAGATTGAGATTGAAATTGTGCTGTTGTACATCAGCAGACTGGGCATAGTTGTTGGGAGGCATTCAATCAACCTAAATGTCCTATATCATGTTGTTTTATGTCACTCCATTCCAAACTGTTTGAAGATACTATATTGGAATGCCTGACCATGTTATTGTTGTTTGGGCCTGCTGGCCCCAGTTTTTCTGAATCCATCACTTTAGTAAATGGGTACAAGTTTTAGTGAAGACTTCATATATAGGTGGTTGGTTAAAAAAACATGCCTTTGATGATACCATTGCATTAAAAAGGTACAGCCAATACGGGCATTGATTTTCTCAATTCCAAAGCATTGATTTCTACAAACCTAATTTCAGGGGGCTTCGAAGGGAGGTTATACCATTGGTAGTTACTCAAAAAATAATGACCATACGAACGTACTTGGTGAAGAGCACTGAACAGCTGTTGATAGTTATAACATTGTTAGAAATGACACCCTTTGAAGTAGTGTAGTTTTAGAAAAAGAAGTATTTTTTTACAAACAAATTTGAATCTGAGAAAGGTTTCGGCATGAAGCCTTTCTCCGGCATCTCAAAGCACACAATTCTGTGAAACAATAGTGGTATTTTGTTTCAATATTTGCATGCATCTTCGATGAACATTTGACTTTCCAATTGATATAGCCCTGCAAAAGTGGAAAAACTAAAAGTCTCCAACATCAGGATAAAAGTGTAGTAAAGTGCCACTGTATTTGATACTCACTAGTGTTCATGTTATCAACATTCTAAAACATCCAATGAAGTCGCTTTTCAAATTATACGCATCTGTAAAGTTGTGTACAGGATTTTTTTTAGTTCATTCCTGAATTTTGAAGATAGCATTCAAACAAACAGCACTGACTTTGAACTTTTGTCTGGCTCAAAATGTTCTCGAGGGAAGAGAAGTATTTACCCACTTTAATAAGAGACTCTATCTGAAAATGAGCTTATTACTAAAATTGAATTTGACCTTTGAAACCCTCTTTATTAAAGATGATTTGCGTTTTTACTCTTTATATTTTTTTATTTTTCTATGCAGATTCGACGTATACCAAAAGCAACATCAGAAAAACTTGTAAATAACGATAAAGGTAAGATTTAATAAATTATAGTTTCAAAAAAACAAATTGCATTATCTGACTCATTTACGTTTTATTAGACATAGGCATTTTCCTGTGGTCTGTCTCCTCCTCAAATTGTTCCTCGCAGGAAACACTGGCACCACTCCCGACACACATCCAGTCTTTCCAGTGTTACTGCTTTCAGTTCGGTGGTCTCACAACCCGACTCATTTAAGCTAAAATGAACCATAGTTCCAAAAGGGGGAAAATGGCATAAACTGGATGTGTCAACTTTTCTAATTCACTACTCCAATGACAGGGTCAAGAGTGAAGCGACGTACACCCTCGTGTGCCAGTAGTCAGTTCCGATGTGATGATGGGCATTGCATACATTTCACCTTTGTCTGCGATCTGCACCAGGGAGACTGTGTAGGAGGAGAGGTAAGTAGCGTACAACCAATTAATTAAAGGCAGGATGTACTTTTGTTTACTTCACAAGTTGATTAATGACCATAAAAACTTACTTGATAAAGAGCACTATGAGAGCTGTGAATAATATACAAATTATATTATAGGTTTTCCCGGCCAATTTCAAGAAAAATCCATTCATTTTAACTCCTGGCTCATTCAATTTCGTTTGAAAACGAATGCTCCGTTGAAGCAGCATTCAACAGTTAAAAGGAGTCATTCAATTTCACCAGTTTAGCATTCACTGGTCAAATAAGATCATTCAATTTCATCAAACCGCAAGATTCATTCAATTTCGTAAAAGCCAGCGGCAAGAGGGTCAACCATTCAATTTCATTAATGGGCAATCTTTTTCAAAATGTTTGCATTCAAATTCAAATTCTATGCTATATGCCTTCTGATTCGTAGCTGCCTGTAATAAAGGCAAACACTTTTAGGGAAAACTTATTTCTACACTGTTTCGCGTTATCTCCAAGTTTAGGCCTAAGCGATTTTGAATGAAAATGTGGCTGCCCGTGGTCGGTATACAGAGTAGTGAATAATGTTAACATTGAGATACCGATTGAAGCATTCGAGAATAACCAGGCATGACTAGGCCTACCTACAACTAGCTGGTAATTACTCCATAACTAAGTGTCATAAAAACTTACTTGATAAAGAGCACTGGAGAGCTGTTAATATTATAAAACCTTGTTAGAAACGACGTCCTTTGAAGTAATGTAGTTTTAGAGAAAAAAGGAAAATGTTCACGCAAAAATTTTAATCTGAGAAAGGCTTCAGGCATAGCCTTTCTCAGGCATCTGGAAGCACACAATTCTATGCAACAAGGGTGTTTTTTTCTTTTTTTTCTGGCAAATTCGTTGACCATTTGAGCCCAAATTTTCACAGGTTTGTTGTTTTCATCATAATAATGTTGGGATACACCAAGAGAGGATTTGCGCTGGAATTCCAGTACAAATTGCAACCGGGAAATAGGATATTTGAATATTTGGGCTCTTTACTGAGTGGAATATTTTACTCAATGTCCAACCATACATGTAGATGGGCTTTATTATACACTGTTATTATGACATAATGACAGTGTTGGGATGTTTGGGTCATCTGGTTTGTTGTTTGCTCACTTCTGACTAAATACTAATTTGCAAGATGATTTAACACTGCGACCTACAACCTGGGACTGGACAGCGAGGTACTCATGCAGTACACTGGGATGGCATGAATGAGTCTCGGTCATGTAGCCCGGAACATTTTTTTTCGTGAATAGTTTCACCCGCCTTGAACAAGACTATAAATACCCCATATAGACACTAACCAAATCAAGATGAGCCCCATGAATGAACGTGTACACCGTTTCAGACACTTTTAGTTTTGTGGTCTTTTCGTGAAAATGATTTTTAATGCAAAGTACGCTTTCCATTGACCCCAGGCACTGCCTATGAATTTCACATGTTATTGTGCAGGTACATTTAAGCCAGAACGTGTCATAGTAACAAGGCAGGCAGCATCAATCAGAGTAGCTGGGAACTCTAATGACATCCTGAACTTTTGCGCCAACAACTATCTTGGTCTGTCAGTGAGTACCGTTTTCTTTTCTCTTGTAATTCTAAGCCTTTGAATATGATTTGAAGCTTTGTATATTATGTAGATATTATGTTTATAAACCATATTTTGAAGGTGCTTAAATTGTCATGGTTTATAAACAATGTTTTGAAGGTGCTTAAATTGTCATGATTTGTAAACCATGTTTTATGATGCTTAAATTGTTATGGTTTATAAACCATGTTTTGAAGGTGCTTAAATTGTCATGGTTTATAAACCATGTTTTATGACGCTTCAATTTTCATGGTTTGTTTATAAACCATGGTTTATAAACCATGTTTTATGATGATTCAATTTTCATGGTTTATAAACCATAATTTATAAGCTTTGATTGTAAATTTATGGTATGTAAACCACAAAATAAATTGACAGCACTTTCTATGGTTTACATCTAATTATTACAAACCATGGTAAAAACACGTCAAAAATACGCTAAACAATTAATTGACAAACGGCGCCCCATAAATTTCTTGGCACTGCTTTCTTAGCTCGTGCAGTTTATTTGGTTACCTGGTTCTACCCGCTGGACCGGTTCCAAATTGACAACTGGACCTGTGTGCCAATTCTTTTGTGAAACCAGGTACCCGCTTTTGTCGGTTCCGACTTCAAAAGACGGAGTCCCAATCAAAAAGGCTCTCTGGAGCTGTTTCCAGGACTGAACCGACTATAAGTTGAGGCCTTACCTTGTAAGGATTGACCCCAAATGCCACGAATAATTAATAGAGCTGATCAGGAGTATCACATATCGCATTGGACTGAATTTTACTGTGAGTGTATACCACAGTCCCTCCACTAGCCCTATATATGACTCTTCCTCTGTGCTGTACACAGATACAGAGTCCTAGATATTAGGGCCAGTATCTGGGGCGGAACAATTTCAAAGCTTTTATAACTCAAATCTTACATGCAAGAAGCCACTTATTTTACCGGATTCACATTCCATGGCGGCATACATTTTTTCTGCGGTGGGTTTTGGTTGTCATATTTTTCTCATTAATCCGTCATTTTTTTGAAATAATGCAGCTCTCAACGTTAAAAAATTATGCAAACTTTAAACACAGTTTATAACGAAAAACAAGGACGGCGGCGATTGCGTGTGTTCGCGTGTCTGCGCGGGTGCTGACGCATACTGCACAATCGCGCCAAATTTGTATTGCACTTTTTGACTTTACAGCCAACGCAACGCGCGCCACGCATCCTGCGTCTTACACGTGAATGTTCGTGTATGCACGACAGACAACTGTGAGAAGAGACAAACAAAATGGGTAATTTTGTACGTTGAGAGCTGCATTATTTCACAAAAATGACGGACTTATGAGGAATGTATGACGTCCAAAATCCACCGCAGAAAAATGTTGCTGCCATTGAGTGTGAATCCGGTAAAATTACTGATTTCTGGTTATAAAACAAAGGATGTCTCGGAAGTGAACTAAATCACTGTAGCTTGCAAGCCATGAGGAAACCTGCAGTAAACAAGGGTTCTTGCTATGTGAACCAGAAACACCGGGGTTAACCCCTACTCTTCCACAGCAAGTGGTCTGGGTTCTGTCATCATGTGCATTACCAATCCTAGTAAACGGGGACCTACGACTTAATGGCCCTTCCGAAGGACAAAGCAATTGTGGTCAAGTATCTTACTAAAGGAAACAAGTGTCATAACAGTGACTCGAGCCCACACTCTTTGATAAAAAATACCAGAGCTTGACTCCAGTGCTCTTAACCGCTCGGCCACAACATGCCACCACGTTCACGCCATGTTCTAATCTGTATTTCTTATTATTCCTATACAGGGAGCTGGTAAGTTTAGCTAACACATACAAGACCCTTGTGTTTGTTGATGACTGCCATGGTACAGGTCTCCTTGGTGAGACAGGCCGTGGGACTGAGGAATAAGTAGTCCTCGATGGCTGCGTTGACATTATTAATTCCACTCTTGGCAAAGCTCTCGGAGGAGCAGCGGGTAAGAGACCAAAATATTTCATATTTTTTAACATACAAACACTGGAAAAAATAGTGGTACATGTAGCTCTGATACACCTATTACTACAGTATGAGTACAGGGTTCTGCCCACGGTGGTTGGTGCCGGAAAACCCGCCCGGTACTCATGATTCCCCGACCACCACTGGCATAATTTGTTCTTTCTTTTTCCGACCACCACACATTTTTCAATTTTTGTTGTCCATTTCCTTCAAAATATTTTGAACAACATGTAAACAAAATTATTTACCAGTAAAAAGTTTCATCCAAAGTTTCAAGTAGCCTACTGTACTTTTTTGGTTTGAGTCTATTTTAATGATCCAGGATCGAGCATCCCTCCCGCCTGTTCGATGTAAATTATATCCAACGATCATTCTAACGAAACCCGCATTGATTTCGCAATGGTTTCCAGTCACTCTGATATAGCTTTATGCTTGGAATAACATGATACCAGTTTCATCATGTACATGTTGCGTACCCTATTCTAAAGCGTTTAATACAACGGAAAATGAACTACAGA
Source organism: Leptasterias polaris (assembly GCA_037783415.1). Taxonomy (NCBI): domain Eukaryota; kingdom Metazoa; phylum Echinodermata; class Asteroidea; order Forcipulatida; family Asteriidae; genus Leptasterias; species Leptasterias polaris. The sequence continues at coordinate 213,808 of JAZGTN010000188.1, forward strand.
GTAGTTACCATGCTATACATGTAGACGCTGTAAATTGTTTTCCCATGGCGGTAAAGGCGTGCGCGCACTATGGAGGCCTAATACATTCAAGGCACAGCTAGCTGCAGGAAGGGCGCATGTGTGTAACCACTCCGTGCACGATCGAAAGGAAATTGACTTGACCGAACTAGGAAAAAACTTTCTGTACGCTTTACAAATTGTTCACGAACTTTTGAATAAGTTTGCTGTTTAGTTTAGGCTATTGAGTATTGTCATTCAAGTAGGTGTTGTAAAAGGTAAGACCTCATCTTATATCTATAAGTGGTCTTTGACCCTGTTTTCTACAACTGCCTCTACCCCGCCCCTCAGGCATGCAACTCTTCCGCGGATCGGCGGATTTCCGCATTTTGTAAAATAGAATACCGCTGTTACGAAAAAAATCCTCGTAAAAAAAATCACGCTGCATGAAGAAAAAAAAATCCCGCTGAAGGAAACCTTGCTTCATGAAAAGAAATAATGGTTCAGGATTCTTAAAGTCTGGCTCCGCGGAAGTTTACATATACAAAAGTATTACCCAGTCCAAACACAGACACAAGTTCTCCTCGTACAGCATACCTTCCACACTATTTTTTGCACAGTCTGGCTCCGTAGTGTTTTTATTGTTATTTGTGTAAGGGGATGCGGTGGAAACCAGACGCTGTAAGAGTGCCAGTGAACCACGCGATCGATAGGTGTTTGCTCGAAAAATAACGATGGCGTCCACCAGGAAAGACATCGTTGATCGGTAATTTTCCGTTTTTTCGGCTGAAGAGTTGCATGCCTGGCCCCTGCCCCTGCCCCTGCCATCTGCCCCGCCCCCTCCCCGGCCGCCCTTTTTTCCCGGCCGCCCTTTTTTCCGGGCACTAAAAAAATCCTTGGCAGAACCCTGTGAGTATAGCCATAGTGGTACAATCTGGTACACTTGCTACTATGAGTATATACTCACAGTGGTAGAATCTGATACACCTGTTACTATGAGTATACTCACAGTGGTAGAATCTGATACACCTGCTGTTACTATGAGTATAATCACAGTGGTAGAAACTGATGCACCTGTTGCTAAAAGTATAGTCTCTGATATACCTTTGATCATGAATATACATGTAACTGTTGAATTTCAATTTGGCACACCCTTTTCCATAAGCATAACCTATATTTTCTGAGTCTTGTAAAGCTGTCAGTGTAAGACTGAATATTCTCAACGTTTTAAATTTGAATTTGTTAAATGAGTTAGCTGAGGTATTTTTAAATGTATTCCCATTCAAAGAGGTGGCTACATGTTGAGGCAAAAGTCCCGTCCATATATCTTCTCAAACACGTTACCTCCACCTGTCGTTGCTTCAGCCTCAAAGGTAAATCTTTAATTGACGCTTCCATTATTCATTAAAAGGTATGGTTATAGAATGGTCGACGTTCTTGTGAAAATACGGTGACAGTTTTTTGCTATTTTCTCAGCAAGTAGACACTGTTTTCAGCTGAAACTTTCACATATGACCTTTACTGTATTCCTCTTTATACATTTTGCTATAAATAAGTATTATGGTGACAAAAACCAATCTATGACACTTCCTTTAAATAATTTTATAGAGTACAGAATCAGAAATTAATGTTAAAACTGTTTGATTAGATTCAATCTGAAAAGCACTGATTATAAAGTTTAGACTAATTAGACTTTTGTGGCGTGTTTTGGCCAAGCGTTTAAGAGCACCAGACTCAAGCTCTGTTTCTGATCAATAGGGTTTGGGTTTGACTCCCGGTTGTAGTATTATTGTGAAGTCAGATTACTCAATAATAAATAACGAATTGAATACAAATTGAATCTCCTGAACGGTTTTATTCCATAATATGTTCCCGCAACTCTAGAGGTCAATCTAATTTGCATAGGTCTCATTTGCATAGCATAATAAACATTGCGTAAATGATTTACATGTATTATCAGGACACTACATCTCCCCCTTTCTTTAGATTAAAACAAACACTGTTAATTCTTATGAAACAAAGAGATTAGAATAAACCAAAGTGAACATTCAAGATATCCGGGATGTGACAATATCAGAAGTCCAACTATTTCTTGAAGAACACTCAGTTAACAAATTTATCCCTTAACATCAACAATGTAACTTTTCCTAAATGACTTATACATGCACAATTAGTATGCAGAGAAAATCTGATCACTTGCAATTTTAGTATGGAATGTGACTGCCAGAATGGCCTTGAGTTAAACAACCTGTTTACTACCATTCTAAGAGGAAAACTCACATATTTTTTTTTTAATGGAAGAATGTATTAAACATGCCCTTTTGCAGTTTACTTTAACTACTAGAGTTTAAATTAAAAAAAAAAAAACACTTATGCAACATGCTTTAAGTAAACAAACTATGGTCCAAACTGGATTTTAGCTTTTGCAACACAACTTTAAATTGTTTAACATTTCAAAAACTTGATGTTATGCAATGGAACATTTGAAAATTACATGTTCACTTATAAACAACAAAGTCATCCAACCATTTGGGAGGTCCCTTATTTTCCCTCACAGGTCTGGCAGTTTGAGAGCCAATTTGAGTTTCAACAGGACCCAGATTTTCTCCCTCTTCCCCTTTTGTGTTTTGGGATGAGTCACCTGATGACCCTGTGTATTCTGGAACATTTTCATGTTCTGGACTGCTGTCATGTTCTAGTGTATTGTACTTCTTGACATGTGTGCTGTTTCTTTTATATCTCACGCCGGCTGGAGATTGTACTGTTACACTATTCCCTTCTTTCTGGACCAGTGTATAAGGAGTTGTCCTAAATGGTGTGGTCAGTTTATCCTGACGTGCCTGTTTCAACAGAACGGTATCCCCTGGCTGGAGATCCCTCTCTGCTGCTCCTCTTTTGCCATCTATGTACAACTTGTTTTTGTATTTCTGTGTGGCATCCCTTTCTCGCACTTCTTCGTCAAGACCTTGACTGTCGACCTCCAACTGTGGAAGTTTTGTCCTTAGCTTTCGGCCAAACATCAGTTCTGCTGGCGAAACTCCTGTGGTTGCATGAGGCGTGGTTCAATACGCAAACGGGTAAGTACGGATTTCAGTCTTCCAGTCGCGAGACTCAGCCGTAGCAATTCGAATGCGTTTCATAAGTGACCTGTTTTGCCTCTCAACCTCCCCATTTGCTGCTGGGTGGAGGGGTGTTACAGCTCTGTGTCTAATGTCATTACCCTCCAAGTACTTCTCAAAAATCTCAGACCGAAACTGTGGTCCATTATCTGATGTGATGGATCTCGGCAGACCATAACGACTGAACATGTTCTCTAAGGCCTCAATGATACGCTCACTTGAAGTATCTTTCATGATTTCTACCTCATAGAAACGACTGTAGTAGTCAACTACCACAAAACATAATGCTTCGACGGCAGTGGTCCCATCAGATCAATTGCCAAATCTTGCCATGCTGCAGTTGGCATCACTGTAGGCTTCAGTGGTTCTGGGTTTGGCATGGCTCCAGTAACTTGACACCCATGACATGATCTCACATATTTCTCAACATCTTTTTCCATCTGAGGCCACCATACTTTGGTTCTGAGTGTCTGCTTTGTACCAACTACTCCCAGATGTCCCTGATGAGCCAATTCTACACATTTCATTCTCAACTTCTGTGGAATGACAAGTCTGGTTCCCCTAACAACTAGGTATCCAATACAGCTTATTAGCTCATTTCTCACTGCACAAAAGTTCACACTGGGTTTATCCCACTGGTCCTCCTTGAGACACTTTCGCACAGCAATAAGTTCCTCATCAATCCTCGATTCCACTTCGACTTCTCTCGTCGACATTGCTCGGGGCGATGCTTCCTTGGCAACAAAACGAATGTATTCTTCTGCCTGCATCTGTAATCTGCTAGATGTGTCTGCAGTGCTTGTGTCCACTAGCCTAGACAATACATCAGCAATGTTTTCTCGACCGGGTCGATACTGAATCTTATACGTGTATGACATTAACTTTAACAACCATCTTTCTATTCTCGCATTGGGTCGTGACTTCGGACCATACAATACTTCCAGTGGTTTGTGGTCTGTTACAAGCTCAAAATCTATTCCGTATAAATATACATGGAATTTCTCGCACGCCCACACAACTGCTAATGCCTCCTTTTCTGTTGTCGAATACCTCGTCTCCACATCAGTCAGCATACGACTAGCATAGCTAATAACTCGTGTTTGACCCTGTTAATCATGCAGTAAAACTGCACCTAGTCCCACATTGCTAGTGCATCTGTCACCAACTGTGTCTTTGTTGCATCCAGTCTAAAATACCCTAGAGTGTCAGCATCGGTTAGACACTGTTTCAGTTTCTCAAAACTTAGCTGCTGTTCTGGGCCCTATACAAACTGTACATTCTTTCTCACCAGCTTACGTAGCGGTTCTGTGAGAGTAGCCAGGTTTAGGATGTACCTCGCAGAGAAGTTTACCAACCCCAGAAAACTCTTCACCTCTGCTGCATTTGCCGGTTGTTTTGCATTTTTCATGGCCTAGATGCGTCCCTCTGTTGGTTCTATACCACGACGTGACAAAACATGCCCCATGAATGTGATCCTCTCCATTGCGAATTCACATTTATCTGGATTTAGAGTAAGTCCTGCCCCCTTCAGGCGCTCCAGGACTCGTCTCAGTCTCTGGTCGATGTCATCTGAAATATTCTGAACACCGTCACAGTCATGGAAGACTTGTGCAATCACCTGCTGATATTTCTCAGGTGCAGCACTGATCCCAAACATTAACCGTTTGTATCTGTACAACCCTTTGTGTGTCACGTGACTCATCATCTAATTCAATTTGGTGATAGCCATATTTCAAATCCAATTTACTGAATACTTCTGCACCATTCATGCTATATAATATTTCATCAACAGTGGGGATTGGATGACGCTCCCTTAAATGATCGCATTATTTGCTTGTCTCATGTCTACACACAACCTAATGTCCCCATTTGGCTTAGGCACAACAATGACAGGACTGACCCATGATATTGGATTTTGCATTTTCTCAATAATGTCTAGAGACTCTAGCTCGTCAAGTTTATCACTAACATTTTGTCTCATACTATACGGTACTCTATACATTCTCTGAGCTACTGGTTGCACATATTTGTTTATGTGTAAACTTAACTGATACCCTTTCAGTTTCCCAATACCTTCAAAACACTGTTTGTACTCTGTACGCACATCATCAACATAATTTACTCCAATGCTTAATATGTTCAGTTGTTCTGCTGTTTCTCTACCCAACAATGCTGGCCCTGCACCCTTAAGTACATACAAATCAGCGTACACTTCTCAACTAGTACCCTTTGCCTGCACGGCAACTACTGTACTGAATTTACCCAACAGATCTAGTGGTTTATCAGCCCCGTATGCATACAACTTCTTTGTGGTTATCTCAGATTTGCATTTAATCTTTTGTTTCTTCAAACTTTCCCACAACTTTGTATCAATGAGATTCACTGTGGCCCCACTATCAACAATAACATCTACTGGTAACTTCTGCTTACCCATATACACTTGCAATTTGTCTGTGGAACAAGAATTCACCCGATTAACATCAATACTTCCTACATGAAATGCATAAGAGTCCGAGTCTGAGTCTCTTTCTAAAGTTTCATTGTCCACAGCGTTCACTTTTCCTTTATACCGCTTGGTTTTCCATTTCCTGGTTTTCTTGGTTTCGCGTGTCCAGTTTTCCATTGTCCACTTCCATAACTTGACTTGCCTTGTTTTCTTCCGTCGTATCTTTTGCCGGTTTCTCGTTTTGTCTTGCAACAAGAACCAAAATGTCCGACGATTCCACACTTGTTATACTCCTTGCCCTTTGCTGAGCAGTTGTCATCTTTAGCAAAATGTCCAGATCGTCCTCAGCGAAAACACTTCTCGTGTTGTGGTGTACGTGATCCCGTTGTAGGAGTTCCATATTGTACAGCGTTCACGTTGGCGCTAGCTCCGTGGTGTCCCCCATGAGCTCCGGCATCCATTTGCTTGGTTTGCTTATCCGTTAGTTCGACTGTCGCAGCGATTGTCCTCAAATCATCCAGCTTTAGATAATGTCCTTTGATCAACAATTTGGCACGGATCTTATGTGATCTTCATTTTTCAATCACTTGATCGTGTATTTCCTCATCCGCATTCTGGAAATTGCAGCGAACAGCTCGTTGCCGCAGCCGTACAGAACTGTTCTATTGACTCGGCGTCCTCCTGCGCCATGCTCCTGAAGCAATACCGCTCATTACGGCACGTTGATTTTCGGCTCAAAATGTTTACTCAAGCTTTTCTTTGATTTCTCGTAGGCGTCTGAACCCTCTTCTTCCTCCAAGGAAAAAAAAGATATCCTGCACATCTGTTCCTGCACAGTGTAGTAACAACGCTCGTTTCTGCTCAACATTTTTCACTCCTCGACCGACTGTATACAGCTCGAAACTACGCAGCCATCGTTGCCACGCGATTCCCACGTTGCTTGGGTCTCCGTGCGGGTTGAACCATTTGACTTGACTCACGTCACTGCTGTTGAGTTCCATGACTTTTCCCCACGAATTAATTCGGAAAATCACAGTCAAATAAGTCCTCAAGATACTTCACGATTATCCTGAATTGTCAAGCATCCTCGTCGCCAATTGTAGTATTATTGTGAAGTCAGATTACTCAATAATAAATAATGAATTGAATACAAATTGAATCTCCTGAGCGGTTTTATTCCCCGGTTCTCGACCATGCTGCTATCCCATAATCTCTTATCCCATAATATGTTCCCGCAACACTAGAGGTCAATCTAATTTGCATAGGTCTCATTTGCATAGCATAATAAACATTGCGTAAATGATTTACATGTATTATCTGGACACTACACCGGTCATGGCCCTTGTGTCCTTAAGCGATGGACACTTAACCATTATTGCTTTGTCCTTCAGATGTGATGTAAAGCCATAGGTCATGTGTGTTGTGTAATGCGTGGAAAAGAACCCAGTTCCACTTATCACTAAGATAAGGGGTTTGCCCCGGTATTTCTAGCAGTAGCTGCTGAATGCGTCGCATCACCTTGTAAAACCTTATAAGGTGCTACAATGGGGCTCATAATTAAACAAAATTAAAAACGTGTCTTAAAATGTTTCTGTTTGTTCAACCGCCTTTAGTACCTTATTGGTAGATACATGCGGCTGTATAAGGCTACATATTATTGGTTACCTTTCCTCCAGAGCAATATTTCCTTTTGAAATACTCTCAAGGTCAAGGGAACATCATTTTAAGACCCCCCAAAACCATCTTGGTGTATGTGGATTGCCGCAGAAAGAATAGCCCGATGTAAATGTGCGCAAAACATGTTTCAATACAAAACATATTTTTCATTGTTTTCACTATAAAAGGTGTCCTCTTAATGTTGTCAATTGTACACATGTATGTAGCTCAAAAATATGACATCGTACGTAAGGAATTGGAGACTGTCCTTTTTAGAAGCAGCAGCTAATTTGACAAATATTTATAAACAAATACATTTTACTTTTCCTGTTTTTATTTCATGTAATTTATAAAAAGTCTTTCTCTTGAGTTATTCATTTTAGTCTTTGGCCTTAGTGAATGTTAACTGCAACATTATCCCTGATCCAAGACTTAATATTTTAAACTGCTCTTTTGTAGGTTCTTGATATGATTTCTGATGATCCCCCGTTGGTGTCTAAGCTAGCCAGGAATACAAAGCATTTCCGGGACAGAATGACCGCCGCTGGATTCACTATTTTGGTAAATCTTGATGATGTCTTTCTGACTATGCATTTCATGACATCAACTGTTTTCAAAGGACATTTGGTACCAAATGTTAGGGCTGCAAGGGTTGAATTCAGTTTATGATCGACTCATTTTCCAGTAGATAGTTCTTATAAATGGTGAAATAAATAAAAATTATCTATTGTCTGATTGTAGCCTCACGTTAAAATGGGGTAAAATGCAACTGTGTTTGATACCCTTCTAGTGCAATTTTTGTCAAAAGCCAAACATTTCCATGACGTGACATTTCAAATGGTCTGTACATTTCTGTACAGAGATTTTTCAGTTTATTCCTGATTTTTTAATTTTGATTGTATTCAATCAAAACAGCATTAAATTTGATATTTGGACTGGCACAGAAATTCCTTTTTGGAACGACAGACCCATTCGCTTTTTTGTCCAATGACATGTTTCAAATTTCTGTCTGGAAGAGTATCAAATAAATTGACATTGTACACATTTTAAGGTTACATGAAGCTTAGAGACTTGCAATTTTTTCCCTCTTTTCATCAGGACTCCATCTGTTTTGTTTATTTTTGTTTTTTAGTACTTAGTTTTAAAATAAATCTTGTCTATAGTATAAGTATGCACACAGTTTTTCAGACGTCTATGTTTATGGCTGACCCTTTTTCACATATGGCTATGATTTTGTGCTTCAGCATCAGTGATGGATTGAGCATCAAGCACGTGTATTGGTAGCTTTATAACGACAGTCATTATGATGTATGCTGTGATAGGATTCATGGTGTTGTACACCCGAGGGGGCAAAAGGCACCCGAGGTTGTACAAAACCCATCTACCCCATCACAGAGCGTGCAACAATTGTTTTGTTACATGTATACTATGGTTTAGTTTCCTCTTCTTCTGTTGTCATCTTCCATCGTTATAAAAGCAGAAGAAGAGTGGTGAATGAATATTGTAAACAACAATGGTGGTCGTTGACAGAAATGCTGCTTCACTGTCCCCCTACAGCACATCGTACAGTAACGTAGATCAATTTATCTAGTACTAGACCACTCACAATCTCAAAACCGGAGCTATTGCTATTAATTATTGTACAAGATGCTAAAAACGGCCAATGATGGGCCTAATCAAGGTAATGTACCCAGTGGAGTACACTACTCTTGTTACTCTGAGCCATGTACATGCGTCTTTGTAGCACATCACCTGATTGGTTCTCAACCAATAAAAATTCACAATCTATTACCCTGGTTGAACAACTTATATTGTCACATAAAATTCAATGTGACTTTTATATTTTCCGCTCAGTCCCAGCGCCTTTCGAGAGGCACTGGGATTGCCCGACCAATGCATGCACATGCGCATTGGACCATTCCCCTTGACCTAATAACCCCAGTCACATTTTCCTCTTAGCAAAAGGTTCGACTGTCAATAATAATGTAGCTCTTTTTTGCAATTCCATTGCAAATAAATATTGAAAACCTGTTTTGAACAAGAGTGTCCTTGCCTTGTACTAAACAATGGGCTTGATGGCAACATTCTTCTTGCAACTTTGGTTTAAAACGATCAGATTATCCTATGCATTATCACCATGTGATTGTGCGCATTGTGCCAATCAGCAGCACAATCTTTCTCATCAGGCATCACTACATCCTGAACAAGAGTTTGTACGAGCTCATCAGTCCAACCCAATGGTCTTGGATGAGACCTGTGGGTTCCAGCGAACTTTATCTTACTAATTTTTCCCTGCACCACCTCAAGGTGGCCATTGTTCAGCTGAGAGCATTTAGAGACATATTTGAAAGGGAAGTTGCTGAACAAAAGATCATCAACAACCTGAACCGTATCTACTGAAAGTTGCCGTATCTACTGAAATTGCACTTTTACATGCTACGCGCGAGTTTGATGTCAAAACGTTGTATCTCGCTTAAAACAGTCCGTATGTTTACACAAAAGTACCCATTAAGGTACAACATTTTTGCCCGGACCATTATTTCAGCGATATACAACGTTTTAGCAAAATCGAGATCCAACGTTTTTGTACTGATGTGACGATATAGAGCCCAATAACTTTTAAAGTATGTTTTGGACACACAACTAAGTAGCTTTTTTCTGATCTTGCCCAGCAGTGAAACCACTTACTTTATATTTTTGAATTTGTTAACAGGGGAAGAGTCACGAGTCACCCGATATGCCCTGTCATGTTCGGTGATGCTAGTCTTGCTGGCAGGTTTTTAGAAGAAAAGCTCAAGCGAGGAATCTTTGTGATTGGATTCAGTTTCCCTGTTGTTCCTAAAGGTTAGTCAACCCATAATATATTGTACCCCTTTTCAAATCAACCATCTTATAATAATACTAATAATAATTTAATCCATTTCCTGTGCGCCGTGCCGTTTCCATCAAAGAGATGTTCGAAGGCGCAAACTACAATAAAATTCCATTACAAATTACAGCAAATTACAAACAATGAAAATTACGAAAATACACACAAAACAGCCAAACATACAAAAACTCCATACAGAATACACAAAGTTCATAAAAAGCAGACACCCTCACCCCAATCAGGGGGAACAAAACACAATAAGAATGTAATTACAGAATATAAGCCTCCTTAAGCGAATTAACCCCAGTAAAAAAGGCAGTAGTGCATTCCACAACTTTGGAGCAATCAAAACAGAGTGCAGCATTCTACCCCTAGGATACTATGTGTATATGGGATTTGAGTCATTGCATGGTGAGATATAAAATTGTATTCAGTTTGCGGTAACACCATGTGTATATATTTACTTTGCTGTGCAGATGTGTTCTTTGGGAGCAATTGTCTTTCTATTTTTCCTACTGCTGCGTAGTAGATTTCAGAATTTTTGAGACTACTAGTCTTGGAATTCGGAGACTACTAGTCTCCCAAATTCCAAAATCTACTCAGCGGTAGTAGAATAAATAGCAAGATAAGTTCTCAAAGTACATATCTATACGCAAAGTAGATACATTATTATAAGGTTTTCAGATTAAGTTTTCTTGAATATTTCAAAGGGGGAAATATTTTAAAGTAAACATGTTTCCAGTATGAACTTCATAATCAGTAAGCATTCAGACTGAAGTTAAACAATGGTGTTTTGTATCCTTACCAATCCTGCATAATGAGTTCACCCTTATTAAATAAAAAAACAACTGGTGAATTTGGAAGACTGACCTTCTCTGAGGCTTGGCTTATAGTTTGTAAAAGTTACTGGGTAAATTTTAGAATTGTTTTGATTGAACAAAGACAAATTACAGTCATTCAACCTAGAACTGTCCTTAGGAATCACACCCAAGTTTATAACCTGGGAAGTAGCAGCAGAGGGATCACCTTTAAGGGGATGCATTTTGTTAAAATTTCAAACACCAAGTAGTAAACCACAAGGGAAACTGAATGGGTAGATTTGACATACGTTTGGATTCTGACTGGCCCCCTGAACAATGATATGGACAAAATAGGGAGATCGCCAACATTAGGGCTAGATAGCTCAGTTGGTTGAGCACCGGCATGTTAATCTGGAGGTCGCAGGTTCAAGTCCCACTCATGTCAGTTTCTTTTGTTCAAACCCCAAAACATTTAACTCTTTCAGAGTTTCAGTACCAAGGTGGTACGTGTATGATCTATTTTATGTACTCAAAAAAATCTCATCAATTGTACACATGTACAACCCATAATATGCTTGTTATCACCACAATATAACTCAATAAATTCAATTTACTTTGGGTGTACCAAGGCAACACAGATCAGCAAGATTCGTTTTGTTTATGGACATAATTTCGAAAAACATCAGAAATCTGGGCATTTCAGGTTGAAATCGCAAAACAATTGCGGGCAATGAAAGAGTTAAATGTCAAGGGTTGAAATTCCTGTATACAGTTTGATTACTGCATACATGTTTAATATACACCTTTAACACACTGCATACATCTTTGTTGGATTTCTTGTATGCACAAGAGCACTGATGTTTTCATGCTCAATTTGTAAAAATGGACCCGAGTATTTCCCCTGACAGCCTAAGTCTGGTTATTTTGGTGAAAGTCTACTGACTGCGCTCTTAAAGTTGTGAGCTGTCAGGGACAAACACCTTGTGGAGTACTCTATTGTGAATAGCACTGATTTGTATAAGTATTTTGTGCATTTGATGCTCATGCTTATGCTAACAAAACACTTTGTTAAGGATTTGTTGATAGAGAACAGAAACAAAAATATGAGTAGGCTCTGGCTGGGTTATTGACTGCGGTTAGGGTTAAACATGGGTGAGAAGTTTCAGACTTTTATCTGAATTCAGTCTTTTTAAAGGGTGTGTACAACACTGGTATAGATTGAAAATATAAATGTTCACAGATTTGCACATAAAGTTACATGGTATAAAGAAGGTCATGGTGGAAAACTTCCCTTAAATATATAGTTTTGCTTGAAATGCCATAGTTTTTAGGAGTGAGTAAAACAGTCAGAGATACTTACCACTATACTACCGAGGATTCCTGATGTGCGAAATGATAGGTTAATACTTTAAGAACAATTCAGTTTGAATATTTGATGAATAATATATTTTTAAAAAGTATACACTCCCCGGCGGGAATCGAACCCCGTCTCCTGAGTGACAGTCAGAGATACTACCACTATACCACCGAGGATGACTGATGGACGAAATGATTGAATAATACTTTTAGACCAAACCAGTTTGAAGGTTTAATGAATAATAACCCAAACAAAAACACTCCCCGGCGGGAATCGAACCCCGTCTCCTGAGTGACAGTCAGAGATACTTACCACTATACTACCGAGGATGACTGATGTGTCAAATGATTGGTTAATACTTTTAGACCAAACCAGTTTGAAGGTTTAATGAATAATAAACCAAACAAATACACTCCACGGCGGGAAAACGAACCCCATCTCCTGAGTGACAGTCAGAGATACTTACCACTATACTACCGAGGATTCCTGATGTGTGAAATGATTGGTTAATACTTTAAGACCAGTTCAGTTTGAATGTTTGATGAATAAAAACGAAAACATATACACTTCCCGGCAGGAAATCGAACCGCGGTCTCCTGAGTGACAGTCGGAGATACTTACCACTATACTACCGAGGATTACTGATGTGTGAAATGATTGGTTAATACTTTAAGACCAGTTCAGTTTGAAAGTTTGATGAATTGAAACGGGGAAAAAAAGTATACACTCCCCGGCGGGGAATCGAACCCCGGTCTCCTGAGTGACAGTCAGAGATACTTACCACTATACTACCGATGATGACTGTTGTACGAAATTGGTTAATACTTTTAGACCAATTCAGTTTGAAAGTTTAATGAATAATAACCAAAAAAAGTATACACTCCCCGGCGGGGAATCAAACCCCGGCGGGGAATCAAACCCCGGTCTCCTTGGTGACAGCGAGAGATACTTACCACTATACTACCGATGATGACTGTTGTACGAAATGATAGGTTCGTACTTTTAGACCAATTCAGTTTGAAAGTTTAATGAATAATAACCAAAAAGGTATACACTCCCCGGCGGGGAATCGAACCCCGGTCTCCTGAGTGACAGTCAGAGATACTTACCACTATACTATCGAGGATTCCTGATGTGTGAAATGATTGGTTAATACTTTAGGACCAGTTCAGTTTGAATATTTGATGAATAATATATTTTTTTTTAAGTATACACTCCCCGGCGGGAACCGAACCCCGGTCTCCTAAGTGACAGTCAGAGATACTTACCACTATACTACCGAGGATTCCTGATGTGTGAATTGATTGATTATTACTTTAAGACCAGTTCAGTTCGAATATTTGATGAATAATATATTTAAAAAAATTATACACTCCCCGGCGGGAATCGAACCCCGTCTCCTGAGTGACAGTCAGAGATACTTACCACTATACTACCGAGGATTCCTGATGTGTGAAATGATAGGTTAATACTTTATGACCAGTTCAGTTTGAAAGTTTGATGAATTGAAACGGGAAAAAAAGTATACACTCCCCGGCGGGGAATCGAACCCCGGTCTCCTGAGTGACAGTCAGAGATACTTACCACTATACTACCGAGGATTCCTGATGTGTGAAATGATTGGTTAATACTTTAAGACCAGTTCAGTTTGAAAGTTTGATGAATTGAAACGGGAAAAAAATATACACTCCCCGGCGGGGAATCGAACCGCGGTCTCCTGAGTGACAGTCAGAGATACTTACCACTATACTACCGAGGATGACTGATGTGTCAAATGATTGGTTAATACTTTAAGACAAGTTCAGTTTGAATGTTTGATGAATAATATATTTTTTAAAATTATACACTCCCCGGCGGGAATCGAACCCCGTCTCCTGAGTGACAGTCAGAGATACTTACCACTATAACACCGAGGATGACTGATGTACGAAATGATTGAATAATACTTTTAGACCAAACCAGTTTGAAGGTTTAATGAATAATAAACCAAACAAATACACTCCACGGCGGGAAAACGAACCCCATCTCATGAGTGACAGTCAGAGATACTTACCACTATACTACCGAGGATTCCTGATGTGTGAAATGATTGGTTAATACTTTAAGACCAGTTCAGTTTGAAAGTTTGATGAATTGAAACGGGAAAAAAAGTATACACTCCCCGGCGGGGAATCGAACGCCGGTCTCCTGAGTGACAGTCAGAGATACTTACCACTATACTACCGAGGATTCCTGATGTGTGAAATGATTGGTTAATACTTTAAGACCAGTTCAGTTTGAAAGTTTGATGAATTGAAACGGGAAAAAAATATACACACCCCGGCGGGGAATCGAACCGCGGTCTCCTGGGTGACAGTCAGAGATACTTACCACTATACTACCGAGGATGACTGATGTGTCAAATGATTGGTTAATACTTTAAGACAAGTTCAGTTTGAATGTTTGATGAATAAAAACGAAAACATATACACTTCCCGGCAGGAAATCGAACCGCGGTCTCCTGAGTGACAGTCAGAGATACTTACCACTATACCACCGATGATGACTGATGTACTATATGATTGAATAATACTTTTAGACCAAACCAGTTTGAAGGTTTAATGAATAATAACCCAAACAAATACACTCCCAGGCGGGAAAACGAACCCCGGTCTCCTGAGTGACAGTCAGAGATACTTACCACTATACTACCGAGGATGACTGATGTACGAAATTGGTTAATATTTTTAGATCAATTCAGTTTGAAAGTTTGATGAATGGAAACGGGGAAAAAGTATACACTCCCCGGCGGGGAATCGAACCCCGGTCTCCCGAGTGACAGTCAGTGATACTTACCACTATACTACCGAGGATGACTGATGTACGAAATTGGTTAATATTTTTAGATCAATTCAGTTTGAAAGTTTGATGAATTGAAACGGGACAAAAGTATACACTCCCCGGCGGGGAATCGAACCCCGGTCTCCTGAGTGACAGTCAGAGATACTTACCACTATACTACCGATGATGACTGATGTACGAAATTGGTTAATACTTTTAGACCAATTCAGTTTGAAAGTTTAATTAATAATAACCAACAAAAGTATACACTTCCCGGCGGGGAATCAAACCACGGCGGGGAATCAAACCCCGGTCTCCTGGGTGACAGCCAGAGATACTTACCACTATACTACCGAGGATTCCTGATGTGTGAAATGATAGGTTAATACTTTAAGACCAGTTCAGTTTGAATATTTGATGAATAATATATTTTTTTAAAGTAAACACTCCCCGGCGGGAATCGAACCCCGTCTCCTGAGTGACAGTCAGAGATACTTACCACTATACCACCGAGGATGACTGATGTACGAAATGATTGAATAATACTTTTAGACCAAACCAGTTTGAAGGTTTAATGAATAATAACCCAAACAAATACACTCCCAGGCGGGAAAACGAACCCCGGTCTCCTGAGTGACAGTCAGAGATACTTACCACTATACTACCGAGGATGACTGATGTACGAAATTGGTTAATATTTTTAGATCAATTCAGTTTGAAAGTTTGATGAATTGAAACGGGAAAAAAGTATACACTCCCCGGCGGGGAATCGAACCCCGGTCTCCTGAGTGACAGTCAGAGATACTAACCACTATACTACCGAGGATTCCTGATGTGTGAAATGATTGGTTAATACTTTAAGACCAGTTCAGTTTGGAAGTTTGATGAATTGAAACGGGAAAAAAGTATACACTCCCCGGCGGGGAATCGAACCCCGGTCTCCTGAGTGACAGTCAGAGATACTTACCACTATACTACCGAGGATGACTGATGTACGAAATTGGTTAATACTTTTAGACCAATTCAGTTTGAAAGTTTAATGAATAATAACCAAAAAAGTATACACTCCCCGGCGGGGAATCAAACCCCGGTCTCCTGGGTGACAGCCAGAGATACTTACCACTATACTACCGAGGATTCCTGATGTGTGAAATGATAGGTTAATACTTTAAGACCAGTTCAGTTTGAATATTTGATGAATAATATATTTTTAAAAAGTATACACTCCCCGGCCGGAATCGAACCCCGTCTCCTGAGTTACAGTCAGAGATACTTACCACTATACCACCGAGGATGACTGATGTACGAAATGATTGAATAATACTTTTAGACCAAACCAGTTTGAAGGTTTAATGAATAATAACCCAAACAAATACACTCCCCGGCGGGAAAACGAACCCCGGTCTCCTGAGTGACAGTCAGAGATACTTACCACTATACTACCGAGGATGACTGATGTACGAAATTGGTTAATACTTTTAGACCAATTCAGTTTGAATATTTGATGAATAATATATTTTTAAAAAGAATACACTCCCCGGCGGGAATCGAACCCCGTCTCCTGAGTTACAGTCAGAGATACTTACCACTATACCACCGAGGATGACTGATGTACGAAATGATTGAATAATACTTTTAGACCAAACCAGTTTGAAGGTTTAATGAATAATAACCCAAACAAATACACTCCCCGGCGGGAAAACGAACCCCGGTCTCCTGAGTGACAGTCAGAGATACTTACCAGTATACTACCGAGGATGACTGATGTACGAAATTGGTTAATATTTTTAGATCAATTCAGTTTGAAAGTTTGATGAATTGAAACGGGAAAAAAGTATACACTCCCCGGCGGGGAATCGAACCCCGGTCTCCTGAGTGACAGTCAGAGATACTTACCACTATACTACCGAGGATTCCTGATGTGTGAAATGATAGGTTAATACTTTAAGACCAGTTCAGTTTGAATATTTGATGAATAATATATTTTTAAAAAGTATACACTCCCCGGCGTGAATCGAACCCCGTCTCCTGAGTTACAGTCAGATATACTTACCACTATACCACCGAGGATGACTGATGTACGAAATGATTGAATAATACTTTTAGACCAAACCAGTTTGAAGGTTTAATAAATAATAACCCAAACAAATACACTCCCCGGCGGGAAAACGAACCCCGGTCTCCTGAGTGACAGTCAGAGATACTTACCACTATACTACCGAGGATTCCTGATGTGTGAAATGATTGGTTAATACTTTAAGACCAGTTCAGTTTGAAAGTTTGATGAATTGAAACGGGAAAAAAGTACACACTCCCCGGCGGGGAATCGAACCCCGGTCTCCAGACTGACAGTCAGAGATACTTACCACTATACTACCGAGGATGACTGATGTACGAAATTGGTTAATACTTTTAGACCAATTCAGTTTGAATATTTGATGAATAATATATTTTTAAAAAGAATACACTCCCCGGCGGGAATCGAACCCCGTCTCCTGAGTTACAGTCAGAGATACTTACCACTATACCACCGAGGATGACTGATGTACGAAATGATTGAATAATACTTTTAGACCAAACCAGTTTGAAGGTTTAATGAATAATAACCCAAACAAATACACTCCCCGGCGGGAAAACGAACCCCGGTCTCCTGAGTGACAGTCAGAGATACTTACCAGTATACTACCGAGGATGACTGATGTACGAAATTGGTTAATATTTTTAGATAAATTCAGTTTGAAAGTTTGATGAATTGAAACGGGAAAAAAGTATACACTCCCCGGCGGGGAATCGAACCCCGGTCTCCTGAGTGACAGTCAGAGATACTTACCACTATACTACCGAGGATTCCTGATGTGTGAAATGATAGGTTAATACTTTAAGACCAGTTCAGTTTGAATATTTGATGAATAATATATTTTTAAAAAGTATACACTCCCCGGCGGGAATCGAACCCCGTCTCCTGAGTTACAGTCAGATATACTTACCACTATACCACCGAGGATGACTGATGTACGAAATGATTGAATAATACTTTTAGACCAAACCAGTTTGAAGGTTTAATAAATAATAACCCAAACAAATACACTCCCCGGCGGGAAAACGAACCCCGGTCTCCTGAGTGACAGTCAGAGATACTTACCACTATACTACCGAGGATTCCTGATGTGTGAAATGATTGGTTAATACTTTAAGACCAGTTCAGTTTGAAAGTTTGATGAATTGAAACGGGAAAAAAGTATACACTCCCCGGCGGGGAATCGAACCCCGGTCTCCTGAGTGACAGTCAGAGATACTTACCACTATACTACCGAGGATGACTGATGTGTCAAATGATTGGTTAATACTTTAAGACCAGTTCAGTTTGAATGTTTGATGAATAAAAACGAAAACATATACACTTCCCGGCAGGAAATCGAACCGCGGTCTCCTGAGTGAAAGTCAGAGATACTTACCACTATACTACCGATGATGACTGTTGTACGAAATTGGTTAATACTTTTAGACCAATTCAGTTTGAAAGTTTAATGAATAATAACCAAAAACAGTATACACTCCCCGGCGGGGAATCAAACCACGGCGGGGAATCAAACCCCGGTCTCCTTGGTGACAGCCAGAGATACTTACCACTATACTACCGATGATGACTGTTGTACGAAATGATTGGTTCGTACTTTTAGACCAATTCAGTTTGAAAGTTTAATGAATAATAACCAAAAACAGTATACACTCCCCGGCGGGGAATCAAACCACGGCGGGGAATCAAACCCCCGTCTCCTGAGTGACAGTCAGAGATACTTACCACTATACTACCGAGGATTCCTGATGTGTGAAATGATTGGTTAATACTTTAGGACCAGTTCAGTTTGAATATTTGATGAATAATATTTTTTTTTTTAAGTATACACTCCCCGTCGGGAATCGAACCCCGGTCTCCTAAGTGACAGTCAGAGATACTTACCACTATACTACCGAGGATTCCTGATGTGTGAATTGATTGATTATTACTTTAAGTCCAGTTCAGTTTGAATGTTTAATGTATAAAAACGAAACAATATACACTTCCCGGCAGGGAATCGAACACCGGTCTCCAAAGTGACAGTCAGAGATACTTACCACTATTAGTATAACACCGAGGATGACTGATGTACGAAATGATTGAATAATACTTTTAGACCAAACCAGTTTGAAGGTTTAATGAATAATAACCCAAACAAATACACTCCACGGCGGGAAAACGAACCCCATCTCATGAGTGACAGTCAGAGATACTTACCACTATACTACCGAGGATTCCTGATGTGTGAAATGATTGGTTAATACTTTAAGACCAGTTCAGTTTGAAAGTTTGATGAATTGAAACGGGAAAAAAGTATACAATCCCCGGCGGGGAATCGAACCCCGGTCTCCTGAGTGACAGTCAGAGATACTTACCACTATACTACCGAGGATTCCTGATGTGTGAAATGATTGGTTAATACTTTAAGACCAGTTCAGTTTGAAAGTTTGATGAATTGAAACGGGAAAAAAGTATACACTCCCCGGCGGGGAATCGAACCCCGGTCTCCTGAGTGACAGTCAGAGATACTTACCACTATACTACCGAGGATGACTGATGTGTCAAATGATTGGTTAATACTTTAAGACCAGTTCAGTTTGAATATTTGATGAATAATATATTTTTAAAATTATACACTCCCCGTTGGGAATCGAACCCCGTCTCCTGAGTGACAGTCAGAGATACTTACCACTATTAGTATAACACCGAGGATGGCTGATGTACGAAATGATTGAATAATACTTTTAGACCAAACCAGTTTGAAGGTTTAATGAATAATAACCCAAACAAATACACTCCACGGGGGGAAAACGAACCCCATCTCATGAGTGACAGTCAGAGATACTTACCACTATACTACCGAGGATTCCTGATGTGTGAAATGATTGGTTAATACTTTAAGACCAGTTCAGTTTGAAAGTTTGATGAATTGAAACGGGAAAAAAAGTATACACTCCCCGGCGGGGAATCGAACCCCGGTCTCCTGAGTGACAGTCAGAGATACTTACCACTATACTACCGAGGATTCCTGATGTGTGAAATGATTGGTTAATACTTTAAGACCAGTTCAGTTTGAAAGTTTGATGAATTGAAACGGGAAAAAAAGTATACACTCCCCGGCGGGGAATCGAACCCCGGTCTCCTGAGTGACAGTCAGAGATACTTACCACTATACTACAGAGGATGACTGATGTGTCAAATGATTGGTTAATACTTTAAGAACAGTTCAGTTTGAATGTTTGATGAATAAAAACGAAAAAAATATACACTTCCCGGCAGGGAATCGAACCCCGGTCTCCTGAGTGACAGTCAGAGATACTTACCACTATACTACCGAGGATGACTGATGTACGAAATTGGTTAATACTTTTAGACCAATTCAGTTTGAATATTTGATGAATAATATATTTTTTTAAAGTATACACTCCCCGGCGGGAATCGAACCCCATCTCCTAAGTTACAGTCAGAGATACTTACCACTATACCACCGAGGATGACTGATGTACGAAATGATTGAATAATACTTTTAGACCAAACCAGTTTGAAGGTTTAATGAATAATAACCCAAACAAATACACCCCCCGGCGGGAAAACGAACCCCGGTCTCCTGAGTGACAGTCAGATATACTTACCACTATACTACCGAGGATGACTGATGTACGAAATTGATTACTATTTTTAGATCAATTCAGTTTGAAAGTTTGATGAATTGAAACGGGAAAAAAGTATACACTCCCCGGCGGGGAATCGAACCCCGGTCTCCTGAGTGACAGTCAGAGATACTAATTACCACTATACTACCGAGGATGACTGATGTGTCAAATGATTGGTTAATACTTTAAGAACAGTTCAGTTTGAATGTTTGATGAATAAAAACGAAAAAAATATACACTCCCCGGCGGGGAATCGAACCCCGGTCTCCTGAGTGACAGTCAGAGATACTTACCACTATACTACCGAGGATTCCTGATGTGTGAAATGATAGGTTAATACTTTAAGACCAGTTCAGTTTGAATATTTGATGAATAATATATTTTTAAAAAGTATACACTCCCCGGCGGGAATCGAACCCCGTCTCCTGAGTTACAGTCAGAGATACTTACCACTATACCACCGAGGATGATTGATGTACGAAATGATTACTATTTTTTAGATCAATTCAGTTTGAAAGTTTAATGAATAATAACCCAAACAAATACACTCCCCGGCGGGAAAACGAACCCCGGTCTCCTGAGTGACAGTCAGAGATACTTACCACTATACTACCGAGGATGACTGATGTTCGAAATTGGTTAATATTTTTTAGATCAATTCAGTTTGAAAGTTTGATGAATTGAAACGGGAAAAAAGTATACACTCCCCGGCGGGGAATCGAACCCCGGTCTCCTGAGTGACAGTCAGAGATACTTACCACTATACTACGGAGGATTCCTGATGTGTGAAATGATAGGTTAATACTTTAAGACCAGTTCAGTTTGAATATTTGATGAATAATATATTTAAAAAAAGTATACACTTCCCGGCGGGAATAGAGCCCCGTCTCCTGAGTGACAGTCAGAGATACTTACCACTATACCACCGAGGATGACTGATGTACGAAATGATTGAATAATACTTTTAGACCAAACCAGTTTGAAGGTTTAATGAATAATAACCCAAACAAATACACTCCCAGGCGGGAAAACAAACCCCGGTCTCCTGAGTGACAGTCAGAGATACTTACCACTATACTACCGAGGATTCCTGATGTGTGAAATGATAGGTTAATACTTTAAGACCAGTTCAGTTTGAATATTTGATGAATAATATATTTTAAGAAAGTATACATTCCCCGGCGGGAATCGAACCCCGTCTCCTGAGTGACAGTCAGAGATACTTACCACTATACTACCGAGGATTCCTGATGTGTGAAATGATAGGTTAATACTTTAAGACCAGTTCAGTTTGAATATTTGATGAATAATATATTTGTAAAAAGTATACACTCCCCGGCGGGAATAGAACCCCGTCTCCTGAGTGACAGTCAGAGATACTTACCACTATACCACCGAGGATGACTGATGTACGAAATGATTGAATAATACTTTTAGACCAAACCAGTTTGAAGGTTTAATGAATAATAACCCAAACAAATACACTCCCAGGCGGGAAAACGAACCCCGGTCTCCTGAGTGACAGTCAGAGATACTTACCACTATACTACCGAGGATGACTGATTTACGAAATTGGTTAATATTTTTAGATCAATTCAGTTTGAAAGTTTGATGAATTGAAACGGGAAAAAAAGTATACACTCCCCGGCGGGGAATCGAACCCCGGTCTCCTGAGTGACAGTCAGAGATACTTACCACTATACTACCGAGGATTCCTGATGTGTGAAATGATAGGTTAATACTTTAAGACCAGTTCAGTTTGAATATTTGATGAATAATATATTTTTAAAAAGTATACATTCCCCGGCGGGAATCGAACCCCGTCACCTGAGTGACAGTCAGAGATACTTATCACTATACTACAGAGGATTCCTGATGTGTGAAATGATTGGTTAATACTTTAAGACCAGTTCAGTTTGGAAGTTTGATGAATTGAAACGGGAAAAAAGTATACACTCCCCGGGGGGGAATCGAACCCCGGTCTCCTGAGAGACAGTCAGAGATACTTACCACTATACTACCGAGGATGACTGATGTACGAAATTGGTTAATATTTTTAGATCAATTCAGTTTGAAAGTTTGATGAATTGAAACGGGAAAAAGTATACACTCCCCGGCGGGGAATCGAACCCCGGTCTCCTGAGTGACAGTCAGAGATACTTACCACTATACTACCGAGGATTCCTGATGTGTGAAATGATAGGTTAATACTTTAAGACTAGTTCAGTTTGAATATTTGATGAATAATATATTTTTAAAAAGTATACACTCCCCGGCGGGAATAGAACCCCGTCTCCTGAGTGACAGTCAGAGATACTTACCACTATACCACCGAGGATGACTGATGTGTCAAATGATTGAATAATACTTTTAGACCAAACCAGTTTGAAGGTTTAATGAATAATAACCCAAACAAATACACTCCCCGGCGGGAAAACGAACCCCGGTCTCCTGAGTGACAGTCAGAGATACTTACCACTATACTACCGAGGATGACTGATGTACGAAATTGGTTAATATTTTTTAGATCAATTCAGTTTGAAAGTTTGATGAATTGAAACGGGAAAAAAGTATACACTCCCCGGCGGGGAATCGAACCCCGGTCTCCTGAGTGACAGTCAGAGATACTTACCACTATACTACGGAGGATTCCTGATGTGTGAAATGATAGGTTAATACTTTAAGACCAGTTCAGTTTGAATATTTGATGAATAATATATTTAAAAAAAGTATACACTTCCCGGCGGGAATAGAGCCCCGTCTCCTGAGTGACAGTCAGAGATACTTACCACTATACCACCGAGGATGACTGATGTACGAAATGATTGAATAATACTTTTAGACCAAACCAGTTTGAAGGTTTAATGAATAATAACCCAAACAAATACACTCCCAGGCGGGAAAACAAACCCCGGTCTCCTGAGTGACAGTCAGAGATACTTACCACTATACTACCGAGGATGACTGATGTACGAAATTGATTACTATTTTTAGATCAATTCAGTTTGAAAGTTTGATGAATTGAAACGGGAAAAAAGTATACACTCCCCGGCGGGGAATCGAACCCCGGTCTCCTGAGTGACAGTCAGAGATACTAATTACCACTATACTACCGAGGATGACTGATGTGTGAAATGATTGGTTAATACTTTAAGAACAGTTCAGTTTGAATGTTTGATGAATAAAAACGAAAAAAATATACACTCCCCGGCGGGGAATCGAACCCCGGTCTCCTGAGTGACAGTCAGAGATACTTACCATTATACTACCGAGGATTCCTGATGTGTGAAATGATAGGTTAATACTTTAAGACCAGTTCAGTTTGAATATTTGATGAATAATATATTTTTAAAAAGTATACACTCCCCGGCGGGAATCGAACCCCGTCTCCTGAGTTACAGTCAGAGATACTTACCACTATACCACCGAGGATGATTGATGTACGAAATGATTACTATTTTTTAGATCAATTCAGTTTGAAAGTTTAATGAATAATAATCCAAACAAATACACTCCCCGGCGGGAAAACGAACCCCGGTCTCCTGAGTGACAGTCAGAGATACTTACCACTATACTACCGAGGATGACTGATGTACGAAATTGGTTAATATTTTTTAGATCAATTCAGTTTGAAAGTTTGATGAATTGAAACGGGAAAAAAGTATACACTCCCCGGCGGGGAATCGAACCCCGGTCTCCTGAGTGACAGTCAGAGATACTTACCACTATACTACGGAGGATTCCTGATGTGTGAAATGATAGGTTAATACTTTAAGACCAGTTCAGTTTGAATATTTGATGAATAATATATTTAAAAAAAGTATACACTTCCCGGCGGGAATAGAGCCCCGTCTCCTGAGTGACAGTCAGAGATACTTACCACTATACCACCGAGGATGACTGATGTACGAAATGATTGAATAATACTTTTAGACCAAACCAGTTTGAAGGTTTAATGAATAATAACCCAAACAAATACACTCCCAGGCGGGAAAACAAACCCCGGTCTCCTGAGTGACAGTCAGAGATACTTACCACTATACTACCGAGGATTCCTGATGTGTGAAATGATAGGTTAATACTTTAAGACCAGTTCA
Source organism: Leptasterias polaris (assembly GCA_037783415.1). NCBI lineage: Eukaryota > Metazoa > Echinodermata > Asteroidea > Forcipulatida > Asteriidae > Leptasterias > Leptasterias polaris. The sequence continues at coordinate 238,681 of JAZGTN010000188.1, forward strand.
GTTTGAATATTTGATGAATAATATATTTTAAAAAAGTATACATTCCCCGGCGGGAATCGAACCCCGTCACCTGAGTGACAGTCAGAGATACTTATCACTATACTACCGAGGATTCCTGATGTGTCAAATGATTGGTTAATACTTTAAGACCAGTTCAGTTTGGAAGTTTGATGAATTGAAACGGGAAAAAAGTATACACTCCCCGGCGGGGAATCGAACCCCGGTCTCCTGAGTGATAGTCAGAGATACTTACCACTATACTACCGAGGATGACTGATGTACGAAATTGGTTAATATTTTTAGATCAATTCAGTTTGAAAGATTGATGAATTGAAACGGGAAAAAAGTATACACTCCCCGGCGGGGAATCGAACCCCGGTCTCCTGAGTGACAGTCAGAGATACTTACCACTATACTACCGAGGATTCCTGATGTGTGAAATGATAGGTTAATACTTTAAGACCAGTTCAGTTTGAATATTTGATGAATAATATATTTTTAAAAAGTATACACTCCCCGGCGGGAATAGAACCCCGTCTCCTGAGTGACAGTCAGAGATACTTACCACTATACCACCGAGGATGACTGATGCACGAAATTGGTTAATACTTTTAGACCAATTCAGTTTGAATATTTGATGAATAATATATTTTTTTAAAGTATACACTCCCCGGCGGGAATCGAACGCCGTCTCCTGAGTTACAGTCAGAGATACTTACCACTATACCACCGAGGATGACTGATGTACGAAATGATTGAATAATACTTTTAGACCAAACCAGTTTGAAGGTTTAATGAATAATAACCCAAACAAATACACTCCCCGGCGAGAAAACGAACCCCGGTCTCCTGAGAGACAGTCAGAGATACTTACCACTATACTACCGAGGATGACTGATGTACGAAATTGGTTAATATTTTTAGATCAATTCAGTTTGAAAGTTTGATGAATTGAAACGGGAAAAAGTATACACTCCCCGGCGGGGAATCGAACCCCGGTCTCCTGAGTGACAGTCAGAGATACTTACCACTATACTACCGAGGATTCCTGATGTGTGAAATGATAGGTTAATACTTTAAGACTAGTTCAGTTTGAATATTTGATGAATAATATATTTTTTTAAAGTATACACTCCCCGGCGGGAATCGAACCCCGTCTCCTGAGTTACAGTCAGAGATACTTACCACTATACCACCGAGGATGACTGATGTACGAAATGATTGAATAATACTTTTAGACCAAACCAGTTTGAAGGTTTAATGAATAATAACCCAAACAAATACACTCCCCGGCGGGAAAACGAACCCGGTCTCCTGAGTGACAGTCAGAGATACTTACCACTATACTACCGAGGATGACTGATGTACGAAATTGGTTAATATTTTTAGATCAATTCAGTTTGAAAGTTTGATGAATTGAAACGGGAAAAAAGTATACACTCCCGGCGGAGAATCGAACCCCGGTCTCCTGAGTGACAGTCAGAGATACTTACCACTATACTACCGAGGATTCCTGATGTGTGAAATGATAGGTTAATACTTTAAGACCAGTTCAGTTTGAATATTTGATGAATAATATATTTAAAAAAAGTATACACTTCCCGGCGGGAATAGAGCCCCGTCTCCTGAGTGACAGTCAGAGATACTTACCACTATACCACCGAGGATGACTGATGTACGAAATGATTGAATAATACTTTTAGACCAAACCAGTTTGAAGGTTTAATGAATAATAACCCAAACAAATACACTCCCAGGCGGGAAAACAAACCCCGGTCTCCTGAGTGACAGTCAGAGATACTTACCACTATACTACCGAGGATTCCTGATGTGTGAAATGATAGGTTAATACTTTAAGACCAGTTCAGTTTGAATATTTGATGAATAATATATTTTAAAAAAGTATACATTCCCCGGCGGGAATCGAACCCCGTCACCTGAGTGACAGTCAGAGATACTTATCACTATACTACCGAGGATTCCTGATGTGTCAAATGATTGGTTAATACTTTAAGACCAGTTCAGTTTGGAAGTTTGATGAATTGAAACGGGAAAAAAGTATACACTCCCCGGCGGGGAATCGAACCCCGGTCTCCTGAGTGATAGTCAGAGATACTTACCACTATACTACCGAGGATGACTGATGTACGAAATTGGTTAATATTTTTAGATCAATTCAGTTTGAAAGATTGATGAATTGAAACGGGAAAAAAGTATACACTCCCCGGCGGGGAATCGAACCCCGGTCTCCTGAGTGACAGTCAGAGATACTTACCACTATACTACCGAGGATTCCTGATGTGTGAAATGATAGGTTAATACTTTAAGACCAGTTCAGTTTGAATATTTGATGAATAATATATTTTTAAAAAGTATACACTCCCCGGCGGGAATAGAACCCCGTCTCCTGAGTGACAGTCAGAGATACTTACCACTATACCACCGAGGATGACTGATGCACGAAATTGGTTAATACTTTTAGACCAATTCAGTTTGAATATTTGATGAATAATATATTTTTTTAAAGTATACACTCCCCGGCGGGAATCGAACCCCGTCTCCTGAGTTACAGTCAGAGATACTTACCACTATACCACCGAGGATGACTGATGTACGAAATGATTGAATAATACTTTTAGACCAAACCAGTTTGAAGGTTTAATGAATAATAACCCAAACAAATACACTCCCCGGCGAGAAAACGAACCCCGGTCTCCTGAGAGACAGTCAGAGATACTTACCACTATACTACCGAGGATGACTGATGTACGAAATTGGTTAATATTTTTAGATCAATTCAGTTTGAAAGTTTGATGAATTGAAACGGGAAAAAGTATACACTCCCCGGCGGGGAATCGAACCCCGGTCTCCTGAGTGACAGTCAGAGATACTTACCACTATACTACCGAGGATTCCTGATGTGTGAAATGATAGGTTAATACTTTAAGACTAGTTCAGTTTGAATATTTGATGAATAATATATTTTTTTAAAGTATACACTCCCCGGCGGGAATCGAACCCCGTCTCCTGAGTTACAGTCAGAGATACTTACCACTATACCACCGAGGATGACTGATGTACGAAATGATTGAATAATACTTTTAGACCAAACCAGTTTGAAGGTTTAATGAATAATAACCCAAACAAATACACTCCCCGGCGGGAAAACGAACCCGGTCTCCTGAGTGACAGTCAGAGATACTTACCACTATACTACCGAGGATGACTGATGTACGAAATTGGTTAATATTTTTAGATCAATTCAGTTTGAAAGTTTGATGAATTGAAACGGGAAAAAAGTATACACTCCCGGCGGAGAATCGAACCCCGGTCTCCTGAGTGACAGTCAGAGATACTTACCACTATACTACCGAGGATTCCTGATGTGTGAAATGATAGGTTAATACTTTAAGACCAGTTCAGTTTGAATATTTGATGAATAATATATTTGTAAAAAGTATACACTCCCCGGCGGGAATAGAACCCCGTCTCCTGAGTGACAGTCAGAGATACTTACCACTATACCACCGAGGATGACTGATGTACGAAATGATTGAATAATACTTTTAGACCAAACCAGTTTGAAGGTTTAATGAATAATAACCCAAACAAATACACTCCCAGGCGGGAAAACGAACCCCGGTCTCCTGAGTGACAGTCAGAGATACTTACCACTATACTACCGAGGATGACTGATTTACGAAATTGGTTAATATTTTTAGATCAATTCAGTTTGAAAGTTTGATGAATTGAAACGGGAAAAAAAGTATACACTCCCCGGCGGGGAATCGAACCCCGGTCTCCTGAGTGACAGTCAGAGATACTTACCACTATACTACCGAGGATTCCTGATGTGTGAAATGATAGGTTAATACTTTAAGACCAGTTCAGTTTGAATATTTGATGAATAATATATTTTTAAAAAGTATACATTCCCCGGCGGGAATCGAACCCCGTCACCTGAGTGACAGTCAGAGATACTTATCACTATACTACCGAGGATTCCTGATGTGTGAAATGATTGGTTAATACTTTAAGACCAGTTCAGTTTGGAAGTTTGATGAATTGAAACGGGAAAAAAGTATACACTCCCCGGGGGGGAATCGAACCCCGGTCTCCTTAGAGACAGTCAGAGATACTTACCACTATACTACCGAGGATGACTGATGTACGAAATTGGTTAATATTTTTAGATCAATTCAGTTTGAAAGTTTGATGAATTGAAACGGGAAAAAGTATACACTCCCCGGCGGGGAATCGAACCCCGGTCTCCTGAGTGACAGTCAGAGATACTTACCACTATACTACCGAGGATTCCTGATGTGTGAAATGATAGGTTAATACTTTAAGACTAGTTCAGTTTGAATATTTGATGAATAATATATTTTTAAAAAGTATACACTCCCCGGCGGGAATAGAACCCCGTCTCCTGAGTGACAGTCAGAGATACTTATCACTATACCACCGAGGATGACTGATGTGTCAAATGATTGAATAATACTTTTAGACCAAACCAGTTTGAAGGTTTAATGAATAATAACCCAAACAAATACACTCCCCGGCGGGAAAACGAACCCCGGTCTCCTGAGTGACAGTCAGAGATACTTACCACTATACTACCGAGGATGACTGATGTACGAAATTGGTTAATATTTTTTAGATCAATTCAGTTTGAAAGTTTGATGAATTGAAACGGGAAAAAAGTATACACTCCCCGGCGGGGAATCGAACCCCGGTCTCCTGAGTGACAGTCAGAGATACTTACCACTATACTACGGAGGATTCCTGATGTGTGAAATGATAGGTTAATACTTTAAGACCAGTTCAGTTTGAATATTTGATGAATAATATATTAAAAAAAAAGTATACACTTCCCGGCGGGGAATAGAACCCCGTCTCCTGAGTGACAGTCAGAGATACTTACCACTATACCACCGAGGATGACTGATGTACGAAATGATTGAATAATACTTTTAGACCAAACCAGTTTGAAGGTTTAATGAATAATAACCCAAACAAATACACTCCCAGGCGGGAAAACAAACCCCGGTCTCCTGAGTGACAGTCAGAGATACTTACCACTATACTACCGAGGATGACTAATGTACGAAATTGGTTAATATTTTTTGATCAATTCAGTTTGAAAGTTTGATGAATTGAAACGGAAAAAAAGTATACACTCCCCGGCGGGGAATCGAACCCCGGTCTCCTTAGTGACAGTCAGAGATACTTACCACTATACTACCGAGGATTCCTGATGTGTAAAATGATTGGTTAATACTTTAAGACCAGTTCAGTTTGTAAGTTTGATGAATTGAAACGGGAAAAAAAGTACACACTCCCCGGCGGGGAATCGAACCCCGGTCTCCTGAGTGACAGTCAGAGATACTTACCACTATACTACCGAGGATGACTGATGTACGAAATTGGTTAATACTTTTAGACCAATTCAGTTTGAATATTTGATGAATAATATATTTTTAAAAAGTATACACTCCCCGGCGGGAATCGAACCCCGTCTCCTGAGTTACAGTCAGAGATACTTACCACTATACTACCGAGGATGACTGATGTACGAAATTGGTTAATATTTTTTGATCAATTCAGTTTGAAAGTTTGATGAATTGAAACGGGAAAAAAGTATACACTCCCCGGCGGGGAATCGAACCCCGGTCTCCTGAGTGACAGTCAGAGATACTTACCACTATACTACCGAGGATTCCTGATGTGTGAAATGATTGGTTAATACTTTAAGACCAGTTCAGTTTGGAAGTTTGATGAATTGAAACGGGAAAAAAGTACACACTCCCCGGCGGGGAATCGAACCCCGGTCTCCTGAGTGACAGTCAGAGATACTTACCACTATACTACCGAGGATGACTGATGTACGAAATTGGTTAATACTTTTAGACCAATTCAGTTTGAATATTTGATGAATAATATATTTTTTTAAATTATACACTCCCCGGCGGGAATCGAACCCCGTCTCCTGAGTTACAGTCAGAGATACTTACCACTATACCACCGAGGATGACTGATGTACGAAATGATTGAATAATACTTTTAGACCAAACCAGTTTGAAGGTTTAATGAATAATAACCCAAACAAATACACTCCCCGGCGGGAAAACGAACCCCGGTCTCCTGAGTGACAGTCAGAGATACTTACCACTATACTACCGAGGATGACTGATGTACGAAATTGGTTAATATTTTTAGATCAATTCAGTTTGAAAGTTTGATGAATTGAAACGGGAAAAAAGTACACACTCCCCGGCGGGGAATCGAACCCCGGTCTCCAGAGTGACAGTCAGAGATACTTACCACTATACTACCGAGGATGACTGATGTACGAAATTGGTTAATACTTTTAGACCAATTCAGTTTGAATATTTGATGAATAATATATTTTTTAAAAGAATACACTCCCCGGCGGGAATCGAACCCCGTCTCCTGAGTTACAGTCAGAGATACTTACCACTATACCACCGAGGATGACTGATGTACGAAATGATTGAATAATACTTTTAGACCAAACCAGTTTGAAGGTTTAATGAATAATAACCCAAACAAATACACTCCCCGGCGGGAAAACGAACCCCGGTCTCCTGAGTGACAGTCAGAGATACTTACCAGTATACTACCGAGGATGACTGATGTACGAAATTGGTTAATATTTTTAGATCAATTCAGTTTGAAAGTTTGATGAATTGAAACGGGAAAAAAGTATACACTCTCCGGCGGGGAATCGAACCCCGGTCTCCTGAGTGACAGTCAGAGATACTTACCACTATACTACCGAGGATTCCTGATGTGTGAAATGATTGGTTAATACTTTAAGACCAGTTCAGTTTGGAAGTTTGATGAATTGAAACGGGAAAAAAGTATACACTCCCAGGCGGGGAATCGAACCCCGTCTCCTGAGTTACAGTCAGAGATACTTACCACTATACTACCGAGGATGACTGATGTACGAAATTGGTTAATACTTTTAGACCAATTCAGTTTGAATGTTTGATGAATAAAAACGAAAAAATATACAGTTCCCGGCAGGGAATCGAACCCCGTCTCCTGAGTTACAGTCAGAGATACTTACCACTATACCACCGAGGATGACTGATGTACGAAATGATTGAATAATACTTTTAGACCAAACCAGTTTGAAGGTTTAATGAATAATAACCCAAACAAATACACTCCCCGGCGGGAAAACGAACCCCGGTCTCCTGAGTGACAGTCAAAGATACTTACCACTATACTACCGAGGATGACTGATGTACGAAATTGGTTAATATTTTTTAGATCAATTCAGTTTGAAAGTTTGATGAATTGAAACGGGAAAAAAGTATACACTCCCCGGCGGGGAATCGAACCCCGGTCTCCTGAGTGACAGTCAGAGATACTTACCACTATACTACCGAGGATTCCTGATGTGTGAAATGATAGGTTAATACTTTAAGACCAGTTCAGTTTGAATATTTGATGAATAATATATTTAAAAAAAGTATACACTCCCCGGCGGGAATAGAGCCCCGTCTCCTGAGTGACAGTCAGAGATACTTACCACTATACCACCGAGGATGACTGATGTGTGAAATGATAGGTTAATACTTTAAGACCAGTTCAGTTTGAATATTTGATGAATAATATATTTTAAAAAAGTATACATTCCCCGGCGGGAATCGAACCCCGTCACCTGAGTGACAGTCAGAGATACTTATCACTATACTACCGAGGATTCCTGATGTTTGAAATGATTGGTTAATACTTTAAGACCAGTTCAGTTTGGAAGTTTGATGAATTGAAACGGGAAAAAAGTATACACTCCCCGGCGGGGAATCGAACCCCGGTCTCCTGAGTGATAGTCAGAGATACTTACCACTATACTACCGAGGATGACTGATGTACGAAATTGGTTAATATTTTTAGATCAATTCAGTTTGAAAGTTTGATGAATTGAAACGGGAAAAAAGTATACACTCCCCGGCGGGGAATCGAACCCCGGTCTCATGAGTGACAGTCAGAGATACTTACCACTATACTACCGAGGATTCCTGATGTGTGAAATGATAGGTTAATACTTTAAGACCAGTTCAGTTTGAATATTTGATGAATAATATATTTTTAAAAAGTATACACTCCCCGGCGGGAATAGAACCCCGTCTCCTGAGTGACAGTCAGAGATACTTACCACTATACCACCGAGGATGACTGATGTGTCAAATGATTGGTTAATCCTTTAAGACCAGTTCAGTTTGAATGTTTGATGAATAAAAACCCAAACAAATACACTCCCCGGCGGGAATCGAACCCCGTCTCCTGAGTTACAGTCAGAGATACTTACCACTATACCACCGAGGATGACTGATGTACGAAATGATTGAATAATACTTTTAGACCAAACCAGTTTGAAGGTTTAATGAATAATAACCCAAACAAATACACTCCCCGGCGGGAAAACGAACCCCGGTCTCCTGAGAGACAGTCAGAGATACTTACCACTATACTACCGAGGATGACTGATGTACGAAATTGGTTAATATTTTTAGATCAATTCAGTTTGAAAGTTTGATGAATTGAAACGGGAAAAAGTATACACTCCCCGGCGGGAATCGAACCCCGTCTCCTGAGTTACTGTCAGAGATACTTACCACTATACCACCGAGGATGACTGATGTACGAAATGATTGAATAATACTTTTAGACCAAACCAGTTTGAATGTTTAATGAATAATAACCCAAACAAATACACTCCCCGGCGGGAAAACGAACCCGGTCTCCTGAGTGACAGTCAGAGATACTTACCACTATACTACCGAGGATGACTGATGTACGAAATTGGTTAATATTTTTAGATCAATTCAGTTTGAAAGTTTGATGAATTGAAACGGGAAAAAAGTATACACTCCCGGCGGGGAATCGAACCCCGGTCTCCTGAGTGACAGTCAGAGATACTTACCACTATACTACCGAGGATTCCTGATGTGTGAAATGATAGGTTAATACTTTAAGACCAGTTCAGTTTGAATATTTGATGAATAATATATTTGTAAAAAGTATACACTCCCCGGCGGGAATAGAACCCCGTCTCCTGAGTGACAGTCAGAGATACTTACCACTATACCACCGAGGATGACTGATGTACGAAATGATTGAATAATACTTTTAGACCAAACCAGTTTGAAGGTTTAATGAATAATAACCCAAACAAATACACTCCCAGGCGGGAAAACGAACCCCGGTCTCCTGAGTGACAGTCAGAGATACTTACCACTATACTACCGAGGATGACTGATTTACGAAATTGGTTAATATTTTTAGATCAATTCAGTTTGAAAGTTTGATGAATTGAAACGGGAAAAAAAGTATACACTCCCCGGCGGGGAATCGAACCCCGGTCTCCTGAGTGACAGTCAGAGATACTTACCACTATACTACCGAGGATTCCTGATGTGTGAAATGATAGGTTAATACTTTAAGACCAGTTCAGTTTGAATATTTGATGAATAATATATTTTTAAAAAGTATACATTCCCCGGCGGGAATCGAACCCCGTCACCTGAGTGACAGTCAGAGATACTTATCACTATACTACCGAGGATTCCTGATGTGTGAAATGATTGGTTAATACTTTAAGACCAGTTCAGTTTGGAAGTTTGATGAATTGAAACGGGAAAAAAGTATACACTCCCCGGCGGGGAATCGAACCCCTGTCTCCTGAGAGACAGTCAGAGATACTTACCACTATACTACCGAGGATGACTGATGTACGAAATTGGTTAATATTTTTAGATCAATTCAGTTTGAAAGTTTGATGAATTGAAACGGGAAAAAGTATACACTCCCCGGCGGGGAATCGAACCCCGGTCTCCTGAGTGACAGTCAGAGATACTTACCACTATACTACCGAGGATTCCTGATGTGTGAAATGATAGGTTAATACTTTAAGACTAGTTCAGTTTGAATATTTGATGAATAATATATTTTTAAAAAGTATACACTCCCCGGCGGGAATAGAACCCCGTCTCCTGAGTGACAGTCAGAGATACTTACCACTATACCACCGAGGATGACTGATGTGTCAAATGATTGGTTAATCCTTTAAGACCAGTTCAGTTTGAATGTTTGATGAATAAAAACCCAAACAAATACACTCCCCGGCGGGAAAACGAACCCCGGTCTCCTGAGAGACAGTCAGAGATACTTACCACTATACTACCGAGGATGACTGATGTACGAAATTGGTTAATATTTTTAGATCAATTCAGTTTGAAAGTTTGATGAATTGAAACGGGAAAAAGTATACACTCCCCGGCGGGGAATCGAACCCCGGTCTCCTGAGTGACAGTCAGAGATACTTACCACTATACTACCGAGGATTCCTGATGTGTGAAATGATAGGTTAATACTTTAAGACTAGTTCAGTTTGAATATTTGATGAATAATATATTTTTAAAAAGTATACACTCCCCGGCGGGAATCGAACCCCGTCTCCTGAGTTACAGTCAGAGATACTTACCACTATACCACCGAGGATGACTGATGTACGAAATGATTGAATAATACTTTTAGACCAAACCAGTTTGAAGGTTTAATGAATAATAACCCAAACAAATACACTCCCCGGCGGGAAAACGAACCCGGTCTCCTGAGTGACAGTCAGAGATACTTACCACTAAACTACCGAGGATGACTGATGTACGAAATTGGTTAATATTTTTAGATCAATTCAGTTTGAAAGTTTGATGAATAAAAACGAAAAAATATACAGTTCCCGGCAGGGAATCGAACCCCGTCTCCTGAGTTACAGTCAGAGATACTTACCACTATACCACCGAGGATGACTGATGTACGAAATGATTGAATAATACTTTTAGACCAAACCAGTTTGAAGGTTTAATGAATAATAACCCAAACAAATACACTCCCCGGCGGGAAAACGAACCCCGGTCTCCTGAGTGACAGTCAGAGATACTTACCACTATACTACCGAGGATGACTGATGTGCGAAATTGGTTAATATTGTTTAGATCAATTCAGTTTGAAAGTTTGATGAATTGAAACGGGAAAAAAGTATACACTCCCCGGCGGGGAATCGAACCCCGGTCTCCTGAGTGACAGTCAGAGATACTTACCACTATACTACCGAGGATTCCTGATGTGTGAAATGATAGGTTAATACTTTAAGACCAGTTCAGTTTGAATATTTGATGAATAATATATTTAAAAAAAGTATACACTCCCCGGCGGGAATAGAGCCCCGTCTCCTGAGTGACAGTCAGAGATACTTACCACTATACCACCGAGGATGACTGATGTGTGAAATGATAGGTTAATACTTTAAGACCAGTTCAGTTTGAATATTTGATGAATAATATATTTTAAAAAAGTATACATTCCCCGGCGGGAATCGAACCCCGTCACCTGAGTGACAGTCAGAGATACTTATCACTATACTACCGAGGATTCCTGATGTGTGAAATGATTGGTTAATACTTTAAGACCAGTTCAGTTTGGAAGTTTGATGAATTGAAACGGGAAAAAAGTATACACTCCCCGGCGGGGAATCGAACCCCGGTCTCCTGAGTGATAGTCAGAGATACTTACCACTATACTACCGAGGATGACTGATGTACGAAATTGGTTAATATTTTTAGATCAATTCAGTTTGAAAGTTTGATGAATTGAAACGGGAAAAAAGTATACACTCCCCGGCGGGGAATCGAACCCCGGTCTCCTGAGTGACAGTCAGAGATACTTACCACTATACTACCGAGGATTCCTGATGTGTGAAATGATAGGTTAATACTTTAAGACCAGTTCAGTTTGAATATTTGATGAATAATATATTTTTAAAAAGTATACACTCCCCGGCGGGAATAGAACCCCGTCTCCTGAGTGACAGTCAGAGATACTTACCACTATACCACCGAGGATGACTGATGTGTCAAATGATTGGTTAATCCTTTAAGACCAGTTCAGTTTGAATGTTTGATGAATAAAAACCCAAACAAATACACTCCCCGGCGGGAAAACGAACCCCGGTCTCCTGAGAGACAGTCAGAGATACTTACCACTATACTACCGAGGATGACTGATGTACGAAATTGGTTAATATTTTTAGATCAATTCAGTTTGAAAGTTTGATGAATTGAAACGGGAAAAAGTATACACTCCCCGGCGGGGAATCGAACCCCGGTCTCCTGAGTGACAGTCAGAGATACTTACCACTATACTACCGAGGATTCCTGATGTGTGAAATGATAGGTTAATACTTTAAGACTAGTTCAGTTTGAATATTTGATGAATAATATATTTTTAAAAAGTATACACTCCCCGGCGGGAATCGAACCCCGTCTCCTGAGTTACAGTCAGAGATACTTACCACTATACCACCGAGGATGACTGATGTACGAAATGATTGAATAATACTTTTAGACCAAACCAGTTTGAAGGTTTAATGAATAATAACCCAAACAAATACACTCCCCGGCGGGAAAACGAACCCCGGTCTCCTGAGAGACAGTCAGAGATACTTACCGCTATACTACCGAGGATGACTGATGTACGAAATTGGTTAATATTTTTAGATCAATTCAGTTTGAAAGTTTGATGAATTGAAACGGGAAAAAGTATACACTCCCCGGCGGGAATCGAACCCCGTCTCCTGAGTTACAGTCAGAGATACTTACCACTATACCACCGAGGATGACTGATTTACGAAATGATTGAATAATACTTTTAGACCAAACCAGTTTGAATGTTTAATGAATAATAACCCAAACAAATACACTCCCCGGCGGGAAAACGAACCCGGTCTCCTGAGTGACAGTCAGAGATACTTACCACTATACTACCGAGGATGACTGATGTACGAAATTGGTTAATATTTTTAGATCAATTCAGTTTGAAAGTTTGATGAATTGAAACGGGAAAAAGTATACACTCCCCGGCGGGGAATCGAACCCCGGTCTCCTGAGTGACAGTCAGAGATACTTACCACTATACTACCGAGGATTCCTGATGTGTGAAATGATAGGTTAATACTTTAAGACTAGTTCAGTTTGAATATTTGATGAATAATATATTTTTAAAAAGTATACACTCCCCGGCGGGAATCGAACCCCGTCTCCTGAGTTACAGTCAGAGATACTTACCACTATACCACCGAGGATGACTGATGTACGAAATGATTGAATAATACTTTTAGACCAAACCAGTTTGAAGGTTTAATGAATAATAACCCAAACAAATACACTCCCCGGCGGGAAAACGAACCCGGTCTCCTGAGTGACAGTCAGAGATACTTACCACTAAACTACCGAGGATGACTGATGTACGAAATTGGTTAATATTTTTAGATCAATTCAGTTTGAAAGTTTGATGAATAAAAACGAAAAAATATACAGTTCCCGGCAGGGAATCGAACCCCGTCTCCTGAGTTACAGTCAGAGATACTTACCACTATACCACCGAGGATGACTGATGTACGAAATGATTGAATAATACTTTTAGACCAAACCAGTTTGAAGGTTTAATGAATAATAACCCAAACAAATACACTCCCCGGCGGGAAAACGAACCCCGGTCTCCTGAGTGACAGTCAGAGATACTTACCACTATACTACCGAGGATGACTGATGTGCGAAATTGGTTAATATTGTTTAGATCAATTCAGTTTGAAAGTTTGATGAATTGAAACGGGAAAAAAGTATACACTCCCCGGCGGGGAATCGAACCCCGGTCTCCTGAGTGACAGTCAGAGATACTTACCACTATACTACCGAGGATTCCTGATGTGTGAAATGATAGGTTAATACTTTAAGACCAGTTCAGTTTGAATATTTGATGAATAATATATTTAAAAAAAGTATACACTCCCCGGCGGGAATAGAGCCCCGTCTCCTGAGTGACAGTCAGAGATACTTACCACTATACCACCGAGGATGACTGATGTGTGAAATGATAGGTTAATACTTTAAGACCAGTTCAGTTTGAATATTTGATGAATAATATATTTTAAAAAAGTATACATTCCCCGGCGGGAATCGAACCCCGTCACCTGAGTGACAGTCAGAGATACTTATCACTATACTACCGAGGATTCCTGATGTGTGAAATGATTGGTTAATACTTTAAGACCAGTTCAGTTTGGAAGTTTGATGAATTGAAACGGGAAAAAAGTATACACTCCCCGGCGGGGAATCGAACCCCGGTCTCCTGAGTGATAGTCAGAGATACTTACCACTATACTACCGAGGATGACTGATGTACGAAATTGGTTAATATTTTTAGATCAATTCAGTTTGAAAGTTTGATGAATTGAAACGGGAAAAAAGTATACACTCCCCGGCGGGGAATCGAACCCCGGTCTCCTGAGTGACAGTCAGAGATACTTACCACTATACTACCGAGGATTCCTGATGTGTGAAATGATAGGTTAATACTTTAAGACCAGTTCAGTTTGAATATTTGATGAATAATATATTTTTAAAAAGTATACACTCCCCGGCGGGAATAGAACCCCGTCTCCTGAGTGACAGTCAGAGATACTTACCACTATACCACCGAGGATGACTGATGTGTCAAATGATTGGTTAATCCTTTAAGACCAGTTCAGTTTGAATGTTTGATGAATAAAAACCCAAACAAATACACTCCCCGGCGGGAAAACGAACCCCGGTCTCCTGAGAGACAGTCAGAGATACTTACCACTATACTACCGAGGATGACTGATGTACGAAATTGGTTAATATTTTTAGATCAATTCAGTTTGAAAGTTTGATGAATTGAAACGGGAAAAAGTATACACTCCCCGGCGGGGAATCGAACCCCGGTCTCCTGAGTGACAGTCAGAGATACTTACCACTATACTACCGAGGATTCCTGATGTGTGAAATGATAGGTTAATACTTTAAGACTAGTTCAGTTTGAATATTTGATGAATAATATATTTTTAAAAAGTATACACTCCCCGGCGGGAATCGAACCCCGTCTCCTGAGTTACAGTCAGAGATACTTACCACTATACCACCGAGGATGACTGATGTACGAAATGATTGAATAATACTTTTAGACCAAACCAGTTTGAAGGTTTAATGAATAATAACCCAAACAAATACACTCCCCGGCGGGAAAACGAACCCCGGTCTCCTGAGAGACAGTCAGAGATACTTACCGCTATACTACCGAGGATGACTGATGTACGAAATTGGTTAATATTTTTAGATCAATTCAGTTTGAAAGTTTGATGAATTGAAACGGGAAAAAGTATACACTCCCCGGCGGGAATCGAACCCCGTCTCCTGAGTTACAGTCAGAGATACTTACCACTATACCACCGAGGATGACTGATTTACGAAATGATTGAATAATACTTTTAGACCAAACCAGTTTGAATGTTTAATGAATAATAACCCAAACAAATACACTCCCCGGCGGGAAAACGAACCCGGTCTCCTGAGTGACAGTCAGAGATACTTACCACTATACTACCGAGGATGACTGATGTACGAAATTGGTTAATATTTTTAGATCAATTCAGTTTGAAAGTTTGATGAATTGAAACGGGAAAAAAGTATACACTCCCGGCGGGGAATCGAACCCCGGTCTCCTGAGTGACAGTCAGAGATACTTACCACTATACTACCGAGGATTCCTGATGTGTGAAATGATAGGTTAATACTTTAAGACCAGTTCAGTTTGAATATTTGATGAATAATATATTTGTAAAAAGTATACACTCCCCGGCGGGAATAGAACCCCGTCTCCTGAGTGACAGTCAGAGATACTTACCACTATACCACCGAGGATGACTGATGTACGAAATGATTGAATAATACTTTTAGACCAAACCAGTTTGAAGGTTTAATGAATAATAACCCAAACAAATACACTCCCAGGCGGGAAAACGAACCCCGGTCTCCTGAGTGACAGTCAGAGATACTTACCACTATACTACCGAGGATGACTGATTTACGAAATTGGTTAATATTTTTAGATCAATTCAGTTTGAAAGTTTGATGAATTGAAACGGGAAAAAAAGTATACACTCCCCGGCGGGGAATCGAACCCCGGTCTCCTGAGTGACAGTCAGAGATACTTACCACTATACTACCGAGGATTCCTGATGTGTGAAATGATAGGTTAATACTTTAAGACCAGTTCAGTTTGAATATTTGATGAATAATATATTTTTAAAAAGTATACATTCCCCGGCGGGAATCGAACCCCGTCACCGATGAATTGAAACGGGAAAAAGTATACACTCCCCGGCGGGGAATCGAACCCCGGTCTCCTGAGTGACAGTCAGAGATACTTACCACTATACTACCGAGGATTCCTGATGTGTGAAATGATAGGTTAATACTTTAAGACTAGTTCAGTTTGAATATTTGATGAATAATATATTTTTAAAAAGTATACACTCCCCGGCGGGAATAGAACCCCGTCTCCTGAGTGACAGTCAGAGATACTTACCACTATACCACCGAGGATGACTGATGTGTCAAATGATTGGTTAATCCTTTAAGACCAGTTCAGTTTGAATGTTTGATGAATAAAAACCCAAACAAATACACTCCCCGGCGGGAAAACGAACCCCGGTCTCCTGAGAGACAGTCAGAGATACTTACCACTATACTACCGAGGATGACTGATGTACGAAATTGGTTAATATTTTTAGATCAATTCAGTTTGAAAGTTTGATGAATTGAAACGGGAAAAAGTATACACTCCCCGGCGGGGAATCGAACCCCGGTCTCCTGAGTGACAGTCAGAGATACTTACCACTATACTACCGAGGATTCCTGATGTGTGAAATGATAGGTTAATACTTTAAGACTAGTTCAGTTTGAATATTTGATGAATAATATATTTTTAAAAAGTATACACTCCCCGGCGGGAATCGAACCCCGTCTCCTGAGTTACAGTCAGAGATACTTACCACTATACCACCGAGGATGACTGATGTACGAAATGATTGAATAATACTTTTAGACCAAACCAGTTTGAAGGTTTAATGAATAATAACCCAAACAAATACACTCCCCGGCGGGAAAACGAACCCCGGTCTCCTGAGTGACAGTCAGAGATACTTACCACTATACTACCGAGGATGACTGATGTGCGAAATTGGTTAATATTGTTTAGATCAATTCAGTTTGAAAGTTTGATGAATTGAAACGGGAAAAAAGTATACACTCCCCGGCGGGGAATCGAACCCCGGTCTCCTGAGTGACAGTCAGAGATACTTACCACTATACTACCGAGGATTCCTGATGTGTGAAATGATAGGTTAATACTTTAAGACCAGTTCAGTTTGAATATTTGATGAATAATATATTTAAAAAAAGTATACACTCCCCGGCGGGAATAGAGCCCCGTCTCCTGAGTGACAGTCAGAGATACTTACCACTATACCACCGAGGATGACTGATGTGTGAAATGATAGGTTAATACTTTAAGACCAGTTCAGTTTGAATATTTGATGAATAATATATTTTAAAAAAGTATACATTCCCCGGCGGGAATCGAACCCCGTCACCTGAGTGACAGTCAGAGATACTTATCACTATACTACCGAGGATTCCTGATGTGTGAAATGATTGGTTAATACTTTAAGACCAGTTCAGTTTGGAAGTTTGATGAATTAAAACGGGAAAAAAGTATACACTCCCCGGCGGGGAATCGAACCCCGGTCTCCTGAGTGATAGTCAGAGATACTTACCACTATACTACCGAGGATGACTGATGTACGAAATTGGTTAATATTTTTAGATCAATTCAGTTTGAAAGTTTGATGAATTGAAACGGGAAAAAAGTATACACTCCCCGGCGGGGAATCGGACCCCGGTCTCCTGAGTGACAGTCAGAGATACTTACCACTATACTACCGAGGATTCCTGATGTGTGAAATGATAGGTTAATACTTTAAGACCAGTTCAGTTTGAATATTTGATGAATAATATATTTTTAAAAAGTATACACTCCCCGGCGGGAATAGAACCCCGTCTCCTGAGTGACAGTCAGAGATACTTACCACTATACCACCGAGGATGACTGATGTGTCAAATGATTGGTTAATCCTTTAAGACCAGTTCAGTTTGAATGTTTGATGAATAAAAACCCAAACAAATACACTCCCCGGCGGGAAAACGAACCCCGGTCTCCTGAGAGACAGTCAGAGATACTTACCACTATACTACCGAGGATGACTGATGTACGAAATTGGTTAATATTTTTAGATCAATTCAGTTTGAAAGTTTGATGAATTGAAACGGGAAAAAGTATACACTCCCCGGCGGGGAATCGAACCCCGGTCTCCTGAGTGACAGTCAGAGATACTTACCACTATACTACCGAGGATTCCTGATGTGTGAAATGATAGGTTAATACTTTAAGACTAGTTCAGTTTGAATATTTGATGAATAATATATTTTTAAAAAGTATACACTCCCCGGCGGGAATCGAACCCCGTCTCCTGAGTTACAGTCAGAGATACTTACCACTATACCACCGAGGATGACTGATGTACGAAATGATTGAATAATACTTTTAGACCAAACCAGTTTGAAGGTTTAATGAATAATAACCCAAACAAATACACTCCCCGGCGGGAAAACGAACTCCGGTCTCCTGAGAGACAGTCAGAGATACTTACCGCTATACTACCGAAGATGACTGATGTACGAAATTGGTTAATATTTTTAGATCAATTCAGTTTGAAAGTTTGATGAATTGAAACGGGAAAAAGTATACACTCCCCGGCGGGAATCGAACCCCGTCTCCTGAGTTACAGTCAGAGATACTTACCACTATACCACCGAGGATGACTGATGTACGAAATGATTGAATAATACTTTTAGACCAAACCAGTTTGAATGTTTAATGAATAATAACCCAAACAAATACACTCCCCGGCGGGAAAACGAACCCGGTCTCCTGAGTGACAGTCAGAGATACTTACCACTATACTACCGAGGATGACTGATGTACGAAATTGGTTAATATTTTTAGATCAATTCAGTTTGAAAGTTTGATGAATTGAAACGGGAAAAAAGTATACACTCCCGGCGGGGAATCGAACCCCGGTCTCCTGAGTGACAGTCAGAGATACTTACCACTATACTACCGAGGATTCCTGATGTGTGAAATGATAGGTTAATACTTTAAGACCAGTTCAGTTTGAATATTTGATGAATAATATATTTGTAAAAAGTATACACTCCCCGGCGGGAATAGAACCCCGTCTCCTGAGTGACAGTCAGAGATACTTACCACTATACCACCGAGGATGACTGATGTACGAAATGATTGAATAATACTTTTAGACCAAACCAGTTTGAAGGTTTAATGAATAATAACCCAAACAAATACACTCCCAGGCGGGAAAACGAACCCCGGTCTCCTGAGTGACAGTCAGAGATACTTACCACTATACTACCGAGGATGACTGATTTACGAAATTGGTTAATATTTTTAGATCAATTCAGTTTGAAAGTTTGATGAATTGAAACGGGAAAAAAAGTATACACTCCCCGGCGGGGAATCGAACCCCGGTCTCCTGAGTGACAGTCAGAGATACTTACCACTATACTACCGAGGATTCCTGATGTGTGAAATGATAGGTTAATACTTTAAGACGAGTTCAGTTTGAATATTTGATGAATAATATATTTTTAAAAAGTATACATTCCCCGGCGGGAATCGAACCCCGTCACCTGAGTGACAGTCAGAGATACTTATCACTATACTACCGAGGATTCCTGATGTGTGAAATGATTGGTTAATACTTTAAGACCAGTTCAGTTTGGAAGTTTGATGAATTGAAACGGGAAAAAAGTATACACTCCCCGGCGGGGAATCGAACCCCTGTCTCCTGAGAGACAGTCAGAGATACTTACCACTATACTACCGAGGATGACTGATGTACGAAATTGGTTAATATTTTTAGATCAATTCAGTTTGAAAGTTTGATGAATTGAAACGGGAAAAAGTATACACTCCCCGGCGGGGAATCGAACCCCGGTCTCCTGAGTGACAGTCAGAGATACTTACCACTATACTACCGAGGATTCCTGATGTGTGAAATGATAGGTTAATACTTTAAGACTAGTTCAGTTTGAATATTTGATGAATAATATATTTTTAAAAAGTATACACTCCCCGGCGGGAATAGAACCCCGTCTCCTGAGTGACAGTCAGAGATACTTACCAGTATACCACCGAGGATGACTGATGTGTCAAATGATTGGTTAATCCTTTAAGACCAGTTCAGTTTGAATGTTTGATGAATAAAAACCCAAACAAATACACTCCCCGGCGGGAAAACGAACCCCGGTCTCCTGAGTGACAGTCAGAGATACTTACCACTATACTACCGAGGATGACTGATTTACGAAATTGGTTAATATTTTTAGATCAATTCAGTTTGAAAGTTTGATGAATTGAAACGGGAAAAAAGTATACACTCCCGGCGGGGAATCGAACCCCGGTCTCCTGAGTGACAGTCAGAGATACTTACCACTATACTACCGAGGATTCCTGATGTGTGAAATGATAGGTTAATACTTTAAGACCAGTTCAGTTTGAATATTTGATGAATAATATATTTGTAAAAAGTATACACTCCCCGGCGGGAATAGAACCCCGTCTCCTGAGTGACAGTCAGAGATACTTACCACTATACCACCGAGGATGACTGATGTACGAAATGATTGAATAATACTTTTAGACCAAACCAGTTTGAAGGTTTAATGAATAATAACCCAAACAAATACACTCCCAGGCGGGAAAACGAACCCCGGTCTCCTGAGTGACAGTCAGAGATACTTACCACTATACTACCGAGGATGACTGATTTACGAAATTGGTTAATATTTTTAGATCAATTCAGTTTGAAAGTTTGATGAATTGAAACGGGAAAAAAAGTATACACTCCCCGGCGGGGAATCGAACCCCGGTCTCCTGAGTGACAGTCAGAGATACTTACCACTATACTACCGAGGATTCCTGATGTGTGAAATGATTGGGTAATACTTTAAGACCAGTTCAGTTTGAATATTTGATGAATAATATATTTTTAAAAAGTATACACTCCCCGGTGGGAATCGAACCCCGTCTCCTGAGTTACAGTCAGAGATACTTACCACTATACCACCGAGGATGACTGATGTACGAAATGATTGAATAATACTTTTAGACCAAACCAGTTTGAAGGTTTAATGAATAATAACCCAAACAAATACACTCCCCGGCGGGAAAACGAACCCCGGTCTCCTGAGTGACAGTCAGAGATACTTACCACTATACTACCGAGGATGACTGATGTACGAAATTGGTTAATATTTTTAGATCAATTCAGTTTGAAAGTTTGATGAATTGAAACGGGAAAAAGTATACACTCCCCGGCGGGAATCGAACCCCGTCTCCTGAGTTACAGTCAGAGATACTTACCACTATACCACCGAGGATGACTGATGTACGAAATGATTGAATAATACTTTTAGACCAAACCAGTTTGAATGTTTAATGAATAATAACCCAAACAAATACACTCCCCGGCGGGAAAACGAAACCGGTCTCCTGAGTGACAGTCAGAGATACTTACCACTATACTACCGAGGATGACTGATGTACGAAATTGGTTAATATTTTTAGATCAATTCAGTTTGAAAGTTTGATGAATTGAAACGGGAAAAAAGTATACACTCCCGGCGGGGAATCGAACCCCGGTCTCCTGAGTGACAGTCAGAGATACTTACCACTATACTACCGAGGATTCCTGATGTGTGAAATGATAGGTTAATACTTTAAGACCAGTTCAGTTTGAATATTTGATGAATAATATATTTGTAAAAAGTATACACTCCCCGGCGGGAATAGAACCCCGTCTCCTGAGTGACAGTCAGAGATACTTACCACTATACCACCGAGGATGACTGATGTACGAAATGATTGAATAATACTTTTAGACCAAACCAGTTTGAAGGTTTAATGAATAATAACCCAAACAAATACACTCCCAGGCGGGAAAACGAACCCCGGTCTCCTGAGTGACAGTCAGAGATACTTACCACTATACTACCGAGGATGACTGATTTACGAAATTGGTTAATATTTTTAGATCAATTCAGTTTGAAAGTTTGATGAATTGAAACGGGAAAAAAAGTATACACTCCCCGGCGGGGAATCGAACCCCGGTCTCCTGAGTGACAGTCAGAGATACTTACCACTATACTACCGAGGATTCCTGATGTGTGAAATGATAGGTTAATACTTTAAGACGAGTTCAGTTTGAATATTTGATGAATAATATATTTTTAAAAAGTATACATTCCCCGGCGGGAATCGAACCCCGTCACCTGAGTGACAGTCAGAGATACTTATCACTATACTACCGAGGATTCCTGATGTGTGAAATGATTGGTTAATACTTTAAGACCAGTTCAGTTTGGAAGTTTGATGAATTGAAACGGGAAAAAAGTATACACTCCCCGGCGGGGAATCGAACCCCTGTCTCCTGAGAGACAGTCAGAGATACTTACCACTATACTACCGAGGATGACTGATGTACGAAATTGGTTAATATTTTTAGATCAATTCAGTTTGAAAGTTTGATGAATTGAAACGGGAAAAAGTATACACTCCCCGGCGGGGAATCGAACCCCGGTCTCCTGAGTGACAGTCAGAGATACTTACCACTATACTACCGAGGATTCCTGATGTGTGAAATGATAGGTTAATACTTTAAGACTAGTTCAGTTTGAATATTTGATGAATAATATATTTTTAAAAAGTATACACTCCCCGGCGGGAATAGAACCCCGTCTCCTGAGTGACAGTCAGAGATACTTACCAGTATACCACCGAGGATGACTGATGTGTCAAATGATTGGTTAATCCTTTAAGACCAGTTCAGTTTGAATGTTTGATGAATAAAAACCCAAACAAATACACTCCCCGGCGGGAAAACGAACCCCGGTCTCCTGAGTGACAGTCAGAGATACTTACCACTATACTACCGAGGATGACTGATTTACGAAATTGGTTAATATTTTTAGATCAATTCAGTTTGAAAGTTTGATGAATTGAAACGGGAAAAAAGTATACACTCCCGGCGGGGAATCGAACCCCGGTCTCCTGAGTGACAGTCAGAGATACTTACCACTATACTACCGAGGATTCCTGATGTGTGAAATGATAGGTTAATACTTTAAGACCAGTTCAGTTTGAATATTTGATGAATAATATATTTGTAAAAAGTATACACTCCCCGGCGGGAATAGAACCCCGTCTCCTGAGTGACAGTCAGAGATACTTACCACTATACCACCGAGGATGACTGATGTACGAAATGATTGAATAATACTTTTAGACCAAACCAGTTTGAAGGTTTAATGAATAATAACCCAAACAAATACACTCCCAGGCGGGAAAACGAACCCCGGTCTCCTGAGTGACAGTCAGAGATACTTACCACTATACTACCGAGGATGACTGATTTACGAAATTGGTTAATATTTTTAGATCAATTCAGTTTGAAAGTTTGATGAATTGAAACGGGAAAAAAAGTATACACTCCCCGGCGGGGAATCGAACCCCGGTCTCCTGAGTGACAGTCAGAGATACTTACCACTATACTACCGAGGATTCCTGATGTGTGAAATGATTGGGTAATACTTTAAGACCAGTTCAGTTTGAATATTTGATGAATAATATATTTTTAAAAAGTATACACTCCCCGGTGGGAATCGAACCCCGTCTCCTGAGTTACAGTCAGAGATACTTACCACTATACCACCGAGGATGACTGATGTACGAAATGATTGACTAATACTTTTAGACCAAACCAGTTTGAAGGTTTAATGAATAATAACCCAAACAAATACACTCCCCGGCGGGAAAACGAACCCCGGTCTCCTGAGTGACAGTCAGAGATACTTACCACTATACTACCGAGGATGACTGATGTACGAAATTGGTTAATATTTTTAGATCAATTCAGTTTGAAAGTTTGATGAATTGAAACGGGAAAAAAGTATACACTCTCCGGCGGGGAATCGAACCCCGGTCTCCTGAGTGATAGTCAGAGATACTTACCACTATACTACCGAGGATTCCTGATGTGTGAAATGATTGGTTAATACTTTAAGACCAGTTCAGTTTGGAAGTTTGATGAATTGAAACGGGAAAAAAAGTATACACTCCCAGGCGGGGAATCGAACCCCGGTCTCCTGAGTGACAGTCGGAGATACTTACCACTATACTACCGAGGATGACTGATGTACGAAATGCTTGAATAATACTTTTAGACCAAACCAGTTTGAAGGTTTAATGAATAATAACCCAAACAAATACACTCCCCGGCGGGAAAACGAACCCCAGTCTCCTGAGTGACAGTCAGAGATACTTACCACTATACTACCGAGGATGACTGATGTACGAAATTGGTTAATATTTTTAGATCAATTCAGTTTGAAAGTTTGATGAATTGAAACGGGAAAAAAGTATACACTCCCCGGCGGGGAATCGAACCCCGGTCTCCTGAGTGACAGTCAGAGATACTTACCACTATACTACCGAGGATTCCTGATGTGTGAAATGATAGGTTAATACTTTAAGACCAGTTCAGTTTGAATATTTGATGAATAATATATTTTAAAAAAGTATACATTCCCCGGCGGGAATCGAACCCCGTCACCTGAGTGACAGTCAGAGATACTTATCACTATACTACCGAGGATTCCTGATGTGTGAAATGATTGGTTAATACTTTAAGACCAGTTCAGTTTGGAAGTTTGATGAATTGAAACGGGAAAAAAGTATACACTCCCCGGCGGGGAATCGAACCCCGGTCTCCTGAGTGACAGTCAGAGATACTTACCACTATACTACCGAGGATTCCTGATGTGTGAAATGATAGGTTAATACTTTAAGACCAGTTCAGTTTGAATATTTGATGAATAATATATTTTAAAAAAGTATACATTCCCCGGCGGGAATCGAACCCCGTCACCTGAGTGACAGTCAGAGATACTTATCACTATACTACCGAGGATTCCTGATGTGTGAAATGATTGGTTAATACTTTAAGACCAGTTCAGTTTGGAAGTTTGATGAATTGAAACGGGAAAAAAGTATACACTCCCCGGCGGGGAATCGAACCCCGGTCTCCTGAGTGATAGTCAAAGATACTTACCACTATACTACCGAGGATGACTGATGTACGAAATTGGTTAATATTGTTAGATCAATTCAGTTTGAAAGTTTGATGAATTGAAACGGGAAAATAGTATACACTCCCCGGCGGGGAATCGAACCCCGGTCTCCTGAGTGACAGTCAGAGATACTTACCACTATACTACCGAGGATTCCTGATGTGTGAAATGATAGGTTAATACTTTAAGACCAGTTCAGTTTGAATATTTGATGAATAATATATTTTTAAAAAGTATACACTCCCCGGCGGGAATAGAACCCCGTCTCCTGAGTGACAGTCAGAGATACTTACCACTATACCACCGAGGATGACTGATGTGTCAAATGATTGGTTAATCCTTTAAGACCAGTTCAGTTTGAATGTTTGATGAATAAAATCCCAAACAAATACACTCCCCGGCGGGAAAACGAACCCCGGTCTCCTGAGAGACAGTCAGAGATACTTACCACTATACTACCGAGGATGACTGATGTACGAAATTGGTTAATATTTTTAGATCAATTCAGTTTGAAAGTTTGATGAATTGAAACGGGAAAAAGTATACACTCCCCGGCGGGGAATCGAACCCCGGTCTCCTGAGTGACAGTCAGAGATACTTACCACTATACTACCGAGGATTCCTGATGTGTGAAATGATAGGTTAATACTTTAAGACTAGTTCAGTTTGAATATTTGATGAATAATATATTTTTAAAAAGTATACACTCCCCGGCGGGAATCGAACCCCGTCTCCTGAGTTACAGTCACAGATACTTACCACTATACCACCGAGGATGACTGATGTACGAAATGATTGAATAATACTTTTAGACCAAACCAGTTTGAAGGTTTAATGAATAATAACCCAAACAAATACACTCCCCGGCGGGAAAACGAACCCGGTCTCCTGAGTGACAGTCAGAGATACTTACCACTAAACTACCGAGGATGACTGATGTACGAAATTGGTTAATATTTTTAGATCAATTCAGTTTGAAAGTTTGATGAATTGAAACGGGAAAAAAGTATACACTCCCGGCGGGGAATCGAACCCCGGTCTCCTGAGTGACAGTCAGAGATACTTACCACTATACTACCGAGGATTCCTGATGTGTGAAATGATAGGTTAATACTTTAAGACCAGTTCAGTTTGAATATTTGATGAATAATATATTTGTAAAAAGTATACACTCCCCGGCGGGAATAGAACCCCGTCTCCTGAGTGACAGTCAGAGATACTTACCACTATACCACCGAGGATGACTGATGTACGAAATGATTGAATAATACTTTTAGACCAAACCAGTTTGAAGGTTTAATGAATAATAACCCAAACAAATACACTCCCAGGCGGGAAAACGAACCCCGGTCTCCTGAGTGACAGTCAGAGATACTTACCACTATACTACCGAGGATGACTGATTTACGAAATTGGTTAATATTTTTAGATCAATTCAGTTTGAAAGTTTGATGAATTGAAACGGGAAAAAAAGTATACACTCCCCGGCGGGGAATCGAACCCCGGTCTCCTGAGTGACAGTCAGAGATACTTACCACTATACTACCGAGGATGACTGATGTGTCAAATGATTGGTTAATACTTTAAGACCAGTTCAGTTTGAATGTTTGATGAATAAAAACGAAAAAAATATACACTTCCCGGCAGGGAATCGAACCCCGGTCTCCTGAGTGACAGTCAGAGATACTTACCACTATACTACCGAGGATGACTGATGCACGAAATTGGTTAATACTTTTAGACCAATTCAGTTTGAATATTTGATGAATAATATATTTTAAAAAAGTATACACTCCCCGGTGGGAATCGAACCCCGTCTCCTGAGTTACAGTCAGAGATACTTACCACTATACCACCGAGGATGACTGATGTACGAAATGATTGAATAATACTTTTAGACCAAACCAGTTTGAAGGTTTAATGAATAATAACCCAAACAAATACACTCCCCGGCGGGAAAACGAACCCGGTCTCCTGAGTGACAGTCAGAGATACTTACCACTATACTACCGAGGATGACTGATGTACGAAATTGGTTACTATTTTTAGATCAATTCAGTTTGAAAGTTTGATGAATTGAAACGGGAAAAAAGTATACACTCCCGGCGGGGAATCGAACCCCGGTCTCCTGACTGACAGTCAGAGATACTTACCACTATACTACCGAGGATTCCTGATGTGTGAAATGATAGGTTAATACTTTAAGACCAGTTCAGTTTGAATATTTGATGAATAATATATTTGTAAAAAGTATACACTCCCCGGCGGGAATAGAACCCCGTCTCCTGAGTGACAGTCAGAGATACTTACCACTATACCACCGAGGATGACTGATGTACGAAATGATTGAATAATACTTTTAGACCAAACCAGTTTGAAGGTTTAATGAATAATAACCCAAACAAATACACTCCCAGGCGGGAAAACGAACCCCGGTCTCCTGAGTGACAGTCAGAGATACTTACCACTATACTACCGAGGATGACTGATTTACGAAATTGGTTAATATTTTTAGATCAATTCAGTTTGAAAGTTTGATGAATTGAAACGGGAAAAAGTATACACTCCCCGGCGGGGAATCGAACCCCGGTCTCCTGAGTGACAGTCAGAGATACGTACCACTATACTACCGAGGATTCCTGATGTGTGAAATGATTGGGTAATACTTTAAGACCAGTTCAGTTTGGAAGTTTGATGAATTGAAACGGGAAAAAGTATACACTCCCCGGCGGGGAATCGAACCCCGGTCTCATGAGTGACAGTCAGAGATACTTACCACTATACTACCGAGGATGACTGATGTGTCAAATGATTGGTTAATACTTTAAGACCAGTTCAGTTTGAATATTTGATGAATAATATATTTTTAAAAAGTATACACTCCCCGGCGGGAATAGAACCCCGTCTCCTGAGTGACAGTCAGAGATACTTACCACTATACCACCGAGGATGACTGATGTGTCAAATGATTGGTTAATCCTTTAAGACCAGTTCAGTTTGAATGTTTGATGAATAAAATCCCAAACAAATACACTCCCCGGCGGGAAAACGAACCCCGGTCTCCTGAGAGACAGTCAGAGATACTTACCACTATACTACCGAGGATGACTGATGTACGAAATTGGTTAATATTTTTAGATCAATTCAGTTTGAAAGTTTGATGAATTGAAACGGGAAAAAGTATACACTCCCCGGCGGGGAATCGAACCCCGGTCTCCTGAGTGACAGTCAGAGATACTTACCACTATACTACCGAGGATTCCTGATGTGTGAAATGATAGGTTAATACTTTAAGACTAGTTCAGTTTGAATATTTGATGAATAATATATTTTTAAAAAGTATACACTCCCCGGCGGGAATCGAACCCCGTCTCCTGAGTTACAGTCACAGATACTTACCACTATACCACCGAGGATGACTGATGTACGAAATGATTGAATAATACTTTTAGACCAAACCAGTTTGAAGGTTTAATGAATAATAACCCAAACAAATACACTCCCCGGCGGGAAAACGAACCCGGTCTCCTGAGTGACAGTCAGAGATACTTACCACTAAACTACCGAGGATGACTGATGTACGAAATTGGTTAATATTTTTAGATCAATTCAGTTTGAAAGTTTGATGAATTGAAACGGGAAAAAAGTATACACTCCCGGCGGGGAATCGAACCCCGGTCTCCTGAGTGACAGTCAGAGATACTTACCACTATACTACCGAGGATTCCTGATGTGTGAAATGATAGGTTAATACTTTAAGACCAGTTCAGTTTGAATATTTGATGAATAATATATTTGTAAAAAGTATACACTCCCCGGCGGGAATAGAACCCCGTCTCCTGAGTGACAGTCAGAGATACTTACCACTATACCACCGAGGATGACTGATGTACGAAATGATTGAATAATACTTTTAGACCAAACCAGTTTGAAGGTTTAATGAATAATAACCCAAACAAATACACTCCCAGGCGGGAAAACGAACCCCGGTCTCCTGAGTGACAGTCAGAGATACTTACCACTATACTACCGAGGATGACTGATTTACGAAATTGGTTAATATTTTTAGATCAATTCAGTTTGAAAGTTTGATGAATTGAAACGGGAAAAAAAGTATACACTCCCCGGCGGGGAATCGAACCCCGGTCTCCTGAGTGACAGTCAGAGATACTTACCACTATACTACCGAGGATGACTGATGTGTCAAATGATTGGTTAATACTTTAAGACCAGTTCAGTTTGAATGTTTGATGAATAAAAACGAAAAAAATATACACTTCCCGGCAGGGAATCGAACCCCGGTCTCCTGAGTGACAGTCAGAGATACTTACCACTATACTACCGAGGATGACTGATGCACGAAATTGGTTAATACTTTTAGACCAATTCAGTTTGAATATTTGATGAATAATATATTTTTAAAAAGTATACACTCCCCGGTGGGAATCGAACCCCGTCTCCTGAGTTACAGTCAGAGATACTTACCACTATACCACCGAGGATGACTGATGTACGAAATGATTGAATAATACTTTTAGACCAAACCAGTTTGAAGGTTTAATGAATAATAACCCAAACAAATACACTCCCCGGCGGGAAAACGAACCCGGTCTCCTGAGTGACAGTCAGAGATACTTACCACTATACTACCGAGGATGACTGATGTACGAAATTGGTTACTATTTTTAGATCAATTCAGTTTGAAAGTTTGATGAATTGAAACGGGAAAAAAGTATACACTCCCGGCGGGGAATCGAACCCCGGTCTCCTGACTGACAGTCAGAGATACTTACCACTATACTACCGAGGATTCCTGATGTGTGAAATGATAGGTTAATACTTTAAGACCAGTTCAGTTTGAATATTTGATGAATAATATATTTGTAAAAAGTATACACTCCCCGGCGGGAATAGAACCCCGTCTCCTGAGTGACAATCAGAGATACTTACCACTATACCACCGAGGATGACTGATGTACGAAATGATTGAATAATACTTTTAGACCAAACCAGTTTGAAGGTTTAATGAATAATAACCCAAACAAATACACTCCCAGGCGGGAAAACGAACCCCGGTCTCCTGAGTGACAGTCAGAGATACTTACCACTATACTACCGAGGATGACTGATTTACGAAATTGGTTAATATTTTTAGATCAATTCAGTTTGAAAGTTTGATGAATTGAAACGGGAAAAAGTATACACTCCCCGGCGGGGAATCGAACCCCGGTCTCCTGAGTGACAGTCAGAGATACGTACCACTATACTACCGAGGATTCCTGATGTGTGAAATGATTGGGTAATACTTTAAGACCAGTTCAGTTTGGAAGTTTGATGAATTGAAACGGGAAAAAGTATACACTCCCCGGCGGGGAATCGAACCCCGGTCTCATGAGTGACAGTCAGAGATACTTACCACTATACTACCGAGGATGACTGATGTGTCAAATGATTGGTTAATACTTTAAGACCAGTTCAGTTTTTATGTTTGATGAATAAAAACGAAAACAATATACACTTCCCGGCAGGGAATCGAACCCCGGTCTCCTGAGTGACAGTCAGAGATACTTACCACTATACTACCGAGGATGACTGATGCACGAAATTGGTTAATACTTTTAGACCAATTTAGTTTGAATATTTGATGAATAATATATTTTTAAAAAGTATACACTCCCCGGTGGGAATCGAACCCCGTCTCCAGAGTTACAGTCAGAGATACTTACCACTATACCACCGAGGATGACTGATGTACGAAATGATTGAATAATACTTTTAGACCAAACCAGTTTGAAGGTTTAATGAATAATAACCCAAACAAATACACTCCCCGGCGGGAAAACGACCCCGGTCTCCTGAGAGACAGTCAGAGATACTTACCACTATACTACCGAGGATGACTGATGTACGAAATTGGTTAATATTTTTAGATCAATTCAGTTCGGAAGTTTGATGAATTGAAACGGGAAAAAAGTATACACTCCCCGGCGGGGAATCGAACCCCGGTCTCCTGAGTGACAGTCAGAGATACTTACCACTATACTACCGAGGATTCCTGATGTGTGAAATGATAGGTTAATACTTTAAGACCAGTTCAGTTTGAATATTTGATGAATAATATATTTTTAAAAAGTATACACTCCCCGGCGGGAATCGAACCCCGTCTCCTGAGTTACAGTCAGAGATACTTACCACTATACCACCGAGGATGACTGATGTACGAAATGATTGAATAATACTTTTAGACCAAACCAGTTTGAAGGTTTAATGAATAATAACCCAAACAAATACACTCCCCGGCGGGAAAACGAACCCGGTCTCCTGAAGAGATACTTACCACTATACTACCGAGGATGACTGATGTACGAAATTGGTTAATATTTTTAGATCAATTCAGTTTGAAAGTTTGATGAATTGAAACGGGAAAAAAGTATACACTCCCGTCGGGGAATCGAACCCCGGTCTCCTGAGTGACAGTCAGAGATACTTACCACTATACTACCGAGGATTCCTGATGTGTGAAATGATAGGTTAATACTTTAAGACCAGTTCAGTTTGAATATTTGATGAATAATATATTTGTAAAAAGTATACACTCCCCGGCGGGAATAGAACTCCGTCTCCTGAGTGACAGTCAGAGATACTTACCACTATACCACCGAGTATGACTGATGTACGAAATGATTGAATAATACTTTTAGACCAAACCAGTTTGAAGGTTTAATGAATAATAACCCAAACAAATACACTCCCAGGCGGGAAAACGAACCCCGGTCTCCTGAGTGACAGTCAGAGATACTTACCACTATACTACCGAGGATGACTGATTTACGAAATTGGTTAATATTTTTAGATCAATTCAGTTTGAAAGTTTGATGAATTGAAACGGGAAAAAAGTATACACTCCCCGGCGGGGAATCGAACCCCGGTCTCCTGAGTGACAGTCAGAGATACTTACCACTATACTACCGAGGATTCCTGATGTGTGAAATGATTGGGTAATACTTTAAGACCAGTTCAGTTTGGAAGTTTGATGAATTGAAACGGGAAAAAGTATACACTCCCCGGCGGGGAATCGAACCCCGGTCTCATGAGTGACAGTCAGAGATACTTACCACTATACTACCGAGGATGACTGATGTGTCAAATGATTGGTTAATACTTTAAGACCAGTTCAGTTTTTATGTTTGATGAATAAAAACGAAAAAAATATACACTTCCCGGCAGGGAATCGAACCCCGGTCTCCTGAGTGACAGTCAGAGATACTTACCACTATACTACCGAGGATGACTGATGCACGAAATTGGTTAATACTTTTAGACCAATTCAGTTTGAATATTTGATGAATAAAAACGAAAAAAATATACACTTCCCGGCAGGGAATCGAACCCCGGTCTCCTGAGTGACAGTCAGAGATACTTACCACTATACTACCGAGGATGACTGATGCACGAAATTGGTTAATACTTTTAGACCAATTCAGTTTGAATATTTGATGAATAATATATTTTTTTAAAGTATACACTCCCCGGTGGGAATCGAACCCCGTCTCCTGAGTTACAGTCAGAGATACTTACCACTATACCACCGAGGATGACTGATGTACGAAATGATTGAATAATACTTTTAGACCAAACCAGTTTGAAGGTTTAATGAATAATAACCCAAACAAATACACTCCCCGGCGGGAAAACGAACCCCGGTCTCCTGAGAGACAGTCAGAGATACTTACCACTATACTACCGAGGATGACTGATGTACGAAATTGGTTAATATTTTTAGATCAATTCAGTTTGGAAGTTTGATGAATTGAAACGGGAAAAAAGTATACACTCCCGGCGGGGAATCGAATCCCGGTCTCCTGAGTGACAGCCAGAGATACTTACCACTATACTACCGAGGATGACTGATGTACGAAATTGGTTAATATTTTTAGATCAATTCAGTTTGGAAGTTTGATGAATTGAAACGGGAAAAAAGAATACACTCCCCGACGGGGAATTTAACCCCGGTCTCCTGAGTGACAGTCAGAGATACTTACCACTATACTACCGAGGATTCCTGATGTGTGAAATGATAGGTTAATACTTTAAGACCAGTTCAGTTTGAATATTTGATGAATAAAAACGAAAAACATATACACTTCCCGGCAGGGAATCGAACCCCGGTCTCATGAGTGACAGTCAGAGACACTTACCACTATACCACCGAGGATGACTGATGTACGAAATGATTGAATAATACTTTTAGACCAAACCAGTTTGAAGGTTTAATGAATAATAATCCAAACAAATACACTCCCCGGCGGGAAAACGAACCGCGGTCTCCTGAGTGACAGTCAGAGATACTTACCACTATACTACCGAGGATGACTGATGTGTCAAATGATTGGTTAATACTTTAAGACCAGTTCAGTTTGGATGTTTGATGAATAAAAACGAAAAAAATATACACTTCCCGGGAGGGAATCGAACCCCGGTCTCCTGAGTGACAGTCAGAGATACTTACCACTATACTACCGAGGATGACTTGTGTCAAATGATTGGTTAATATTTTTAGATCAATTCAGTTTGAAAGTTTGATGAATTGAAACGGGAAAAAAGTATACACTCCCCGGCGGGGAATCGAACCCCGGTCTCCTGAGTGACAGTCAGAGATACTTACCACTATACTACCGAGGATTTCTGATGTGTGAAATGATTGGTTAATACTTTAAGACCAGTTCAGTTTGGAAGTTTGATGAATTGAAACGGGAAAAAAATATACACTCCCCGGCGGGGAATCGAACCCCGGTCTCCTGAGTGACAGTCAGAGATACTTACCACTATACTGCCGAGGATGACTGATGTGTCAAATGATTCGTTAATACTTTAAGACCAGTTCAGTTTGAATGTTTGATGAATAAAAACGAAAAAAATATACACTTCCCGGCAGGGAATCGAACCCCGGTCTCATGAGTGACAGTCAGAGATACTTCCCACTATACTGCCGAGGATGACTGATGTACGAAATTGGTTAATACTTTTAGACCAATTCAGTTTGAAAGTTTAATGAATAATAACCAAAAAAGTATACACTCCCCAGCGGGGAATCAAACCCCGGTCTCCTAGGTGACAGCCAGAGATACTTACCACTATACTACCGAGGATTCCTGATGTGTGAAATGATAGGTTAATACTTTAAGACCAGTTCAGTTTGAATATTTGAATAATAATATATTTTTAAAAAGTATACACTCCCCGGCGGGAATCGAACCCCGTCTCCTGAGTTACAGTCAGAGATACTTACCACTATACCACCGAGTATGACTGATGTACGAAATGATTGAATAATACTTTTAGACCAAACCAGTTTGAAGGTTTAATGAATACTAACCCAAACAAATACACTCCCAGGCGGGAAAACGAACCCCGGTCTCCTGAGTGACAGTCAGAGATTCTTACCACTATACTACCGAGGATGACTGATGTACGAAATTGGTTAATACTTTTAGACCAATTCAGTTTGAAAGTTTAATGAATAATGACCAAAAAGAGTATACACTCCCAGGCGGGAATCAAACCCCGGTCTCCTGGGTGACAGCCAGAAATACTTACCACTATACCACCGAGGATGACTGATGTACGAAATGATTGAATAATACTTTTAGACCAAACCAGTTTGAAGGTTTAATGAATAATAACCCAAACAAATACACTCCCCGGCGGCAAAACGAACCCCGGTCTCCTGAGTGACAGTCAGAGATACTTACCACTATACTACCGAGGATGACTGATGTACGAAATTGGTTAATACTTTTAGACCAATTCAGTTTGAATATTTGATGAATAATATATTTTTTAAAAGTATACACTCCCCGGCGGGAATCGAACCCCGTCTCCTGAGTTACAGTCAGAGATACTTACCACTATACGACCGAGGATGACTGATGTACGAAATGATTGAATAATACTTTAAGACCAAACCAGTTTGAAGGTTTAATGAATAATAACCCAAATAAATACACTCCCAGGCGGGAAAACGAACCCCGGTCTCCTGAGTGACAGTCAGAGATACTTACCACTATACTACCGAGGATGACTGATGTGTCAAATGATTCGTTAATACTTTAAGACCAGTTCAGTTTGAATGTTTGATGAATAAAAACGAAAAAAATATACACTTCCCGGCAGGGAATCGAACCCCGGTCTCATGAGTGACAGTCAGAGACACTTACCACTATACTACCGAAGATGACTGATGTACGAAATTGGTTAATACTTTTAGACCAATTCAGTTTGAAAGTTTAATGAATAATAACCAAAAAAAGTATACACTCCCCGGTGGGGAATCAAACCCCGGTCTCCTGGGTGACAGCTAGAGATACTTACCACTATACTACCGAGGATTCCTGATGTGTGAAATGATAGGTTAATACTTTAAGACCAGTTCAGTTTGAATATTTGAATAATAATATATTTTTAAAAAATATACACTCCCCGGCGGGAATCGAACCCCGTCTCCTGAGTTACAGTCAGAGATACTTACCACTATACCACCGAGTATGACTGATGTACGAAATGATTGAATAATACTTTTAGACCAAACCAGTTTGAAGGTTTAATGAATACCAACCCAAACAAATACACTCCCCGGCGGGAAAACGAACCCCGGTCTCCTGAGTGACAGTCAGAGATACTTACCACTATACTACCGAGGATGACTGATGTACGAAATTGGTTAATACTTTTAGACCAATTCAGTTTGAAAGTTTAATGAATAATAACCAAAAAAGTATACACTCCCCTGCGGGAATCAAACTCGGTCTCCTGGGTGACAGCCAGAGATACTTACCACTATACCACCGAGGATGACTGATGTACGAAATGATTGAATAATACTTTTAGACCAAAC
Source organism: Leptasterias polaris (assembly GCA_037783415.1). NCBI lineage: Eukaryota > Metazoa > Echinodermata > Asteroidea > Forcipulatida > Asteriidae > Leptasterias > Leptasterias polaris. Next base: position 274,795 of record JAZGTN010000188.1, read on the forward strand.
CAGTTTGAAGGTTTAATGAATAATAACCCAAACAAATACACTCCCCGGCGGCAAAATGATCCCCGGTCTCCTGAGCGACAGTCAGAGATACTTACCACTATACTACCGAGGATGACTGATGTACGAAATTGGTTAATATTTTTAGATCAATTCAGTTTGAAAGTTTGATGAATTGAAACGGGAAAAAAGTATACACTCCCCGGTGGGGAATCGAACCCCGGTCTCCTGAGTGACAGTCAGAGATACTTACCACTATACTACCGAGGATTCCTGATGTACGAAATTGGTTAATACTTTTAGACCAATTCAGTTTGAAAGTTTAATGAATAATAACCAAAAAAGTATACACTCCCCGGCGGGGAATCGAACCCCGGTCTCCTGAGTGACAGTCAGAGATACTTACCACTATACTACCGAGGATGACTGATGTACGAAATTGGTTAATACTTTTAGACCAATTCAGTTTGAATGTTTGATGAATAAAAACGAAAAAATATACAGTTCCCGGCAGGGAATCGAACCCCGGTCTCCTGAGTGACAGTCAGAGATACTTACCACTATACTACCGAGGATGACTGATGTGTCAAATGATTGGGTAATACTTTAAGACCAGTTCAGTTTGAATGTTTGATGAATAAAAACGAAGAAAATATACACTTCCAGGCAGGGAATCGAACCCGGGTCTCCTAAGTGACAGTCAGATATACTTACCACTATACTACCGAGGAATCCTGTTGTGTGAAATGATTGGTTAAAACTTTAAGACCAGTTCAGTTTGACAGTTTGAAGAATTGAAACGGGAAAAAAAGTATACACTCCCCGGCGGGGAACGAACCCCGGTCTCCTGAGTGACAGTCAGAGATACTTACCACTATAATACCGAGGAATCCTGATGTGTGAATTGATTGATTATTACTTTAAGTCCAGTTCAGTTTGAATGTTTAATGTATAAAAACGAAACAATATACACTTCCCGGCAGGGAATCGAACACCTCTCTCCTGAGTGACAGTCAGAGATACTTACCACTATACTACCGAGGATTCCTGATGTACGAAATTGGTTAATACTTTTAGACCAATTCAGTTTGAAAGTTTAATGAATAATACCCCAAAAAGTATACACTCCCCGGCGGGGAATCGAACCCCGGCGGGGAATCAAACCCCGTTCTCCTGGGTGACAGCCAGAGATACTTACCACTATACTACCGAGGATTCCTGCTGTGTGAAATGATAGGTTAATACTTTAAGACCAGTTCAGTTTGAATATTTGATGAATAATATATTTTTTCAAAGTATACAATCCCCGGCGGGAATCGAACTCCGTTTCCTGAGTGACAGTCAGAGATACTTACCACTATACCACCGAGGATGACTGATGTACGAAATGATTTAATAATACTTTTAGTCCAAACCAGTTTGAAGGTTTAATGAATAATAACCCAAACAAATACACTCCCCGGCGGGGAATCGAACCCAGGTCTCCTGAGTGACAGTCAGAGATACTTTCCACTATACTACCGAGGATTCCTGATGTTTGAAATGATTGGTTAATACTTTAAGACCAGTTCAGTTTGAAAGTTTGATGAATTGAAACGGGAACAAAGTATACACTCCCCGGCGGGGAATCGAACCCCGGTCTCCTGAGTGACAGTCAGAGATACTTACCACTATACTACCGAGGATGACTGATGTGTCAAATGATTGTTTAATACTTTAAGACCAGTTCAGTTTGAATGTTTAATGTATAAAAACGAAACAATATACACTTCCCGGCAGGGAATCGAACACCTCTCTCCTGAGTGACAGTCAGAGATACTTACCACTATACTACCGAGGATTCCTGATGTACGAAATTGGTTAATACTTTTAGACCAATTCAGTTTGAAAGTTTAATGAATAATACCCCAAAAAGTATACACTCCCCGGCGGGGAATCGAACCCCGGCGGGGAATCAAACCCCGTTCTCCTGGGTGACAGCCAGAGATACTTACCACTATACTACCGAGGATTCCTGCTGTGTGAAATGATAGGTTAATACTTTAAGACCAGTTCAGTTTGAATATTTGATGAATAATATATTTTTTCAAAGTATACAATCCCCGGCGGGAATCGAACTCCGTTTCCTGAGTGACAGTCAGAGATACTTACCACTATACCACCGAGGATGACTGATGTACGAAATGATTTAATAATACTTTTAGTCCAAACCAGTTTGAAGGTTTAATGAATAATAACCCAAACAAATACACTCCCCGGCGGGGAATCGAACCCAGGTCTCCTGAGTGACAGTCAGAGATACTTTCCACTATACTACCGAGGATTCCTGATGTTTGAAATGATTGGTTAATACTTTAAGACCAGTTCAGTTTGAAAGTTTGATGAATTGAAACGGGAACAAAGTATACACTCCCCGGCGGGGAATCGAACCCCGGTCTCCTGAGTGACAGTCAGAGATACTTACCACTATACTACCGAGGATGACTGATGTGTCAAATGATTGTTTAATACTTTAAGACCAGTTCAGTTTGAATGTTTGATGAATAAAAACGAGAAAAAAATATACACTTCCCGGCAGGGAATCGAACCCCGGACTCCTGAGTGACAGTAAGAGATACTTACCACTATACTACCGAGGATGACTGATGTACGAAATTGGTTAATACTTTTAGACCAATTCAGTTTGAAAGTTTAATGAATAATAACCCCAAAAAGTATACACTCCCCGGCGGGGAATCAAACCCCGGCGGGGAATCGAACCCCGGTCTCCTGAGTGACAGTCAGAGATACTTACCACTATACTACCGAGGATGACTGATGTGTCAAATGATTGGGTAATACTTTAAGACCAGTTCAGTTTGAATGTTTGATGAATAAAAACGAAAAAATATACACTTCCTGGCAGGGAATCGAACCCGGGTCTCCTGAGTGACAGTCAGAGATACTTACAACTATACTACCGAGGATTCCTGATGTGTGAAATGATTGGTTAATACTTTAAGACCAGTTCAGTTTGACAGTTTGATGGATTGAAACGGGAAAAAAAGTATACACTCCCCGGCGGGGAATCGAACCCCGGTGTCCTGAGTGACAGTCAGAGATACTTACCACTATACTACCGAGGATGACTGATGTGTCAAATGATTGGTTAATACTTTAAGACCAGTTCAGTTTGAATGTTTGATGAATAATAACCCCAAAAAGTATACACTCCCCGGTGGGAATCGAACCCCGGTCTCCTAAGTGACAGTCAGAGATACTTACCACTATACTACCGAGGATTCCTGATGTGTGAATTGATTGATTATTACTTTAAGTCCAGTTCAGTTTGAATGTTTAATGTATAAAAACGAAACAATATACACTTCCCGGCAGGGTATCGAACACCTGTCTCCTGAGTGTCAGTCAGAGATACTTACCACTATACTACCGAGGATTCCTGATGTGTGAAATGATTGGTTAATACTTTAAGACCAATTCAGTTTGAAAGTTTGATGAATTGAAACGGGAAAAAAGTATACACTCCCCGGCGGGGAATCGAACCCCGGTCTCCTGAGTGACAGTCAGAGATACTTAACACTATACTACCGAGGATGACTGATGTGTCAAATGATTGGGTAATACTTTAAGACCAGTTCAGTTTGAATGTTTGATGAATAAAAACGAAAAAATATACACTTCCAGGCAGGGAATCGAACCCGGGTCTCCTGAGTGACAGTCAGAGATACTTACAACTATACTACCGAGGATTCCTGATGTGTGAAATGATTGGTTAATACTTTAAGACCAGTTCAGTTTGACAGTTTGATGGATTGAAACGGGAAAAAAAGTATACACTCCCCGGCGGGAATCGAACCCCGTCTCCTGAGTGACAGTCAGAGATACTTACCACTATACCACCGAGAATGACTGACGTACGAAATGATTTAGTAATACTTTTAGACCAAACCAGTTTGAAGGTTTAATGAATAATAACCCAAACAAATACACTCCCCGGCGGGGAATCGAACCCCGGTCTCCTGAGTGACAGTCAGAGATACCTACCACTATACTACCGAGGATTCGAGATGTGTGAAATGATTAGTTAATACTTTAGGACCAGTTCAGTTTGAATATTTGATGAATAATATATTTTTAAAAAGTATACACTCCCCGGCGGGAATCGAACCCCGGTCTCCTGAGTGACAGTCAGAGATACTTACCACTATACTACCGAGGATTCCTGATGTTTGAAATGATTGGTTAATACTTTAAGACCAGTTCAGTTTGAAAGTTTGATGAATTGAAACGGGAAAAAACTATACACTCCCCGGCGGGGAATCAAACCCCGGCGGGGAAACAAACCCAGGTCTCCTGGGTGACAGCCAGAGATACTTACCACTATACTACAGAGGATTCCTGATGTGTGAAATGATAGGTTAATACTTTAAGACCAGTTCAGTTTGAATATTTGATTAATAATATATTTTTAAAAAGTATACACTCCCCGGCGGGAATCGAAACCCGTCTCCTGAGTGACAGTCAGAGATACTTACCACTATACCATCGAGGATGACTGATGTACGAAATGATTGAATAATACTTTTAGACCAAACCAGTTTGAAGGTTTAATGAATAATAATCCAAACAAATACACTCCCCGGCGGGAAAACGAACCCCGGTCTCCTGAGTGACAGTCAGAGATACTTACCACTATACTACCGAGGATGACTGATGTACGAAATTGGTTAATACTTTTAGACCAATTCAGTTTGAAAGTTTGATGAATTGAAACGGGAAAAAAGTATACACTCCCCGGCGGGGAATCGAACCCCGGTCTCCTGAGTGACAGTCAGAGATACTTACAACTATACTACCGAGGATTCCTGATGTTTGAAATGATTGGTTAATACTTTAAGACCAGTTCAGTTTGACAGTTTGATGAATTGAAACGGGAAAAAAGTATACACTCCCCGGCGGGGAATCGAACCCCGGTGTCCTGAGTGACAGTCAGAGATACTTACCACTATACTACCGAGGATGACTGATGTGTCAAATGATTGGTTAATACTTTAAGACCAGTTCAGTTTGAATGTTTGATGAATAATAACCCCAAAAAGTATACACTCCCCGGCGGGAATCGAACCCCGGTCTCCTAAGTGACAGTCAGAGATACTTACCACTATACTACCGAGGATTCCTGATGTGTGAATTGATTGATTATTACTTTAAGTCCAGTTCAGTTTGAATGTTTAATGTATAAAAACGAAACAATATACACTTCCCGGCAGGGTATCGAACACATGTCTCCTGAGTGTCAGTCAGAGATACTTACCACTATACTACCGAGGATTCCTGATGTGTGAAATGATTGGTTAATACTTTAAGACCAGTTCAGTTTGAAAGTTTGATGAATTGAAACGGGGGAAAAAAATATACACTCCCCGGCGGGGAATCGAACCCCGGTCTCCTGAGTGACAGTCAGAGATACTTACAACTATACTACCGAGGATTCCTGATGTGTGAAATGATTGGTTAATACTTTAAGACCAGTTCAGTTTGACAGTTTGATGGATTGAAACGGGAAAAAAAGTATACACTCCCCGGCGGGGAATCGAACCCCGGTGTCCTGAGTGACAGTCAGAGATACTTACCACTATACTACCGAGGATGACTGATGTGTCAAATGATTGGTTAATACTTTAAGACCAGTTCAGTTTGAATGTTTGATGAATAATAACCCCAAAAAGTATACACTCCCCGGTGGGAATCGAACCCCGGTCTCCTAAGTGACAGTCAGAGATACTTACCACTATACTACCGAGGATTCCTGATGTGTGAATTGATTGATTATTACTTTAAGTCCAGTTCAGTTTGAATGTTTAATGTATAAAAACGAAACAATATACACTTCCCGGCAGGGTATCGAACACCTGTCTCCTGAGTGTCAGTCAGAGATACTTACCACTATACTACCGAGGATTCCTGATGTGTGAAATGATTGGTTAATACTTTAAGACCAATTCAGTTTGAAAGTTTGATGAATTGAAACGGGAAAAAAGTATACACTCCCCGGCGGGGAATCGAACCCCGGTCTCCTGAGTGACAGTCAGAGATACTTACCACTATACTACCGAGGATGACTGATGTGTCAAATGATTGGGTAATACTTTAAGACCAGTTCAGTTTGAATGTTTGATGAATAAAAACGAAAAAATATACACTTCCAGGCAGGGAATCGAACCCGGGTCTCCTGAGTGACAGTCAGAGATACTTACAACTATACTACCGAGGATTCCTGATGTGTGAAATGATTGGTTAATACTTTAAGACCAGTTCAGTTTGACAGTTTGATGGATTGAAACGGGAAAAAAAGTATACACTCCCCGGCGGGAATCGAACCCCGTCTCCTGAGTGACAGTCAGAGATACTTACCACTATACCACCGAGAATGACTGATGTACGAAATGATTTAGTAATACTTTTAGACCAAACCAGTTTGAAGGTTTAATGAATAATAACCCAAACAAATACACTCCCCGGCGGGGAATCGAACCCCGGTCTCCTGAGTGACAGTCAGAGATACCTACCACTATACTACCGAGGATTCGAGATGTGTGAAATGATTAGTTAATACTTTAGGACCAGTTCAGTTTGAATATTTGATGAATAATATATTTTTAAAAAGTATACACTCCCCGGCGGGAATCGAACCCCGGTCTCCTGAGTGACAGTCAGAGATACTTACCACTATACTACCGAGGATTCCTGATGTTTGAAATGATTGGTTAATACTTTAAGACCAGTTCAGTTTGAAAGTTTGATGAATTGAAACGGGAAAAAACTATACACTCCCCGGCGGGGAATCAAACCCCGGCGGGGAAACAAACCCAGGTCTCCTGGGTGACAGCCAGAGATACTTACCACTATACTACAGAGGATTCCTGATGTGTGAAATGATAGGTTAATACTTTAAGACCAGTTCAGTTTGAATATTTGATTAATAATATATTTTTAAAAAGTATACACTCCCCGGCGGGAATCGAACCCCGTCTCCTGAGTGACAGTCAGAGATACTTACCACTATACCATCGAGGATGACTGATGTACGAAATGATTGAATAATACTTTTAGACCAAACCAGTTTGAAGGTTTAATGAATAATAATCCAAACAAATACACTCCCCGGCGGGAAAACGAACCCCGGTCTCCTGAGTGACAGTCAGAGATACTTACCACTATACTACCGAGGATGACTGATGTACGAAATTGGTTAATACTTTTAGACCAATTCAGTTTGAAAGTTTGATGAATTGAAACGGGAAAAAAGTATACACTCCCCGGCGGGGAATCGAACCCCGGTCTCCTGAGTGACAGTCAGAGATACTTACAACTATACTACCGAGGATTCCTGATGTTTGAAATGATTGGTTAATACTTTAAGACCAGTTCAGTTTGACAGTTTGATGAATTGAAACGGGAAAAAAGTATACACTCCCCGGCGGGGAATCGAACCCCGGTGTCCTGAGTGACAGTCAGAGATACTTACCACTATACTACCGAGGATGACTGATGTGTCAAATGATTGGTTAATACTTTAAGACCAGTTCAGTTTGAATGTTTGATGAATAATAACCCCAAAAGTATACACTCCCCGGCGGGAATCGAACCCCGGTCTCCTAAGTGACAGTCAGAGATACTTACCACTATACTACCGAGGATTCCTGATGTGTGAATTGATTGATTATTACTTTAAGTCCAGTTCAGTTTGAATGTTTAATGTATAAAAACGAAACAATATACACTTCCCGGCAGGGTATCGAACACATGTCTCCTGAGTGTCAGTCAGAGATACTTACCACTATACTACCGAGGATTCCTGATGTGTGAAATGATTGGTTAATACTTTAAGACCAGTTCAGTTTGAAAGTTTGATGAATTGAAATGGGGAAAAAAAGTATACACTCCCCGGCGGGGAATCGAACTCCGGTCTCCTGAGTGACAGTCAGAGATACTTACCACTATACTACCGAGGATTCCTGATGTGTGAAATGATTGGTTAATACTTTAAGACCAGTTCAGTTTGAAAGTTTGATGAATTGAAACGGGAAAAAAAGTATACACTCCCCGGCGGGGAATCGAACCCCGGTCTCCTGAGTGACAGTCAGAGATACTTACCACTATACTACCGAGGATGACTGATGTGTGAAATGATTGGTTAATACTTTAAGAGCAGTTCAGTTTGAATGTTTGATGAATAAAAACGAAAAAATATACACTTCCCGACAGGAAATCGAACCCCGGTCTCCTGAGTGACAGTCAGAGATACTTACCACTATACTACCGAGGATGACTGATGTGTCAAATGATTGGATAATACTTTAAGACCAGTTCAGTTTGAATGTTTGATGAATAAAAACGAAAAAATATACACTTCCAGGCAGGGAATCGAACCCGGATCTCCTGAGTGACAGTCAGAGATACTTACAAATATACTACCGAGGATTCCTGATGTGTGAAATGATTGGTTAATACTTTAAGACCAGTTCAGTTTGAAAGTTTGATGAATTGAAACGGGAAAAAAGTATACACTCCCCGGCGGGGAATCGAACCCCGGTCTCCTGAGTGACAGTCAGAGATACTTACCACTATACTACCGAGGATGACTGATGTGTCAAATGATTGGATAATACTTTAAGACCAGTTCAGTTTGAATGTTTGATGAATAAAAACGAAAAAATATACACTTCCAGGCAGGGAATCGAACCCGGGTCTCCTGAGTGACAGTCAGAGATACTTACAAATATACTACCGAGGATTCCTGATGTGTGAAATGATTGGTTAATACTTTAAGACCAGTTCAGTTTGAAAGTTTGATGAATTGAAACGGGAAAAAACTATACACTCCCCGGCGGGGAATCAAACCCCGGCGGGGAAACATACCCCGGTCTCCTGGGTGACAGCCAGAGATACTTACCACTATACTACAGAGGATTCCTGATGTGTGAAATGATAGGTTAATACTTTAAGACCAGTTCAGTTTGAATATTTGATGAATAATATATTTTTTTAAAGTATACACTCCCCGGCAGGAATCGAACCCCGTCTCCTGAGTGACAGTCAGAGATACTTACCACTATACCACCGAGGATGACTGATGTACGAAATGATTGAATAATACTTTTAGACCAAACCAGTTTGAAGGTTTCATGAATAATAATCCAAACAAATACACTCCCCGGCGGGAAAACGAACCCCGGTCTCCTGAGTGACAGTCAGAGATACTTACCACTATACTACCGGGGATGACTGATGTGTCAAATGATTGGGTAATACTTTAAGACCAGTTCAGTTTGAATGTTTGATGAATAAAAATGAAAAAATATACACTTCCAGGCAGGGAATCGAACCCGGGTCTCCTGAGTGACAGTCAGAGATACTTACAACTATACTACCGAGGATTCCTGATGTGTGAAATGATTGGTTAATACTTTAAGACCAGTTCAGTTTGACAGTTTGATGGATTGAAACGGGAAAAAAAGTATACACTCCCCGGCGGGAATCGAACCCCGTCTCCTGAGTGACAGTCAGAGATACTTACCACTATACCACCGAGAATGACTGATGTACGAAATGATTTAGTAATACTTTTAGATCAGTTCAGTTTCAATGTTTGATGAATAAAAACGAAAAAATATACACTTCCCGAAAGGGAATCGATCCCCGGTCTCCTGAGTGACAGTCAGAGATACTTACCACTATACTACCGAGGATGACTGATGTACGAAATTGGTTAATACTTTTAGACCAATTCAGTTTGAAAGTTTAATGAATAATAACCCCAAAAAGTATACACTCCCCGGCGGGAATCGAACCCCGGTCTCCTAAGTGACAGTCAGAGATACTTACCACTATACTACCGAGGATTCCTGATGTGTGAATTGATTGATTATTACTTTAAGTTCAGTTCAGTTTGAATGTTGAATGTATAAAAACGAAACAATATACACTTCCCGGCAGGGTATCGAACACCTGTCTCCTGAGTGACAGTCAGAGATACTTACCACTATACTACCGAGGATTCCTGATGTGTGAAATGATTGGTTAATACTTTAAGACCAGTTCAGTTTGAAAGTTTGATGAATTGAAATGGGGAAAAAAAGTATACACTCCCCGGCGGGGAATCGAACCCCGGTCTCCTGAGTGACAGTCAGAGATACTTACCACTATACTACCGAGGATTCCTGATGTGTGAAATGATTGGTTAATACTTTAAGACCAGTTCAGTTTGAAAGTTTGATGAATTGAAACGGGAAAAAAAGTATACACTCCCCGGCGGGGAATCGAACCCCGGTCTCCTGAGTGACAGTCAGAGATACTTACCACTATACTACCGAGGATGACTGATGTGTGAAATGATTGGTTAATACTTTAAGACCAGTTCAGTTTGAATGTTTGATGAATAAAAACGAAAAAATATACACTTCCCGACAGGGAATCGAACCCCGGTCTCCTGAGTGACAGTCAGAGATACTTACCACTATACTACCGAGGATGACTGATGTGTCAAATGATTGGGTAATACTTTAAGACCAGTTCAGTTTGAATGTTTGATGAATAAAAACGAAAAAATATACACTTCCAGGCAGGGAATCGAACCCGGGTCTCCTGAGTGACAGTCAGAAATACATACAACTATACTACCGAGGTTTCCTGATGTGTGAAATGATAGGTTAATACTTTAAGACCAGTTCAGTTTGAATATTTGATGAATAATATATTTTTAAAAAGTATACACTTCCCGGCGGGAATCGAACCCCGTCTCCTGAGTGACAGTCAGAGATACTTACCACTGAGGATGACTAATGTACGAAATGATTGAATAATACTTTTAGACCAAACCAGTTTGAAGGTTTAATGAATAATAATCCAAACAAATACACTCCCCGCCGGGAAAACGAACCCCGGTCTCCTGAGTGACAGTCAGAGATACTTACCACTATACTACCGAGGATGACTGATGTACGAAATTGGTTAATACTTTTAGACCAATTCAGTTTGAAAGTTTGATGAATTGAAACGGGAAAAAAGTATACACTCCCCGGCGGGGAATCGAACCCCGGTCTCCTGAGTGACAGTCAGAGATACTTACCACTATACTACCGAGGATGACTGATGTGTCAAATGATTGGATAATACTTTAAGACCAGTTCAGTTTGAATGTTTGATGAATAAAAACGAAAAAATATACACTTCCAGGCAGGGAATCGAACCCGGGTCTCCTGAGTGACAGTCAGAAATACATACAACTATACTACCGAGGTTTCCTGATGTGTGAAATGATAGGTTAATACTTTAAGACCAGTTCAGTTTGAATATTTGATGAATAATATATTTTTAAAAAGTATACACTTCCCGGCGGGAATCGAACCCCGTCTCCTGAGTGACAGTCAGAGATACTTACCACTGAGGATGACTGATGTACGAAATGATTGAATAATACTTTTAGACCAAACCAGTTTGAAGGTTTAATGAATAATAATCCAAACAAATACACTCCCCGCCGGGAAAACGAACCCCGGTCTCCTGAGTGACAGTCAGAGATACTTACCACTATACTACCGAGGATGACTGATGTACGAAATTGGTTAATACTTTTAGACCAATTCAGTTTGAAAGTTTGATGAATTGAAACGGGAAAAAAGTATACACTCCCCGGCGGGGAATCGAACCCCGGTCTCCTGAGTGACAGTCAGAGATACTTACCACTATACTACCGAGGATGACTGATGTGTCAAATGATTGGATAATACTTTAAGACCAGTTCAGTTTGAATGTTTGATGAATAAAAACGAAAAAATATACACTTCCAGGCAGGGAATCGAACCCGGGTCTCCTGAGTGACAGTCAGAGATACTTACAAATATACTACCGAGGATTCCTGATGTGTGAAATGATTGGTTAATACTTTAAGACCAGTTCAGTTTGAAAGTTTGATGAATTGAAACGGGAAAAAACTATACACTCCCCGGCGGGGAATCAAACCCCGGCGGGGAAACAAACCCCGGTCTCCTGGGTGACAGCCAGAGATACTTACCACTATACTACAGAGGATTCCTGATGTGTGAAATGATAGGTTAATACTTTAAGACCAGTTCAGTTTGAATATTTGATGAATAATATATTTTTTAAAAGTATACACTCCCCGGCGGGAATCGAACCCCGTCTCCTGAGTGACAGTCAGAGATACTTACCACTATACCACCGAGGATGACTGATGTACGAAATGATTGAATAATACTTTTAGACCAAACCAGTTTGAAGGTTTAATGAATAATAATCCAAACAAATACACTCCCCGGCGGGAAAACGAACCCCGGTCTCCTGAGTGACAGTCAGAGATACTTACCACTATACTACCGGGGATGACTGATGTGTCAAATGATTGGGTAATACTTTAAGACCAGTTCAGTTTGAATGTTTGATGAATAAAAATGAAAAAATATACACCTCCAGGCAGGGAATCGAACCCGGGTCTCCTGAGTGACAGTCAGAGATACTTACAACTATACTACCGAGGATTCCCGATGTGTGAAATGATAGGTTAATACTTTAAGACCAGTTCAGTTTGAATATTTGATGAATAATATATTTTTAAAAAGTATACACTCCTCGGCGGGAATCGAACCCCGTCTCCTGAGTGACAGTCAGAGATACTTACCACTGAGGATGACTGATGTACGAAATGATTGAATAATACTTTTAGACCAAACCAGTTTGAAAGTTTAATGAATAATAATCCAAACAAATACACTCCCCGGCGGGAAAACGAACCCCGGTCTCCTGAGTGACAGTCAGAGATACTTACCACTATACTATCGAGGATGACTGATGTACGAAATTGGTTAATACTTTTAGACCAATTCAGTTTGAAAGTTTGATGAATTGAAACGGGAAAAAAAAGTATACACTCCTCGGCGGGGAATCGAACCCCGGTCTCCTGAGTGACAGTCAGAGATACTTACCACTATACTACCGAGGATGACTGATGTGTCAAATGATTGGGTAATACTTTAAGACCAGTTCAGTTTGAATGTTTGATGAATAAAAACGAAAAAATATACACTTCCAGGCAGGGAATCGAACCCGGGTCTCCTGAGTGACAGTCAGAGATACTTACAACTATACTACCGAGGATTCCTGATGTGTGAATTGATTGATTATTACTTTAAGTCCAGTTCAATTTGAATGTTTAATGTATAAAAACGAAACAATATACACTTCCCGGCAGGGTATCGAACACCTGTCTCCCGAGTGACAGTCAGAGATACTTACCACTATACTACCGAGGATGACTGATGTGTGAAATGATTGGTTAATACTTTAAGACCAGTTCAGTTTGAATGTTTGATGAATAAAAACGAAAAAATATACACTTCCGACAGGGAATCGAACCCCGGTCTCCTGAGTGACAGTCAGATATACTTACCACTATACTACCGAGGATGACTGATGTGTGAAATGATTGGTTAATACTTTAAGACCAGTTCAGTTTGAATGTTTGATGAATAAAAACGAAAAAATATACACTTCCCGACAGGGAATCGAACCCCGGTCTCCTGAGTGACAGTCAGAGATACTTACCACTATACTACCGAGGATGACTGATGTACGAAATTGGTTGATACTTTTAGACCAATTCAGTTTGAAAGTTTGATGAATTGAAACGGGAAAAAAGTATACACTCCCCGGCGGGGAATCGAACCCCGGTCTCCTGAGTGACAGTCAGAGATACTTACCACTATACTACCGAGGATGACTGATGTGTCAAATGATTGGATAATACTTTAAGACCAGTTCAGTTTGAATATTTGATGAATAATATATGTTTAAAAAGTATACACTCCCCGGCGGGAATCGAACCCCGTCTCCTGAGTGACAGTCAGAGATACTTACCACTGAGGATGACTGATGTACGAAATGATTGAATAATACTTTTAGACCAAACCAGTTTGAAGGTTTAATGAATAATAATCCAAACAAATAATAATCCAAACAAATACACTCCCCGGCGGGAAAACGAACCCCGGTCTCCTGAGTGACAGTCAGATATACTTACCACTATACTACCGAGGATGACTGATGCACGAAATTGGTTAATACTTTTAGACCAATTCAGTTTGAAAGTTTGATGAATTGAAACGGGGAAAAAAGTATACACTCCCCGGCGGGGAATCGAACCCCGGTCTCCTGAGTGACAGTCAGAGATACTTACCACACTATACTACCGAGGATGACTGATGTGTCAAATGATTGGGTAATACTTTAAGACCAGTTCAGTTTGAATGTTTGATGAATAAAAACGAAAAAAAATACACTTCCAGGCAGGGAATCGAACCCGGGTCTCCTGAGTGACAGTCAGAGATACTTACAACTATACTACCGAGGATTCCTGATGTGTGAAATGATTGGTTAATACTTTAAGACCAGTTCAGTTTGACAGTTTGATGAGTTGAAACGGGAAAAAAGTATACACTCCCCGGCGGGGAATCGAACCCCGGTCTCCTGAGTGACAGTCAGAGATACTTACCACTATACTACCGAGGATGACTGATGTGTCAAATGATTGGTTAATACTTTAAGACCAGTTCAGTTTGAATGTTTGATGAATAAAAACGAAAAAATATACACTTCCCGACAGGGAATCGAACCCCGGTCTCCTGAGTGACAGTCAGATATACTTACCACTATACTACCGAGGATGACTGATGCACGAAATTGGTTAATACTTTTAGACCAATTCAGTTTGAAAGTTTGATGAATTGAAACGGGAAAAAAAGTATACACTCCCCGGCGGGGAATCGAACCCCGGTCTCCTGAGTGACAGTCAGAGATACTTACCACACTATACTACCGAGGATGACTGATGTGTCAAATGATTGGGTAATACTTTAAGACCAGTTCAGTTTGAATGTTTGATGAATAAAAACGAAAAAATATACACTTCCAGGCAGGGAATCGAACCCGGGTCTCCTGAGTGACAGTCAGAGATACTTACAACTATACTACCGAGGATTCCTGATGTGTGAAATGATTGGTTAATACTTTAAGACCAGTTCAGTTTGACAGTTTGATGAGTTGAAACGGGAAAAAAAGTATACACTCCCCGGCGGGGAATCGAACCCCGGTCTCCTGAGTGACAGTCAGAGATACTTACCACTATACTACCGAGGATGACTGATGTGTCAAATGATTGGTTAATACTTTAAGACCAGTTCAGTTTGAATGTTTGATGAATAAAAACGAAAAAATATACACTTCCCGACAGGGAATCGAACCCCGGTCTCCTGAGTGACAGTCAGAGATACTTACCACTATACTACCGAGGATGACTGATGTACGAAATTGGTTAATACCTTTAGACCAATTCAGTTTGAAAGTTTAATGAATAATAACCCCAAAAAGTATACACTCCCCGGCGGGAATGGAACCCCGGTCTCCTAACTGACAGTCAGAGATACTTACCACTATACTACCGAGGATTCCTGATGTGTGAATTGATTGGTTAATACTTTAAGACCAGTTAAGTTTGAATGTTTGATGAATAAAAACGAAACAATATACACTTCCCGGCAGGGTATCGAACACCTGTCTCCTGAGTGACAGTCAGAGATACTTACCACTATACTACCGAGGATTCCTGATGTGTGAAATGATTGGTTAATACTTTAAGACCAGTTCAGTTTGAAAGTTTGATGAATTGAAACGGGGGAAAAAAGTATACACTCCCCGGCGGGGAATCGAACCCCGGTCTCCTGAGTGACAGTCAGAGATACTTACCACTATACTACCGAGGATGACTGATGTGTGAAATGATTGGTTAATACTTTAAGACCAGTTCAGTTTGAATATTTGATGAATAAAAACGAAAAAATATACACTTCCAGGCAGGGAATCGAACCCGGGTCTCCTGAGTGACAGTCAGAAATACTTACAACTATACTACCGAGGATTCCTGATGTGTGAAATGATAGGTTAATACTTTAAGACCAGTTCAGTTTGAATATTTGATGAATACTATATTTTTAAAAAGTATACACTCCCCGGCGGGAATCGAACATCGTCTCCTGAGTGACAGTCAGAGATACTTACCACTGAGGATGACTGATGTACGAAATGATTGAATAATACTTTTAGACCAAACCAGTTTGAAGGTTTAATGAATAATAATCCAAACAAATACACTCCCCGGCGGGAAAACGAACCCCGGTCTCCTGAGTGACAGTCAGAGATACTTACCACTATACTACCGAGGATGACTGATGTACGAAATTGGTTAATACTTTTAGACCTATTCAGTTTGAAAGTTTGATGAATTGAAACGGGAAAAAAAGTATACACTCCCCGGCGGGGAATCGAACCCCGGTCTCCTGAGTGACAGTCAGAGATACTTACCACTATACTACCGAGGATGACTGATGTGTCAATTGATTGGGTAATACTTTAAGACAAGTTCAGTTTGAATATTTGATGAATAATATATTTTTAAAAAGTATACACTCCCCGGCGGCAATCGAACCCCGTCTCCTGAGTGACAGTCAGAGATACTTACCACTGAGGATGACTGATGTACGAAATGATTGAATAATACTTTTAGACCAAACCAGTGTAGGGATCCCAAGTGCGCCCTCAGTGGTTATTTTGTAAAAAGTTTACTTTGGGGTCGCCACCTGTTGACCCAGTCTCTTTTTCATTTGGTAGCTTTTTGCACGAGAGAGCACATTATTTGTTGTCGGTATTTCTCTCCATTTTGTGGGGAGCATGGCTCTGGCCATGGTCCACATGCTATTCATTTGGGAGGGATAGTTTCGTAGAACTCTCTGTGAGTATTATAATATCTTTAGTATCTTTTGATTATAGAAAGATCGTCTTTTATGAAGCTTTTTCAATCACAGTGTGTATTGTAAACTTGTAGTGTGTGTGTAGAGCCAGCCTCGTGTTGCGCTGACCTTTTGACCTTTAGTGTAACGGTGTGCATTTGTAATGTAATGTATGCTATTTTGTAGTCTATGTGCTGTATTGCATTGGATAATTAAAATCAGTACAGGAGATTATTATTATATTTAACACGTCATCTATAGAAATTGTTGCTTGCTTATATTATTATCTTTTGGTGGATCCTCGTCCTTTTTAATTAGAGGACCGGCCTCCTTCCCGTGTCTCTACAAATGGCGTCGTAGACAGGATTGAGAATTCGCCATTTGTTTACATTTTTTTCGCATTTGTTCTGTCTACGCCGTACCTCTACAAATGGCGTCGTAGACAGGATAGAGTTTTCGCCATTCGCTATTTTTATGACGTGTTATTTGCCCTGGATTATAACTCCGGACTTTAGATTTTTCTCCTGTGAGAACTGATGTAATCGTTTTCGCGAAATCGTCGCGATCTATGGATAGGATGGTCACCATAAAGCCTTTTTGCTTTCCCTGCATCGACTGAGGACTTCATCGACGGATTTATATTTTTATTTACATTGTATGTTGTGCAACTGATATTGTAAAGTTCTATTTATAGAATTGTATGTAATATTTGATATTTTCATCCAAGCTTTGATTGCAGATCTGTTTTACATTTTAAAGGCAGTTGTGTCTCATGTGGATCTTTTTGTAAAGATTCTTTTTAGAAACAGATAATTTTAGAGCCAGGTAGGCCCACAGTATATTTTATCTTGGGTCTGTGGCCAAATGCCATTACTTAAATTTTGTATTAGCAGAGGAATCCTGCATACTTGTAGTGTCAGCTCAAGCTGCCTCTGATCAACCTAACATGGTGTTTCTCTTCATAAAGAGTCTGGATGTTTTCCGCACCATTATTATATACATGTAGTCCTTTGCATTGTATAAATTTCAAGTTTCCTTTTTGTATTTTTTCTACCTTTTGGATACTTTGAAACCTGCTTCTTTCATAATTTATGGAGGAGATTTATCTGTTGTATTGTATTATACAGCTATTGATATAAACATGCCATTGACGATTTGGTAATGTATGTGCATGTATGTGTATTGACTTTTGGATCTACATAATTTCATGATTGTGCAGATGCTTTTATTCAGGTTTATATCCTGATTTGTCAAAGTTTGGTTCATGGAGATAGTTGTCATGTATTTATATTTATCTTTCACAATCTTTGTGATATGGGAATTTTATGATGTCTAATTGCATTTCTAACTTTGTTCCCTAAGAACGTTTCGCGACGGGATTATACATGTAGGTTCCTAATTTTAGTGTGGTTGCTAAGTGAAATATTTTTGTCAGCAGTTTTATAGTTTGGTGTAATCCAACTTTTTATGCTCGCCGATTAATGGGATATTTTTATATACCCTTCTGTTGTGAGATCTTTTGTCTGACGTTTTCACCATGTTTACTGCCATTTATAGGACCACTTTTTAAGAAATGCTTTTGTCATATTAAACATTATTCTCATGTCATTGTTGACACCCTAGTACATAGTGATGGGTCTTTGCTCCCTCAATTGTAGATGTTATTATAGTTGGTAGAATTGAAATAATGTTGTCACTTAGCCTGATATGGTTTAGTGTGCATTTTGAAGTTGGCTGTGTTGTCCAACTCTGTTGTTCTCACAGTGTGGGTGAGACTATTTATAATCTACCATGCTTTTCTACCTTGTGGATGCATACATTTTAGTGATTGATAATATATTTGCCTTTTTGCTTTCCAAGCAAATGCAATTAAAGTTACAGCAATTGTTATATTATATTCTCCATTGTAATCTTTGTGAGCTTTGAATGGAACCAAACTGTTTTGCCTGTCTGTTCAGATCCAATTGTTCATTTCATATGTATTGTAGTAAACAAATTGAAAACGATTTGTCTGTAGTGAGATCCAAGATTAATGTCATTTGGATTTTAATGACAGGGTTTTGCTTTTTTGAATGATTTTACACCAAGTTATGTGTAAACTATTTTAGAGTTTTGGACATGATTTTAAGATAGCCATTTTGTTGTGCAGTGTATGTTCATGGTTGCTCTATAAATAGAGACAAGCTATTTCCGCCATGTGAGTGTATTATGTCTGTTCGTTCAACCCTGTGGTTAACCTCAGTGTATTACATTGTAGCAACTTTGCTATTTTGAGATTGGATTCAAGAATTTGCTGTTTAAACTGTGTGTTTACATGTGAAATTTACTAGACAGGTTTGGTATTAGGACCTATGTACTGTTACCCTTTACTTGTTTTTATAGCTGGCTTGGAATAGGTTTTTCATGGGCATTGTTTTATCCATGCATGTGTGTCAGTTGGTATTTAGAAAACCTGGTCTTAGTGAACATTCAGTGGATATTATATGCAGTGTATTTTTCTGATGTGTGTAATGGATTCTGAATCCATCTTGAATAATGTTATAGGATGGATCTTGTGTATCAATTTATGAGATTGTATTAACTATTTGCTGTTTTCAAAAATCCTTTGAAGGTCGCACTTGTATTTGTTTTGAGGTTAGCTTGTATCACAACACACTGTGTGTAGTGACTACCTGACATTGATCCCTGTGATCTACCTCAATTATTGTAAATTAAAAGTTAAAATTGTTTTTGGACCACTCGGGTCGCGTGGTCATAAAGTAGGGAACCTGTAGGGATCCCAAGTGCGCCCTCAGTGGTTATTTTGTAAAAAGTTTACTTTGGGGTCGCCACCTGTTGACCCAGTCTCTTTTTCATTTGGTAGCTTTTTGCACGAGAGAGCACATTATTTGTTGTCGGTATTTCTCTCCATTTTGTGGGGAGCATGGCTCTGGCCATGCTCCACATGCTATTCATTTGGGAGGGATAGTTTCGTAGAACTCTCTGTGAGTATTATAATATCTTTAGTATCTTTTGATTATAGAAAGATCGTCTTTTATGAAGCTTTTTCAATCACAGTGTGTATTGTAAACTTGTAGTGTGTGTGTAGAGCCAGCCTCGTGTTGCGCTGACCTTTTGACCTTTAGTGTAACGGTGTGCATTTGTAATGTAATGTATGCTATTTTGTAGTCTATGTGCTGTATTGCATTGGATAATTAAAATCAGTACAGGAGATTATTATTATATTTAACACGTCATCTATAGAAATTGTTGCTTGCTTATATTATTATCTTTTGGTGGATCCTCGTCCTTTTTAATTAGAGGACCGGCCTCCTTCCCGTGTCTCTACACCAGTTTGAAGGTTTAATGAATAATAATCCAAACAAATACACTCCCCGGCGGGAAAACGAACCCCGGTCTCCTGAGTGACAGTCAGAGATACTTACCACTATACTACCGAGGATGACTGATGTACGAAATTGGTTAATACTTTTAGACCTATTCAGTTTGAAAGTTTGATGAATTGAAACGGGAAAAAAAGTATACACTCCCCGGCGGGGAATCGAACCCCGGTCTCCTGAGTGACAGTCAGAGATACTTACCACTATACTACCGAGGATGACTGATGTGTCAATTGATTGGGTAATACTTTAAGACAAGTTCAGTTTGAATATTTGATGAATAATATATTTTTAAAAAGTATACACTCCCCGGCGGCAATCGAACCCCGTCTCCTGAGTGACAGTCAGAGATACTTACCACTGAGGATGACTGATGTACGAAATGATTGAATAATACTTTTAGACCAAACCAGTTTGAACGTTTAATGAATAATAATCCAAACAAATACACTCCCCGGCGGGAAAACGAACCCCGGTCTCATGAGTGACAGTCAGAGATACTTACCACTATACTACCGAGGATGACTGATGTACGAAATTGGTTAATACTTTTAGACCAATTCAGTTTGAAAGTTTGATGAATTGAAACGGGAAAAAAGTATACACTCCCCGGCGGGGAATCGAACCCCGGTCTCCTGAGTGACAGCCAGAGATACTTACCACTATACTACCGAGGATGACTGATGTGTCAAATGATTGGGTAATACTTTAAGACCAGTTCAGTTTGAATGTTTGATGAATAAAAACGAAAAAGTATACACTCCCCGGCGGGAATCGAACCCCGTCTCCTGAGTGACAGTCAGAGATACTTACCACTGAGAATGACTGATGTACGAAATGATTGAATAATACTTTTAGACCAAACCAGTTTGAAGGTTTAATGAATAATAATCCAAACAAATACACTCCCCGGCGGGAAAACGAACCCCGGTCTCCTGAGTGACAGTCAGATATACTTACCACTATACTACCGAGGATGACTGATGTACGAAATTGGTTAATACTTTTAGACCAATTCAGTTTGAAAGTTTGATGAATTGAAACGGGAAAAAAGTATACACTCCCCGGCGGGGAATCGAACCCCGGTCTCCTGAGTGACAGTCAGAGATACTTACCACTATACTACCGAGGATGACTGATGTGTCAAATGATTGGGTAATACTTTAAGACAAGTTCAGTTTGAATATTTGATGAATAATATATTTTTAAAAAGTATACACTCCCCGGCGGGAATCGAACCCCGTCTCCTGAGTGACAGTCAGAGATACTTACCACTGAGGATGACTGATGTACGAAATGATTGAATAATACTTTTAGACCAAACCAGTTTGAAGGTTTAATGAATAATAATCCAAACAAATACACTCCCCGGCGGGAAAACGAACCCCGGTCTCCTGAGTGACAGTCAGAGATACGTACCACTATACTACCGAGGATGACTGATGTACGAAATTGGTTAATACTTTTAGGCCAATTCAGTTTGAAAGTTTGATGAATTGAAACGGGAAAAAAGTATACACTCCCCGGCGGGGAATCGAACCCCGGTCTCCTGAGTGACAGCCAGAGATACTGACCACTATACTACCGAGGATGACTGATGTGTCAAATGATTGGGTAATACTTTAAGACCAGTTCAGTTTGAATGTTTGATGAATAAAAACGAAAAAGTATACACTCCCAGGCGGGAATCGAACCCCGTCTCCTGAGTGACAGTCAGAGATACTTACCACTGAGAATGACTGATGTACGAAATGATTGAATAATACTTTTAGACCAAACCAGTTTGAAGGTTTAATGAATAATAATCCAAACAAATACACTCCCCGGCGGGAAAACGAACCCCGGTCTCCTGAGTGACAGTCAGAGATATGTACCACTATACTACCGAGGATGACTGATGTGTGAAATGATTGGTTAATACTTTTAGACCAATTCAGTTTGAAAGTTTGATGAATTGAAACGGGAAAAAAGTATACACTCCCCGGCGGGGAATCGAACCCTGGTCTCCTGAGTGACAGTCAGAGATACTTACCACTATACTACCGAGGATGACTGATGTGTCAAATGATTGGGTAATACTTTAAGACAAGTTCAGTTTGAATATTTGATGAATAATATATTTTTAAAAAGTATACACTCCCCGGCGGGAATCGAACCCCGTCTCCTGAGTGACAGTCAGAGATACTTACCACTGAGGATGACTGATGTACGAAATGATTGAATAATACTTTTAGACCAGTCGCCAAGTTACAGGTGCTTGGGACAAGTGGTTGGGACTAAAAACTTGCATTTCACTCTTAATTTTGAGGCACCGTTATATCAAGAAATAGTCAACATCTTGCAGATTTGTATTAAAGTAAAACAAATTTGTGCAGAAAGTTAGTCAGAGTGACGACCGGGCGTTCAGGGGACTCAAAGTCTGGTCGAACCAGCATGGTGATCGCCCATATAGTTCCCTTATGGGATTGGCCAGTCCTGGTCGGGAGAGAAGGAGCGTTGGTAATAATACAATAAATCTCGTACATCTGCTGATTGAATGCAGGTTCATTCATGAATGGCTAAGCGATGCTAGGTCATGGACGATTACACATCATTGTTAAATATACAGTCAATGTGCACACGAACATGAATATAGTACAATTACACACGACAGGATAAATACTTAGACAATAACATAGTTTTAACTGCCTTCTTAAATGAATACAATGTCCTAAGGTTTCTTATTACGATGGGCAGAGAGTTCCAGATGTCTGGGCCGGCGTGTCTTATGGATTTGAGAGCCAATGCGGTTTTTGGAATTCTTAAATGGAATTTTTCAGTTTGCCTTGTAGGGTAAGAGTGGATGGTTTTATTCAAATTAAACAATGGGGGGAAATAAGAAGGTAGTAAACCATTTTGTAAGCGAAACATGAAAAGTGCTATTTGTAGAATATATATATCATCTGCTTTTAAAGTTTTTAGTTTCGAAAACAAGGGATTGGTGTGGTCGCAATAGGAAGAATCAGTACATATACGCATTGCCTTCTTTTGTAACAGTATAATGGTGTCAACGTTACTTTTCGAATTTGCCCATATAATGTTACAATATGAAATATATGGCAGTATTAATGTATTAACCAATTTCGTACATCAGTCATCCTCGGTAGTATAGTGGTAAGTATCTCTGACTGTCACTCAGGAGACCGGGGTTCGATTCCCCGCCGGGGAGTGTATACCTTTTGGGTTATTATTCATTAAACTTTCAAACTGAATTATTCATCAAATATTCAAACTGAACTGGTCCTAAAGTATTAACCAATCATTTCACACATCAGGAATCCTCGGTAGTATAGTGGTAAGTATCTCTGACTGTCACTCAGGAGACCGGGGTTCGATTCCCCGCCGGGGAGTGTATACCTTTTTGGTTATTATTCATTACACTTTCAAACTGAATTGGTCTAAAAGTATGAACCTATCATTTCGTACAACAGTCCTCATCGGTAGTATAGTGGTAAGTATCTCTGACTGTCACTCAGGAGACCGGGGTTCGATTCCCCGCCGGGGAGTGTATACTTTTTTCCCGTTTCAATTCATCAAACTTTCAAACTGAACTGGTCTTAAAGTATTAACCAATCATTTCACACATCAGGAATCCGCGGTAGTATAGTGGTAAGTATCTCTGACTGTCACTCAGGAGACCGGGGTACGATTCCCCGCCGGGGAGTGTATACCTTTTTTCCCGTTTCAATTCATCAAACTTTCAAACTGAACTGGTCTTAAAGTATTAACCAATCATTTCACACATCAGGAATCCTCGGTAGTATAGTGGTAAGTATCTCTGACTGTCACTCAGGAGACAGGTGTTCGATTCCCTGCCGGGAAGTGTATATTGTTTCGTTTTTATACATTAAACATTCAAACTGAACTCAACTTAAAGTAATAATCAATCAATTCACACATTAGGAATCCTCGGTAGTATAGTGGTAAGTATCTCTGACTGTCACTTAAGAGACCGGGGTTCGATTCCCGCCGGGGAGTGTATACGTTAAAAAAATATATTATTCATTAAATATTCAAACTGAACTGGTCCTAAAGTATTAACCAATCATTTCACACATCAGGAATCCTCGGTAGTATAGTGGTAAGTATCTCTGACTGTCACTCAGGAGACCGGGGTTCGATTCCCCGACGGGGAGTGTATACCTTTTTGGGTATTATTCATTAAACTTTCAAACTGAATTGGTCTAAAAGTATTAACCAATTTCGTACATCAGTCATCCTCGGTAGTATAGTGGTAAGTATCTCTGACTGTCACTCAGGAGACCGGGGTTCGATTCCCCGCCGGAGAGTGTATACCTTTTTGGTTATTATTCATTAAACTTTCAAACTGAATTGGTCTAAAAGTATGAACCTATCATTTCGTACAACAGTCCTTATCGGTAGTATAGTGGTAAGTATCTCTGGCTGTCACCCAGGAGACCGGGGTTTGATTCCCCGCCGGGGTTTGATTCCCCGCCGGGGAGTGTATAATTTTTGGGGTTATTATTCATTAAACTTTCAAACTGAATTGGTCTAAAAGTATTAACCAATTTCGTACATCAGTCATCCTCGGTAGTATAGTGGTAAGTATCTCTGACTGTCACTCAGGAGACCGGGGTTCGATTCCCCGCCGGGGAGTGTATACCTTTTTGGTTATTATTCATTAAACTTTCAAACTGAATTGGTCTAAAAGTATTAACCAATTTCGTACATCAGTCATCCTCGGTAGTATAGTGGTAAGTATCTCTGACTGTCACTCAGGAGACCGGGGTTCGATTCCCCGCCGGGGAGTGTATACCTTTTTCCGTTTCAATTCATCAAACTTTCAAACTGAACTGGTCTTAAAGTATTAACCAATCATTTCACACATCAGGAATCCTCGGTAGTATAGTGGTAAGTATCTCTGACTGTCACTCAGGAGACCGAGGTTCGATTCCCCGCCGGGGAGTGTATACCTTTTTTCCGTTTCAATTCATCAAACTTTCAAACTGAACTGGTCTTAAAGTATTAACCAATCATTTCACACATCAGGAATCCTCGGTAGTATAGTGGTAAGTATCTCTGGCTGTCAATCAGGAGACAGGTGTACGATTCCCTGCCGGGAAGTGTATATTGTTTCGTTTTTATACATTAAACATTCAAACTGAACTGGACTTAAAGTAATAATCAATCAATTCACACATTAGGAATCCTCGGTAGTATAGTGGTAAGTATCTCTGACTGTCACTTAGGAGACCGGGGTTCGATTCCCGCCGGGGAGTGTATACTTTAAAAAAATATATTATTTGATTTGATTTTATTGGTTTCTGCATCTTTTTTCTTTTTTCATCAAACATTTTCATGAACATAGTATGGTTTGATACAATATTTTAAATGTATATAATTTTATACAGATAATAAACGAATTTAAACAAATATATTGAATGCATAATTAACATACATTAGATGCAGGAGGGCTACAGAAATAAGCAAAGTAGCTTGACGTGCCCGCAGCCCTCAACTTAGATATAACAACAATAACAAATACAAATACAAAAGACTGACTTGCAGAGAAGAAAAAGAAAGGGGAGAGAAGGAGCGTTGGTAATAATACAATAAATCTCGTACATCTGCTGATTGAATGCAGGTTCATTAATGAATGGCTAAGCGATGCCAGGTCATGGACGATTACACATCATTGTTAAATATACAGTCAATGTGCACACGAACATGAATATAGTACAATTACACACGACAGGATAAATACTTAGACAATAACATAGTTTTAACTGCCTTCTTAAATGAATACAATGTCCTAAGGTTTCTTATTACGATGGGCAGAGAGTTCCAGATGTCTGGGCCGGCGTGTCTTATGGATTTGAGAGCCAATGCGGTTTTTGGAATTCTTAAATGGAATTTTTCAGTTTGCCTTGTAGGGTAAGAGTGGATGGTTTTATTCAAATTAAACAATGGGGGGAAATAAGAAGGTAGTAAACCATTTTGTAAGCGAAACATGAAAAGTGCTATTTGTAGAATATATATATCATCTGCTTTTAAAGTTTTTAGTTTCGAAAACAAGGGATTGGTGTGGTCGCAATAGGAAGAATCAGTACATATACGCATTGCCTTCTTTTGTAACAGTATAATGGTGTCAACGTTACTTTTCGAATTTGCCCATATAATGTTACAATATGAAATATATGGCAGTATTAATGTATTAACCAATTTCGTACATCAGTCATCCTCGGTAGTATAGTGGTAAGTATCTCTGACTGTCACTCAGGAGACCGGGGTTCGATTCCCCGCCGGGGAGTGTATACCTTTTGGGTTATTATTCATTAAACTTTCAAACTGAATTATTCATCAAATATTCAAACTGAACTGGTCCTAAAGTATTAACCAATCATTTCACACATCAGGAATCTTCGGTAGTATAGTGGTAAGTATCTCTGACTGTCACTCAGGAGACCGGGGTTCGATTCCCCGCCGGGGAGTGTATACCTTTTTGGTTATTATTCATTACACTTTCAAACTGAATTGGTCTAAAAGTATGAACCTATCATTTCGTACAACAGTCCTCATCGGTAGTATAGTGGTAAGTATCTCTGACTGTCACTCAGGAGACCGGGGTTCGATTCCCCGCCGGGGAGTGTATACTTTTTTCCCGTTTCAATTCATCAAACTTTCAAACTGAACTGGTCTTAAAGTATTAACCAATCATTTCACACATCAGGAATCCGCGGTAGTATAGTGGTAAGTATCTCTGACTGTCACTCAGGAGACCGGGGTACGATTCCCCGCCGGGGAGTGTATACCTTTTTTCCCGTTTCAATTCATCAAACTTTCAAACTGAACTGGTCTTAAAGTATTAACCAATCATTTCACACATCAGGAATCCTCGGTAGTATAGTGGTAAGTATCTCTGGCTGTCAATCAGGAGACAGGTGTACGATTCCCTGCCGGGAAGTGTATATTGTTTCGTTTTTATACATTAAACATTCAAACTGAACTGGACTTAAAGTAATAATCAATCAATTCACACATTAGGAATCCTCGGTAGTATAGTGGTAAGTATCTCTGACTGTCACTTAGGAGACCGGGGTTCGATTCCCGCCGGGGAGTGTATACTTTAAAAAAATATATTATTTGATTTGATTTTATTGGTTTCTGCATCTTTTTTCTTTTTTCATCAAACATTTTCATGAACATAGTATGGTTTGATACAATATTTTAAATGTATATAATTTTATACAGATAATAAACGAATTTAAACAAATATATTGAATGCATAATTAACAGACATTAGATGCAGGAGGGCTACAGAAATAAGCAAAGTAGCTTGACGTGCCCGCAGCCCTCAACTTAGATATAACAACAATAACAAATACAAATACAAAAGACTGACTTGCAGAGAAGAAAAAGAAAGGGGAGAGAAGGAGCGTTGGTAATAATACAATAAATCTCGTACATCTGCTGATTGAATGCAGGTTCATTCATGAATGGCTAAGCGATGCCAGGTCATGGACGATTACACATCATTGTTAAATATACAGTCAATGTGCACACGAACATGAATATAGTACAATTACACACGACAGGATAAATACTTAGACAATAACATAGTTTTAACTGCCTTCTTAAATGAATACAATGTCCTAAGGTTTCTTATTACGATGGGCAGAGAGTTCCAGATGTCTGGGCCGGCGTGTCTTATGGATTTGAGAGCCAATGCGGTTTTTGGAATTCTTAAATGGAATTTTTCAGTTTGCCTTGTAGGGTAAGAGTGGATGGTTTTATTCAAATTAAACAATGGGGGGAAATAAGAAGGTAGTAAACCATTTTGTAAGCGAAACATGAAAAGTGCTATTTGTAGAATATATATATCATCTGCTTTTAAAGTTTTTAGTTTCGAAAACAAGGGATTGGTGTGGTCGCAATAGGAAGAATCAGTACATATACGCATTGCCTTCTTTTGTAACAGTATAATGGTGTCAACGTTACTTTTCGAATTTGCCCATATAATGTTACAATATGAAATATATGGCAGTATTAATGTATTAACCAATTTCGTACATCAGTCATCCTCGGTAGTATAGTGGTAAGTATCTCTGACTGTCACTCAGGAGACCGGGGTTCGATTCCCCGCCGGGGAGTGTATACCTTTTGGGTTATTATTCATTAAACTTTCAAACTGAATTATTCATCAAATATTCAAACTGAACTGGTCCTAAAGTATTAACCAATCATTTCACACATCAGGAATCCTCGGTAGTATAGTGGTAAGTATCTCTGACTGTCACTCAGGAGACCGGGGTTCGATTCCCCGCCGGGGAGTGTATACCTTTTTGGTTATTATTCATTACACTTTCAAACTGAATTGGTCTAAAAGTATGAACCTATCATTTCGTACAACAGTCCTCATCGGTAGTATAGTGGTAAGTATCTCTGACTGTCACTCAGGAGACCGGGGTTCGATTCCCCGCCGGGGAGTGTATACTTTTTTCCCGTTTCAATTCATCAAACTTTCAAACTGAACTGGTCTTAAAGTATTAACCAATCATTTCACACATCAGGAATCCGCGGTAGTATAGTGGTAAGTATCTCTGACTGTCACTCAGGAGACCGGGGTACGATTCCCCGCCGGGGAGTGTATACCTTTTTTCCCGTTTCAATTCATCAAACTTTCAAACTGAACTGGTCTTAAAGTATTAACCAATCATTTCACACATCAGGAATCCTCGGTAGTATAGTGGTAAGTATCTCTGACTGTCACTCAGGAGACAGGTGTTCGATTCCCTGCCGGGAAGTGTGTATTGTTTCGTTTTTATACATTAAACATTCAATCTGAACTGAACTTAAAGTAATAATAAATCAATTCACACATTAGGAATCCTCGGTAGTATAGTGGTAAGTATCTCTGACTGTCACTTAAGAGACCGGGGTTCGATTCCCGCCGGGGAGTGTATACGTTAAAAAAATATATTATTCATTAAATATTCAAACTGAACTGGTCCTAAAGTATTAACCAATCATTTCACACATCAGGAATCCTCGGTAGTATAGTGGTAAGTATCTCTGACTGTCACTCAGGAGACCGGGGTTCGATTCCCCGACGGGGAGTGTATACCTTTTTGGTTATTATTCATTAAACTTTCAAACTGAATTGGTCTAAAAGTATTAACCAATTTCGTACATCAGTCATCCTCGGTAGTATAGTGGTAAGTATCTCTGACTGTCACTCAGGAGACCGGGGTTCGATTCCCCGCCGGGGAGTGTATACCTTTTTGGTTATTATTCATTAAACTTTCAAACTGAATTGGTCTAAAAGTATGAACCTATCATTTCGTACAACAGTCCTCATCGGTAGTATAGTGGTAAGTATCTCTGGCTGTCACCCAGGAGACCGGGGTTTGATTCCCCGCCGGGGTTTGATTCCCCGCCGGGGTTTGATTCCCCGCCGGGGAGTGTATAATTTTTGGGGTTATTATTCATTAAACTTTCAAACTGAATTGGTCTAAAAGTATTAACCAATTTCGTACATCAGTCATCCTCGGTAGTATAGTGGTAAGTATCTCTGACTGTCACTCAGGAGACCGGGGTTCGATTCCCCGCCGGGGAGTGTATACCTTTTTGGTTATTATTCATTAAACTTTCAAACTGAATTGGTCTAAAAGTATTAACCAATTTCGTACATCAGTCATCCTCGGTAGTATAGTGGTAAGTATCTCTGACTGTCACTCAGGAGACCGGGGTTCGATTCCCCGCCCGGGAGTGTATACTTTTTTCCCGTTTCAATTCATCAAACTTTCAAACTGAACTGGTCTTAAAGTATTAACCAATCATTTCACACATCAGGAATCCGCGGTAGTATAGTGGTAAGTATCTCTGACTGTCACTCAGGAGACCGGGGTTCGATTCCCCGCCGGGGAGTGTATACCTTTTTGGTTATTATTCATTAAACTTTCAAACTGAATTGGTCTAAAAGTATGAACCTATCATTTCGTACAACAGTCCTCATCGGTAGTATAGTGGTAAGTATCTCTGGCTGTCACTCAGGAGACCGGGGTTTGATTCCCCGCCGGGGTTTGATTCCCCGCCGGGGAGTGTATACTTTTGGGGGTTATTATTCATTAAACTTTCAAACTGAATTGGTCTAAAAGTATTAACCAATTTCGTACATCAGTCATTCTCGGTAGTATAGTGGTAAGTATCTCTGACTGTCACTCAGGAGACCGGGGTTCGATTCCCCGCCGGGGAGTGTATACCTTTTTGGTTATTATTCATTAAACTTTCAAACTGAATTGGTCTAAAAGTATTAACCAATTTCGTACATCAGTCATCCTCGGTAGTATAGTGGTAAGTATCTCTGACTGTCACTCAGGAGACCGGGGTTCGATTCCCCGCCCGGGAGTGTATACTTTTTTCCCGTTTCAATTCATCAAACTTTCAAACTGAACTGATCTTAAAGTATTAACCAATCATTTCACACATCAGGAATCCGCGGTAGTATAGTGGTAAGTATCTCTGACTGTCACTCAGGAGACCGGGGTTCGATTCCCCGCCGGGGAGTGTATACCTTTTTTCCCGTTTCAATTCATCAAACTTTCAAACTGAACTGGTCTTAAAGTATTAACCAATCATTTCACACATCAGGAATCATCGTAGTATAGTGGTAAGTATCACTGACTGTCACTCAGGAGACCGGGGTTCGATTCCCCGCCGGGGAGTGTATACCTTGTTGGTTATTATTCATTAAACTTTCAAACTGAATTGGTCTAAAAGTATTAGACAATAACATAGTTTTTTACTGCCTTCTTAAATGAATACAATGTCCTAAGGTTTCTTATTACGATGGGCAGAGAGTTCCAGATGTCTGGGCCGGCGTGTCTTATGGATTTGAGAGCCAATGCGGTTTTTGGAATTCTTAAATGGAATTTTTCAATTTGCCTTGTAGGGTAAGAGTGGATGGTTTTATTCAAATTAAACAATGGGGGGAAATAAGAAGGTAGTAAACCATTTTGTAAGCGAAACATGAAAAGTGCTATTTGTAGAATATATATATCATCTGCTTTTAAAGTTTTTAGTTTCGAAAACAAGGGATTGGTGTGGTCGCAATAGGAAGAATCAGTACACATACGCATTGCTTTCTTTTGTAACAGTATAATGGTGTCAACGTTACTTTTCGAATTTGCCCATATAATGTTACAATATGAAATATATGGCAGTATTAATGTATTAACCAATTTCGTACATCAGTCATCCTCGGTAGTATAGTGGTAAGTATCTCTGACTGTCACTCAGGAGACCGGGGTTCGATTCCCCGCCGGGGAGTGTATACCTTTTGGGTTATTATTCATTAAACTTTCAAACTGAATTATTCATCAAATATTCAAACTGAACTGGTCCTAAAGTATTAACCAATCATTTCACACATCAGGAATCCTCGGTAGTATAGTGGTAAGTATCTCTGACTGTCACTCAGGAGACCGGGGTTCGATTCCCCGCCGGGGAGTGTATACCTTTTTGGTTATTATTCATTAAACTTTCAAACTGAATTGGTCTAAAAGTATGAACCTATCATTTCGTACAACAGTCCTCATCGGTAGTATAGTGGTAAGTATCTCTGACTGTCACTCAGGAGACCGGGGTTCGATTCCCCGCCGGGGAGTGTATACTTTTTTCCCCGTTTCAATTCATCAAACTTTCAAACTGAACTGGTCTTAAAGTATTAACCAATCATTTCACACATCAGGAATCCGCGGTAGTATAGTGGTAAGTATCTCTGACTGTCACTCAGGAGACCTGGGTACGATTCCCCGCCGGGGAGTGTATACCTTTTTCCTCGTTTCAATTCATCAAACTTTCAAACTGAACTGGTCTTAAAGTATTAACCAATCATTTCACACATCAGGAATCCTCGGTAGTATAGTGGTAAGTATCTCTGACTGTCACTCAGGAGACAGGTGTTCGATTCCCTGCCGGGAAGTGTATATTGTTTCGTTTTTATACATTAAACATTCAAACTGAACTGAACTTAAAGTAATAATCAATCAATTCACACATTAGGAATCCTCGGTAGTATAGTGGTAAGTATCTCTGACTGTCACTTAAGAGACCGGGGTTCGATTCCCGCCGGGGAGTGTGTACGTTAAAAAAATATATTATTCATCAAATATTCAAACTGAACTGGTCCTAAAGTATTAACCAATCATTTCACACATCAGGAATCCTCGGTAGTATAGTGGTAAGTATCTCTGACTGTCACTCAGGAGACCGGGGTTCGATTCCCCGCCGGGGAGTGTATACCTTTTTGGTTATTATTCATTAAACTTTCAAACTGAATTGGTCTTAAAGTATTAACCAATCATTTGACACATTAGGAATCCTCGGTAGTATAGTGGTAAGTATCTCTGACTGTCACTCAGGAGACAGGTGTTCGATTCCCTGCCGGGAAGTGTATATTGTTTCGTTTTTATACATTAAACATTCAAACTGAACTGGACTTAAAGTATTAACCAATCATTTCACACATCAGGAATCCGCGGTAGTATAGTGGTAAGTATCTCTGACTGTCACTCAGGAGACCGTGGTTCGATTCCCCGCCGGGGAGTGTATACCTTTTTTCCCGTTTCAATTCATCAAACTTTCAAACTGAACTGGTCTTAAAGTATTAACCAATCATTTCACACATCAGGAATCCTCGGTAGTATAGTGATAAGTATCTCTGACTGTCACTCAGGTGACGGGGTTCGATTCCCGCCGGGGAATGTATACTTTTTTTAAATATATTATTCATCAAATATTCAAACTGAACTGGTCTTAAAGTATTAACCTATCATTTCACACATCAGGAATCCTCGGTAGTATAGTGGTAAGTATCTCTGACTGTCACTCAGGAGACCGGGGTTCGATTCCCCGCCGGGGAGTGTATACCTTTTTTCCCGTTTCAATTCATCAAACTTTCAAACTGAACTGGTCTTAAAGTATTAACCAATCATTTCACACATCAGGAATCCTCGGTAGTATAGTGATAAGTATCTCTGACTGTCACTCAGGTGACGGGGTTCGATTCCCGCCGGGGAATGTATACTTTTTTTTAAATATATTATTCATCAAATATTCAAACTGAACTGGTCTTAAAGTATTAACCTATCATTTCACACATCAGGAATCCTCGGTAGTATAGTGGTAAGTATCTCTGGCTGTCACCCAGGAGACCGGGGTTTGATTCACCGCCGGGGTTTGATTCCCCGCCGGGGAGTGTATACTTTTTGGGGTTATTATTCATTAAACTTTCAAACTGAATTGGTCTAAAAGTATTAACCAATCATTTCACACATAAGTCATCCTCGGTAGTATAGTGGTAAGTATCTCTGACTGTCACTCAGGAGACCCGGGTTCGATTCCCTGCCGGGAAGTATATATTTTTTCGTTTTTATTCATCAAACATTCAAACTGAACTGGTCTTAAAGTATTAACCAATCATTTGACACATTAGGAATCCTCGGTAGTATAGTGGTAAGTATCTCTGACTGTCACTCAGGAGACAGGTGTTCGATTCCCTGCCGGGAAGTGTATATTGTTTCGTTTTTATACATTAAACATTCAAACTGAACTGGACTTAAAGTATTAACCAATCATTTCACACATCAGGAATCCGCGGTAGTATAGTGGTAAGTATCTCTGACTGTCACTCAGGAGACCGGGGTTCGATTCCCCGCCGGGGAGTGTATACCTTTTTTCCCGTTTCAATTCATCAAACTTTCAAACTGAACTGGTCTTAAAGTATTAACCAATCATTTCACACATCAGGAATCCTCGGTAGTATAGTGATAAGTATCTCTGACTGTCACTCAGGTGACGGGGTTCGATTCCCGCCGGGGAATGTATACTTTTTTTAAATATATTATTCATCAAATATTCAAACTGAACTGGTCTTAAAGTATTAACCTATCATTTCACACATCAGGAATCCTCGGTAGTATAGTGGTAAGTATCTCTGACTGTCACTCAGGAGACCGGGGTTCGATTCCCCGCC
Organism: Leptasterias polaris; assembly: GCA_037783415.1. NCBI lineage: Eukaryota > Metazoa > Echinodermata > Asteroidea > Forcipulatida > Asteriidae > Leptasterias > Leptasterias polaris. The sequence goes on from JAZGTN010000188.1 coordinate 309,066, forward strand.
GGGGAGTGTATACCTTTTTTCCCGTTTCAATTCATCAAACTTTCAAACTGAACTGGTCTTAAAGTATTAACCAATCATTTCACACATCAGGAATCCTCGGTAGTATAGTGATAAGTATCTCTGACTGTCACTCAGGTGACGGGGTTCGATTCCCGCCGGGGAATGTATACTTTTTTTAAATATATTATTCATCAAATATTCAAACTGAACTGGTCTTAAAGTATTAACCTATCATTTCACACATTAGGAATCCTCGGTAGTATAGTGGTAAGTATCTCTGGCTGTCACTCAGGAGACAGGTGTTCGATTCCCTGCCGGGAAGTGTATATTGTTTCGTTTTTATACATTAAACATTCAAACTGAACTGGACTTAAAGTAATAATCAATCAATTCACACATCAGGAATCCTCGGTAGTATAGTGGTAAGTATCTCTGGCTGTCACCCAGGAGACCGGGGTTTGATTCCCCGCCGGGGTTTGATTCCCCGCCGGGGAGTGTATACTTTTTGGGGTTATTATTCATTAAACTTTCAAACTGAATTGGTCTAAAAGTATTAACCAATCATTTCACACATAAGTCATCCTCGGTAGTATAGTGGTAAGTATCTCTGAGTGTCACTCAGGAGAACGGGGTTCGAATCCACGCCGGGGAGTGTATACTTTTTTTCCCGTTTCAATTCATCAAACTTTCAAACTGAACTGGTCTTAAAGTATTAAGCTATCATTTCACACATCAGGAATCCTCGGTAGTATAGTGGTAAGTATCTCTGGCTGTCACTCAGGAGACAGGTGTTCGATTCCCTGCCGTGAAGTGTATATTGTTTCGTTTTTATACATTAAACATTCAAACTGAACTGGACTTAAAGTAATAATCAATCAATTTACACATTAGGAATCCTCGGTAGTATAGTGGTAAGTATCTCTGACTGTCACTCAGGAGACCGGGGTTCGATTCCCCGCCGGGGAGTGTATACCTTTTTGGTTATTATTCATTAAACTTTCAAACTGAATTGGTCTAAAAGTATGAACCTATCATTTCGTACAACAGTCCTCATCGGTAGTATAGTGGTAAGTATCTCTGGCTGTCACCCAGGAGACCGGGGTTTGATTCCCCGCCGGGGTTTGATTCCCCGCCGGGGTTTGATTCCCCGCCGGGGAGTGTATACTTTTTGGGGTTATTATTCATAAAACTTTCAAACTGAATTGGTCTAAAAGTATTAACCAATCATTTCGCACATCAGGAATCCTCGGTAGTATAGTGGTAAGTATCTCTGACTGTCACTCAGGAGACAGGTGTTCGATTCCCTGCCGGGAAGTGTAAATTGTTTCGTTTTTATACATTAAACATTCAAACTGAACTGGAATTAAAGTAATAATCAATCAATTCACACATCAGGAATCCTCGGTAGTATAGTGGTAAGTATCTCTGGCTGTCACTCAGGAGACCGGGGTTTGATTCACCGCCGGGGTTTGATTCCCCGCCGGGGAGTGTATACTTTTTGGGGTTATTATTCATAAAACTTTCAAACTGAATTGGTCTAAAAGTATTAACCAATCATTTCGCACATCAGGAATCCTCGGTAGTATAGTGGTAAGTATCTCTGACTGTCACTCAGGAGACAGGTGTTCGATTCCCTGCCGGGAAGTGTAAATTGTTTCGTTTTTATACATTAAACATTCAAACTGAACTGGTCTTAAAGTATTAACCAATCATTTCACACATCAGGAATCCTCGGTAGTATAGTGATAAGTATCTCTGACTGTCACTGAGGTGACGGGGTTCGATTCCCGCCGGGGAATGTATACTTTTTTAAAATATATTATTCATCAAATATTCAAACTGAACTGGTCTTAAAGTATTAACCTATCATTTCACACATCAGGAATCCTCGGTAGTATAGCGGTAAGTATCTCTGGCTGTCACCCAGGAGACCGGGGTTTGATTCCCCGCCGGGGTTTGATTCCCCGCCGGGGAGTGTATACTTTTGGGGGTTATTATTCATTAAACTTTCAAACTGAATTGGTCTAAAAGTATTAACCAATCATTTCACACATAAGTCATCCTCGGTAGTATAGTGGTAAGTATCTCTGAGTGTCACTCAGGAGAACGGGGTTCGATTCCACGCCGGGGAGTGTATACTTTTTTTCCCGTTTCAATTCATCAAACTTTCAAACTGAACTGGTCTTAAAGTATTAACCTATCATTTCACACATCAGGAATCCTCGGTAGTATAGTGGTAAGTATCTCTGGCTGTCACTCAGGAGACAGGTGTTCGATTCCCTGCCGTGAAGTGTATATTGTTTCGTTTTTATACATTAAACATTCAAACTGAACTGGACTTAAAGTAATAATCAATCAATTTACACATTAGGAATCCTCGGTAGTATAGTGGTAAGTATCTCTGGCTGTCACCCAGGAGACCGGGGTTTGATTCCCCGCCGGGGAGTGTATACTTTTTGGGGTTATTATTCATTAAACTTTCAAACTGAATTCGTCTAAAAGTATTAACCAATCATTTCGCACATCAGGAATCTTCGGTAGTATAGTGGTAAGTATCTCTGACTGTCACTCAGGAGACAGGTGTTCGATTCCCTGCCGGGAAGTGTAAATTGTTTCGTTTTTATACATTAAACATTCAAACTGAACTGGACTTAAAGTAATAATCAATCAATTCACACATCAGGAATCCTCGGTAGTATAGTGGTAAGTATCTCTGGCTGTCACCCAGGAGACCGGGGTTTGATTCCCCGCCGGGGTTTGATTCCCCGCCGGGAGTGTATACTTTTTGGGGTTATTATTCATTAAACTTTCAAACTGAATTGGTCTAAAAGTATTAACCAATCATTTCACACATAAGTCATCCTCGGTAGTATAGTGGTAAGTATCTCTGAGTGTCACTCAGGAGAACGGGGTTCGAATCCACGCCGGGGAGTGTATACTTTTTTCCCGTTTCAATTCATCAAACTTTCAAACTGAACTGGTCTTAAAGTATTAAGCTATCATTTCACACATCAGGAATCCTCGGTAGTATAGTGGTAAGTATCTCTGGCTGTCACTCAGGAGACAGGTGTTCGATTCCCTGCCGTGAAGTGTATATTGTTTCGTTTTTATACATTAAACATTCAAACTGAACTGGACTTAAAGTAATAATCAATCAATTTACAAATTAGGAATCCTCGGTAGTAAAGTGGTAAGTATCTCTGACTGTCACTCAGGAGACCGGGGTTCGATTCCCCGCCGGGGAGTGTATAACTTTTTGGTTATTATTCATTAAACTTTCAAACTGAATTGGTCTAAAAGTATGAACCTATCATTTCGTACAACAGTCCTCATCGGTAGTATAGTGGTAAGTATCTCTGGCTGTCACCCAGGAGACCGGGGTTTGATTCCCCGCCGGGGTTTGATTCCCCGCCGGGGTTTGATTCCCCGCCGGGGAGTGTATACTTTTTGGGGTTATTATTCATAAAACTTTCAAACTGAATTGGTCTAAAAGTATTAACCAATCATTTCGCACATCAGGAATCCTCGGTAGTATAGTGGTAAGTATCTCTGACTGTCACTCAGGAGACAGGTGTTCGATTCCCTGCCGGGAAGTGTAAATTGTTTCGTTTTTATACATTAAACATTCAAACTGAACTGGAATTAAAGTAATAATCAATCAATTCACACATCAGGAATCCTCGGTAGTATAGTGGTAAGTATCTCTGGCTGTCACCCAGGAGACCGGGGTTTGATTCACCGCCGGGGTTTGATTCCCCGCCGGGGAGTGTATACTTTTTGGGGTTATTATTCATAAAACTTTCAAACTGAATTGGTCTAAAAGTATTAACCAATCATTTCGCACATCAGGAATCCTCGGTAGTATAGTGGTAAGTATCTCTGAGTGTCACTCAGGAGAACGGGGTTCGATTCCACGCCGGGGAGTGTATACTTTTTTTCCCGTTTCAATTCATCAAACTTTCAAACTGAACTGGTCTTAAAGTATTAACCTATCATTTCACACATCAGGAATCCTCGGTAGTATAGTGGTAAGTATCTCTGACTGTCACTCAGGAGACGGGGTTCGATTCCCGCCGGGGAGTGTATACTTTTTAAAAATATATTATTCATCAAATATTCAAACTGAACTGGTCTTAAAGTATTAACCTATCATTTCACACATCAGGAATCCTCGGTAGTATAGTGGTAAGTATCTCTGGCTGTCACCCAGGAGACCGGGGTTTGATTCCCCGCCGGAGTTTGATTCCCCGCCGGGGAGTGTATACTTTTGGGGGTTATTATTCATTAAACTTTCAAACTGAATTGGTCTAAAAGTATTAACCAATCATTTCACACATAAGTCATCCTCGGTAGTATAGTGGTAAGTATCTCTGAGTGTCACTCAGGAGAACGGGGTTCGATTCCACGCCGGGGAGTGTATACTTTTTTTCCCGTTTCAATTCATCAAACTTTCAAACTGAACTGGTCTTAAAGTATTAACCTATCATTTCACACATCAGGAATCCTCGGTAGTATAGTGGTAAGTATCTCTGGCTGTCACTCAGGAGACAGGTGTTCGATTCCCTGCCGTGAAGTGTATATTGTTTCGTTTTTATACATTAAACATTCAAACTGAACTGGACTTAAAGTAATAATCAATCAATTTACACATTAGGAATCCTCGGTAGTATAGTGGTAAGTATCTCTGGCTGTCACCCAGGAGACCGGGGTTTGATTCCCCGCCGGGGAGTGTATACTTTTTGGGGTTATTATTCATTAAACTTTCAAACTGAATTCGTCTAAAAGTATTAACCAATCATTTCGCACATCAGGAATCCTCGGTAGTATAGTGGTAAGTATCTCTGACTGTCACTCAGGAGACAGGTGTTCGATTCCCTGCCGGGAAGTGTAAATTGTTTCGTTTTTATACATTAAACATTCAAACTGAACTGGACTTAAAGTAATAATCAATCAATTCACACATCAGGAATCCTCGGTAGTATAGTGGTAAGTATCTCTGGCTGTCACCCAGGAGACCGGGGTTTGATTCCCCGCCGGGGTTTGATTCCCCGCCGGGGAGTGTATACTTTTTGGGGTTATTATTCATTAAACTTTCAAACTGAATTGGTCTAAAAGTATTAACCAATCATTTCACACATAAGTCATCCTCGGTAGTATAGTGGTAAGTATCTCTGAGTGTCACTCAGGAGAACGGGGTTCGATTCCACGCCGGGGAGTGTATACTTTTTTTCCCGTTTCAATTCATCAAACTTTCAAACTGAACTGATCTTAAAGTATTAAGCTATCATTTCACACATCAGGAATCCTCGGTAGTATAGTGGTAAGTATCTCTGGCTTTCACTCAGGAGACAGGTGTTCGATTCCCTGCCGTGAAGTGTATATTGTTTCGTTTTTATACATTAAACATTCAAACTGAACTGGACTTAAAGTAATAATCAATCAATTTACACATTAGGAATCCTCGGTAGTATAGTGGTAAGTATCTCTGACTGTCACTCAGGAGACCGGGGTTCGATTCCCCGCCGGGGAGTGTATACCTTTTTGGTTATTATTCATTAAACTTTCAAACTGAATTGGTCTAAAAGTATGAACCTATCATTTCGTACAACAGTCCTCATCGGTAGTATAGTGGTAAGTATCTCTGGCTGTCACCCAGGAGACCGGGGTTTGATTCCCCGCCGGGGTTTGATTCCCCGCCGGGGTTTGATTCCCCGCCGGGGAGTGTATACTTTTTGGGGTTATTATTCATAAAACTTTCAAACTGAATTGGTCTAAAAGTATTAACTAATCATTTCGCACATCAGGAATCCTCGGTAGTATAGTGGTAAGTATCTCTGACTGTCACTCAGGAGACAGGTGTTCGATTCCCTGCCGGGAAGTGTAAATTGTTTCGTTTTTATACATTAAACATTCAAACTGAACTGGAATTAAAGTAATAATCAATCAATTCACACATCAGGAATCCTCGGTAGTATAGTGGTAAGTATCTCTGGCTGTCACCCAGGAGACCGGGGTTTGATTCACCGCCGGGGTTTGATTCCCCGCCGGGGAGTGTATACCTTTTTGGTTATTATTCATTAAACTTTCAAACTGAATTGGTCTAAAAGTATTAACCAATTTCGTACATCAGTCATCCTCGGTAGTATAGTGGTAAGTATCTCTGACTGTCACTCAGGAGACCGGGTTTCGATTCCCCGCCGGGGAGTGTATACTTTTTTCCCGTTTCAATTCATCAAACTTTCAAACTGAACTGGTCTTAAAGTATTAACCAATCATTTCACACATCAGGAATCCGCGGTAGTATAGTGGTAAGTATCTCTGACTGTCACTCAGGAGACCGGGTTCGATTCCCTGCCGGGAAGTGTATATTGTTTCGTTTTTATACATTAAACATTCAAACTGAACTGTACTTAAAGTAATAATCAATCAATTCACACATTAGGAATCCTCGGTAGTATAGTGGTAAGTATCTCTGACTGTCACTTAGGAGACCGGGGTTCGATTCCCGCCGGGGAGTGTATACTTTAAACAAATATATTATTCATCAAATATTCAAACTGAACTGGTCCTAAAGTATTAACCAATCATTTCACACATCAGGAATCCTCGGTAGTATAGTGGTAAGTATCTCTGACTGTCACTCAGGACACCGGGGTTCGATTCCCCGCCGGGGAGTGTATACTTTTTTTTCCCGTTTCAATTCATCAAACTTTCAAACTGAACTGGTCTTAAAGTATTAACCAATTTCGTACATAAGTCATCCTCGGTAGTATAATGGTAAGTATCTCTGACTGTCACTCAGGAGACGGGGTTCGATTCCCGCCGGGGAGTGTATACTTTTTAAAAATATATTATTCATCAAATATTCAAACTGAACTGATCTTAAAGTATTAACCAATCATTTCACACATCAGAAATCCTCGGTAGTATAGTGGTAAGTATCTCTGACTGTCACCCAGGAGACGGGGTTCGATTCCCTGCCGGGAAGTGTATATTGTTTCGTTTTTATACACTAAACATTCAAACTGAACTGGACTTAAAGTAATAATCAATCAATTCACACATTAGGAATCCTCGGTAGTATAGTGGTAAGTATCTCTGATTGTCACTTAGGAGACCGGGGTTCGATTCCCGCCGGGGAGTGTATACTTTAAAAAAATATATTATTCATCAAATATTCAAACTGAACTGGTCCTAAAGTATTAACCAATCATTTCACACATCAGGAATCCTCGGTAGTATAGTGGTAAGTATCTCTGACTGTCACTCAGGAGACCGGGGTTCGATTCCCCGCCGGGGAGTGTATACTTTTTTCCCGTTTCAATTCATCAAACTTTCAAACTGAACTGGTCTTAAAGTATTAACCAATCATTTCACATATCAGGAATCCGCGGTAGTATAGTGGTAAGTATCTCTGGCTGTCACCCAGGAGACCGGGGTTTGATTCCCCGCCGGGGTTTGATTCCCCGCCGGGGTTTGATTCCCCGCCGGGGAGTGTATACCTTTTTGGTTATTATTCATTAAACTTTCAAACTGAATTGGTCTAAAAGTATTAACCAATTTCGTACATCAGTCATCCTCGGTAGTATAGTGGTAAGTATCTCTGACTGTCACTCAGGAGACCGGGTTTCGATTCCCCGCCGGGGAGTGTATACTTTTTTCCCGTTTCAATTCATCAAACTTTCAAACTGAACTGGTCTTAAAGTATTAACCAATCATTTCACACATCAGGAATCCGCGGTAGTATAGTGGTAAGTATCTCTGACTGTCACTCAGGAGACCGGGGTTCGATTCCCCGACGGGGATTGTATACCTTTTTTCCGTTTCAATTCATCAAACTTTCAAACTGAACTGATCTTAAAGTATTAACCAATCATTTCACACATCAGGAATCCGCGGTAGTATAGTGGTAAGTATCTCTGACTGTCACTCAGGAGACCGGGGTTCGATTCCCCGCCGGGGAGTGTATACCTTTTTGGTTATTATTCATTAAACTTTCAAACTGAATTGGTCTAAAAGTATTAACCAATTTCGTACATCAGTCATCCTCGGTAGTATAGTGGTAAGTATCTCTGACTGTCACTCAGGAGACGGGGTTCGATTCCCGCCGGGGAGTGTATACTTTTTAAAAATATATTATTCATCAAATATTCAAACTGAACTGGTCTTAAAGTATTAACCAATCATTTCACACATCAGAAATCCTCGGTAGTATAGTGGTAAGTATCTCTGACTGTCACTCAGGAGACGGGGTTCGATTCCCTGCCGGGAAGTGTATATTGTTTCGTTTTTATACATTAAACATTCAAACTGAACTGTACTTAAAGTAATAATCAATCAATTCACACATTAGGAATCCTCGGTAGTATAGTGGTAAGTATCTCTGACTGTCACTTAGGAGACCGGGGTTCGATTCCCGCCGGGGAGTGTATACTTTGAAAAAATATATTATTCATCAAATATTCAAACTGAACTGGTCCTAAAGTATTAACCAATCATTTCACACATCAGGAATCCTCGGTAGTATAGTGGTAAGTATCTCTGACTGTCACTCAGGATACCGGGGTTCGATTCCCCGCCGGGGAGTGTATACTTTTTTTTCCCGTTTCAATTCATCAAACTTTCAAACTGAACTGGTCTTAAAGTATTAACCAATTTCGTACATCAGTCATCCTCGGTAGTATAATGGTAAGTATCTCTGACTGTCAATCAGGAGACCGGCGTTCGATTCCCCGCCGGGTAGTGTATACTTTTTTCCCGTTTCAATTCATCAAACTTTCAAACTGAACTGGTCTTAAAGTATTAACCATTCATTTCACACACCAGGAATCTGCGGTAGTATAGTGGTAAGTATCTCTGACTGTCACTCAGGAGACCGGGGTACGATTCCCCGCCGGGGAGTGTATACCTTTTTTCCCGTTTCAATTCATCAAACTTTCAAACTGAACTGGTCTTAAAGTATTAACCAATCATTTCACACATCAGGAATCCGCGGTAGTATAGTGGTAAGTATCTCTGACTGTCACTTAGGAGACCGGGGTTCGATTCCCGCCGGGAAGTGTATATTGTTTCGTTTTTATACATTAAACATTCAAACTGAACTGGACTTAAAGTAATAATCAATCAATTCACACATTAGGAATCCTCGGTAGTATAGTGGTAAGTATCTCTGACTGTCACTTAGGAGACGGGGTTCGATTCCCGCCGGGGAGTGTATACTTAAAAAAAATATATTATTCATCAAATATTCAAACTGAACTAGTCCTAAAGTATTAACCAATCATTTCACACACCAGGAATCCGCGGTAGTATAGTGGTAAGTATCTCTGACTGTCACTCAGGAGACCGGGGTACGATTCCCCGCCGGGGAGTGTATACCTTTTTTCCCGTTTCAATTCATCAAACTTTCAAACTGAACTGGTCTTAAAGTATTAACCAATCATTTCACACATCAGGAATCATCGGTAGTATAGTGGTAAGTATCTCTGACTGTCACTTAGGAGACCGGGGTTCGATTCCCGCCGGGAAGTGTATATTGTTTCGTTTTTATACATTAAACATTCAAACTGAACTGGACTTAAAGTAATAATCAATCAATTCACACATTAGGAATCCTCGGTAGTATAGTGGTAAGTATCTCTGACTGTCACTCAGGAGACAGGTGTTCGATTCCCTGCCGGGAAGTGTATATTGTTTCGTTTTTATACATTAAACATTCAAACTGAACTGGACTTAAAGTAATAATCAATCAATTCACACATTAGGAATCCTCGGTAGTATAGTGGTAAGTATCTCTGACTGTCACTCAGGAGACGGGGTTCGATTCCCTGCCGGGAAGTGTATATTGTTTCGTTTTTATACATTACACATTCAAACTGAACTGGACTTAAAGTAATAATCAATCAATTCACACATTAGGAATCCTCGGTAGTATAGTGGTAAGTATCTCTGACTGTCACTCAGGAGACCGGGGTTCGATTCCCCGCCGGGGAGTGTATACTTTTTTTCCCGTTTCAATTCATCAAACTTTCAAACTGAACTGGTCTTAAAGTATTAACCAATCATTTCACACATCAGGAATCCGCGGTAGTATAGTGGTAAGTATCTCTGACTGTCACTCAGGAGACCGGGGTTCGATTCCCCGCCGGGGAGTGTATACCTTTTTGGTTTTTATTCATTAAACTTTCAAACTGAATTGGTCTAAAAGTATTAACCAATTTCGTACATCAGTCATCCTCGGTAGTATAGTGGTAAGTATCTCTGACTGTCACTCAGGAGACCGGGGTTCGATTCCCCGCCGGGGAGTGTATACTTTTTCCCAGTTTCAATTCATCAAACTTTCAAACTGAACTGGTCTTAAAGTATTAACCAATCATTTCACACATCAGGAATCCGCGGTAGTATAGTGGTAAGTATCTCTGACTGTCACTCAGGAGACCGGGGTTCGATTCCCCGCCGGGGAGTGTATACCTTTTTTCCGTTTCAATTCATCAAACTTTCAAACTGAACTGGTCTTAAAGTATTAACCAATCATTTCACACATCAGGAATCCGCGGTAGTATAGTGGTAAGTATCTCTGACTGTCACTCAGGAGACCGGGGTACGATTCCCCGCCGGGGAGTGTATACCTTTTTCCGTTTCAATTCATCAAACTTTCAAACTGAACTGGTCTTAAAGTATTAACCAATCATTTCACACATCAGGAATCCTCGGTAGTATAGTGGTAAGTATCTCTGACTGTCACTCAGGTGACCGGGGTTCGATTCCCCGCCGGGGAGTGTATACCTTTTTTCCGTTTCAATTCATCAAACTTTCAAACTGAACTGGTCTTAAAGTATTAACCAATCATTTCACACATCAGGAATCCGCGGTAGTATAGTGGTAAGTATCTCTGACTGTCACTCAGGAGACCGGGGTTCGATTCCCCGCCGGGGAGTGTATACCTTTTTTCCGTTTCAATTCATCAAACTTTCAAACTGAACTGGTCTTAAAGTATTAACCAATCATTTCACACATCAGGAATCCTCGGTAGTATAGTGGTAAGTATCTCTGGCTGTCAATCAGGAGACAGGTGTACGATTCCCTGCCGGGAAGTGTATATTGTTTCGTTTTTATACATTAAACATTCAAACTGAACTGGACTTAAAGTAATAATCAATCAATTCACACATTAGGAATCCTCGGTAGTATAGTGGTAAGTATCTCTGACTGTCACTTAGGAGACCGGGGTTCGATTCCCGCCGGGGAGTGTATACTTTAAAAAAATATATTATTTGATTTGATTTTATTGGTTTCTGCATCTTTTTTCTTTTTTCATCAAACATTTTCATGAACATAGTATGGTTTGATACAATATTTTAAATGTATATAATTTTATACAGATAATAAACGAATTTAAACAAATATATTGAATGCATAATTAACATACATTAGATGCAGGAGGGCTACAGAAATAAGCAAAGTAGCTTGACGTGCCCGCAGCCCTCAACTTAGATATAACAACAATAACAAATACAAATACAAAAGACTGACTTGCAGAGAAGAAAAAGAAAGGGGAGAGAAGGAGCGTTGGTAATAATACAATAAATCTCGTACATCTGCTGATTGAATGCAGGTTCATTCATGAATGGCTAAGCGATGCTAGGTCATGGACGATTACACATCATTGTTAAATATACAGTCAATGTGCACACGAACATGAATATAGTACAATTACACACGACAGGATAAATACTTAGACAATAACATAGTTTTAACTGCCTTCTTAAATGAATACAATGTCCTAAGGTTTCTTATTATTTGATGAATTGAAACGGAAAAAAGGTATACACTCCCCGGCGGGGAATCGAACCCCGGTCTCCTGAGTGACAGTCAGAGATACTTACCACTATACTACCGAGGATGACTGATGTACGAAATTGGTTAATACATTAATACTGCCATATATTTCATATTGTAACATTATATGGGCAAATTCGAAAAGTAACGTTGACACCATTATACTGTTACAAAAGAAGGCAATGCGTATATGTACTGATTCTTCCTATTGCGACCACACCAATCCCTTGTTTTCGAAACTAAAAACTTTAAAAGCAGATGATATATATATTCTACAAATAGCACTTTTCATGTTTCGCTTACAAAATGGTTTACTACCTTCTTATTTCCCCCCATTGTTTAATTTGAATAAAACCATCCACTCTTACCCTACAAGGCAAACTGAAAAATTCCATTTAAGAATTCCAAAAACCGCATTGGCTCTCAAATCCATAAGACACGCCGGCCCAGACATCTGGAACTCTCTGCCCATCGTCTCCTGAGTGACAGTCAGAGATACTTACCACTATACTACCGAGGATAACTGATGTAAGAAATTGGTTAATACTTTTAGACCAATTCAGTTTGAAAGTTTAATGAATAATAACCAAAAATGTATACACTCCCCGGCGGGGAATCGAACCCCGGTCTCCTGAGTGACAGTCAGAGACACTTACCACTATACTACCGCGGATTCCTGATGTGTGAAATGATTGGTTAATACTTTAAGACCAGTTCAGTTTGAAAGTTTGATGAATTGAAACGGGAAAAGAGTATACACTCCCCGGCGGGGAATCGAACCCCGGTCTCCTGAGTGACAGTCAGAGATACTTACCACTATACTACCGAGGATGACTGATGTACGAAATTGGTTAATACTTTTAGACCAATTCAGTTTGAAAGTTTAATGAATAATAACCAAAAAGGTATACACTCCCCGGCGGGGAATCAAACCCCGGCGGGGAATCAAACCCCGGTCTCCTGGGTGACAGCCAGAGATACTTACCACTATACTACCGATGAGGACTGTTGTACGAAATGATAGGTTCATAATTTTAGACCAATTCAGTTTGAAAGTTTAATGAATAATAACCAAAAAGGTATACACTCCCCGGCGGGGAATCGAACCCGGTCTCCTGAGTGACAGTCAGAGATACTTACCACTATACTACCGAGGATTCCTAATGTGTGAATTGATTGATTATTACTTTAAGTCCAGTTCAGTTTGAATGTTTAATGTATAAAAACGAAACAATATACACTTCCCGGCAGGGAATCGAACACCTGTCTCCTGAGTGACAGTCAGAGATACTTACCACTATACTACCGAGGATTCCTAATGTGTGAATTGATTGATTATTACTTTAAGTCCAGTTCAGTTTGAATGTTTAATGTATAAAAACGAAACAATATACACTTCCCGGCGGGAATCGAACCCCGGTCTCCTAAGTGACAGTCAGAGATACTTACCACTATACTACCGATGATTCCTGATGTGTGAAATGATTGGTTAATACTTTAAGACCAGTTCAGTTTGAAAGTTTGATGAATTGAAACGGGAAAAAAGGTATACACTCCCCGGCGGGGAATCGTACCCCGGTCTCCTGAGTGACAGTCAGAGATACTTACCACTATACTACCGCGGATTCCTGGTGTGTGAAATGATTGGTTAATACTTTAGGACCAGTTCAGTTTGAATATTTGATGAATAATATATTTTTTTTAAGTATACACACCCCGGCGGGAATCGAACCCCGGTCTCCTAAGTGACAGTCAGAGATACTTACCACTATACTACCGAGGATTACTAATGTGTGAATTGATTGATTATTACTTTAAGTCCAGTTCAGTTTGAATGTTTAATGTATAAAAACGAAACAATATACACTTCCCGGCGGGAATCGAACCCCGGTCTCCTAAGTGACAGTCAGAGATACTTACCACTATACTACCGATGATTCCTGATGTGTGAAATGATTGGTTAATACTTTAAGACCAGTTCAGTTTGAAAGTTTGATGAATTGAAACGGGAAAAAAGTATACACTACCCGGCGGGGAATCGAACGCCGGTCTCCTGAGTGACAGTCAGAGATACTTACCATTATACTACCGAGGATGACTGATGTACGAAATTGGTTAATACTTTAAGACTAGTTCAGTTTGAAAGTTTGATGAATTGAAACGGGAAAAAAAGTATACACTCCCCGGCGGGGAATCGAACCCCGGTGTCCTGAGTGACAGTCAGAGATACTTACCACTATACTACCGAGGATGACTGATGTGTCAAATGATTGGTTAATACTTTAGGACCACTTCAGTTTGAATATTTGATGAATAATATATTTTTTTAAAGTATACACTCCCCGGCGGGAATCGAACCCCGGTCTCCTAAGTGACAGTCAGAGATACTTACCACTATACTACCGAGGATTCCTAATGTGTGAATTGATTGATTATTACTTTAAGTCCAGTTCAGTTTGAATGTTTAATGTATAACAACGAAACAATATACACTTCCCGGCAGGGAATCGAACACCTGTCTCCTGAGTGACAGTCACAGATACTTACCACTATACTACCGAGGATTCCTGATGTGCGAAATGATTGGTTAATACTTTAAGACCAGTTCAGTTTGAATGTTTGATGAATAAAAACGAAAAAATATACACTTCCCGGCATGGAATCGAACCCGGGTCTCCTGAGTGACAGTCAGAGATACTTACTACTATACTACCGAGGATGACTTATATGTGAAATGATTGGTTAATACTTTTAGACCAATTCAGTTTGAAAGTTTAATGAATAATAACCCCAAAAAGTATACACTCCCCGGCGGGGAATCAAACCCCGGCGGGGAATCAAACCCCGGTCTCCTGGGTGATAGCCAGAGATACTTACCACTATACTACCGATGATGACTGTTGTACGAAATGAATGGTTCATACTTTTAGACCAATTCAGTTTGAAAGTTTGATGAATTGAAACGGGAAAAAAGTATACACTACCCGGCGGGGAATCGAACGCCGGTCTCCTGAGTGACAGTCAGAGATACTTACCATTATACTACCGAGGATGACTGATGTACGAAATTGGTTAATACTTTAAGACCAGTTCAGTTTGAAAGTTTGATGAATTGAAACGGGAAAAAAAAGTATACACTCCCCGGCGGGGAATCGAACCCCGGTGTCCTGAGTGACAGTCAAAGATACTTACCACTATACTACCGAGGATTCCTAATGTGTGAATTGATTGATTATTACTTTAAGTCCAGTTCAGTTTGAATGTTTAATGTATAAAAACGAAACAATATACACTTCCCGGCAGGGAATCGAACACCTGTCTCCTGAGTGACAGTCAGAGATACTTACCACTATACTACCGAGGATTCCTAATGTGTGAATTGATTGATTATTACTTTAAGTCCAGTTCAGTTTGAATGTTTAATGTATAAAAACGAAACAATATACACTTCCCGGCGGGAATCGAACCCCGGTCTCCTAAGTGACAGTCAGAGATACTTACCACTATACTACCGATGATTCCTGATGTGTGAAATGATTGGTTAATACTTTAAGACCAGTTCAGTTTGAAAGTTTGTTGAATTGAAACGGGAAAAAAGGTATACACTCCCCGGCGGGGAATCGTACCCCGGTCTCCTGAGTGACAGTCAGAGATACTTACCACTATACTACCGAGGATTCCTGGTGTGTGAAATGATTGGTTAATACTTTAGGACCAGTTCAGTTTGAATATTTGATGAATAATATATTTTTTTAAAGTATACACTCCCCGGCGGGAATCGAACCCCGGTCTCCTAAGTGACAGTCAGAGATACTTACCACTATACTACCGAGGATTCCTAATGTGTGAATTGATTGATTATTACTTTAAGTCCAGTTCAGTTTGAATGTTTAATGTATAAAAACGAAACAATATACACTTCCCGGCGGGAATCGAACCCCGGTCTCCTAAGTGACAGTCAGAGATACTTACCACTATACTACCGATGATTCCTGATGTGTGAAATGATTGGTTAATACTTTAAGACCAGTTCAGTTTGAAAGTTTGATGAATTGAAACGGGAAAAAAGGTATACACTCCCCGGCGGGGAATCGTACCCCGGTCTCCTGAGTGACAGTCAGTGATACTTACCACTATACTACCGCAGATTCCTGGTGTGTGAAATGAATGGTTAATACTTTAAGACCAGTTCAGTTTGAAAGTTTGATGAATTGAAACGGGAAAAAAGTATACACTACCCGGCGGGGAATCGAACGCCGGTCTCCTGAGTGACAGTCAGAGATACTTACCATTATACTACCGAGGATGACTGATGTGTCAAATGATTGGTTAATACTTTAGGACCACTTCAATTTGAATATTTGATGAATAATATATTTTTTTAAAGTATACACTCCCCGGCGGGAATCGAACCCCGGTCTCCTAAGTGACAGTCAGAGATACTTACCACTATACTACCGAGGATTCCTAATGTGTGAATTGATTGATTATTACTTTAAGTCCAGTTCAGTTTGAATGTTTAATGTATAAAAACGAAACAATATACACTTCCCGGCAGGGAATCGAACACCTGTCTCCTGAGTGACAGTCAGAGATACTTACCACTATACTACCGAGGATTCCTTATGTGTGAATTGATTGATTATTACTTTAAGTCCAGTTCAGTTTGAAAGTTTGATGAATTGAAACGGGAAAAAAGGTATACACTCCCCGGCGGGGAATCGTACCCCGGTCTTCTGAGTGACAGTCAGAGATACTTACCACTATACTACCGAGGATTCCTGATGTGTGAAATGATTGGTTAATACTTTAAGACCAGTTCGGTTTGAAAGTTTGATGAATTGAAACGGGAAAAAAAAGTATACACTCCCCGGCGGGGAATCGAACCCCGGTGTCCTGAGTGACAGTCAGAGATACTTACCACTATACTACCGAGGATTCCTAATGTGTGAATTGATTGATTATTACTTTAAGTCCAGTTCAGTTTGAATGTTTAATGTATAAAAACGAAACAATATACACTTCCCGGCAGGGAATCGAACACCTGTCTCCTGAGTGACAGTCAGAGATACTTACCACTATACTACCGATGATTCCTAATGTGTGAATTGATTGATTATTACTTTAAGTCCAGTTCAGTTTGAATGTTTAATGTATAAAAACGAAACAATATACACTTCCCGGCGGGAATCGAACCCCGGTCTCCTAAGTGACAGTCAGAGATACTTACCACTATACTACCGATGATTCCTGATGTGTGAAATGATTGGTTAATACTTTAAGACCAGTTCAGTTTGAAAGTTTGATGAATTGAAACGGGAAAAAAGGTATACACTCCCCGGCGGGGAATCGTACCCCGGTCTCCTGAGTGACAGTCAGAGATACTTACCACTATACTACCGCGGATTCCTGGTGTGTGAAATGATTGGTTAATACTTTAGGACCAGTTCAGTTTGAATATTTGATGAATAATATATTTTTTTTAAGTATACACACCCCGGCGGGAATCGAACCCCGGTCTCCTAAGTGACAGTCAGAGATACTTACCACTATACTACCGAGGATTACTAATGTGTGAATTGATTGATTATTACTTTAAGTCCAGTTCAGTTTGAATGTTTAATGTATAAAAACGAAACAATATACACTTCCCGGCGGGAATCGAACCCCGGTCTCCTAAGTGACAGTCAGAGATACTTACCACTATACTACCGATGATTCCTGATGTGTGAAATGATTGGTTAATACTTTAAGACCAGTTCAGTTTGAAAGTTTGATGAATTGAAACGGGAAAAAAGTATACACTACCCGGCGGGGAATCGAACGCCGGTCTCCTGAGTGACAGTCAGAGATACTTACCATTATACTACCGAGGATGACTGATGTACGAAATTGGTTAATACTTTAAGACTAGTTCAGTTTGAAAGTTTGATGAATTGAAACGGGAAAAAAAGTATACACTCCCCGGCGGGGAATCGAACCCCGGTGTCCTGAGTGACAGTCAGAGATACTTACCACTATACTACCGATGATTCCTGATGTGTGAAATGATTGGTTAATACTTTAAGACCAGTTCAGTTTGAAAGTTTGATGAATTGAAACGGGAAAAAAGGTATACACTCCCCGGCGGGGAATCGTACCCCGGTCTCCTGAGTGACAGTCAGTGATACTTACCACTATACTACCGCAGATTCCTGGTGTGTGAAATGAATGGTTAATACTTTAAGACCAGTTCAGTTTGAAAGTTTGATGAATTGAAACGGGAAAAAAGTATACACTACCCGGCGGGGAATCGAACGCCGGTCTCCTGAGTGACAGTCAGAGATACTTACCATTATACTACCGAGGATGACTGATGTGTCAAATGATTGGTTAATACTTTAGGACCACTTCAATTTGAATATTTGATGAATAATATATTTTTTTAAAGTATACACTCCCCGGCGGGAATCGAACCCCGGTCTCCTAAGTGACAGTCAGAGATACTTACCACTATACTACCGAGGATTCCTAATGTGTGAATTGATTGATTATTACTTTAAGTCCAGTTCAGTTTGAATGTTTAATGTATAAAAACGAAACAATATACACTTCCCGGCAGGGAATCGAACACCTGTCTCCTGAGTGACAGTCAGAGATACTTACCACTATACTACCGAGGATTCCTTATGTGTGAATTGATTGATTATTACTTTAAGTCCAGTTCAGTTTGAAAGTTTGATGAATTGAAACGGGAAAAAAGGTATACACTCCCCGGCGGGGAATCGTACCCCGGTCTTCTGAGTGACAGTCAGAGATACTTACCACTATACTACCGAGGATTCCTGATGTGTGAAATGATTGGTTAATACTTTAAGACCAGTTCGGTTTGAAAGTTTGATGAATTGAAACGGGAAAAAAAAGTATACACTCCCCGGCGGGGAATCGAACCCCGGTGTCCTGAGTGACAGTCAGAGATACTTACCACTATACTACCGAGGATTCCTAATGTGTGAATTGATTGATTATTACTTTAAGTCCAGTTCAGTTTGAATGTTTAATGTATAAAAACGAAACAATATACACTTCCCGGCAGGGAATCGAACACCTGTCTCCTGAGTGACAGTCAGAGATACTTACCACTATACTACCGATGATTCCTAATGTGTGAATTGATTGATTATTACTTTAAGTCCAGTTCAGTTTGAATGTTTAATGTATAAAAACGAAACAATATACACTTCCCGGCGGGAATCGAACCCCGGTCTCCTAAGTGACAGTCAGAGATACTTACCACTATACTACCGATGATTCCTGATGTGTGAAATGATTGGTTAATACTTTAAGACCAGTTCAGTTTGAAAGTTTGATGAATTGAAACGGGAAAAAAGGTATACACTCCCCGGCGGGGAATCGTACCCCGGTCTCCTGAGTGACAGTCAGAGATACTTACCACTATACTACCGCGGATTCCTGGTGTGTGAAATGATTGGTTAATACTTTAGGACCAGTTCAGTTTGAATATTTGATGAATAATATATTTTTTTTAAGTATACACACCCCGGCGGGAATCGAACCCCGGTCTCCTAAGTGACAGTCAGAGATACTTACCACTATACTACCGAGGATTACTAATGTGTGAATTGATTGATTATTACTTTAAGTCCAGTTCAGTTTGAATGTTTAATGTATAAAAACGAAACAATATACACTTCCCGGCGGGAATCGAACCCCGGTCTCCTAAGTGACAGTCAGAGATACTTACCACTATACTACCGATGATTCCTGATGTGTGAAATGATTGGTTAATACTTTAAGACCAGTTCAGTTTGAAAGTTTGATGAATTGAAACGGGAAAAAAGTATACACTACCCGGCGGGGAATCGAACGCCGGTCTCCTGAGTGACAGTCAGAGATACTTACCATTATACTACCGAGGATGACTGATGTACGAAATTGGTTAATACTTTAAGACTAGTTCAGTTTGAAAGTTTGATGAATTGAAACGGGAAAAAAAGTATACACTCCCCGGCGGGGAATCGAACCCCGGTGTCCTGAGTGACAGTCAGAGATACTTACCACTATACTACCGAGGATGACTGATGTGTCAAATGATTGGTTAATACTTTAGGACCACTTCAGTTTGAATATTTGATGAATAATATATTTTTTTAAAGTATACACTCCCCGGCGGGAATCGAACCCCGGTCTCCTAAGTGACAGTCAGAGATACTTACCACTATACTACCGAGGATTCCTAATGTGTGAATTGATTGATTATTACTTTAAGTCCAGTTCAGTTTGAATGTTTAATGTATAACAACGAAACAATATACACTTCCCGGCAGGGAATCGAACACCTGTCTCCTGAGTGACAGTCACAGATACTTACCACTATACTACCGAGGATTCCTGATGTGCGAAATGATTGGTTAATACTTTAAGACCAGTTCAGTTTGAATGTTTGATGAATAAAAACGAAAAAATATACACTTCCCGGCATGGAATCGAACCCGGGTCTCCTGAGTGACAGTCAGAGATACTTACTACTATACTACCGAGGATGACTTATATGTGAAATGATTGGTTAATACTTTTAGACCAATTCAGTTTGAAAGTTTAATGAATAATAACCCCAAAAAGTATACACTCCCCGGCGGGGAATCAAACCCCGGCGGGGAATCAAACCCCGGTCTCCTGGGTGATAGCCAGAGATACTTACCACTATACTACCGATGATGACTGTTGTACGAAATGAATGGTTCATACTTTTAGACCAATTCAGTTTGAACGTTGAATGAATAATAACATCAAAAAGTATACACTCCCCGGCGGGGAATCAAACCACGGCGGGGAATCAAACCCCGGTCTCCTGGGTGACAGCCAGAGATACTTACCACTATACTACCGATGAGGACTGTTGTACGATATGATAGGTTCATACTTTTAGACCAATTCAGTTTGAAAGTTTAATGAATAATAACCAAAAGGGTATACACTCCCCGGCGGGGAATCGAACCCCGGTCTCCTAAGTGACAGTCAGAGATACTTACCACTATACTACCGAGGATTCCTAATGTGTGAATTGATTGATTATTACTTTAAGTCCAGTTCAGTTTGAATGTTTAATGTATAAAAACGAAACAATATACACTTCCCGGCAGGGAATCGAACGCCTGTCTCCTGAGTGACAGTCAGAGATACTTACCACTATACTACCGAGGATTCCTGATGTGCGAAATGATTGGTTAATACTTTAAGACCAGTTCAGTTTGAAAGTTTGATGAATTGAAACGGGGGAAAAAAAGTATACACTCCCCGGCGGGGAATCGAACCCCGGTCTCCTGAGTGACAGTCAGAGATACTTACCACTATACTACCGAGGATGACTGATGTACGAAATTGGTTAATACTTTTAGACCAATTCAGTTTGAAAGTTTAATGAATAATAACCAAAAAGGTACACACTCCCCGGCGGGGAATCGAACCCCGTCTCCTGAGTGACAGTCAGAGATACTTACCACTATACTACCGAGGATGACTGATGTACGAAATTGGTTAATACTTTTAGACCAATTCAGTTTGAATGTTTGATGAATAAAAACGAAAAAAATATACACTTCCCGGCAGGGAATCGAACCCGGGTCTCCTGAGTGACAGTCAGAGATACTTACCACTATACTACCGAGGATGCCTTATGTGTGAAATGATTGGTTAATACTTTTAGACCAATTCAGTTTGAAAGTTTAATGAATAATAACCCCAAAAAGTATACACTCCCCGGCGGGGAATCAAACCCCGGCGGGGAATCAAACCCCGGTCCCCTGGGTGACAGCCAGAGATACTTACCACTATACTACCGATGATGACTGTTGTACGAAATGATTGGTTCATACTTTTAGACCAATTCAGTTTGAACGATTAATGAATAATAACCAAAAAGGTATACACTCACCGGCGGGGAATCGAACCCCAGTCTCCTGAGTGACAGTCAGATATACTTACCGAGGATTCCTGATGTGTTAATTAATTGATTATTACTTTAAGTCCAGTTCAGTTTGAATGTTTGATGAATAAAAACGAAACAATATACACTTCCAGGCAGGGAATCGAACCCCGTTCTCCTGAGTGACAGTCAGAGATACTTACCACTATACTACCGAGGATGACTGATGTACGAAATTGGTTAATACTTTTAGACCAATTCAGTTTGAAAGTTTAATGAATAATAACCCAAAAAAGTATACACTCCCCGGCGGGGAATCAAACCCCGGTCTCCTGGGTGACAGTTAGAGATACTTACCACTATACTACCGATGATGACTGTTGTACGAAATGATTGGTTCATACTTTTAGACCAATTCAGTTTGAAAGATTAATGAATAATAACCAAAAAGGTATACACTCACCGGCGGGGAATCGAACCCCAGTCTCCTGAGTGACAGTCAGATATACTTATCACTATACTACCGAGGATTCCTGATGTGTGAAATGATTGGTTAATACTTTAGGACCAGTTCAGTTTGAATATTTGATGAATAATATATTTTTTTAAAGTATACACTCCCCGGCGGGGAGTCGAACCCCGGTCTCCTAAGTGACAGTCAGATATACTTACCACTATACTACCGAGGATTCCTGATGTGTGAAATGATTGGTTAATACTTTAAGACCAGTTCAGTTTGAATGTTTGATGAATAAACACGAACAAATATACACTTACCGGCAGGGAATCGAACCCCGGTGGGGAATCAAACCCCGGTCTGCTGGGTGACAGTCAGAGATACTTACCACTATACTACCGAGGATGACTGATGTACGAAATTGGTTAATACTTTTAGACCAATTCAGTTTGAAAGTTTAATGAATAATAACCAAAAAAAGTATACACTCCCCGGCGGGGAATCAAACCCCGGTCTCCTGAGTGACAGTCAGAGATACTTACCACTATACTACCGAGGATGACTGATGTGCGATATTGGTTAATACTTTTAGACCAATTCAGTTTGAAAGTTTAATGAATAATAACCAACAAAAGTATACACTCCCCGGCGGGGAATCAAACCCCGGCGGGGAATCAAACCCAGGTCTCCTGGGTGACAGCCAGAGATACTTACCACTATACTACCGAGGATTCCTGATGTGTGAAATGATAGGTTAATACTTTAAGACCAGTTCAGTTTGAATATTTGATGAATAATATATTTTTAAAAAGTATACACTCCCCGGCGGGAATCGAACCCCGTCTCCTGAGTGACAGTCAGAGATACTTACCACTATACTACCGAGGATTCCTGATGTGTGAAATGATTGGTTAATACTTTAAGACCAGTTCAGTTTGAAAGTTTGATGAATTGAAACGGGGAAAAAAGGTATACACTCCCCGGCGGGAAATCGAACCCCGGTCTCCTGAGTGACAGTCAGAGATACTTACCACTATACTACCGAGGATTCCTGATGTGTGAAATGATTGGTTAATACTTTAAGACCAGTTCAGTTTGAAAGTTTGATGAATTGAAACGGGAAAAAAGTATACACTCCCCGGCGGGGAATCAAACCCCGGCGGGGAATCAAACCCCGGTCTCCTGAGTGACAGTCAGATATACTTACCATTATACTACCGAGGATGACTGATGTGTCAAATGATTGGTTAATACTTTAAGACCAGTTCAGTTTGAATGTTTGATGAATAAAAACGAAAAAAATATACACTTCCCGGCAGGGAATCGAACCCCGTTCTCCTGAGTGACAGTCAGAGATACTTACCACTATACTACCGAGGATTCCTTATGTACGAAATTGGTTAATACTTTTAGACCAATTCAGTCTGAAAGTTTAATGAATAATAACCCCAAAAAGTATACACTCCCCGGCGGGGAATCAAACCCCGGCGGGGAATCAAACCCCGGCGGGGAATCAAACCCCGGCGGGGAATCAAACCCCGGTCTCCTGGGTGACAGCCAGAGATACTTACCACTATACTACCGATGATGACTGTTGTACGAAATGATTGGTTCATACTTTAAGACCAATTCAGTTTGACAGTTTAATGAATAATAACCAAAAAGGTATACACTCCCCGGCGGGGAATCGAACCCCGGTCTCCTGAGTGACAGTCAGATATACTTACCACTATACTACCGAGGATGACTGATGTGTGAAATGATTGGTTAATACTTTAAGACCAGTTCAGTTTGAATGTTTGATGAATATTGGGAAAAGGGGTATACACTCCCCGTCGGGGAATCGAACACCGGTCTCCTGGGTGATAGTCAGAGATACTTACCACTATACTACCGAGGATGACTGATGTGTGAAATGATTGGTTAATACTTTAAGAGCAGTTCAGTTTGAATGTTTGATGAATATTGGGACAAAGGGTATACACTCCCCGGCGGGGAATCAAACCCCGGTCTCCTGAGTGACAGTCAGAGATACTTACCACTATACTACCGAGGATTCCTGATGTGTGAAATGATTGGTTAATACTTTAAGACCATTTCAGTTTGAAAGTTTGATGAATTGAAACGTGAAAAAAGTATACACTCCCCGGCGGGGAATCGAACCCCGGTCTCCTGAGTGACAGTCAGAGATACTTACCACTATACTACCGAGGATTCCTGATGTGTGAAATGATTGGTTAATACTTTAAGACCAGTTCAGTTTGAATGTTTGATGAATAAAAACGAAAAAATATACACTTACCGGCAGGGAATCGAACCCCGGTGGGGAATCAAACCCCGGTCTCCTGGGTGACAGTCAGATATACTTACCACTATACTACCGAGGATGACTGATGTACGAAATTGGTTAATACTTTTAGACCAATTCAGTTTGAAAGTTTGATGAATTGAAACGGGAAAAAAGGTATACACTCCCCGGCGGGGAATCGAACCCCGGTCTCCTGAGTGACAGTCAGAGATACTTACCACTATACTACCGAGGATTCATGATGTGTGAAATGATTGGTTAATACTTTAAGACCAGTTCAGTTTGAAAGTTTGATGAATTGAAACGGGAAAAAAGGTATACACTCCCCGGCGGGGAATCGAACCCCGGTCTCCTGAGTGACAGTCAGAGATACTTACCACTATACTATCGAGGATTCCTGATGTGTGAAATGATTGGTTAATACTTTAAGACCAGTTCAGTTTGAAAGTTTGATGAATTGAAACGTGAAAAAAGTATACACTCCCCGGCGGGGAATCGAACCCCGGTCTCCTGAGTGACAGTCAGAGATACTTACCACTATACTACCGAGGATTCATGATGTGTGAAATGATTGGTTAATACTTTAAGACCAGTTCAGTTTGAAAGTTTGATGAATTGAAACGGGAAAAAAGGTATACACTCCCCGGCGGGGAATCGAACCCCGGTCTCCTGAGTGACAGTCAGAGATACTTACCACTATACTATCGAGGATTCCTGATGTGTGAAATGATTGGTTAATACTTTAAGACCAGTTCAGTTTGAAAGTTTGATGAATTGAAACGTGAAAAAAGTATACACTCCCCGGCGGGGAATCGAACCCCGGTCTCCTGAGTGACAGTCAGAGATACTTACCACTATACTACCGAGGATGACTGATGTACGAAATTGGTTAATACTTTTAGACCAATTCAGTTTGAAAGTTTAATGAATAATAACTCCAAAAAGTATACACTCCCCGGCGGGGAATCAAACTCCGGCGGGGAAGCAATCCCCGGTCTCCTGGGTGACAGCCAGAGATGCTTACCACTATACTACCGATGATGACTGTTGTACGAAATGATTGGTTCATACTTTTAGACCAATTCAGTTTGAAAGTTTAATGAATAATAACCAAAAAGGTATACACTCCCCGGCGGGGAATCGAACCCCGGTCTCCTGAGTGACAGTCAGTTATACTTACCACTATACTACCGATGATGACTGTTGTACGAAATGATTGGTTCATACTTTAAGACCAGTTCAGTTTGAAAGTTTGATGAATTGAAACGGGAAAAAAGTATACACTCCCCGGCAGGGAATCGAACCCCGGTCTCCTGAGTGACAGTCAGATATACTTACCACTATACTACCGAGGATTCCTGATGTGTTAATTAATTGATTATTACTTTAAGTCCAGTTCAGTTTGAATGTTTGATGAATAAAAACGAAACAATATACACTTCCAGGCAGGGAATATTATTATTATTATTATTATTCCAATATAAAACGATATCCTCTTGACCGAAAAAGGTAGATTTGTGTTGATATTTGTATTGTTTTTACAAACCTAACTATCAACCACAGTTTGGACTGTGAAGATTGAGATTGAAATTGTGCTGTTGTACATCATCAGCAGACTGGGCATAGTTGTTGGGAGGCATCAATCAACCTGAATGTCCTATATCCTGTTGTTTTATGTCACTCCATTCCAAACTGTTTGAAGATAGTATATTGGAATGCCTGACCATGTTATTGTTGTTTGGGCCTGCTGGTCCCAGTCGTTCTGAATCCCTCACTTTAGTAAATGTGTACAAGTTTTAGTGAAGACTTCATATATAAGTGGTTGTTTTTTTCAAAAATGCCTTTGATGATACCATTGCATTAAAAAGGTACAGCCAGTACGGGCATTGATTTTCTCAATTCCAAAGCATTGATTTCTACAAACCTAATTTCATGGGGCTTCGAAGGGAGGTTATACCATTGGTAGTTACTCAAAAAACTAATGACCATAAAAACGTACTTGGTGAACAGCACTGAACAGCTGTTGATAGTTATAACATTGTTAGAAATGACACCCGTTGAAGTAGTGTAGTTTCAGGAAAAGCAGTAATTTTTCACAACAAAATTTGAATCTGAGAAAGGTTTCTGCATGATGCCTTTCTCCGGCATCTCAAAGCACACAGTTCTGTGAAACAATATTGGTGGAACAACTACAAGTCTCCAACATCAGGATATAATGTAGTAAAGTGCCACTGTATTTGATACTCACTAGTGTTCATGTTATCAACATTCTAAAACATCCAATGAAGTCGCTTTTCAAATTATACGCGTCTGTAAACTTTTGTACAGGATTTTTTTTTAGTTCATTCCTGAATTTTGAAGATAGAATTCAAACAAACAGCACTGACTTTGAACTTTTGTCTGGCTCAAAATGTTCTCCTTGGAAGGTACAGACACATTTTTGTTAATGATATCCAATGGTGTCATGTTTCAAATTTCGCCGTGAAAGAGTATATCAAATAAAATGAAATTTTCCACCATTTTTACTTGAGGGAAGAGAAGTATTTACCCACTTTAATAAGAGACTCTATCTGAAAATGAGCTTATTACTAAAATTGAATTTGACCTTTGAAACCCGCTTTATTAAAGATGATTTGCGTTTTTACTCTTTATATTTTTTATTTGTCTATGCAGATTCGACGTATACCAAAAGCAACATCTGAAAAACTTGTAAATAACGATAAAGGGAAGATTGATTAAATTATAGTTTCAAAAAAACATTTTGCATTATCTGACTCATTTACGTTATGTTAGACATAGGCATTTTCCTGTGGTCTCCTCCTCAAATTGTACCTCGCTTGAATCACTGGCACCACTCCCGACACACAGCCAGTCTTTCCAGTGTTACATCTTTCAGTTCGGTGGTCTCACAACCCGACTCATTAATTTAATAAGCTAAAATGAACCATAGTTCCAAAAGGGGGAAAATGGCATAAACTGGATGTGTCACTTTTCTAATTCACTACTCCAGTGACAGGGTCAAGAGTGAAGCGACGTACACCCTCGTGTGCCAGTAGTCAGTTCCGATGTGATGATGGGCATTGCATACCTTTCACCTTTGTCTGCGATCTGCACCAGGGAGACTGTGTAGGAGGAGAGGTAAGTAGCGTACAACCAATTAATTAAAGGCAGGATGTACTTTTGTTTACTTCACAAGTTGATTAATGACCATAAAAACTTACTTGGCACTATGAGAGCTGTGAATAATATACAAATTATATTTTTATAAACGACCCCCTTAGGAAAAAAATGTAGTTTTAGAGAAAGAAATTGAGCCAACTTTTACAGACATATTAAAAAGTTAATTCACAAGTTAAGTATTCCATTTTGGAAGGTGCATTCCGGTTTCGGAAGTCCATCCTGATTATCTATCAATTTTAGATTCTCGTAAAGCTAATGATTGTTTTTTGTGTGGAGATAATACTAAATAATAACTGTTTTCCTGTTTTCAGGTTGTTTTGTTTGTTTTTGCATTTTTATAGAAAACTTGGACCTTTAGTTACTACATAAAATAGCCAAATCACTGATATGGATGAGAATTGACCAAGAGCATCTTTAATTTGGTCAAATGATTTAGAGTCTGTTTGTTGTCGGTTAACTCACTATTGAGATGCTAGTCCATTGCTTGGTTAGTGTTCAGTTTTAACAAGAGTCTCTCTTATTTTCTAGGATGAGAGAAATTGCCTCAGTAATGTTTGCAACGAAGAACAGTACCAGTGCCCAAGTGGGAAATGTATTTCCAGCTATTGGGTATGTGACACTACTAATGATTGCCCAGATGGAGCCGATGAGACGCAGTTTGATTGTCAGAGGAGACAGTGTGCAACTGGACAATTTCGATGCAACACAGGTATGGGCTTTGTCAAAGCGCCGTTAAAACAAAGAATATTTAAAAGTATCATAAAGGACTAGTGGAGTTGGCGAAAAAGGCACACACAGTGTTTAGGTTTTGTTTGATTAACCATATAAATTGTGGCTTAATTCGTTGTGTGAGTCCGGAGAAAATGGTAAAAAATCATGCATAATTTCCCGCATGAAACACATTATCCTTAATTTTAGTTGTAACAACCAAAATCAGCTGTTGTATTTTTGTTAAGGTTTACCATGTTTTACAGTTACAGTTTTCTGGAGGATGAACTCATTTCAAAGGGAAACATTCCACACACAAAATGGTTCTAGTATTAGAGAATCTGACTCTTCATGCAATTCAAAAAGTGTATTGAAAAAGTATTTGTACCCGGAAATGCGCTGCAATCTTGATGTAGTGATGATGCTTTATAAATGCCATGTATATGTAAAGAACCGTCTCTTATTATTGATAGTAATATTTATCATCTCCCTGACTTGGTTCTCCCTTTCAGGTTCGTGCTTGCCGATACCATTCAGCTGTGATGGTGAGACATATTGCAAAGATGGAGAAGACGAGTTGAATTGCCCTGGCTGCTTATCGAATGAGTTCCAGTGCAGAGATGGTCAATGCATTTTGTCAACTCAGATATGTAATCGACAGAATGACTGTTCCAGTGGTGAGGACGAGTTGAATTGCCCTGGCTGTTTGTCGAATGAGTTCCAGTGTAGAAATGGTCAATGCATTTTGTCAACTCGGATTTGTAATCAACAGAATGACTGTTCCAGTGGTGAGGACGAGTTGAATTGCCCTGGTTGCTTATCGAATGAGTTCCAATGCAGAGATGGTCAATGCATTCTGTCAACACAGATATGTAATCGACAGAATGACTGTTCCCGTGGTGAGGATGAGTTGAATTGCCCTGGCTGCTTATCAAATGAGTTCCAGTGTAGAGATGGTCAATGCATTTTGTCAAGTCGGATTTGTAATCGACAAAATGACTGTTCCAGTGGTGAAGACGAGTTGAATTGCCCTGGCTGTTTGTCGAGTGAGTTCCAGTGCAGAGATGGTCAGTGCATTCTGTCAACTCAAATCTGCAACCAACAGATTGATTGTTCGAGCGGTGAGGATGTACTGAACTGTCCTGCTGGCTGTCTGGCGAACGAATTCCATTGCAGAGATGGTCAATGCATACTTTTGTCTCGAATATGTAATAGACAAAATGACTGTGTAGCTGGTGAAGACGAACAGGACTGCCCCTCTCAGGATTGTCTTGGTCTGTACAGGTGCAGTAGCGGTAACTGCATTGCTATGTCTATGAGATGCAATGGCATGTCGGACTGTTCAGATGGAAGTGATGAACAGAATTGCCCTGTTGTAGATAAATGTCCTGGTGCTTTTGAATGCCGTAGTACAGGTGTCTGCATTGGATCCAATCTCGTGTGTGATGCCCGTAATGACTGTCCTGCGGGTGAAGACGAACTTGGATGCCCCGATCAAAGTTGCACAGCCAACCAATTCCGCTGCAATGATGGTACGTGCATTTCCTTGGGTCTCAAGTGTAATGGCGTCCGCAACTGTGGTGATAATGCTGGAGAGGATGAAGAAAACTGCCCAAGTGTTCTCTGTGCTGTCAGCCAGTTCAGATGTAATGATGGATCATGTGTATTCACACCGCGCGAACGGCGGGAGTTTCCAGAATCATCCACCCCATATAAACGGATGCAGTGTTTGCACCCAGTCAATTCCGTGGCGGCTTTACCGGCGAAGTAAACTGGCGTATCAATTATAGTCCAGTTTCCAACAATTCCGGTGAGCATCACACGTCGTAAGGAAACTGAACGTTGAAAGGGTTTCCTTCGTTTTCTGTGTTTTAAACTTCTTTGTAAACTGGCCAATACATAACAGGCAAGTTTCCGTTGGGCATCACACATCGTCAGGAAACTGAACACTGTAACAGTGTAAGAGTTTCCTTTGTTTCTGGCGTGTCGAAACTCCTTGTTTTATGTTCAAACTGTCACATTATATCACTCTTATTTACATGTACATGTGCAGTAATAGACATTACATGTACAGCTTTCCGTCAGTCAATACGCATGTACATGGTATACGGGATTTATTTTAGATTAGGCCATGTTGTCAAGACAAATGATGGAGATTACCCCCTTCATATCATAATGTGAAAAAAAATGTGCACGCCATTTAAATGTGTATGTTTTCCCATAGTCATTCACAACAAAATTAACTGTTTTGTCAATAGCTAATTGTGTCATCAAATAATTCTTACGTGTTACAAAAGCCGGGTCGTTTAAGGGTGTGAAGTCGTTTATCTATATAGCGCCCTAAGCATTACTGGGTTTTGTACTTGAAGTAATTTTAACACGATCATTTATATTATTAATGTGTCTTAGAGAATGTGAATGTGGACTTCCAGGCATTATGGGAATGTTGAAAGTTTATGTAGCTATTGAAATTTAGTGGTCCCGTTTCAAAGCTATCGGTTATTAACCATCGCCCGGGACATGCGCCAGCTATCGAAACGAATTTAACCCATCACTGTCTGTTGCCGTAAAATTCCCCAATTACATAAAGGTACTCACCTGCAATATAATTGGAATTATATATGACAATGTAGGAGAGACTCACCCTGTAGATTGTTCCTTGTGTTGCAATCTGATCACCCTTAGAAGCTAATGGAATAACCTCATTAGTATGCAAAACTTCTTCCAGTTGCCTCAAATACTCATTGCATGCTTGGGCTTGTTGTCTCTTTGAAGCTTGTAATGTGCGATGATAAAGCGTCGATCATCAAAATTCGGGAGGGAAGACAAGGCTTGATAGGCCTGTAGAAAAAAAATATAAGAACAGGGAGGGAGTGCGAGTCCCTCCTACATTGTCTTATATAATTCCAATTATATTGCAGGTGAGTACCTTTATGTAATTGGGGAATTATATTTCGCCAATTCCGTAGAGACTCACCCTGTAGACTTTAAAGCACTGATGATGACGCCAAAACTGCTCGACCAAAATCCGAAGAGGTTGATGGCCGGTTGTAAAAAGCATTGAAGGTACTGGCTGAAGACCAATCTGCTGCTTTCAGAATATCAGACACACCAATCCCTGCCAGGGTTGCTGCTGATGTAGAAGCACTCCTTGTTGAATGACCTTTGAAAATTGAAATGTCAATTCCTGATAGAGACATCATGTCTCTCAGCCATCTCGAGATTGTCGAGGGCACCACTGGATGAAAAGGCCTGGCATGAGAGAGGAGGAGTTGAGTCAACTTCGCATCGCCTTGACCTCTGACATGCTCAGTTCGTTCCAGATATTCATGTAAAGTGCGAACTGGGCAGAGATTTCTGCAACTTGGAAAGCGGACCACTTCAATAGCATGAAAAGGCTTACTGACTGAAACTCGTTTTGAAGGATTGGCTAACCAAAAATAATAAGAACCATCAGCACGGTTGGACATCTGGTTGATATGAATGGCCGTTAAAGATGAAGAACGGCTAGCAGTTACCAAAGCTAACAACATAGTGAGTTTTAGAGTAAGTTGCTTCAAGGATAATCGTCTATTATCTGGCAGAGACTTTATGAAGTCCAGAACTGTAACGACACTCCATGTAACTGTATACTTAGGACGTGGAGGTCGCAGGTTTAAAATACCTTTGAAGAAACGTGAAACCAAATGGTGCTGACCAATAGGACCACCGTACACAAAGCAATACGCTGAAGAAACAGCTGAACGATACACATTCAGTGTTCTATACATCAAACCTTCATCAAACAGATACTGCAGGAAATCCAAAAATGTAGCTACAGATGACCGAACTGGATCAATTTTCCTCTGTATGCACCAGCTGTTCCATTTCTTCCAAGAAGAGTTGAACTGTTTGTTCGTTCCTCTGCGCCAAGAGGAGAGAATAGTGGAGGGCACTGTCTCCGAAATTCCATCTGTCTGCAAACTTCGCCGGATAACTTCCATGCGGCCAGTTGCATTTGGTTCGCCATGGGATGTACGAGTTGCGGATCGTGCGGAAGACGAAGCAGATCTGTTGACTTGGGCAGAATAATTGGAACTTGTATGGCTAGTTCTAGCAGCATTGGATACCAAGCCTGAGTCTTCCACACTGGGGCGATCAAGACCACTGTTGTCTCGTTCTCGCTGATCTTGTGCAAGCACCTTGCAAGGAGAGCAAAAGGAGGAAAGATGTAACCCTTGATTACCTTCCAATTGAGAAGTAAGGCATCGACTTTCCACGCCAGTGGGTCCGGCTGCCATGAGACAAACGTGTTCAGCTGAGCATTCAGTCTGGTTGCGAAGAGGTCCACCTGTGGTGAGAATTTTAATGCCAACATCACCTTGTAAAAAATTGCTGGGTTGAGCTGCCACTCTGCCCTGTCGTTGAAAACTCTTGATAACTCGTCGGCCGTGACGTTGAGTGAACCTGGAATGTGCTCTGCTGATAGAGAGATGTTTCTCTTTAGACACCAAAGCCATATTTTTATGGCTAGCTTGGCAAGGTCCTTGGAGTGAGTTCCACCCTTGTGGTTGATATAGGCGAGAGCCGCGGCGTTGTCTATCTGGAGACGAACGTGGATATCGTGCTGATCTTTGAGAAGAGTTTTCAGTGCATAATACACTGCAGTTAGCTCCAGCATATTGATGTGATGTGACTGCTCTTGTATTGTCCATCGACCCTTGACCTTCTGGTCTGACAT
Source organism: Leptasterias polaris (assembly GCA_037783415.1). Taxonomy (NCBI): domain Eukaryota; kingdom Metazoa; phylum Echinodermata; class Asteroidea; order Forcipulatida; family Asteriidae; genus Leptasterias; species Leptasterias polaris. The sequence goes on from JAZGTN010000188.1 coordinate 342,202, forward strand.
GCAAGCCCCCCCAACCTGACATCGATGCATCCGTTTGAATGGTGACATCTGGAGAAGGACGTAGAATGATGCGGCCGTTCCAAGACTGTAGACACTGAATCCAAGAGACAAGTTCCTCCCTGGACTCCTGGGTGAGGACGACATTGGATTCGTAGTTGTTGTTTTTGTGTAGGGACACAATCTTGTCGAGTTGTATGTTGCGATAAAATATCGGCGCCCAATCTGCCCACGATGCTGGCGATCTCGCGCACTGATGTCGTCTTTGCTGAGAGGATATCCTGACAGTGCTGGATTATCCTGTCTATTTTCGCTTGGCCGAGAGAGAGAGTCATTGATTGAGAGTCTGATGAATCCCAGGTATTGGACATTCTGCGTAGGAGTCAGAACTGACTTCTTGTGGTTGATGAGGAAACCTAGCTTCTGAAGAAGATTGACCGCCTCTTGAGTGTTGTTCAAACATTCCCCCATAGTAGAACCCAGAAGAAGAATATCGTCCAGGTATATAACACATCGAATCCCTCGTTCCCTGAGGGAGGAAACTACTGGTTTCAAAATCTTTGTGAATGTGCGGGGAGCACTGCAAAGTCCAAAAGGAAGGCATGAAAACTGGTAAATTACGCCTCTCCAGCAAAACCGAAGATACTTGCGATGGTTGACATTGATAGGGATTGTAAAATAAGCGTCCTTTAGATCGATTGTAGCCATCCAATCCCCTTTTGACAAAAGATCCTTGGCTGTTGAGATGTTCTCCATCTTGAAATGTTGATAGGAAATAAAACGATTTAAAGAACGTAAATTAAAAACAGGGCGTAGTTCCCCAGATTTTTTGGGAACCATAAAAATCGTAGAAATAAATTGTCCAACAACTGGTTGCTCTACAGTTATTGCACCTTTAACCAACAAGTTCTGCACCTCTTGATCAAAAATAAGCACATGATCCCTAGACTGAGCTCGTGTTGTAGGGATATGTACTTGAAACGGAGTGGAAATGAATTCTAGTTGGTAACCACTGATAGCGCTGATGATCCAAGGGTCATGAGTAACCAAATCCCAAACATTAGAAAATGTCTTTAGTCTTCCAGCAATAGGTGCATAACTAGTTGGAACACCGTCATTTGTACAAAAATTTTCAAAAGACACATTGTCGACAATTAGTTGTTTGTATTGTCGGAGGTAGACTGAGAAGACCTGCCATGCTTAGCACGATCAGCTCTGTAGTTGCTATTTGCCCTAGAGGAATTTTGAAAGGAAAACTTACGGAAAGTACCTCTGTTGCTTGCAAAGCGTCTGCCCCTTGAACCTCTGGCAAAGTTGGTAAAGCTGGTGTATGGTGTAAACCGCTTATTATTCTCTTTATAACCGGAGGAATGTTTGGTGGAATTTACCTTTGAGGCCAGCTTGTGCACCTTTTCAGTCTCCTCGATGTCTTTCATCAGAGACGCCCCAAACAGCTCGTTTAGACTGGGTGGGTTCTTCTTAATAACTTCAAACTTCTTGTCAACGACATCATCAAAAGCATGCTGTCGAGATTGGGCTAGGCTTTGAGAAGTAGAACCAAGAAGAATAATACCAGAAGATAGAACATCTGAAATATTGGCCTTTGGGATTTCATCTGGACACTCAGGATCAGCGATGGCGTCAAAAAGTCTCAGAAGGGGGAGAGCCGCCTTGAGGACATGATTATGAGACATACGTAACTTTTCATCTACAATTACTGATGCGGAATTAGCTTGCCTGAAAACCTTCTTAATACCGGACGGTAGTTCCGGGGCAGTGAAAAAAAATTCTTGTTCAAAAGGAACAGAAAAAGAACCAACCTCTTCTTTCAATTCGTCAGACGAGAGTCGATGAGTTCTCAGTTCTTCCCACCATTTCACAACGCCGTCTGAAATGGGGTTGCCAGACTCCTTACGATGAGGATTTCGGAAAAGTTCCTTTGCTTTCACACCAGCGACTAATCTATCGCCATCATCATTCGGGTCGTCGTCAGAAATAACGTCCATAACAACAGCGCCCTCATCAGCAACGAAAGTATCAACGTTCCCGGATGTATGACGTCGCCCGGCAGAAACGGTCCCTGGTACTGCGGTTGCTCGGTTATCAGACGGCTGTTCCATGGGTGAAGTTTGAGCAAAGGGAAACCACTGCGGAGGGGCACCCCATGGGTTATAGAAACATGGAACTGGTGAAGATGCAAAATTATGTCCTTGAAAGTGCCAGGGAAATTGACCAGGGGCCGGCATGGCCGCCGCTGGAGGTTGCATCATAGGCATAAATGGTGGCTGCTGCTGCTGAGCCCATGGAGCTCCGGACCAATCAAAATCAGTCGTGCTAGCCCGGGCAGGTATGCCGGGGGCGGCTTTGGCCCAGACATCGCCGGTGGGTTCATCGCCGAGCTTGAAGCACTGATGAGGTAGGGCTGTCCTGCAGCAGTAGTAAAGGCCGAAGTAGGTTTTGGGTACAACACCCCGCCACCTGAAAAACTTTCTGTCCCCAACAGGACAGAAGTTTGGCACACTGTCGGTGTTGGTGCAACCCAAGACTTGGATTGACCCAACGTGCCAGGCCCAGAATTATCATCTATCTCCTTTGCTGCCAAAGCCAGGATGTCCACAGGGGCCTGCTCCTCGTCGTCCGGCGGTGGTCGAGACATCGTTGCGGGAGCTGAAGAACGTACGGGAAACTTAAAAGGGAAGACTTTGGGCATAATGTAATACTAGCAAGAAAAAGCCACGAACGGGGATGTTACGATCAGACTTCACACAAATAACAAAAGACAACAAGCCCAAGCATGCAATGAGTATTTGAGGCAACTGTAAGAAGTTTTGCATACTAATGAGGTTATTCCATTAGCTTCTAAGGGTGATCAGATTGCAACACAAGGAACAATCTACAGGGTGAGTCTCTACGGAATTGACGAAATATAATGCCTTGGGTATCTAATATCCCATAATGGCTCTAGCCATAGATAGTTACCGTGGTGGGTATAACAAAGATTACTTGGCGATGTCTGCATGTGAGGTATGAGATTTACCTCGTGGGGTCAATCGAAGTCTGTGGGTCAAGGCTTTCCGGTGTTATATACTGTCTCAGTTTTTATCCAGCTATCTGGGTGACCGTAACCGGGCATTAGTGGCACTAATATACTGTTGGCAGCTAGCTGAGAGTCGAGACCGTGACACCAGAATGTCAACCGATCGGCGTAGAGAAGATCCGTACAATAAAAAAATCACCCACGCGCACTGCAGGACTATTATGACCGTCCTGTTTATGTATAATATCTGTTTTACTACTGTAAAAGAAAACGTCAATTAAACAAACAAACAATCAAACAAACAAACAAACAAACACTACCAAACACCACCAACACTCCAACGCCCCAACACCGCTACTGACAAAACTCTCCAGCCATGTATTTAGGAGAACAATCCAAAATAAGCCAATATGTTTCTAATTTTAGACAAACTACATGTAGACCTGGGTCGTATATTTCACGGCTCTGCTTACCGCGGAATGCTGCACTTACAGCCCTTAGATGAGCTTTACATAGCACCATAATCACACAACAGTTCCATAGTAAAACAGAGCCATGAAATTGGACTCGGATGGAAGGAAGGTACAATGATGATGTACGGCAGTGTGTCTTTACAAATAATTAGGTAATGTGGTTAACAAGATTACCTCATACACCTCTGCTCTATGGATTCTGTTGAAATTTAAACACAATTTTTTTTTATGAATTTGAAATAAAACAAGAGGTGTTCCGGGCGGAGTGCCCGAACACCTAATAACGTCGGTTGGGATTGCAAGTTTTCCCTTATTGTTTTGTTTATATCTTGCGCTTAACAACATGGATGGTCAGGCAGCAAGAAACACCGTCATGCTGCTGAATGACAAATCAATGTTAAACGGTTTTAAAGCTCTGACATCATCCGGGGTTGTTCTGTTATCCAGCCGACTCTGTCCAAACATAAACATGATCAAAATTGTTTAGAAATGTTTTAAATCTTACTGCATTAAAGTACAACTGAGTACCAATAATGTTGAAAGCAGAGCAGCATGTTTCCTCGATGCAGTGAATGTATTTTAACCTACATTAACACACTCTTCATACAGCCCCAAACCATATAGAGCAAGGCCCAAACAAAGCAAAACTCTTACAAGCTTTGCTAACGGGGACCGCACGGTTTCCTGGCGAAGGCGGATATGACCTCATGTTTGAATCATGTGAAAAGAAACTGTGACATTGCTTGAGGATCAAGCGTTACTCCGTGCCCTTATCCCTTTCAGTACCGCCGTGCCATAGCGGCTGAAAACAACATTCCACTTGGTGACCAATGAGCCCGTATGGCACGGAATTATTAGCACTCTTGGTGACCAATGAGCCTCTGTGGCACATCGACCAAAAGTAAGTTATCAAAATGTTAATAGCCCCCTCAATCGCCTTTTGTCCATCCCCTTGGTAACAAGCTGGCCGCGTGTGCCCTGAAGCGTCGCAAGTTTTAAAATTTAAGCGGTATCAATCGTTAAGCGTCCCCCCACGCATTCTTCAGTAAGAGACCATTCTGACAACATGGCCGAAGAAAATGATAAAATTTTGGAAGAAATTTTCGCAGACAGTGGTTCAGAAATGTCATCTGACGAGGAATCGCCACTTGAGGACTCGGAGACGTCAGAAGACAGTGAGGATACAGAGCCGAGGGCCTCGACATCAACAGCAACATTAACCTGTTCTAAGAATGGTAAGAAGACCAAAAAAAAGCCGAATTTCAGGTGTGGATGGCGTGAAGCCAACTGTTACACACGGCGACTGCCTGTTAAATTTACAGCAAACACCGGGGCTACAGAAGACTTCAGTTCGTTCTCCCCCATACAAATCTTCAAACTGTACTTTTGTGAAGCAGTGTGGCAGATGATGGTACTATAGACTAATCGTTATGCTGAACAAATATTGGGAGCGGGGGCAGAAAATAAGTGTGCATGGAGACCAACTGATGTACCTGAAATGATGGCATTCGTGGCCCTACTTCTTTGCATGGGAATCAACAAAAGGCCTCGTTACTCCATGCATTGGTCCAGGTCTGAAATTCTACGAAGTCCCCTGTACTCAGCAACCATGGCTCGTAACCGATTTACTGCAATCCTAAGATTTTTTCACCTCCCCAATAACAGAGATGTCGAGGGCGACTCTCCCCGTGACAAACTTGCTAAATTACGGCCACTGTTAAACATTGTACTACCATCATTCCTCCGGGTGTACCAGCCGGGACGAAGCCTTTCACCGGACGAGACGATGGTCAAATTCAAAGGACGGGTGAGCTTCAAGCAGTACATGCCAAGAAAAGCCGCAAAATGGGGATTGAAATCTTTCTCATTGAACGAATCCGACACAGGGTACACATGTGCCTGGGAGTTGTTCACAGGATCGCAGCCCAGGTGCCCACAAGGACAGTCCTCTGTAAGTGATCCTGAGACAAACCATCCATCCGAAATAGGGGCACCAGGCAACGTAGTATTGAACCTTTTGCAGGGACTCGAAAATAAAGGACATTGCATCTACATGGACAATTGGTTTACTAGCCAGGCTCTGTTCTCCAAGTTGTCTGAGCTAGGATTCGGAGCTTGTGGAACTGTGCGCTATACCACCCTAGGGATACCCGACGTAGCAAACTCCAAGAAATTTCCTATGAAAAGCGGTGCAGATCTCAAATTTTTTCAGAAAGCAGGCCAACTATGCGTTATGTGGCAGGACACAAAACGTGTCACTCTCCTCTCAAACTATGGCGATTGCAGTGTCACTAGTAAAAAGATTCGGAGCCGGAAAACTTCAACAGGATTTCGTCATATCAAAAAACCGTGCATAGTCGAGGATTACAATAAATACATGGAGGGCACGGATCTGGCAGGACAATTATGCACGTACTATACTCATACCCACAAAACATTCAAATGGTGGAAACGTGTATTTATTACAATCCTAGACATATGTTTGCTCAATGCTAATGTCGTATACAACAGCATCCATACAAACAAGAGCTTGTCTACTTTGGATTTTCGGGTCAAGGTGATAGAGGCACTTATTTCAAGCTTCGAGAACAACCCAGTTCACCATGCCCGTAAAGTGTCAAGTGCTTCAAACGCCCTTTCAACTCAGCACTTTCCAGGTCCGAATGTTGACGGGAAGAAACGTGACTGTGTTGTATGCAGTTCCACCTCTAATCGGAAACAAACTCGCACGATTTGTAAGCAGTGTATCAAGCCAATGTGTGTTATACCATGCTTTGAGAAATTCCACACCAAGCGATAAATTAGGTCACCAATTCAACTATTAAGTTAATTATGTAACAACTTTGTAAAGCGGTTATACCATTATTGGAGAATTTCCACACCAAACGAATAATTTTCTAAACTTTCTGAATACTCCCCCCCCCCCCCCCCGCTACAATGTTGAATCCCACAATCGCATGCCTGCCAACAATCAACATTGAGGCGGGGGGGGGGGAGATGGTACTTAGAAAAAACAAGTATGGGGGGGAGATGGTACTTAGAAAAAACAAGTATGGGGGGGGGAGATGGTACTTAGAAAAAACAAGTATAGCATGGGGGGAGATGGTACTTAGAAAAAACAAGTATAGCACTTTGGCAAAATGTAATGTTAGTTCCTTCTTTACATATTGGTTCATGATAGGTGTAAATTTGATTTGAGGAGTAATTTTTGTCCAGTTCCTCTCTTCTGTTTATTGAATGTGCAATCCTATGAGCGGGTTTGGGGGGTGCTTCAAAAGGAATTAATTAAAACATGTTTATTTCAGGTTTCAGAAACTAATTTTAAAATACTCAAAATGGCCGACTTAAGCAACTGTACCACATTGTTTCTATTTGGTCTCATTGGTTCCAGCATCCTGAAAACCTGGCAATATTTTATGTTACGGGCCAAAACAAAATTGTTTGGCGGCCATTTTTATTATTAAAATGGCCGCCTTAACCGACTGATGCAATTATTTAATTGTGTGTCTTGTTGGGTTCCTGGATCCTTAATACATTCAAGTTTCCAACATTGAGGCGGGGGGGGGGGAGGATGGTACTTAGAAAATACAAGTATTAATAGCACTTTTGAAATATTTTATGTTTGTTTCTTCTTTACATATTGGTGAATGATAGGTAAAACATATATTTTATGAGTTATTTTGTTCGAGTAACGTTCATATTGTGCTTAATCAAACTTCTCTTGTTTATTTTTAATGTTATAATAATCAAAATGGCCGCCTTTTAAAAGTGACTGAACCACCATGGCAATTATAATTTTTGTATGTGAGGCTCATAGACGGAGATACGGACCAAAACCTAATTTATTGGCGGACATTTATAAATGGACAATATTTAATGTTCTTTTATGTCAGTTCCTTCTTTGTCATTAAATGTAGGAAAAAATTAAACTTTTGATGTTACCAGTCATTTATTTCTAAGTCATATTGTGCGTAATCCAAACTCTCTTGTTTATATTTCATGTCTTTTCCTAGGAGCGGGTTTTTATTTGGGGGGTTGCTTCCTAAAAAAATTCTTTTGGAGGAATCATAATTTGCCAACAATCTAAATGGCAGCCTTAACCTATTGATCAACATGGGTATAGTCACCAACTCCCAGTATCGGTGAGGCTCAACCAACATTTTTTTTATTTTTGGGCGGGTTTGGGGGGGGGGGGGGGAGGATGCTGTTTGAAAAGTAATATCTTAAAACCTTATGTTTATTTAACGTTTCAAAAATATGTCTCATGCAGATTGGTATGAACACCTACTTGACAAATGTTTAGCTTAAACATTTAAACTACTCAATTGTGTATTTAGTGGTCATAATACCATACCTCAAATATATGTTTAAGGCAATGATTTAGTCCAAGGCAATATGCCAAAGGAAACAGTAATTTAATTGCTTGCTCAACTTGCATTATGTGACTAGGACCTAGGCTAACCCCAATCTGCCTTGTGAGGGCGCTGTAACCTGAAATTTTCCTAAAATTGTTTTGGTCTCCAGGTAGCCATGTCAAGGAAATGTCTCTGGTCACCATGGCATAAGTAGCCAATATGTGTTGGTACTGAAAGGGTTATACTGGGCATCACTGGGTATGTACTGCCATCGAGTCTTGCGATTGTCACTTCTGTAAGTTTTCCTGTTGTCGTTAGCGGTACTGCAGTAGTGACTAGTCAACTAGTATTTAAAAACGTGCTTGTTCGTCCGTTTCATTCATAAATCGAGGAATAACGGAAAAGTATTTTTACTCTCTGAAACTTTCTTCGACTTCCCCCCGTCAAGCCTCATCAGCCAGTTTTTTTAAAAAAGTGGTTCAAAACCTATTTGTTCACACTTTAATCCAACTCCAAATTCTATATAGATGTACATATATGTATTTTTTCTTTTCTTATGTTCTTCGTTTTTGCTATTGTTGAGCCACTGCGTGACGGAATTGTACGCCAATAAGAAGCCACAATTATCATTATAAACAAACACACAAACAAACCATACCCCAACAAACAACAGCAACAACAAGTGGTGAAGGTAACTGCATAGGGTCTATAAGCATCCATTGTGATTTTTTCGTGGAATTGTCTTCCGTGCGTGACATGGTATGTGCTGTCTGACAGCATAAGACAAGGACAGTAAACTGCTGATTCCATTACCATGCATAACTCCAAGAATTGTTTAGGCCTACAATGGTATGGAAAGACCCTCTGGTGTTTTAAACAATCGAAATCTATAAACTTATATTTTTAGCAAAGACCTTGCTTTGGAAATCTTGAGCAAAGACCCTGCTTTGAAAATCAAGAGTGTTAACACACGAAAAACCGACCTGCCTAAAAGTCACTTCAGAGGCCAGTCGCACCAAAAGGAGATTGGCATTATATTCAATTTAACAATATATCAGTTTGTGTGTCACCTGCCCAGATCCTGAAATTTGAAACAATCTCCAATTTACATGATAATTTATGCATCGTACACTGAGTAAAACTCATAATACTTTGAAGGGTATTCACAGAATAAACTGCAAATAGTTACTGGAAATGGGTAACAAATATCCCTTTTACACCCGCCCCTTTGTGGGGAACAAAGCTCTGCCGGGCCCCGTCCGTACGCGAGGGTCTATACTAGCACAATGTGACCACCGGGTGATTCCCGCCTCTCCCAGGCCCGGGACCCAGTGGGACCCTCGACCCCTATCCCCTAGACGGGTTGCCTGTTGTCCCATGACCGTACTCTGAACACTCCCTCAGCAGCCACTTCGTGGGGACCGGAACTCTGCGAGACCGGTACAACATCACGATTGAACTACAGTGTTCTGTCAAAAATAGAATGACATAGCATCAACTTGCACAGTCCTTCTACTTTTCTTCAGAACAATTTTTTCATAAAGAAAGCTATCCAATATTTCTCAAGATATAGTGTTCAAAACATTAATATTATCATGTATCGTAATTGTTTCCATATTTCCAAATTTCTGATTGCAAAATATAAATAATTAATAATATACTTGCAACAAGCACTTTTGCATTTTAACCATTAGACTTGCAAAAGACTTGTAAAAATGTAGCGCCCTCTTGCGTTTGGTATTTGTGATAATTATTGCTCAAATATTTTTATTCCTTTTAATCTGAAATTAATTACTTACGAGCCATTGAGCGATTACATTTTTTTTTATCTGTATTACTAATATAACGGAAGATTAAAATGTAAAAAAAAACCTGCCAAAATAAACATTTTCATTTTATCAGCACTTTGCATTTTTTTCTACACGACAAACGCCTTTGCTAGTTAGGTGAATGCACCACATTTTTTACACCGCAAATTTCCACAATTATTTCTCCTTAATTACGTGTTTTTTAAAACAAATTTGACTTTTAGTTTGCTTATGTTTTTTAAGATTGACAAAAAGTCATATCCCATTTTATGGTGATTATGTAATAGCTTATGCATGTCAAAAGACGTCGATTTGAAAACAAATCCCTCTTTATTCCTCCTATCTAAGAACGCTTTTGAACATGAGAAGTCTCGTCGATTAATGTATGAAAACATTACTCTTGTATCTTTGCTTTCCTCTGCTCCCAACTCATGTCCGATAATCATTATTCATGTAACTTTTAATTAATCACAATTTGCAATTCACATTGTGTTATGATGTATTTATACAAGTTTTCAGACTTAAAACAACCCTCTCTAAAACAAAAAATCATTTGATTATTATAAAGCTCATTGTCTTTTTTTTTAAAGGGCTGTTAAATTTTAAAAGTTGTTTCTTTTGTTATGAAATTGTTTAATTGAAAAAAAAAATAAAAATTGAAGTTGCAAACTTTCGCACTTAAAAATTGATGTCTATAAACTTCTATTTTGAGCAAAGACCTTTTGGTAATCTTGAGCATGAAGACCCTGTTTGAAAATCAAGTGTTAACACACGAAAAACCGACTTGGTTTAAACATTAAAGTCACTTCAGAGGCCAGTCACACAAAAAGGAGATTGGTATTCTATTCAATTTAACAAAATCAGTTTGTGTTTCACCTGCCCGGAGCTCTGCCGGGCCCCATGACGATGGTCTTTCTTCGCGAGGTGACACCGGGACTCCCGCGCCTCACAGGCCCGCCGGGACCCTCGACACCTTTCCCCTAAACAGGTTGCCTGTTGTCCCATGACCGTACTCTGAACACTCCCTCAGCAGCCACTTCGTGGGGACCGGAGCTCTGCGAGACCGGTACAACCTCACGATTGAACTACAGTGTTCTGTCAAATATAGAATGACAAAACGTCAACTTGCACAGTCTTTCTACATTTCTTCTGAACAATTTATTCACAAAGTTGCAAACGTTCGCACTTATTTTCAGCTTAAAGTGAGATTTGTATTCTTAATTGGTTTTCGGAACACAGCCTACCAGTTTCTTGGCATAACATCATAATGAAAGAAAAAAAAACAGGTATTGCTCGCTCTACACCATCATGGGTTTGTGCTTATGCGTCAAAGCACACTTACTTTCGCAAAAAGGTGTTTTTTGTTTGCTGTTGTTTACTTTTTAAAATGCGGCGTAATACACACATTGGCTTATTAAAATGCCACATAAAAACAGCATATAGTAATTGACACAATAACTGACTGTAATTAAATATTAAATATTTTATTGACGCAAATAATTCACGCACATACACAAATATAATATGCAACAAATGATGGAAAAGACATACATTGAATATAAAACAACAACACATAAATAGGGCTATAGTTGCGATGTATTATACAGGATTTGTAACGATAATAAACAACACATTTTTTTAAGTTTTAGTCTGAAGGCAAGAACATCAAGAACAACATACGGGTCTGTGTATAAACAAAGATTAGAAGGCTTTCCGACGTCGTTTGCAACACAGAGGGTCCATGCAAAAAATTATGCCCTCGCTTGTTTCTTTTTATATTTTCAAAAACAGACAAACAACAAACAGATAAACACCCCAACAAGGGAAATAAATCAAACAACAAACTCCACAATAGCTCCACAAACACACCTAATTTTGCATGAAGGATTCTTTCGGAATTTGAAAAAAAAACAAAAAACATCCAATCCGTTGCCATTTGTAAAGCTCTCATGAGGCAGTGTCCTGTGTAAATTCACCAGTCGACTCGGTTCAAACACGAAAATTGTAAGCAATTATTTTTTGTCAAATCTGATGGTACGACATAATTGGCCTTTATTCTTGCGATGATAATACCGTTGTTTTCGGGGTTTTCGTGTTGTTTTTTCGACGATTAAATCCCACACAGCAAGCTGTTTGGTAGTATATTTATATCTAAGTTGATTGAATGTATCGTCTTATCATTATTATTTCTACCTCCATGTTATCAGCAACGTGCTAGATTCAGAACATGCATCCGATGTTTTATTTGGTTATTTCAAAGATGACAAAAAATAACCAGACGAGAGAACAAAACCATAACAAACAAACAAAACAACAACAACATCAAAACAATAACATCGACGACAACCAAGAGGAATTGGGCTATCATCCATTGTGATTTTTCGAATTAGCTTATTCCCTGCATATATGACACAAATAATTATAATGATCTCTGTGTTGCATGCTTGACAGTAAGCTGAGTCTACAACAAGTTCAACAACCACTAAAAAGAACATTCATTGATATAACTCCAAGAATGCTGTAGCTTGATAATGGAAAGACTACTGTGGCTCTTATAATTTGTCTACTGGAGGAATAATTTATAACAAATAATGGTGCTAAAAGGGTATCTTAAAAAAAAATTTAAAGGGTAGATGCCTGTCACACAAAAATATTAATGATGTAAACAAATTGATGTCATCAATTCAAAAAAAATATTTAAAACAAGTTTGTGTACCACCTGCCCGAGTCCTGAAATAATTTCCAATCGCAATTACGTATATGCATAATTATAGAGAAGTAAAGCTCATATTTTGGAGTCACAGCATAAACTGTACATAATAATAACATGAGGAGGTCAAACTATTCCGTTATCATCAACTACTTCGTGTGGAACAGAGCTGGTTGTATCGGGGTGTTTTTTCTCCCTTGCCCGGTCTGCTCCAGCCACCTTGTGGAGAGCGGAGCTCCGCTGGGCCCCACGCCAGTCTACCGGCAATTGCATGCAACTACGTACTTTGTGATCATACCCTCTCTAGACTTGTGGACAAGTCGTTAAATGTCTGTCGCGGTGATAGCGGAACGGCTTTCTCGCAATATCCCGCGAGAGGGCTGCTCTGTGCGAGATTACTGCTCTCAAGACTGGTTGTGAGGGGCGACTATGAGAGGGGACGAGTTTGTTGTCAGGGGGCGACTTTGCTAGGGGCGAATTTGTAGTTGGTGACTTTGTACATGTTCTTTTTTTAAATTGGCGACTTTGCTAGGGGGCGAGTTGACTGGTTTCCGTGTCCGTTGTTTATACACACTTAATACACACAATCACTGTCGAACACATCGGGTTCAATGATTGGAGCGTATCAGTAACTATTCACGGTAGGCATATTTATTTTTATGAGGCAAAACACACATCTTAAACAATTATTATAATAATGCAGTTTAAGATAAGTTTACTTTATTTCTTTAGTTACTAAACTAATGAAGGAGTTAACACCCACAAAACACACCCACATATGTCTCAAGCGCAAGCATTCAGTACATTTACAGTAACTAAAATTAGTACTACCCTCAGATAAAATGGACTCGTCTTCATGATCGTCGCTACAGCAACCGTAATGTACACTGTGTCCGTACATGAATAAATGAATATGTACCGCCGGCGGGTTTCACAAGTAGTTAATGACGAAGAGTCAGCAGCCAGCAACTTCGCGCGAGAGCAGTGATCTCGCGAGAGCATTCTTTATTAGGCTACAACACCACACGCGACTCGACTCACCGCGACCATCATTAACGACTTGTCAACAAGTCTAGTTAATTTCCCATGTGGGGGACAGAATCTCCGGGGGACAGATTTCCTTCTCAGACTTAGACTTGGTTCCAAGTCTGTGCTCGTGGTTTTTAGTCTACCTGATAGCCAATACATAATTGCCTGAAATAGCGCCCTCTTGTGGATTAACCTCCGTCTTTAACCTACGATCACATTGCGAGTTAGACCGCGTGATAGCCATTCTGCGGGGGAAATTTTGTGTGGCTGATGCAGAAAAATAACCGCGATCTCAGACTTGAAATCAAGTCTATCTCAGACTTGAAATAGCAGCGTCGTGGATAATTAAAAAGTTGCTATTGGTGGCGCTATTTACTTTTTATTTTGTACACATATGGGCGCACGACACCAAATAAGCCAGAATTAATGCGCCAAGCTACTTATCATAATTTGTAAACCCACAACTTATTTTTAATTACAACGTTTTGGGGGTCATGCAATTAATAGATTGTGTAAATATAATAATCTATCACAACCTGGGGGTTCTGTGCTTCAACTTTTGAGGAGACTTGATAAATTTAGGCGTTAAAGTTGGCCCTATTTGACCGGGTAAGTGGAGAAGTGCTTCACGAAAACTGGCAGCAAGTCGGTTTTGGAAAAATACAAATTTTCGCGGTTTTTTCTTCTGGGGTAGTTAGCAAAAATTCCAAACGGCTGACCTGGCAAAAATTGAAAAGAATTCTGAAGTTCAGTCGTCCGAAAATATGTTTGATTGGTTTTCAAGAGGCTGAGAGACTTTCACGATTTTTGAGTATTTTTGAATATTTATCATTTAGCATTGGTTCCTATGGGAGTTTATTTAGTGTGGTGCGCCCTATATATACAACATGGCGGCGCCCGTGCAGCCATGTTTGTGTTCTGTTTACATTTATGTAGGCTTGAAACAACGACAGTAATGAGTTGTGTGGGGGCATTGTTTGTCACTTTGTTGCTGTTTTTACATTGGATACATCATTTCTTTGACTGTAAACTGTTATATAGCAATAATGTTTCTATTTCCTCAAATTACAATACATTTATTAACCGAGAATAATTCAACGTTTCACACTCAAAGAGGGGTTTGCTTTCTAAACCTGCATGGTTAAACTATGAAAAGTAATAAGTATGAGACTGACGGTTTTAGTCACATTCAAAGAATCATGAGCCAACGTGGCTGGTTGAATATGAAAAAGGAGAGAAAAACCACCAACAGACTATTTGAAGAGGAGTAGGGGAGGTGGTGGATATGTCATCATATATGTCAAGTTTCCGGAAGGTGAATGCACTCTGATGCGTGTGAAACCCTAGGCCTAGCCCCCAACCAGCAGCCTAAACCCTACACTATACTGTACAACCCTCGGCAAAAACCGTAGCCGTCAGCCCAAACCCCAGCCCCCAGCCCAAACCCTACACCCATGCCGAATCATAGCCCCCAGCCCTAACCCTAGCCCCTAGCCGAAATCATAGCCCCAGCCCAAACCCTAACCCCCAGCCGAGCCTACCCCCAAAGCCCAAAACCCTAGCCGTCAGCCCGGACCCTATCCCCCAGCCCAAACACCTTATTAGCTTACAGTCTTAACTCTTAACTATATAGTCCAATTGTTCCCGTTCACCCACAATTTATTAACCGTAAAGTGCTCTGGAAGGGCATTTTGCAACAAGCCCCGCCCACGCCCCGCCCACCCATTCACCCCCCTTATCCCTTATCAGCTAGGTAAAATGAAACTTGGAATGACATTTAAACGTGGTAAAATGACCTATGTATATTCTTTTTTGTTATAAAGTTCACCATTTTAAACTCAATATGAATACATGGTTAAAAATGTTGGCGGGTAAGCAAAATCTGCCCCCCCCCCCTTCTCAGGCCCTCCCTCTTCAATCCCCTTTCCCTTTTACAGCTTCCACATTAGTTAACCCCCTCTTGTCAACTATTAAAAATAATTGTAAGGCGTTTAGAATCGTATAACTAAAAAAAAAAGAGATACGTTTATAACTTGTTGAGTGACTAGGATTTGGATATAACAATTACTGACTTGTGTAATGCAGGTTTTTCTTATCGCATTGCTTAGAGTACATGTAAATGCTCAAACATGTTTGACCTTGTTGTAGACGAACGCAATAACATTTCCAATTAATTTTTTCAGATATCAAGTCAGTGACTTATTTTCAACAATTTAAGCATACTTTTTTAACCATAAAGAATAATTAAGTGCCCTTATAGGGCGCACCACACCAAATAAGCCAGAATTAATGCGCCAAGCTACTTATCATAATTTGTAAACCCACAACTTATTTTTAATTACAACGTTTTGGGGGTCATGCAATTAATAGATTGTGTAAATATAATAATCTATCACAACCTGGGGGTTCTGTGCTTCAACTTTTGAGGAGACTTGATAAATTTAGGCGTTAAAGTTGGCCCTATTTGACCGGGTAAGTGGAGAAGTGCTTCACGAAAACTGGCAGCAAGTCGGTTTTGGAAAAATACAAATTTTCGCGGTTTTTTCTTCTGGGGTAGTTAGCAAAAATTCCAAACGGCTGACCTGGCAAAAATTGAAAAGAATTCTGAAGTTCAGTCGTCCGAAAATATGTTTGATTGGTTTTCAAGAGGCTGAGAGACTTTCACGATTTTTGAGTATTTTTGAATATTTATCATTTAGCATTGGTTCCTATGGGAGTTTATTTAGTGTGGTGCGCCCTATATATACAACATGGCGGCGCCCGTGCAGCCATGTTTGTGTTCTGTTTACATTTATGTAGGCTTGAAACAACGACAGTAATGAGTTGTGTGGGGGCATTGTTTGTCACTTTGTTGCTGTTTTTACATTGGATACATCATTTCTTTGACTGTAAACTGTTATATAGCAATAATGTTTCTATTTCCTCAAATTACAATACATTTATTAACCGAGAATAATTCAACGTTTCACACTCAAAGAGGGGTTTGCTTTCTAAACCTGCATGGTTAAACTATGAAAAGTAATAAGTATGAGACTGACGGTTTTAGTCACATTCAAAGAATCATGAGCCAACGTGGCTGGTTGAATATGAAAAAGGAGAGAAAAACCACCAACAGACTATTTGAAGAGGAGTAGGGGAGGTGGTGGATATGTCATCATATATGTCAAGTTTCCGGAAGGTGAATGCACTCTGATGCGTGTGAAACCCTAGGCCTAGCCCCCAACCAGCAGCCTAAACCCTACACTATACTGTACAACCCTCGGCAAAAACCGTAGCCGTCAGCCCAAACCCCAGCCCCCAGCCCAAACCCTACACCCATGCCGAATCATAGCCCCCAGCCCTAACCCTAGCCCCTAGCCGAAATCATAGCCCCAGCCCAAACCCTAACCCCCAGCCGAGCCTACCCCCAAAGCCCAAAACCCTAGCCGTCAGCCCGGACCCTATCCCCCAGCCCAAACACCTTATTAGCTTACAGTCTTAACTCTTAACTATATAGTCCAATTGTTCCCGTTCACCCACAATTTATTAACCGTAAAGTGCTCTGGAAGGGCATTTTGCAACAAGCCCCGCCCACGCCCCGCCCACCCATTCACCCCCCTTATCCCTTATCAGCTAGGTAAAATGAAACTTGGAATGACATTTAAACGTGGTAAAATGACCTATGTATATTCTTTTTTGTTATAAAGTTCACCATTTTAAACTCAATATGAATACATGGTTAAAAATGTTGGCGGGTAAGCAAAATCTGCCCCCCCCCCCTTCTCAGGCCCTCCCTCTTCAATCCCCTTTCCCTTTTACAGCTTCCACATTAGTTAACCCCCTCTTGTCAACTATTAAAAATAATTGTAAGGCGTTTAGAATCGTATAACTAAAAAAAAAAGAGATACGTTTATAACTTGTTGAGTGACTAGGATTTGGATATAACAATTACTGACTTGTGTAATGCAGGTTTTTCTTATCGCATTGCTTAGAGTACATGTAAATGCTCAAACATGTTTGACCTTGTTGTAGACGAACGCAATAACATTTCCAATTAATTTTTTCAGATATCAAGTCAGTGACTTATTTTCAACAATTTAAGCATACTTTTTTAACCATAAAGAATAATTAAGTGCCCTTATAGGGCGCACCACACCAAATAAGCCAGAATTAATGCGCCAAGCTACTTATCATAATTTGTAAACCCACAACTTATTTTTAATTACAACGTTTTGGGGGTCATGCAATTAATAGATTGTGTAAATATAATAATCTATCACAACCTGGGGGTTCTGTGCTTCAACTTTTGAGGAGACTTGATAAATTTAGGCGTTAAAGTTGGCCCTATTTGACCGGGTAAGTGGAGAAGTGCTTCACGAAAACTGGCAGCAAGTCGGTTTTGGAAAAATACAAATTTTCGCGGTTTTTTCTTCTGGGGTAGTTAGCAAAAATTCCAAACGGCTGACCTGGCAAAAATTGAAAAGAATTCTGAAGTTCAGTCGTCCGAAAATATGTTTGATTGGTTTTCAAGAGGCTGAGAGACTTTCACGATTTTTTGAGTATTTTTGAATATTTATCATTTAGCATTGGTTCCTATGGGAGTTTATTTAGTGTGGTGCGCCCTATATATACAACATGGCGGCGCCCGTGCAGCCATGTTTGTGTTCTGTTTACATTTATGTAGGCTTGAAACAACGACAGTAATGAGTTGTGTGGGGGCATTGTTTGTCACTTTGTTGCTGTTTTTACATTGGATACATCATTTCTTTGACTGTAAACTGTTATATAGCAATAATGTTTCTATTTCCTCAAATTACAATACATTTATTAACCGAGAATAATTCAACGTTTCACACTCAAAGAGGGGTTTGCTTTCTAAACCTGCATGGTTAAACTATGAAAAGTAATAAGTATGAGACTGACGGTTTTAGTCACATTCAAAGAATCATGAGCCAACGTGGCTGGTTGAATATGAAAAAGGAGAGAAAAACCACCAACAGACTATTTGAAGAGGAGTAGGGGAGGTGGTGGATATGTCATCATATATGTCAAGTTTCCGGAAGGTGAATGCACTCTGATGCGTGTGAAACCCTAGGCCTAGCCCCCAACCAGCAGCCTAAACCCTACACTATACTGTACAACCCTCGGCAAAAACCGTAGCCGTCAGCCCAAACCCCAGCCCCCAGCCCAAACCCTACACCCATGCCGAATCATAGCCCCCAGCCCTAACCCTAGCCCCTAGCCGAAATCATAGCCCCAGCCCAAACCCTAACCCCCAGCCGAGCCTACCCCCAAAGCCCAAAACCCTAGCCGTCAGCCCGGACCCTATCCCCCAGCCCAAACACCTTATTAGCTTACAGTCTTAACTCTTAACTATATAGTCCAATTGTTCCCGTTCACCCACAATTTATTAACCGTAAAGTGCTCTGGAAGGGCATTTTGCAACAAGCCCCGCCCACGCCCCGCCCACCCATTCACCCCCCTTATCCCTTATCAGCTAGGTAAAATGAAACTTGGAATGACATTTAAACGTGGTAAAATGACCTATGTATATTCTTTTTTGTTATAAAGTTCACCATTTTAAACTCAATATGAATACATGGTTAAAAATGTTGGCGGGTAAGCAAAATCTGCCCCCCCCCCCTTCTCAGGCCCTCCCTCTTCAATCCCCTTTCCCTTTTACAGCTTCCACATTAGTTAACCCCCTCTTGTCAACTATTAAAAATAATTGTAAGGCGTTTAGAATCGTATAACTAAAAAAAAAAGAGATACGTTTATAACTTGTTGAGTGACTAGGATTTGGATATAACAATTACTGACTTGTGTAATGCAGGTTTTTCTTATCGCATTGCTTAGAGTACATGTAAATGCTCAAACATGTTTGACCTTGTTGTAGACGAACGCAATAACATTTCCAATTAATTTTTTCAGATATCAAGTCAGTGACTTATTTTCAACAATTTAAGCATACTTTTTTAACCATAAAGAATAATTAAGTGCCCTTATAGGGCGCACCACACCAAATAAGCCAGAATTAATGCGCCAAGCTACTTATCATAATTTGTAAACCCACAACTTATTTTTAATTACAACGTTTTGGGGGTCATGCAATTAATAGATTGTGTAAATATAATAATCTATCACAACCTGGGGGTTCTGTGCTTCAACTTTTGAGGAGACTTGATAAATTTAGGCGTTAAAGTTGGCCCTATTTGACCGGGTAAGTGGAGAAGTGCTTCACGAAAACTGGCAGCAAGTCGGTTTTGGAAAAATACAAATTTTCGCGGTTTTTTCTTCTGGGGTAGTTAGCAAAAATTCCAAACGGCTGACCTGGCAAAAATTGAAAAGAATTCTGAAGTTCAGTCGTCCGAAAATATGTTTGATTGGTTTTCAAGAGGCTGAGAGACTTTCACGATTTTTTGAGTATTTTTGAATATTTATCATTTAGCATTGGTTCCTATGGGAGTTTATTTAGTGTGGTGCGCCCTATATATACAACATGGCGGCGCCCGTGCAGCCATGTTTGTGTTCTGTTTACATTTATGTAGGCTTGAAACAACGACAGTAATGAGTTGTGTGGGGGCATTGTTTGTCACTTTGTTGCTGTTTTTACATTGGATACATCATTTCTTTGACTGTAAACTGTTATATAGCAATAATGTTTCTATTTCCTCAAATTACAATACATTTATTAACCGAGAATAATTCAACGTTTCACACTCAAAGAGGGGTTTGCTTTCTAAACCTGCATGGTTAAACTATGAAAAGTAATAAGTATGAGACTGACGGTTTTAGTCACATTCAAAGAATCATGAGCCAACGTGGCTGGTTGAATATGAAAAAGGAGAGAAAAACCACCAACAGACTATTTGAAGAGGAGTAGGGGAGGTGGTGGATATGTCATCATATATGTCAAGTTTCCGGAAGGTGAATGCACTCTGATGCGTGTGAAACCCTAGGCCTAGCCCCCAACCAGCAGCCTAAACCCTACACTATACTGTACAACCCTCGGCAAAAACCGTAGCCGTCAGCCCAAACCCCAGCCCCCAGCCCAAACCCTACACCCATGCCGAATCATAGCCCCCAGCCCTAACCCTAGCCCCTAGCCGAAATCATAGCCCCAGCCCAAACCCTAACCCCCAGCCGAGCCTACCCCCAAAGCCCAAAACCCTAGCCGTCAGCCCGGACCCTATCCCCCAGCCCAAACACCTTATTAGCTTACAGTCTTAACTCTTAACTATATAGTCCAATTGTTCCCGTTCACCCACAATTTATTAACCGTAAAGTGCTCTGGAAGGGCATTTTGCAACAAGCCCCGCCCACGCCCCGCCCACCCATTCACCCCCCTTATCCCTTATCAGCTAGGTAAAATGAAACTTGGAATGACATTTAAACGTGGTAAAATGACCTATGTATATTCTTTTTTGTTATAAAGTTCACCATTTTAAACTCAATATGAATACATGGTTAAAAATGTTGGCGGGTAAGCAAAATCTGCCCCCCCCCCCCTTCTCAGGCCCTCCCTCTTCAATCCCCTTTCCCTTTTACAGCTTCCACATTAGTTAACCCCCTCTTGTCAACTATTAAAAATAATTGTAAGGCGTTTAGAATCGTATAACTAAAAAAAAAAGAGATACGTTTATAACTTGTTGAGTGACTAGGATTTGGATATAACAATTACTGACTTGTGTAATGCAGGTTTTTCTTATCGCATTGCTTAGAGTACATGTAAATGCTCAAACATGTTTGACCTTGTTGTAGACGAACGCAATAACATTTCCAATTAATTTTTTCAGATATCAAGTCAGTGACTTATTTTCAACAATTTAAGCATACTTTTTTAACCATAAAGAATAATTAAGTGCCCTTATAGGGCGCACCACACCAAATAAGCCAGAATTAATGCGCCAAGCTACTTATCATAATTTGTAAACCCACAACTTATTTTTAATTACAACGTTTTGGGGGTCATGCAATTAATAGATTGTGTAAATATAATAATCTATCACAACCTGGGGGTTCTGTGCTTCAACTTTTGAGGAGACTTGATAAATTTAGGCGTTAAAGTTGGCCCTATTTGACCGGGTAAGTGGAGAAGTGCTTCACGAAAACTGGCAGCAAGTCGGTTTTGGAAAAATACAAATTTTCGCGGTTTTTTCTTCTGGGGTAGTTAGCAAAAATTCCAAACGGCTGACCTGGCAAAAATTGAAAAGAATTCTGAAGTTCAGTCGTCCGAAAATATGTTTGATTGGTTTTCAAGAGGCTGAGAGACTTTCACGATTTTTTGAGTATTTTTGAATATTTATCATTTAGCATTGGTTCCTATGGGAGTTTATTTAGTGTGGTGCGCCCTATATATACAACATGGCGGCGCCCGTGCAGCCATGTTTGTGTTCTGTTTACATTTATGTAGGCTTGAAACAACGACAGTAATGAGTTGTGTGGGGGCATTGTTTGTCACTTTGTTGCTGTTTTTACATTGGATACATCATTTCTTTGACTGTAAACTGTTATATAGCAATAATGTTTCTATTTCCTCAAATTACAATACATTTATTAACCGAGAATAATTCAACGTTTCACACTCAAAGAGGGGTTTGCTTTCTAAACCTGCATGGTTAAACTATGAAAAGTAATAAGTATGAGACTGACGGTTTTAGTCACATTCAAAGAATCATGAGCCAACGTGGCTGGTTGAATATGAAAAAGGAGAGAAAAACCACCAACAGACTATTTGAAGAGGAGTAGGGGAGGTGGTGGATATGTCATCATATATGTCAAGTTTCCGGAAGGTGAATGCACTCTGATGCGTGTGAAACCCTAGGCCTAGCCCCCAACCAGCAGCCTAAACCCTACACTATACTGTACAACCCTCGGCAAAAACCGTAGCCGTCAGCCCAAACCCCAGCCCCCAGCCCAAACCCTACACCCATGCCGAATCATAGCCCCCAGCCCTAACCCTAGCCCCTAGCCGAAATCATAGCCCCAGCCCAAACCCTAACCCCCAGCCGAGCCTACCCCCAAAGCCCAAAACCCTAGCCGTCAGCCCGGACCCTATCCCCCAGCCCAAACACCTTATTAGCTTACAGTCTTAACTCTTAACTATATAGTCCAATTGTTCCCGTTCACCCACAATTTATTAACCGTAAAGTGCTCTGGAAGGGCATTTTGCAACAAGCCCCGCCCACGCCCCGCCCACCCATTCACCCCCCTTATCCCTTATCAGCTAGGTAAAATGAAACTTGGAATGACATTTAAACGTGGTAAAATGACCTATGTATATTCTTTTTTGTTATAAAGTTCACCATTTTAAACTCAATATGAATACATGGTTAAAAATGTTGGCGGGTAAGCAAAATCTGCCCCCCCCCCCTTCTCAGGCCCTCCCTCTTCAATCCCCTTTCCCTTTTACAGCTTCCACATTAGTTAACCCCCTCTTGTCAACTATTAAAAATAATTGTAAGGCGTTTAGAATCGTATAACTAAAAAAAAAAGAGATACGTTTATAACTTGTTGAGTGACTAGGATTTGGATATAACAATTACTGACTTGTGTAATGCAGGTTTTTCTTATCGCATTGCTTAGAGTACATGTAAATGCTCAAACATGTTTGACCTTGTTGTAGACGAACGCAATAACATTTCCAATTAATTTTTTCAGATATCAAGTCAGTGACTTATTTTCAACAATTTAAGCATACTTTTTTAACCATAAAGAATAATTAAGTGCCCTTATAGGGCGCACCACACCAAATAAGCCAGAATTAATGCGCCAAGCTACTTATCATAATTTGTAAACCCACAACTTATTTTTAATTACAACGTTTTGGGGGTCATGCAATTAATAGATTGTGTAAATATAATAATCTATCACAACCTGGGGGTTCTGTGCTTCAACTTTTGAGGAGACTTGATAAATTTAGGCGTTAAAGTTGGCCCTATTTGACCGGGTAAGTGGAGAAGTGCTTCACGAAAACTGGCAGCAAGTCGGTTTTGGAAAAATACAAATTTTCGCGGTTTTTTCTTCTGGGGTAGTTAGCAAAAATTCCAAACGGCTGACCTGGCAAAAATTGAAAAGAATTCTGAAGTTCAGTCGTCCGAAAATATGTTTGATTGGTTTTCAAGAGGCTGAGAGACTTTCACGATTTTTTGAGTATTTTTGAATATTTATCATTTAGCATTGGTTCCTATGGGAGTTTATTTAGTGTGGTGCGCCCTATATATACAACATGGCGGCGCCCGTGCAGCCATGTTTGTGTTCTGTTTACATTTATGTAGGCTTGAAACAACGACAGTAATGAGTTGTGTGGGGGCATTGTTTGTCACTTTGTTGCTGTTTTTACATTGGATACATCATTTCTTTGACTGTAAACTGTTATATAGCAATAATGTTTCTATTTCCTCAAATTACAATACATTTATTAACCGAGAATAATTCAACGTTTCACACTCAAAGAGGGGTTTGCTTTCTAAACCTGCATGGTTAAACTATGAAAAGTAATAAGTATGAGACTGACGGTTTTAGTCACATTCAAAGAATCATGAGCCAACGTGGCTGGTTGAATATGAAAAAGGAGAGAAAAACCACCAACAGACTATTTGAAGAGGAGTAGGGGAGGTGGTGGATATGTCATCATATATGTCAAGTTTCCGGAAGGTGAATGCACTCTGATGCGTGTGAAACCCTAGGCCTAGCCCCCAACCAGCAGCCTAAACCCTACACTATACTGTACAACCCTCGGCAAAAACCGTAGCCGTCAGCCCAAACCCCAGCCCCCAGCCCAAACCCTACACCCATGCCGAATCATAGCCCCCAGCCCTAACCCTAGCCCCTAGCCGAAATCATAGCCCCAGCCCAAACCCTAACCCCCAGCCGAGCCTACCCCCAAAGCCCAAAACCCTAGCCGTCAGCCCGGACCCTATCCCCCAGCCCAAACACCTTATTAGCTTACAGTCTTAACTCTTAACTATATAGTCCAATTGTTCCCGTTCACCCACAATTTATTAACCGTAAAGTGCTCTGGAAGGGCATTTTGCAACAAGCCCCGCCCACGCCCCGCCCACCCATTCACCCCCCTTATCCCTTATCAGCTAGGTAAAATGAAACTTGGAATGACATTTAAACGTGGTAAAATGACCTATGTATATTCTTTTTTGTTATAAAGTTCACCATTTTAAACTCAATATGAATACATGGTTAAAAATGTTGGCGGGTAAGCAAAATCTGCCCCCCCCCCCTTCTCAGGCCCTCCCTCTTCAATCCCCTTTCCCTTTTACAGCTTCCACATTAGTTAACCCCCTCTTGTCAACTATTAAAAATAATTGTAAGGCGTTTAGAATCGTATAACTAAAAAAAAAAGAGATACGTTTATAACTTGTTGAGTGACTAGGATTTGGATATAACAATTACTGACTTGTGTAATGCAGGTTTTTCTTATCGCATTGCTTAGAGTACATGTAAATGCTCAAACATGTTTGACCTTGTTGTAGACGAACGCAATAACATTTCCAATTAATTTTTTCAGATATCAAGTCAGTGACTTATTTTCAACAATTTAAGCATACTTTTTTAACCATAAAGAATAATTAAGTGCCCTTATAGGGCGCACCACACCAAATAAGCCAGAATTAATGCGCCAAGCTACTTATCATAATTTGTAAACCCACAACTTATTTTTAATTACAACGTTTTGGGGGTCATGCAATTAATAGATTGTGTAAATATAATAATCTATCACAACCTGGGGGTTCTGTGCTTCAACTTTTGAGGAGACTTGATAAATTTAGGCGTTAAAGTTGGCCCTATTTGACCGGGTAAGTGGAGAAGTGCTTCACGAAAACTGGCAGCAAGTCGGTTTTGGAAAAATACAAATTTTCGCGGTTTTTTCTTCTGGGGTAGTTAGCAAAAATTCCAAACGGCTGACCTGGCAAAAATTGAAAAGAATTCTGAAGTTCAGTCGTCCGAAAATATGTTTGATTGGTTTTCAAGAGGCTGAGAGACTTTCACGATTTTTTGAGTATTTTTGAATATTTATCATTTAGCATTGGTTCCTATGGGAGTTTATTTAGTGTGGTGCGCCCTATATATACAACATGGCGGCGCCCGTGCAGCCATGTTTGTGTTCTGTTTACATTTATGTAGGCTTGAAACAACGACAGTAATGAGTTGTGTGGGGGCATTGTTTGTCACTTTGTTGCTGTTTTTACATTGGATACATCATTTCTTTGACTGTAAACTGTTATATAGCAATAATGTTTCTATTTCCTCAAATTACAATACATTTATTAACCGAGAATAATTCAACGTTTCACACTCAAAGAGGGGTTTGCTTTCTAAACCTGCATGGTTAAACTATGAAAAGTAATAAGTATGAGACTGACGGTTTTAGTCACATTCAAAGAATCATGAGCCAACGTGGCTGGTTGAATATGAAAAAGGAGAGAAAAACCACCAACAGACTATTTGAAGAGGAGTAGGGGAGGTGGTGGATATGTCATCATATATGTCAAGTTTCCGGAAGGTGAATGCACTCTGATGCGTGTGAAACCCTAGGCCTAGCCCCCAACCAGCAGCCTAAACCCTACACTATACTGTACAACCCTCGGCAAAAACCGTAGCCGTCAGCCCAAACCCCAGCCCCCAGCCCAAACCCTACACCCATGCCGAATCATAGCCCCCAGCCCTAACCCTAGCCCCTAGCCGAAATCATAGCCCCAGCCCAAACCCTAACCCCCAGCCGAGCCTACCCCCAAAGCCCAAAACCCTAGCCGTCAGCCCGGACCCTATCCCCCAGCCCAAACACCTTATTAGCTTACAGTCTTAACTCTTAACTATATAGTCCAATTGTTCCCGTTCACCCACAATTTATTAACCGTAAAGTGCTCTGGAAGGGCATTTTGCAACAAGCCCCGCCCACGCCCCGCCCACCCATTCACCCCCCTTATCCCTTATCAGCTAGGTAAAATGAAACTTGGAATGACATTTAAACGTGGTAAAATGACCTATGTATATTCTTTTTTGTTATAAAGTTCACCATTTTAAACTCAATATGAATACATGGTTAAAAATGTTGGCGGGTAAGCAAAATCTGCCCCCCCCCCCCTTCTCAGGCCCTCCCTCTTCAATCCCCTTTCCCTTTTACAGCTTCCACATTAGTTAACCCCCTCTTGTCAACTATTAAAAATAATTGTAAGGCGTTTAGAATCGTATAACTAAAAAAAAAAGAGATACGTTTATAACTTGTTGAGTGACTAGGATTTGGATATAACAATTACTGACTTGTGTAATGCAGGTTTTTCTTATCGCATTGCTTAGAGTACATGTAAATGCTCAAACATGTTTGACCTTGTTGTAGACGAACGCAATAACATTTCCAATTAATTTTTTCAGATATCAAGTCAGTGACTTATTTTCAACAATTTAAGCATACTTTTTTAACCATAAAGAATAATTAAGTGCCCTTATAGGGCGCACCACACCAAATAAGCCAGAATTAATGCGCCAAGCTACTTATCATAATTTGTAAACCCACAACTTATTTTTAATTACAACGTTTTGGGGGTCATGCAATTAATAGATTGTGTAAATATAATAATCTATCACAACCTGGGGGTTCTGTGCTTCAACTTTTGAGGAGACTTGATAAATTTAGGCGTTAAAGTTGGCCCTATTTGACCGGGTAAGTGGAGAAGTGCTTCACGAAAACTGGCAGCAAGTCGGTTTTGGAAAAATACAAATTTTCGCGGTTTTTTCTTCTGGGGTAGTTAGCAAAAATTCCAAACGGCTGACCTGGCAAAAATTGAAAAGAATTCTGAAGTTCAGTCGTCCGAAAATATGTTTGATTGGTTTTCAAGAGGCTGAGAGACTTTCACGATTTTTTGAGTATTTTTGAATATTTATCATTTAGCATTGGTTCCTATGGGAGTTTATTTAGTGTGGTGCGCCCTATATATACAACATGGCGGCGCCCGTGCAGCCATGTTTGTGTTCTGTTTACATTTATGTAGGCTTGAAACAACGACAGTAATGAGTTGTGTGGGGGCATTGTTTGTCACTTTGTTGCTGTTTTTACATTGGATACATCATTTCTTTGACTGTAAACTGTTATATAGCAATAATGTTTCTATTTCCTCAAATTACAATACATTTATTAACCGAGAATAATTCAACGTTTCACACTCAAAGAGGGGTTTGCTTTCTAAACCTGCATGGTTAAACTATGAAAAGTAATAAGTATGAGACTGACGGTTTTAGTCACATTCAAAGAATCATGAGCCAACGTGGCTGGTTGAATATGAAAAAGGAGAGAAAAACCACCAACAGACTATTTGAAGAGGAGTAGGGGAGGTGGTGGATATGTCATCATATATGTCAAGTTTCCGGAAGGTGAATGCACTCTGATGCGTGTGAAACCCTAGGCCTAGCCCCCAACCAGCAGCCTAAACCCTACACTATACTGTACAACCCTCGGCAAAAACCGTAGCCGTCAGCCCAAACCCCAGCCCCCAGCCCAAACCCTACACCCATGCCGAATCATAGCCCCCAGCCCTAACCCTAGCCCCTAGCCGAAATCATAGCCCCAGCCCAAACCCTAACCCCCAGCCGAGCCTACCCCCAAAGCCCAAAACCCTAGCCGTCAGCCCGGACCCTATCCCCCAGCCCAAACACCTTATTAGCTTACAGTCTTAACTCTTAACTATATAGTCCAATTGTTCCCGTTCACCCACAATTTATTAACCGTAAAGTGCTCTGGAAGGGCATTTTGCAACAAGCCCCGCCCACGCCCCGCCCACCCATTCACCCCCCTTATCCCTTATCAGCTAGGTAAAATGAAACTTGGAATGACATTTAAACGTGGTAAAATGACCTATGTATATTCTTTTTTGTTATAAAGTTCACCATTTTAAACTCAATATGAATACATGGTTAAAAATGTTGGCGGGTAAGCAAAATCTGCCCCCCCCCCCTTCTCAGGCCCTCCCTCTTCAATCCCCTTTCCCTTTTACAGCTTCCACATTAGTTAACCCCCTCTTGTCAACTATTAAAAATAATTGTAAGGCGTTTAGAATCGTATAACTAAAAAAAAAAGAGATACGTTTATAACTTGTTGAGTGACTAGGATTTGGATATAACAATTACTGACTTGTGTAATGCAGGTTTTTCTTATCGCATTGCTTAGAGTACATGTAAATGCTCAAACATGTTTGACCTTGTTGTAGACGAACGCAATAACATTTCCAATTAATTTTTTCAGATATCAAGTCAGTGACTTATTTTCAACAATTTAAGCATACTTTTTTAACCATAAAGAATAATTAAGTGCCCTTATAGGGCGCACCACACCAAATAAGCCAGAATTAATGCGCCAAGCTACTTATCATAATTTGTAAACCCACAACTTATTTTTAATTACAACGTTTTGGGGGTCATGCAATTAATAGATTGTGTAAATATAATAATCTATCACAACCTGGGGGTTCTGTGCTTCAACTTTTGAGGAGACTTGATAAATTTAGGCGTTAAAGTTGGCCCTATTTGACCGGGTAAGTGGAGAAGTGCTTCACGAAAACTGGCAGCAAGTCGGTTTTGGAAAAATACAAATTTTCGCGGTTTTTTCTTCTGGGGTAGTTAGCAAAAATTCCAAACGGCTGACCTGGCAAAAATTGAAAAGAATTCTGAAGTTCAGTCGTCCGAAAATATGTTTGATTGGTTTTCAAGAGGCTGAGAGACTTTCACGATTTTTTGAGTATTTTTGAATATTTATCATTTAGCATTGGTTCCTATGGGAGTTTATTTAGTGTGGTGCGCCCTATATATACAACATGGCGGCGCCCGTGCAGCCATGTTTGTGTTCTGTTTACATTTATGTAGGCTTGAAACAACGACAGTAATGAGTTGTGTGGGGGCATTGTTTGTCACTTTGTTGCTGTTTTTACATTGGATACATCATTTCTTTGACTGTAAACTGTTATATAGCAATAATGTTTCTATTTCCTCAAATTACAATACATTTATTAACCGAGAATAATTCAACGTTTCACACTCAAAGAGGGGTTTGCTTTCTAAACCTGCATGGTTAAACTATGAAAAGTAATAAGTATGAGACTGACGGTTTTAGTCACATTCAAAGAATCATGAGCCAACGTGGCTGGTTGAATATGAAAAAGGAGAGAAAAACCACCAACAGACTATTTGAAGAGGAGTAGGGGAGGTGGTGGATATGTCATCATATATGTCAAGTTTCCGGAAGGTGAATGCACTCTGATGCGTGTGAAACCCTAGGCCTAGCCCCCAACCAGCAGCCTAAACCCTACACTATACTGTACAACCCTCGGCAAAAACCGTAGCCGTCAGCCCAAACCCCAGCCCCCAGCCCAAACCCTACACCCATGCCGAATCATAGCCCCCAGCCCTAACCCTAGCCCCTAGCCGAAATCATAGCCCCAGCCCAAACCCTAACCCCCAGCCGAGCCTACCCCCAAAGCCCAAAACCCTAGCCGTCAGCCCGGACCCTATCCCCCAGCCCAAACACCTTATTAGCTTACAGTCTTAACTCTTAACTATATAGTCCAATTGTTCCCGTTCACCCACAATTTATTAACCGTAAAGTGCTCTGGAAGGGCATTTTGCAACAAGCCCCGCCCACGCCCCGCCCACCCATTCACCCCCCTTATCCCTTATCAGCTAGGTAAAATGAAACTTGGAATGACATTTAAACGTGGTAAAATGACCTATGTATATTCTTTTTTGTTATAAAGTTCACCATTTTAAACTCAATATGAATACATGGTTAAAAATGTTGGCGGGTAAGCAAAATCTGCCCCCCCCCCCCTTCTCAGGCCCTCCCTCTTCAATCCCCTTTCCCTTTTACAGCTTCCACATTAGTTAACCCCCTCTTGTCAACTATTAAAAATAATTGTAAGGCGTTTAGAATCGTATAACTAAAAAAAAAAGAGATACGTTTATAACTTGTTGAGTGACTAGGATTTGGATATAACAATTACTGACTTGTGTAATGCAGGTTTTTCTTATCGCATTGCTTAGAGTACATGTAAATGCTCAAACATGTTTGACCTTGTTGTAGACGAACGCAATAACATTTCCAATTAATTTTTTCAGATATCAAGTCAGTGACTTATTTTCAACAATTTAAGCATACTTTTTTAACCATAAAGAATAATTAAGTGCCCTTATAGGGCGCACCACACCAAATAAGCCAGAATTAATGCGCCAAGCTACTTATCATAATTTGTAAACCCACAACTTATTTTTAATTACAACGTTTTGGGGGTCATGCAATTAATAGATTGTGTAAATATAATAATCTATCACAACCTGGGGGTTCTGTGCTTCAACTTTTGAGGAGACTTGATAAATTTAGGCGTTAAAGTTGGCCCTATTTGACCGGGTAAGTGGAGAAGTGCTTCACGAAAACTGGCAGCAAGTCGGTTTTGGAAAAATACAAATTTTCGCGGTTTTTTCTTCTGGGGTAGTTAGCAAAAATTCCAAACGGCTGACCTGGCAAAAATTGAAAAGAATTCTGAAGTTCAGTCGTCCGAAAATATGTTTGATTGGTTTTCAAGAGGCTGAGAGACTTTCACGATTTTTTGAGTATTTTTGAATATTTATCATTTAGCATTGGTTCCTATGGGAGTTTATTTAGTGTGGTGCGCCCTATATATACAACATGGCGGCGCCCGTGCAGCCATGTTTGTGTTCTGTTTACATTTATGTAGGCTTGAAACAACGACAGTAATGAGTTGTGTGGGGGCATTGTTTGTCACTTTGTTGCTGTTTTTACATTGGATACATCATTTCTTTGACTGTAAACTGTTATATAGCAATAATGTTTCTATTTCCTCAAATTACAATACATTTATTAACCGAGAATAATTCAACGTTTCACACTCAAAGAGGGGTTTGCTTTCTAAACCTGCATGGTTAAACTATGAAAAGTAATAAGTATGAGACTGACGGTTTTAGTCACATTCAAAGAATCATGAGCCAACGTGGCTGGTTGAATATGAAAAAGGAGAGAAAAACCACCAACAGACTATTTGAAGAGGAGTAGGGGAGGTGGTGGATATGTCATCATATATGTCAAGTTTCCGGAAGGTGAATGCACTCTGATGCGTGTGAAACCCTAGGCCTAGCCCCCAACCAGCAGCCTAAACCCTACACTATACTGTACAACCCTCGGCAAAAACCGTAGCCGTCAGCCCAAACCCCAGCCCCCAGCCCAAACCCTACACCCATGCCGAATCATAGCCCCCAGCCCTAACCCTAGCCCCTAGCCGAAATCATAGCCCCAGCCCAAACCCTAACCCCCAGCCGAGCCTACCCCCAAAGCCCAAAACCCTAGCCGTCAGCCCGGACCCTATCCCCCAGCCCAAACACCTTATTAGCTTACAGTCTTAACTCTTAACTATATAGTCCAATTGTTCCCGTTCACCCACAATTTATTAACCGTAAAGTGCTCTGGAAGGGCATTTTGCAACAAGCCCCGCCCACGCCCCGCCCACCCATTCACCCCCCTTAACCCTTATCAGCTAGGTAAAATGAAACTTGGAATGACATTTAAACGTGGTAAAATGACCTATGTATATTCTTTTTTGTTATAAAGTTCACCATTTTAAACTCAATATGAATACATGGTTAAAAATGTTGGCGGGTAAGCAAAATCTGCCCCCCCCCCCTTCTCAGGCCCTCCCTCTTCAATCCCCTTTCCCTTTTACAGCTTCCACATTAGTTAACCCCCTCTTGTCAACTATTAAAAATAATTGTAAGGCGTTTAGAATCGTATAACTAAAAAAAAAAGAGATACGTTTATAACTTGTTGAGTGACTAGGATTTGGATATAACAATTACTGACTTGTGTAATGCAGGTTTTTCTTATCGCATTGCTTAGAGTACATGTAAATGCTCAAACATGTTTGACCTTGTTGTAGACGAACGCAATAACATTTCCAATTAATTTTTTCAGATATCAAGTCAGTGACTTATTTTCAACAATTTAAGCATACTTTTTTAACCATAAAGAATAATTAAGTGCCCTTATAGGGCGCACCACACCAAATAAGCCAGAATTAATGCGCCAAGCTACTTATCATAATTTGTAAACCCACAACTTATTTTTAATTACAACGTTTTGGGGGTCATGCAATTAATAGATTGTGTAAATATAATAATCTATCACAACCTGGGGGTTCTGTGCTTCAACTTTTGAGGAGACTTGATAAATTTAGGCGTTAAAGTTGGCCCTATTTGACCGGGTAAGTGGAGAAGTGCTTCACGAAAACTGGCAGCAAGTCGGTTTTGGAAAAATACAAATTTTCGCGGTTTTTTCTTCTGGGGTAGTTAGCAAAAATTCCAAACGGCTGACCTGGCAAAAATTGAAAAGAATTCTGAAGTTCAGTCGTCCGAAAATATGTTTGATTGGTTTTCAAGAGGCTGAGAGACTTTCACGATTTTTGAGTATTTTTGAATATTTATCATTTAGCATTGGTTCCTATGAGAGTTTATTTAGTGTGGTGCGCCCTATATATACAACATGGCGGCGCCCGTGCAGCCATGTTTGTGTTCTGTTTACATTTATGTAGGCTTGAAACAACGACAGTAATGAGTTGTGTGGGGGCATTGTTTGTCACTTTGTTGCT
Organism: Leptasterias polaris; assembly: GCA_037783415.1. NCBI lineage: Eukaryota > Metazoa > Echinodermata > Asteroidea > Forcipulatida > Asteriidae > Leptasterias > Leptasterias polaris. The sequence continues at coordinate 375,245 of JAZGTN010000188.1, forward strand.
GTTTTTACATTGGATACATCATTTCTTTGACTGTAAACTGTTATATAGCAATAATGTTTCTATTTCCTCAAATTACAATACATTTATTAACCGAGAATAATTCAACGTTTCACACTCAAAGAGGGGTTTGCTTTCTAAACCTGCATGGTTAAACTATGAAAAGTAATAAGTATGAGACTGACGGTTTTAGTCACATTCAAAGAATCATGAGCCAACGTGGCTGGTTGAATATGAAAAAGGAGAGAAAAACCACCAACAGACTATTTGAAGAGGAGTAGGGGAGGTGGTGGATATGTCATCATATATGTCAAGTTTCCGGAAGGTGAATGCACTCTGATGCGTGTGAAACCCTAGGCCTAGCCCCCAACCAGCAGCCTAAACCCTACACTATACTGTACAACCCTCGGCAAAAACCGTAGCCGTCAGCCCAAACCCCAGCCCCCAGCCCAAACCCTACACCCATGCCGAATCATAGCCCCCCAGCCCTAACCCTAGCCCCTAGCCGAAATCATAGCCCCAGCCCAAACCCTAACCCCCAGCCGAGCCTACCCCCAAAGCCCAAAACCCTAGCCGTCAGCCCGGACCCTATCCCCCAGCCCAAACACCTTATTAGCTTACAGTCTTAACTCTTAACTATATAGTCCAATTGTTCCCGTTCACCCACAATTTATTAACCGTAAAGTGCTCTGGAAGGGCATTTTGCAACAAGCCCCGCCCACGCCCCGCCCACCCATTCACCCCCCTTATCCCTTATCAGCTAGGTAAAATGAAACTTGGAATGACATTTAAACGTGGTAAAATGACCTATGTATATTCTTTTTTGTTATAAAGTTCACCATTTTAAACTCAATATGAATACATGGTTAAAAATGTTGGCGGGTAAGCAAAATCTGCCCCCTCCCCTTCTCAGGCCCTCCCTCTTCAATCCCCTTTCCCTTTTACAGCTTCCACATTAGTTAACCCCCTCTTGTCAACTATTAAAAATAATTGTAAGGCGTTTAGAATCGTATAACTAAAAAAAAAAGAGATACGTTTATAACTTGTTGAGTGACTAGGATTTGGATATAACAATTACTGACTTGTGTAATGCAGGTTTTTCTTATCGCATTGCTTAGAGTACATGTAAATGCTCAAACATGTTTGACCTTGTTGTAGACGAACGCAATAACATTTCCAATTAATTTTTTCAGATATCAAGTCAGTGACTTATTTTCAACAATTTAAGCATACTTTTTTAACCATAAAGAATAATTAAGTGCCCTTATAGGGCGCACCACACCAAATAAGCCAGAATTAATGCGCCAAGCTACTTATCATAATTTGTAAACCCACAACTTATTTTTAATTACAACGTTTTGGGGGTCATGCAATTAATAGATTGTGTAAATATAATAATCTATCACAACCTGGGGGTTCTGTGCTTCAACTTTTGAGGAGACTTGATAAATTTAGGCGTTAAAGTTGGCCCTATTTGACCGGGTAAGTGGAGAAGTGCTTCACGAAAACTGGCAGCAAGTCGGTTTTGGAAAAATACAAATTTTCGCGGTTTTTTCTTCTGGGGTAGTTAGCAAAAATTCCAAACGGCTGACCTGGCAAAAATTGAAAAGAATTCTGAAGTTCAGTCGTCCGAAAATATGTTTGATTGGTTTTCAAGAGGCTGAGAGACTTTCACGATTTTTGAGTATTTTTGAATATTTATCATTTAGCATTGGTTCCTATGGGAGTTTATTTAGTGTGGTGCGCCCTATATATACAACATGGCGGCGCCCGTGCAGCCATGTTTGTGTTCTGTTTACATTTATGTAGGCTTGAAACAACGACAGTAATGAGTTGTGTGGGGGCATTGTTTGTCACTTTGTTGCTGTTTTTACATTGGATACATCATTTCTTTGACTGTAAACTGTTATATAGCAATAATGTTTCTATTTCCTCAAATTACAATACATTTATTAACCGAGAATAATTCAACGTTTCACACTCAAAGAGGGGTTTGCTTTCTAAACCTGCATGGTTAAACTATGAAAAGTAATAAGTATGAGACTGACGGTTTTAGTCACATTCAAAGAATCATGAGCCAACGTGGCTGGTTGAATATGAAAAAGGAGAGAAAAACCACCAACAGACTATTTGAAGAGGAGTAGGGGAGGTGGTGGATATGTCATCATATATGTCAAGTTTCCGGAAGGTGAATGCACTCTGATGCGTGTGAAACCCTAGGCCTAGCCCCCAACCAGCAGCCTAAACCCTACACTATACTGTACAACCCTCGGCAAAAACCGTAGCCGTCAGCCCAAACCCCAGCCCCCAGCCCAAACCCTACACCCATGCCGAATCATAGCCCCCAGCCCTAACCCTAGCCCCTAGCCGAAATCATAGCCCCAGCCCAAACCCTAACCCCCAGCCGAGCCTACCCCCAAAGCCCAAAACCCTAGCCGTCAGCCCGGACCCTATCCCCCAGCCCAAACACCTTATTAGCTTACAGTCTTAACTCTTAACTATATAGTCCAATTGTTCCCGTTCACCCACAATTTATTAACCGTAAAGTGCTCTGGAAGGGCATTTTGCAACAAGCCCCGCCCACGCCCCGCCCACCCATTCACCCCCCTTATCCCTTATCAGCTAGGTAAAATGAAACTTGGAATGACATTTAAACGTGGTAAAATGACCTATGTATATTCTTTTTTGTTATAAAGTTCACCATTTTAAACTCAATATGAATACATGGTTAAAAATGTTGGCGGGTAAGCAAAATCTGCCCCCCCCCCCCTTCTCAGGCCCTCCCTCTTCAATCCCCTTTCCCTTTTACAGCTTCCACATTAGTTAACCCCCTCTTGTCAACTATTAAAAATAATTGTAAGGCGTTTAGAATCGTATAACTAAAAAAAAAAGAGATACGTTTATAACTTGTTGAGTGACTAGGATTTGGATATAACAATTACTGACTTGTGTAATGCAGGTTTTTCTTATCGCATTGCTTAGAGTACATGTAAATGCTCAAACATGTTTGACCTTGTTGTAGACGAACGCAATAACATTTCCAATTAATTTTTTCAGATATCAAGTCAGTGACTTATTTTCAACAATTTAAGCATACTTTTTTAACCATAAAGAATAATTAAGTGCCCTTATAGGGCGCACCACACCAAATAAGCCAGAATTAATGCGCCAAGCTACTTATCATAATTTGTAAACCCACAACTTATTTTTAATTACAACGTTTTGGGGGTCATGCAATTAATAGATTGTGTAAATATAATAATCTATCACAACCTGGGGGTTCTGTGCTTCAACTTTTGAGGAGACTTGATAAATTTAGGCGTTAAAGTTGGCCCTATTTGACCGGGTAAGTGGAGAAGTGCTTCACGAAAACTGGCAGCAAGTCGGTTTTGGAAAAATACAAATTTTCGCGTTTTTTTCTTCTGGGGTAGTTAGCAAAAATTCCAAACGGCTGACCTGGCAAAAATTGAAAAGAATTCTGAAGTTCAGTCGTCCGAAAATATGTTTGATTGGTTTTCAAGAGGCTGAGAGACTTTCACGATTTTTTGAGTATTTTTGAATATTTATCATTTAGCATTGGTTCCTATGGGAGTTTATTTAGTGTGGTGCGCCCTATATATACAACATGGCGGCGCCCGTGCAGCCATGTTTGTGTTCTGTTTACATTTATGTAGGCTTGAAACAACGACAGTAATGAGTTGTGTGGGGGCATTGTTTGTCACTTTGTTGCTGTTTTTACATTGGATACATCATTTCTTTGACTGTAAACTGTTATATAGCAATAATGTTTCTATTTCCTCAAATTACAATACATTTATTAACCGAGAATAATTCAACGTTTCACACTCAAAGAGGGGTTTGCTTTCTAAACCTGCATGGTTAAACTATGAAAAGTAATAAGTATGAGACTGACGGTTTTAGTCACATTCAAAGAATCATGAGCCAACGTGGCTGGTTGAATATGAAAAAGGAGAGAAAAACCACCAACAGACTATTTGAAGAGGAGTAGGGGAGGTGGTGGATATGTCATCATATATGTCAAGTTTCCGGAAGGTGAATGCACTCTGATGCGTGTGAAACCCTAGGCCTAGCCCCCAACCAGCAGCCTAAACCCTACACTATACTGTACAACCCTCGGCAAAAACCGTAGCCGTCAGCCCAAACCCCAGCCCCCAGCCCAAACCCTACACCCATGCCGAATCATAGCCCCCAGCCCTAACCCTAGCCCCTAGCCGAAATCATAGCCCCAGCCCAAACCCTAACCCCCAGCCGAGCCTACCCCCAAAGCCCAAAACCCTAGCCGTCAGCCCGGACCCTATCCCCCAGCCCAAACACCTTATTAGCTTACAGTCTTAACTCTTAACTATATAGTCCAATTGTTCCCGTTCACCCACAATTTATTAACCGTAAAGTGCTCTGGAAGGGCATTTTGCAACAAGCCCCGCCCACGCCCCGCCCACCCATTCACCCCCCTTATCCCTTATCAGCTAGGTAAAATGAAACTTGGAATGACATTTAAACGTGGTAAAATGACCTATGTATATTCTTTTTTGTTATAAAGTTCACCATTTTAAACTCAATATGAATACATGGTTAAAAATGTTGGCGGGTAAGCAAAATCTGCCCCCCCCCCCCCCCCTCTTTCCCTTTTACAGCTTCCACATTAGTTAACCCCCTCTTGTCAACTATTAAAAATAATTGTAAGGCGTTTAGAATCGTATAACTAAAAAAAAAAGAGATACGTTTATAACTTGTTGAGTGACTAGGATTTGGATATAACAATTACTGACTTGTGTAATGCAGGTTTTTCTTATCGCATTGCTTAGAGTACATGTAAATGCTCAAACATGTTTGACCTTGTTGTAGACGAACGCAATAACATTTCCAATTAATTTTTTCAGATATCAAGTCAGTGACTTATTTTCAACAATTTAAGCATACTTTTTTAACCATAAAGAATAATTAAGTGCCCTTATAGGGCGCACCACACCAAATAAGCCAGAATTAATGCGCCAAGCTACTTATCATAATTTGTAAACCCACAACTTATTTTTAATTACAACGTTTTGGGGGTCATGCAATTAATAGATTGTGTAAATATAATAATCTATCACAACCTGGGGGTTCTGTGCTTCAACTTTTGAGGAGACTTGATAAATTTAGGCGTTAAAGTTGGCCCTATTTGACCGGGTAAGTGGAGAAGTGCTTCACGAAAACTGGCAGCAAGTCGGTTTTGGAAAAATACAAATTTTCGCGGTTTTTTCTTCTGGGGTAGTTAGCAAAAATTCCAAACGGCTGACCTGGCAAAAATTGAAAAGAATTCTGAAGTTCAGTCGTCCGAAAATATGTTTGATTGGTTTTCAAGAGGCTGAGAGACTTTCACGATTTTTTGAGTATTTTTGAATATTTATCATTTAGCATTGGTTCCTATGGGAGTTTATTTAGTGTGGTGCGCCCTATATATACAACATGGCGGCGCCCGTGCAGCCATGTTTGTGTTCTGTTTACATTTATGTAGGCTTGAAACAACGACAGTAATGAGTTGTGTGGGGGCATTGTTTGTCACTTTGTTGCTGTTTTTACATTGGATACATCATTTCTTTGACTGTAAACTGTTATATAGCAATAATGTTTCTATTTCCTCAAATTACAATACATTTATTAACCGAGAATAATTCAACGTTTCACACTCAAAGAGGGGTTTGCTTTCTAAACCTGCATGGTTAAACTATGAAAAGTAATAAGTATGAGACTGACGGTTTTAGTCACATTCAAAGAATCATGAGCCAACGTGGCTGGTTGAATATGAAAAAGGAGAGAAAAACCACCAACAGACTATTTGAAGAGGAGTAGGGGAGGTGGTGGATATGTCATCATATATGTCAAGTTTCCGGAAGGTGAATGCACTCTGATGCGTGTGAAACCCTAGGCCTAGCCCCCAACCAGCAGCCTAAACCCTACACTATACTGTACAACCCTCGGCAAAAACCGTAGCCGTCAGCCCAAACCCCAGCCCCCAGCCCAAACCCTACACCCATGCCGAATCATAGCCCCCAGCCCTAACCCTAGCCCCTAGCCGAAATCATAGCCCCAGCCCAAACCCTAACCCCCAGCCGAGCCTACCCCCAAAGCCCAAAACCCTAGCCGTCAGCCCGGACCCTATCCCCCAGCCCAAACACCTTATTAGCTTACAGTCTTAACTCTTAACTATATAGTCCAATTGTTCCCGTTCACCCACAATTTATTAACCGTAAAGTGCTCTGGAAGGGCATTTTGCAACAAGCCCCGCCCACGCCCCGCCCACCCATTCACCCCCCTTATCCCTTATCAGCTAGGTAAAATGAAACTTGGAATGACATTTAAACGTGGTAAAATGACCTATGTATATTCTTTTTTGTTATAAAGTTCACCATTTTAAACTCAATATGAATACATGGTTAAAAATGTTGGCGGGTAAGCAAAATCTGCCCCCCCCCCCTTCTCAGGCCCTCCCTCTTCAATCCCCTTTCCCTTTTACAGCTTCCACATTAGTTAACCCCCTCTTGTCAACTATTAAAAATAATTGTAAGGCGTTTAGAATCGTATAACTAAAAAAAAAAGAGATACGTTTATAACTTGTTGAGTGACTAGGATTTGGATATAACAATTACTGACTTGTGTAATGCAGGTTTTTCTTATCGCATTGCTTAGAGTACATGTAAATGCTCAAACATGTTTGACCTTGTTGTAGACGAACGCAATAACATTTCCAATTAATTTTTTCAGATATCAAGTCAGTGACTTATTTTCAACAATTTAAGCATACTTTTTTAACCATAAAGAATAATTAAGTGCCCTTATAGGGCGCACCACACCAAATAAGCCAGAATTAATGCGCCAAGCTACTTATCATAATTTGTAAACCCACAACTTATTTTTAATTACAACGTTTTGGGGGTCATGCAATTAATAGATTGTGTAAATATAATAATCTATCACAACCTGGGGGTTCTGTGCTTCAACTTTTGAGGAGACTTGATAAATTTAGGCGTTAAAGTTGGCCCTATTTGACCGGGTAAGTGGAGAAGTGCTTCACGAAAACTGGCAGCAAGTCGGTTTTGGAAAAATACAAATTTTCGCGGTTTTTTCTTCTGGGGTAGTTAGCAAAAATTCCAAACGGCTGACCTGGCAAAAATTGAAAAGAATTCTGAAGTTCAGTCGTCCGAAAATATGTTTGATTGGTTTTCAAGAGGCTGAGAGACTTTCACGATTTTTTGAGTATTTTTGAATATTTATCATTTAGCATTGGTTCCTATGGGAGTTTATTTAGTGTGGTGCGCCCTATATATACAACATGGCGGCGCCCGTGCAGCCATGTTTGTGTTCTGTTTACATTTATGTAGGCTTGAAACAACGACAGTAATGAGTTGTGTGGGGGCATTGTTTGTCACTTTGTTGCTGTTTTTACATTGGATACATCATTTCTTTGACTGTAAACTGTTATATAGCAATAATGTTTCTATTTCCTCAAATTACAATACATTTATTAACCGAGAATAATTCAACGTTTCACACTCAAAGAGGGGTTTGCTTTCTAAACCTGCATGGTTAAACTATGAAAAGTAATAAGTATGAGACTGACGGTTTTAGTCACATTCAAAGAATCATGAGCCAACGTGGCTGGTTGAATATGAAAAAGGAGAGAAAAACCACCAACAGACTATTTGAAGAGGAGTAGGGGAGGTGGTGGATATGTCATCATATATGTCAAGTTTCCGGAAGGTGAATGCACTCTGATGCGTGTGAAACCCTAGGCCTAGCCCCCAACCAGCAGCCTAAACCCTACACTATACTGTACAACCCTCGGCAAAAACCGTAGCCGTCAGCCCAAACCCCAGCCCCCAGCCCAAACCCTACACCCATGCCGAATCATAGCCCCCAGCCCTAACCCTAGCCCCTAGCCGAAATCATAGCCCCAGCCCAAACCCTAACCCCCAGCCGAGCCTACCCCCAAAGCCCAAAACCCTAGCCGTCAGCCCGGACCCTATCCCCCAGCCCAAACACCTTATTAGCTTACAGTCTTAACTCTTAACTATATAGTCCAATTGTTCCCGTTCACCCACAATTTATTAACCGTAAAGTGCTCTGGAAGGGCATTTTGCAACAAGCCCCGCCCACGCCCCGCCCACCCATTCACCCCCCTTATCCCTTATCAGCTAGGTAAAATGAAACTTGGAATGACATTTAAACGTGGTAAAATGACCTATGTATATTCTTTTTTGTTATAAAGTTCACCATTTTAAACTCAATATGAATACATGGTTAAAAATGTTGGCGGGTAAGCAAAATCTGCCCCCCCCCCCTTCTCAGGCCCTCCCTCTTCAATCCCCTTTCCCTTTTACAGCTTCCACATTAGTTAACCCCCTCTTGTCAACTATTAAAAATAATTGTAAGGCGTTTAGAATCGTATAACTAAAAAAAAAAGAGATACGTTTATAACTTGTTGAGTGACTAGGATTTGGATATAACAATTACTGACTTGTGTAATGCAGGTTTTTCTTATCGCATTGCTTAGAGTACATGTAAATGCTCAAACATGTTTGACCTTGTTGTAGACGAACGCAATAACATTTCCAATTAATTTTTTCAGATATCAAGTCAGTGACTTATTTTCAACAATTTAAGCATACTTTTTTAACCATAAAGAATAATTAAGTGCCCTTATAGGGCGCACCACACCAAATAAGCCAGAATTAATGCGCCAAGCTACTTATCATAATTTGTAAACCCACAACTTATTTTTAATTACAACGTTTTGGGGGTCATGCAATTAATAGATTGTGTAAATATAATAATCTATCACAACCTGGGGGTTCTGTGCTTCAACTTTTGAGGAGACTTGATAAATTTAGGCGTTAAAGTTGGCCCTATTTGACCGGGTAAGTGGAGAAGTGCTTCACGAAAACTGGCAGCAAGTCGGTTTTGGAAAAATACAAATTTTCGCGGTTTTTTCTTCTGGGGTAGTTAGCAAAAATTCCAAACGGCTGACCTGGCAAAAATTGAAAAGAATTCTGAAGTTCAGTCGTCCGAAAATATGTTTGATTGGTTTTCAAGAGGCTGAGAGACTTTCACGATTTTTGAGTATTTTTGAATATTTATCATTTAGCATTGGTTCCTATGGGAGTTTATTTAGTGTGGTGCGCCCTATATATACAACATGGCGGCGCCCGTGCAGCCATGTTTGTGTTCTGTTTACATTTATGTAGGCTTGAAACAACGACAGTAATGAGTTGTGTGGGGGCATTGTTTGTCACTTTGTTGCTGTTTTTACATTGGATACATCATTTCTTTGACTGTAAACTGTTATATAGCAATAATGTTTCTATTTCCTCAAATTACAATACATTTATTAACCGAGAATAATTCAACGTTTCACACTCAAAGAGGGGTTTGCTTTCTAAACCTGCATGGTTAAACTATGAAAAGTAATAAGTATGAGACTGACGGTTTTAGTCACATTCAAAGAATCATGAGCCAACGTGGCTGGTTGAATATGAAAAAGGAGAGAAAAACCACCAACAGACTATTTGAAGAGGAGTAGGGGAGGTGGTGGATATGTCATCATATATGTCAAGTTTCCGGAAGGTGAATGCACTCTGATGCGTGTGAAACCCTAGGCCTAGCCCCCAACCAGCAGCCTAAACCCTACACTATACTGTACAACCCTCGGCAAAAACCGTAGCCGTCAGCCCAAACCCCAGCCCCCAGCCCAAACCCTACACCCATGCCGAATCATAGCCCCCAGCCCTAACCCTAGCCCCTAGCCGAAATCATAGCCCCAGCCCAAACCCTAACCCCCAGCCGAGCCTACCCCCAAAGCCCAAAACCCTAGCCGTCAGCCCGGACCCTATCCCCCAGCCCAAACACCTTATTAGCTTACAGTCTTAACTCTTAACTATATAGTCCAATTGTTCCCGTTCACCCACAATTTATTAACCGTAAAGTGCTCTGGAAGGGCATTTTGCAACAAGCCCCGCCCACGCCCCGCCCACCCATTCACCCCCCTTATCCCTTATCAGCTAGGTAAAATGAAACTTGGAATGACATTTAAACGTGGTAAAATGACCTATGTATATTCTTTTTTGTTATAAAGTTCACCATTTTAAACTCAATATGAATACATGGTTAAAAATGTTGGCGGGTAAGCAAAATCTGCCCCCCCCCCCTTCTCAGGCCCTCCCTCTTCAATCCCCTTTCCCTTTTACAGCTTCCACATTAGTTAACCCCCTCTTGTCAACTATTAAAAATAATTGTAAGGCGTTTAGAATCGTATAACTAAAAAAAAAAGAGATACGTTTATAACTTGTTGAGTGACTAGGATTTGGATATAACAATTACTGACTTGTGTAATGCAGGTTTTTCTTATCGCATTGCTTAGAGTACATGTAAATGCTCAAACATGTTTGACCTTGTTGTAGACGAACGCAATAACATTTCCAATTAATTTTTTCAGATATCAAGTCAGTGACTTATTTTCAACAATTTAAGCATACTTTTTTAACCATAAAGAATAATTAAGTGCCCTTATAGGGCGCACCACACCAAATAAGCCAGAATTAATGCGCCAAGCTACTTATCATAATTTGTAAACCCACAACTTATTTTTAATTACAACGTTTTGGGGGTCATGCAATTAATAGATTGTGTAAATATAATAATCTATCACAACCTGGGGGTTCTGTGCTTCAACTTTTGAGGAGACTTGATAAATTTAGGCGTTAAAGTTGGCCCTATTTGACCGGGTAAGTGGAGAAGTGCTTCACGAAAACTGGCAGCAAGTCGGTTTTGGAAAAATACAAATTTTCGCGTTTTTTTCTTCTGGGGTAGTTAGCAAAAATTCCAAACGGCTGACCTGGCAAAAATTGAAAAGAATTCTGAAGTTCAGTCGTCCGAAAATATGTTTGATTGGTTTTCAAGAGGCTGAGAGACTTTCACGATTTTTTGAGTATTTTTGAATATTTATCATTTAGCATTGGTTCCTATGGGAGTTTATTTAGTGTGGTGCGCCCTATATATACAACATGGCGGCGCCCGTGCAGCCATGTTTGTGTTCTGTTTACATTTATGTAGGCTTGAAACAACGACAGTAATGAGTTGTGTGGGGGCATTGTTTGTCACTTTGTTGCTGTTTTTACATTGGATACATCATTTCTTTGACTGTAAACTGTTATATAGCAATAATGTTTCTATTTCCTCAAATTACAATACATTTATTAACCGAGAATAATTCAACGTTTCACACTCAAAGAGGGGTTTGCTTTCTAAACCTGCATGGTTAAACTATGAAAAGTAATAAGTATGAGACTGACGGTTTTAGTCACATTCAAAGAATCATGAGCCAACGTGGCTGGTTGAATATGAAAAAGGAGAGAAAAACCACCAACAGACTATTTGAAGAGGAGTAGGGGAGGTGGTGGATATGTCATCATATATGTCAAGTTTCCGGAAGGTGAATGCACTCTGATGCGTGTGAAACCCTAGGCCTAGCCCCCAACCAGCAGCCTAAACCCTACACTATACTGTACAACCCTCGGCAAAAACCGTAGCCGTCAGCCCAAACCCCAGCCCCCAGCCCAAACCCTACACCCATGCCGAATCATAGCCCCCAGCCCTAACCCTAGCCCCTAGCCGAAATCATAGCCCCAGCCCAAACCCTAACCCCCAGCCGAGCCTACCCCCAAAGCCCAAAACCCTAGCCGTCAGCCCGGACCCTATCCCCCAGCCCAAACACCTTATTAGCTTACAGTCTTAACTCTTAACTATATAGTCCAATTGTTCCCGTTCACCCACAATTTATTAACCGTAAAGTGCTCTGGAAGGGCATTTTGCAACAAGCCCCGCCCACGCCCCGCCCACCCATTCACCCCCCTTATCCCTTATCAGCTAGGTAAAATGAAACTTGGAATGACATTTAAACGTGGTAAAATGACCTATGTATATTCTTTTTTGTTATAAAGTTCACCATTTTAAACTCAATATGAATACATGGTTAAAAATGTTGGCGGGTAAGCAAAATCTGCCCCCCCCCCCCTTCTCAGGCCCTCCCTCTTCAATCCCCTTTCCCTTTTACAGCTTCCACATTAGTTAACCCCCTCTTGTCAACTATTAAAAATAATTGTAAGGCGTTTAGAATCGTATAACTAAAAAAAAAAGAGATACGTTTATAACTTGTTGAGTGACTAGGATTTGGATATAACAATTACTGACTTGTGTAATGCAGGTTTTTCTTATCGCATTGCTTAGAGTACATGTAAATGCTCAAACATGTTTGACCTTGTTGTAGACGAACGCAATAACATTTCCAATTAATTTTTTCAGATATCAAGTCAGTGACTTATTTTCAACAATTTAAGCATACTTTTTTAACCATAAAGAATAATTAAGTGCCCTTATAGGGCGCACCACACCAAATAAGCCAGAATTAATGCGCCAAGCTACTTATCATAATTTGTAAACCCACAACTTATTTTTAATTACAACGTTTTGGGGGTCATGCAATTAATAGATTGTGTAAATATAATAATCTATCACAACCTGGGGGTTCTGTGCTTCAACTTTTGAGGAGACTTGATAAATTTAGGCGTTAAAGTTGGCCCTATTTGACCGGGTAAGTGGAGAAGTGCTTCACGAAAACTGGCAGCAAGTCGGTTTTGGAAAAATACAAATTTTCGCGTTTTTTTCTTCTGGGGTAGTTAGCAAAAATTCCAAACGGCTGACCTGGCAAAAATTGAAAAGAATTCTGAAGTTCAGTCGTCCGAAAATATGTTTGATTGGTTTTCAAGAGGCTGAGAGACTTTCACGATTTTTTGAGTATTTTTGAATATTTATCATTTAGCATTGGTTCCTATGGGAGTTTATTTAGTGTGGTGCGCCCTATATATACAACATGGCGGCGCCCGTGCAGCCATGTTTGTGTTCTGTTTACATTTATGTAGGCTTGAAACAACGACAGTAATGAGTTGTGTGGGGGCATTGTTTGTCACTTTGTTGCTGTTTTTACATTGGAAACATCATTTCTTTGACTGTAAACTGTTAGTATAGCAATAATGTTTCTATTTCCTCAAATTACAATACATTTATTAACCGAGAATAATTCAACGTTTCACACTCAAAGAGGGGTTTGCTTTCTAAACCTGCATGGTTAAACTATGAAAAGTAATAAGTATGAGACTGACGGTTTTAGTCACATTCAAAGAATCATGAGCCAACGTGGCTGGTTGAATATGAAAAAGGAGAGAAAAACCACCAACAGACTATTTGAAGAGGAGTAGGGGAGGTGGTGGATATGTCATCATATATGTCAAGTTTCCGGAAGGTGAATGCACTCTGATGCGTGTGAAACCCTAGGCCTAGCCCCCAACCAGCAGCCTAAACCCTACACTATACTGTACAACCCTCGGCAAAAACCGTAGCCGTCAGCCCAAACCCCAGCCCCCAGCCCAAACCCTACACCCATGCCGAATCATAGCCCCCAGCCCTAACCCTAGTCTTCTGACCTCACTAAGTCGAGTATGTGACGAAATTAGTCAGAGGTTAAACACTATTCCATGGAATACCAGTCATTTGCTTCTTTATTGGAACCAGTGTGAAACTGTAATAAACAAGAATAAAACATACATTTAGTTATAAAGCATAACGTGAAGGAAGCCTTAGAATATAAGTAGGCTGGCATAGAATAGGTAAAGTCACATAAAAGACCCTAAATCCATGCTAAAATACGAAACAAAAGAATTGCCCAGTTTCCGGACAAACGTTAAACGTGTAGTGCCTTCGCAATGCACACATGGTCAAAAAGTACATGTACAACGCACATGTAGCCGATTTTGGCAACAACAGTTTTAAGGAACTAAACTAGCCTGAAAACCCAACAAATCGAGTGAGCTAGACAAGGAATGAACTATGATAATAAGACAGAATGTAAAACTTACAGATTGTGCTTGATCCAAGGGAAAAAACAAGGATATTGGGGCTCAAAACGGCAGAATTATACGAAGGCTTTACAACGGGAAAATGATAGACGTGAGTAAAATAATAATCTCTAGAGGGCGCTATATAAAAAGGCGAGAGGCCTAAGTTCTCGGGGCAAGACACTCCCCGCCTGGCATCTGTAAGATGTCAAATCTAGCAATAGAAGAGAGTTTACAGTGGGAGCACTTTTTGGTGATCACTATCTACTGATCAGAGTCTTTGGCGAGAAGGAGAACAACTTCAGTCACAGGCCTCAAGAACAGCTTCGGTTCTCCGCTTCGGATGACTTTGACTTCAATTTTCCTGACTTTCCCGTCATCACTTGGAAAGGTCTTGTTGATCATCCCAAGAGGCCAGCCATTTCTCTTGGCTTGAGAATCTTTCATGAGGACTACGTCTCCTTCTCGCAAGTTTGGTTTCTCAGATGTCCACTTAGTGCGTGTCTGAAGACAGTTGAGGTACTCCTGCCTCCACCTTTTCCAGAACATGTCAGCTAATCTCTGTACACGTTGCCACTGACATCTGAAGAGATCCTTATCATCAAACTCGCAAGGGGAGACAGAAGGTATACCAACCTTCTGTGTAAGGAGTGTCGCTGGTGTCAGAATGGAAGGGTGTTCAGGATCTGTAGAGACTGGGGTAAGCGGTCTGGAATTTATGATCGCAGTCACCTCTGCCATGAGAGTTGTCAACACTTCATGAGTTAGTATGCCTGGTCCAAGCTGAAGTAGCATGGCATCGAGAATGCGGCGTGTGATGCCAATCATCCTTTCCCAGCTGCCGCCCATGTGCGAGGCGTGAGGAGGGTTGAACTGCCACTCACATCTGTTATCAGCAAGGATATTCTCAATCTGCTCCTTCTGACGTCCTGAGGAGTTGATGCCAAGCTCACTACAGGCTCCTACAAAGTTAGTCCCGCAATCAGACCTCAACAGCTTTGCAGGTCCTCTCAATGCGAAGAAGCGTCTCAGTGCGTTCACGAAGCTAGAGGTGTCCATAGACTCGATCACTTCGATGTGAACAGCACGGGCGGCCATACATGTAAAAATCACAGCCCATCGCTTGCTGTTGGCTTGTCCTCCTCTTGTTTTTCGGGCTGTCACTGTCCAGGGGCCGAAGACATCTAGGCCTACATAGGTGAAGGGTGGACTTGTGCTAAGGCGGTCAGCAGGCAAGTCTGCCATTATCTGCTCTTGTAGCTTGCCTCGCAGTCTTCGACAGGTTACACAGTGGTAGATCAAACTGCTGATGACTCGCTTACCACCAAGGACCCAGAAACCGGCTGCTCTTATGGCACCTTCAGTGAAGTGTCTGCCCTGATGCCGGACTACTTCATGGTAGTGTCTGATGAGAAGCGTAGTGACATAGCATTTCCCGGGGATTACCACTGGGTGTGTCTCACCAGTAGACAGCTTGGCTTTCTCAAGTCGACCTCCAACCCTGAGAAGACCGTCTTTGTCGACAAAGGGGTGTAGCTTCTGAAGCGGGCTGGACCGAGGAATGGGTTGGCCACTTTCAAGACGTCTGAGCTCGTCTGCATAGGCTGTTGTCTGAACAGCACGAAGAATTGCCATCTTTGCTCGAGTCAGTTGGTCTGGGCTTAAGTGCTCCTTACATTGGTGCCATCCTCGACAAGGGCTACCTCTATCTACTTGCGAAAAGGAGTGAGCGAGGTGGGTGAGTCTCGAAATGGCTTTCTGAAGCGACCTCCAACTTGAGAAGTGTTTGAAGCGTCCACTGGTCAGGCCTGCTTTAGAAACGTCTGTGGCACAGGTGGTAACTTGGGGTCTCACTTCTGTGTCGCTTTCGGGATCAACCAAGCTGAATGTCTCCTGACATAAGGAGGGGGAACTGTGTTTAGGATCACAGAGGAATGCGGGTCCACTTAGCCAAGTAGATGTAGATAATCCAGATGCCGGTAGTGCCCTGGTAGCATGATCGGCAGGATTATGGTCCGTCGGGACGTAGTTCCACTGGCTTGCTTCAGAGGAGCGTTTGATGCGTTGCACTCGGTTCTGGATATAAACGTAGAAACGTCTGGTCTTGTTGTAGATATACCCAAGCACAACTTTGCTATCACTGAAGAACTTGACTCCATGCAGATGTACATCTAATTCGTCTTGGACTGTCTCTGCGATTTCTACGGCCATAACAGCTGCTGCAAGTTCCAGACGAGGGATCGTGGGTTCAGGCTTAGGAGCAAGCTTTGCCTTGCCAAAGATAAATCCTACTTCGCAATGACCCTCACCATCTGTGATCTTGAGGTATGAGACAGCCGCAATCGCTTTTGTCGATGCATCACAGAAGACATACAACTCTCGCTTCTGGGCTTGAGAGAGTGGGAGAGTAGTGTACATTCTTGGGATCTTCAGTTCCTGGAGATCTTCGAGGGAGTTCTTCCATCTCATCCATTCCTCATACTTTTCTTTAGGAAGAGGTGTGTCCCAGTCACAGGAGTCACGGTTAAGTTCTCTGAGGATGGAGCGACCCTGGATACTTACTGGAGCAGCATATCCGAGGGGATCGAATAGGCTGTTGATGGTAGACAATACCCCACGTCTTGTAAATGGCTTGTCACTGGTCGTCGCTTGGAAGGTGAATGTGTCTGCTGCCAAGTCCCACTGAAGGCCCAAGCTCCGCTGCGTTTGAAGGGAGTCTTGTCCAAGGTCAAGGTTCTGAAGCCCTTTGGCAAGGTCTTCTTTGGGAAAGGCTTTCATGACATCTGCACTGTTAGATGCGATTTTGTGAAGACGAAGATTGGACTGTGCTAGCATGTCTTGTGATTTCTCCAACACTTCAACAGCCTTGCTAACACTGGGAAATGACTGAAGCCCGTCATCGACGTAGAAATGTCGATCGACGAAGAGTCTTGCTTGGTCACCATACTCTTCATGTCCTTCTGCAGCCGTTCTCTTAAGTCCGTAGATCGCTACAGCTGGTGACGGACAGTTGCCAAATACATGGACCCTCATGCGATAGTCCAGGATGTCCCCATCAAGGTTGTTGTTGTCAAACCAAAGAAAGCGGAGGTAATCTCTGTGTTCTTTCTTGACGAGAAAACTATGGAACATCTGCTGGATATCGGCCATGATGGCTATTGGTTCACATCTGAAGCGAATGAGAATGCCTAGCAGACTGTTGTTGAGATCTGGACCTCTGAGTAGCACGTCGTTCAAGGATACATTGTCATGTTGAGAGCTGGAGTCGAACACGATTCTGATTTGGCCCGGTTTCTTCGGGTGATAAACACCAAAGCTAGGTAGGTACCAGCACTCTTGGCCTGGCTGGAGTGGTAAAGCTAACTCTGCATGACCACTGATGAAAATCTTGTCCATGAATTCAATGTAGTGGTCTTTCATCTTGGGTTTCTTGAGGAGAGTGCGACGAAGAGACATAAGACGGTTCACTACTTGTTGTCTGTTGTTGGGTAGGCGTCGCCGGGGGGTTCGAAAGGGGAGAGGGCCCACCCAACTGTTGGAGTCATCTCTGACAAATTCTTCATTCATGATGGAGAGGAAAGTGTCGTCTTCAACTGACGGGGCCAACTTGTAATCTTCAGGAGACTCAAGGAAGACATCGGAGCCGATACTATCTAGCTGTTGTTTCTCATGTCTGGGAGTCTTGTTGACGAACGTTTCCTTCACATGGAATTTGCTCTCACATGGTGTTAAGTGGCTTGGACGGCCGTTATCAAGGATACTCGTTTTGAAGCTATTGACGGCTGGTTTGTGAGCTCCCCCGAGGCAGACATCTCCCACTATGACCCATCCCAAGTCCAATTGTTGGGCGTAGGGGGCAGTGTGGGGTCCGTTGCTCTGACTGCGAACCTTGTGGACCTGAATTACATCTCTGCCAAGTAGAAGAAGAATCTGTGCTGTTTGATCAAGCGGAGGGATCATGTGAGCGATGGCCTTTAGGTGAGGATGATGCCTTGCAGCCTCAGGAGTTGGAATTTCACATCGATTGTTTGGGATAGAGTCGCACTCGAGGAGTGGTGGCAAGGCCAGCTGGACTTCTTCATCTGCTGATTGTATTATGAAGCCGTTAGCTCTCCTTCCATAGGCGCTTGTTGTGCCAGAACATGTGCGGAGTTCGTAGGGAGAGGTGTCTCCGAGAATGTTAAACATGTCAAAGAAGGCAGACCTGGCAAGCGAGCGGTTGCTTTGATCATCCAACATCACATACACCTTCACCTTCATGTCGGGTTGGCCCTGCGGATACACGCTGGCTAGACATATCTTGGAACACGATTTTCCAGGTAGACCATCTCCACAAACGTCTGTGCAACTTGTGGAAGCTACTGATGGCTCTTTACTGGGTTGCTCCCCGCCATGGTTTTCCACAGACAAAGAATCGGTTCTTTTCCAAGGTGGCAGGCCATTATGAAGGGCGGATACATGACGATCGCTGTCACACTCAGTGCAGCGAATTTGAACGTTGCAGTCATTTGCCATGTGAGAAGTAGAAGCACAGCACCTGTAGCAAATACCATGCTCTCTGAGAAAGGCCTTTCTTTCCTCCAATGGTTTTCCTCTGAAGCCACGGCACCTTCTCAAGGAGTGGGGTCTCTTGTGAATGGGGCACTGCTTGTCTGGGTCCATCAGTTCATTGGGGGCAAAGGTCGAAGTTTTCTCCACCTCAGTCTTGTGCACAGCGATTGAGGGCTTTGATATGAACGAACTTGGCATGGGCTTATGGCTTGTGGATGTCGTCATGCTGGACGAACGGAAAGCAAAGCTTGGATCAGTTCTCATGTCGGCCTGTGAGTACACAAAGTCAGCGAAGAAAGTAAATGGGGGGAAAGGAACATGATGCGTTTTCTTGTACATCGAGCCCTGAGTCAACCACTTTTCCTGTAGAAATTGAGGGAGCTTTTCAACAATCGGATTTATCCCTCTGGAAGTGTCCAAGTAGTTAAGTCCGGGTAGGTTGTCTTCAAGCTTTGCTGCTTTCACTTCTGTGAGAAGATCTGCAAGTTCCTGTAGTCTCGGGTAGTCTCTGTTCCCAATCTTAGGGAAGGTGTCCAGACGAGAAAAAAGTGACTCCTCTATTGCCTCAGGGGACCCATACATCTTGTCCAATCTTTGCCATACCTTAATTAGGCCATCTGAAGGATTGTTTATGTGGACTGCCCTGATCCTCGTAGCATGCTGAAGTGACTCTCCGCCAAGCCACCTAGTAAGTAGATCGAGTTCTTCACTTGCTTTTAGGTTTAATCCCTGGGTAACATTGCGATAACTGGCTCTCCATGACAAGTAGTTCTCTGGCCGATTATCAAAAACCTTGAGTCCGGCTGTGAGAAGGTCTCGACGAGCGAGGTGGACTGTGAGGTCAAAGACATCTGAATGGCTTTGCAAAAACGGGTTTGACCTCCCGTTGTCATGCCATCGTCTGTCTGATAGGTCAGTGTATTGTGCAGTGTGTAGAAAGGGATTTAGCACACCAGCTTGCGGGGGCGGAGTATAGAAGTCGGGCGGATCCAAGTGGGGATGAGCAGATGAAAGAGCTTGAGCTTCAACAGCAGTGCTTTGTGGGTGCAAGTGTTCATCAGGGCGCTCTTTAGGACTAATCTTAGTAGGCTGGTAATCGGTGTGGTTATCAGGATGGTCAAAATGTGCGTTTATGTATTCTTCTGTACGTTGCTCGGGTTGGACTGATAGGGCAAGATGACTGGTGATGCTTGCTCTATCCTCAGTTTCTTTGGCATTTACAGCTGCCTCCAGTGTTTTGGCAGCAGCCAATGCAGATTCAGCTTCACCTTCTTTCTGCATGGCGAACAGCATAGCGTCAATGCGTGCACGTTCCACCTTCATCTCGATTTGACGCCTGGTGTAATCAGCTTTCGTGCGTGCGGCCTCTGCTTTAGCACGCGCCTCTACTGCAGCCAAGCTGATGTGTGACCTGGTTGAACATCGTGAAGATGAGGATGATCCGGGTTTGTATTCTGAAAGTATCTCCCAGTTCTGAGAAACTCCTGGAGGAGATGACATTTTGAAGTAGTGTTGCAGGGAACCACCAGTTAATGAAGATGCTCTTGTTGAGAAGCTAATCTTTTCACTCTTCTGACCTCACTAAGTCGAGTATGTGACGAAATTAGTCAGAGGTTAAACACTATTCCATGGAATACCAGTCATTTGCTTCTTTATTGGAACCAGTGTGAAACTGTAATAAACAAGAATAAAACATACATTTAGTTATAAAGCATAACGTGAAGGAAGCCTTAGAATATAAGTAGGCTGGCATAGAATAGGTAAAGTCACATAAAAGACCCTAAATCCATGCTAAAATACGAAACAAAAGAATTGCCCAGTTTCCGGACAAACGTTAAACGTGTAGTGCCTTCGCAATGCACACATGGTCAAAAAGTACATGTACAACGCACATGTAGCCGATTTTGGCAACAACAGTTTTAAGGAACTAAACTAGCCTGAAAACCCAACAAATCGAGTGAGCTAGACAAGGAATGAACTATGATAATAAGACAGAATGTAAAACTTACAGATTGTGCTTGATCCAAGGGAAAAAACAAGGATATTGGGGCTCAAAACGGCAGAATTATACGAAGGCTTTACAACGGGAAAATGATAGACGTGAGTAAAATAATAATCTCTAGAGGGCGCTATATAAAAAGGCGAGAGGCCTAAGTTCTCGGGGCAAGACACCTAGCCCCTAGCCGAAATCATAGCCCCAGCCCAAACCCTAACCCCCAGCCGAGCCTACCCCCAAAGCCCAAAACCCTAGCCGTCAGCCCGGACCCTATCCCCCAGCCCAAACACCTTATTAGCTTACAGTCTTAACTCTTAACTATATAGTCCAATTGTTCCCGTTCACCCACAATTTATTAACCGTAAAGTGCTCTGGAAGGGCATTTTGCAACAAGCCCCGCCCACGCCCCGCCCACCCATTCACCCCCCTTATCCCTTATCAGCTAGGTAAAATGAAACTTGGAATGACATTTAAACGTGGTAAAATGACCTATGTATATTCTTTTTTGTTATAAAGTTCACCATTTTAAACTCAATATGAATACATGGTTAAAAATGTTGGCGGGTAAGCAAAATCTGCCCCCCCCCCCCCTTCTCAGGCCCTCCCTCTTCAATCCCCTTTCCCTTTTACAGCTTCCACATTAGTTAACCCCCTCTTGTCAACTATTAAAAATAATTGTAAGGCGTTTAGAATCGTATAACTAAAAAAAAAAGAGATACGTTTATAACTTGTTGAGTGACTAGGATTTGGATATAACAATTACTGACTTGTGTAATGCAGGTTTTTCTTATCGCATTGCTTAGAGTACATGTAAATGCTCAAACATGTTTGACCTTGTTGTAGACGAACGCAATAACATTTCCAATTAATTTTTTCAGATATCAAGTCAGTGACTTATTTTCAACAATTTAAGCATACTTTTTTAACCATAAAGAATAATTAAGTGCCCTTATAGGGCGCACCACACCAAATAAGCCAGAATTAATGCGCCAAGCTACTTATCATAATTTGTAAACCCACAACTTATTTTTAATTACAACGTTTTGGGGGTCATGCAATTAATAGATTGTGTAAATATAATAATCTATCACAACCTGGGGGTTCTGTGCTTCAACTTTTGAGGAGACTTGATAAATTTAGGCGTTAAAGTTGGCCCTATTTGACCGGGTAAGTGGAGAAGTGCTTCACGAAAACTGGCAGCAAGTCGGTTTTGGAAAAATACAAATTTTCGCGGTTTTTTCTTCTGGGGTAGTTAGCAAAAATTCCAAACGGCTGACCTGGCAAAAATTGAAAAGAATTCTGAAGTTCAGTCGTCCGAAAATATGTTTGATTGGTTTTCAAGAGGCTGAGAGACTTTCACGATTTTTTGAGTATTTTTGAATATTTATCATTTAGCATTGGTTCCTATGGGAGTTTATTTAGTGTGGTGCGCCCTATATATACAACATGGCGGCGCCCGTGCAGCCATGTTTGTGTTCTGTTTACATTTATGTAGGCTTGAAACAACGACAGTAATGAGTTGTGTGGGGGCATTGTTTGTCACTTTGTTGCTGTTTTTACATTGGAAACATCATTTCTTTGACTGTAAACTGTTAGTATAGCAATAATGTTTCTATTTCCTCAAATTACAATACATTTATTAACCGAGAATAATTCAACGTTTCACACTCAAAGAGGGGTTTGCTTTCTAAACCTGCATGGTTAAACTATGAAAAGTAATAAGTATGAGACTGACGGTTTTAGTCACATTCAAAGAATCATGAGCCAACGTGGCTGGTTGAATATGAAAAAGGAGAGAAAAACCACCAACAGACTATTTGAAGAGGAGTAGGGGAGGTGGTGGATATGTCATCATATATGTCAAGTTTCCGGAAGGTGAATGCACTCTGATGCGTGTGAAACCCTAGGCCTAGCCCCCAACCAGCAGCCTAAACCCTACACTATACTGTACAACCCTCGGCAAAAACCGTAGCCGTCAGCCCAAACCCCAGCCCCCAGCCCAAACCCTACACCCATGCCGAATCATAGCCCCCAGCCCTAACCCTAGTCTTCTGACCTCACTAAGTCGAGTATGTGACGAAATTAGTCAGAGGTTAAACACTATTCCATGGAATACCAGTCATTTGCTTCTTTATTGGAACCAGTGTGAAACTGTAATAAACAAGAATAAAACATACATTTAGTTATAAAGCATAACGTGAAGGAAGCCTTAGAATATAAGTAGGCTGGCATAGAATAGGTAAAGTCACATAAAAGACCCTAAATCCATGCTAAAATACGAAACAAAAGAATTGCCCAGTTTCCGGACAAACGTTAAACGTGTAGTGCCTTCGCAATGCACACATGGTCAAAAAGTACATGTACAACGCACATGTAGCCGATTTTGGCAACAACAGTTTTAAGGAACTAAACTAGCCTGAAAACCCAACAAATCGAGTGAGCTAGACAAGGAATGAACTATGATAATAAGACAGAATGTAAAACTTACAGATTGTGCTTGATCCAAGGGAAAAAACAAGGATATTGGGGCTCAAAACGGCAGAATTATACGAAGGCTTTACAACGGGAAAATGATAGACGTGAGTAAAATAATAATCTCTAGAGGGCGCTATATAAAAAGGCGAGAGGCCTAAGTTCTCGGGGCAAGACACTCCCCGCCTGGCATCTGTAAGATGTCAAATCTAGCAATAGAAGAGAGTTTACAGTGGGAGCACTTTTTGGTGATCACTATCTACTGATCAGAGTCTTTGGCGAGAAGGAGAACAACTTCAGTCACAGGCCTCAAGAACAGCTTCGGTTCTCCGCTTCGGATGACTTTGACTTCAATTTTCCTGACTTTCCCGTCATCACTTGGAAAGGTCTTGTTGATCATCCCAAGAGGCCAGCCATTTCTCTTGGCTTGAGAATCTTTCATGAGGACTACGTCTCCTTCTCGCAAGTTTGGTTTCTCAGATGTCCACTTAGTGCGTGTCTGAAGACAGTTGAGGTACTCCTGCCTCCACCTTTTCCAGAACATGTCAGCTAATCTCTGTACACGTTGCCACTGACATCTGAAGAGATCCTTATCATCAAACTCGCAAGGGGAGACAGAAGGTATACCAACCTTCTGTGTAAGGAGTGTCGCTGGTGTCAGAATGGAAGGGTGTTCAGGATCTGTAGAGACTGGGGTAAGCGGTCTGGAATTTATGATCGCAGTCACCTCTGCCATGAGAGTTGTCAACACTTCATGAGTTAGTATGCCTGGTCCAAGCTGAAGTAGCATGGCATCGAGAATGCGGCGTGTGATGCCAATCATCCTTTCCCAGCTGCCGCCCATGTGCGAGGCGTGAGGAGGGTTGAACTGCCACTCACATCTGTTATCAGCAAGGATATTCTCAATCTGCTCCTTCTGACGTCCTGAGGAGTTGATGCCAAGCTCACTACAGGCTCCTACAAAGTTAGTCCCGCAATCAGACCTCAACAGCTTTGCAGGTCCTCTCAATGCGAAGAAGCGTCTCAGTGCGTTCACGAAGCTAGAGGTGTCCATAGACTCGATCACTTCGATGTGAACAGCACGGGCGGCCATACATGTAAAAATCACAGCCCATCGCTTGCTGTTGGCTTGTCCTCCTCTTGTTTTTCGGGCTGTCACTGTCCAGGGGCCGAAGACATCTAGGCCTACATAGGTGAAGGGTGGACTTGTGCTAAGGCGGTCAGCAGGCAAGTCTGCCATTATCTGCTCTTGTAGCTTGCCTCGCAGTCTTCGACAGGTTACACAGTGGTAGATCAAACTGCTGATGACTCGCTTACCACCAAGGACCCAGAAACCGGCTGCTCTTATGGCACCTTCAGTGAAGTGTCTGCCCTGATGCCGGACTACTTCATGGTAGTGTCTGATGAGAAGCGTAGTGACATAGCATTTCCCGGGGATTACCACTGGGTGTGTCTCACCAGTAGACAGCTTGGCTTTCTCAAGTCGACCTCCAACCCTGAGAAGACCGTCTTTGTCGACAAAGGGGTGTAGCTTCTGAAGCGGGCTGGACCGAGGAATGGGTTGGCCACTTTCAAGACGTCTGAGCTCGTCTGCATAGGCTGTTGTCTGAACAGCACGAAGAATTGCCATCTTTGCTCGAGTCAGTTGGTCTGGGCTTAAGTGCTCCTTACATTGGTGCCATCCTCGACAAGGGCTACCTCTATCTACTTGCGAAAAGGAGTGAGCGAGGTGGGTGAGTCTCGAAATGGCTTTCTGAAGCGACCTCCAACTTGAGAAGTGTTTGAAGCGTCCACTGGTCAGGCCTGCTTTAGAAACGTCTGTGGCACAGGTGGTAACTTGGGGTCTCACTTCTGTGTCGCTTTCGGGATCAACCAAGCTGAATGTCTCCTGACATAAGGAGGGGGAACTGTGTTTAGGATCACAGAGGAATGCGGGTCCACTTAGCCAAGTAGATGTAGATAATCCAGATGCCGGTAGTGCCCTGGTAGCATGATCGGCAGGATTATGGTCCGTCGGGACGTAGTTCCACTGGCTTGCTTCAGAGGAGCGTTTGATGCGTTGCACTCGGTTCTGGATATAAACGTAGAAACGTCTGGTCTTGTTGTAGATATACCCAAGCACAACTTTGCTATCACTGAAGAACTTGACTCCATGCAGATGTACATCTAATTCGTCTTGGACTGTCTCTGCGATTTCTACGGCCATAACAGCTGCTGCAAGTTCCAGACGAGGGATCGTGGGTTCAGGCTTAGGAGCAAGCTTTGCCTTGCCAAAGATAAATCCTACTTCGCAATGACCCTCACCATCTGTGATCTTGAGGTATGAGACAGCCGCAATCGCTTTTGTCGATGCATCACAGAAGACATACAACTCTCGCTTCTGGGCTTGAGAGAGTGGGAGAGTAGTGTACATTCTTGGGATCTTCAGTTCCTGGAGATCTTCGAGGGAGTTCTTCCATCTCATCCATTCCTCATACTTTTCTTTAGGAAGAGGTGTGTCCCAGTCACAGGAGTCACGGTTAAGTTCTCTGAGGATGGAGCGACCCTGGATACTTACTGGAGCAGCATATCCGAGGGGATCGAATAGGCTGTTGATGGTAGACAATACCCCACGTCTTGTAAATGGCTTGTCACTGGTCGTCGCTTGGAAGGTGAATGTGTCTGCTGCCAAGTCCCACTGAAGGCCCAAGCTCCGCTGCGTTTGAAGGGAGTCTTGTCCAAGGTCAAGGTTCTGAAGCCCTTTGGCAAGGTCTTCTTTGGGAAAGGCTTTCATGACATCTGCACTGTTAGATGCGATTTTGTGAAGACGAAGATTGGACTGTGCTAGCATGTCTTGTGATTTCTCCAACACTTCAACAGCCTTGCTAACACTGGGAAATGACTGAAGCCCGTCATCGACGTAGAAATGTCGATCGACGAAGAGTCTTGCTTGGTCACCATACTCTTCATGTCCTTCTGCAGCCGTTCTCTTAAGTCCGTAGATCGCTACAGCTGGTGACGGACAGTTGCCAAATACATGGACCCTCATGCGATAGTCCAGGATGTCCCCATCAAGGTTGTTGTTGTCAAACCAAAGAAAGCGGAGGTAATCTCTGTGTTCTTTCTTGACGAGAAAACTATGGAACATCTGCTGGATATCGGCCATGATGGCTATTGGTTCACATCTGAAGCGAATGAGAATGCCTAGCAGACTGTTGTTGAGATCTGGACCTCTGAGTAGCACGTCGTTCAAGGATACATTGTCATGTTGAGAGCTGGAGTCGAACACGATTCTGATTTGGCCCGGTTTCTTCGGGTGATAAACACCAAAGCTAGGTAGGTACCAGCACTCTTGGCCTGGCTGGAGTGGTAAAGCTAACTCTGCATGACCACTGATGAAAATCTTGTCCATGAATTCAATGTAGTGGTCTTTCATCTTGGGTTTCTTGAGGAGAGTGCGACGAAGAGACATAAGACGGTTCACTACTTGTTGTCTGTTGTTGGGTAGGCGTCGCCGGGGGGTTCGAAAGGGGAGAGGGCCCACCCAACTGTTGGAGTCATCTCTGACAAATTCTTCATTCATGATGGAGAGGAAAGTGTCGTCTTCAACTGACGGGGCCAACTTGTAATCTTCAGGAGACTCAAGGAAGACATCGGAGCCGATACTATCTAGCTGTTGTTTCTCATGTCTGGGAGTCTTGTTGACGAACGTTTCCTTCACATGGAATTTGCTCTCACATGGTGTTAAGTGGCTTGGACGGCCGTTATCAAGGATACTCGTTTTGAAGCTATTGACGGCTGGTTTGTGAGCTCCCCCGAGGCAGACATCTCCCACTATGACCCATCCCAAGTCCAATTGTTGGGCGTAGGGGGCAGTGTGGGGTCCGTTGCTCTGACTGCGAACCTTGTGGACCTGAATTACATCTCTGCCAAGTAGAAGAAGAATCTGTGCTGTTTGATCAAGCGGAGGGATCATGTGAGCGATGGCCTTTAGGTGAGGATGATGCCTTGCAGCCTCAGGAGTTGGAATTTCACATCGATTGTTTGGGATAGAGTCGCACTCGAGGAGTGGTGGCAAGGCCAGCTGGACTTCTTCATCTGCTGATTGTATTATGAAGCCGTTAGCTCTCCTTCCATAGGCGCTTGTTGTGCCAGAACATGTGCGGAGTTCGTAGGGAGAGGTGTCTCCGAGAATGTTAAACATGTCAAAGAAGGCAGACCTGGCAAGCGAGCGGTTGCTTTGATCATCCAACATCACATACACCTTCACCTTCATGTCGGGTTGGCCCTGCGGATACACGCTGGCTAGACATATCTTGGAACACGATTTTCCAGGTAGACCATCTCCACAAACGTCTGTGCAACTTGTGGAAGCTACTGATGGCTCTTTACTGGGTTGCTCCCCGCCATGGTTTTCCACAGACAAAGAATCGGTTCTTTTCCAAGGTGGCAGGCCATTATGAAGGGCGGATACATGACGATCGCTGTCACACTCAGTGCAGCGAATTTGAACGTTGCAGTCATTTGCCATGTGAGAAGTAGAAGCACAGCACCTGTAGCAAATACCATGCTCTCTGAGAAAGGCCTTTCTTTCCTCCAATGGTTTTCCTCTGAAGCCACGGCACCTTCTCAAGGAGTGGGGTCTCTTGTGAATGGGGCACTGCTTGTCTGGGTCCATCAGTTCATTGGGGGCAAAGGTCGAAGTTTTCTCCACCTCAGTCTTGTGCACAGCGATTGAGGGCTTTGATATGAACGAACTTGGCATGGGCTTATGGCTTGTGGATGTCGTCATGCTGGACGAACGGAAAGCAAAGCTTGGATCAGTTCTCATGTCGGCCTGTGAGTACACAAAGTCAGCGAAGAAAGTAAATGGGGGGAAAGGAACATGATGCGTTTTCTTGTACATCGAGCCCTGAGTCAACCACTTTTCCTGTAGAAATTGAGGGAGCTTTTCAACAATCGGATTTATCCCTCTGGAAGTGTCCAAGTAGTTAAGTCCGGGTAGGTTGTCTTCAAGCTTTGCTGCTTTCACTTCTGTGAGAAGATCTGCAAGTTCCTGTAGTCTCGGGTAGTCTCTGTTCCCAATCTTAGGGAAGGTGTCCAGACGAGAAAAAAGTGACTCCTCTATTGCCTCAGGGGACCCATACATCTTGTCCAATCTTTGCCATACCTTAATTAGGCCATCTGAAGGATTGTTTATGTGGACTGCCCTGATCCTCGTAGCATGCTGAAGTGACTCTCCGCCAAGCCACCTAGTAAGTAGATCGAGTTCTTCACTTGCTTTTAGGTTTAATCCCTGGGTAACATTGCGATAACTGGCTCTCCATGACAAGTAGTTCTCTGGCCGATTATCAAAAACCTTGAGTCCGGCTGTGAGAAGGTCTCGACGAGCGAGGTGGACTGTGAGGTCAAAGACATCTGAATGGCTTTGCAAAAACGGGTTTGACCTCCCGTTGTCATGCCATCGTCTGTCTGATAGGTCAGTGTATTGTGCAGTGTGTAGAAAGGGATTTAGCACACCAGCTTGCGGGGGCGGAGTATAGAAGTCGGGCGGATCCAAGTGGGGATGAGCAGATGAAAGAGCTTGAGCTTCAACAGCAGTGCTTTGTGGGTGCAAGTGTTCATCAGGGCGCTCTTTAGGACTAATCTTAGTAGGCTGGTAATCGGTGTGGTTATCAGGATGGTCAAAATGTGCGTTTATGTATTCTTCTGTACGTTGCTCGGGTTGGACTGATAGGGCAAGATGACTGGTGATGCTTGCTCTATCCTCAGTTTCTTTGGCATTTACAGCTGCCTCCAGTGTTTTGGCAGCAGCCAATGCAGATTCAGCTTCACCTTCTTTCTGCATGGCGAACAGCATAGCGTCAATGCGTGCACGTTCCACCTTCATCTCGATTTGACGCCTGGTGTAATCAGCTTTCGTGCGTGCGGCCTCTGCTTTAGCACGCGCCTCTACTGCAGCCAAGCTGATGTGTGACCTGGTTGAACATCGTGAAGATGAGGATGATCCGGGTTTGTATTCTGAAAGTATCTCCCAGTTCTGAGAAACTCCTGGAGGAGATGACATTTTGAAGTAGTGTTGCAGGGAACCACCAGTTAATGAAGATGCTCTTGTTGAGAAGCTAATCTTTTCACTCTTCTGACCTCACTAAGTCGAGTATGTGACGAAATTAGTCAGAGGTTAAACACTATTCCATGGAATACCAGTCATTTGCTTCTTTATTGGAACCAGTGTGAAACTGTAATAAACAAGAATAAAACATACATTTAGTTATAAAGCATAACGTGAAGGAAGCCTTAGAATATAAGTAGGCTGGCATAGAATAGGTAAAGTCACATAAAAGACCCTAAATCCATGCTAAAATACGAAACAAAAGAATTGCCCAGTTTCCGGACAAACGTTAAACGTGTAGTGCCTTCGCAATGCACACATGGTCAAAAAGTACATGTACAACGCACATGTAGCCGATTTTGGCAACAACAGTTTTAAGGAACTAAACTAGCCTGAAAACCCAACAAATCGAGTGAGCTAGACAAGGAATGAACTATGATAATAAGACAGAATGTAAAACTTACAGATTGTGCTTGATCCAAGGGAAAAAACAAGGATATTGGGGCTCAAAACGGCAGAATTATACGAAGGCTTTACAACGGGAAAATGATAGACGTGAGTAAAATAATAATCTCTAGAGGGCGCTATATAAAAAGGCGAGAGGCCTAAGTTCTCGGGGCAAGACACCTAGCCCCTAGCCGAAATCATAGCCCCAGCCCAAACCCTAACCCCCAGCCGAGCCTACCCCCAAAGCCCAAAACCCTAGCCGTCAGCCCGGACCCTATCCCCCAGCCCAAACACCTTATTAGCTTACAGTCTTAACTCTTAACTATATAGTCCAATTGTTCCCGTTCACCCACAATTTATTAACCGTAAAGTGCTCTGGAAGGGCATTTTGCAACAAGCCCCGCCCACGCCCCGCCCACCCATTCACCCCCCTTATCCCTTATCAGCTAGGTAAAATGAAACTTGGAATGACATTTAAACGTGGTAAAATGACCTATGTATATTCTTTTTTGTTATAAAGTTCACCATTTTAAACTCAATATGAATACATGGTTAAAAATGTTGGCGGGTAAGCAAAATCTGCCCCCCCCCCCTTCTCAGGCCCTCCCTCTTCAATCCCCTTTCCCTTTTACAGCTTCCACATTAGTTAACCCCCTCTTGTCAACTATTAAAAATAATTGTAAGGCGTTTAGAATCGTATAACTAAAAAAAAAAGAGATACGTTTATAACTTGTTGAGTGACTAGGATTTGGATATAACAATTACTGACTTGTGTAATGCAGGTTTTTCTTATCGCATTGCTTAGAGTACATGTAAATGCTCAAACATGTTTGACCTTGTTGTAGACGAACGCAATAACATTTCCAATTAATTTTTTCAGATATCAAGTCAGTGACTTATTTTCAACAATTTAAGCATACTTTTTTAACCATAAAGAATAATTAAGTGCCCTTATAGGGCGCACCACACCAAATAAGCCAGAATTAATGCGCCAAGCTACTTATCATAATTTGTAAACCCACAACTTATTTTTAATTACAACGTTTTGGGGGTCATGCAATTAATAGATTGTGTAAATATAATAATCTATCACAACCTGGGGGTTCTGTGCTTCAACTTTTGAGGAGACTTGATAAATTTAGGCGTTAAAGTTGGCCCTATTTGACCGGGTAAGTGGAGAAGTGCTTCACGAAAACTGGCAGCAAGTCGGTTTTGGAAAAATACAAATTTTCGCGGTTTTTTCTTCTGGGGTAGTTAGCAAAAATTCCAAACGGCTGACCTGGCAAAAATTGAAAAGAATTCTGAAGTTCAGTCGTCCGAAAATATGTTTGATTGGTTTTCAAGAGGCTGAGAGACTTTCACGATTTTTTGAGTATTTTTGAATATTTATCATTTAGCATTGGTTCCTATGGGAGTTTATTTAGTGTGGTGCGCCCTATATATACAACATGGCGGCGCCCGTGCAGCCATGTTTGTGTTCTGTTTACATTTATGTAGGCTTGAAACAACGACAGTAATGAGTTGTGTGGGGGCATTGTTTGTCACTTTGTTGCTGTTTTTACATTGGATACATCATTTCTTTGACTGTAAACTGTTAGTATAGCAATAATGTTTCTATTTCCTCAAATTACAATACATTTATTAACCGAGAATAATTCAACGTTTCACACTCAAAGAGGGGTTTGCTTTCTAAACCTGCATGGTTAAACTATGAAAAGTAATAAGTATGAGACTGACGGTTTTAGTCACATTCAAAGAATCATGAGCCAACGTGGCTGGTTGAATATGAAAAAGGAGAGAAAAACCACCAACAGACTATTTGAAGAGGAGTAGGGGAGGTGGTGGATATGTCATCATATATGTCAAGTTTCCGGAAGGTGAATGCACTCTGATGCGTGTGAAACCCTAGGCCTAGCCCCCAACCAGCAGCCTAAACCCTACACTATACTGTACAACCCTCGGCAAAAACCGTAGCCGTCAGCCCAAACCCCAGCCCCCAGCCCAAACCCTACACCCATGCCGAATCATAGCCCCCAGCCCTAACCCTAGCCCCTAGCCGAAATCATAGCCCCAGCCCAAACCCTAACCCCCAGCCGAGCCTACCCCCAAAGCCCAAAACCCTAGCCGTCAGCCCGGACCCTATCCCCCAGCCCAAACACCTTATTAGCTTACAGTCTTAACTCTTAACTATATAGTCCAATTGTTCCCGTTCACCCACAATTTATTAACCGTAAAGTGCTCTGGAAGGGCATTTTGCAACAAGCCCCGCCCACGCCCCGCCCACCCATTCACCCCCCTTATCCCTTATCAGCTAGGTAAAATGAAACTTGGAATGACATTTAAACGTGGTAAAATGACCTATGTATATTCTTTTTTGTTATAAAGTTCACCATTTTAAACTCAATATGAATACATGGTTAAAAATGTTGGCGGGTAAGCAAAATCTGCCCCCCCCCCCCTTCTCAGGCCCTCCCTCTTCAATC
The DNA here is from genome assembly GCA_037783415.1 of Leptasterias polaris. Lineage (NCBI taxonomy): Eukaryota > Metazoa > Echinodermata > Asteroidea > Forcipulatida > Asteriidae > Leptasterias > Leptasterias polaris. The sequence continues at coordinate 407,228 of JAZGTN010000188.1, forward strand.
CCCTTTCCCTTTTACAGCTTCCACATTAGTTAACCCCCTCTTGTCAACTATTAAAAATAATTGTAAGGCGTTTAGAATCGTATAACTAAAAAAAAAAGAGATACGTTTATAACTTGTTGAGTGACTAGGATTTGGATATAACAATTACTGACTTGTGTAATGCAGGTTTTTCTTATCGCATTGCTTAGAGTACATGTAAATGCTCAAACATGTTTGACCTTGTTGTAGACGAACGCAATAACATTTCCAATTAATTTTTTCAGATATCAAGTCAGTGACTTATTTTCAACAATTTAAGCATACTTTTTTAACCATAAAGAATAATTAAGTGCCCTTATAGGGCGCACCACACCAAATAAGCCAGAATTAATGCGCCAAGCTACTTATCATAATTTGTAAACCCACAACTTATTTTTAATTACAACGTTTTGGGGGTCATGCAATTAATAGATTGTGTAAATATAATAATCTATCACAACCTGGGGGTTCTGTGCTTCAACTTTTGAGGAGACTTGATAAATTTAGGCGTTAAAGTTGGCCCTATTTGACCGGGTAAGTGGAGAAGTGCTTCACGAAAACTGGCAGCAAGTCGGTTTTGGAAAAATACAAATTTTCGCGGTTTTTTCTTCTGGGGTAGTTAGCAAAAATTCCAAACGGCTGACCTGGCAAAAATTGAAAAGAATTCTGAAGTTCAGTCGTCCGAAAATATGTTTGATTGGTTTTCAAGAGGCTGAGAGACTTTCACGATTTTTTGAGTATTTTTGAATATTTATCATTTAGCATTGGTTCCTATGGGAGTTTATTTAGTGTGGTGCGCCCTATATATACAACATGGCGGCGCCCGTGCAGCCATGTTTGTGTTCTGTTTACATTTATGTAGGCTTGAAACAACGACAGTAATGAGTTGTGTGGGGGCATTGTTTGTCACTTTGTTGCTGTTTTTACATTGGATACATCATTTCTTTGACTGTAAACTGTTAGTATAGCAATAATGTTTCTATTTCCTCAAATTACAATACATTTATTAACCGAGAATAATTCAACGTTTCACACTCAAAGAGGGGTTTGCTTTCTAAACCTGCATGGTTAAACTATGAAAAGTAATAAGTATGAGACTGACGGTTTTAGTCACATTCAAAGAATCATGAGCCAACGTGGCTGGTTGAATATGAAAAAGGAGAGAAAAACCACCAACAGACTATTTGAAGAGGAGTAGGGGAGGTGGTGGATATGTCATCATATATGTCAAGTTTCCGGAAGGTGAATGCACTCTGATGCGTGTGAAACCCTAGGCCTAGCCCCCAACCAGCAGCCTAAACCCTACACTATACTGTACAACCCTCGGCAAAAACCGTAGCCGTCAGCCCAAACCCCAGCCCCCAGCCCAAACCCTACACCCATGCCGAATCATAGCCCCCAGCCCTAACCCTAGCCCCTAGCCGAAATCATAGCCCCAGCCCAAACCCTAACCCCCAGCCGAGCCTACCCCCAAAGCCCAAAACCCTAGCCGTCAGCCCGGACCCTATCCCCCAGCCCAAACACCTTATTAGCTTACAGTCTTAACTCTTAACTATATAGTCCAATTGTTCCCGTTCACCCACAATTTATTAACCGTAAAGTGCTCTGGAAGGGCATTTTGCAACAAGCCCCGCCCACGCCCCGCCCACCCATTCACCCCCCTTATCCCTTATCAGCTAGGTAAAATGAAACTTGGAATGACATTTAAACGTGGTAAAATGACCTATGTATATTCTTTTTTGTTATAAAGTTCACCATTTTAAACTCAATATGAATACATGGTTAAAAATGTTGGCGGGTAAGCAAAATCTGCCCCCCCCCCTTCTCAGGCCCTCCCTCTTCAATCCCCTTTCCCTTTTACAGCTTCCACATTAGTTAACCCCCTCTTGTCAACTATTAAAAATAATTGTAAGGCGTTTAGAATCGTATAACTAAAAAAAAAAGAGATACGTTTATAACTTGTTGAGTGACTAGGATTTGGATATAACAATTACTGACTTGTGTAATGCAGGTTTTTCTTATCGCATTGCTTAGAGTACATGTAAATGCTCAAACATGTTTGACCTTGTTGTAGACGAACGCAATAACATTTCCAATTAATTTTTTCAGATATCAAGTCAGTGACTTATTTTCAACAATTTAAGCATACTTTTTTAACCATAAAGAATAATTAAGTGCCCTTATAGGGCGCACCACACCAAATAAGCCAGAATTAATGCGCCAAGCTACTTATCATAATTTGTAAACCCACAACTTATTTTTAATTACAACGTTTTGGGGGTCATGCAATTAATAGATTGTGTAAATATAATAATCTATCACAACCTGGGGGTTCTGTGCTTCAACTTTTGAGGAGACTTGATAAATTTAGGCGTTAAAGTTGGCCCTATTTGACCGGGTAAGTGGAGAAGTGCTTCACGAAAACTGGCAGCAAGTCGGTTTTGGAAAAATACAAATTTTCGCGGTTTTTTCTTCTGGGGTAGTTAGCAAAAATTCCAAACGGCTGACCTGGCAAAAATTGAAAAGAATTCTGAAGTTCAGTCGTCCGAAAATATGTTTGATTGGTTTTCAAGAGGCTGAGAGACTTTCACGATTTTTTGAGTATTTTTGAATATTTATCATTTAGCATTGGTTCCTATGGGAGTTTATTTAGTGTGGTGCGCCCTATATATACAACATGGCGGCGCCCGTGCAGCCATGTTTGTGTTCTGTTTACATTTATGTAGGCTTGAAACAACGACAGTAATGAGTTGTGTGGGGGCATTGTTTGTCACTTTGTTGCTGTTTTTACATTGGATACATCATTTCTTTGACTGTAAACTGTTAGTATAGCAATAATGTTTCTATTTCCTCAAATTACAATACATTTATTAACCGAGAATAATTCAACGTTTCACACTCAAAGAGGGGTTTGCTTTCTAAACCTGCATGGTTAAACTATGAAAAGTAATAAGTATGAGACTGACGGTTTTAGTCACATTCAAAGAATCATGAGCCAACGTGGCTGGTTGAATATGAAAAAGGAGAGAAAAACCACCAACAGACTATTTGAAGAGGAGTAGGGGAGGTGGTGGATATGTCATCATATATGTCAAGTTTCCGGAAGGTGAATGCACTCTGATGCGTGTGAAACCCTAGGCCTAGCCCCCAACCAGCAGCCTAAACCCTACACTATATACTGTACAACCCTCGGCAAAAACCGTAGCCGTCAGCCCAAACCCCAGCCCCCAGCCCAAACCCTACACCCATGCCGAATCATAGCCCCCAGCCCTAACCCTAGCCCCTAGCCGAAATCATAGCCCCAGCCCAAACCCTAACCCCCAGCCGAGCCTACCCCCAAAGCCCAAAACCCTAGCCGTCAGCCCGGACCCTATCCCCCAGCCCAAACACCTTATTAGCTTACAGTCTTAACTCTTAACTATATAGTCCAATTGTTCCCGTTCACCCACAATTTATTAACCGTAAAGTGCTCTGGAAGGGCATTTTGCAACAAGCCCCGCCCACGCCCCGCCCACCCATTCACCCCCCTTATCCCTTATCAGCTAGGTAAAATGAAACTTGGAATGACATTTAAACGTGGTAAAATGACCTATGTATATTCTTTTTTGTTATAAAGTTCACCATTTTAAACTCAATATGAATACATGGTTAAAAATGTTGGCGGGTAAGCAAAATCTGCCCCCCCCCCCCTTCTCAGGCCCTCCCTCTTCAATCCCCTTTCCCTTTTACAGCTTCCACATTAGTTAACCCCCTCTTGTCAACTATTAAAAATAATTGTAAGGCGTTTAGAATCGTATAACTAAAAAAAAAAGAGATACGTTTATAACTTGTTGAGTGACTAGGATTTGGATATAACAATTACTGACTTGTGTAATGCAGGTTTTTCTTATCGCATTGCTTAGAGTACATGTAAATGCTCAAACATGTTTGACCTTGTTGTAGACGAACGCAATAACATTTCCAATTAATTTTTTCAGATATCAAGTCAGTGACTTATTTTCAACAATTTAAGCATACTTTTTTAACCATAAAGAATAATTAAGTGCCCTTATAGGGCGCACCACACCAAATAAGCCAGAATTAATGCGCCAAGCTACTTATCATAATTTGTAAACCCACAACTTATTTTTAATTACAACGTTTTGGGGGTCATGCAATTAATAGATTGTGTAAATATAATAATCTATCACAACCTGGGGGTTCTGTGCTTCAACTTTTGAGGAGACTTGATAAATTTAGGCGTTAAAGTTGGCCCTATTTGACCGGGTAAGTGGAGAAGTGCTTCACGAAAACTGGCAGCAAGTCGGTTTTGGAAAAATACAAATTTTCGCGGTTTTTTCTTCTGGGGTAGTTAGCAAAAATTCCAAACGGCTGACCTGGCAAAAATTGAAAAGAATTCTGAAGTTCAGTCGTCCGAAAATATGTTTGATTGGTTTTCAAGAGGCTGAGAGACTTTCACGATTTTTTGAGTATTTTTGAATATTTATCATTTAGCATTGGTTCCTATGGGAGTTTATTTAGTGTGGTGCGCCCTATATATACAACATGGCGGCGCCCGTGCAGCCATGTTTGTGTTCTGTTTACATTTATGTAGGCTTGACACAACGACAGTAATGAGTTGTGTGGGGGCATTGTTTGTCACTTTGTTGCTGTTTTTACATTGGATACATCATTTCTTTGACTGTAAACTGTTAGTATAGCAATAATGTTTCTATTTCCTCAAATTACAATACATTTATTAACCGAGAATAATTCAACGTTTCACACTCAAAGAGGGGTTTGCTTTCTAAACCTGCATGGTTAAACTATGAAAAGTAATAAGTATGAGACTGACGGTTTTAGTCACATTCAAAGAATCATGAGCCAACGTGGCTGGTTGAATATGAAAAAGGAGAGAAAAACCACCAACAGACTATTTGAAGAGGAGTAGGGGAGGTGGTGGATATGTCATCATATATGTCAAGTTTCCGGAAGGTGAATGCACTCTGATGCGTGTGAAACCCTAGGCCTAGCCCCCAACCAGCAGCCTAAACCCTACACTATACTGTACAACCCTCGGCAAAAACCGTAGCCGTCAGCCCAAACCCCAGCCCCCAGCCCAAACCCTACACCCATGCCGAATCATAGCCCCCAGCCCTAACCCTAGCCCCTAGCCGAAATCATAGCCCCAGCCCAAACCCTAACCCCCAGCCGAGCCTACCCCCAAAGCCCAAAACCCTAGCCGTCAGCCCGGACCCTATCCCCCAGCCCAAACACCTTATTAGCTTACAGTCTTAACTCTTAACTATATAGTCCAATTGTTCCCGTTCACCCACAATTTATTAACCGTAAAGTGCTCTGGAAGGGCATTTTGCAACAAGCCCCGCCCACGCCCCGCCCACCCATTCACCCCCCTTATCCCTTATCAGCTAGGTAAAATGAAACTTGGAATGACATTTAAACGTGGTAAAATGACCTATGTATATTCTTTTTTGTTATAAAGTTCACCATTTTAAACTCAATATGAATACATGGTTAAAAATGTTGGCGGGTAAGCAAAATCTGCCCCCCCCCCCCTTCTCAGGCCCTCCCTCTTCAATCCCCTTTCCCTTTTACAGCTTCCACATTAGTTAACCCCCTCTTGTCAACTATTAAAAATAATTGTAAGGCGTTTAGAATCGTATAACTAAAAAAAAAAGGGATACGTTTATAACTTGTTGAGTGACTAGGATTTGGATATAACAATTACTGACTTGTGTAATGCAGGTTTTTCTTATCGCATTGCTTAGAGTACATGTAAATGCTCAAACATGTTTGACCTTGTTGTAGACGAACGCAATAACATTTCCAATAAATTTTTTCAGATATCAAGTCAGTGACTTATTTTCAACAATTTAAGCATACTTTTTTAACCATAAAGAATAATTAAGTGCCCTTATATATACAACATGGCGGCGCCCGTGCAGCCATGTTTGTGTTCTGTTTACATTTATGTAGGCTTGAAACAACGACAGTAATGAGTTGTGTGGGGGCATTGTTTGTCACTTTGTTGCTGTTTTTACATTGGATACATCATTTCTTTGACTGTAAACTGTTAGTATAGCAATAATGTTTCTATTTCCTCAAATTACAATACATTTATTAACCGAGAATAATTCAACGTTTCACACTCAAAGAGGGGTTTGCTTTCTAAACCTGCATGGTTAAACTATGAAAAGTAATAAGTATGAGACTGACGGTTTTAGTCACATTCAAAGAATCATGAGCCAACGTGGCTGGTTGAATATGAAAAAGGAGAGAAAAACCACCAACAGACTATTTGAAGAGGAGTAGGGGAGGTGGTGGATATGTCATCATATATGTCAAGTTTCCGGAAGGTGAATGCACTCTGATGCGTGTGAAACCCTAGGCCTAGCCCCCAACCAGCAGCCTAAACCCTACACTATACTGTACAACCCTCGGCAAAAACCGTAGCCGTCAGCCCAAACCCCAGCCCCCAGCCCAAACCCTACACCCATGCCGAATCATAGCCCCCAGCCCTAACCCTAGCCCCTAGCCGAAATCATAGCCCCAGCCCAAACCCTAACCCCCAGCCGAGCCTACCCCCAAAGCCCAAAACCCTAGCCGTCAGCCCGGACCCTATCCCCCAGCCCAAACACCTTATTAGCTTACAGTCTTAACTCTTAACTATATAGTCCAATTGTTCCCGTTCACCCACAATTTATTAACCGTAAAGTGCTCTGGAAGGGCATTTTGCAACAAGCCCCGCCCACGCCCCGCCCACCCATTCACCCCCCTTATCCCTTATCAGCTAGGTAAAATGAAACTTGGAATGACATTTAAACGTGGTAAAATGACCTATGTATATTCTTTTTTGTTATAAAGTTCACCATTTTAAACTCAATATGAATACATGGTTAAAAATGTTGGCGGGTAAGCAAAATCTGCCCCCCCCCCCTTCTCAGGCCCTCCCTCTTCAATCCCCTTTCCCTTTTACAGCTTCCACATTAGTTAACCCCCTCTTGTCAACTATTAAAAATAATTGTAAGGCGTTTAGAATCGTATAACTAAAAAAAAAAGAGATACGTTTATAACTTGTTGAGTGACTAGGATTTGGATATAACAATTACTGACTTGTGTAATGCAGGTTTTTCTTATCGCATTGCTTAGAGTACATGTAAATGCTCAAACATGTTTGACCTTGTTGTAGACGAACGCAATAACATTTCCAATTAATTTTTTCAGATATCAAGTCAGTGACTTATTTTCAACAATTTAAGCATACTTTTTTAACCATAAAGAATAATTAAGTGCCCTTATAGGGCGCACCACACCAAATAAGCCAGAATTAATGCGCCAAGCTACTTATCATAATTTGTAAACCCACAACTTATTTTTAATTACAACGTTTTGGGGGTCATGCAATTAATAGATTGTGTAAATATAATAATCTATCACAACCTGGGGGTTCTGTGCTTCAACTTTTGAGGAGACTTGATAAATTTAGGCGTTAAAGTTGGCCCTATTTGACCGGGTAAGTGGAGAAGTGCTTCACGAAAACTGGCAGCAAGTCGGTTTTGGAAAAATACAAATTTTCGCGGTTTTTTCTTCTGGGGTAGTTAGCAAAAATTCCAAACGGCTGACCTGGCAAAAATTGAAAAGTATTCTGAAGTTCAGTCGTCCGAAAATATGTTTGATTGGTTTTCAAGAGGCTGAGAGACTTTCACGATTTTTTGAGTATTTTTGAATATTTATCATTTAGCATTGGTTCCTATGGGAGTTTATTTAGTGTGGTGCGCCCATATCAAAAGTATCTATGCAGACTGCCTCTGTGTTAGACTTGTAGACAAGTCGTTAAATGTCTGTCGCGGTGATAGCGGAACGGCTTTCTCGCAATATCCCGCGAGAGGGCTGCTCTGTGCGAGATTACTGCTCTCAAGACTGGTCACATTTACCGACTTGTGAAACCCGCTGGCGGTTTGTGCACGGCCTATGGCCACTTCAGCCGATTTCGTACAGACGCATCTGATTGGTCAATTTCGTTATATCTATGAATATTCAAACTGTAGATGAATATTAAACATCAAATCCTGTACTGGATGGAGTTTTATGTTGCTTTGATGCTTTGATCATGCACGATCAAAACCAAACACTGAGTGGTGAGAGTGATTGTGTTCATGAATATTTTGACGCAAGAAAATACGTATTCAAATTATGGGTACAACTTCACTAAAACTTGTAAATAATTACAAAAAATCGAACGTAAGATTTTATTTCAGAGAGTCCGAGCAACGGAAGCGTGTGACAGTGTACAGCGTGTGGGGAGACGTACGTAACACACGGGGCAAATCGTGTAGCTGCATGCATGCCATGACGCGCAGAGTTTCTCTCGGCGGGGCTCAGCACGACGGAAACCCCCTATACCCTAGCCATGCCAAGAGATAGCTGTACATGGAAGCTCATGAACATGTGGGAGGGGTAGGGAGCCAGACCACCAACTACCTTGTCATTGCGAGTTTGTTAGTCGGTAAACCTCGCTGATCGAATCCGCTTTTTAAAATCGTTACGTTTCAATGTTCGGTGTACGTTCCTTCCCCCGATTTGGAAATTAAATAAGATTTATGTCAATAAATAGGAATACCACTCTTATATTGACGGTGCAATTAAGTTAAACAATTTGTGAGACAAAAACGATCAACCCCCCCCCCAAAAAAAAAAAAAAACACACACAAAAAACCAGAGCCCCTGAAGGAACAGGTGAAAAATAAATTACAAATTAAAATGTTAAGAAAAAAAAATCTCACTCTGAATTTTTTTCCATCTCTCGACACACAAAATTCCAACAAAGTCATTTCGTTTCCTCAAAATATTATTCAATCAAAATATTATAATTTTGTCACATAAAATTATTTTTTTTTAAATTTGTAAACAAAATTGTGTTTTTCTAGGTAGCAAAATAAATTTTTCCTAGAAAATACGTTTTTGTTCCCTCGAAATACGATTTTGTTACCCAGAAATACGCGTTTGTTCCCTGAAAGATACGCATTCGTTTCCTCGAAATATGATTTTGTTAGCACAAAATATAATTTTGTTCGCTCAAAATATGCTTTCGTTCAATAAAAATGAATTTTTTCCACCGAAAGGAGATTTCTTTCCCTAAAAACAAGCTTTCGTTTCATCAAAATACGACTTTGAATTAGTTGCCCGAAATATACTTTCATTCGTCCGAAATATGCTTTCGTTCCCTAAATATACGCTCCCGTTCCTTCGCAATGAGATTTTGTTACCAAAAATTCCTCTTTCGTTCCGTTAAAATAGCTTTCGAAGCCCTGAAGTCCAATCACACAAATTTGTTAAATTCCGTTGTGAGGGGCGACTATGAGAGGGGAGACTATGAGAGGGGACGAGTTTGTTGTCAGGGGGCGACTTTGCTAGGGGCGAATTTGTAGTTGGTGACTTTGTACATGTTCTTTTTTTAAATTGGCGACTTTGCTAGGGGGCGAGTTGACTGGTTTCCGTGTCCGTTGTTTATACACACTTAATACACACAATCACTGTAGAACACATCGGGTTAAATGATTGGAGCGTATCAGTAACCTATTCACGGTAGGCATATTTATTTTTATGAGGCAAAACACACATCTTAAACAATTATTATAATAATGCAGTTTAAGATAAGTTTACTTTATTTCTTTAGTTACTAAACTAATGAAGGAGTTAACACCCACAAAACACACCCACAGATGTCTCAAGCGCAAGCATTCAGTACATTTACAGTAATTAAAATTAGTACTACCCTCAGATAAAATGGACTCGTCTTCATGATCGTCGCTACAGCAACCGTAATGTACACTGTGACGTCCTTACATGAATAAATGAATATGTACCGCCGGCGGGTTTCACAAGTCGTTAATGACGAAGAGTCAGCAGCCAGCAACTTCGCGCGAGAGCAGTGATCTCGCGAGAGCATTCTTTATTAGGCTACAAACACCACACGCGACTCGACTCACCGCGACCATCATTAACGACTTGTCAACAAGTCTACCTCTGTGTGCGCGCGTACGACAGACACACAAAGTACGCACGCCTCACACACACACAAGCCCTGTAAGATTGCATGGTGATCATCACAAACTTGAAAGAAAGTATCGATACAACAAAAGCAAGGTAACTTAAGGTAAGAAAACAACATTGATTCAAACGAAGGAATGTTAAGGACTTTGGGTGTTTAACAGTACTCAATCAAAGAAGAATTCAGACTATAAAAGCATGAAATAGGGGTGGTTCAGTACTTCTATCTAGAAACTATATAAGGCTCCCCCTCCCCCGTGAGCCATAGACTAGATATAGGGGTCTAACATTTTGAACCTCCGTAATGCTATACGTTTTCAAAATGGTCGTTGATAGGTGAACATTTTACGGTGGTTTGCCATCAATATCTGCAGTTTCCTTTGCACTTCACAACGCAAACTTTCCCCATACACATAATATACATTCATAATGAATGCATTTCCTTTTTGTTGAGTTATGTTCAAAAACATCTTCAAAAAACGAAATTTACCACGCAATACTCACGGTTGTTTTTCCCTCATCGCGGCACTCGCGCGGCGTTTGCGATTTGCGCAAAAAAAATAAGACTGCGCGGTGTGCGCGGAGCCTTCCAATTGGCTTCCGGCGCACACCGCTCTGTCTTTTGGCTCCGCGCAAACCGCGCAGTCTTATTTTTTGCGCAATGTTACACTTTTAATTATACAATTTTGACACCATGCGTGTTTAGAATGTTGATATAAAGGACTTGTAAGTTAGTATTATATATATTCCTGTTGATTTTAGTAAAGTTAGTATTATTGCTCAATAATTGCTCAATAATTAGTTTGCAGCCCTATAATTAATAAAGATTGCACAATTTAAATACATTAAATTAATTATATTATATTACTGAGGTTTAATTTGTAGCGATCTTTAAGAAAGATTGCACAACTTAAAAATTACTTTAATTGGTTATTTCTAAAATAATTTACTGTGTCTTCCTTTATACTTATTAAATTTTGGTCGCAATCTACTGTTTGACATCAATTATGTCACTGCCATGGTACTGAGAGTAAGTTGGCTTAAAAGCCCTGCACATCTCACCCTCTCACCACGTGGAAAAGTTTGGGTCCACCGCCACCAACTTGTCCGCCGTGCATCGCCTTCCCAGTGGAAAAAAAACACACCGCTCTGGCAATCCTGCCAGCCACTGGCAATAGCTCCAGAGAGATTACGTTTTCAATTTTCTTATGTTATTATAGGCACACGACCCATTGTCTTGCCAGCGATGTCCCTCATCTCACCGTCTGTCGTCGAGGTCGGCTTTTACAACTCCGCCCCGACTTGGGGCCAGTAATTGTAGGCAGTATTATTTTTGGGGGAAACAATAAAAATACAAAGTTAACACATTTAAAGTTGGATTGGAAATATAACTGATTAATAATAACACTAACAAGTAACAGTACAGTATCCTACATGTGGAAATTTCAATAACTTACATCAACGATAAGATTTTTGCCCCTGTTTTCTTATGCCGACGATGTTCTGCCTTGCCCTTGTCAATGTATTTTTCACATTTTTTCTTGCGTTTGGCGTTGGACATGCTTGGCCTAATCTTACCAAATTTGTCATACATTTACTTAGGTTCCCTGCTTTAATATGAAATACTCTTCTATACAAAATTAAATATCCAAAATACTTAAGAAAGGAGCAAAGTTACTAAACTAGTTATAATTTATAGGCAATTTCAAGTTTCCCGCCATCTGTGTATGTTTGGCGAAGTTTATGAATGGAAAGGCACGTCAAAACATTACAAAATTTAACTTAATAAAATATATATTTTATTTTATTTTTTACATTAGAAAATAATCAAATATAATAAATAATATAAGTATGATATTTTAATGACTCTAAACATTGTTAATTTGTTTATTTTAATTGTTATTAAACTTGCATAAATTAATAATACTGGGCGAGGATATAATCTGACACAGTAAAATGGCGTCGCGGTTTTTCTGACCGGTAAGTGTGGAGTGATGATTTTCAAAAGCCATTTGCGCAAAAATGCACAGATAACTTTTTGATTTGCACAGATAGAAAGTTGGGTAAGGAACTGTACGACACTATTATATGATTTTAACTATTCCAACAAAGCTTTTTTCGATTCCCTTTTTGCGTTTGAAAGCAAGAGTTGCAGTATAGTGAAACTTTAGAGTAGTGCAATTCGTCAACGTTGCGCGATTCTGATACTCAACGTTGCACAATACTGCAACGTTGCATTATTTGCACTTTGCGCGGACTGAAATTGACGGGTCAGTCAACTCGACTGGTCAGACAGCTCGACAGCTCTGAGCTGGAGCTTGACAAGGCTTCAGTGAAACAACAACTTGACGGAGTGCCAAGGTCGACAAGTGTCTTAATTTCTTTCAATTTTTCTTCAAAAACTACAAAATAGGCCAAATCTGATAAAATTAACAATAGTTGCTCTGCAGCACCAAACCAAACTTCGCTTGTTTGTGTTGCGTACAGAATCATGAATGGTGTAATGCCCCCGCCTTAATTTTTGTTAAACCCTCTTGAAAGAACGCATGTTGACGCATGGAGGCGCAACGTCTCTTGTCCGGTCAATATCCAGTCAATGAGAGCTGCCCAGTCAGTGGAGCATATTATTTGAAGGGTCTGCAAATCCGTAGAATATACTCCATGACTAGACCCAGTAACTGGGGCGCTGTACTTGTTTTTTCGAGAATTTGACATCTGCGGTCGTACATACTAGCGCCCAAGAGGATTATCGTATGGTCAAACATCACGATCCACCTTTCGCTTTTCGCTTGTATCGACGGGTGCCCTGACTCAACCGCGTAGTCGTAACGGTTGAGAAAGGGCACCAATCTAAAGTTTGACGGGTGCCCTTTCTCAAACGCGTAGTCGTCACAGTTAAGAAAGGGCACATGTCAAATTTTAGACGGGTTTCCTGCCTCAACCGTTACGACTACGTGGTTGAGGCAGGGCACCCGTCGATACAAGCGAGAGGTCGATCGTGATGTTTGACCATACGATAATCCTCTGGGGCGCTAGTATGACCGCAGATGTCAAAATTTCGAAAAAACAAGTACAGCGCCCCAGTTACTGGGTCTACTCCATGACCATCGATGCAAAACGGAAGGTCAGGCGCTATCCATTCTGGCCATTGGTTAAGATTTTTAGCCGAGAATTTCTCTTTTTTTAAGAAACTTGTCTGACACAACTGTGCTTACAATACATATTTACCGACAACATCTCCTGCGTACCTCGTGTACATGTACCTCAGGTGTTAATTACGGTTGTTTTGTGAATTCATTTCATTTCACTGGACACTGTAGTCGGTTGCATTATAAGTTATGATCTTGTTATAGGGCCTACATGTAGAAAGGGGTAGAAAGTCACAATTCTTACCAATGTTGACTGTTTAAATTCAGATGGTAGCCTATGTTGTGGACGAGTGGTTACTTAAGAGCACTGGAGAGTGAGACAAGCCCGGTTGGTTGTAGTCAGTAGAGTGTGGGTTCGAGTCCTGGTCATGACACTTGTGTCCTTGAGCAATTGTTGTCATACCCTAATTGCTTTGTCTTTCGGATACATGTATAATTGCACATTAAGACGTAGGCCCCGTATACTAGGATTGGTAGTGCACGTTAAAGAACCCAAAACACTTATCGTGGACGAGTAGTGGTTAACGTCAGTGTTTCTGGTTCACAAAGCAAGCTCAGGCTTACGAGCTACAGTGTTTGAGGCCACTTATGAGACTTTTTTTTTTTTCTCTACCACAATAATAATAACAACCACAAATATATTTTTTAATAACAATAATAATGTAATATTTTACTTTCCTTTTTTTGATAGAATGGCAAGGGCAGTGTTGGTGAAAGCATGTCGACTTTCTATTGCAAAGCATAGCTGTGTGAGGTATAGCACTGAGGCACAGGCAGTGATGAATGAAGCCATGAATGAGGTCATGACCTCTATACATGAAGCTGGTGAGAGCCTACCTCAGTGTGATCAATCCGAGTCACCACGCCATTTTTATTCCAGCACGTGCTGCTCTGGTATTGGTTCAGTAAAATGTGGCACATTTTAATTAGGCCTGTGGCTGATCCACTCTTAGTGCACGCTCAATGTGGTAGCCTGCAAAAGAGGCTTCAAGTCAAAAGGCAACTGGTCCCCTCTCATTCTTATTTGATCTTGTGACATGTCTAATTGTATAGCTAGTTAAGGGTTACCGTGAAAAAAATGATTCATTTGAAATGGAATTTTGTCAAAAAACTTGCATTTAGACATGTGCAAACTAAGTTTCTATAAGCGTCAATACAAACACTCAAATTTTTTAACAAGCATCAGTTTTGGGAACCAATCAGCGTTGTTTTTCAGCACAGTCCTTACCGGGGGTTAGTGATCAGACGCTGCCCATGGTAGCAAAGCTGTGTAAGTGCTCCCTCTGAAAGCTTGATGATTAAAAGTTCACAAGGTACCAATCCTGCAGAGAAATACATCTATCTGGGAAAAACTGTGAACAATCATGAAAATATCTCCATCAAGACCCTTTTTTTGTCCAAGGCACTTTCTGCAGACATGCATGCTTCAATCACAGTTGCCAGGCACCAGCTGCTGGAATCCCATGTTCAGAAAAAAAAAATAATAATTCAACCTCGGACAACGAAGCTCGCTTCCCACTTTGAAGGGAGGCCTGGGAGGGTATACACTTGGCTGGTAATTACTCCATAACTAAGTGTCATAAAAACTTACTTGATAAAGAGCACTGGAGAGCTGTTAATATTATAAAACCTTGTTAGAAACGACGTCCTTTGAAGTAATGTAGTTTTAGAGAAAAAAGGAAAATTTTCACCCCAAAATTTGAATCTGAGAAAGGCTTCAGGCATAGCCTTTCTCAGGCATCTGAAAGCACACAATTCTATGCAACAAGGGTGTTTTTTTCTTTCATTTTTTTTCTGGCAAAATTCGATGACCATTTGAGCCCAAATTTTCACAGGTTTGTTGTTTTCATCATATGTTGGGATACACCAAGAGAGGATACTGGTCTTTGACAATTACCAAGATGTTGATTTGCGCTGGAATTCCAGTACAAATTGCAACCGGGAATAGGATATTTGAATATTTGGGCTCTTTACTGAGTGGAATATTTTACTCAATGTCCAACCATACATGTAGATGGGCTTTATTATAGACTGTTATTATGACATAATGACAGTGTTGGGATGTTTGGGTCGTCTGGTTTGTTGTTTGCTCACTTCTGACTAAATACTAATTTGCAAGATGATTTAACACTGCGACCTACAACCTGGGACTGGACAGCGAGGTACTCATGCAGTACACTGGGACTGGCATGAATGAGTCTCAGTCATGTAGCCCGGAACATTTTTTTCGTGAATAGTTTCACCTGCCTTGGACAAGACTATAAAGACCCCATATAGACACTAACAAAATCAAGATGAGCCCCATGAATGAACGTGTACACCGTTTCAGACACTTTTAGTTTTGTGGTATTTTCGTGAAAATGATTTTTAATGCAAAGTACGCTTTCCATTGACCCCAGGCACTGCCTATGAATTTCACATGTTATTGTGCAGGTACATTTAAGCCAGAACGTGTCATAGTAACAAGGCAGGCAGCATCAATCAGAGTAGCTGGGAACTCTAATGACATCCTGAACTTTTGCGCCAACAACTATCTTGGTCTGTCTGTGAGTACCGTTTTCTTTTCTCTTGTGATTCTAAGCCTTTGAATATGATTTGAAGCTTTGCATATTATGTAGATAGACTCAAGTTTGGGCCAAATTTCTTGGCACTGCTTTCTTAGCTCGTGCAGTTTCTTTGGTTACCTGGTTCTACCCGCTGGACCGGTTCCAAATTGACAACTGGACCTGTGTGCCAATTCTTTTGTGAAACCAGGTACCCGCTTTTGTCGGTTCCGACTTCAAAAGACGGAGTCCCAATCAAAAAGGCTCTCTGGAGCTGTTCCCAGGACTGAACCGACTATAAGTTGAGGCCTTACCTTGTAAGGATTGACCCCAAATGCCACGAATAATTAATAGAGCTGATCAGGAGTATCAAATATCGCATTGGACTGAATTATACTGTGAGTGTATACTACAGTTCCTCCACTAGCCCTATATATGACTCTTCCTCTGTGCTGTACACAGATACAGAGTCCTAGATATTAGGGCCAGTTTCTGGGGCAGAAAAATTTCAAAGCTTTTATAACTCAAATCTTACATGCAAGAAGCCACTTATTTTACCGGATTCACATTCCATGGCGGCATACATTTTTTCTGCGGTGGGTTTTGGTTGTCATATTTTTCTCATTAATCCGTCATTTTCATGAAATAATGCAGCTCTCAACGTAAACAAATTATGCAAACTTTAAACACAGTTTATTACGAAAAACAAAGACGGCGGCGATTGCGTGTGTTCGCGTGTCTGCGCGGGTGCTGACGCATACTGCACAATCGCGCCAAATTTGTATTGCACTTTTTGACTTTACAGCCAACGCAACGCGCGCCACGCATCCTGCGTCTTACACGTATGCACGACAGACAACATGGGTAATTTTTTACGTTGAGAGCTGCATTATTTCACGAAAATGACGGACTTATGAGGAATGTATGACGTCCAAAATCCACCACAGAAAAATGTTGCTGCCATTGAGTGTGAATCCGGTAAAATTACTGGCTTCGTGAAGGTAATATTTGAGTTATGAAGCTTTGAAAATTTTCCGCCCCAGAAAAGAACCCTGATATCCAGGACGTCACTGTAGTATAATACGAAAGTGAAAAGCCGCCAGGGCTAGTCCCTCGACATCACATAACACAGTGAGTATGCAGTAATTCTTACCTGGGAATCCTGGGTATGAGCACAGACATTTTATGTGCTTTACAGAAAGTTGTAAGAGCCGATTTTTATTTTATATTAAGCAGCACCATGAAATATGGCCTAGACATTGGAGCTTAGGTGTCGGGTCCAATCCCAGATGAGGCATGTTTGCCCATGGGCGAGACACTTGTCTGCTTATCATCACACATGAGTAAATCGGGACAGGTCTGGAAAGATAGTAGGCTGGTCTTTTGTTGTCAGGATTTGAATGGAGGCCATTGCAGCTGGCCTCCGTTGCCCTGGTCTTGGCCTTGCTTGGTGCCCCTTCAAAAGTTTCCCATAGACTTCAAGAGTTTAAAGTACTCTTTGCAAAATGAAAATAGCCTTGCCCTCTCAAAGATGAAATTCCAGGCCTGTTTTGGTGTGAAGTTAACCAACCTCTGCACTGTTTCTTCATACCCATAAGAAGATGAGATGTTTTCAGGAATGAGTTTCTCCCGATGAACACAAATAATATTTTAGACTTTGACAACTTTCACTTTGTACATGTCAAGTACACTTTGTACATGTAGCTTTACTTGTAAAAGCACACAAACAATCATGTGTACAATTTTTGTTACAAAGACATTATTATGAACAACAAAATAGTGCCTCTTTGCATATCTTTTACATACAGGCCTAATACTTGATGGAGGACACAGAGGACATGTAATTGCCTCTGTTGCCCCTGTTCATTGCCTTGGTGCCCCTTAAAGTTTTACAATAGAAGTTTACAATTTCCTCATAAAGGTGCCCTTTACAAAGAAAAAAATGCACAGGAAACTTGATTTATACATACTTTAGGATCCAATATCAGTCTGTCTTTAATCTGCTGTTCATAACAGGGACTGAATCAAGAAATATATTCATGATGCACTTACGCAACTTGTTGAGTATTGTTCAATGTTCTGTGTGATGCTTGTTTGAAATTGGAGCTCTTTTTGCAGTCACAAAAGTTGCATGTCTGATGTGAAGCCTGTTATAAATGCATGAGATTTAATCCTAGCAGTGTCCTGTAATGTACTGCCAAGAATTGTTTACTTTAAATTACTTCCTTTTTAGGTTGCAAATATATTTTGTAGAAATAATGACTGCAGTCAAGGCAATACATTAGTCTAAAGCTGGCTTTCTGAACTTTATTTTGGTCATACCTTGAACTTTCACAAAGATCATTTGAAGGTCACATGTTGTGTTGTTACCATGGTTACCACAACAAATGCAATATAAATAGGGCTGATATGATCATCCCTGCCAATACAAAGTCGGAAAGTTGGGCCAATTAAATCGATATAGGGCCTTACTACATGCACTTAGGTTAAATATTTTGCTAATTTGAGGCTTGGTATCTCCACAGAGTCATCCTGAAGTCGTGAATGCAGCCAAGAAGGCTCTGGATGATTACGGGTCTGGTCTGAGCTCATCCAGGTTTATCTGCGGCACACAGGTTAGAGAAATAGTCCATGTAAAATTGTTTGGCACAACTGAAAGTTGGGGTCATATAGATTGGTGAATACTCACAAAATTAACGGCCATAAAAGATTACTTGATAAGAAGCACTGCAGCTGTTGATAGTATGAAACTATTTTGAGATATTTTGAGATAGGATTTTGATAATTGTTCACCCCAAACAGAATATGAGAAACGATTCATTCATGAATAGTTTCTCAGGATTCTGAGGGTTGACTGAAAATTCAAAATTCTGTGGTGTTCTATGGCGAATGCTGCTGCCAGAGATGCGGTTTTCCCAGAGGGCATTATCTTAAATGAAAAAACAAATGAGAAAAAAACTAATAATAATAATAATAAAAAGTTCAAAGGGGGTTGCAACAAGTCTACTTTCAGTTGATTTATTCTTTATTGATAACAAACTTTGATATGGCATGATGATTGCCTAGGCAGTATTGGATAAGTCTCTCATAATTTGTGTATTGTCGTCTAAACAAACATTCAGCTGGAAACAACAAATGAATTAGATGATCCTAATAACATTGCAAAACTTTTTCAAATGGATGTTTGGAATTGTAAAGATGAAATTGTGAAGCACACAACAATTGAAGCATGATAAATGAATCACGATTAGTGGACACAAATTCAAGTTGCATTCACCGTTGTGGATAACAATATCTCCTAACCAACACAGACAGTGTTCTCCAACCTATAGAAAAGACGTGGCGCACCGCCACGCGGCGCGGGCCACGCTTTATAATTGCAGCCAAGCTTTAAAATGTTGCCGCCACGTTTACATTTTTTGACTCTGCATTGTAAATTTACAACAGAAATAGTTGAGAAACAAGAAAGACCACAGTACTTTTTATTAAAACCAAAGTTTCACGCCGTTCTCGCGGCCTACCTGTCTGCCTGTCATAAAGTTTCCAGCGTGGAACGACGTGTAAACATTGTGTAAACATTGTTATTTTCTCATTTACATCGTGTGTTTTGTTTCTTTTTTATTCTAATTAATTATTTGCCATTATAATAATAACAAAGACCCTATTTAGTTATATAATACTAATAATAATAATGCGACAGCCAGAATATCCATTTCAAGTCGTGTTGGACAAGGCAGCAATTAGCCAAAACGGGCTTGGATATTTTGTATCATATTATTCAAACTGTTTCGGTTTGATTTAACTTTTCGAATTACAGCAACAGAGACCCTCTACACCCGTGGCACACCAACCGACAAATAATTTATTTTTTGACTCAACTCAGACGCGTACATTCTGCTGCTAGACTGTGTAGCAAACTGGCCTTGCGAAAAGTGATGTGTGATGCCGGAGCGATTCTGTGCAGCTGCTATTGTATAATGTAATGAAACTTATGGTTACGGACCCCAGCCAATGGGAGCGAGGTATGCAAATTTTGGCCTTTACCGCGTAGGGAAAAAAAATTTCGCCCCCCGCTGCATGGCAAACTATTTTAGTCTGGTTCTGATTATTTTGTCGTATCGACATTAGGTGTGATCGTCTGGTAACCAGATGCATCCCTCGTTCCGTGAAAAGTGGTAGCTGGCAGGCTCTAGCAGGCATGAGAATTCCCCGCCGTTCGGCGGTTTTCCGCTTTTTGGAGGCCAAAATATGACCTCTCCGAGTTCATTGTGAATCCGGTTTAAAATTTGGGGGTAGGGGTTACACGATTACATGGTTAACCGACCGATCATCGGGCCCACTTTTACATTAATAAACGTAAAAAGGTTCACTCGAAAGTGCCGCGAAAGGCTGACCAAATAGCGATCACGATGTACACGATGTGCCCCAAATCGTCCGCTTGCGTCTTCAGTTTGAGTCCCCTTTCATTTTATCTGTGGAGCGCAATAAACAGATTTGCACAACGAATTGGACAAACTTTTGCGCAATTTTCAGTTTGCGCTATGCAGAGTCAGCAGCTCCGTTTGCCTAATGAGCATAAGTTTGCGCAATATCCAAATAGCGCACTGTCGTGTAGACACGTGTGCGCAGTGCTTTGCATTGTGGGTATTTTCCGCTGGGTACTTCAAGAAACACGACGCGTCGCGACGCGACGTCCGTGGATCACAAAACTATGAGACCCAAATCACGCAGATATCAGTAAACTTGTCCCGGATGTGTTCTGGTTTTCTAGTTCAATTTTGTTACAAAACATGTTAGTTTGGTCAAAGTCTGACATTTGGTCCATAATACATGTATCTTAATTTATAAACAAAAATAATATTATACACTATTTTTATTTGTATTTTATTTTTTTGCCGAAAAAAAAGTTTAGGGTCAAGGTTTCTTTTTGCAGTTTGAAATTTCCATCTTCATAATGCTTTTATTCGGGGAACTTATTAACTGTTTTACTTTGGAACAAAAAAGTGCATACATGTAGCTTCAAACAATTTACTGCTTAAAAAAAAAGTTTTATTTTTTTATTTGAGCTTATTACTATATTAGTAACACGGAATTACAAGGTAAGAAAAAGAAATGCGGTCGGGCTACCGGACACATTGAAGAATGAATATCTATTATTCATTGGTTTTTATTTCAAGTAAGTGTTTAGAAAACCAGTATTGTACTTTGTGTTCTTAAAAACTTTAAAAAAAATTCCTCAAAAAAGTCTGAGGAAAGTGGCCAGGATTCACCTTAGAATGCACCACAGAGCATCTATGATAAAAAAAAATTCCCAGGGCCCCCTCGCGGTTTTCACCACACCCAGCACCAACCTTTATTTTTCAAAGTTGGAGAACACTGCAACATGACCAATATAGCAATCTGTCAGGAGACACAGTTTCTGAGAAAAGTCAGACACTTTGGTCTAGAGGATACATGATCTTTGGGGTGGGAGGGGAGCGGGAGACAGAATCTCCTGCCACATAGCAACTTACTTAGCATATGACTTACATGTATTGTATCATCATGATTGCCACTACCAGTTTTACCGTTATTACTCCATCTTGAAACATTGTACTCTTTCTCATGATATCCACAAAGATCTTGAAGCGAAGTTGGCTCGGTTTCACAACCGGGAGGAGGCCATATTGTATGCTAGTTGCTTTGACGCCAATGGGGTGGGAGGCATGGGCGTCAATCCGTCTCGAAATGTGGGGGGGGGACAGCATGCTCATTTACGGCGTGGGGTCCAGGGGCCTGCTGAAGGGCACCTGGTGGGGTCCAGGGGCGAAGCCCTTGGCGGGGGTTCATGGGGCTCCGCCCCCTGAAGCTGGAGGGTTTTAGTTTGTCTGAATTGCCTAGACAGGCTCTCCTTGCTATAAATATTTAGACTTGGTTCAGAGAAAGAACAAATGCCCAACATACACGATATATTAATCTTATACATGTATACTTGAATCACACACAAACTTTTAATCTTCGACAATCTCCATCCCACCCCGCCCCCCCCCCCCTGTTTGCCGATGGACAATATTCATGTTAACCGGGGTCCCTGTGAATTTTGAATTCTTCAACGTCTCTTCTTTGTTACCGATGAATCTTAAAACATTTTTTTTAAACTAAGTTGTACAATGACAGACTCCCAGCATACTTGTCAGATTTGCATCATTGACAGCAACTGCGTGCCCAGGATTAGGTCTTGGGGGGACAGCAAAAACAATGAATGTAATGGTGGGGTCCAGGGGCTGGCGTACGGCCCCTGGTGGGGTCCAAGGGCGGAAGCTTCGGTTTTGGAGGGTGAAAAATCAAACTTCCATACCCGCCCAGAGAAAAGGGCACATTTTTAAAGCACTTTTGATCTATATTGATCTTTTAGCTTTACTGAAAAAATGTATGTAACATCAACGGGCTCCAATACAATTTTACCCCCACACATCAACTAGACAGAGTATCAGTGCATTGGACGTATTCTTGAATAAGAATAAGACGGCAAACCCAGATCCTATCGATATTCCTTTGTTTTGCGAAAGTGGCGTCACATAATAATAATCTATATCAGATTGATGTTTAAAAATGCAATGCAAAGTTTTACTTGGGCATGAATTTGACGTGTAATTTGGAAAGGGTAGGATTGCATGCCTTGTCAATACCTGCACATAGCTGTTTTTTTTTTTTTTTTAAGGTGGAAATGAAGCAACACGTGATGACATGCTTTTGGATCTGGTCGGTGCATGTTAGGTTTCATGCATATTCATTAAATACATCGTGGGTAAAAACAAGTACAATCCGGCGTTTTTCAAAATCAGGTGCAGTATTATCTTTACACTTCTCCGGCAATTTCTTGGAAAGGGGAAACAACACGTGAATGCAGGAACGACGAACAAACTGGCACATTGGTTTGATGTGTTTGAAACGTAATTGTTGATAATTATATGTTAAACAATTACAATTGAAATATCATAGAAGAGTAATTTTGGGAGAAAGAAAAACAAAAATGCGAATGGGAATATGCCGCCGGGTAAAAACAATACCTTAGGCCCTAAGACACACTTTTGCGAATTTTCTCCTTAACCTCTCTTACTTTCCTTCCTCTTCTTTTTGTTCTTATTTTTTCGGGGATCCTCTTGGGGGATTTCCACCCCCAGTGTAACAGCAAACCATAACGTTTAGACTTGAAACTTTGGAAAATGTTGATGTCAATGATAACTGTGAAAGTTCAGCGAATTAGTAATTGCGTCGTCGCTGTATGTAATACACATTAAAGTGTGTAAAACATTGAACATACTTGTACGTATAAAGCAAAAAATAAAAAAATTAATGTTCAGTTTCCGGTTACATGCCATTTTAAAATAGGGTCGGTAGGTCGGAAAGTTGTTTCGTTGTTTGCGTTTGGCGAGTGTGTAAAAATACACTACTTGCCCGATTCAACTCAACAGCGAGAACAGCGAGTGAAGAAAAACTGCTCCGAAATCCAACAAAGACCTTTTCAGTATACTTTAAATTCACATGAGGTACGCAGGAGATGTTTGTGGTTAATCTGGAGGTATGATTGTGTCAGATATGTTTTAAAAAAAGATACATTTTTGGCTCAAAAGGATGCCCGGCCAAATCGTCCGCTTGCGACTTCTGTTGAGTCCACTCGCGTTCGTCTGTCGAGCGCAATCAACAGATTTGCACAACGAATTTGACAATCTGTAAGTTTGGCAGCTGATTCGGCATACTGCGCGCAACAGATTGTGCCAACTGGTAGAATGCGCCCAACGTGCATGCCGGCGTGTTCACACGTGCGCGCAGTGCTTTGAATTGGTGGTATTTTTCGCTGGGTACTTGTACACAAAATCATGAGACTCAAATCACGGAGATATCGGTAAAATTGTCTTGATGTGTTCTGTTTTTTAAGTTCAATTTCGTTAAAAACATAATAAGTTGGTTAAAGTAGGATCAGATACATGAGTTAAAAAAAAACCTGGGGGGGACAGTTGATATAGTGTCCCCCACCCTTCAAAAAGTGGGGGGGACGTGTCTCCCCCAGGATTGACGCCCATGGTGGGAGGGGAGGGGGAGACAGAATCTCCTGCGACGTAGCAACTTACTTAGCATATGACTTACAATTACATGTATTGTATCATCATGATTGCCACTACCAGTTTTACCGTTATTGCTCCATCTTGAAACATTGTACTCTTTCTCAGGATATCCACAAAGATCTTGAAGCGAAGTTGGCTCGGTTTCACAACCGGGAGGAGGCCATATTGTATGCTAGTTGCTTTGACGCCAATGGAGGAATCTTTGAGGCACTCTTAACACCAGAGGATGCAGTCATTTCTGATGAGCTTAACCATGCTTCCATTATTGATGGCATACGGTTGTGTAAGGCACAGCGACATCGATACAAACACATGGATGTCAACGGTAAGCTGGCGTGATGCTTTGTTTTTGAAAGGGCTAGGGCAGGCACCAAGGCGTCTTCCCCTTGGTAAAGGGCACCTCTATGAGGATATTGTAAATTTCAATTGGAGCACCTGAAAGGGCATCAAGGCAATGACTTGGGGCAATAGAAGCAATTGCCTCCATTGCCTCCGGCAAGTATCCGGCCTGGGTAAGGCAAATTAGACTTTCCCAATTAGACCATCCCATGATATAATGCTAATACATTTAAGCTTGTGTACAGACACTATTAATTGGCCAATGCCATAGAGTTTTACACAAGGCAGACGAACAAATGTGAAGTATTTTTGTGCACTACCAATTCTAGTACACGCGACCTACAGCTTAATGTCTAATTGGAAGGACAAAGCATTTATGGTATATGCATCCTGCTCAAGGACCTCTTTGCCACGAATGGGACACCTGTGTGTTTTTCGGCGGGAACAATTAAAAAAAACACTCTTGTGGAAAATAATGAGCAAAAATTTAGTTTTTAGTAATATGTTTATTTTTTTATTGTGCTTTTTAACCTTTTTTACTGTGCATATACATGTACTTCCATGTTTTCTACTTATGTTTTTACTTTGGGTGATCAAGGGTCCCCATTTAGTGGGCCTGTGTGCCTGTTTGGGGTTTCCCTTTTGCAACACTTGTATCTTTATGTTTGTGCAATAAAGGTAATAAAATATAAAATAAAATAAAATAAAAATAAATGGTACTGAAATTAAATGCAGTATGAAATGTGCTGTTTTGTAATGTTTTAAATTTTATTTGAAGGCATCAACTTTATGTACATCAAAGTTTTATATATTTTTTCTTCTGCAGACTTGGAATCCATTTTGAAGAAGACCCGAGATTGTCGCATGCGTCTGATTGTCACTGATGGTGTTTTCAGCATGGATGGAGACATTGCACCTCTCAAGTAAGAAACAAAATTAATCTTAGTGATAGAAATAACATTTAGTTATTTGTTTGAGGTTTTATTTAGAAAGGGTAGTGTTATCAGTACAGCTGCTACCCCTAGGGGTCCTGTAAACAAGCAGTAAAAAGTAAGAGAGTAACATACATGTACAAAGCAACTAAGAAAATTCAGATTTTCTTGAAGTGTTCTCTCTTTTTTTGAAAGGTTTTAATATTGATCTTGATCAATAATAAGTATTTTGGGTGTCATTTAAGATTTTTAACTAGTTTATATTTTAACTTCTTGTACTACTTAATTTTACTATTTATTGTATTTTCATGTCTTTTTAAGCACAAGAGCAAATGCAGTTTCTATTGTATACAAGTATATAGCAATAAACCAAATCAAGAATGAAGAATCAAGAAACAAGAGAAGCAATGATTCAAAAACAGGAAACTGAGAATAAAACGAAAACAACAACTATGGTTCAAGATTAAAAACTATGGTGTGCACTGTGCACCTTGTGAAACTTGTAGGGTTTCATTTGTTATGGACACTGGGGGTAACTGGATGTAAAGGATGTACATGTAGGGTTTGACTGTTAGGTACTTGCGATGATGTTTTGATGATAAAATCATTAAAACAAGAAGCACATTGAATGTTCCACATTGGTTCGTTCTCAATCAGTACTTATGTCGTTACTTTTGTTGTGTCCTCAACCAACTCTTGAGTTTGGCTTCTAGCGGGATGGGGGGGGGGGGGGGGGGGGAGGAGTGCAGAAGTGGGGTATGCATTTGCTATTTGGGTACACTCGAATTTGATTTAAAAGAAAACCAATTATACTGTTGAAATGCTCTCTCTATCCGTACTGAAAGCATAACAGTATAGGTTTATGAGGCAACGTACACACCTTCAACAGATAGATAATCATTGTGTTTTCGATGATGTGTTGGTGATAAAATAACCAAAACAAGAAGCACGTTGAATATTCCACTCCCTTGTTCATTCTGAATCAATACTTATGTGGTTATCTTTCACTTTTGGCTTCTCTATGTTATTCTTCATATTTTGGACTCTGACAAAGAAGTTTTTTAATGTTTGTTTTGACAAAATTGCATATTTAATTCTGCAAGTTCAGAACATCTGTTACACCATAAACAAAGATAAAAAAGAGCCTTACATTTCTTTGTTTGATACAATAATGCATTTTGCACGTTGCACGTAACTCCTACAATGTGCAGGGGATAAACAAAATTAGTTTTATTTTCATCACAAGTTCAAATGAATATTCAAAGTAACACAAATACCTACAATATTATGTTTATTATTATGAATACTTTTTAATATATATTTCTGGTTCATAAAACAAAGGATGTCTCGTAAGTGAACTAAATCACTATAGCTTGCAAGCCTTGAGGAAACCTGTAAACAAGGGTTCTTGCTATGTGAACCAGAAACACCGGGGTTAACCCCTACTCTTCCACAGCAAGTGGTCTGGGTTCTGTCATGTGCATTACCAATCCTAGTAAACAGGGACCTATGACTTAATGGCCCTTCCGAAGGACAAAGCAATTGTGGTCAAGTATCTTACTCAAGGAAACAAGTGTCATAACAGTGACTCGAGCCCACACTCTTTGATAACAAATACCAGAGCTTGACTCCGGTGCTCTTAACCGCTCGGCCACAACATGCCACCACGTTCACGCCATGTTCTAATCTGTATTTCTTATTCTTCCTATACAGGGAGCTGGTAAGTTTAGCTAACACATACAAGGCCCTTGTGTTTGTTGATGACTGCCATGGTACAGGTCTCCTTGGTGAGACAGGCCGTGGGACTGAGGAATATCTAGGCCTCGATGGCTGCGTTGACATTATTAATTCCACTCTTGGCAAAGCTCTCGGAGGAGCAGCGGGTAAGAGACCAAAATATTTCATATTTTTTAACATACAAACACTGGAAAAATAGTGGTACAGTAGCTCTGATACACCTGTTACTACAGTATGAGTACAGGGTTCTGCCCACGGTGGTTGGTGCCGGAAAACCCGCCCGGCACTCATGATTCCCCGACCACCACTGGCAGAATTTTTAATTTTTCCGACCACCACACACTTTTCAATTTTTGTTGCCCATTTCCTTCAAAATATTTTGAACAACATGTAAACAAAATTATTTACCAGTAAAAAGTTTCATTCAGAGTTTCAAGTAGCCTACTTCTTTGGTTTGAGTCTATTTTAATGATCCAGGATCGAGCATCCCTCCCGCCTGTTCGATGTAAATTATATCCAACGATCTAACGAAACCCGCATTGATTTTGCAATGGTTTCCAGTCACTCTGATTATAGCTTTATGCTTGGAATAACATGATATCAGTTTCATCATGTACATGTTGCGTACCCTATTCTAAAGCATTTACTACAACGGAAAATGAACTACAGAGTAGTTACCATGCTATACATGTAGACGCTGTAAATTGTTTTCCCATGGCGGTAAAGGCGTGCGCGCACTATGGAGGCCTACATTCAAGGCACAGCTAGCTGCAGGAAGGGCGCATGTGTGTAACCACTCCGTGCACGATCGAAAGGAAATTGACTTCACTGAACTAGGAAAAAACTTTCTGTACGCTTTACAAATTGTTCACGAACTTTTGAATAAGTTTGCTGTTTAGTTTAGGCGTATTGTCATTCATTGTTACAAGTAGGTGTTGTAAAAGGTAAGACCTCATCTTATATTTATAAGTGGTCTTTGACCCTGTTTTCTACTGCCTCTACCCCGCCCCTGCCCCTCCCATCTGCCCCGCCCCCTCCCCGGCTGCCTTTTTTTCCCGGCACTAAAAAAATCCTTGGCAGAACCCTGTGAGTATAGCCATAATGGTAAAATCTGGTACACCTGCTACTATGAGTATATACTCACAGTGGTAGAATCTGATACACCTGCTGTTACTATGAGTATACTCACAGTGGTAGAAACTGATACACCTGTTGCTAAAACTAAGTATAGTCTCTGATATACCTTTTGATCATGAAAAAATACATGTAACTGTTGAATTTCAATTTGGCACACCCTTTTCCATAAGCATAACATATATTTTCTGAGTCTTGTAAAGCTGTCAGTGTAAGACTGAATATTCTCAAAGTTTTAAATTTGATTTTGTTAAATGAGTTAGCTGAGGTATTTTTTAGGTGTTCGGAGCGGAGCGTAGCTCCGAACACCTCTTCTTATTGTTCGTTTTTTAGGTGTTCGGACGAAAGTCCGAATACCTCTTGTTATTGTTCGTTTTATTTTTTATTTTTTACTTCTTCTTCTTCTCTCCGTCCCTTGTCCGCTAACAAAAGCACCCTTCCCAAGCTCATATAAACTTGAAATTTTTACCATAGTTAGATAACCATTAGGAGACGAAACCGTTTCATTTACGTCATGATGACGTCATCAGGTGTCAAGTTACAAGGTTTTTAAAATTAAAAAATTTAATCTTTGAAAATCCATATCAAATCAAGATGAAGAGACCGTCGGTTACTTTTTGCGGGATTATATAGAGGTAATATGGGTCTTCATTTTTTATTGTGTGCGTGACATGACTTGACCTCTACTTCCGGTCGAAACAGGAAGGAACAGGAAGTGCCTTGTAATTTAAAAGTGGCACACTTTTTGAAGTTTTTTTTTACGGTGTTATAGTCGAGCAAGAGTCTGGTTTAAAAAAATAAGACAAGTGACGTCATAAAAGTCAAGAGCGCCCTCTAGCGGCAGGTTGAAAACAATTAAAAATACACTTTTACTAGATGTCTGTGGCGAAGTTTATGATAATCGTTTCAAAATTGGTATACATAAGGACCTTCTTGCAGACAACATATGTGTGAATTTTTAGATTGATGACGTCATCATGTGTCACGTGGTATCGCATTAAAGGTTTACTTTTTGAAGCTGTGTATCTACAAAACCACAAGTTTGACTGAGTTGAAACTTGGCATGTTGATAGACAGTTATATTGACTACTTAAAGCTAGAGTGACTACTTGATGATGTCATCAATTTTTTTTTTACAAATTTTAGAAATTTTGACCAATTGGTACATATCTTCAGTACAAAGCAAGCTATAGTCAAATTTCATTTTGCATGAGACTTGGAAGGTCCTACAAGGATATAACGTGGAGTGACGTTTTCACGACGTCATCGATTTTCATGTTATGTCACCACCAAGGTAGTGTTTTACAAGATCTATATGTACAGAACAACTTTGGTGATCAAATGGAAACTTTGCATACTCAAGCTGGGATGTGTTACATCCAAAAAGTTTGGTCAAATCTTTAGAACCACCATTCTAAAGACTCTATAGAAGTACACAATATTTAATACACAGACATGTTTATAACATTTCTTTGAAACACGAGGTCACACCGAACACCTCTTTTTTGTTTCCAACAAAAAATTATATCTAGTTTAATTTATTCCCATTCAAACAGGTGGCTACACCACTGGTCCCAAACCTTTGATTGACATGTTGAGGCAAAAGTCCCGTCCATATATCTTCTCAAACACGTTACCTCCACCTGTCGTTGCTTCAGCCTCAAAGGTAAATCTTTAATTGATGCTTCCATTATTCATTAAAAGGTAGGGTTATAGAATGGTCGACGTTCTTGTGAAAATACGGTGAAAGTTTTTTGCTATTTTCTCAGCAAGTAGACACTGTTTTCAGCTGAAACTTTCACATAATTATGACCTTTACTGTATTCCTCTTTATAAATTTGGCTATAAATAAGTATTATGGTGACAAAAACCAATCTATGACACTTCCTTTAAATCATTTTATAAGACAGAGTACAGAATCAGAAATTAATTTTAAAACTGTTTGATTAGATTCAATCTGAAAAGCACTGATTATAAAGTTTAGACTAATTAGACTTTTGTGGCGTGTTTTGGCCAAGCGTTAAGAGCACCAGACTCGAGCTCTGTTTCTGATCAATAGGGTTTGGGTTTGAGTCCCGGTCATGGCCTGTTTCTGTTTGTTCAACCGCCTTGAGTACCTTATTGGTAGATACATGCGGCTGTATAAGGCTACATATTATTGGTTACCTTTCCTCCAGAGCAATATTTCCTTTTGAAATACTCTCAAGGTCAAGGTAACATCATTTTAAGACCCCCCCAAAACCATCTTGGTGTATGTGGATTGCCGCAGAAAGAATAGCCCGATGTAAATGTGCGCAAAACATGTTTCAATACCAAAACATATTTTTCATTGTTTTCACTATAAAAGGTGTCCTCTTAATGTTGTCAATTTTCTCAAGATTAGCATAGTACACATGTATGTAGCTCAAAAATATGACATCGTACGTAAGGAAATGGAGACTCCTTTTTAGAAGCAGCAGCTAATTTGACAAATATTTATAAACAAATACATTTTACTTTTCCTGTTTTTATTTCATGTAATTTATAAAAAGTCTTTCTCTTGAGTTATTCATTTTAGTCTTTGGCCTTAGTGAATGTTAACAGCAACATTATCCCTGATCCAAGACTTAATATTTTAAACTGCTCTTTTGTAGGTTCTTGATATGATTTCTGATGATCCCTCGTTGGTGTCTAAGCTAGCCAGGAATACAAAGCATTTCCGGGACAGAATGACTGCCGCTGGATTCACTATTTGGGTAAATCTTGATGATGTCTTTCTGACTATGCATTTCATGACATCAACTGTTTTCAAAGGACATTTGGTACCAAATGTTAGGGCTGCAAGGGTTGAATTCAGTTTATGATCCACTCATTTTCCAGTAGATAGAGTTCTTATAAATGGTGAAATAAATAAAAATTCTCTATTGTCTGATTGTAGCCTCACGTTAAAATGGGGTAAAATGCAACTGTGTTTGATACCCTTCTAGTGCAATTTTTGTCAAAAGCCAAACATTTCCATGACGTGACATTTCAAATGGTCTTTACATTTCTGTACAGAGATTTTTCAGTTTATTCCTGAATTTTTTATTTTGATTGTATTCAATCAAAACAGCATTAAATTTGATCTTTGGACTGGTACAGATATTCCTTTTTGGAACGACAGACCCATTCGCTTTTTTTGTCCAATGACATGATGTTTCAAATTTTGGTCTGGAAGAGTATTAAATAAATTGACATTGTACACATTTTAAGGTTACATGAAGCTTAGAGACTTGCAATTTTTTCCCTCTTTTCATCAGGACTCCATCTGTTTTGTTTATTTTTGTTTTTAGTACATGTACTTAGTTTTAAAAGAAATCTTGTCTATAGTATAAGTATGCACACAGTTTTTCAGACGTCTGTGTTTATGGCTGACCCTTTTTCACATATGGCTATGATTTTGTGCTTCAGCATCAGTGATGGATTGAGCATCAAGCACATGTATTGGTAGCTTTAGAACGACAGTCATTACGCACTTGATGTACGCTGTGATAGAATTCATGGTGTTGTACACCCGAGGGGGCAAAAGGCACCCGAGGTTGTACAAAACCCAGCTACCCCATCACAGAGCGTGCAACAATTGTTTTGTTACATGTATACTATGGGTTAGTTTCCTCTTCTTCTGTTGTCATCTTCCATCGTTATTACGACAACGTTGGCACAGTTATAAAAGCAGAAGAAGAGTGGTGAATGAATATTGTAAACAACAATGGTGGTCGTTGACAGAAATGCTGCTTCACTGTCCCCCTACAGCACATCGTACAGTAACGTAGATCAATTTATCTAGTACTAGACCACTCACAATCTCAAACCCGGAGCTATTGCTATTAATTATTGTACAAGATGCTAAAAACGGCCAATGATGGGCCTAATCAAGGTAATGTACCCAGTGGAGTACACTACTCTTGTTACCCTGAGCCATGTACATGCATCTTTGTAGCACATCACCTGATTGGTTCTCAACCAATAAAAATTCACAATCTATTACCCTGGTTGAACAACTTATATTGTCACATAAAATTCAATGTGACTTTTATATTTTCCGCTCAGTCCCAGCGCCTTATCGAGAGGCACTGGGATTGGCCGACCAATGCATGCACATGCGCATTGGACCATTCCCCTTGACCTAATAACCCCCAGTCACCTTTTCCTCTTAGCAAAAGGTTCGACTATCAATAATAATGTAGCTCTTTTTTGCAATTCCATTGCAAATAAATATTGAAAACCTGCTGCAAGTTTTTGGTTTGTTTTGAACTTGCAGCAGGTTTTCAGCAAAAGAGTGTCCTTGCCTTGTACTAAACAATGGGCTTGATGGCAACATTCTTCTTGCAACTTTGGTTTAAAACGATCAGATTATCCTATGCATTATCACCATGTGATTGTGCGCATTGTGCCAATCAGCAGCACAATCTTTCTCATCAGGCATCACTACATCCTGAACAAGAGTTTGTACGAGCTCATCAGTCCAACCCAATGGTCTTGGATGAGACCTGTGGGTTCCAGCGAACTTTATCTTACTAATTTTTCCCTGCACCACCTCAAGGTGGCCATTGTTCAGCTGAGAGCATTCAGAGACAGATTTGAAAGGGAAGTTGCTGAACAAAAGATCATCAACAACCTGAACTGTTTTGATAAAGGACTTAAATAATAGGGACCGTGGTTTTCTGTCCCACTACCAGGAATAGATGCTCTATATCACCATCTCCACCTTTTGTTATTGGTTTTATTCACCTGTTACTTTTTTTGTATGTATAACATTGACTTGGCTTGTCCCCTTCACTGCATCTGTTGCTACAAAAGCAATGCATTTTTTTTAATGTAACTATTTAGTCCTTAAGTGCTACCACTACCTTCCTTGTTTCATCTATCAGACTAACACAGCTATTTAAAAAAAAGTTTTCATTGGAAATCAATCACCATTTCGTTTCTGTCAGTGCAAAGTTGCCATATCTACTGAAATTGCACTTTTACATGCTACGCGCGAGTTTGATGTCAAAACGTTGTATCTCGCTTAAAAAAGTCCGGATGTTTACACAAAAGTACCCATTGAGGTACAACATTTTTGCCTGAACCATTATTTCAGCGATATACAACGTTTTAGCAAAATCGAGATCCAACGTTTTTGCACTGATGTGACGATATAGAGCCCAATAACTTATAAAGTATGTTTTGGACACACAACTAAGTAGCTTTTTTTCTGATCTTGCCCAGCAGTGAAACCACTTTATCTTTTTGAATTTGTTAACAGGGGAAGAGTCACCCGATATGCCCTGTCATGTTCGGTGATGCTAGTCTTGCTGGCAGGTTTTCAGAAGAAATGCTCAAGCGAGGAATCTTTGTGATTGGATTCAGTTTCCCTGTTGTTCCTAAAGGTTAGTCAACCCATAATATATTGCACCCCTTTTCAAATCAACCATCTTATAATAATACTAATACCGTAATTTTCGGATTATAAACCGCGGTTTATACGTTGATTTTGACCTTTTTTGAACTCCAGCGGTTTATGCGCCGGGCGGCTTATACGCCAACGTATAAATATTGAAGAGAAAAAACAGCATTTTTATAAAGAAAAATCGTTTGTAAAATATTCTAAATAAAAACAATGTTCTTAAACGGTAACAAATCCTGCAAAACATGCCTGTGTGATGACAAAATCCTGTTGAAAATGCCTGTTGAAAATCCCACCTCATTTGTATTCCGTTTTGCCTTTATAAAACGTTTATCAACCGCCCTATTGTTAGAGTTCAGTCCCCCCTCAGATGAACAATCAGCGAAACTCGAGTTAGACTAGACTGGTCCCCTGTCTATTTATCCCAGCGATCTCCATATGCTGACGTCAGACATTCAGGTTACACTCGTGTCAGCCACTGATCAGCGGTTTCTTCAGCTCAACATACACGTGACACCGCCACGGCAGATGAGTGTGAATGGACGTACACAAAGAACTATACTATAGAGCAAGTTCGATCAGGGTACAATCGTGGACTAGTGGTTAGTTCGTGACGTACAGAGCGCATGCGCGCTGAAATAAAAGTGCCAACGACTCTCTAGTCGTCGTTAGTGACCGTCTGTATTACATCAGCACATCTCACAAGTGTGCGTTGGGCGATAGTAGACGGACAGTGCCCAATATTTACGGCAAGCTTCAATTGAAATAAATAAACATTGTTCGCTTTCCTACTATTTTGACTTTTGTTTTCGGAACTCACTTCTTCTGTGTTGATTCAGCCATTTTAAGAATAACTGGTCCTCTCTGCACTGCAGCACACTGCGATATGACAAATTGCTATTGGTAACCAACGATGCGACCAACCTCGACCAGCCTCGATTGGATGGTCGCGAATAGTCGACTAGACTGGTCCAACTATCGTTGACTAGCGCGGGTTCGATCAGAGTTAGTCGAACTATGGTTAACATGGCGGTCGTTGATCGAACTTGCTCCATGCCGTCAAATCTTTTTTCAACCGCCCTCATTGTTGAGTCCAGTCACCTTGAACAAGTAGCGGCACTTGTGTAAACTCTGAAGGGCAGTGTTTCTTTTTATCACTGGTCTTAGAATATTTGGGCGTGATTTTAAATAAAGGGTTCTTTCAATATTAAATCTTGTGGGGTTTTAAATAAAGGGATTTTAAATAAAGGGATTTTATATAATAATAATGGGGATGGCTGGTGTTTTTCCCTCACTTTTATTGTATACCGGTAATAATGAAATAAAAATGCGCTACCTTATTTGTTTGCGTAATCACATGGACAGGGTAATCACTTCCTTATAAATAAAAATATCGGAGTAGACGGGAAATAAGGATGAAAAGGTTTTGAATGGTTGATTCGGGATATGGGTCTTTCAATAAGGGAATTAAAGAAAAGTTGGTGGCTGGTGTTTTTCCCTCACTTTTATTGTATACCGGTAATAATAATTGGATATTTTCACTCTCATAATAATAAGGTAGAATTTAACTTTGTTAATTTGTATAATTGTTATTGGAATTTTTCAGTATCACAATAATAAACGTACTATCAACATAAACAGGAATGTGGCCCCGCAAAGGGGGTGCTACCTCCTTACAAAAATAATGCTATCCTAATAGATCATTTCAATTACGTTCAATAGTGTCAACTTCAATACATTTCGACTTTAATTACAACGCAACTCGCACTGTGGCAACTACAATGACTGACTGATGTGCCGCCCGCTGTCACTGCACATCGCCACAAAGAGGACCGCATGATGATTGGCCGTTGATAGTTCCATTCATAAGATCTTGGCTAGACTTCCGACGGATCGAGTAGATAGCGCCTGCACATTGTACAGCACTGACGCCACACTTCGAGGCTCGGGGCCCAGTCTAAGTCTAATCAAACGTGAACAGCTTTTGTCAACAGAGGGCGATGCGATGCAGGGCAAAGTTCAACTATTTCTCGGTGTGCGTTGTCGACCGATCGTTGATTCACGAAGATTTTGTTGCCAACGAAGTTCAAAACATGGTCAACACAACCGATCATCAAATCACGAATTCTTGAAAATGGTTGTTGATGGAAAAAGTATAATTCAGGACTGATAGTATGAGATAAAAAATCACCCAAAAAGCAGTTTTGCGAACTTCACTTCCGTGTTTTGAGGTTAGTTTTTTTAACATTTTGGCCGCGGATTATACGCCCGCGCGGTTTATACGCTGACACCTAAATATTTTTTCCATATTTTGGAGCAGTGCGGTTTATACGCCGGGCGGTTTATAATCCGAAAATTACGGTAATAATGCCGTTTCCATCAAAGAGATGTTCGAAGGCGCAAACTGCAATAAAATTCCATTACAAATTACAAACAATGAAAATTACATCAAAATACACACAAAACAGCCAAAAATACAAAAACTCCATACAGATTACACAAAGTTCATAAAAAGCAGACACCCTCACCCCTAGGGGGAACAAAACACAATAAGAATGTAATTACAGAATATAAGCCTCCTTAAGCGAATTAACCCCAGTAAAAAAAGGCAGTAGTGCATTCCACAACTTTGGAGCAATCAAAACAGAGTGCAGCATTCTACCCCTAGGATACTCAGTGTATATGGGATTTGAGTCATTGCATGGTGAGATATCAAATTGTATTCAGTTTGCGGTAACACCATGTGTATATATTTACTTTGCTGTGCAGATGTGTTCTTTGAGAACTTGTCTTTCTATTTTTCCTACTGCTGCGTAGTAGATTTCATAATTTTTGAGACTACTAGTCTTGGAATTCGGAGACTACTAGTCTCCCAAATTCCAAAATCTACTCAGCGGTAGTAGAATAAATAGCAAGATAAGTTCTCAAAGAACATATCTATACAGCAAAGTAGATACATGTATATAAGGTTTTCAGATTAAGTTTTCTTGAATATTTCAAAGGGGGAAATATTTTAAAGAAAACATGTTTCCAGTATGAACTTCATAATCAGTAAGCATTCAGACTGAAGTTAAACAATGGTGTTTTGTATCCTTACCAATCCTGCATAATGAGTTCACCCTCATTAAATAAAAAAACAACTGGTGAATTTGGAAGACTGACCTTCTCTGAGGCTTGGCTTATAGTTTGTAAAAGTTTTTCGCTGATATGTATTTGTCAAGTAATAAACTGCAAGGAAAACTTACTGGTTAAATTTTAGAATTGTTTTGATTGAACAAAGAAAAATTACAGCCATTCAACCTAGAACTGTCCTTAGGAATCACACCCAAGTTTATAACCTGGAAAGCAGCAGCAGAAGGATCACCTTTAAGGGGATGCATTTTTTTAAAATTTCAAACACCAAGTAGTAAACCACAAGGGAAACTGAATGGGTAGATTTGACATACGTTTGGATTCTGACTGGCACCCTGAACAATGATATGGACAAAATAGGGAGATCGCCAACATTAGGGCTAGATAGCTCAGTTGGTTGAGCACCGGCATGTTAATCTGGAGGTCGCAGGTTCAAGTCCCACTCATGTCAGTTTCTTTTGTTCAAACCCCCAAAACATTTAACTCTTTCAGAGTTTCATTACCAAGGTGGTACGTGTATGATCTATTTTATGTACTCAAAAAAATCTCATCAATTGTACACATGTACAACCCATAATATGCTTGTTATCACCACAATATAACTCAATAAATTCAATTTACTTTGGGTGTACCAAGGCAACACAGATCAGCAAGATTCGTTTTGTTTATGGACAGAATTTCGAAAAACATCAGAAATCTGGGCATTTCAGGTTGAAATTGCAAAACAATAGCGGGCAATGCAAGAGTTAAATGTTAAGGGTTGAAATTCCTGTATACAGTTTGATTACTGCATACATGTTACACATTTATCACACTGCATACATCTTTGTTGGATTTCTTGTATGCACAACAGCACTGATGTTTTCATTCTCAATTTGTAAAAATGGACCTGAGTATTTCCCCTGGCAGCCTAAGTCTGGTTATTTTGGTGAAGGTCTACTGACTGCGCTCTTAAAGTTGTGAGCTGTCGGGGACAAACACCTTGTGGAGTACTCTATTGTGAATAGCACTGATTTGTATAAGTATTTTGTGCATTTGATGCTCATGCTTATGTTAACAAAACACTTTAAGGATTTGTTGATAGAGAACAGAAACAAAAATATGAGTAGGCTCTGGCTGGGTTAGTGACTGCGGTTATTGTTAAACAGGGGTGAGAAGTTTCAGACTTTTATCCGAATTCAGTCTTTTTAAAGGGTGTGTACAACATTGGTATAGATTGAAAATATAAATGTGCACATAAAGTTACATGGTATAAAGAAGGTGGAAAACTTCCCTTAAATAGTTTTGCTTGAAATGCCATAGTTTTTAGTAAATGAGTAAAACAATAGTCTTTATCACGCAGGATAAAATCCGATGTTTGAAAAAAGGTTAAAACATATAATGGGGTTTTTCACTGTTTTCTCATGACTCCGAAGACCGATTGAGCTTAAATGTTTACAGGTTTGTTTACAAGTATATATTGGTCACATCAAGTGTGGATACAGGTCTTTGGCAATTACTAATGTTGTACACACCCTTTAAGTCAGTACATACGGGCCATCACATCACAAAGCATCACATCACATCACATGCCTGCTATGATCATGACAGCAGCTTCCTCGGGGCTGTGTCGACTTGATCAAAGTAGGCCTGTGGCTGTAATGGAATTAAAACACTCCTTACAATGATTGTGCCTTTTGATTGGTTTAGAGCGCGTCACATCATAGAGCAAGATGTCTTATTTTTACTAGAAGGCTGCGCGAACGCGACACACTATACATGTCCATGCAGCAAACAAGGTACAATACCTATATCAACTGATGTACTATCCCATAGCAACCAATGTACTGTACCCATTGCAACAGCGGTGTCTTGGTACCCAGAAATCTGGTCACAATATATGTATGGGGTGTTATACAACAAATAATTTTGACTGCTCTTACTCATGCTATGGTTAAAACTACGACTCTCTTGGTGACTCCCATAGCAGTCTCTCTTCCCTTTGATGACTCTGGAAAATAGAGCGTGCTGAGCCGGAGTTTTAACCATAGCACTCAAAGCAGTCAATATCTGAATATTATGAACTCTCACCCAGTTGCTGCATGCTGCCGCTCGCTCCCTCCGTATCACTACTTAATGGAGATCACCCGCGCACATGCAGTAAGTAGGGGAAAGTTCATAATTCCATGTACTAGAGGCATGCTTTGTTCATGACGACCCAGCCCCTTTAAAGGTGCTGCATACATTTGGTAGTTGGAGCCTACTGATTGTATAAATGTAGGTACATACAATAAAACTAACCTGTGAAAATTTCACTTCAAAAGTGGTCACGTTTTTGAGATATCACCGAAACATTTCCACGCAGGAAGAATATTCCCCATAGGAATACACAGTCACAGTCACAGATTCAAATTTTTTGGAATAAAAAGTGATACATTTTTCTATAACCGTAGTACTTCGAAAATAAAAGTTTCTCAAAATTCATTTTACTACCCAAAGCTGCTGTACTTATTACCAAGTAAGTTTTTATTGCCATTAATTTTCAGAATCATTACCAAACATGTACTGTGCCTTTAAATGCCAAACGAAGTGAACAAAGAATAGAGAGCTGATAAACATTTATTCTGAGCTTACTGCAATGGACCCAGTAGAACTAAAGAAGGATCCATATTAATCGCATGGCGTATGTGTATCTTGCAGGTAAAGCCAGGATCAGGGTGCAAATATCGGCCGCTCACTCAGAGGAAGAGATTGAACGATGTGTAGAAGCATTCATCGAGACTGGCAAAGAGCTCAAAGTCATCTAAGTAGAGCTCCAAGCATCCATCGACACTGGACAGAGGGACCTAAGAAATATGGTTTTGGTGAACTTACTGATCATTTAAAATGGTGATTTTACTCAGCCAACTTTTAAAAGTTTAATTTAATAAATAAATAATTAAACAAATATTTTTTATTTTATTTTTTTCAGAATGAGATCGATGGGAATCCTTATAACTGGGGTCCCAACAATTCAAGAATGATTTGTTAATTTTGTTCTTATTTATTTACCTTTTTATTTTTCGTCTTAAAGGCAGGGTATACTTTCAGTTATTGTCATAGACCAGTATATTCACTTGGTATATATCAACAAATGTATAAAATAACAAACCTGTGAAAATTAAGGCACAGTTTATCATCAAAGTTGCAAGAAAAAAGTGAATGAAAAACATCCTTATTAAACAGAATTGTGTGCTTTGAGATGCCCGAGAAAGGCTTCATGATGAAGCACCTCCTGATGATTTACACATTATGGTTACAGGGTCGCGGTTAGGGTTAGGGTTAGTGTTAGGAAAATACACTTTAATAGTGTCAGAACTATAGGGATGTCGGAACATGAGTGTTTCGGAACAGGTGTGTACCCCATTTGCAATTTATTTTATTCAAAATATCCACGTTTAGTATGTCCCTGAAAGTTGTTGAACTGTATGTACATAACTTTGTTTACATAACTTTCGGTTTCACTTTACTTCCTTTCTTCTGTAATACCAGAGCTTCCTCATCTGTCAAAAACAGTCCTTTTACCATGGTCCTTCATTATTCATTCTCTACATTGCAGGTAATTGTTTTATTTTACTGGAGAACATTTGGTTTGTGTTTTTGGAGACATAGCAGGGTATTTGTTTCTGTATTTTTCTTAGGGCCAAACATAGTTTTATTTTATTTTATATGTAGCAGCTGTAGTATTTTTATAGTTCTACTTCACTGGAATAATTTTATTTTGTATACATATTTAGCCCCAGGCATATCCTCTATGGTTAGAAATAAGATTCCGTTTCCTTGTAATTAAACTGCCTTAACCCTCAGAAACAGATAATTCCAAAGCAACAAGAGGCATCAAATCAAAATGTATGTTGCTTGTGAAATATTGAGTTACATGTATCATCAACGAACGATTTGTTAGCATGGTTCATTCATATATAATCAGCTTTGTTTTCCCTTTGGTTTGAAGTAGCGTGAACAAGCAATAATTTCAAAGTACACAGTGATCATGATCAAGTAATTGTATACACAATAAAGGTTTCTCCTAATTTAATAAAGCAAAGCTTGAGATAGTATAAAAGGAAACATAAAGCATTTTTGATTAGTTAACAAGTTTTATTTTAGTCCTTGCCAGTGCTTTACTTGAAAAGGAAATAAGAAATACACTCACTATTATTGACCCGTTCCCTTAAATGTAACATTATTTTCCCGGCTACTGTCTGCTAAAGACTTTTATCATGGTGCGACCATTTTGATTTTCTCTCATTCTAATCAATAATAACCAAACCGATGCTGGATGGAAAATGGTCTGCATCCTTTTTGTACAATGAATATTATCAGTCAGCACTGTTTTACAGGGAACGTGACCAAGATGGTGGTAGTCCATGAGCCAGGTGCTGACATTTGACATATTGGTACCAACTCGAGGGACTAATTCTAATATCACTTTTCTTGTTGCAAATAATCCATAACTTACCATAAACTATGAAAGCCTGTCCAAAAATATACATTTCTACCTGTTTTCGAAAGATTTTCACCGTAAAATCTGAAACCCCTTACCCAGGTGAAAAATCCAGTTGAAACCAGTTCAACTGGTGTTAACTGGTCCCAACTGGTCCATTTGAACTGGGAATTGGTAACTGGTTTAACTGGTTTCGAAATGGTTTAACTGGTTGAACTGGTTTAACTGGTCTCGAACTGGTTTAACTGGTTTAACTGGTCTCGAACTGGTTTAACTGGTCTCGAACTGGTTCAACTGGTTTTGAACTGGTTTAACTGGTCTCGAACTGGTTTTACTGGTCCTGAACTGGTTAGGAACCGGTTTGGAACTGGTTTAACTGGTCTTGAACTGGTTTAACTTGTTTTGAACTGGTTTCGAACTGGTTTAACTGGTCTTGAACTGGTGTAACTGGTTTCAAACTGGTGTAACTGGTCTCGAACTGGTTTCGGACTGGTTAAACTGGTTTAGCAGGTATGAAATGGTTTGAGACTTGTCTAAGCCTCTTCCGTTATTAGTAAGTCAACGGCTGTTTAGAGACTAACATTTTTAAGCCTATGTGTTTGCATGGAGAGAGAATAATTTGAGTGTGCATACTCAAACAGCCGTTGTATTTGTC
This sequence comes from Leptasterias polaris, assembly GCA_037783415.1. Classification (NCBI taxonomy): domain Eukaryota; kingdom Metazoa; phylum Echinodermata; class Asteroidea; order Forcipulatida; family Asteriidae; genus Leptasterias; species Leptasterias polaris. The sequence goes on from JAZGTN010000188.1 coordinate 448,891, forward strand.
ACTTTACTGCCTGTCATTAAAAACAGATCGTCAGCCATTTTGTTTTCGCCTTGGCGACAAAATTGTTTGTTTGTTTGTTTGTTTGTTTATTAGACAATCTCCACAGAATTCTTTAAAATACAACAAGTGGACAAAAACAGTAAATTAAATACAAGAAGGGAAAATACATTTGAATCTGAGGAATTGTCGAGGATAACACAAAAAAGCTTGAAAAGCTAATTTCCATTGCGGTCCTAAAAATACATTCAAAAAACTCTCAAGAAGACAAAACAGGAGAGAGACAAAACAAGTATAAAAATGTGGACGCCCCCTCCAAAAAAATAAATAAAATAACCCCCCCCCCAACAAAAAATAAATAAAAAAATCCGCCGCCCCCCAAAAAACACAAAAAACACCCCAAAATAACAAACATTTAAAAAGTCCGCCCCCCAAAAAATGAAAATTTATGAAATAATAAAATATGATTAAGTTCGCAAAAGTTGGTTATGCAATCTATTTTGACAAAAGTGGGGAAATCATGTTTGTGCTATTTTTTTGTAATAATTGACATGATTTCCCTGAGCTCCCATGGTAGCAATGCTCTTTCCTTCGTAAGTGTTTGTTATTGCGAGTGATATGATTTCACTCCATGCAAAGATAAAGAGGTCAAAATGTACATCAACTGTTTTTTCGTAATGAATGATAATTTCAAGGACATTTGCTCTTTTATTCCGCTCATGTTTTTGTTTGTTTGTTTGTTTGATATTTCTTCTTTGCTATACTTCTAGTATACAAACCGAAACGCATCAGAATTTTGCTAGTTTAGCCACCCAGTTTGCTTTTTACGGTGACTTTATTAGCTGTTCCGACCTAGCAGTCGGAGAAGCTTTTGTTTTCGTCAGGATTTGTATTTGTTCTTCTCACAGTAAACACTCCCCGGCGGGGAATCAAACCCCGGTCTCCTGAGTGACAGTCAGAGATACTTACCACTATAATACCGAGGATGACTGATGTGTCAAATGATTGTTTAATACTTTAAGACCAGTTCAGTTTGAATGTTTGATGAATATTGGGACAAAAGGTATACACTCCCCGGCGGGGAATCGAACCCCGGTCTCCTGAGTGACAGTCAGAGATACTTGCCACTATACTACCGAGGATTCCTGATGTGTGAAATGATAGGTTAATACTTTAAGACCAGTTCAGTTTGAAGGTTTAATGAATAATATATTTTTAAAAAGTATACTCTCCCTGGCGGGGGATCAAACCCCGGTCTGCTGGGTGACAGTCAGAGATACTTACCACTATACTACCGAGGATGACTGATGTGTGAAATGATTGGTTAATACTTTAAGACCAGTTCAGTTTGAATGTTTGGTGAATATGGGGACAAAAGGTATACACTCCCCGGCGGGGAATCGAACCCCGGTCTCCTGAGTGACAGTCAGAGATACTTGCCACTATACTACCGAGGATTCCTGATGTGTGAAATGATTGGTTAATACTTTAAGACCAGTTCAGTTTGAATGTTTGATGAATATTGGGACAAAAGGTATACACTCCCCGGCGGGGAATCGAACCCCGGTCTCCTGAGTGACTGTCAGAGATACTTACCACTATACTACAGAGGATTCCTGATGTGTGAAATGATTGGTTAATACTTTACGACCAGTTCAGTTTGAATATTTGATGAATAATAAAAAAATAAAAAAAGTATGCACTCCCCTGCGGGGAATCAAACCACGGTCTCCTGGGTGACAACCAGAGATACTTACCACTATACTACCGAGGAAGACTGATATGTGAAATGATTGGTTAATACTTTAAGACCAGTTCAGTTTGAATATTTGATGAATAATATATTTTTTTTAAAGTATACACTCCCCGGCGGGAATCAAACTCCGGTCTCCTAAGTGACAGTCAGAGATACTTACCACTATACTACCGAGGATGACTGATGTGTGAAATGATTGGTTAATACTTTAAGACCAGTTCAGTTTGAAAGTTTGATGAATTGAAACGGGAAAACAAGTATACACTTCCCGGTGGAGAATCGAACCCCGGTCTCCTGAGTGACAGTCAGAGATACTTACCACTATACTACCGAGGATTCCTGATGTGTGAAATGATTGGTTAATACTTTAAGATCAGTTCAGTTTGAATTTTGATGAATAATACTTTTTTTTAAAGTATACACTCCCCGGTGGAGAATCGAACCCCGGTCTCCTGAGTGACAGTCAGAGATACTTACCACTATACTACCGAGGATTCCTGATGTGTGAAATGATTGGTTAATACTTTAAGACCAGTTCAGTTTGAATGTTTGATGAATATTGGGACAAAAGGTATACACTCCCCGGCGGGGAATCGAACCCCGGTCTCCTGAGTGACTGTCAGAGATACTTACCACTATACTACAGAGGATTCCTGATGTGTGAAATGATTGGTTAATACTTTACGACCAGTTCAGTTTGAATATTTGATGAATAATATATTGTTTAAAAAGTATGCACTCCCCTGCGGGGAATCAAACCACGGTCTCCTGGGTGACAACCAGAGATACTTACCACTATACTACCGAGGAAGACTGATATGTGAAATGATTGGTTAATACTTTAAGACCAGTTCAGTTTGAATATTTGATGAATAATATATTTTTTTTAAAGTATACACTCCCCGGCGGGAATCGAACTCCGGTCTCCTAAGTGACAGTCAGAGATACTTACCACTATACTACCGAGGATGACTGATGTGTGAAATGATTGGTTAATACTTTAAGACCAGTTCAGTTTGAAAGTTTGATGAATTGAAACGGGAAAACAAGTATACACTTCCCTGTGGAGAATCGAACCCCGGTCTCCTGAGTGACAGTCAGAGATACTTACCACTATACTACCGAGGATTCCTGATGTGTGAAATGATTGGTTAATACTTTAAGATCAGTTCAGTTTGAATTTTGATGAATAATACTTTTTTTTAAAGTATACACTCCCCGGTGGAGAATCGAACCCCGGTCTCCTGAGTGACAGTCAGAGATACTTACCACTATACTACCACTATACTACCGAGGATTCCTGATGTGTGAAATGATTGGTTAATACTTTAAGACCAGTTCAGTTTGAATGTTTGATGAATATTGGGACAAAAGGTATACACTCCCCGGCGGGGAATCGAACCCCGGTCTCCTGAGTGACTGTCAGAGATACTTACCACTATACTACAGAGGATTCCTGATGTGTGAAATGATTGGTTAATACTTTACGACCAGTTCAGTTTGAATATTTGATGAATAATAAAAAAAAAGAAAAAAAGTATGCACTCCCCTGCGGGGAATCAAACCACGGTCTCCTGGGTGACAACCAGAGATACTTACCACTATACTACCGAGGAAGACTGATATGTGAAATGATTGGTTAATACTTTAAGACCAGTTCAGTTTGAATATTTGATGAATAATATATTTTTTTAAAAGTATACACTCCCCGGCGGGAATCAAACTCCGGTCTCCTAAGTGACAGTCAGAGATACTTACCACTATACTACCGAGGATGACTGATGTGTGAAATGATTGGTTAATACTTTAAGACCAGTTCAGTTTGAAAGTTTGATGAATTGAAACGGGAAAACAAGTATACACTTCCCGGTGGAGAATCGAACCCCGGTCTCCTGAGTGACAGTCAGAGATACTTACCACTATACTACCGAGGATTCCTGATGTGTGAAATGATTGGTTAATACTTTAAGATCAGTTCAGTTTGAATTTTGATGAATAATACTTTTTTTAAAAGTATACACTCCCCGGTGGAGAATCGAACCCCGGTCTCCTGAGTGACAGTCAGAGATACTTACCACTATACTACCGAGGATTCCTGATGTGTGAAATGATTGGTTAATACTTTAAGACCAGTTCAGTTTGAATGTTTGATGAATATTGGGACAAAAGGTATACACTCCCCGGCGGGGAATCGAACCCCGGTCTCCTGAGTGACTGTCAGAGATACTTACCACTATACTACAGAGGATTCCTGATGTGTGAAATGATTGGTTAATACTTTACGACCAGTTCAGTTTGAATATTTGATGAATAATATATTGTTTAAAAAGTATGCACTCCCCTGCGGGGAATCAAACCACGGTCTCCTGGGTGACAACCAGAGATACTTACCACTATACTACCGAGGAAGACTGATATGTGAAATGATTGGTTAATACTTTAAGACCAGTTCAGTTTGAATATTTGATGAATAATATATTTTTTTTAAAGTATACACTCCCCGGCGGGAATCGAACTCCGGTCTCCTAAGTGACAGTCAGAGATACTTACCACTATACTACCGAGGATGACTGATGTGTGAAATGATTGGTTAATACTTTAAGACCAGTTCAGTTTGAAAGTTTGATGAATTGAAACGGGAAAACAAGTATACACTTCCCGGTGGAGAATCGAACCCCGGTCTCCTGAGTGACAGTCAGAGATACTTACCACTATACTACCGAGGATTCCTGATGTGTGAAATGATTGGTTAATACTTTAAGATCAGTTCAGTTTGAATTTTGATGAATAATACTTTTTTTTAAAGTATACACTCCCCGGTGGAGAATCGAACCCCGGTCTCCTGAGTGACAGTCAGAGATACTTACCACTATACTACCGAGGATTCCTGATGTGTGAAATGATTGGTTAATACTTTAAGACCAGTTCAGTTTGAATGTTTGATGAATATTGGGACAAAATGTATACACTCCCCGGCGGGGAATCGAACCCCGGTCTCCTGAGTGACAGTCAGAGATACTTACCACTATACTACCGAGGATTCCTGATGTGTGAAATGATTGGTTAATACTTTAAGATCAGTTCAGTTTGAATTTTGATGAATAATACTTTTTTTTTAAGTATACACTCCCCGGTGGAGAATCGAACCCCGGTCTCCTGAGTGACAGTCAGAGATACTTACCACTATACTACCGAGGATTCCTGATGTGTGAAATGATTGGTTAATACTTTAAGACCAGTTCAGTTTGAATGTTTGATGAATATTGGGACAAAATGTATACACTCCCCGGCGGGGAATCGAACCCCGGTCTCCTGAGTGACTGTCAGAGATACTTACCACTATACTACAGAGGATTCCTGATGTGTGAAATGATTGGTTAATACTTTACGACCAGTTCAGTTTGAATATTTGATGAATAATATATTGTTTAAAAAGTATGCACTCCCCTGCGGGGAATCAAACCACGGTCTCCTGGGTGACAACCAGATATACTTACCACTATACTACCGAGGAAGACTGATATGTGAAATGATTGGTTAATACTTTAAGACCAGTTCAGTTTGAATATTTGATGAATAATATTTTTTTTTTTAAGTATACACTCCCCGGCGGGAATCGAACTCCGGTCTCCTAAGTGACAGTCAGAGATACTTACCACTATACTACCGAGGATGACTGATGTGTGAAATGATTGGTTAATACTTTAAGACCAGTTCAGTTTGAAAGTTTGATGAATTGAAACGGGAAAACAAGTATACACTTCCCGGTGGAGAATCGAACCCCGGTCTCCTGAGTGACAGTCAGAGATACTTACCACTATACTACCGAGGATTCCTGATGTGTGAAATGATTGGTTAATACTTTAAGATCAGTTCAGTTTGAATTTTGATGAATAATACTTTTTTTTTAAGTATACACTCCCCGGTGGAGAATCGAACCCCGGTCTCCTGAGTGACAGTCAGAGATACTTACCACTATACTACCGAGGATTCCTGATGTGTGAAATGATTGGTTAATACTTTAAGACCAGTTCAGTTTGAATGTTTGATGAATATTGGGACAAAAGGTATACACTCCCCGGCGGGGAATCGAACCCCGGTCTCCTGAGTGACTGTCAGAGATACTTACCACTATACTACAGAGGATTCCTGATGTGTGAAATGATTGGTTAATACTTTACGACCAGTTCAGTTTGAATATTTGATGAATAATATATTGTTTAAAAAGTATGCACTCCCCTGCGGGGAATCAAACCACGGTCTCCTGGGTGACAACCAGAGATACTACCACTATACTACCGAGGAAGACTGATATGTGAAATGATTGGTTAATACTTTAAGACCAGTTCAGTTTGAATATTTGATGAATAATATATTTTTTTTAAAGTATACACTCCCCGGCGGGAATCGAACTCCGGTCTCCTAAGTGACAGTCAGAGATACTTACCACTATACTACCGAGGATGACTGATGTGTGAAATGATTGGTTAATACTTTAAGACCAGTTCAGTTTGAAAGTTTGATGAATTGAAACGGGAAAACAAGTATACACTTCCCGGTGGAGAATCGAATCCCGGTCTCCTGAGTGACAGTCAGAGATACTTACCACTATACTACCGAGGATTCCTGATGTGTGAAATGATTGGTTAATACTTTAAGATCAGTTCAGTTTGAATTTTGATGAATAATACTTTTTTTTTAAGTATACACTCCCCGGTGGAGAATCGAACCCCGGTCTCCTGAGTGACAGTCAGAGATACTTACCACTATACTACCGAGGATTCCTGATGTGTGAAATGATTGGTTAATACTTTAAGACCAGTTCAGTTTGAATGTTTGATGAATATTGGGACAAAATGTATACACTCCCCGGCGGGGAATCGAACCCCGGTCTCCTGAGTGACAGTCAGAGATACTTACCACTATACTACCGAGGATTCCTGATGTGTGAAATGATTGGTTAATACTTTAAGATCAGTTCAGTTTGAATTTTGATGAATAATACTTTTTTTTTAAGTATACACTCCCCGGTGGAGAATCGAACCCCGGTCTCCTGAGTGACAGTCAGAGATACTTACCACTATACTACCGAGGATTCCTGATGTGTGAAATGATTGGTTAATACTTTAAGACCAGTTCAGTTTGAATGTTTGATGAATATTGGGACAAAATGTATACACTCCCCGGCGGGGAATCGAACCCCGGTCTCCTAAGTGACAGTCAGAGATACTTACCACTATACTACCGAGGATGACTGATATGTGAAATGATTGGTTAACACTTTATGACCAGTTCAGTGATGAATAATATATTTTTAAAAAGTATACACTCCCCGGCGGGGAATCGAACCCCGGTCTCCTGAGTGACAGTCAGAGATACTTAAAACTATACTACCGAGGATTCCTGATGTATGAAATGATTGGTTAGTACTTTAAGACCAGTTCAGTTTGAATATTTGATGACTAATATTTTTTTTTTAAGTATACACTCCCCGGCGGGGAATCGAAAGCCGGTCTCCTGAGTGACAGTCAGAGATACCTACCACTATACTACCGAGGATTGGAGATGTGTGAAATGATTGGTTAATACTTTAAGACCAGTTCAGTTTGAATATTTGATGAATAATATATTTTTTTAAAGTACACACTCCCCGGCAGGAATCGAACCCCGGTCTCCTAAGTGACAGTCAGAGATACTTACCACTATACTACCGAGGATGACTGATGTGTGAAATGATTGATTATTACTTTAAGACCAGTTCAGTTTGAAAGTTTGATGAATAATATATTTTTAAAAAGTATACACTCCCCGGCGGGGAATCGAACCCCGGTCTCCTGAGTGACAGTCAGAGATACTTAAAACTATACTACCGAGGATTCCTGATGTATGAAATGATTGGTTAGTACTTTAAGACCAGTTCAGTTTGAATATCTGATGAATAATATATTTTTTAAAAGTATACACTCCCCGGCGGGGAATCGAACCCCGGTCTCCTGAGTGACAGTCAGAGATACTTACCACTATACTACCGAGGATGACTGATGTGTGAAATGATTGGTTAATACTTTAAGACCAGTTCAGTTTGAATGTTTGATGAATAATATATTTTTTTAAAGTATCCACTCTCCGGAGGGAATCGAACTCCGGTCTCCTGAGGGACAGTCAGAGATACTTACCACTATACTACCGAGGATTCCCGATGTGTGAAATGATTGGTAAATACTTTAAGACAAGTTCAGTTTGAATGTTGATGAATAATATATTTTTTAAAAGTATACACTCCCCGGCGGGGAATCGAACTCCGGTCTCCTAAGTGACAGTCAGAGATACTTACCACTATACTACCGAAGATGACTGATGTGTGAAATGATTGGTTAATACTTTAAGACCAGTTCAGTTTGAAAGTTTGATGAATTGAAACGGGAAAACAAGTATACACTCCCCGGCAGGGAATCGAACCCCGGTCTCCTGAGTGAAAGTCAGAGATACTTACCACTATACTACCGAGGATGACTGATGTGTGAAATGATTGGTTAATACTTTAAGACCAGTTCAGTTTGAATGTTTGATGAATAATATATTTTTTAAAAGTATCCACTCTCCGGAGGGAACAGAACTCCGGTCTCCTGAGTGACAGTCAGAGATACTTACCACTATACTACCGAGGATTCCCGATGTGTGAAATGATTGGTTAATACTTTAAGACAAGTTTATTTTGAATGTTTGATGAATAAAATATTTTTTTAAAGTATACACTCCCCGGCGGGGAATCGAACCCCGGTCTCCTGAGTGACAGTCAGAGATACTTACCACTATGTGTGAAATAATTTATTATTACTTGAAGTCCAGTTCAGTTTGAATGTTTGATGAATATTGGGACAAAAGTTATACACTCCCCGGCGGGGAATCGAACCCCGGTCTCCTGAGTGACAGTCAGAGATACTTACCACTATACTACCGAGGATTCCCGATGTGTGAAATGATTGGTTAATACTTTAAGACAAGTTCAGTTTGAATTTTGATGAATAATATATTTTTAAAAAGTATACACTCCCCGGCGGGGAATCGAATGCCGGTCTCCTAAGTGACAGTCAGAGATACTTACCACTATACTACCGAGGATGACTGATATGTGAAATGATTGGTTAACACTTTATGACCAGTTCAGTGTGAAAGTTTGATGAATAATATATTTTTAAAAAGTATACACTCCCCGGCGGGGAATCGAACCCCGGTCTCCTGAGTGACAGTCAGAGATACTTAAAACTATACTACCGAGGATTCCTGATGTATGAAATGATTGGTTAGTACTTTAAGACCAGTTCAGTTTGAATATTTGATGACTAATATTTTTTTTTTAAGTATACACTCCCCGGCGGGGAATCGAAAGCCGGTCTCCTGAGTGACAGTCAGAGATACCTACCACTATACTACCGAGGATTGGAGATGTGTGAAATGATTGGTTAATACTTTAAGACCAGTTCAGTTTGAATATTTGATGAATAATATATTTTTTTAAAGTACACACTCCCCGGCAGGAATCGAACCCCGGTCTCCTAAGTGACAGTCAGAGATACTTACCACTATACTACCGAGGATGACTGATGTGTGAAATGATTGATTATTACTTTAAGACCAGTTCAGTTTGAAAGTTTGATGAATAATATATTTTTAAAAAGTATACACTCCCCGGCGGGGAATCGAACCCCGGTCTCCTGAGTGACAGTCAGAGATACTTAAAACTATACTACCGAGGATTCCTGATGTATGAAATGATTGGTTAGTACTTTAAGACCAGTTCAGTTTGAATATCTGATGAATAATATATTTTTTAAAAGTATACACTCCCCGGCGGGGAATCGAACCCCGGTCTCCTGAGTGACAGTCAGAGATACTTACCACTATACTACCGAGGATGACTGATGTGTGAAATGATTGGTTAATACTTTAAGACCAGTTCAGTTTGAATGTTGGATGAATAATATATTTTTTTAAAGTATCCACTCTCCGGAGGGAATCGAACTCCGGTCTCCTGAGGGACAGTCAGAGATACTTACCACTATACTACCGAGGATTCCCGATGTGTGAAATGATTGGTAAATACTTTAAGACAAGTTCAGTTTGAATGTTGATGAATAATATATTTTTTAAAAGTATACACTCCCCGGCGGGGAATCGAACTCCGGTCTCCTAAGTGACAGTCAGAGATACTTACCACTATACTACCGAAGATGACTGATGTGTGAAATGATTGGTTAATACTTTAAGACCAGTTCAGTTTGAAAGTTTGATGAATTGAAACGGGAAAACAAGTATACACTCCCCGGCAGGGAATCGAACCCCGGTCTCCTGAGTGACAGTCAGAGATACTTACCACTATGTGTGAAATGATTGATTATTACTTTAAGTCCAGTTCAGTTTGAATGTTTGATGAATATTGGGACAAAAGTTATACACTCCCCGGCGGGGAATCGAACCCCGGTCTCCTGAGTGACAGTCAGAGATACTTACCACTATACTACCATACTACCGAGGATTCCTGATGTGTGAAATGATTGATTATTAATATAAGTCCAGTTCAGTTTGAATGTTTGATGAATATCGGGAAAAAAAGTATACACTCCCCGGCGGGGAATCGAACCCCGGTCTCCTGAGTGACAGTCAGAGATACCTACCACTATACTACAGAGGATTCCTGATGTATGAAATGATTGGTTAGTACTTTAAGACCAGTTCAGTTTGAATATTTGATGAATAATATATTTTTAAAAGGTATACACTCCCCGGCGGGGAATCGAACGCCGGTCTCCTGAGTGACAGTCAGAGATACTTACCACTATACTACCGAGGATGACTGATGTGTGAAATGATTGGTTAATACTTTAAGACCAGTTCAGTTTGAAAGTTTGATGAATTGAAACGGGAAAACAAGTATACACTCCCCGGCGGGGAATCGAACCCCGGTCTCCTGAGTGACAGTCAGAGATACTTACCACTATGTGTGAAATGATTGATTATTACTTTAAGACCAGTTCAGTTTGAATATTTGATGAATAATATTTTTTTTTTAAGTATCCACTCCCCGGCGGGAATCGAACTCCGGTCTCCTAAGTGACAGTCAGAGATACTTACCACTATACTACCGAGGATGACTGATGTGTGAAATGATTGGTTTATACTTTAAGACAAGTTCAGTTTGAATGTTTGATGAATAATATATTTTTAAAAAGTATACACTCCCCGGTGGGGAATCGAACCCCGGTCTCCTGAGTGACAGTCAGAGATACTTACCACTATGTGTGAAATGATTGATTATTACTTTAAGTCCAGTTCAGTTTCAATGTTTGATGAATATTGGGACAAAAGGTATACACTCCCCGGCGGGGAATCGAACCCCGGTCTCCTGAGTGACAGTCAGAGATACTTACCACTATACTACCGAGGATTCCTGATGTGTGAAATGATTGGTTAATACTTTAAGACCAGTTCAGTTTGAATATTTGATGAATAATATATTTTTAAAAAGTATACACTCCCCGGTGGGGAATCGAACCCCGGTCTCCTGAGTGACAGTCAGAGATACTTACCACTATGTGTGAAATGACTGATTATTACTTTAAGACCAGTTCAGTTTGAATATTTGATGAATAATATATTTTTTTTAAGTATCCACTCCCCGGCGGGAATCGAACTCCGGTCTCCTAAGTGACAGTCAGAGATACTTACCACTATACTACCGAGGTTGACTGATGTGTGAAATGATTGGTTAATACTTTAAGACAAGTTCAGTTTGAATGTTTGATGAATAAAATATTTTTTTAAAGTATACACTCCTCGGCGGGGAATCGAACCCCGGTCTCCTGAGTGACAGTCAGAGATACTTACCACCATATGTGAAATGATTGATTATTACTTTAAGTCCAGTTCAGTTTGAATGTTTGATGAATATTGGGACAAAAGGTATACACTCCCCGGCGGGGAATCGAACCCCGGTCTCCTGAGTGACAGTCAGAGATACTTACCACTATGTGTGAAATGATTGATTATTACTTTAAGTCCAGTTCAGTTTGAATGTTTGATGAATATTGGGACAAAAGGTATACACTCCCCGGCGGGGAATCGAACCCCGGTCTCCTGAGTGACAGTCAGAGATACTTACCACTATACTACCGAGGATTCCTGATGTGTGAAATGATTGGTTAATACTTTAAGTCCAGTTCAGTTTGAATGTTTGATGAATATTGGGACAAAAGGTATACACTCCCCGGCGGGGAATCGAACCCCGGTCTCCTGAGTGACAGTCAGAGATACTTACCACTATGTGTGAAATGATTGATTATTACTTTAAGTCCAGTTCAGTTTGAATGTTTGATGAATATTGGGACAAAAGGTATACACTCCCCGTCGGGGAATCGAACCCCGGTCTCCTGAGTGACAGTCAGAGATACTTACCACTATACTACCGAGGATTCCTGATGTGTGAAATGATTGATTATTACTTTAAGTCCAGTTCAGTTTGAATGTTTGATGAATATCGGAAAAAAAAGTATACACTCCCCGGCGGGGAATCGAACCACGGTCTCCTGAGTGACAGTCAGAGATACCTACCACTATACTACCGAGGATTCGAGATGTGTGAAATGATTGGTTAATACTTTAAGACCAGTTCAGTTTGAATATTTGATGAATAATATATTTTTTTTAAGTATACACTACCCGGCGGGGAATCGAACGCCGGTCTCCTGAGTGACAGTCAGAGATACTTACCACTATACTACCGAGGATTCCTGATGTGGGAAATGATTGGTTAATACTTTAAGACATGTTCAGTTTGAATATCTGATGAATAATATATTTTTAAAAAGTATACACCCCCCGACGGGGAATCGAACGCCTGAACGCCGGTCTCCTGAACGCCGGTCTCCTGAGTGACAGTCAGAGATACTTAACACTATACTACCGAGGATGACTGATGTGTGAAATGATTGGTTAATACTTTAAGACCAGTTCATTATGAAAGTTTGATGAATTGAAACGGGAAAAAAGGTATACACTCCCCAGCGGGGAATCGAACCCCGGTCTCCTGAGTGACAGTCAGAGATACTTACCACTATACTAGCGAGGATTCCTGATGTATGAAATGATTGGTTAATACTTTAAGACATGTTCAGTTTGAATATCTGATGAATAATATATTTTTAAAAAGTATACACCTCCCGACGGGGAATCGAACGCCTGAACGCCGGTCTCCTGAACGCCGGTCTCCTGAGTGACAGTCAGAGATACTTACCACTATACTACCGAGGATGACTGATGTGTGAAATGATTGGTTGATACTTTAAGACCAGTTCAGTTTGAAAGTTTGATGAATTGAAACGGGAAAACTAGTATACACTCCTCGGCGGGGAATCGAACCCCGGTCTCCTCAGTGACAGTCAGAGATACTTACCACTATATGTGAAATGATTGATTATTAGTTGAAGTCCAGTTCAGTTTGAATGTTTGATGAATATTGGGACAAAAGGTACACACTCCCCGGCGGGGAATCGAACCCCGGTCTCCTGAGTGACAGTCAGAGATACCTACCACTATACTACAGATGATTCTTGATGTATGAAATGATTGGTTAGTACTTTAAGACTAGTTCAGTTGGAATATTTGATGAATAATATATTTGTAAAAAAGTATACACTCCCCGGCGGGGAATCGAACGCTGGTCTCCTGAGTGACAGTCAGAGATACCTACCACTATACTACCGAGGATTCGAGATGTGTGAAATGATTGGTTAATACTTTAAGACCAGTTCAGTTTGAATATTTGATGAATAATATATTTGTTTAAAGTATACACTACCCTGCGGGGAATCGAACGCCGGGCTCCTGAGTGACAGTCAGAGATACTTACCACTATACTACCGAGGATGACTGATGTGTGAAATGATTGGTTAATACTTTAAGACCAGTTCAGTTTGAAAGTTTGATGAATTGAAACGGGAAAAAAGGGTATACACTCCCCGGCGGGGAATCGAACCCCGGTCTCCTCAGTGACAGTCAGAGATACTTACCACTATATGTGAAATGATTGATTATTAGTTGAAGTCCAGTTCAGTTTGAATGTTTGATGAATATTGGGACAAAAGGTACACACTCCCCGGCGGGGAATCGAACCCCGGTCTCCTGAGTGACAGTCAGAGATACCTACCACTATACTACAGATGATTCTTGATGTATGAAATGATTGGTTAGTACTTTAAGACCAGTCCAGTTTGAATATTTGATGAATAATATATTTGTAAAAAGTATACACTACCCGGCGGGGAATCGAACGCCGGTCTCCTGAGTGAGAGTCAGATATACTTACCACTATACTACCGAGGATGACTGATGTGTGAAATGATTGGTTAATACTTTAAGACCAGTTCAGTTTGAAAGTTTGATGAATTGAAACGGGGAAAAAGGTATACACTCCCCGGCGGGGAATCGAACCCCGGTCTCCTGAGTGACAGTCAGAGCTACTTACCACTATACTACCGAGGATTCATCATGTGTGAAATGATTGGTTAATACTTTAAGACCAGTTCAGTTTGAATATTTGATGAATAAAATAGTTTTTAAAAGTATACACTCCCCGGCGGGGAATCGAACCCCGGTCTCCTGAGTGACAGTCAGAGATACTTACATTATGTGTGAAATGATTGATTATTACTTGAAGTCCTGTTCAGTTTGAATGTTTGATGAATATTGGGACAAAAGGTATACACTCCCCGTCGGGGAATCGAACCCCGGTCTCCTGAGTGACAGTCAGAGATACTTACCACTATACTACCGAGGATTACTGATGTGTGAAATGATTGATTATTACTTTAAGTCCAGTTCAGTTTGAATGTTTGATGAATATCGGAAAAAAGGTATACACTCCCCGGCGGGGAATCGAACCCCGGTCTCCTGAGTGACAGTCAGAGATACCTACCACTATACTACCGAGGATTCGAGATGTGTGAAATGATTGGTTAATACTTTAAGACCAGTTCAGTTTGAATATTTGATGAATAATATATTTTTTTAAAGTATACACTACCCGGCGGGGAATCGAACGCCGGTCTCCTGAGTGACAGTCAGAGATACTTACCACTATACTAGCGAGGATTCCTGATGTATGAAATGATTGGTTAATACTTTAAGACATGTTCAGTTTGAATATCTGATGAATAATATATTTTTAAAAAGTATACACCCCCCGACGGGGAATCGAACGCCTGAACGCCGGTCTCCTGAGTGACAGTCAGAGATACTTACCACTATACTACCGAGGATGACTGATGTGTGAAATGATTGGTTGATACTTTAAGACCAGTTCAGTTTGAAAGTTTGATGAATTGAAACGGGAAAACTAGTATACACTCCTCGGCGGGGAATCGAACCCCGGTCTCCTCAGTGACAGTCAGAGATACTTACCACTATATGTGAAATGATTGATTATTAGTTGAAGTCCAGTTCAGTTTGAATGTTTGATGAATATTGGGACAAAAGGTATACACTCCCCGGCGGGGAATCGAACCCCGGTCTCCTGAGTGACAGTCAGAGATACTTACCACTATACTACCGAGGATTCCTGATGTGTGAAATGATTGGTTAATACTTTAAGACCAGTTCAGTTTGAATATTTGATGAATAATATTTTTTTTTTAAGTATCCACTCCCCGGCGGGAATCGAACTCCGGTCTCCTAAGTGACAGTCAGAGATACTTACCACTATACTACCGAGGATGACTGATGTGTGAAATGATTGGTTTATACTTTAAGACAAGTTCAGTTTGAATGTTTGATGAATAATATATTTTTTTAAAGTATACACTCCCCGGCGGGGAATCGAACCCCGTTGTCCTGAGTGACAGTCAGAGATACTTACCACTATGTGTGAAATGATTGATTATTACTTTAAGTCCAGTTCAGTTTGAATGTTTGATGAATATTGGGACAAAAGGTATACACTCCCCGGCGGGGAATCGAACCCCGGTCTCCTGAGTGACAGTCAGAGATACTTACCACTATACTACCGAGGATTCCTGATGTGTGAAATGATTGGTTAATACTTTAAGACCAGTTCAGTTTGAATATTTGATGAATAATATATTTTTAAAAAGTATACACTCCCCGGTGGGGAATCGAACCCCGGTCTCCTGAGTGACAGTCAGAGATACTTACCACTATGTGTGAAATGACTGATTATTACTTTAAGACCAGTTCAGTTTGAATATTTGATGAATAATATATTTTTTTAAAGTATCCACTCCCCGGCGGGAATCGAACTCCGGTCTCCTAAGTGACAGTCAGAGATACTTACCACTATACTACCGAGGTTGACTGATGTGTGAAATGATTGGTTAATACTTTAAGACAAGTTCAGTTTGAATGTTTGATGAATAAAATATTTTTTTAAAGTATACACTCCTCGGCGGGGAATCGAACCCCGGTCTCCTGAGTGACAGTCAGAGATACTTACCACCATATGTGAAATGATTGATTATTACTTTAAGTCCAGTTCAGTTTGAATGTTTGATGAATATTGGGACAAAAGGTATACACTCCCCGGCGGGGAATCGAACCCCGGTCTCCTGAGTGACAGTCAGAGATACTTACCACTATGTGTGAAATGATTGATTATTACTTTAAGTCCAGTTCAGTTTGAATGTTTGATGAATATTGGGACAAAAGGTATACACTCCCCGGCGGGGAATCGAACCCCGGTCTCCTGAGTGACAGTCAGAGATACTTACCACTATACTACCGAGGATTCCTGATGTGTGAAATGATTGGTTAATACTTTAAGTCCAGTTCAGTTTGAATGTTTGATGAATATTGGGACAAAAGGTATACACTCCCCGGCGGGGAATCGAACCCCGGTCTCCTGAGTGACAGTCAGAGATACTTACCACTATGTGTGAAATGATTGATTATTACTTTAAGTCCAGTTCAGTTTGAATGTTTGATGAATATTGGGACAAAAGGTATACACTCCCCGTCGGGGAATCGAACCCCGGTCTCCTGAGTGACAGTCAGAGATACTTACCACTATACTACCGAGGATTCCTGATGTGTGAAATGATTGATTATTACTTTAAGTCCAGTTCAGTTTGAATGTTTGATGAATATCGGAAAAAAAAGTATACACTCCCCGGCGGGGAATCGAACCACGGTCTCCTGAGTGACAGTCAGAGATACCTACCACTATACTACCGAGGATTCGAGATGTGTGAAATGATTGGTTAATACTTTAAGACCAGTTCAGTTTGAATATTTGATGAATAATATATTTTTTTAAAGTATACACTACCCGGCGGGGAATCGAACGCCGGTCTCCTGAGTGACAGTCAGAGATACTTACCACTATACTACCGAGGATTCCTGATGTGGGAAATGATTGGTTAATACTTTAAGACATGTTCAGTTTGAATATCTGATGAATAATATATTTTTAAAAAGTATACACCCCCCGACGGGGAATCGAACGCCTGAACGCCGGTCTCCTGAACGCCGGTCTCCTGAGTGACAGTCAGAGATACTTAACACTATACTACCGAGGATGACTGATGTGTGAAATGATTGGTTAATACTTTAAGACCAGTTCATTATGAAAGTTTGATGAATTGAAACGGGAAAAAAGGTATACACTCCCCAGCGGGGAATCGAACCCCGGTCTCCTGAGTGACAGTCAGAGATACTTACCACTATACTAGCGAGGATTCCTGATGTATGAAATGATTGGTTAATACTTTAAGACATGTTCAGTTTGAATATCTGATGAATAATATATTTTTAAAAAGTATACACCTCCCGACGGGGAATCGAACGCCTGAACGCCGGTCTCCTGAACGCCGGTCTCCTGAGTGACAGTCAGAGATACTTACCACTATACTACCGAGGATGACTGATGTGTGAAATGATTGGTTGATACTTTAAGACCAGTTCAGTTTTAAAGTTTGATGAATTGAAACGGGAAAACTAGTATACACTCCTCGGCGGGGAATCGAACCCCGGTCTCCTCAGTGACAGTCAGAGATACTTACCACTATATGTGAAATGATTGATTATTAGTTGAAGTCCAGTTCAGTTTGAATGTTTGATGAATATTGGGACAAAAGGTACACACTCCCCGGCGGGGAATCGAACCCCGGTCTCCTGAGTGACAGTCAGAGATACCTACCACTATACTACAGATGATTCTTGATGTATGAAATGATTGGTTAGTACTTTAAGACTAGTTCAGTTGGAATATTTGATGAATAATATATTTGTAAAAAAGTATACACTCCCCGGCGGGGAATCGAACGCTGGTCTCCTGAGTGACAGTCAGAGATACCTACCACTATACTACCGAGGATTCGAGATGTGTGAAATGATTGGTTAATACTTTAAGACCAGTTCAGTTTGAATATTTGATGAATAATATATTTGTTTAAAGTATACACTACCCTGCGGGGAATCGAACGCCGGGCTCCTGAGTGACAGTCAGAGATACTTACCACTATACTACCGAGGATGACTGATGTGTGAAATGATTGGTTAATACTTTAAGACCAGTTCAGTTTGAAAGTTTGATGAATTGAAACGGGAAAAAAGGGTATACACTCCCCGGCGGGGAATCGAACCCCGGTCTCCTCAGTGACAGTCAGAGATACTTACCACTATATGTGAAATGATTGATTATTAGTTGAAGTCCAGTTCAGTTTGAATGTTTGATGAATATTGGGACAAAAGGTACACACTCCCCGGCGGGGAATCGAACCCCGGTCTCCTGAGTGACAGTCAGAGATACCTACCACTATACTACAGATGATTCTTGATGTATGAAATGATTGGTTAGTACTTTAAGACCAGTCCAGTTTGAATATTTGATGAATAATATATTTGTAAAAAGTATACACTACCCGGCGGGGAATCGAACGCCGGTCTCCTGAGTGAGAGTCAGATATACTTACCACTATACTACCGAGGATGACTGATGTGTGAAATGATTGGTTAATACTTTAAGACCAGTTCAGTTTGAAAGTTTGATGAATTGAAACGGGGAAAAAGGTATACACTCCCCGGCGGGGAATCGAACCCCGGTCTCCTGAGTGACAGTCAGAGCTACTTACCACTATACTACCGAGGATTCATCATGTGTGAAATGATTGGTTAATACTTTAAGACCAGTTCAGTTTGAATATTTGATGAATAAAATAGTTTTTAAAAGTATACACTCCCCGGCGGGGAATCGAACCCCGGTCTCCTGAGTGACAGTCAGAGATACTTACCATTATGTGTGAAATGATTGATTATTACTTGAAGTCCTGTTCAGTTTGAATGTTTGATGAATATTGGGACAAAAGGTATACACTCCCCGTCGGGGAATCGAACCCCGGTCTCCTGAGTGACAGTCAGAGATACTTACCACTATACTACCGAGGATTACTGATGTGTGAAATGATTGATTATTACTTTAAGTCCAGTTCAGTTTGAATGTTTGATGAATATCGGAAAAAAGGTATACACTCCCCGGCGGGGAATCGAACCCCGGTCTCCTGAGTGACAGTCAGAGATACCTACCACTATACTACCGAGGATTCGAGATGTGTGAAATGATTGGTTAATACTTTAAGACCAGTTCAGTTTGAATATTTGATGAATAATATATTTTTTTAAAGTATACACTACCCGGCGGGGAATCGAACGCCGGTCTCCTGAGTGACAGTCAGAGATACTTACCACTATACTAGCGAGGATTCCTGATGTATGAAATGATTGGTTAATACTTTAAGACATGTTCAGTTTGAATATCTGATGAATAATATATTTTTAAAAAGTATACACCCCCCGACGGGGAATCGAACGCCTGAACGCCGGTCTCCTGAGTGACAGTCAGAGATACTTACCACTATACTACCGAGGATGACTGATGTGTGAAATGATTGGTTGATACTTTAAGACCAGTTCAGTTTGAAAGTTTGATGAATTGAAACGGGAAAACTAGTATACACTCCTCGGCGGGGAATCGAACCCCGGTCTCCTCAGTGACAGTCAGAGATACTTACCACTATATGTGAAATGATTGATTATTAGTTGAAGTCCAGTTCAGTTTGAATGTTTGATGCATATTGGGACAAAAGGTGCACACTCCCCGGCGGGGAATCGAACCCCGGTCTCCTGAGTGACAGTCAGAGATACCTACCACTATACTACAGATGATTCTTGATGTATGAAATGATTGGTTAGTACTTTAAGACTAGTTCAGTTTGAATATTTGATGAATAATATATTTGTAAAAAAGTATACACTCCCCGGCGGGGAATCGAACGCTGGTCTCCTGAGTGACAGTCAGAGATACCTACCACTATACTACCGAGGATTCGAGATGTGTGAAATGATTGGTTAATACTTTAAGACCAGTTCAGTTTGAATATTTGATGAATAATATATTTGTTTAAAGTATACACTACCCGGCGGGGAATCGAACGCCGGGCTCCTGAGTGACAGTCAGAGATACTTACCACTATACTACCGAGGATGACTGATGTGTGAAATGATTGGTTAATACTTTAAGACCAGTTCAGTTTGAAAGTTTGATGAATTGAAACGGGGAAAAAAGGTATACACTCCCCGGCGGGGAATCGAACCCCGGTCTCCTCAGTGACAGTCAGAGATACTTACCACTATATGTGAAATGATTGATTATTAGTTGAAGTCCAGTTCAGTTTGAATGTTTGATGAATATTGGGACAAAAGGTACACACTCCCCGGCGGGGAATCGAACCCCGGTCTCCTGAGTGACAGTCAGAGATACCTACCACTATACTACAGATGATTCTTGATGTATGAAATGATTGGTTAGTACTTTAAGACCAGTCCAGTTTGAATATTTGATGAATAATATATTTGTAAAAAGTATACACTACCCGGCGGGTAATCGAACGCCGGTCTCCTGAGTGAGAGTCAGATATACTTACCACTATACTACCGAAGATGACTGATGTGTGAAATGATTGGTTAATACTTTAAGACCAGTTCAGTTTGAAAGTTTGATGAATTGAAACGGGGAAAAAGGTATACACTCCCCGGCGGGGAATCGAACCCCGGTCTCCTGAGTGACAGTCAGAGCTACTTACCACTATACTACCGAGGATTCATCATGTGTGAAATGATTGGTTAATACTTTAAGACCAGTTCAGTTTGAATATTTGATGAATAAAATAGTTTTTAAAAGGTATACACTCCCCGGCGGGGAATCGAACCCCGGTCTCCTCAGTGACAGTCAGAGATACTTAACACTATATGTGAAATGATTGATTATTAGTTGAAGTCCAGTTCAGTTTGAATGTTTGATGAATATTGGGACAAAAGGTATACACTCCCCGTCGGGGAATCTTACCCCGGTCTCCTGAGTGACAGTCAGAGATACTTACCACTATACTACCGAGGATTCCTGATGTGTGAAATGATTGATTATTACTTTAAGTCCAGTTCAGTTTGAATGTTTGATGAATATCGGAAAAAAGTATACACTCCCCGGCGGGGAATCGAACCCCGGTCTCCTGAGTGACAGTCAGAGATACCTACCACTATACTACCGAGGATTCGAGATGTGTGAAATGATTGGTTAATACTTTAAGACCAGTTCAGTTTGAATATTTGATGAATAATATATTTTTTAAAAGTATACACTACCCGGAGGGGGAATCGAACGCCGGTCTCCTGAGTGACAGTCAGAGATACTTACCACTATACTACCGAGGATTCCTGATGTGGGAAATGATTGGTTAATACTTTAAGATAAGTTCAGTTTGAATGTTTGATGAATAAAATATTTTTAAAAAGTGTACACTCCCCGGCGGGGAATCGAACCCCGGTCTCCTGAGTGACAGTCAGAGATACTTACCACTATACTACCGAGGATGACTGATGTGTGAAATGATTGGTTAATACTTTAAGACCAGTTCATTATGAAAGTTTGATGAATTGAAACGGGAAAAAAGGTATACACTCCCCAGCGGGGAATCGAACCCCGGTCTCCTGAGTGACAGTCAGAGATACTTACCACTATACTAGCGAGGATTCCTGATGTATGAAATGATTGGTTAATACTTTAAGACATGTTCAGTTTGAATATCTGATGAATAATATATTTTTAAAAAGTATACACCCCCCGACGGGGAATCGAACGCCGGTCTCCTGAACGCCGGTCTCCTGAGTGACAGTCAGAGATACTTACCACTATACTACCGAGGATGACTGATGTGTGAAATGATTGGTTGATACTTTAAGACCAGTTCAGTTTGAAAGTTTGATGAATTGAAACGGGAAATCTAGTATACACTCCTCGGCGGGGAATCGAACCCCGGTCTCCTCAGTGACAGTCAGAGATACTTACCACTATATGTGAAATGATTGATTATTAGTGGAAGTCCAGTTCAGTTTGAATGTTTGATGAATATTGGGACAAAAGGTACACACTACCCGGCGGGGAATCGAACCCCGGTCTCCTGAGTGACAGTCAGAGATACCTACCACTATACTACAGATGATTCTTGATGTATGAAATGATTGGTTAGTACTTTAAGACTAGTTCAGTTTGAATATTTGATGAATAATATATTTGTAAAAAAGTATACACTCCCCGGCGGGGAATCGAATGCTGGTCTCCTGAGTGACAGTCAGAGATACCTACCACTATACTACAGATGATTCTTGATGTATGAAATGATTGGTTAGTACTTTAAGACCAGTCCAGTTTGAATATTTGATGAATAATATATTTGTAAAAGTATACACTCCCCGGCGGGGAATCGAACGCCGGTCTCCTGAGTGACAGTCAGAGATACCTACCACTATACTACCGAGGATTCGAGATGTGTGAAATGATTGGTTAATACTTTAAGACCAGTTCAGTTTGAATATTTGATGAATAATATATTTGTTTAAAGTATACACTACCCGGCGGGGAATCGAACGCCGGGCTCCTGAGTGACAGTCAGAGATACTTACCACTATACTACCGAGGATGACTGATGTGTGAAATGATTGGTTAATACTTTAAGACCAGTTCAGTTTGAAAGTTTGAAGAATTGAAACGGGAAAAAAAGGTATACACTTCCCGGCGGGGAATCGAACCCCGGTCTCCTGAGTGACAGTCAGAGATACTTACCACTATACTACCGAGGATTCCTGATGTGTGAAATGATTAATTATTACTTGAAGTTCAGTTCAGTTTGAATGTTTGATGAATATCGGGAAAAAATATACACTCCCCGGCGGGGAATCGAACCCCGGTCTCCTGAGTGACAGTCAGAGATACTTACCACTATACTACCGAGGATGACTGATGTGTGAAATGATTGGTTAATACTTTAAGACCAATTCAGTTTGAAAGTTTGATGAATTGAAACGGGGAAAAAAGGTATACACTCCCCGGCGGGGAATCGAACCCCGGTCTCCTCAGTGACAGTCAGAGATACTTACCACTATACTACCGAGGATTCCTGATGTGTGAAATGATTGATTATTACTTTAAGTCCAGTTCAGTTTGAATGTTTGATGAATATCGGAAAAAAGTATACACTCCCCGGCGGGGAATCGAACCCCGGTCTCCTGAGTGACAGTCAGAGATACCTACCACTATACTACCGAGGATTCGAGATGTGTGAAATGATTGGTTAATACTTTAAGACCAGTTCAGTTTGAATATTTGATGAATAATATATTTTTTTAAAGTATACACTACCCGGCGGGGAATCGAACGCCGGTCTCCTGAGTGACAGTCAGAGATACTTACCACTATACTACCGAGGATTCCTGATGTGGGAAATGATTGGTTAATACTTTAAGATAAGTTCAGTTTGAATGTTTGATGAATAAAATATTTTTAAAAAGTGTACACTCCCCGGCGGGGAATCGAACCCCGGTCTCCTGAGTGACAGTCAGAGATACTTACCACTATACTACCGAGGATGACTGATGTGTGAAATGATTGGTTAATACTTTAAGACCAGTTCATTATGAAAGTTTGATGAATTGAAACGGGAAAAAAGGTATACACTCCCCAGCGGGGAATCGAACCCCGGTCTCCTGAGTGACAGTCAGAGATACTTACCACTATACTAGCGAGGATTCCTGATGTATGAAATGATTGGTTAATACTTTAAGACATGTTCAGTTTGAATATCTGATGAATAATATATTTTTAAAAAGTATACACCCCCCGACGGGGAATCGAACGCCGGTCTCCTGAACGACGGTCTCCTGAGTGACAGTCAGAGATACTTACCACTATACTACCGAGGATGACTGATGTGTGAAATGATTGGTTGATACTTTAAGACCAGTTCAGTTTGAAAGTTTGATGAATTGAAACGGGAAAACTAGTATACACTCCTCGGCGGGGAATCGAACCCCGGTCTCCTCAGTGACAGTCAGAGATACTTACCACTATATGTGAAATGATTGATTATTAGTTGAAGTCCAGTTCAGTTTGAATGTTTGATGAATATTGGGACAAAAGGTACACACTACCCGGCGGGGAATCGAACCCCGGTCTCCTGAGTGACAGTCAGAGATACCTACCACTATACTACAGATGATTCTTGATGTATGAAATGATTGGTTAGTACTTTAAGACTAGTTCAGTTTGAATATTTGATGAATAATATATTTGTAAAAAAGTATACACTCCCCGGCGGGGAATCGAACGCTGGTCTCCTGAGTGACAGTCAGAGATACCTACCACTATACTACAGATGATTCTTGATGTATGAAATGATTGGTTAGTACTTTAAGACCAGTCCAGTTTGAATATTTGATGAATAATATATTTGTAAAAAGTATACACTCCCCGGCGGGGAATCGAACGCCGGTCTCCTGAGTGACAGTCAGAGATACCTACCACTATACTACCGAGGATTCGAGATGTGTGAAATGATTGGTTAATACTTTAAGACCAGTTCAGTTTGAATATTTGATGAATAATATATTTGTTTAAAGTATACACTACCCGGCGGGGAATCGAACGCCGGGCTCCTGAGTGACAGTCAGAGATACTTACCACTATACTACCGAGGATGACTGATGTGTGAAATGATTGGTTAATACTTTAAGACCAGTTCAGTTTGAAAGTTTGAAGAATTGAAACGGGAAAAAAAGGTATACACTTCCCGGCGGGGAATCGAACCCCGGTCTCCTGAGTGACAGTCAGAGATACTTACCACTATACTACCGAGGATTCCTGATGTGTGAAATGATTAATTATTACTTGAAGTTCAGTTCAGTTTGAATGTTTGATGAATATCGGGAAAAAATATACACTCCCCGGCGGGGAATCGAACCCCGGTCTCCTGAGTGACAGTCAGAGATACTTACCACTATACTACCGAGGATGACTGATGTGTGAAATGATTGGTTAATACTTTAAGACCAGTTCAGTTTGAAAGTTTGATGAATTGAAACGGGGAAAAAAGGTATACACTCCCCGGCGGGGAACCGAACCCCGGTCTCCTCAGTGACAGTCAGAGATACTTACCACTATATGTGAAATGATTGATTATTAGTTGAAGTCCAGTTCAGTTTGAATGTTTGATGAATATTGGGACAAAAGGTACACACTCCCCGGCGGGGAATCGAACCCCGGTCTCCTGAGTGACAGTCAGAGATACCTACCACTATACTACAGATGATTCTTGATGTATGAAATGATTGGTTAGTACTTTAAGACCAGTCCAGTTTGAATATTTGATGAATTATATATTTGTAAAAAGTATACACTCCCCGGCGGGGAATCGAACGCCGGTCTCCTGAGTGACAGTCAGAGATACCTACCACTATACTACCGAGGATTCGAGATGTGTGAAATGATTGGTTAATACTTTAAGACCAGTTCAGTTTGAATATTTGATGAATAATATATTTGTTTAAAGTATACACTACCCGGCGGGGAATCGAACGCCGGTCTCCTGAGTGACAGTCAGAGATACTTACCACTATACTACCGAGGATGACTGATGTGTGAAATGATTGGTTAATACTTTAAGACCAGTTCAGTTTGAAAGTTTGAAGAATTGAAACGGGAAAAAAAGGTATACACTTCCCGGCGGGGAATCGAACCCCGGTCTCCTGAGTGACAGTCAGAGATACTTACCACTATACTACCGAGGATTCCTGATGTGTGAAATGATTAATTATTACTTGAAGTTCAGTTCAGTTTGAATGTTTGATGAATATCGGGAAAAAATATACACTCCCCGGCGGGGAATCGAACCCGGGTCTCCTGAGTGACAGTCAGAGATACTTACCACTATACTACCGAGGATGACTGATGTGTGAAATGATTGGTTAATACTTTAAGACCAGTTCATTATGAAAGTTTGATGAATTGAAACGGGAAAAAGGGTATACACTCCCCAGCGGGGAATCGAACCCCGGTCTCCTGAGTGACAGTCAGAGATACTTACCACTATACTAGCGAGGATTCCTGATGTATGAAATGATTGGTTAATACTTTAAGACAAGTTCAGTTTGAATATCTGATGAATAATATATTTTTTTAAAGTATACACTCCCCGGCGGGGAATCGAACTTCGGTCTCCTGAGTGACAGTCAGAGATACTTACCACTATACTACCGAGGATGACTGATGTGTGAAATGATTGGTTAATACTTTAAGACCAGTTCAGTTTGAATATTTGATGAATAATATATTTGTTTAAAGTATACACTACCCGGCGGGGAATCGAACGCCGGTCTCCTGAGTGACAGTCAGAGATACTTACCACTATACTACCGAGGATGACTGATGTGTGAAATGATTGGTTAATACTTTAAGACCAGTTCAGTTTGAAAGTTTGAAGAATTGAAACGGGAAAAAAAGGTATACACTTCCCGGCGGGGAATCGAACCCCGGTCTCCTGAGTGACAGTCAGAGATACTTACCACTATACTACCGAGGATTCCTGATGTGTGAAATGATTAATTATTACTTGAAGTTCAGTTCAGTTTGAATGTTTGATGAATATCGGGAAAAAATATACACTCCCCGGCGGGGAATCGAACCCGGGTCTCCTGAGTGACAGTCAGAGATACTTACCACTATACTACCGAGGATGACTGATGTGTGAAATGATTGGTTAATACTTTAAGACCAGTTCATTATGAAAGTTTGATGAATTGAAACGGGAAAAAGGGTATACACTCCCCAGCGGGGAATCGAACCCCGGTCTCCTGAGTGACAGTCAGAGATACTTACCACTATACTAGCGAGGATTCCTGATGTATGAAATGATTGGTTAATACTTTAAGACAAGTTCAGTTTGAATATCTGATGAATAATATATTTTTTTAAAGTATACACTCCCCGGCGGGGAATCGAACTTCGGTCTCCTGAGTGACAGTCAGAGATACTTACCACTATACTACCGAGGATGACTGATGTGTGAAATGATTGGTTGATACTTTAAGACCAGTTCAGTTTGAAAGTTTGATGAATTGAAACGGGAAAACAAGTATACACTCCTCGGCGGGGAATCGAACCCCGGTCTCATCAGTGACAGTCAGAGATACTTACCACTATATGTGAAATGATTGATTATTAGTTTAAGTCCAGTTCAGTTTGAATGTTTGATGAATATTGGGACAAAAGGTATACACTCCCCGGCGGGGAATCGAACCCCGGTCTGCTGAGTGACAGTCAGAGATACTTACCACTATACTACCGAGGATTCCTGATGTGTGAAATGATTGATTTTTACTTTAAGTCAGTTCAGTTTGAATGTTTGATGAATATCGGAAAAAAGTATACACTAACCGGCGGGGAATCGAACCCCGGTCTCCTGAGTGACAGTCAGAGATACCTACCACTATACTACATATGATTCCTGATGTATGAAATGATTGGTTAGTACTTTAAGACCAGTTCAGTTTGAATATTTGATGAATAATATATTTGTAAAAAGTATACACTCCCCGGCGGGGAATCGAACGCCGGTCTCCTGAGTGACAGTCAGAGATACCTACCACTATACTACCGAGGATTCGAGATGTGTGAAATGATTGGTTAATACTTTAAGACCAGTTCAGTTTGAATATTTGATGAATAATATTTTTTTTTTAAGTATACACTACCCGGCGGGGAATCGAACGCCGGTCTCCTGAGTGACAGTCAGAGATACTTACCACTATACTAGCGAGGATTCCTGATGTATGAAATGATTGGTTAATACTTTAAGACAAGTTCAGTTTGAATATCTGATGAATAATATATTTTTTTAAAGTATACACTCCCCGGCGGGGAATCGAACTTCGGTCTCCTGAGTGACAGTCAGAGATACTTACCACTATACTACCGAGGATGACTGATGTGTGAAATGATTGGTTAATACTTTAAGACCAGTTCAGTTTGAAAGTTTGATGAATTGAAACGGGGAAAAAGGTATACACTCCCCGGCGGGGAATCGAACCCCGGTCTCCTGAGTGACAGTCAGAGATACTTACCACTATGTGTGAAATTATTGATTATTACTTGAAGTCCAGTTCAGTTTGAATGTTTGATGAATATTGGGACAAAAGGTATACACTCCCCGTCGGGGAATCGAACCCCGGTCTCCTGAGTGACAGTCAGAGATACTTACCACTATACTACCGAGGATTCCTGATGTGTGAAATGATTGATTATTACTTTAAGTCCAGTTCAGTTTGAATGTTTGATGAATATCGGAAAAAAAGTATACACTACCCGCCGGGGAATCGAACGCCGGTCTCCTGATTGACAGTCAGCGATACTTACCACTATACTACCGAGGATTCCTGATGTGGGAAATGATTGGTTAATACTTTAAGATAAGTTCAGTTTGAATGTTTGATGAATAAAATATTATTTTTAAAGTGTACACTCCCCGGCGGGGAATCGAACCCCGGTCTCCTGAGTGACAGTCAGAGATACTAACCACTATACTACCGAGGATGACTGATGTGTGAAATGATTTGTTAATACTTTAAGACCAGTTCATTATGAAAGTTTGATGAATTGAAACGGGAAAAAAAGTATACACTCCCCAGCGGTGAATCGAACCCCGGTCTCCTGAGTGACAGTCAGAGATACTTACCACTATACTAGCGAAGATTCCTGATGTATGAAATGATTGGTTAATACTTTAAGACAAGTTCAGTTTGAATATCTGATGAATAATATATTTTTAAAAAGTATACACTCCCCGGCGGGGAATCGAACGCCGGTCTCCTGAGTGACAGTCAGAGATACTTACCACTATACTACCGAGGATGACTGATGTGTGAAATGATTGGTTGATACTTTAAGACCAGTTCAGTTTGAAAGTTTGATGAATTGAAACGGGAAAACAAGTATACACTCCTCGGCGAGGAATCGAACCCCGGTCTCCTCAGTGACAGTCAGAGATACTTACCACTATATGTGAAATGATTGATTATTAGTTGAAGTGCAGTTCAGTTTGAATGTTTGATGAATATTGGGACAAAAGGTATACACTCCCCGTCGGGGAATCGAACCCCGGTCTCCTGAGTGACAGTCAGAGATACTTACCACTATACTACCGAGGATGACTGATGTGTGAAATGATTGGTTGATACTTTAAGACCAGTTCAGTTTGAAAGTTTGATGAATTGAAACGGGAAAACAAGTATACACTCCTCGGCGGGGAATCGAACCCCGGTCTCCTCAGTGACAGTCAGAGATACTTACCACTATATGTGAAATGATTGATTATTAGTTGAAGTCCAGTTCAGTTTGAATGTTTGATGAATATCGAAAAAAAGTATACACTCCCCGGCGGGGAATCGAACCCCGGTCTCCTGAGTGACAGTCAGAGATAGCTACCACTATACTACATATGATTCCTGATGTATGAAATGATTGGTTAGTACTTTAAGACCAGTTTAGTTTGAATATTTGATGAATAATATATTTTTTTAAAGTATACACTACCCGGCGGGGAATCGAACGCCGGTCTCCTGAGTGACAGTCAGAGATACTTACCAATATACTACCGAGGATGACTGATGTGTGAAATGATTGGTTAATACTTTAAGACAAGTTCAGTTTGAAAGTTTGATGAATTGAAACGGGGAAAAAGGTATACACTCCCCGGCGGGGAATCGAACCCCGGTCTCCTGAGTGACAGTCAGTGATACTTACCACTATGTGTGAAATTATTGATTATTACTTGAAGTCCAGTTCAGTTTGAATGTTTGATGAATATTGGGACAAAAGGTATACACTCCCCGTCGGGGAATCGAACCCCGGTCTCCTGAGTGACAGTCAGAGATACTTACCACTATACTACCGAGGATTCCTGATGTGTGAAATGATTGATTATTACTTTAAGTCCAGTTCAGTTTGAATGTTTGATGAATATCGGAAAAAAAGTATACACTCCCCGGCGGGGAATCGAACCCCGGTCTCCTGAGTGACAGTCAGAGATACCTACCACTATACTACCGAGGATTCGAGATGTGTGAAATGATTGGGTAGTACTTTAAGACCAGTTCAGTTTGAATGTTTGATGAATAATATATTTTTTTAAGTATACACTCCCCGGCGGGGAATCGAACCCCGGTCTCCTGAGTGACAGTCAGAGATACTTACCACTATACTACCGAGGATTCCTGATGTGGGAAATGATTGGTTAGTACTTTAAGATAAGTTCAGTTTGAATGTTTGATGAATAACATATTTTTAAAAAGTGTACACTCCCCGGCGGGGAATCGAACCCCGGTCTCCTGAGTGACAGTCAGAGATACTTACCACTATACTACCGAGGATGACTGATGTGTGAAATGATTGGTTAATACTTTAAGACCAGTTCATTATGAAAGTTTGATGAATTGAAACGGGAAAAGAGGTATACACTCCCCAGCGGTGAATCGAACCCCGGTCTCCTGAGTGACAGTCAGAGATACTTACCACTATACTAGCGAGGATTCCTGATGTATTAAATGATTGGTTAATACTTTAAGACAAGTTCAGTTTGAATATCTGATGAATAATATATTTGTAAAAAGTATACACTCCCCGGCGGGGAATCGAACGCCGGTCTCCTGAGTGACAGTCAGAGATACCTACCACTATACTACCGAGGATTCGAGATGTGTGAAATGATTGGTTAATACTTTAAGACCAGTTCAGTTTGAATATTTGATGAATAATATATTTGTTTAAAGTATACACTACCCGGCGGGGAATCGAACGCCGGTCTCCTGAGTGACAGTCAGAGATACTTACCACTATACTACCGAGGATGACTGATGTGTGAAATGATTGGTTAATACTTTAAGACCAGTTCAGTTTGAAAGTTTGAAGAATTGAAACGGGAAAAAAAGGTATACACTCCCCGGCGGGGAATCGAACCCCGGTCTCCTGAGTGACAGTCAGAGATACTTACCACTATACTACCGAGGATTCCTGATGTGTGAAATGATTAATTATTACTTGAAGTCCAGTTCAGTTTGAATGTTTGATGAATATCGGGAAAAAATATACACTCCCCGGCGGGGAATCGAACCCCGGTCTCCTGAGTGACAGTCAGAGATACTTACCACTATACTACCGAGGATGACTGATGTGTGAAATGATTGGTTAATACTTTAAGACCAGTTCAGTTTGAAAGTTTGATGAATTGAAACGGGAAAAAAAGGTATACACTCCCCGGCGGCAGTGACAGTCAGAGATACTTACCACTATATGTGAAATGATTGATTATTAGTTTAAGTCCAGTTCAGTTTGAATGTTTGATGAATATTGGGACAAAAGGTACACACTCCCCGCGGGGAATCGAACCCCGGTCTCCTGAGTGACATTCAGAGATACCTACCACTATACTACAGATGATTCTTGATGTATGAAATGATTGGTTAGTACTTTAAGACCAGTCCAGTTTGAATATTTGATGAATAATATATTTGTAAAAAGTATACACTCCCCGGCGGGGAATCGAACGCCGGTCTCCTGAGTGACAGTCAGAGATACCTACCACTATACTACCGAGGATTCGAGATGTGTGAAATGATTGGTTAATACTTTAAGACCAGTTCAGTTTGAATATTTGATGAATAATATATTTGTTTAAAGTATACACTACCCGGCGGGGAATCGAACGCCGGTCTCCTGAGTGACAGTCAGAGATACTTACCACTATACTACCGAGGATGACTGATGTGTTTAATGATTGGTTAATACTTTAAGAACAGTTCAGTTTGAAAGTTTGATGAATTGAAACGGGAAAAAAAGGTATACACTCCCAGGCGGGGAATCGAACCCCGGTCTCCTGAGTGACAGTCAGAGATACTTACCACTATACTACCGAGGATTCCTGATGTGTGAAATGATTAATTATTACTTGAAGTCCAGTTCAGTTTGAATGTTTGATGAATATCGGGAAAAAATATACACTCCCCGGCGGGGAATCGAACCCCGGTCTCCTGAGTGACAGTCAGAGATACTTACCACTATACTACCGAGGATGACTGATGTGTGAAATGATTGGTTAATACTTTAAGACCAGTTCATTATGAAAGTTTGATGAATTGAAACGGGAAAAAGGGTATACACTCCCCATCGGGGAATCGAACCCCGGTCTCCTGAGTGACAGTCAGAGATACTTACCACTATACTAGCGAGGATTCCTGATGTATGAAATGATTGGTTAATACTTTAAGACAAGTTCAGTTTGAATATCTGATGAATAATATATTTTTTTAAAGTATACACTCCCCGGCGGGGAATCGAACTTCGGTCTCCTGAGTGACAGTCAGAGATACTTACCACTATACAACCGAGGATGACTGATGTGTGAAATGATTGGTTGATACTTTAAGACCAGTTCAGTTTGAAAGTTTGATGAATTGAAACGGGAAAACAAGTATACACTCCTCGGCGGGGAATCGAACCCCGGTCTCATCAGTGACAGTCAGAGATACTTACCACTATATGTGAAATGATTGATTATTAGTTTAAGTCCAGTTCAGTTTGAATGTTTGATGAATATTGGGACAAAAGGTATACACTCCCCGGCGGTGAATCGAACCCCGGTCTCCTGAGTGACAGTCAGAGATACTTACCACTATACTACCGAGGATTCCTGATGTGTGAAATGATTGATTTTTACTTTAAGTCAGTTCAGTTTGAATGTTTGATGAATATCGGGAAAAAGGTGTACACTCCCCGGCGGGGAATCGAACCCCGGTCTCCTGAGTGACAGTCAGTGATACTTACCACTATGTGTGAAATTATTGATTATTACTTGAAGTCCAGTTCAGTTTGAATGTTTGATGAATATTGGGACAAAAGGTATACACTCCCCGTCGGGGAATCGAACCCCGGTCTCCTGAGTGACAGTCAGAGATACTTACCACTATACTACCGAGGATTCCTGATGTGTGAAATGATTGATTATTACTTTAAGTCCAGTTCAGTTTGAATGTTTGATGAATATCGGAAAAAAAGGTATACACTCCCCGGCGGAGAATCGAACCCCGGTCTCCTCAGTGACAGTCAGAGATACTTACCACTATATGTGAAATGATTGATTATTAGTTGAAGTCCAGTTCAGTTTGAATGTTTGATGAATATTGGGACAAAAGGTACACACTCCCCGCGGGGAATCGAACCCCGGTCTCCTGAGTGACATTCAGAGATACCTACCACTATACTACAGATGATTCTTGATGTATGAAATGATTGGTTAGTACTTTAAGACCAGTCCAGTTTGAATATTTGATGAATAATATATTTGTAAAAAGTATACACTCCCCGGCGGGGAATCGAACGCCGGTCTCCTGAGTGACAGTCAGAGATACCTACCACTATACTACCGAGGATTCGAGATGTGTGAAATGATTGGTTAATACTTTAAGACCAGTTCAGTTTGAATATTTGATGAATATAATATTTTTTTAAAGTATACACTCCCCGGCGGGGAATCGAACCCCGGTCTCCTGAGTGACAGTCAGAGATACTTACCACTATACTACCGAGGATTCCTGATGTGTGAAATGATTGATTATTACTTTAAGTCCAGTTCAGTTTGAATGTTTGATGAATATCGGAAAAAAAAGTATACACTCCCCGGCGGGGAATCGAACCACGGTCTCCTGAGTGACAGTCAGAGATACCTACCACTATACTACCGAGGATTCGAGATGTGTGAAATGATTGGTTAATACTTTAAGACCAGTTCAGTTTGAATATTTGATGAATAATATATTTGTTTAAAGTATACACTACCCGGCGGGGAATCGAACGCCGGTCTCCTGAGTGACAGTCAGAGATACTTACCACTATACTACCGAGGATGACTGATGTGTTTAATGATTGGTTAATACTTTAAGACCAGTTCAGTTTGAAAGTTTGATGAATTGAAACGGGGAAAAAAGGTATACACTCCCCGGCGGGGAATCGAACCCCGGTCTCCTGAGTGACAGTCAGAGATACTTACCACTATACTACCGAGGATGACTGATGTGTGAAATGATTGGTTAATACTTTAAGACCAGTTCATTATGAAAGTTTGATGAATTGAAACGGGAAAAAGGGTATACACTCCCCAGCGGGGAATCGAACCCCGGTCTCCTGAGTGACAGTCAGAGATACTTACCACTATACTAGCGAGGATTCCTGATATATGAAATGATTGGTTAATACTTTAAGACAAGTTCAGTTTGAATATCTGATGAATAATATATTTTTTTAAAGTATACACTCCCCGGCGGGGAATCGAACTTCGGTCTCCTGAGTGACAGTCAGAGATACTTACCACTATACTACCGAGGATGACTGATGTGTGAAATGATTGGTTGATACTTTAAGACAGTTCAGTTTGAAAGTTTGATGAATTGAAACGGGAAAACAAGTATACACTCCTCGGCGGGGAATCGAACCCCGGTCTCATCAGTGACAGTCAGAGATACTTACCACTATATGTGAAATGATTGATTATTAGTTTAAGTCCAGTTCAGTTTGAATGTTTGATGAATATTGGGACAAAAGGTATACACTCCCCGGCGGGGAATCGAACCCCGGTCTCCTGAGTGACAGTCAGAGATACTTACCACTATACTACCGAGGATTCCTGATGTGTGAAATGATTGATTTTTACTTTAAGTCAGTTCAGTTTGAATGTTTGATGAATATCGGAAAAAAGTATACACTAACCGGCGGGGAATCGAACCCCGGTCTCCTGAGTGACAGTCAGAGATACCTACCACTATACTACATATGATTCCTGATGTATGAAATGATTGGTTAGTACTTTAAGACCAGTTCAGTTTGAATATTTGATGAATAATATATTTGTAAAAAGTATACACTCCCCGGCGGGGAATCGAACGCCGGTCTCCTGAGTGACAGTCAGAGATACCTACCACTATACTACCGAGGATTCGAGATGTGTGAAATGATTGGTTAATACTTTAAGACCAGTTCAGTTTGAATATTTGATGAATAATATATTTGTAAAAAGTATACACTACCCGGCGGTGAATCGAACGCCGGTCTCCTGAGTGACAGTCAGAGATACTTACCACTATACTACCGAGGATGACTGATGTGTGAAATGATTGGTTAAT
Source organism: Leptasterias polaris (assembly GCA_037783415.1). Classification (NCBI taxonomy): domain Eukaryota; kingdom Metazoa; phylum Echinodermata; class Asteroidea; order Forcipulatida; family Asteriidae; genus Leptasterias; species Leptasterias polaris. The sequence goes on from JAZGTN010000188.1 coordinate 484,259, forward strand.
ACTTTAAGACCAGTTCAGTTTGAAAGTTTGATGAATTGAAACGGGGAAAAAGGTATACACTCCCCGGCGGGGAGTCGAACCCCGGTCTCCTCAGTGACAGTCAGAGATACTTACCACTATGTGTGAAATTATTGATTATTACTTGAAGTCCAGTTCAGTTTGAATGTTTGATGAATATTGGGACAAAAGGTATACACTCCCCGTCGGGGAATCGAACCCCGGTCTCCTGAGTGACAGTCAGAGATACTTACCACTATACTACCGAGGATTCCTGATGTGTGAAATGATTGATTATTACTTTAAGTCCAGTTCAGTTTGAATGTTTGATGAATATCGGAAAAAAAAGTATACACTCCCCGGCGGGGAATCGAACCCCGGTCTCCTGAGTGACAGTCAGAGATACCTACCACTATACTACCGAGGATTCGAGATGTGTGAAATGATTGGGTAGTACTTTAAGACCAGTTCAGTTTGAATGTTTGATGAATAATATATTTTTTTAAGTATACACTCCCCGGCGGGGAATCGAACCCCGGTCTCCTGAGTGACAGTCAGAGATACTTACCACTATACTACCGAGGATTCCTGATGTGGGAAATGATTGGTTAGTACTTTAAGATAAGTTCAGTTTGAATGTTTGATGAATAACATATTTTTAAAAAGTGTACACTCCCCGGCGGGGAATCGAACCCCGGTCTCCTGAGTGACAGTCAGAGATACTTACCACTATACTACCGAGGATGACTGATGTGTGAAATGATTGGTTAATACTTTAAGACCAGTTCATTATGAAAGTTTGATGAATTGAAACGGGAAAAGAGGTATACACTCCCCAGCGGTGAATCGAACCCCGGTCTCCTGAGTGACAGTCAGAGATACTTACCACTATATGTGAAATGATTGATTATTAGTTGAAGTTCAGTTCAGTTTGAATGTTTGATGAATATTGGGACAAAAGGTATACACTACCCGGCGGGGAATCGAACGCCGGTCTCCTGAGTGACAGTCAGAGATACTTACCACTATACTACCGAGGATGACTGATGTGTGAAATGATTGGTTAATACTTTAAGACCAGTTCAGTTTGAAAGTTTGATGAATTGAAACGGGAAAAAAGGTATACACTCCCCGGCGGGGAATCGAACCCCGGTCTCCTGAGTGACAGTCAGAGATACTTACCACTATACTACCGAGGATTCCTGATGTGTGAAATGATTGGTTAATACTTTAAGACAAGTTCAGTTTGAATGTTTGATGAATATAATATTTTTTTAAAGTATACACTCCCCGGCGGGGAATCGAACCCCGGTCTCCTGAGTGACAGTCAGAGATACTTACCACTATACTACCGAGGATTCCTGATGTGTGAAATGATTGATTATTACTTGAAGTCCAGTTCAGTTTGAATGTTTGATGAATATCGGAAAAAAATATACACTCCCCGGCGGGGAATCGAACCCGGGTATCCTGAGTGACAGTCAGAGATACTTACCACTATACTACCGAGGATTCATCATGTGTGAAATGATTGGTTAATACTTTAAGACCAGTTCAGTTTGAATATTTGAAGAAAAAAATAGTTTTTAAAAGTATACACTCCCCGGCGAGGAATCGAACCCCGGTCTCCTGAGTGACAGTCAGAGATACTTACCACTATGTGTGAAATGATTGATTATTACTTTAAGTCCAGTTCAGTTTGAATGTTTGATGAATATCGGAAAAAAGTATACACTCCCCGGCGGGGAATCGAACCCCGGTCTCCTGAGTGACAGTCAGAGATAGCTACCACTATACTACATATGATTCCTGATGTATGAAATGATTGGTTAGTACTTTAAGACCAGTTCAGTTTGAATATTTGATGAATAATATATTTGTAAAAAGTATACACTCCCCGGCGGGGAATCGAACGCCGGTCTCCTGAGTGACAGTCAGAGATACCTACCACTATACTACCGAGGATTCGAGATGTGTGAAATGATTGGTTAATACTTTAAGACCAGTTCAGTTTGAATATTTGATGAATAATTAAAAAAAATAAAGTATACACTACCCGGCGGGGAATCGAACGCCGTTCTCCTGAGTGACAGTCAGAGATACTTACCACTATACTACCGAGGATGACTGATGTGTGAAATGATTGGTTAATACTTTAAGACCAGTTCAGTTTGAAAGTTTGATGAATTGAAACGGGGAAAAAGGTATACACTCCCCGGCGGGGAATCGAACCCCGGTCTCCTGAGTGACAGTCAGAGATACTTACCACTATGTGTGAAATTATTGATTATTACTTGAAGTCCAGTTCAGTTTGAATGTTTGATGAATATTGGGACAAAAGGTATACACTCCCCGTCGGGGAATCGAACCCGGTCTCCTGAGTGACAGTCAAAGATACTTACCACTATACTACCGAGGATTCCTGATGTGTGAAATGATTGATTATTACTTGAAGTCCAGTTCAGTTTGAATGTTTGATGAATATCGGAAAAAAATATACACTCCCCGGCGGGGAATCGAACCCCGGTCTCCTGAGTGACAGTCAGAGATACTTACCACTATACTACCGAGGATTCATCATGTGTGAAATGATTGGTTAATACTTTAAGACCAGTTCAGTTTGAATATTTGAAGAAAAAAATAGTTTTTAAAAGTATACACTCCCCGGCGAGGAATCGAACCCCGGTCTCCTGAGTGGCAGTCAGAGATACTTACCACTATGTGTGAAATGATTGATTATTACTTTAAGTCCAGTTCAGTTTGAATGTTTGATGAATATTGGGACAAAATGTATACACTCCCCGGCGAGGAATCGAACCCCGGTCTCCTGAGTGACAGTCAGAGATACCTACCACTATACTACCGAGGATTCATCATGTGTGAAATGATTGGTTAATACTTTAAGACCAGTTCAGTTTGAATATTTGAAGAAAAAAATATTTTTTTAAAGTATACACTCCCCGGCGAGGAATCGAACCCCGGTCTCCTGAGTGACAGTCAGAGATACCTACCACTATACTACCGAGGATTCGAGATGTGTGAAATGATTGGTTAATACTTTAAGACCAGTTCAGTTTGAATATTTGATGAATAAAATATTTTTAAAAAGTAAACACTCCCCGGCGGGGAATCGAACCCCGGTCTTCTGAGTGACAGTCAGAGATACTTACCACTATACTACCGAGGATTCCTGATGTGGGAAATGATTGGTTAATACTTTAAGACCAGTTCAGTTTGAATATTTGATGAATAAAATATTTTTAAAAAGTATACACTCCCCGGCGGGGAATCGAACCCCGGTCTCCTGAGTGACAGTCAGAGATACTTACCACTATACTACCGAGGATGACTGATGTGTGAAATGATTGGTTAATACTTTAAGACCAGTTCATTATGAAAGTTTGATGAATTGAAACGGGAAAAAAGGTATACACTCCCCAGCGGTGAATCGAACCCCGGTCTCCTGAGTGACAGTCAGAGATACTTACCACTATACTAGCGAGGATTCCTGATGTATGAAATGATTGGTTAATACTTTAAGACAAGTTCAGTTTGAATATCTGATGAATAATATATTTTTAAAAAGTATACACTCCCCGGCGGGGAATCGAACGCCGGTCTCCTGAGTGACAGTCACAGATACTTACCACTATACTACCGAGGATGACTGATGTGTGAAATGATTGGTTGATACTTTAAGACCAGTTCAGTTTGAAAGTTTGATGAATTGAAACGGGAAAACAAGTATACACTCCTCGGCGGGGAATCGAACCCCGGTCTCATCAGTGACAGTCAGAGATACTTACCACTATATGTGAAATGATTGATTATTAGTTTAAGTCCAGTTCAGTTTGAATGTTTGATGAATATTGGGACAAAAGGTATACACTCCCCGGCGGGGAATCGAACCCCGGTCTCCTGAGTGACAGTCAGAGATACCTACCACTATACTACAGATGATTCTTGATGTATGAAATGATTGGTTAGTACTTTAAGACCAGTTCAGTTTGAATATTTGATGAATAATATATTTGTAAAAAGTATACACCCCCCGGCGGGGAATCGAACGCCGGTCTCCTGAGTGACAGTCAGAGATACCTACCACTATACTACCGAGGATTCGAGATGTGTGAAATGATTGGTTAATACTTTAAGACCAGTTCAGTTTGAATATTTGATGAATAATATATTTGTTTAAAGTATACACTACCCGGCGGGGAATCGAACGCCGGTCTCCTGAGTGACAGTCAGAGATACTTACCACTATACTACCGAGGATGACTGATGTGTGAAATGATTGGTTAATACTTTAAGACCAGTTCAGTTTGAAAGTTTGATGAATTGAAACGGGAAAAAAGGTATACACTCCCCGGCGGGGAATCGAACCCCGGTCTCCTGAGTGACAGTCAGAGATACTTACCACTATACTACCGAGGATTCCTGATGTGTGAAATGATTGGTTAATACTTTAAGACAAGTTCAGTTTGAATGTTTGATGAATAAAAATTTTTTTTAAAGTATACACTCCCCGGCGGGGAATCGAACCCCGGTCTCCTGAGTGACAGTCAGAGATACTTACCACTATACTACCGAGGATTCATCATGTGTGAAATGATTGGTTAATACTTTAAGACCAGTTCAGTTTGAATATTTGAAGAAAAAAATAGTTTTTAAAAGTATACACTCCCCGGCGAGGAATCGAACCCCGGTCTCCTGAGTGACAGTCAGAGATACTTACCACTATGTGTGAAATGATTGATTATTACTTTAAGTCCAGTTCAGTTTGAATGTTTGATGAATATTGGGACAAAATGTATACACCCCGGCGAGGAATCGAACCCCGGTCTCCTGAGTGACAGTCAGAGATACTTACCACTATACTACCGAGGATTCATCATGTGTGAAATGATTGGTTAATACTTTAAGACCAGTTCAGTTTGAATATTTGAAGAAAAAAATAGTTTTTAAAAGTATACACTCCCCGGCGAGGAATCGAACCCCGGTCTCCTGAGTGACAGTCAGAGATACTTACCACTATACTACCGAGGATTCATCATGTGTGAAATGATTGGTTAATACTTTAAGACCAGTTCAGTTTGAATATTTGATGAATATCGGAAAAAAGTATACACTCCCCGGCGGGGAATCGAACCCCGGTCTCTTAAGTGACAGTCAGAGATACTTACCACTATACTACCGAGGATTCATCATGTGTGAAATGATTGGTTAATACTTTAAGACCAGTTCAGTTTGAATATTTGATGAATATCGGAAAAAAGTATACACTCCCCGGCGGGGAATCGAACCCCGGCCTCCTGAGTGACAGTCAGAGATACTTACCACTATACTACCGAGGATTCCTGATGTGTGAAATGATTGGTTAATACTTTAAGACAAGTTCAGTTTGAATGTTTGATGAATAAAATATTTTTTTAAAGTATACACTCCCCGGCGGGGAATCGAACCCCGGTCTCCTGAGTGACAGTCAGAGATACTTACCACTATACTACCGAGGATTCCTGATGTGTGAAATGATTGATTATTACTTGAAGTTCAGTTCAGTTTGAATGTTTGATGAATATCGGAAAAAAATATACACTCCCCGGCGGGGAATCGAACCCCGGTCTCCTGAGTGACAGTCAGAGATACTTACCACTATACTACCGAGGATTCATCATGTGTGAAATGATTGGTTAATACTTTAAGACCAGTTCAGTTTGAATATTTGAAGAAAAAAATAGTCTTTAAAAGTATACACTCCCCGCCGAGGAATCGAACCCCGGTCTCCTGAGTGACAGTCAGAGATACTTACCACTATGTGTGAAATGATTGATTATTACTTTAAGTCCAGTTCAGTTTGAATGTTTGATGAATATTGGGACAAAATGTATACACTCCCCGGCGAGGAATCGAACCCCGGTCTCCTGAGTGACAGTCAGAGATACTTACCACTATACTACCGAGGATTCATCATGTGTGAAATGATTGGTTAATACTTTAAGACCAGTTCAGTTTGAATATTTGAAGAAAAAAATAGTTTTTAAAAGTATACACTCCCCGGCGAGGAATCGAACCCCGGTCTCCTGAGTGACAGTCAGAGATACTTACCACTATACTACCGAGGATTCATCATGTGTGAAATGATTGGTTAATACTTTAAGACCAGTTCAGTTTGAATATTTGGAAAAAAAAATAGTTTTTAAAAGTATACACTCCCCGGCGAGGAATCGAACCCCGGTCTCCTGAGTGACAGTCAGAGATACCTACTACTATACTACAGATGATTCCTGATGTACGAAATGATTGGTTAGTACTTTAAGACCAGTTCAGTTTGAATATTTGATGAATAATATATTTGTAAAAAGTATACACTACTCGGCGGGGAATCGAACGCCGGTCTCCTGAGTGACAGTCAGAGATACTTACCACTATACTACCAAGGATTCCTGATGTGTGAAATGATTGGTTAATACTTTAAGACCAGTTCAGTTTGAAAGTTTGATGAATTGAAACGGGGAAAAAGGTATACACTCCCCGGCGGGGAATCGAACCCCGGTCTCCTGAGTGACAGTCAGAGATACTTACCACTATACTACCGAAGATCCCTGATGTGTGAAATGATTGATTATTACTTGAAGTCCAGTTCAGTTTGAATGTTTGATGACTATCGGAAAAAAGTATACACTCCCCGGCGGGGAATCGAACCTCGGTCTCTTAAGTGACAGTCAGAGATACTTACCACTATACTACCGAGGATTCATCATGTGTGAAATGATTGGTTAATACTTTAAGACCAGTTCAGTTTGAATATTTGATGAATATCGGAAAAAAGTATACACTCCCCGGCGGGGAATCGAACCCCGGTCTCCTGAGTGACAGTCAGAGATACTTACCACTATACTACCGAGGATTCCTGATGTTTGAAATGATTGGTTAATACTTTAAGACAAGTTCAGTTTGAATGTTTGATGAATAAAATATTTTTTTAAAGTATACACTCCCCGGCGGGGAATCGAACCCCGGTCTCCTGAGTGACAGTCAGAGATACTTACCACTATACTACCGAGGATTCCTGATGTGTGAAATGATTGATTATTACTTGAAGTTCAGTTCAGTTTGAATGTTTGATGAATATCGGAAAAAAATATACACTCCCCGGCGGGGAATCGAACCCCGGTCTCCTGAGTGACAGTCAGAGATACTTACCACTATACTACCGAGGATTCATCATGTGTGAAATGATTGGTTAATACTTTAAGACCAGTTCAGTTTGAATATTTGAAGAAAAAAATAGTTTTTAAAAGTATACACTCCCCGGCGAGGAATCGAATCCCGGTCTCCTGAGTGACAGTCAGAGATACTTACCACTATACTACCGAGGATCCCTGATGTGTGAAATGATTGATTATTACTTGAAGTCCAGTTCAGTTTGAATGTTTGATGAATATCGGGAAAAAGTATACACTCCCCGGCGGGGAATCGAACCCCGGTCTCTTAAGTGACAGTCAGAGATACTTACCACTATACTACCGAGGATTCATCATGTGTGAAATGATTGGTTAATACTTTAAGACCAGTTCAGTTTGAATATTTGATGAATATCGGAAAAAAGTATACACTCCCCGGCGGGGAATCGAACCCCGGTCTCCTGAGTGACAGTCAGAGATACTTACCACTATACTACCAAGGATTCCTGATGTGTGAAATGATTGGTTAATACTTTAAGACAAGTTCAGTTTGAATGTTTGATGAATAAAATATTTTTTTAAAGTATACACTCCCCGGCGGGGAATCGAACCCCGGTCTCCTGAGTGACAGTCAGAGATACTTACCACTATACTACCGAGGATTCCTGATGTGTGAAATGATTGATTATTACTTGAAGTTCAGTTCAGTTTGAATGTTTGATGAATATCGGAAAAAAATATACACTCCCCGGCGGGGAATCGAACCCCGGTCTTCTGAGTGACAGTCAGAGATACTTACCACTATACTACCGAGGATTCATCATGTGTGAAATGATTGGTTAATACTTTAAGACCAGTTCAGTTTGAATATAAAAAAAAAAAAAAAAATTTAAAAGTATACACTCCCCGGCGAGGAATCGAACCCCGGTCTCCTGAGTGACAGTCAGAGATACCTACTACTATACTACAGATGATTCCTGATGTACGAAATGATTGGTTAGTACTTTAAGACCAGTTCAGTTTGAATATTTGATGAATAATATATTTGTAAAAAGTATACACTACTCGGCGGGGAATCGAACGCCGGTCTCCTGAGTGACAGTCAGAGATACTTACCACTATACTACCAAGGATTCCTGATGTGTGAAATGATTGGTTAATACTTTAAGACCAGTTCAGTTTGAAAGTTTGATGAATTGAAACGGGGAAAAAGGTATACACTCCCCGGCGGGGAATCGAACGCCGGTCTCCTGAGTGACAGTCAGAGATACTTACCACTATACTACCAAGGATTCCTGATGTGTGAAATGATTGGTTAATACTTTAAGACCAGTTCAGTTTGAAAGTTTGATGAATTGAAACGGGGAAAAAGGTATACACTCCCCGGCGGGGAATCGAACACCGGTCTCCTGAGTGACATTCAGAGATACTTACCACTATACTACCGAGGATCCCTGATGTGTGAAATGATTGATTATTACTTGAAGTCCAGTTCAGTTTGAATGTTTGATGAATATCGGAAAAAAGTATACACTCCCCGGCGGGGAATCGAACCCCGGTCTCTTAAGTGACAGTCAGAGATACTTACCACTATACTACCGAGGATTCATCATGTGTGAAATGATTGGTTAATACTTTAAGACCAGTTCAGTTTGAATATTTGATGAATATCGGAAAAAAGTATACACTCCCCGGCGGGGAATCGAACCCCGGTCTCCTGAGTGACAGTCAGAGATACCTACCACTATACTACAGATGATTCCCGATGTATGAAATGATTGGTTAGTACTTTAAGACCAGTTCAGTTTGAATATTTGATGAATAATATATTTGTAAAAAGTATACACTCCCAGGCGAGGAATCGAACGCCGGTCTCCTGAGTGACAGTCAGAGATACCTAGCACTATACTACAGATGATTCCTGATGTATGAAATGATTGGTTAGTACTTTAAGACCAGTTCAGTTTGAATATTTGATGAATAATATATTTGTAAAAAGTATACACTACCCGGCGGGGAATCGAACCCCGGTCTCCTGAGTGACAGTCAGAGATACTTACCAATATACTAGCGAGGATTCCTGATGTATGAAATGATTGGTTAATACTTTAAGACAAGTTCAGTTTGAATTTTTGATGAATAAAATATTTTTTTAAAGTATACACTCCCCGGCGGGGAATCGAACCCCGGTCTCCTGAGTGACAGTCAGAGATACCTACCATTATACTACAGAGGATTCCTGATGTATGAAATGATTGGTTAGTACTTTAAGACCAGTTCAGTTTGAATATTTGATGAATAATATATTTTTTTAAAGTATACACTCCCCGGCGGGGAATCAACCGCCGGTCTCCTGAGTGACAGTCAGAGATACCTACCACTATACTACCGAGGATTCGAGATGTGTGAAATGATTGGTTAATACTTTAAGACCAGTTCAGTTTGAATATTTGATGAATAATATATTTTTTTAAAGTATGCACTACCCGGCGGGGAATCAACCGCCGGTCTCCTGAGTGACAGTCAGAGATACCTACCACTATACTACCGAGGATTCGAGATGTGTGAAATGATTGGTTAATACTTTAAGATCAGTTCAGTTTGAATATTTGTTGAATAATATATTTTTTTAAAGTATACACTACCCGGCGGGGAATCGAACCCCGGTCTCCTGAGTGACAGTCAGAGATACTTACCACTATACTACCGAGGATGACTGATGTGTGAAATGATTTGTTAATACTTTAAGACCAGTTCATTTTGAAAGTTTGATGAATTGAAACGGGAAAAAAGGTATACACTCCCCAGCGGGGAATCGAACCCCGGTCTCCTGAGTGACAGTCAGAGATACTTACCACTATACTAGCGAGGATTCCTGATGTATGAAATGATTGGTTAATACTTTAAGACAAGTTCAGTTTGAATTTTTGATGAATAAAATATTTTTTTAAAGTATACACTCCCCGGCGGGGAATCGAACCCCGGTCTCCTGAGTGACAGTCAGAGATACTTACCACTATACTACCGAGGATTCCTGATGTATGAAATGATTGGTTAGTACTTTAAGACCAGTTCAGTTTGAATATTTGATGAATAATATATTTTTTAAAAGTATACACTCCCCGGCGGGGAATCAACCGCCGGTCTCCTGAGTGACAGTCAGAGATACCTACCACTATACTACCGAGGATTCGAGATGTGTGAAATGATTGGTTAATACTTTAAGACCAGTTCAGTTTGAATATTTGATGAATAATATATTTTTTTAAAGTATACACTACCCGGCGGGGAATCGAACGCCGGTCTCCTGAGTGACAATCAGAGATACTTACCACTATACTACCGAGGATGACTGTTGTACGAAATGATTGGTTCATACTTTTAGACCAATTCAGTTTGAAAGTTTAATGAATAATAACCAAAAAAAGTATACACTCCCCGGAGGGAATCGAACCCCGGTGTCCTAAGTGACAGTCAGAGACACTTACCACTATACTACCGAGGATTCATCATGTGTGAAATGATTGGTTAATACTTTAAGACCAGTTCAGTTTGAATATTTGATGAATAATATATTTTTTTAAAGTATCCACTCCCCGGCGGGAATCGAACTCCGGTCTCCTAAGTGACGGTCAGAAATACTTACCACTATACTACCGAGGATGACTGATGTGTGAAATGATTAGTTACTACTTTAAGACCAGTTCAGTTTGAAAGTTTGATGAATTGAAACGGGAAAACAAGTATACACTCCCCGGCGGGGAATCGAACCCCGGTCTCCTGAGTGACAGTCAGAGATACTTACCACTATGTGTGAAATGATTGATTATTACTTTAAGTCCAGTTCAGTTTGAATGTTTGATGAATATCGGAAAAAAATATACACTCCCCGGCGGGGAATCGAACCCCGGTCTCCTGTGAGACAGTCAGAGATACTTACCACTATACTACCGAGGATTCCTGATGTGTGAAATGATTGAGTATTACCTTAAGTCCAGTTCATTTTGAATGTTTGATGAATAATAACGAAACTAGTATACCCTTCCCGGCGGGGAATCGAACCCCGGTCTCCTGAGTGACAGTCAGATATATTTATATTATGATTTTCTATAGTGTAGGCCTCAAGCAACCATTTTAAGTTCGTGTAGTTCCTGGCTTTTTTCATAATAATAGTTTGAAAGGCTTACATAAAGAAAATATAGATAAGCATGATAAAGAAGCATGTCCTACAGAAGGCCTTGCTGGCATTCGTTTGTTTGTTTAATTTTTATTATGGTGAGAGGGTGTGTAAATAAGAATGGACAATTGTGTGACTTAAACTTGTAATAATTATTTTGTTAACCTTTTCTGTATTTAGTCCACACAATAAGTAATCAGTTTGTATGCAAATGAGGAAAACATCCAAAGTCAAACTGTTTTTGATTTTTTTACATTTTCAAATTATTTTTAAACTGAAGACTTTGCATTAGCCCTAACACAAAAATACCTGAATTCTCCAATTTTAATAAGATTTTCCACTGGTGTTTTTCAAACTTGGCATGACTTGTTAAAAAAAAATTATTTCATAATCTCACTCCAAAAAATTAAATATAATGCTGTTATATTATTGGTAAAGACAAAACTTCTAAATTAGCGTGACGCTTTTCCACACAGGGAAATCACTCCCCAAAAAATCTATAACAAATATTAAAAGATAATTGATAAACAAGTTAAAACAATTATTATTATTTATTCGGCATATCAAAAGTACAAACAAAAACAGAAAGGACAAGACAATACAAAAAGCCAATGGCACATGCCTGGAATTAAAACAGTTAACTAAACAACTGTGACTCGAAAGCCTTCAACTCCGATGCCACTGGCTACAATTGCACAAGGAACACAACATATAAATATAAAACAATTTGAAATAAAACAATTGAAATAAAACGAAGCAAATTGTTGTAATGGTGTGCCTGTTTTTCCCCATTTTTTAAACGACATCTAACCCCTTTTATTACAGGTGGTCTGCTACTCAAAGCTCGGCATACCATATTTACTCTGAAATGCCAATTGTGGATGAAGCATTGCCACCTAACAAGGACTCTCTAAAGCTCCATGCGATGAGGGCATCTTACCAAGCAGCCATTTAAGGACAATGTCTTAATGCACCAAGCTCTGTTGGCCATGGATGGGAGATAAATAATGGAAACTTAACCTTCAAATAGACGACCATGCCTCCAGCTCCTACAGAAACAATGCACATGTGCACTGTATGTATGTGCAGGAAAAGTCACAGCACCACTTCAAGCTGCTCTTCCCAAAAGGCAAATCTCCCTTGTATTGTACTCAGCAAGTGCAGTAATTGCAAGAGTTCACTTGCAGACTTTGATGGTGACGCAGAAGAAGATGAAAATGAAGACAATTAATTGTGATCACAACCATTTAGAATATCCCTCCACTTATTTTTTAGACTTCAAGTTATTAATTAATTATGCCATTTTAAAATGTGATGGTTCATCTCTAATAATCTGGTCTGTTATATAATTTTTTCTCTCAAAACATTAGTAAAAGACACTGAAGACATTTGCACCAATTTTGTTTACCCACCCACCCCAAATTTGGATTTTTTAGATATTGAATGGCTGTATATATGCTGAAAAATAAAGCAATGCCTCAAATGAAACAGATATTTTCGCCCAAGGGTCTTTAACATCAGTAGTTTCCACTGTTTTTCTGGCTTAAACAAACAACTTTGTAGTTTAATCAGGAATTAAATTGACGATCTTGGCCAGCTGAACCTTTTTCTTCTCCTTTTTCGTTTGTTTATTTGTATACTATTATTATTATTGGTTTTTTTTTAATTGAATTAATGCAAAAACAATCATGAGTAGTACATGTACAACTATCTGTGTGGTCACTTGGTTGTGTTGCTCTTTAGTTGTGTAAACTCGGCATAAACTCTTTCTCATATATTGGCATAAATGACGACTAGCTGAAATTATGGATGTGCAAATTCTATTTCATGTATGTACTTGATGATTATTTTAAACTTGAGTTGAAATGACTGACAAATCAACCATTATAGCAAATTAGTATAGCACCCAGCTCCAAAAATCAACTTTGAGGGTTAAATAATGATTTATTGCATGTACAACGACCCCAAACCTTATTGTACCAAATTTGAAAGCATTTGATTGGAAAATGTAGAAATTATACAAAAAATACTGTTTTTGACCAAAAATGAGCAAAAATAGTCCTTAAAAAGTTAATGTGCAGCCTGAGCTCGTGGGAACAATCAGATTTGGAATCAGCACCATCGAATCAATAAAGTTGACTAAAATTCAAGTTGGCACTAAACAGTTAAGACGGGCCTTCTACAGATTTTGGCCCACGGCCTACTCGTGCTGAAAGCTACAAAAGGAAAAAGAGACTGGGTCTACAGGTCGCGAAGTAAACTTTTTACAATATAAACACTGAGGGCGCCCTTGGGTTCCCTACATTACTTTAAGACCAGTTCAGTTTGAGTGTTTGATGAATAATAACCAGATATACAAACCCGCCGGGAAGTGTATACATTTCTGATTATTATTCATCAAACCTTCAAACTGGTCTAAAAGTATTAACCTAACATTTTGCACATCAGGAATCCTCGGTAGTATAGTGGTAAGTATCTCTGACTGTCACTCAGGAGACCGGGGTTCGATTCCCCGCCGGGGAGTGTATACTTTTCCCCGTTTCAATTCATCAAACCTTCAAACTGAACTGGTCTTAAAGTATTAACCTCACATTTTGTAAATCTACAGGAAGTCATGAAGATAATGTAATTTTTCAGTTTACTAAAATAACAATCTGAAGAAGGGAAACATTGTTTTGTGAAATTTGTTTAATAGTGTCATGCTTCATGAAAGTGTGAAATACAGTTTAAAATACTAATTTTCAGGAAACAACACTAACACCAAATAACTTATTTTTTAATCGTATAAAATACATGTATAGCTATATTGATTTAGTGTTGGGTAGATTTGTCCCACATGACAGAGTGTCAGACAAAAGTTGTTCTCATTATTTCACTTTCGTCTGGATTAGAGGTCAGCTTTCTGAGCATGGAACTGATCAGTCACTTCCATTACACTAATGCAAATACAGTGTCTGCCTCTTTTCATTCGAAAAATGAGCCTTAAATGGTATCTCGTCTTATTTTTTTGCAACACCCAGGGCATACCTGCCAACATTGAGACCTCAGAAATAGGAACACCAGTTTTATGAGTCCAGAGATAGCGACGCCAGAAGCCGTACGAGTAAAGCTAAATAACATGTACACATAATATATACAATTAACAAATTACTTATTTCAAACAAAATCATTGTATCCCGTTTGAAAATCTCTTGTCGCAAGCAAATGGCACCCTCTTTTGCCAGAAATTGTTTTGATCACTCATTGCCGTCATTGTCAGAAATAGGAAAGTTCTGATTTTGTGCAGCCTGTTATCTCAACAATCTTGACAATTTGAATTAAACCTGAACAGTTGGCAGATAAGCCAAAGGCAATTCATGTCAAACATTTTCTATGACAACTACAATATGCACGATTTGAAGTTTCTACAGCTAGGGCACCTATAGTAAAAATAGTGCAATAAATTACAATGTTTACAATGTAACGATCGCCCGAGTCTTTACTCGATATAAACACAATCCTCTACTTTAGAAATATGAGGCATAATAGTATACATGTTCTAAGAAAGCAAGAAAAGGTTAACGCCCTCCCCCCTGCTTCCCCCACTCCATTTTTAACAAACATTTGTAATCAAACATACACTGAATTGCAATAAATCATGTATAATAATGATCTCAACAAAGATAAAGTCACCGTAAAAAGCAAACTGGGTGGCTAAACTAGCAAAGTTCCGATGCGTTTCGGTTTGTATACTAGTATAGCAAAGAAGAAATATCAAACAAACAAACAAACAAACAACCCAACAAACAAAAACAAGAGAGAGGAAAAAAAGAGCAAATGTCATTGAAATTATCATTCATGATTTGAAACCTCACTGCATAACGAAAAAAGACCGTTGACAAACAGTTGATGTACATTTTGACCACTTTATCTTTCGAAGGAAAGAGCATTGCTACCATGGGAGCTAAGTAGTAGACCAGCCAAACTTTAAAAAGTCCTCTAGACAAAATTTCCACGGCATAGTTTGTTAATGGCTGGCATCCATGCTAGATCTATTTTTAATGGGATCAGGAAGACGATTAGGGTGGATGCCACCCTCAATTTTGAATTTTAAGGTCATTTCGAGGTCAAAAAGGTCAAAAAAAAAATTATGATTTTTTTGATTTTTCACCACATTTGACCCCAAGTGATAGATCTTTCCATAACATCTATTTTCATCATCATATTAACATACCAAGCCTGTGAAATTAAGAGTTAATCTTTTATCTTGTACACAAATGTATGGTAAAGTGAAACTAAAAGTGTTATTTTCTCAAAAAGTGCACATCTGGAATATACCAAAGTTGTTTGCACTCCCTATCCCAACAGTGCATATATTTGTTTAAAAAACTTTTTTTTGGAAGGTTAATATAGGCCTACCCAGGCAGTTTTTCATCAAAAAAATTAATTATATCACACCTTCATATAATTATGGTGTAATGAAACAAGAAAGTACGTTATTCTCGCAGTAAATTTGAACGCGTAGTGGGTGTACAGTTTGACATGGTGCTCTACAAATGTATGCCTATTTCTGATATCAAAGTTGTTTGTACTTCCAATTTTTCCTCTTTTTTTCAGATTCCTACACAGTCAACAAACTCAATTGTCAATAATGAATTAAAATGGTGATTTTGTTGCACTAACAGTGGTTTTATCCGATGTTTTTGGTTGTTTCCTACACGATCGGGGTATCGTTCAGTGATACAATTTAGGCTTTTAAGCTACATGTTGTAACATATGTGGATTGCCATGTTTCAAAGCTAGCCCCAGAGCTAGTGACCAGGCACTCAAAGGCTACTTCTCTCATAAGCTGAACACATTAAGTACTCCTGTTGCCTAGCAACTGCCCAGATAACATTGATGTCCTGGAAGCAACACTTTCAGCAACGCCTTCCATTGCACACAGATGATATTATGGCAAAGAGGACCTGCCCCACAACAAGATCAAGATGATCCAAAAATGGAACACATTATGTTTAAAGAGCAAACGGCTATCAAGCATGATGCTCTGCATGAGTTTAAAAGGCTTGATCATGTTACCTTGCTATCAGGAAGGAAATAGAGGCAGAGTGGTTCAACATCATCTATAATGAAAGGCCAAAGACACAGACCAAATATTTAGCATGAGTTGTATCACGTATACATGGTGATGATTGAATGAAGAGGGTTGTTCTGTTCCTGCATGGGGAGCACTCAATTAAGCCACCGGTATAGTTGACCCTCTTGTGACAACAGCAAGATGCTACCTAGGTACCAGCAAATGACAATGACACACTCTTCACCAATCAGTTTGTGGTCATTTCAAACCACAAACACAATCATCATCATGCTTCAATGCAAAGCCTTTTATCGCGCTGTTAGAGAACACCAACTAACCTATCTCTGTGGCACATCAATGGTCTATGCTTGAATCTTGGCTGGTTGAAAATAGTTAACAAAAAGATGTGGAAGTTGACAAACTTGCCCAAAGTGTGGTTAAGTGTTCGTTTATGAGAAGACCATGCAAAATCTTGAAAAATCGACAAGGTGGGGGGTCAGCGAATTAAGTTCAAATCTTGGCTATTTGATCCCCACCTGACTCGATAACACCTGGTGGAGCACTCGCTCAACAAATGTACAGTGGCCGAGTACGGCACCAACTAGTTCCAACGTAAAAGAGAGACTTCCGGGGAGTTAATTTGTAGCGTTTCTGGTGCATAACTATAACTCCCTTAATTCACTTAGAATTTATCAATTACTGTCGACTTATACATCAAAAGAAAGAGCCCGTCGTCTTTTACACGATGAAATAAAAACAATTGGTGTGGAAATCTTCACTGCAGATATCTAGGCATTATGAAAACACTTATCAGCTCTACTAAGGAAATAAGGCATTTACGCAGTTAACCATAACTTAATTAGTGCAAGGCTGAGAGTCAACAAACTTGGTGGAATTAAAGACCAGATATGCGACTACAATAATAATGTATAAATAAATGTCGGCTCTTCTTGATTTTATTTGCCAACGGTCAACAAATATGAACAAGTTCATAATTATGAGATCAAACCTACACACATGACATACATTTCTGAGTACAATATTGCTTGCTTTCTGGAATAGAATGTTATTATGACACAAAATATATGTCAACAAAGATGACAAATCAACTTTTGCAAATTTTGCGTATTAGGGTGGATGGGAGTGGTTTTTTGGGGCAACAATACCAACCGTAATAATGGGAGTGGAACGTCCAGTTACCGCCCACCCAGTTAGCGCGAAGTACTGCAAGAGGGCGTTATCACATCGCACCCCGGGGTGCACCACACCAACATTATAGGCCAAAATGTATGTACCAAGCTGATTGTGTCCAGGCGTTTGAAAAGTCAGTTCAACAGAGATGACAAATTGACTACCCAACAGATAGCCAGTTATTTTTCACGTCTTGCTCTCTTGCACAAATCTGGGACACTGCCATCAAAGAGCTGGACTGATGTGAAAAATAATTCTGTAGAGTTGGTTGAAAGACAGGTTCTCGTGGATGCGGTACAGAACCATTGTGAGCTTTGAGGCATTTAAATGCATGATGCCATCTGATGCTTATCAAGTGTCCGTTTTTGCTTAAACATTCATGACTCTGCCATTTTTTTTTCTTTTTTAATCTCAAAATGTTGAAGTTCCCAAACTACACCTAGCCAATTAGCATTTAAATTGTCTTGTAAATAGCAGGGTTGATTTTCACACCCCAAAAATCCATCAATGACCAGCTCAATGACCAGTATTGCTTTTTACTTTGATGCCGTTGGTGTATTATCTATATTGTGTAATACTTGTACCACTCTATATTGACTGTATAGTCAGTGAATACCACACAGAGGTAGTGTGAAGGTAAAAACTTAAATATATTGAATTGTTGCACACAATGAGTATGTCAATAAATAAAACCATCGACACTTATTGGGTTATTATCTAAACTATAATAAAGTCATGGTGTGTTTATTTTGTTTTCTAATTCACTCACTCACTCATCCCGAGACCGCCGTGCTGGTCGTTGGGGTACCATGATGGATGCATTTGCTGTCAGGGATCGCCACAGTTCTCTGTCCTCTGTTGTAAATATAATAAGGGCAGCATTGTTTCGACCTGTCCAGTCTCGGATTTTGTCAGACCAGGACTTCCTTTGTCCGCCTCTCCGTCGCTTGCCCTCAACTGTTCCTTGGAGGATGGTTTTGGACAGTGAGTCGTGACGGGACACATGACCGTACCAGGCGAGCTTGCGGCGTTTCACTGTTGCAAGGAGTGGTTCTTGAATGCCTGCATAGGTGTGAATTTGTTGCCTGACAAAGTCATTTGTCTTGTGCTCTCTGTATGAGATGCGCAGGATCTTACTGTAGCACTTTTGCTCGAATGCCTGAATTCTTCGTTCCATGTCGACTGTTAGTGTCCAGCTCTGACACCCATACAGGAGAATGGAAACCACCAGCGACTTGTACAATTTAACTTTCGTTGGGAGGCTGATGGAGCTGCTTTTCCAGATGATATTCAGCCTTGTCATGGCAGATGAAGCAAGGCCGAGTCTTGTTTTGATTTCTTTCGTTGAGCTGCCACCCTTGCTCAAAGTGGACCCAAGATATTTAAAGCTGACCACTTTTTCAAGTCTTTCCCCATTCAGGATAATGTTAGTTGCTGTATGGAAGTCATGAAATGTCTCATTCATGATGTTTTCCAGGTAAATGTTGAACAGTACTCTGGTGAGAGGGACAACCTTGTCGAACTCCAACTGTTGTTTTGAAGAAGTCTCCAAGGTTGTTGTTCAGGAGGACTGCACTGGTGGAGTCTTTGTACAGTGCTTCTATGACTTGGATGATGTTATTGTCAAAGTTGAAATTTATCATCACTTGCCACAAGCCTTCGTGCCAGACGCGGTCGAAGAATTTCTTGAAGTCGATGAAGTTATGGTAAATGCTGCGCTGTTGTTGTAGATACTTCTCGGTTACTAGTCTGATATTGAAAATCTGCTCTGCAGTGCTCCTCTTAGGTCTAAATCCAAGAGGATCTTGGCTTTGCAACACAGCAAATGCCTGACAAGGGCCAAAGAGCTTGCACTGATAGCTACGCATGTGGTCATACAAATCAGAAAGGGTGAAAGGCTTATAGAGGAGTTGGGGTTAGAACTAAAAGATGAATCAGGATTTGTGTGGTACCTGCCGAGTATGACAAACTGTAATCAAAACATTTAAATATTAGGTCAATGTCTGAATCCTGAGGAAATTGGTCATGTTCACCTCAACACTTAATTAAGGATTCAAGGACCAACATAATTGTTTCATGTAGGATAATGAGAGGTTTGCTTCATGTCCAATGCATCGAGACTACCGTGGAAAACAAGGCAATCGCATATCGCAACAAGTACCAGTTTTGAACGATGCAAGGCTAAATGCCCATTATAAGGCAAAAACAGGCTCCTGCCATTTCAAACAAAAAACTGCTGACAAATATTGTATTGATGCTACCTAAGGACCATAATAATAACTCTCTTTTACCCGAGTGTCATTGCTCACAGACCTGCACTAATGACTTTACAGCGACTCAAAGATGGGGTACCCTTAAATGAAGAGTTACTGTTGCCTCTTAAGAGTCTTGATTTTCCACAATTTTGCCTTCCTGGTTTAGTTCAGGATACAAACTAAAGACCCTGCAAGTTTCATTGCTCTACTGTATTCCACTGTTCAGCAGCAAACGTTTTAACTTTTGTAGCCCAAAATCATCAAAAACGCCATTTTACCACTAAAAAAACACATTGTTGGCTCTTTTTCTGTTAGGGAGGTCGGATTGGCCAAACATTGTGCACAGCCTCAAGGCTACGTATGACCAACCTACCACCAAAATTTCAGCCAAATCCGTTGACCCCCACCTTATCACGGTCTGCATGGTCCTCTCATGGACATGCTCTTAAGCAGTTCAAAAAGAGAGATGGCAATCACTGAGCGGAACTTTCCGAACAGAAGGCCAGCTGTCAGATTTTCTGAATAGTAACAATGTTCAAGAGCTCATCAAAGACTTCAATAACAAGCACTCTGGAAATCCAAACTTCTGACTGTCGTCCCATTACATGGAGATGGTGGAGATTCTGCTAAACTTCATCAGGGCTCAGAAGGACGGAAACTGGATCCTCCTTCGAGAAGCTTTTTCAGCAATGCTGCCATGGCTCACCATCTAAGACCACAACAACTATGCCCGGTGGGGACCTAGCTGTTTATCTCGCAGATATGAAACTCCTCAAGAAGACAGCACCAGAGGTTTTTGCAAAATTCAGTAATGAAAATGTTTTTGTAAAGAGAACAAAAAGGCGCTTCAACCAGGTTCCCCCTGATCAGACAACTGAGTGGATGAACAAGACATGCAAAATTCAGAATGGCATAATTACAATAACGAGAAATGATCAAGCCAGGGACAAATTGTGTATCACATGGTCCGAGCGATCATGCATCCCACAAGGCATAATATCTCTCTTCAATCTGGAAGAGATGAGGAAGAAACCACTTTCACCCACTTTGATAGTCTTCCATCCACCAAAAAGCAAGATGTTGATGACGTTATGTGCTGAACCACACAGTTAACAAGATTTGATGTGTTCCGAGCAAACCTCACCTTGGCTGAAGAAGAAGATGACACTGACTGTGATGATGTCAGAGATATACCACTGGAATCATTCGCAACCACAAACATAGCACCAAGTGATGTCGTAAGTGATCTTCAGCCGCATATGACCAACGTGAAGCAACGTCTGGTTGAAGAAACTGTCGGTTTTCATGACACCTTGAAGAAACATCGCCCCAAAACGTTTTACTGATCTGTACGTAGTAAATGTTTTCACCCAACAAAATGTATAGACAATTTTCAAAGCTGACAAAAGTTACTGCACCAATAATTGCTCAATGCTGCCACTGGAGATTGAACATTGGAAATTGTGAATATTCTCCCGCATTCGCTGTCTCCAGTCCCACTGTCTATAGCCAAAGCTGGGGGAGAGATGTGAATTCAACACCAAAGGCAGATCTTATCAACATCTTAATAGCTCGGCTTTACCACACCCACAAATATACCGAATGCCAACCTGAAGACATGTGTGCTGATAGATGGTCATGCACTTATCCAAGCTCTCGGAAAGCCTCATGGGTGTCAGACATTTGGTGACTATATACGCTGGTGTTTTCATAAATAGTGTGACCAATACTTTGGGTAGAATACAACAAAAAATTACGTGGTATTTGATTGCTACATTAGAGAATGGAAAGGCTCCATTAAGGCAGTGACTTGAGATCAAAGCGAATGGGAAAGAAAAAGCCAATTCGAAAGTTCATTGATTGACCCCAGGTCCCACTCCGACAGGTTTGAGGCCAATTCATTGCCTTGGATGGGAACCAATCTGATCTCGCCAAGTTCTTGTCAGACGCCATCGTAGAGAAGGGCAAGGATCTACTGCAAAGATACGAGATGCAGTGGGTTCTTTGATGTTACAGATGCCAGATACACGAGTAGAGACGATGCAAAACTTTGAGGAAACCATGAGGAGGCTGACACCAGGTTGATGTGAGGCAGTCAATGAAGGATATCAAAGAGTGGTGGTCATCTGCAGGGATACAGACGTGATGTTACTTCTGGTGCACTTTATATCTTCAAAAGCAACAGAAGTTTGAATGATCTCTGGAACGGCAAAGAAGCACAAATGTTACCCAATGCATGCAGTATCTGAGAGACCCACACGACCTGTGAGGGATAACCTGCTCAGCTTGCATATCCTTACAGGATGTGATACAACCTACACCTTTCTGGTAATGTGAAGAAAATGTGCTGGAAAATCTTTGAAAAGCAACTTCTACTCGTCAAGAGAATTGGTCATGATGGAGAACTTGCCCCATTGTATGTCACCTACATGTATAACTAATTTGTCCATTATTTTTATTGTGACCAAGCTTAGGTGGCACAGAATTATTCTGATGTTCAAAGAAGAAAAAAAGATCCACCCTGCCACAACGAAATAATTGTCAAAGTAATAAGCAGTATGTCACACTATAAAACCACTACACATTCAAATTTACTTCGTGAAGAACATACATGTACCTTCTTGTTTCATTACACCCAACAATTATATGAAGGTGTAATATGGAAATTAGTTTTCTATTAAAAGCTACCTGGGTACCTTTACCTTGAAAAAAAAGATGTTTGAAACAAATATATGCACCAATGAGATAGGGAGTGTACAAAACTGTGTTACACCCAAAGATAAGCACTTTTTGATAAAACCACACTTTTAAATTTCATGTTGCTATACATTTGTGTACAATATGAAAGTTTATTCGATAATGTCATAGGTTTGGAATATTAACATGAAGTTTGAAATATATTTTTTGGATAGATCTGTCAATTTGGGTCAAACTTGGTACAAATTTTTAAAATACTGATTTTTTACCTTATTTGACCTTTTGACCTCAAAATGACCTTAAAATTCAAAATCAAGCGTGGCATCCACCGTAATTTTCTTCCCCATGCTATGAGCAATAGATCTAAAATGGTTGCCGGCCATTAACAAAATATGCTGTCTAAAGTGTAATTTCACACTATGGCTGGCCTACTACAGGGAAATCATGTTAATTATTACTAACAAATAGCACAAACATGATTTCCCCACTTTTGTCAAAATATATTGCATAACAAACTTTTGCGAACTTAATCATATTTTATTATTTCATAAATTTCATTTTTTGGGGGCGGACTTTAATTTGTTTTTCTTTTTTGGGGGGCGTCCACATTGTTATACTTGTTTTGTCTTCTCTCCTGTTTTGTCTTCTTGAGAGTTTTTTGAATGTATTTTTATATTTGTTTAATAGAGGACAACAATGGAAATAAGCTTTTTCAAGCTTGTTTTTGTTATCCTCGACAATTCCTCAGATTCAAATGTATTTTCCCTTCTTGTATTTAATTTACTGTTTTTGTCCACTTGTATTTTAAAGAATTCTGTGGAGATTGTCTAATAAACAAACAAACAAACAAACAAACAATTTTGTAGCCAAGGCGAAAACAAAATGGCTGACGATCTGTTTTTAATGACAGGCAGTAAAGTGACAAATACAACGGATGTTTGAGTATGCACACTCGAATTATTCTCTCTCCATGCAAACACATAGGCTTAAAAATGTTACTGTCTCTAAACAGCGGTTGACTTAACAATAACGGAAGAGGCGCTATTAAGAGGTTTCAGATTTTACGGTGAAAATCTTTCGAAAACAGGTAGAAATATATTTTTGGGGACAGGCTTTCATAGTTTATGGTAAGTTATGGATTATTTGCAACAAGAAAAGTGATATTAGAATTAGTCCCTCGAGTTGGTTGGTACCAATATGTGAAATGTCAGCACCTGGCTCATGGACTGCCACCATCTTGGTCACGTTCCCTGTATAACAGTGCAAAAAAGATGCAGACCAGTTTCCATCCAGCATCGGTTTGGTTATATAGACCTTTCTTTTGCAACGTCACAGCCCGAGGTTTTGCCAACCTAGGTTGGAAAACTATGGAAAGCCATAATTGCATATCAAAAACAGATAGCCATAGTTTGTAGCAATGTCACACAAAATTGTCAAAATAGTGTTGAATTTGTTGGAAACAAATCAACCAATTATGGTAGGTATTTCAGTTCATGAATCTTTACAGAAAACGATGAATTTTGTCACAATTTGTTTTAACACGATTGAATGTTTTGCTAACATTCGGCCGACCATGCCAACCGGCGCACTTTGTTTATCAACAAAAGAAAGGTCTATTGATTAGAATGAGAGAAAATCAAGATGGTCGCACCATGATAAAAGTCTTTAGCAGACAGTAGCCGCGAAAATAATGTTACATTTAAGGGAACGGGTCAATAATAGTGAGTGTATTTCTTATTTCCTTTTCACGTAAAGCACGCAAGAAGGACTAAAATAAAACTTGTTAACTAATCAAAAATGCTTTCTGTTTCCTTTGTGTACTATCTCAAGCTTTGCTTTATTAAATTAGGAGAAACCTTTATTTTGTATACAATTACTTGATCATGATCACTGTGTACTTTGAAATTATTGGTTGTTCACGCTAATTCAAACCAAAGGGAAAACAAAGCTGATTATATATGAATGAACCATGTTAACAAATCGTTCGTTTGATGACACATGTAACTCAATATTTCACAAGCAACATACATTTTGATTTGATATGTCTCTTGTTGCTTTGAATTACCTGTTTCTGAGGGTTAAGGCAGTTTAATTACAAGGAAACTGAATCTTATTTCTAACCATAGAGGATATGCCTGGGGCTAAATATGTATACAAAATAAAATAGATTATTCCAGTGAAGTAGAACTATAAAAATACTACAGCTGCTACATATAAAATAAAATTAAACTATGTTTGACCCTAAGAAAAATACAGAAACAAATGCTATGTCTCCAAAAACACAAACCAAAATAATGTTCTCCAGTAAAATAAAACAATTACCAGCAAAGTAGAGAATGATTAATGAAGGACCATAGTAAAATGACTGTTTTTGACAGATGAGGAAGCTCTGGTATTACAGAAGGAAGGAAGTCAAGTGAAACCCAAAGTTATGTAAACAGAGTTATGTACATACAGTTCAACAACTTTCAGGGACATACTAAAGGTGGATATTTTGAATAATATAAATTGCAAATGGGGTACACACCTGTTCCGAAACACTCATGTTCCGACATCCCTATAGTTCTGACACTATTAAAGTGTATTTTCCTAACACTAACCCTAACCCTAACCGCGACCCTGTAACCATAATGTTTAAATCATCAGGAGGTTATCGGAAGGCATGAAGCCTTTCTCGGGCATCTCAAAGCACACAATTCTGTTTAATAAGGATGTTTTGTTTCATTCATTTTTTCTTGCAACTTTGATGATAAACTGTGCCTTAATTTTCACAGGTTTGTTATTTTATACATTTGTTGGGATATAAGTGAATATACTGGTCTATGACAATAACTGAAAGTATACCCTGCCTTTAAGACGACAAAATAAACATGTAAATAAATAAGAACAGAATTAACAAATCATTCTTGAATTGTTGGAACCCCAGTTATAAGAATTCCCATCGATCTCATTCTGAAAAAAACAAAAACATTGTTTATTTATTTATTTATTAAATTAAACTTTTAAAAGTTGGCCGAGTAAAATCACCATTTTAAATGATCACCAACAATGATTCACCAAAACCATATTTCTTAGGTCCCTCTGTCCAGTGTCGATGGATGCTTGGAGCTCTACTTAGATGACTTTGAGCTCTTTGCCAGTCTCGATGAATGCTTCTACACATCGTTCAATCTCTTCCTCTGAGTGAGCGGCCGATATTTGCACCCTGATCCTGGCTTTACCTGCAAGATACACATACGCCATGCGATTAATATGGATCCTTCTTTAGTTCTACTGAGTCCATTGCAGTAAGCTCAGAATAAATGTTTATCAGCTCTCTATTCTTGTTTCACTTCGTTTGGCATTTAAAGGCACAGTACATGTTTGGTAATGACTCTGAAAATGAATGGCAATAACAACTTACTTGGTAAGAAGTACAGCAGCTTTGGGTAGTATAATGAATTTTGAAAAACTTTTATTTTCGAAGTACTACGGTTATAGAAAAATTTATCACTTTTTATTCCAAAAAATTTGAATCTGAGAAGCGTTTCTGTCAGAAACGCTTCTCAGACTGTGTATTCCTATGGAGAATATTCTTCCTGCGTGGAAATGTTTCGGTGATATCTCAAAAACGTGACCACTTTTGAATGAAATGTTCACAGGTTAGTTTTATTGTATGTACCTACATTTATATAGGTTTAACACAATCAGTAAGCTCCAACTACCAAACGTATGCAGCACCTTTAAAGGGGCTGGGTCGTCATGAACAAAGCATGCCTCTAGCTATACATGAAATTATGAACTTTCACCTACTTACTGCATGTGCGCGCGTGATCTCCATTAAGTAGTGATACGGAGGGAGCGAGCGGCAGCATGCAGTGACAGCGGCGTAGCCAGGTTGGGGGGGGGGGGGGCACAGGGGGGGGGGGGGGGGCATTGCTTCCAAGTGGGGGGGGGGGGCCCAGGGAAAATGGGTTTGTCAGTGGTGGGGGTCATGTACTCCCAGCCCTAGAACTAGGAGGTTTGATCCGCTATCGTCTCCACAAACCTCATAGAGTGACATGTACAAAATCCTATTCGAAACTTTTTGCCCTTCACGTTCACTTTTGAAACCTGATCTCGCCAAAATTAGGCTCTACGTGTTTTATGTTCTCGTGAGCTCGGCGCGGGTCCAGAAAATCCACTCCTCAAAAAAAAGTAAAATTCTCACTCGCCTTCCGGCAGCATGCAATAAAGCCGCTGCCGTAGTTTATACATGGCATGCTGCGCGCTACGCTGGTAACGATAACCAACGGTTCATGTACAGAACATTGGTTTATGTGGAATAGCGTTGCGCGTAGCAGGACTTTTTGGTATCTCCGGCATGTAAGGCCGTATACCGGCATGTAGGCCGTATACCGGTAATCAATGGTATGCAGCGCGTAACACTGGTCAAAATTACCAATGGCTTATGTTTATGCACGTGAACCGTTGGATATCGTTACCAGCATAGCGCGAAGCACACCAACTGTTCATTCCGCTGCATAGCATTGGTCAACACTTAACTTCGGCGCGCGCGCTTCCGGTGATGATAGCGACAATCCCCACCGCATAAGTTAAACAATGTTTGCTTGGAATACGATTAAAACAATTTTGTTTTACTTTATTGTGAAGGCCTAAAAATAGCAGATGTATTTGTTTTTATAATGTTTTGTTTTCATTCTTTTAACTTTCTTTTTGAGTGGGCACTATTGCGATTTTTTTCGTGGGGGGCACATGGGGGGCACTGGAAATTTGTGGGGGGCACGTGCCTCTCCCCCAGGCCCCCCGTGGCTACGCCGCTGTGCAGTAACTGGGTGAGAGTTCATAATATTCAGATAAAGACTGCTTTGAGTGCTATATTTAAAACTACGGCTCAGCACGCTCTATTTTCCAGAGTCACCAAAGGGAAGAGAGACTGCTATGGGAGTCACCAAGAGAGTCGTAGTTTTAACCATAGCATGAGTAAGAGCAGTCAATATGTGTTGTATAACACCCCATACATATATTGTGACCAGATTTCTGGGTGCCAAGACACCGCTGTTGCAATGGTTACAGTACATTGGTTGCTATGGGATAGTACATCAGTTGATATAGGTATTGTACCTTGTTTTCTGCATGGACATGTATTGTGTGTCGCGTTCATGCAGCCTTCTAGTAAAAATAAGACATCTTGCTCTATGATGTGACGCGCTCTAAACCAATCAAAAGGCACAGTCATTGTAAGAAGTGTTTTAATTCCATTTACAGCCACAGGCCTACTTTGATCAAGTCGACGCAGCCCCGAGGAAGCTGCTGTCATGATCATAGCATGCATGTGATGTGATGTGATGCTTTGTGAGTTTAAGCTCAATCGGTCTTCGGAGTCATGAGAAAAACCCCATTATATGTTTTTACTTTTTTTCAAACATCGGATTTTATCCTGCGTGATAAAGACAATTGTTTTACTCACTCCTAAAAACTATGGCATTTCAAGCAAAACTATATATTAAGTTTTCCACCATGACCTTCTTTATACCATGTAACTTTATGTGCAAATCTGTGAACATTTATATTTTCAATCTATACCAATGTTGTACACACCCTTTAAAAAGACTGAATTCAGATAAAAGTCCGAAACTTCTCACCTATGTTTAACCCTAACCGCAGTCAATAACCCAGCCAGAGCTTACTCATATTTTTGTTTCTGTTCTCTATCAACAAATCCTTAACAAAGTGTTTTGTTAACATAAGCATGAGCATCAAATGCACAAAATACTTATACAAATCAGTGCTATTCACAATAGAGTACTCCACAAGGTGTTTGTCCCTGACAGCTCACAACTTTAAGAGCGCAGTCAGTAGACCTTCACCAAAATAACCAGACTTAGGCTTCCAGGGGAAATACTCAGGTCCATTTTTACAAATTGAGAATGAAAACATCAGTGCTGTTGTGCATACAAGAAATCCAACAAAGATGTATGCAATGTGATAAAGGTGTAACATGTATGCAGTAATCAAACTGTATAAAGGAATTTCAACCCTTAACATTTAACTCTTTCATTGCCCGCTATTGTTTTGCGATTTCAACCTGAAATGCCCAGATTTCTGATGTTTTTCGAAATTCTGTCCATAAACAAAACGAATCTTGCTGATCTGTGTTGCCTTGGTACACCCAAAGTAAATTGAATTTATTGAGTTATATTGTGGTGATAACAAGCATATTATGGGTTGTACATGTGTACAATTGATGAGATTTTTTGAGTACATAAAATAGATCATACACGTACCACCTTGGTACTGAAACTCTGAAAGAGTTAAATATTGTTATTGGGGTTTGAACAAAATAAACTGACATGAGTGGGACTTGAACCTGCGACCTCCAGATTAACATGCCGGTGCTCAACCAACTGAGCTATCTAGCCCTAATGTTGGCGATCTCCCTATTTTGTCCATATCATTGTTCAGGGTGCCAGTCAGAATCCAAACGTATGTCAAATCTACCCATTCAGTTTCCCTTGTGGTTTACTACTTGGTGTTTGAAATACAAAAATGCATCCCCTTAAAGGTGATCCCTCTGCTGCTGCTTCCCAGGTTATAAACTTGGGTGTGATTCCTAAGGACAGTTCTAGGTTGAATGGCTGTAATTTGTCTTTGTTCAATCAAAACAATTCTAAAATTTACCCAGTAAGTTTTCCTTGCAGTTTATTACTTGACAAATAAATATCAGCGAAAAAGTTTTACAAACTATAAGCCAAGTCTCAGAGAAGGTCAGTCTTCCAAATTCACCAGTTGTTTTTTTATTTAATAAGGGTGAACTCATTATGCAGGATTGGTAAGGATAAAAACACCATTGTTTAACTTCAGTCTGAATGCTTACTGATTATGAAGTTCATACTGGAAACATGTTTTCTTTAAAATATTTCCCCCTTTGAAATATTCAAGAAAACTTAATCTGAAAACCTTATAATAATGTATCTACTTTGCTGTATAGATATGTACTTTGAGAACTTATCTTGCTATTTATTCTACTACCGCTGAGTAGATTTTGGAATTTGGGAGACTAGTAGTCTCCGAATTCCAAGACTAGTAGTCTCAAAAATTCTGAAATCTACTACGCAGCAATAGGAAAAATAGAAAGACAAGTTCTCAAAGAAAACATTTGCACAGCAAAGTAAATATATACACATGGTGTTACCGCAAACTGAATACAATTTGATATCTCACCATGCAATACACATAGTATCCTAAGGGTAGAATGCTGCACTCTGTTTTGATTGCTCCAAAGTTGTGAAATGCACTAATGCCTTGTTTTACTGGGGTTAATTCGCTTAAGGAGGCTTATATTCTGTAATTACATTATTATTGTGTTTTGTCCCCCTGATAGGGGTGAGGGTGTCTGCTTTTTATGAACTTTGTGTATTCTGTATGGAGTTTTTGTATGTCTGGCTGTTTTGTGTGTATTTTCGTAATTTTCATTGTTTGTAATTTGCTGTAATTTGTAATGTAATTGTATTGTAGTTTGCGCCTTCGAACATCTCTTTGATGGAAACGGCACGGCGCACAGGAAATGGATTAAATTATTATTAGTATTATTATAAGATGGTTGATTTGAAAAGGGGTACAATATATTATGGGTTGACTAACCTTTAGGAACAACAGGGAAACTGAATCCAATCACAAAGATTCCTCGCTTGAGCTTTTCTTCTGAAAACCTGCCAGCAAGACTAGCATCACCGAACATGACAGGGCATATCGGGTGACTCGTGACTCTTCCCCCGTTAACAAATTCAAAAAGATAAAGTAAGTGGTTTCACTGCTGGGCAAGATCAGAAAAAAGCTACTTAGTTGTGTGTCCAAAACGTACTTTATAAGTTATTGGGCTCTATATCGTCACATCAGTACAAAAACGTTGGATCTCGATTTTGCTAAAACGTTGTATATCGCTGAAATAATGGTCCAGGCAAAAATGTTGTACCTCAATGGGTATTTTTGTGTAAACATACGGACTGTTTTAAGCGAGATACAACGTTTTGACATCAAACTCGCGCGTAGCATGTAAAAGTGCAATTTCAGTAGATACGGCAACTTTCAGTAGATACAGTTCAGGTTGTTGATGATATTTTGTTCAGTAACTTCCCTTTCAAATCTGTCTCTGAATGCTCTCAGCTTAACAATGGCCACCTTGAGGAGGTGCAGGGAAAAATTAGTAAGATAACGTTCGCTGGAACCCACAGGTCTCATCCAAGACCATTGGGTTGGACTGATGAGCTCGTACAAACTCTTGTTCAGGATGTAGTGATGCCTGATGAGAAAGATTGTGCTGCTGATTGGCACAATGCGCACAATCACATGGTGATAATGCACATGATAATCTGATCGTTTTAAACCAAAGTTGCAAGAAGAATGTTGCCATCAAGCCCATTGTTTAGTACAAGGCAAGGACACTCTTTTGCTGAAAACCTGCTGCAAGTTCAAAACAAACCAAAAACTTGCAGCAGGTTTTCAATATTTATTTACAATGGAATTGCAAAAAAGAGCTACATTATTATTGACAGTCGAACCTTTTGCTAAAAGGAAAATGTGACTGGGGGTTATTAGGTCAAGGGGAATGGTCCAATGCGCATGTGCATGCATTGGTCGGCCAATCCCAGTGCCTCTCGATAAGGCGCTGGGACTGAGCGGAAAATATAAAAGTCACATTGAATTTTATGTGACAATATAAGTTGTTCAACCAGGGTAATAGATTGTGAATTTGTATTGGTTGAGAACCAATCAGGTGATGTGCTACAAAGATGCATGTACATGGCAAAGGGTAACAAGAGTAGTGTACTCCACTGGGTACATTACCTTGATGAGGCCCATCATTGGCCGTTTTTAGCATATTTTACATTAATTAATAGCAATAGCTCCGGGTTTGAGATTGTGAGTGGTCTAGTACTAGATAAATTGATCTACGTTACTGTACTATGTACTGTTGGGGGACAGTGAAGCAGCATTTCTGTCAACGACCACCATTGTTGTTTACAATATTCATTCACCACTCTTCTTCTGCTTTTATAACTGTGCCAACGTTGTCGTAATAACGATGGAAGATGACAACAGAAGAAGAGGAAACCAAACCATAGTATACATGTAACAAAACAATTGTTGCACGCTCTGTGATGGAGTAGATGGGTTTTGTACAACCTCGGGTGCCTTTTGTACAACCTCGGGTGCCTTTTGCCCACTCGGGTGTACAACACCATGAATCCTATCACAGCATACATCATAATGACTGTCGTTCTAAAGCTACCAATACATGTGCTTGATGCTCAATCCATCACTGATGCTGAAGCACAAAATCATAGCCATATGTGAAAAAGGGTCAGCAATAAACACAGACGTCTGAAAAACTGTGTGCATACTTATACTATAGACAAGATTTCTTTTAAAACTAAGTACTAAAAACAAAAATAAACAAAACAGATGGAGTCCTGATGAAAAGAGGGAAAAAATTGCAAGTCTCTAAGCTTCATGTAACCTTAAAATGTGTACAATGTCAATTTATTTAATACTCTTCCAGACCGAAATTTGAAACATGTCATTGGACAAAAAAAGCGAATGGGTCTGTCGTTCCAAAAAGGAATTTCTGTGCCAGTCCAAAGATCAAATTTAATGCTGTTTTGATTGAATACAATCAAAATTAAAAATTCAGGAATAAACTGAAAAATCTCTGTACAGAAATGTACAGACCATTTGAAATGTCACGTCATGGAAATGTTTGCTTTTGACAAAAATTGCACTAGAAGGGTAACAAACACAGTTGCATTTTACCCCATTTTAACGTGAGGTTACAATCAGACAATAAATAATTGTTATTTATTTCACCATTTATAAGAACTCTATCTACTGGAAAATGAGTGGATCATAAACTGAATTCAACCCTTGCAGCCCTAACATTTGGTACTAAATGTCCTTTGAAAACAGTTGATGTCATGAAATGCATAGTCAGAAAGACATCATGAAGATTTACCAAAATAGTGAATCCAGCGGCGGTCATTCTGTCCGGGAAATGCTTTGTATTCCTGGCTAGCTTAGACACCAACGAGGGATCATCAGAAATCATATCAAGAACCTACAAAAGAGCAGTTTAAAATATTAAGTCTTGGATCAGGGATAATGTTGCCGTTAACATTCACTAAGGCCAAAGACTAAAATGAATAACTCAAGAGAAAGACTTTTTATAAATTACATGAAATAAAAACAGGAAAAGTAAAATGTATTTGTTTATAAATATGTGTCAAATTAGCTGCTGCTTCTAAAAAGGACAGTCTCCATTTCCTTACGTACGATGTCATATTTTTGAGCTACATATATTTGTACTATGCTAATCTTGAGAAAATTGACAACATTAAGAGGACACATTTTATAGTGAAAACAATGAAAAATATGTTTTGGTATTGAAACATGTTTTGCGCACATTTACATCGGGCTATTCTTTCTGCGGCAATCCACATACACCAAGATGGTTTTGGGGGGGTCTTAATGATGTTTCCTTGACCTTGTGAGTATTTCAAAAGGAAATATTGCTCTGGAGGAAAGGTAACCAATAATATGTAGCCTTATACAGCCGCATGTATCTACCAATAAGGTACTAAAGGCGGTTGAACAAACAGAAACATTTTAAGACACGTTTTTAATTTTGTTTAATTATGAGCCCCATTGTAGCACCTTATAAGGTTTTACAAGGTGATGCGACGCATTCAGCAGCTACTGCTAGAAATACCGGGGCAAACCCCTTATCTTAGTGATAAGTGGAACTGGGTTCTTTTCCACATATTACACAACACACATGACCTATGGCTTTACATCACATCTGAAGGACAAAGCAAGAATGGTTAAGTGTCTCGCTTAAGGACACAAGGGCCATGACCGGGACTCAAACCCAAACCCTATTGATCAGAAACAGAGCTTGAGTCTGGTGCTCTTAAACGCTCGGCCAAAACACGCCACAAAAGTCTAATTAGTCTAAACTTTATAATCAGTGCTTTTCAGATTGAATTTAATCAAACAGTTTTAACATTAATTTCTGATTCTGTACTCTGTCTTATAAAATGATTTAAAGGAAGTGTCACAGATTGGTTTTTGTCACCATAATACTTATTTATAGCCAAATGTATAAAGAGGAATACAGTAAAGGTCATTATGTGAAAGTTTCAGCTGAAAACAGTGTCTACTTGCTGAGAAAATAGCAAACAAATGTCACCGTATTTTCACAAGAACGTCGACCATTCTATAACCCTACCTTTTAATGAATAATGGAAGCGTCAATTAAAGATTTACCTTTGAGGCTGAAGCAACGACAGGCGGAGGTAACGTGTTTGAGAAGATATATGGACGGGACTTTTGCCTCAACATGTCAATCAAAGGTTTGGGACCAGTGGTGTAGCCACCTGTTTGAATGGGAATAAATTTTAAAATACCTCAGATAACTCATTTAACAAATTCAAATTTAAAACTTTGAGAATATTCAGTCTTACACTGACAGCTTTACAAGACTCAGAAAATATAGGTTATGCTTATGGAAAAGGGTGTGCCAAATTGAAATTCAACAGTTACATGTATATTCATGATCAAAAGGTTATATCAGAGACTATACTTTTAGCAACAGGTGTATCAGTTTCTACCACTGACTGTGAGTATACTCATAGTAACAGCAGGTGTATCAGATTCTACCACTGTAAGTATATACTCATAGTAGCAGGTGTACCAGATTTTACCACTGACTATGGCTATACTCACAGGGTTCTGCCAAGGAACGGGGCGGGGTAGAGGCAGGGGCGGGGTAGAGGCAGTAGAAAACAGGGTCAAAGACCACTTATAAATATAAGATGAGGTCTTACCTTTTACAACACCTACTTGTAACAATGAATGACAATACTCAATAGCCTAAACTAAACAGCAAACTTATTCAAAAGTTCGTGAACTATTTGTAAAGCGTACAGAAAGTTTGTTCCTAGTTCGGTCAAGTCAATTTCCTTTCGATCGTGCACGGAGTAGTCTTGGCCCAAGACGTCAGTGATCGATAATGGATAGTGTAATGCGCTCGGTTACAACTCGTTACAGCGCGCCCTCTTGTGGCTTGAATTTCCCAACTTGAGTAGCTCTCACTAACGTCTTGGGAATCTCGTAGCGCTGGCAGCATTGGGGGCGTCGCCTTTTTATGTAAATTAAGACCGTTGTCAAGGTTGCCCAATGAATATTCAAACAATCAAATCCGCGAACAAGATGGCAGCTCAAAGATATCAAATTGTATTCAGTTTGCGGTAACACCATGTGTATATATTTACTTTGCTGTGCAGATGTGTTCTTTGAGAACTTGTCTTTCTATTTGTCCTACTGCTGCGTAGTATATTTCAGAATTGTTGAGACTACTAGTCTTGGAATTCGGAGACTACTAGTCTCCCAAATTCCAAAATCTACTCAGCGGTAGTAGAATAAATAGCAAGATAAGTTCTCAAAGAACATATCTATACAGCAAAGTAGATACATGTATATAAGGTTTTCAGATTAAGTTTTCTTGAATATTTCAAAGGGGGAAATATTTTAAAGAAAACATGTTTCCAGTATGAACTTCATAATCAGTAAGCATTCAGACTAAAGTTAAACAATGGTGTTTTGTATCCTTACCAATCCTGCATAATGAGTTCACCCTCATTAAATAAAAAAACAACTGGTGAATTTGGAAGACTGACCTTCTCTGAGGCTTGGCTTATAGGTTTTTTTTTTTTTTTTTTTCGCTGATATTTATTTGTCAAGTAATAAACTGCAAGGAAAACTTGCTGGGTCAATTTTAGAATTGTTTTGATTGAACCAAGACAAATTACAGCCATTCAACCTAGAACTGTCCTTAGGAATCACACCCAAGTTTATAACCTGGGAAGCATGCAGCAGCAGAGGGATCACCTTTAAGGGGATGCATTATTTTAAATTTCAAACACCAAGTAGTAAACCACAAGGGAAACTGAATGGGTAGATTTGACATACGTTTGGATTCTGACTGGCACCCTGAACAATGATATGGACAAAATAGGGATATCGCCAACATTAGGGCTAGATAGCTCAGTTGGTTGAGCACCGGCATGTTAATCTGGAGGTCGCAAGTTCAAGTCCCACTCATGTCAGTTTCTTTTGTTCAAACCCCCAAAACATTTAACTCTTTCAGAGTTTCAGTACCAAGGTGGTACGTGTATGATCTATTTTATGTACTCAAAAAAATCTCATCAATTGTACACATGTACAACCCATATTATGCTTGTTATCACCACAATATAACTCAATAAATTCAATTTACTTTGGGTGTACCAAGGCAACACAGATCAGCAAGATTCGTTTTGTTTATGGACAGAATTTCGAAAAACATCAGAAATCTGGGCATTTCAGGGGGAAATCGCAAAACAATAGCGGGCAATGAAACAGTTAAATGTTAAGGGTTGAAATTCCTGTATACAGTTTGATTACTGCATACATGTTACACCTTTATCACACTGCATACATCTTTGTTGGATTTCTTGTATGCACAACAGCACTGATGTTTTCATTCTCAATTTGTAAAAATGGACCTGAGTATTTCTCCTGGCAGCCTAAGTCTGGTTATTTTGGTGAAGGTCTACTGACTGCGCTCTTAAAGTTGTGAGCTGTCGGGGACAAACACCTTGTGGAGTACTCTATTGTGAATAGCACTGATTTGTATAAGTATTTTGTGCATTTGATGCTCATGCTTATGTTAACAAAACACTTTGTTAAGGATTTGTTGATAGAGAACAGAAACAAAAATATGAGTAGGCTCTGGCTGGGTTATTGACTGCGGTTAGGGTTAAACATGGGTGAGAAGTTTCAGACTTTTATCTGAATTCAGTCTTTTTAAAGGGTGTGTACAACATTGGTATAGATTGAAAATCACCGGCGGCGGAACCGGGGGGGCAAGGGGGGCAGTTGCCCCCCCACTTTTGAAAAGGTAGTCATTTTGCCCCCCCCCCCCCCACTTTATATCGAACTATTGAAACCAAATTAGGGTTCACTGACAGCCCCGTTTGTAATATTATACACACCTTTAAGTTTCTCAAAATAATCTGATTCATATAGGCCTAACAAAAAACAGCAATTAACGCCAAACGTTGGCGAGTTGCCATCCCCGGACAATAGATTAGTAGCCCTAATGGCCCACGATGCACATTTCACCAGTCCTGCAGTGCGAGTCACAGCTGGTCGAGTGTACTGCATGGCCGGGCCATAACCAGCACATACGAGACTTGTAGCGATCGGGTGTAAAAATCGGCTGACTTTATAGCGGGCTGGGTTCGGAATCCCGGCTGCGCCACAACGTGTTTCCGTGCGTTATTCCCACTAGAAGCCGTCAGCCGCAATTACAGCCTTAGCCGCAATTTGATGCATAATCTCTGAGCCCGATCTCACACACGACTTCCTACCCCGGAATACAAATTTTACATTTAAATCAATTTTTGACCGTCAAGTTTTGTCCAAATTACGGGCAATGCATCTTTAACTTCTTCCTTTGCCATTCGTAATTTTTCCCCCCTGCCAAATTACTCTTTTATACGGGAGATTCGATAACGCGAGGTGCGAGGTGACAGATATTGAACACCATACTTTTATGATAACTCACTTGTAATTGTTTAAATTTGCAAGTCAATAACATATTAAGCATTTGAAACCAACGGGCTAATTTGTCCATGATAAAATATATCTCACGTCGTTCCGGCATTCAATGATTTTCCCCCTTATGGATTGCCTGTGTAGTACTACACTTGAATTTGAGAAAGGCCGGATAGTAATGTTTTTTTACCTGCGATGTTTTTAATGAATATGCATGAAACCAGATACCGACGAGATCCAAAATGAATATCATCACGCGTTGCTTCTTTTCCACATTTTTCATATTAGTCGGCTATGTTCAGGGATTAAAAAGGTCTGCAATCCTCTACCTTTCCAAATTACACACCAAATTTTATGCCCTGGTTAAACTTATAATTTCATTTTTTAACAGTAATCTGGTATAAATTATTATTATGTGACACCACTTTCGCAAAACAAAGGTTTGTCTGTAGGATATGGGTTTGCCGCCCACTTATTCATGGAATTTGCCGCCCAGTGATGAAAAGTAGGTAGCACCGCCCATAATGTTCTTATCAACAACGTCCGCAGTATTATTATTTAAAACAAAAAACCTTTGCTGACAATGTACCCGTTTTGTACACAATATTCTGGGGACTTCATGCGGGCATTATCAGCCTAACCCAGACGAGTGGCAATAAGTTCTAACAAGAGGGAGGAGCATCATTGAAAAATATTAAATAAAATTAAAAGATTTATATGGATCAGAAGTGCTTAAAAAGTATGTATTTTTTTCTAATGCATAAAGAGGCTTAATTTTTCACCCCCAAAACGCCAAAAGCTCAAACTCAAGGGGGATATTCCCCCAGGACCCCCACCGGGGCTTCGCCCCTGGACCCTACCAGGGGCCGTAAGGCCGGCCCCTGGACCCCACCCAACACATTGGTTTTAGCCCCCCCCCCCCCCCCCCCCCCCCCCCCCCCCCCCTCCTGGTTGAACACCGGCCCAAGTATTTGCTTAAACTTGAACTTTTTAGTTAAAGCTTCTCAACTAAATCAATCTATTTCTGATAATTCAGCAAAGAAGATTTCTTGTGCGCCCGTTTTGAAAAATGCTTGTCACCTTTCTAGAAAGAGTCTTGAGGTACAGTCGGGATTAACTCCAAAGATCATATGATTTATCTGCGTAAAAAAAATTGGTTCAGATAAATCACGTGAACTTAGTTTTTTGAAAATGCTCGATAACGGCCACATTTGACGGTTTCGTTTGCAAAAGTTAGGGATTGGTCTAATCTACTCCTGGAAGACCTCCAGAGTCATGTGTGGGTCTGTTTGTACCCCCAACATTTCCCAACATACCCGGTGTGTGCCTATATACCTATGTTCTGCAAATGGAAATAAAATACATGGGAAAAAAATTTGCCACCCCACTTTTAAAAGTGTTCCGCCGCCGCTGTTGAAAATATAAATGTTCACAGATTTGCACATAAAGTTACATGGTATAAAGAATGTCATGGTGGAAAACTTCCCTTTTAATAGTTTTGCTTGAAATGCCATAGTTTTTAGGAGTGAGTAAAACAATAGTCTTTATCACGCAGGATAAAATCCGATGTTTGAAAAAAGTTAAAACATATAATGGGGTTTTTCACTGTTTTCTCATGACTCCGAAGACCGATTGAGCTTAAACTGTACAGGTTTGTTTACAAGTATATATTGGTCACATCAAGTGTGGATACAGGTCTTTGGCAATTACTACACCCTTTAAGTCAGTACACACTGGCCATCACATCACAAAGCATCACATCACATCACATGCCTGCTATGATCATGACAGCAGCTTCCTCGGGGCTGTGTCGACTTGATCAAAGTAGGCCTGTGGCTGTAAATGTAATTAAAACACTCCTTACAATGATTGTGCCTTTTGATTGGTTTAGAGCGCGTCACATCATAGAGCAAGATGTCTTATTTTTACTAGAAGGCTGCGTGAACGCGACACACAATGCATGTCCATGCAGCAAACAAGGTACAATACCTATATCAACTAATGTACTATCCCATAGCAACCAATGTACTGTACCCATTGCAACAGCGGTGTATTGGTACCCAGAAATCTGGTCACAATATATGTATGGGGTGTTATACAACAAATATTGACTGCTTTTACTCGTGCTATGGTTAAAACTACGACTCTCTTGGTGACTCCCATAGCAGTCTCTTTTCCCTTTGCTTTGCCTCTGGAAAATAGAGCGTGCTGAGCCGTAGTTTTAACCATAGCACTCAAAGCAGTCAATATCTGAATATTATGAACTCTCACCCAGTTACTGCATGCTGCCGCTCGCTCCCTCCGTATCACTACTTAATGGAGATCACGCGCGCACATGAAGTAAGTAGGTGAAAGTTCACAATTCCATATATAACTAGAGGCATGCTTTGTTCATGACGACCCAGCCCCTTTAAAGGTGCTGCATACGTTTGGTAGTTGGAGCCTACTGATTGTTTTAAACCTATATAAATGTAGGTACATACAATAAAACTAACCTGTGAAAATGTCACTTCAAAAGTGGTCACGTTTTTGAGATATCACCGAAACATTTCCACCCAGGAAGAATATTCCCCATAGGAATACACAGTCTGAGAAGCGTTTCTGACAGAAACGATTCTCAGATTCAAATTTTTTGGAATAAAAAGTGATACATTTTTCTATAACCGTAGTACTTCGAAAATAAAAGTTTCTCAAAATTCATTATACTACCCAAAGCTGCTGTACTTCTTACCAAGTTATTTTTTATTGCCATTAATTTTCAGAATCATTACCAAACATGTTATGTGCCTTTAAATGCCAAACGAAGTGAACAAAGAATAGAGAGCTGATAAACATTTATTCTGAGCTTACTGCAATGGACTCAGTAGAACTAAAGAAGGATCCATATTAATCGCATGGCGTATGTGTATCTTGCAGGTAAAGCCAGGATCAGGGTGCAAATATCGGCCGCTCACTCAGAGGAAGAGATTGAACGATGTGTAGAAGCATTCATCGAGACTGGCAAAGAGCTCAAAGTCATCTAAGTAGAGCTCCAAGCATCCATCGACACTGGACAGAGGAACCTAAGAAATATGGTTTTGGTGAACTTACTGATCATTTAAAATGGTGATTTTACTCGGCCAACTTTTAAAAGTTTAATTTAATTAATAAATAAATAAACAAAATATTATATGTTTTGTTTTTTTTCAGAATGAGATCGATGGGAATCCTTATAACTGGGGTTCCAACAATTCAAGAATGATTTTTTATTTTTTTCTTATTTATTTACCTGTTTATTTTTCGTCTTAAAGGCAGAGTATACTTTCAGTTATTGTCATAGACCAGTATATTCACTTGATATATCCCAACAAATGTATAAAATATCAAACCTGTGAAAATTAAGGCACAGTTTATCATCAAAGTTGCAAGAAAAAAATGAATGAAAAAAACATCCTTATTAAACAGAATTGTGTGCTTTGAGAAGCCCGAGAAAGGCTTCATGCCTTCCGACAACCTCCTGATGATTTACACATTATGGTTACAGGGTCGCGGTTAGGGTTAGGGTTAGGGTTAGGAAAATACACTTTAATAGTGTCAGAACTATAGGGATGTCGGAACATGAGTGTTTCGGAACAGGTGTGTACCCCATTTGCAATTTATTTTATTCAAAATATCCACCTTTAGTATGTCCCTGAAAGTTGTTGAACTGTATGTAGTATGTACATAACTTTGTTTACATAACTTTGGGTTTCACTTGACTTCCTTCCTTCTGTAATACCAGAGCTTCCTTGCTGTCAAAAACAGTCATTTTACTATGGTCCTTCATTATTCATTCTCTACATTGCTGGTAATTGTTTTATTTTACTGGCGAACATTTGGTTTTTGTTTAGCAGGGTATTTGTTTCTGTATTTTTCTTAGGGTCAAACATAGTTTTATTTTATTTTATATGTAGCAGCTGTATTATTTTTATAGTTCTACTTCACTGGAATAATCTATTTTATTTTGTATACATATTTGGCCCCAGGCATATCC
Organism: Leptasterias polaris; assembly: GCA_037783415.1. Lineage (NCBI taxonomy): Eukaryota > Metazoa > Echinodermata > Asteroidea > Forcipulatida > Asteriidae > Leptasterias > Leptasterias polaris. Next base: position 525,465 of record JAZGTN010000188.1, read on the forward strand.
TCTATAGAAATAAGATTCCGTTTCCTTGTAATTAAACTGCCTTAACCCTCAGAAACAGGTAATTCAAAGCAACAAGAGACATATCAAATCAAAATGTATGTTGCTTGTGAAATATTGAGTTACATGATTGTATCATCAAACGAACGATGTGTTAGCATGGTTCATTCATATATAATCAGCTTTGTTTTCCCTTTGGTTTGAATTAGCGTGAATAACCAATAATTTCAAAGTACACGGTGATCATGATCAAGTAATTGTATACAAAATAAAGGTTTCTCCTAATTTAATAAAGCAAAGCTTGAGATAGTACAAAAAGGAAACAGAAAGCATTTTTGATTAGTTAACAAGTTTTATTTTAGTCCTTGCGAGTGCTTTACGTGAAAAGGAAATAAGAAATACACTCACTATTATTGGCCCGTTCCCTTAAATGTAACATTATTTTCGCGGCTACTGTCTGCTAAAGACTTTTATCATGGTGCGACCATCTTGATTTTCTCTCATTCTAATCTTAGACCTTTCTTTTGTTGATAAACAAAGTGCGCCGGTTGGCATGGTCGGCCGAATGTTAGCAAAACATTCAATCGTGTTAAAACAAATTGTGACAAAATTCATCGTTTTGTGACAAAATTCATCGTTTTGTGTAAAGATTCATGAACTGAAATACCTACCATAATTGGTTGATTTGTTTCCAACAAATTCAACACTATTTTGAACATTTTGTGTGACATTGCTACAAACTATGGCTATCTGTTTTTGATATGCAGTTATGGCTTTCCATAGTTTTCCAACCTAGATTGGCAAAAACTCGGGCTGTGACGTTGCAAAGAGGAATTTCGAATTAGTGCCTTCTGCGCACATCCGCGTCGAAACCGAGGCTCACTGTGCTACATTCTCAACATGGCTGCACAAACTACTCGTATGTCAACAACGAAGGTAAGTCAGTCCCTGCATGGAAGATGTACGTTCCCTCTATACCTTATTTTTTGTAGCTGAAGTTGCATGGAATAAATCAGATATTGATATGTCATAAATTCGTAATCATGTCACTTATAATGGAAGGATAATTTGACCATTTTCTGTCGTGGTTTTGACGCACCGTTTGTGTTACCGAGCTGAAGCTAGCACAGTATTGGGCCCGAAATAGCCAGCCGCGTATTCCCGGAAAAAACCAGCCGCGTATTCAGAAAATAGAACACATGCAGTACAGGGAGGTGAACAAATGGCTCATTTTTCTCATTTCTAATGGTGAAATCGTTATTTTATCCGAACGAATACTAAAAAACAAGCCAAAAATTAGAGTTTTTCTCTCGATAATATTGAAATCATATAACTATAGGTAAATGGAAAGCAATAAAAAATAAAAAATGTAATACATAAAATGTTAGAAAATAAGCCGCAAACACGGAGACAAATTGAGTGTATGCATAATGTCATAATAGACGTTCTTTAATTTGAAAACACGTTTTGAAAAGAATTTGTACCCTTCGTTATGAATATAAATACATTTTTTATTCCAGAATCTTAAAGACTGATACCCTGGGCATATCAAATTTTTGAGCTGGCTAATTTCGGTCACTAATTAGTGGTTAATTACCCACATCAATACAGACACCATTTGCCATAGGTAACACGCACAAATGCCTATACGGTTGAGTCAACTACCTCTGGTAAAGAATTTGTACCCTTCGTTATGAATATAAATACATTTTTTATTCCAGAATCTTAAAGACTGATACCCTGGGCATATCAAATTTTTGAGCTGGCCAATTTCGGTCACTAATTAGTGGTTAATTACCCAAATCAATACAGACACCATTTGCCATAGGTAACACGCACAAATGCCTATACGGTTGAGTCAACTACATCTTGTAAAGAATTTGTACCCTTCGTTATGAATATAAATACATTTTTTATTCCAGAATCTTAAAGACTGATACCCTGGGCATATCAAATTTTTGAGCTGGCCAATTTCGGTCACTAATTAGTGGTTAATTACCCAAATCAATACAGACACCATTTGCCATAGGTAACACGCACAAATGCCTATACGGTTGAGTCAACTACATCTTGTAAAGAATTTGTACCCTTCGTTATGAATATAAATACATTTTTTATTCCAGAATCCTAAAGACTGTTACCCTGGGCATATCAAATTTTTGAGCTGGCCAATTTCGGTCACTAATTAGTGGTTAATTACCCAAATCAATACAGACACCATTTGCCATAGCTAACACGCACAAATGCCTATACGGTTGAGTCAACTACATCTTGTAAAGAATTTGTACCCTTCGTTATGGATATAAATTATTTTTTTAGTCCAGAATCTTAAAGACTGATACCCTGGGCATATCAAATTTTTGAGCTGGCCAATTTCGGTCACTAATTAGTGGTTAATTACCCAAATCAATATAGACACCATTTGCCATAGGTAACACGCACAAATGCCTATACGGTTTTTTCAACTACCTCTGGTAAAGAATTTGTACCCTTCGTTATGAATATAAATACATTTTTTATTCCAGAATCTTAAAGACTTATACCCTGGGCATATCAAATTTTTGAGCTGGCCAATTTCGGTCACTAATTAGTGGTTAATTACCCAAATCAATATAGACACCATTTGCCATAGGTAACACGCACAAATGCCTATACGGTTGAGTCAACTACCTCTGGTAAAGAATTTGTACCCTTCGTTATGAATATAAATACATTTTTTATTCCAGAATCTTAAAGACTGATACCCTGGGCATATCAAATTTTTGAGCTGGCTAATTTCGGTCACTAATTAGTGGTTAATTACCCAAATCAATACAGACACCATTTGCCATAGGTAACACGCACAAATGCCTAAACGGTTGAGTCAACTACCTCTGGTAAAGAATTTGTACCCTTCGTTATGAATATAAATACATTTTTTATTCTAGAATCTTAAAGACTGATACCCTGGGCATATCAAATTTTTGAGCTGGCCAATTTCGGTCACTAATTAGTGGTTAATTACCCAAATCAATATAGACACCATTTGCCATAGGTAACACGCACAAATGCCTATACGGTTGAGTCAACTACCTCTGGTAAAGAATTTGTACCCTTCGTTATGAATATAAATACATTTTTTATTCCAGAATCCTAAAGACTGATACCCTGGGCATATCAAATTTTTGAGCTGGCCAATTTCGGTCACTAATTAGTGGTTAATTACCCAAATCAATACAGACACCATTTGCCGTAGCTAACACGCACAAATGCCTATACGGTTGAGTCAACTACATCTTGTAAAGAATTTGTACCCTTCGTTATGGATATAAATACATTTTTTATTCCAGAATCTTAAAGACTGATACCCTGGGCATATCAAATTTTTGAGCTGGCTAATTTCGGTCACTAATTAGTGGTTAATTACCCAAATCAATACAGACACCATTTGCCATAGGTAACACGCACAAATGCCTAAACGGTTGAGTCAACTACCTCTGGTAAAGAATTTGTACCCTTCGTTATGAATATAAATACATTTTTTATTCCAGAATCTTAAAGACTGATACCCTGGGCATATCAAATTTTTGAGCTGGCTAATTTCGGTCACTAATTAGTGGTTAATTACCCAAATCAATACAGACACCATTTGCCATAGGTAACACACACAAATGCCTAAACGGTTGAGTCAACTACCTCTGGTAAAGAATTTGTACCCTTCGTTATGAATATAAATACATTTTTTATTCCAGAATCTTAAAGACTGATACCCTGGGCATATCAAATTTTTGAGCTGGCCAATTTCGGTCACTAATTAGTGGTTAATTACCCAAATCAATATAGACACCATTTGCCATAGGTAACACGCACAAATGCTTATACGGTTGAGTCAACTACATCTTGTAAAGAATTTGTACCCTTCGTTATGAATATAAATACATTTTTTATTCCAGAATCTTAAAGACTGATACCCTGGGCATATCAAATTTTTGAGCTGGCTAATTTCGGTCACTAATTAGTGGTTAATTACCCAAATCAATACAGACACCATTTGCCATAGGTAACACGCACAAATGCCTAAACGGTTGAGTCAACTACCTCTGGTAAAGAATTTGTACCCTTCGTTATGAATATAAATACATTTTTTATTCCAGAATCTTAAAGACTGATACCCTGGGCATATCAAATTTTTGAGCTGGCTAATTTCGGTCACTAATTAGTGGTTAATTACCCAAATCAATACAGACACCATTTGCCATAGGTAACACACACAAATGCCTAAACGGTTGAGTCAACTACCTCTGGTAAAGAATTTGTACCCTTCGTTATGAATATAAATACATTTTTTATTCCAGAATCTTAAAGACTGATACCCTGGGCATATCAAATTTTTGAGCTGGCCAATTTCGGTCACTAATTAGTGGTTAATTACCCAAATCAATATAGACACCATTTGCCATAGGTAACACGCACAAATGCTTATACGGTTGAGTCAACTACATCTTGTAAAGAATTTGTACCCTTCGTTATGAATATAAATACATTTTTTATTCCAGAATCTTAAAGACTGATACCCTGGGCATATCAAATTTTTGAGCTGGCTAATTTCGGTCACTAATTAGTGGTTAATTACCCAAATCAATACAGACACCATTTGCCATAGGTAACACGCACAAATGCCTAAACGGTTGAGTCAACTACCTCTGGTAAAGAATTTGTACCCTTCGTTATGAATATAAATACATTTTTTATTCCAGAATCTTAAAGACTGATACCCTGGGCATATCAAATTTTTGAGCTGGCTAATTTCGGTCACTAATTAGTGGTTAATTACCCAAATCAATACAGACACCATTTGCCATAGGTAACACGCACAAATGCCTAAACGGTTGAGTCAACTACCTCTGGTAAAGAATTTGTACCCTTCGTTATGAATATAAATACATTTTTTATTCCAGAATCTTAAAGACTGATACCCTGGGCATATCAAATTTTTGAGCTGGCCAATTTCGGTCACTAATTAGTGGTTAATTACCCAAATCAATACAGACACCATTTGCCATAGGTAACACGCACAAATGCCTATACGGTTGAGTCAACTACATCTTGTAAAGAATTTGTACCCTTCATTATGAATAAAAATTTGAGCTGGCTATTTTGTCGCTAATTAGCCACAGTTATACAGGCGCAATTTTCTCCTATCGCACAACTGCGGCAATAAAATGAAAATTACATCTTTCCGTGATCAAAAACTGTTTTTACCACTTTGTTTTTTCCCAAACAAAATTAGGAAAAGGTTATTGTTCAACTTTTCAGAACAACGCATACAAATGACAAGTAATCAAGAATATTTAAACGTCATGAATTTTATTTAAATTCTGGAAAATAAGTATGAAAATCAATAGCACATGGTAGAAATGAATATGTAAAAATGACAATTAGTCATTGTGTATTTATTTCCAATTTATCTTTGTATCAAGATAATGATAAATGCCAACTTATGTCATCACTTTCGAGTAACTTTTCTGGATGTTTGCTTTTCGTATCATCATTACTAACCGATTTAGTGCTTTGTACACAGAACAATAAATAAAAAAATTAATATCCATTTATAACCCTTTAATATCCAGTAAATAAAACTTTGTACAAAAGTAAAATATTCTTTTCTTAATCTTTTTTGTTAACAGACAAGTGAGTTTATCAAACAGAATACTTTCTCTGTGTGTATGACATTTTTTGTCAAAACTTGACATCAAGTGACCTTTCTGAAAATCATAATGAGGAATATTCTGCAACCCATTTATAAATGCGTGGTTTCAATAACTAATCAAGCACATCTCACAATTGTTGTTTTATACATATTGACAAAGAAACGGTATATAAATAACATTTAAAAACTCTTCAACGTTTTAGATTACAAATACTACAGAAATGTATCGTCACAATGTTAATTACCAAAAAGAGTCCCATCACTCTTTCGTGTACGTACAAGACAACTTATCGTGTCCCAAATACACGATAAATTTCAGTGTACGTTCATTGTAACTTTTCCCTTAACTTTTCCAAAAAAACTTTCACAGAATGTTTCATAAAGCGTTTTTTCAATAACTACACTGTAAAAAGTTTTTCCGTTATTTTACGAAAAAAGTTACGGCAGCAAAATTACCGGAACAATTTTTTTGCTCCGTAAATTTTAACGGAACTTTTTATTTTACTGAAAACAAATAACGGAACAAAAAATTTTACGAGAAAAAATTAAACGGAACTTTTCATTTTACAGGAAAAAATCTACGGAAAAAATATATATTACGGAAAAAATAAACAAGTTATTTTTTTTACGGGTAAAAAATAAGGGACAACATTTTTACGGAAAAAAGTCACCGAAATTTACTCGCAAAAGTATGGAAATATTTCCTAAAAATATGGAAATTATTCCGTAAAAATATGGAAAAAAATAAAATAAATGTTCATGGTTCCGTTATTATTCCGTAAAAGTATGGAAATTATTCCTTATAAATAATAAAAACATTTCGTAAAAATATGAAAACTATTCCGTAAAAATATGGAAATAAAAAAATAAAAACATTTCATAGTTCCGTAATTATTCCGTATAAGTATTGAAATTATTGCATAAAAATATGGAGAAAAAAAATAAAAAAAATTAATGGTTCCGTTATTATTCCGTAAATAAATAATGGAAACATTTCGTAAAAATATGGAAATAAAAAAATAAAAAAAATTCATAGTTCCGTAATTATTCCGTAAAAGTATGGAAATTATTCCGTAAAAATATGAAGAAAAAAAATAAATTTAATGGTTCCGTTATTATTCCGTAAAAGTATGGAAACTATTCCGTAAAAAAAATGGAAATAAAAAAATTAAAAATGTTCATGGTTCCGTAAATATTCCGCAAAAGTATGGAAATTATTCCGTAAAAATATGAAGAAAAAGTAAATAATTTTCATGGTTCCGTTGTTATTCCGTAAACGTATGGAAATTATTCCTTAAAAATAAGGGAAAAAAAAAATAAAATGTCATGGTTCCGTAATTATTCCGTAACAGTGAGGAAATTATTCCTTAAAAATAAGGAAATTAAATGGAAATAAGAAACAAATTCTGTAATTGTGCTACCGGAACCTATCCATGCACGTAATTATTCCGTTAAAAAAATCCTCACACAATTCTGTAGAATTACGGAACAAATCAAGACTTCCAGTAATTTTGCCAACTAAACATTGATTATTGATATTGTTCTGGATTTTTGTTTTTGACCCCCAAAATCAGGTCACAAATTTAAACTTGGTCAAGTACATTTACTTTTGCTGTTGATCCCAGATTTCGCCTTGTCTTTGATTGTTTGAAACAGAGATCCAAGTCAGGACAAACATAATCTAAATGTTATAAAAAGACTAAGAGACAGGAATAAGTCCACATTTTGTCAATCAACATATATTTTCAGTTTCACAACATCAATTTAATTCAACACGAATGAGCACGAAGGATTAACATATTTACATTCAGTAACTGTCTACCTTTTTTCCCCAAGCCGCCCCCCCCCAAAAAAAATGTTCTGTTTCTGGTTTCCCGAACGACCCTAACTTAACACCGCAAGCCTAAACATTTTATTCGGCTTTAAAAAAACAAAGAAAAATAAAAAATTATAAAAATACAAAAATTGTGTGTACATGACGGTGCACAATTCCCAAATTGCGCAAAAGTTTGAAAGTTTTGGTGCAAATCTGTTGATTGCGCAAAAATTTGACAAATTTTGACCTACCGACCCTATTTTTAAAATGGCATGTAATCGGAAACAGAACACTTTTTTTATTTGGCCTAATAGATTGATCCCACTCATAGAAATAGTACCCGAAGAAAGCTGAATGCAGCGTATCAATACCATGTGGTTTATGTCACCTTATTGGCTGATCACAGAGACATACGCCTGTCATATCCATGGACCAATCAGAGCGTGTGAAAATGCCATACATGCCTTATTAAAATGGCCGTGTGTGTGTCCATAAACTGGTCTCACAGGCGAAATGCGTAGCGCTAGCAAATAAAGCATTCTTCAGGTTCTCCAGGTTATATTTCTATGATACCACTTGATGTAACAGTGTTAAGTTGTCTATCTTTAAGGAAAATGCCAAATCACTTTTTAACGCAAAACTATAAACGCAAGTGCTGCCTGTGGCAAATTTTGTAAAATTCCTTACATAATTAACCTCGTCGACAAACACGGTCGGCCATTTATGGGAGTCATTATATTCGTGTTTTTTCGCAATTTCGCAAATGTGTGTGGATCATTGTATTCTTCTTTTAAAACATCTTTCTAACCATTTGCATTTTATTAAAAACAGTTACAAACGCTTTTCAAAGACCAACTCGACCGATCCAAGGCAACGTGTTCCTTTAAACTTACAGTTTGAAGATTATGATTGTAGAAAGCTTCCCTTGAAATTTTACTTACTGAGGTGCTGTAGATTTGAGAAATGAGTAAAACAAATAATTTTCGTCTCAGTTTTAGCATGTAAAAACGTATTAACCAGTTATGCTATGATTATGGTATAATACCATAACTGGTTAATGGGATTTTACATGCTAAAATAATTTTCGTCTCATGTGAGACGAAAATTATTTTGTGACTTGTTTTACTCATTTCTCAAAAACTACAGAACCTCAGTTAGTAATATTTGGAGGGAAGCTTTCCAATATCATTATCTTCAAACCCTGTAAGTTTAATGTAAATCTGTGGACATTTTGAAAAAGTACCCCAATCCAAAAGGGTTTGGGTCCTTGTTGTACAATGTCACAGATTTACATTAAACTTACAGGATTTGAAGATAATGATAGGTGAAAGCTTCCCTTAAAATATTACTTGCTGAGGTGCTGTAGTTTTTGAGAAATTAGTAAAACAATGTCACGAAAATAATTTATTTTAGCATGTAAAACGTATTAACCAGTTCTAGTATACTAGTACTGGTTAATACGTTTTACATGCTAAAATAGTTTTCGTCTCCCGAGACAAAAACTATTTCGTGACACTGTTTTACTCATTGCTCAAAAACTACAGCACCTCAGCAAGTAATATTTTAAGGGAAGCTTTCTATTATCATTATCTTCAAACCCTGTAAGTTTAATGTAAATCTGTGGACATTGTGTTTTGTGTCCTCCCACAAGTACCCACACCCTTTAAAGGCAGTGGACACTATTGGTAATTACTCAAAATAATTATCAGCATAAAACCTCAATTGGTAACGAGTAATGGGGAGAGGTTGATAGTATAAAACATTGTGAGAAACGGCTCCCTCTGAAGTGATGTAGTTTTAGAGAAAGAAGTAATTTTCCACGAATTTGATTTCGAGACCTCAGATTTAGAATTTGAGGTCTCGAAATCAAGCATCTGAAAGCACACAACTTCGTGAGGTTTGTTATTTAAAGCATATGTTGAGATACACCAAGTGAGAAGTCTGGTCTTTGACAATTACCAATAGTGTCCAATATCTGTAACTTGGTATAACTCTGTTTAAGGTTCTGACATCACCCAATCACTCTCAAAGATGGTCAAGTCATTCGCCAATGACAAGACCTTGTTGCTAACCTCTCCACCCGACTTCCTTCCCTTCAAAGCCTTGCTCCCTTGGGGAGGATTGATTCCAACAAACACCCTGTAAGGAAATTAAATTTAAAATGTTTTTAGTTCACTTCTTTCGTTCATTTATTTGCATTTAGCTACATCACAAATGGTGCTTTCAAGGCAATTGCTGTGGTGCTGTCTGTGCCGTGGGTTATTTCAAGGCCTGTAACTGCCTTTATGAATGACTACATGTACATGCATGGCTAAAATTGCTTGATTCATAAAACAAAATTACATAAATTGAACACACCAATGGTTGCACTGTGTTGTTACTTATCATTTAGAGCTCATGATCACTTTGTGTACATAAAAGAGATACATGTAGTGAGTAATTATCTTTGCTTGCCCCTGTTGTTTTGACTTAAAACAATTTTAGATAAGCCCCATATGGTTTAGAAAGTATGAAAATGAATGAAGACTGGAGCTTAGGTCCTTTGGGTTACAGTTTAATTGTTCTCCCTGGGACAACAATTTGTTCTAATTCCTCAGTCATAACAGATAACCAAACCACATAAAGACAATGCAGAAACAGTATGCCCCTTAATTTTATGCCGATACTAGTCAAATATTTTAGTCAAGTCTGTTACTTTTAAACTTGTCATCGTATAAAACTGTGACTGTGAGGATTGACATACCGTTGTATGAAGTCTAGGGTTGAGGATGCAGTCAAGGGATAAACTATGTTGAAGACATAAAAAGAGGCAAACACCATAGCTATGCCTTTTTCAACTGATGTTAGATGGCCATGCACAACCTTCTTGTCGATGCATAAGAAGATCTGTTCACCTGTGAAATGCATGTAATAAAAAAAGACTACTTTAACGGAGCAATGACAAAGCAGCAGGATAAATTCACATCACCTGACAACATGTCATCACGATTAATTTTGCAATACCTGCACATGTAATGGGCAGTACTGAAATTTTCCACAAACCCCCCAAGATAGTGGCTTCCTAAGTTGTCGCCTAGAATGCCAACAAGAGTTCCTTTTACTCGGTGTCCAACACCTATTTCAACGCCATTCTCTTCAATGTCTTTTAAATCACTGATTATCCTGGAGAAAACTCGTTCTTGGCCAAAATACTTGAGATCCTTGTCTTTGCACAGAGCAACCAGTTGTATTGGATCAATCTTTGATCGATTATAAGGGTACAAGTTACCAAGAGAATAATACACAGCAACAATTTTGTGTTTTTTCTTTGCTGACCCTAATGGATTCACGATTTCCAATGCATCCTGATACAAAATGATCTTTATGGAGTCTTGCACACGTGTGAATAACTCTACACTTTTGAAGACTGTGCCATCGGGAAAATCACTGTAGATGCCCTCTTTCTGTGGTAGGGGGTGAAGATACTGATCTTGAATTGAACCATCTTGAAAAAGTGCCTCTATTGTCTTCTTGATTGGGATATATTGGAAATGTCTGGGGGTGTTAGTGTCATCTCTTCCAAGGGTAATTTCTATGGGCTCAACATATGACATATTTTGTTTATAGTACTCTTTTCGTGTGAAGTGTGAGCGAAGGGGACCAGTACCCTTTTCATGTCCTGCAGAGAAGAGATTTTGGCATTCAACGTCTTCTAATATTGAAGAAATAATGCTACTTTCTAAACCAGCTGCATTTAGTCTTGATTTGAGAAATGCATCAAGATGAAAAGACTGAATATCCTGTATGCTTCCAAGTTCATTAACAATTACTTGTATGGTTGAAACAGAAACATGATGCTTTGTTTGCAACCTCAAATAGAACAACGCCATATTTTTTAAGTACAATTCTTCAAAGTTAGTTTCACCTCCATCTTCATGTTCATCATCGCTTTGCATTATTTCCTCCCCATCAATGTTCTCTGTGTTGGCACTATCATGACCGTCTTCAAGATTAAATGTTCCTGTTTCTGTAGCATTACGTGTACATGTAGGATCAGTCAAACAATGAGATACCACAGGTTGTTCTGAAAGTCGATGATTCCTTGATACATGTGAGGTGAATGATGATTTAACTTTGTACTTCCTGCTGCAGTTCACAATTGGACAAGTTATTTGATAACCTTCATCAATGTGAGATTTTGCATGCGAAACAATTTCACTACAGTCTCTGCAATTTTGCTGGCAAGTCTCAAGCTGGCAGACCAAATTAACTTCATCTTCAATAGACCGTCTCGATTTTCTCGCCTCTATTCGTTTCTGTCTGTGGTCTCTTGTCATATGAACATTGAAGGCATTGTATGTTTTATAATCCCTGTTGCATCCGGATATTCCACAAGGAAAAGTGATATTGCTGACGTTGGTGTGAAAGCGATAGTGTCTTATATATGATTTCACAGACGTTGACATATGTTGACAGACACCACATTTGTACATCTGCAAATATAAATAAATTTACAGCACTGAACCAGCAAAGCAACTTTCAGAAAGTGTGTCAAAACAATGTTCTTCTTTTTTAAAAACATTTTACAGTCATTGTTTCTTCAAAAAAACTGTTTTAAACAACAAAAACTAGACTTTAAACTGCATTGAACTACATTGTACTGCAAAGAAAGCCAGCCTTTTCGAAAACCTTACAATTGATCCATGTACACGCAACAGCTACATTAAACCCTATCAGGCTGGGGGGCACACTGGGCGGCACACTTGTTATCGCCACGGCCGATCAACACAACATTTTCTGACTTCAAAATATTCATTTCTAGGCAAAAAAAAAATTGTTTTGGGGGGTTAGCTGTTGCCATGCAACCATTTGTTTGACCTTGTGTTACTTGGTGATAACACGGTGAAAATCGAGATGGTCTATTGTAGATGAAAATAATTTGGTCTGCCAGCTTGAGAGTTGCCAACAAAATTGCAGAGACTGTATTTTTATGTAATGAAACGATTTTTTGTGAATTTTCTGACTCTCCGAACAGAATTTACAAACTTGTTTTAAATTGTTTTCTGAAAAGTGAGAGTGATGAGTAACAATTGGTTTGATTTGCTTTTATTTCATAATCATCTGATCACAAAGCACAAAATAATCATACATGTACATAAACGATGCAGAAATCCTTCGCTCCGTCTCCGGTAAGTTTTTGTCCTTTTTTCTTCATAATAATTTCTGAATTATGTTTTGAGTGTTATGGTAGAATTCCTTAGACATTGAAGATCAAGCCCGTACTCTACTTAGAATTTGTTTCATGATTTTTGAAAGTGGTAAAAATTGGGCAAATCTGGTGACTAGTCTGTCAACATTGGTCGAAAGTGCACGTATTGGCACGAATGGTCGAATCGCGTGCTCGATGTCTCGTAACCCTCCGGGCAAGCCCGTCGGCGGTAGGGGGGTTACGATTATCGCAACTAAGTTTTAGGAGTAGGTACGAAGTGTCCCAAAGTCACTTCGTACCTTGCAAATTCCCAAAGGTACGAACATGACGAAGTGTCCAGGACCAGGGTCTGAGTTGGTTGAGGGTACGAAGTGGCAAGGGTACGAAGTGGCAAAGGTACGAAGTGTCCTGACACCTAAAATCATACACAAGAAAGACATAGGTCAGCTATTGTGATCATTGCCCGCCCATCCCTAGTTGACTAGCACTGTCAAAACTGTAATGTAGTATTAGTAAATGGCAGACTGTCTCTCGCAACGTAATAATGAAGTGCAAGTGTCACTCTCGACATAGCGGATCGACATAGCCTACATTTGTGTTAAATTACTAAGTAAGAAAAGGTTGGATTGAAAAAAATCATTTAGTTTTTGGTTGTGAAAAAATTTCCTGTTATCCTACTGAAAACCCATGACACCAGGATAGTATGTATAGTCTGTTGTTAGTTTAAATATTTTAGTTTGCTTACCTTGCAAGTTTGTCCTTTTTACAGCCGAACACTACAGATCACAGCCACAGGGATGTCGTGTGTCACTGCACTGCACTCTATCGAGAGTTTGCTGAGCAAAATATCAAAATCACTTATTTGTGACTCTTCCCCCCCCCGCCACCAGCACGCAACAGCAGAAAGCAGACGGTAGTCTCAGCATCGCAATAAAGTACACATTGTGTACATCCAGGATAAAAAGTGGCGCGGCGGAACCCAGACTTACCTTCCCATGAGGCAAAGGTAAAAAAAAAAAATCACTGGAGAACGCACGAGCTATAACGAGAAAACGACCAAACACACCAAGCAAGTCTGAAATCCGCCGCACCACCTTCCACGATTTTAAGTAACATTAATTGTCTTGTAAGCCACCCTCAGTATTTGACCCCTGTTTTGTTGATCGTCAATGCTGCTGAAGATGATTAAAACCTAATATACTCAGTACAATTTTTATAAAATTAGTTTTAGCTTTTATAACAACAAAAACCCCAAATAATGTGTTAATTATTATTTAAACATAATTAAAACTCTTATTTTTTTTGCAGTAACCGGAAGCTGAGGTCAAATTTAATTCTCGGGTTTTCTTCGTTATTTGAATTGATTTTACTTTCATATTTTTTTATCACAAAGTATTACATTCCCAACAACTAGGCTATATAAATTCATGGTCATAAACTACGTTAAACTAAATTAATTGACGAGACAAAATATCGCCCACGTAAATCTCCACTATGGTCCCGGAAGTTCGAATGAGCGCGAGACTTGGACATTCCGTCACTGTGCAGTCGGCATTATCGCTCGTCCCCAGCTAGCGAGCTGGGGGGGGGGGGGGGGGGGGCCGAGCGAACAGTCGGCAATGACCCATGCAATGAGCTGTATTTTTGACCGCGTGAGGGCGCTCTCAAACATATTTGTATCACTTCCGGGGGTATATTCATTCATGCCCAAAACAGTTAAAGACTCTGGAACAATTACCACCACAGACATCATACATCACGGGCAATAAGACCTTTACACTATTAAGACAGTATTATTGTAGCTGCTGAGCTTAGTTCTTCAGTGAGAATTTTTTTGAGAGCGGTCACAAAATGCCAATTGAAATCAAGTTGTGGAAGACTCACGAGCTAGCCTATGTTTTTTTATGGGCTGTCTGTCGTTCATTACAAGTAGGCCCTAATCTTTCTTGTTTTCTTCTTTTACGGACAATTCCTCGTTCGGCGTAAAAATACGGCTTTTACACAATAAAATATCGAGAATTTTCCACACGTCCAGTCACAAACGGACGTTTTCAAAATAAAGTACTTGGGCATTTTTCTTCCCGTAAATTAACGGGTAGGCCTACTAAGTTTTTAGTAAGGGAACGATCTTTTACCCGTGAATTACGGATTTTTTTTGGTTTGGCGTAAAATTACGGTACTTACACTGTAAAGTATGTTGTATTGTCCACACCTACAGTAAAAAACGGACATCTTCTAAATAGTCGGTAAAATATCGGGCATTTTTTTCTTCGTGACCCGTAAAATAACGGAATATTGGCGTAAAATTACGGTAATACACAGTAAAATAATTTGTATTTTCTACACTTCAGTAAAAAACGGTCATTTTCACAAATGACCCGTAAAATATCGGGTATTTTTATTTTGCCCGTAAAATAACGGGTACTCTTCTTGTTTCCCGTGGGGAAAACGGTCTTTTACCCGTGAATTACGGACAATTTATGTGTTTGGCGTAAAATTACGGTAATACACAGTAAAATAATTTGTATTTTCTACACCTTCAGTAAAAAACGGTCATTTTCAAAAATGACCCGTAAAATATCGGGCATTTTTATTTTGCCCGTAAAATAACGGGTACTCTTCTTGTTCCCGTGGGGAAAACGGTCTTTTACCCGTGAATTACAGACAATTTTGTGTTCGGCGTAAAATTACGGTAATACACAGTAAAATAATTGGTATTTTTTACACCTCCAGTAAAAAACAGTTATTTTCCAAAATGAACCGTAAAATACCGGGCATTTTTCTTTCACCCGTAAATCAACGGGTACTCTTCTTGTTTCCTGTGAAAAACGGTCTTTTACCGGTAAATTGCAGTTCACGGAGGAGTTCCGTATAATTTTCTCCGTAAAATTATGGCTACTTTTTACAGTGTAATCAAGCACGTCTCACAATTGTTGTTTTATACATATTTACAAAGAAACGGTATGCAAATTACATTTAAAATTCTCTAGAGTTTAAGATTAAAAATCTACGGAGGCGTATTCCCAGCACGTTAAAACCAAAAATATCTCTCTTATCATGTACGTACCAGATAACTAATCGTGTCCCAAATACACTATACGTCATCGTGTACGTGCACGAAAGTTATCCTTTAACTTATCATGTACGTACATGATAAGTCCAAACCCTTTGTGTACGTACACGATAAGTTTGGACTAGCGATAACAGAGAAGTTTAGTTTGTTACTTGTAGAAAACAAACTTTTACTATTTTTCCTTTAGCGAACGAGGTTTCCATAATCAATCAAGCATGGCTTCAAATATTTTGGGCTTTTACCAGTGATTTTTTGAAAAAGAGAAGGTCTGCCAATTTATTTTAAAGATCTACTTCAACGATAATTGAGAAATAAAACAGATTTCTTAATCTCATACGTAATGTTATTAAGTATTCTGAATTTGTAGATTGGATTGTTTTACACCAATATTTTTTTCGTAATTTTAACTGAAAAAATTAAACCTTTCTTGGGGTTTTTAAAAACTCGCGCGCTTCCATGGCTCCCTCCATAGGCACTGTGCTTGTCCAATACTATAGCACTTGCATTTACGCGCACCACAAACCCACTATAGGATACGTGCGTGAACCAGCGAATGATGACGTACTTGTTGGGATGGGAAACCAGGAAGTAGCGAGGTGTCGTGTGTTTACACGGTAACTATGTATGATGATCTCATTATTCGAAGACATTCACCAAGTTAAGACGAGATAATTTACCGTCCTGAACTCATGTGCTGTCGGTGGATGTACTCGGAACACAAATAAGAATCCAGATGTGAGTTTTTTACCTATTTCCAAGAGATCCTGTCCAGAGAAGGGGGTGGGTTTCGTGACCAACACACGGAAAAACTTCACGTTGACAAAATGGACAATGATTTGTAGTGCCCATTTTACAGACGACTGTCGGGATTCAACATCGCAACTAAAACAACAGGCTTACGCCAGGGTCAATTCCAACCATGAAAGCGCCAACTACAGTGCCATCACATGCTTCACAAACGGAGAGTCAGACTGGACAGGCACAGAAGCATCAAAACATATACTTCTGTAGTAGTATAATACTATATACAATAGTTTTAAATGTTTGTTGATAATAAATAGCCAAAGGTTTCATTCAAACTGGTCATCACAATATCACATCAAGTTTGTGAAAAATGCAAACTTAACCCTTTCAGTACCAACACATATTGGCTACTTATGCCATGGTGACCAGAGACATTTCCTTGACATGGCTACCTGGTGACCAACACTATTTTAGGAAAATTTCAGGTTACAGCGCCCTCACAAGGCAGATTGGGGTTAGCCTAGGTCCTAGTCACATAATGCAAGTTGAGCAAGCAATTAAATTACTGTTTCCTTTGGCATATTGCCTTGGACTAAATCATTGCCTTAAACATATATTTGAGGTATGGTATTATGACCACTAAATACACAATTGAGTAGTTTAAATGTTTAAGCTAAACATTTGTCAAGTAGCTGTTCATACCAATCTGCATGAGACATATTTTTGAAACGTTAAATAAACATAAGGTTTTAAGATATTACTTTTCAAACAGCATCCTCCCCCCCCCCCCAAACCCGCCCAAAAATAAAAAAATATTGGTTGAGCCTCACCGATACTGGGAGTTGGTGACTATACCCATGTTGATCAATAGGGGCTGCCATTTAGATTGTTGGCAAATTATGAATCCTCCAAAAAACAAAAGGTTTTAAGAATTTTTTTAGGAAGCACCCCCCCAAAAAAAACCCGCTCCTAGGAAAAGACATTAAATATAAACAAGAGAGTTTGGATTACGCACAATATGACTTAGAAATAAATGACTGGTAAAATCAAAAGTTTAATTTTTTTCTACATTTAATGACAAAGAAGGAACTGACATAAAAGAACATTAAATATTGCCCATTTATAAATGTCCGCCAATAAATTAGGTTTTGGTCCGTATCTCCGTCTATGAGCCTCACATACAAAAATTATAATTGCCATGGTGGTTCAGTCACTTTTAAAAGGCGGCCATTTTGATTATTATAACATTAAAAATAAACAAGAGAAGTTTGATTAAGCACAATATGAACGTTACTCGAACAAAATAACTCATAAAATATATGTTTTACCTATCATTCACCAATATGTAAAAAAGAAACAAACATAAAATATTTCAAAAGTGCTATACTTGTATTTTCTAAGTACCATCCTCCCCCCCCCCCCCCCCGCCTCAATGTTGGAAACTTGAATGTATTAAGGATCCAGGAACCCAACAAGACACACAATTAAATAATTGCATCAGTCGGTTAATTCTAAGTACCATCTCCCCCCCCCCCCCCGCCTCAATGTTGATTGTTGGCAGGCATGCGATTGTGGGATTCAACATTGTAGCGGGGGGGGGGGGAGTATTCAGAAAGTTTAGAAAATTATTCGTTTGGTGTGGAAATTCTCCAATAATGGTATAACAGCTTTAAAAATTTTTTACATAATTAACTTAATAGTTGAATTGTTGACCTAATTTATGGCTTTGTGTGGAATTTCTCAAAGCATGGTATAACACACATTGGCTTGATACACTGCTTACAAATCGTGCGAGTTTGTTTCCGATTAGAGGTGGAACTGCATACAACACAGTCACGTTTCTTCCCGTCAACATTCGGACCTGGAAAGTGCTGAGTTGAAAGGGCGTTTGAAGCACTTGACACTTTACGGGCATGGTGAACTGGGTTGTTCTCGAAGCTTGAAATAAGTGCCTCTATCACCTTGACCCGAAAATCCAAAGTAGACAAGCTCTTGTTTGTATGGATGCTGTTGTATACGACATTAGCATTGAGCAAACATATGTCTAGGATTGTAATAAATACACGTTTCCACCATTTGAATGTTTTGTGGGTATGAGTATAATACGTGCATAATTGTCCTGCCAGATCCGTGCCCCCCATGTATTTATTGTAATCCTCGACTATGCACGGTTTTTTGATATGACGAAATCCTGTTGAAGTTTTCCGGCTCCGAATCTTTTTACTAGTGACACTGCAATCGCCATAGTTTGAGAGGAGAGTGACACGTTTTGTGTCCTGCCATATAACGCATAGTTGGCCTGCTTTCTGAAAAAATTTGGGATCTGCACCGCTTTTCATAGGAAATTTCTTGGAGTTTGCTACGTCGGGTATCCCTAGGGTGGTATAGCGCACAGTTCCACAAGCTCCGAATCCTAGCTCAGACAACTTGGAGAACAGAGCCGGGCTAGTAAACCAATTGTCCATGTAGATGCAATGTCCTTTATTTTCGAGTCCCTGCAAAAGGTTCAATACTACGTTGCCTAGTGCCCCTATTTCGGATGGATGGTTTGTCTCAGGATCACTTACAGAGGACTGTCCTTGTGGGCACCTGGGCTGCGATCCTGTGAACAACTCCCAGGCACATGTGTACCCTGTGTCGGATTCGTTCAATGAGAAAGATTTCAATCCCCATTTTGCGGCTTTTCTTGGCATGTACTGCTTGAAGCTCACCCGTCCTTTGAATTTGACCATCGTCTCGTCCGGTGAAAGGCTTCGTCCCGGCTGGTACACCCGGAGGAATGATGGTAGTACAATGTTTAACAGTGGCCGTAATTTAGCAAGTTTGTCACGGGGAGAGTCGCCCTCGACATCTCTTATTGGCGAGGTGAAAAAATCTTAGGATTGCAGTAAATCGGTTACGAGCCATGGTTGCTGAGTACAGGGGACTTCGTAGAATTTCAGACCTGGACCAATGCATGGAGTAACGAGGCCTTTTGTTGATTCCCATGCAAAGAAGTAGGGCCACGAATGCCATCATTTCAGGTACATCAGTTGGTCTCCATGCACACTTATTTTCTGCCCCCGCTCCCAATATTTGTTCAGCATAACGATTAGTCTCTAGTACCATCATCTGCCACACTGCTTCACAAAAGTACAGTTTGAAGATTTGTATGGGGGAGAACGAACTGAAGTCTTCTGTAGCCCCGGTGTTTGCTGTAAATTTTACAGGCGGTCGCCGTGTGTAACAGTTGGCTTCACGCCATCCACACCTGAAATTCGGCTTTTTTTTGGTCTTCTTACTCTTCTTAGAATTTTTGGTCTTCTTACTCTTCTTAGAACAGGTTAATGTTGCTGTTGATGTCGAGGCCCTCGGCTCTGTATCCTCACTGTCTTCTGACGTCTCCGAGTCCTCAAGTGGCGATTCCTCGTCAGATGACATTTCTGAACCACTGTCTGCGAAAATTTCTTCCAAAATTTTATCATTTTCTTCGGCCATGTTGTCAGAATGATCTCTTACTCAAGAATGCGTGGGGGGACGCTTAACGATCCCGCTTAAATTTTAAAACTTGCGACGCTTCAGGGCCCACGCGGCCAGCTTGTTGCCAAGGGGATGGACGGAGGCGATTGAGGGGGCTATTAACATTTTGATAACTTACTTTTTGTCGATGTGCCACAGAGGCTCATTGGTCACCAAGAGTGCTAATAATTACGTGCCATACGGGCTCATTGGTCACCAAGTGGGATGTTGTTTTGAGCCGCTATGGCACGGCGGTACTGAAAGGGTTATACAAGTGGTATCCACACCATCAGCACTGGTGTTTTGTGGTAGCACTTTGATGGCTTCGATAATCTGCTCATAAACACAGGGTGTTTAGATAATCTTCCAAGTTAGCTGGTGGACAGTACAGACGAACTATTCAAACCTAATCTCCCCACTCCAAAGCTGTGTACAATTGGGCTTTGTTAAGATCTCGTTTGTACTCTTAACCTTTTGAGGAATCCTAGATGTATTACAACTAGATCATTTAAATAAAAAACAGTGACTGCTTAATTGGCAGTTTGAATTTTCTAGATAAATGCTGTTTCCTACAGCGCCATTTCAAATGCTAATAGTACAAAGCCCAAATGTACACAGCTTGGAGTGGGGAGATTAGGTTTGAATAGTTCGTTTGTACTGTCCACCAGCTAACTTGGAAGAATATCTAAACACCCTGTTACGTTGACGTTAATGGAAATATATAAGTTCGCGATCCTCGGCGGCCAGTGGCTCAAACCTACATGTATATGGTTCGGCAACTCCCCCAGCTTCATCAACGCCCTCTTCGTCTTCGGAGGAGCTCCCTCAACCGTCAGAGCTATCCTCACTATCAATACTATCATATGTATTTACTAATTCTTCTTCGTCCACACTATGTTCCTTCCACGATCCGCTAGTGTCTGACATTTTGTTTTCGTTACCGTGAAAATAGCTATAGACGCGTACAATAAACACACTCCGCTGCGCGGGGGGTAAACAAGCCGTTTCCACTCATGTACGTCATCAAAGTCTATGATATATTTTCATCACGTGACACGCTGTTTCCAAAAACTCGCTATGAGGAGCTGCTGAACGCTGGTCAAAATGACCCATTTTTTTAATTACGCAACCACCGCTAAGGATTTTCTTTGAAATATACGTAATCAGGAAACACAAATTGATTGGATTTCGGCAAAGTTTAAATTATCTTAGTGCCGTTGAAGTAGATCTTTAAAATGGTTGGAAAGCTGTATATACTTTATAATAATAATTATTATTATTATATATATAATTTGTCACAATAAACAGTCTGTGAAAAAACCATTTCAAGACAAAAACCAGGTTTGAATTCCAATACACGTGAAAACGAAGTGACAGATTTATTATTTTAGCTGACATCAATATTTGTATATACTATTTGGCTTTTTCTGAAAATCTTATGCCACACGGAATACCTTGTAGCCATGGCGCATTATTATATAAATTTTTTAAATCACACATCATAAAACTACCTGCGATTAATTTGATGTTTCTGTTTTTGGGAAAATTCCGATGAACCGTTTGTTTTTTCTGCATACACGACGCTCATATAAAGGTGTATTACTATTTTTTTCCACGAATAAATATTGTATTCGTAAGTTTGTTTTACTCAAGAATGTCTGATTCAATGACTCACTAGTACAACGCAGACGCCACGACTTTCCTTCAACATTTATTGCTCTGATACATTCCCCCCCCCCCCCCAACCCCCATCCCCGGTTTTGAAAATATTGGATCTGCCCCTGAACCTTTTCAAAAGGGGGAGGGGAACTGGGCCCTCCACCCAAAGAACTTAAAACTTTCCCAAAATATTCTGCTGCGCCAAATATCAACAATGCGGCCAAAGCTTTTTGCAGCATTTGTCTGGTCAAGCATATTGCAAAACGTAAATAGCAAATAGCAAGGCGTGGCGACTGGGGATATGTAAAATAATAATAATTTCTGTCTGCATTTAGAGCACCTCCCAAAAAGTGCCAAATTCTGATGCCAGTACCATTGGTAAATCCAGGGGGGCGGAAGGGGTAGCGCCACCAGCGCGCCACCTACGTTGAAAAAAATTTCATTCGACTATCGCGACGTGGACTGGTCGAAGCTCCCCATCACGACGTACAAACGGGACGGATGTGTGTGTGTGTATGCACAGTACACACTATTTGAATTTACGGTTGCTCTCCGCTGCGTGCCGTTGAGACTGCCTGGACGAGTCCATTTTATCAGAGGGTAATGTTATCTTCAAATGTTGTAAATTCACAAAATATTTACACCAGAAAACATTTGTAATTTTTTGGGGGCCTTGCCAACTGCTTCAGTATAAATTAACTATTTAATAAACAACATATTAACCTAAACGACATGTATAACATATCTGTTTTAGATGTGTATGTTGCCTCAGAATTAAAATTACCTGTGGCAAATGTTCCCGTCCGTCAACAGAGATCGTTTGAACGCAAAATAAGTATTGGCGGGATCCATTCTCTCCCAAAAAAACTTTTACAAATCGTCAAATATCTAGAGGATGTACCGAGGGATTTTGATTAAACTTTCAGGAATGAAAGATCTATTCCTAAATATTACGTTAATGGAAAAAAATCAGAGGATGAACGATAATTTTTTTCACATTTTGTCGATATTTGTAGCCATTTTAGGGGAGACCATTTGTAACGAAATTCCCACCTGGACCCATTCATACACGTTAGCCGCTGCAATAAACCAACGGAAAAATTTCGATAATATTTTTACGCACTTTATTTCAAATTAAGCATCTCAACAATTGAAAATACTCTTACGATATACACTGTTATGTTTTCAGTGCTGATAAAGAGAGAATTTTACATGGATTTCTTTTTGTTTTTTAATGGTCATTACCTATTTTTAAAATGGAGTGTACCCAAACAGCGATCGCAAATGATTGCGCAACACCCCTTCCGCCCCCCCCCCCCCCCTCCCCACCCTGGGTAAATCTGTCCCCTGGAGATTCCGTCCCCCATAGTAAACTACAATGGGCTGAAGGAGGATGACTCAAAAGAGGGCGCTATCTGAAGAACTTTGGGCACAGTTCGCCACAAGGGAGGACAGAACCTCCGGGGGAAACTGAATCACCTGTCACACCTACAAACAGTAATTGTTTTTTAAATGGCAACCCTCAATTTGTTGGCAACACATTTTTTACGACATTTATTTATTTGTCCACGTAATAGTGAAAGGTACAGATTGAAAGAGGCATATTGATTCGGCCAAGTAGGCAATTGTGAGTATTATGCCCAGTGAATCAGTCTTGAAGATAATGTGATAGAAAATTAATTTTTATTCATAACGAAGGGTACAAATTCTTTACCAGAGGTAGTTGACTCAACCGTATAGGCATTTGTGCGTGTTACCTATGGCAAATGGTGTCTGTATTGATTTGGGTAATTAACCACTAATTAGTGACCGAAATTGGCCAGCTCAAAAATTTGATATGCCCAGGGTATAAGTCTTTAAGATTCTGGAATAAAAAATGTATTTATATTCATAACGAAGGGTACAAATTCTTTACCAGAGGTAGTTGACTCAACCGTATAGGCATTTGTGCGTGTTACCTATGGCAAATGGTGTCTATATTGATTTGGGTAATTAACCACTAATTAGTGACCGAAATTGGCCAGCTCAAAAATTTGATATGCCCAGGGTATCAGTCTTTAAGATTCTGGACTAAAAAAATAATTTATATCCATAACGAAGGGTACAAATTCTTTACAAGATGTAGTTGACTCAACCGTATAGGCATTTGTGCGTGTTAGCTATGGCAAATGGTGTCTATATTGATTTGGGTAATTAACCACTAATTAGTGACCGAAATTGGCCAGCTCAAAAATTTGATATGCCCAGGGTATAAGTCTTTAAGATTCTGGAATAAAAAATGTATTTATATTCATAACGAAGGGTACAAATTCTTTACCAGAGGTAGTTGACTCAACCGTATAGGCATTTGTGCGTGTTACCTATGGCAAATGGTGTCTGTATTGATTTGGGTAATTAACCACTAATTAGTGACCGAAATTGGCCAGCTCAAAAATTTGATATGCCCAGGGTATCAGTCTTTAAGATTCTGGACTAAAAAAATAATTTATATCCATAACGAAGGGTACAAATTCTTTACAAGATGTAGTTGACTCAACCGTATAGGCATTTGTGCGTGTTACCTATGGCAAATGGTGTCTATATTGATTTGGGTAATTAACCACTAATTAGTGACCGAAATTGGCCATCTCAAAAATTTGATATGCCCAGGGTATAAGTCTTTAAGATTCTGGAATAAAAAATGTATTTATATTCATAACGAAGGGTACAAATTCTTTACCAGAGGTAGTTGACTCAACCGTATAGGCATTTGTGCGTGTTACCTATGGCAAATGGTGTCTGTATTGATTTGGGTAATTAACCACTAATTAGTGACCGAAATTGGCCAGCTCAAAAATTTGATATGCCCAGGGTATCAGTCTTTAAGATTCTGGACTAAAAAAATAATTTATATCCATAACGAAGGGTACAAATTCTTTACAAGATGTAGTTGACTCAACCGTATAGGCATTTGTGCGTGTTAGCTATGGCAAATGGTGTCTGTATTGATTTGGGTAATTAACCACTAATTAGTGACCGAAATTGGCCAGCTCAAAAATTTGATATGCCCAGGGTATCAGTCTTTAGGATTCTGGAATAAAAAATGTATTTATATTCATAACGAAGGGTACAAATTCTTTACAAGATGTAGTTGACTCAACCGTATAGGCATTTGTGCGTGTTACCTATGGCAAATGGTGTATGTATTGATTTGGGTAATTAACCACTAATTAGTGACCGAAATTGGCCAGCTCAAAAATTTGATATGCCCAGGGTATCAGTCTTTAAGATTCTGGAATAAAAAATGTATTTATATTCATAACGAAGGGTACAAATTCTTTACAAGATGTAGTTGACTCAACCGTATAGGCATTTGTGCGTGTTAGCTATGGCAAATGGTGTCTGTATTGATTTGGGTAATTAACCACTAATTAGTGACTGAAATTGGCCAGCTCAAAAATTTGATATGCCCAGGGTATCAGTCTTTAAGATTCTGGAATAAAAAATGTATTTATATTCATAACGAAGGGTACAAATTCTTTACCAGAGGTAGTTGACTCAACCGTATAGGCATTTGTGCGTGTTACCTATGGCAAATGGTGTCTATATTGATTTGGGTAATTAACCACTAATTAGTGACCGAAATTGGCCATCTCAAAAATTTGATATGCCCAGGGTATAAGTCTTTAAGATTCTGGAATAAAAAATGTATTTATATTCATAACGAAGGGTACAAATTCTTTACCAGAGGTAGTTGACTCAACCGTATAGGCATTTGTGCGTGTTACCTATGGCAAATGGTGTCTGTATTGATTTGGGTAATTAACCACTAATTAGTGACCGAAATTGGCCAGCTCAAAAATTTGATATGCCCAGGGTATAAGTCTTTAAGATTCTGGAATAAAAAATGTATTTATATTCATAACGAAGGGTACAAATTCTTTACCAGAGGTAGTTGACTCAACCGTATAGGCATTTGTGCGTGTTACCTATGGCAAATGGTGTCTATATTGATTTGGGTAATTAACCACTAATTAGTGACCGAAATTGGCCAGCTCAAAACTTTGATATGCCCAGGGTATCAGTCTTTAAGATTCTGGACTAAAAAAATAATTTATATCCATAACGAAGGGTACAAATTCTTTACAAGATGTAGTTGACTCAACCGTATAGGCATTTGTGCGTGTTAGCTATGGCAAATGGTGTCTGTATTGATTTGGGTAATTAACCACTAATTAGTGACCGAAATTGGCCAGCTCAAAAATTTGATATGCCCAGGGTATCAGTCTTTAAGATTCTGGAATAAAAAATGTATTTATATTCATAACGAAGGGTACAAATTCTTTACCAGAGGTAGTTGACTCAACCGTATAGGCATTTGTGCGTGTTACCTATGGCAAATGGTGTCTATATTGATTTGGGTAATTAACCACTAATTAGTGACCGAAATTGGCCAGCTCAAAAATTTGATATGCCCAGGGTATAAGTCTTTAAGATTCTGGAATAAAAAATGTATTTATATTCATAACGAAGGGTACAAATTCTTTACCAGAGGTAGTTGACTCAACCGTATAGGCATTTGTGCGTGTTACCTATGGCAAATGGTGTCTGTATTGATTTGGGTAATTAACCACTAATTAGTGACCGAAATTGGCCAGCTCAAAAATTTGATATGCCCAGGGTATCAGTCTTTAAGATTCTGGACTAAAAAAATAATTTATATCCATAACGAAGGGTACAAATTCTTTACAAGATGTAGTTGACTCAACCGTATAGGCATTTGTGCGTGTTAGCTATGGCAAATGGTGTCTGTATTGATTTGGGTAATTAACCACTAATTAGTGACCGAAATTGGCCAGCTCAAAAATTTGATATGCCCAGGATATCAGTCTTTAGGATTCTGGAATAAAAAATGTATTTATATTCATAACGAAGGGTACAAATTCTTTACAAGATGTAGTTGACTCAACCGTATAGGCATTTGTGCGTGTTACCTATGGCAAATGGTGTCTGTATTGATGTGGGTAATTAACCACTAATTAGTGACCGAAATTGGCCAGCTCAAAAATTTGATATGCCCAGGGTATCAGTCTTTAAGATTCTGGAATAAAAAATGTATTTATATTCATAACGAAGGGTACAAATTCTTTACAAGATGTAGTTGACTCAACCGTATAGGCATTTGTGCGTGTTACCTATGGCAAATGGTGTCTGTATTGATTTGGGTAATTAACCACTAATTAGTGACCGAAATTGGCCAGCTCAAAAATTTGATATGCCCAGGGTATCAGTCTTTAAGATTCTGGAATAAAAAATGTATTTATATTCATAACGAAGGGTACAAATTCTATACCAGAGGTAGTTGACTCAACCGTATAGGCTTTTGTGCGTGTTACCTATGGCAAATGGTGTCTGTATTGATGTGGGTAATTAACCACTAATTAGTGACCGAAATTAGCCAGCTCAAAAATTTGATATGCCCAGGGTATCAGTCTTTAAGATTCTGGAATAAAAAATGTATTTATATTCATAACGAAGGGTACAAATTCTTTACCAGAGGTAGTTGACTCAACCGTATAGGCTTTTGTGCGTGTTACCTATGGCAAATGGTGTCTGTATTGATGTGGGTAATTAACCACTAATTAGTGACCGAAATTAGCCAGCTCAAAAATTTGATATGCCCAGGGTATCAGTCTTTAAGATTCTGGAATAAAAAATGTATTTATATTCATAACGAAGGGTACAAATTCTTTTCAAAACGTGTTTTCAAATTAAAGAACGTCTATTATGACATTATGCATACACTCAATTTGTCTCCGTGTTTGCGGCTTATTTTCTAACATTTTATGTATTACATTTTTTAATTTTTATTGCTTTCCATTTACCTATAGTTATATGATTTCAATATTATCGAGAGAAAAACTCTAATTTTTGGCTTGTTTTTAAGTATTCGTTCGGATAAAATAACGATTTCACCATTAGAAATGAGAAAAATGACCCATTTGTTCACCTCCCTGTACTGCATGTGTTCTATTTTCTGAATACGCGGCTGGTTTTTTCCGGGAATACGCGGCTGGCTATTTCGGGCCCAATACTGTGCTAGCTTCAGCTCGGTTTTGTGTTTGTGTGTCCGATCCTTGACGTGACGTGGAACCTGACGAATACTGCTTGTTGAAGTTCAGAAACTCGACCACTTAATGTGGAGCACCTTGTCTTTGACACTTTCCGAGGTCAGTGTTGCCACATTTCGTCGTTGACAAATTCCAATTTTATTCAGTGAATTACTGGTACCTTTACCTTCAAAACTCTTGCTTTTTAATCTCTGCTAACGATTTCCGTGCCATGAAACATTCCCCGAAATTAAAAAACGGCGATGTCCGGAAATTGGGCACAAAATGGGAGTACCGAAAACTTGGGAAGGCACTAAAAACTAACGCTTCCAGCGGTTCGGTGCCTTTCGGCCTGTCGGGTGCCTTTCGGATGCGACGGATACACGCACACGCACACGTACGTCCGCCGGGCCTTGCATATTATTATATGCCAATTTGGATGAACTGTGTGTGTGTGTGCCGTTCGTTCTTCAGTAGTAGAAGCATGGGCTCCATGGTAGGGTCTGCCTGCCTAGACAGGGCAGGCGCGGTTATGGACGGAGGGGAGGGAGGGGAAAGTGAATCAATCGAGGACGACAATAATTATTGTATGTTGTGATGTGCTATTCATTTTTGGCAGATCTTTCGTTGGTAGTGGATTATACAGAAATGTATGAGGGTGTTCACAGTCACAGAAGAAAAATATAAGTACACAAATATTCAAGAACATGTCAACGTTTATTTGGGTTAACTTCAGCTTACACAAAAACTAATAGTAGAAAATGCAATTAAAAAGTGCTGTTTTCAAATTTGTATTCCTCTAAACAAGTACTGACAAATATTCCAGAATATGTCAACGTATTTAAACTAACCTCTGTGACCTGGTTATTAAAAATTCCCATGATTAAATACAAGTGCTGTTCCCCATATCAAGGAACAGGTCTCAGACGTTAGTACATGAAGCAAACTAACCTCTGTGACCTGGTAATTAAAAAAATCCCATGATTAAATACGAGTGCTGTTTTTAAATATGTTTTTCCATCCTCATATCAAGGAACAGGTCTCAGACGTTAGTACATGAAGCAAACTAACCTCTGTGACCTGTTATTAAAAAACTTCCCATGATTAAATACAAGTGCTGTTCCCCATATCAAGGAACAGGTCTCAGACGTTAGTACATGAAGCAAACTAACCTCTGTGACCTGGTAATTTAAAAAATCCCATGATTAAATACAAGTGCTGTTTTTTAAAATCCCTATATCCTCATATCAAGGAACAGGTCTCAGACGTTAGTACATGAAGCAAACTAACCTCTGTGACCTGGTTATTAAAAAATCCCATGATTAAATACGAGTGCTGTTCCCCATATAGAAGGAGGTCTCAGACGTTAGTACATGAAGCAAACTAACCTCCTGTGACCTGTTCCTTGATATGAGGATATAGATATAAAAACAGCACTTGTATTTAATCATGGGATTTTTTAATAACCAGGTCACAGAGGTTAGTTTGCTTCATGTACCAACGTCTGAGACCTGTTCCTTGATATGAGGATGGAAAAACATATTTAAAAACAGCATTTGTATTTAGTCATGGGATTTTTTTAATTACCAGGTCACAGAGGTTAGTTTGCTTCATGTACTAACGTCTGAGACCTGTTCCTTGATATGGGGAACAGCACTTGTATTTAATCATGGGATTTTTTTAATTACCAAGTCACAGAGGTTAGTTTGCTTCATGTACTAACGTCTGAGACCTGTTCCTTGATATGGGGAACAGCACTTGTATTTAATCATGGGATTTTTTAATAACCAGGTCACAGAGGTTAGTTTGCTTCATGTACCAACGTATGAGACCTGTTCCTTGATATGAGGATGGAAAAACATTTAAAAACAGCATTTGTATTTAGTCATGGGATTTTTTTAATTACCAGGTCACAGAGGTTAGTTTGCTTCATGTACCAACGTCTGAGACCTGTTCCTTGATATGGGGAACAGCACTTGTATTTAATCATGGGATTTTTTTAATTACCAGGTCACAGAGGTTAGTTTGCTTCATGTACTAACGTCTGAGACCTGTTCCTTGATATGGGGAACAGCACTTGTATTTAATCATGGGATTTTTTAATAACCAGGTCACAGAGGTTAGTTTGCTTCATGTACCAACGTATGAGACCTGTTCCTTGATATGAGGATGGAAAAACATATTTAAAAACAGCATTTGGACGTATTTAGTCATGGGATTTTTTTAATAACCAGGTCACAGAGGTTAGTTTGCTTCATGTACTAACGTCTGAGACCTGTTCCTTGATATGAGGATGGAAAAAGATATTTAAAAACAGCACTCGTATTTAATCATGGGATTTTTTTAATTACCAGGTCACAGAGGTTAGTTTGCTTCATGTACTAACGTCTGAGACCTGTTCCTTGATATGAGGATATAGGGATTTGAAAACAGCATGTGCATCTACTACTATTAAATACTAGTTTGGTGTCTAGTTGAATCTGAACGTTTGACATATAAGTTCTGGAATATTTGTGTACTTGTATTTTCCTTCTTTGACTGTGAACACCCCCTCCTACATTTGTTTTAATAATTATGGTGAACAATACACACAGTTTGGATCTAGGGCCGAGGGCTAGGGCTACCATTCCATTGGGATAACTAAAAATGCAGAGTTGTGAATTTCCCTTTATAGGCCTATTTTGCGCACACAGCCAACGGCCAACGCTCTGTACATGGGTGCGTGTGCGTGTGCGTGTTTCCTTCGCCCGTCGCATCCGAAAGGCACACGACCGGCCGAGGAGGCACCGAACCGCTGGAAGCGTTAGTTTTTAGTGCCTTCCGAAAACTTGGGCATGTCGGGTAGCCTTGCTCTACTTAAGTGCCCCCACCCCATCGAAGCCCAAAGGAAGAGCATAAGAAAGTATTAACCATGGAGGAATGGAGGAATGAAATAAAAGCTATTTTATTCCTCTATGTATTAACCACAATTTCACAGTAAAAATAAAAGTCTCATACAATCAATGATTTCAACAATTAATGACAAAGTCCAGACCTAGTCAGACCTAGCTATATTTCTCTTTGGCAAAGAGAAATATAGCTAGGTCTGACTAAAGTTGGCATGATTTGTAAATTTTATTTCAAAGTGAATTTGATCCATTGAGAATGTTCTTCCACAAATAAGACACAGTCAGACATACCTTTTGTGATTGTAAATAGGGATAATAAG
Source organism: Leptasterias polaris (assembly GCA_037783415.1). Classification (NCBI taxonomy): domain Eukaryota; kingdom Metazoa; phylum Echinodermata; class Asteroidea; order Forcipulatida; family Asteriidae; genus Leptasterias; species Leptasterias polaris. The sequence goes on from JAZGTN010000188.1 coordinate 556,426, forward strand.
GGTTTATCATAAATCAATTCTAAAATGTTCACTTGGACTACGTTGGAATTTTTAATGCTCTATTCAAGTGCCGTTAGGGAACACTTCAAACATTTTTTATTTTTTTTGTTGGTTAGACTGACAAGTTTCACACTTTTAAGTAAAACAATGTTGTTGATAGACTAGCTACTTCAAAATATCAAAGGAGGCCATTTTATATCCAGGTTTTCATTATATTTCCGGTTGGTTACAAACATGACCGACATATTTTTGACAGTTGTTGAGTTTGTTTGTTGTTTTAGAAAATTTATATCAGAAACATTCCTTGGCATTATTGTATAAATTATAGAACAAATTTTGAAAATTGTATACATATTTATTTTATCCTTTATTAGGCAATGTCCACTGGTCTCACAGAAGAGGACATCCCAGCAGCAAAACAGGATGTATCTGTACCTGCCCTGCAAAAACTTAAATGTCATGAGTTGAAGTTTTGGCTGCAATGCCGTAGAGATTCCTGCAAAGGCCTGAAAACAAAGGCACAGCTGATACAGAGGTATTTATGCAGAAGAAAAAATACACCACATTTGATGCTGATTAAAACTAGTGAATGTCTTGTGTTTGTGGGAAAGGGAGGTTTTGGGTATACATGTAATATTAGTCACTGGCCAAGGATAGAGTAACTGCCTAGAAGGGATACAAGGGAGAAAGACTTTAGGCTGTCATGAGGGGTAATATGTTATTGGGAGGGGATGAGGGAAAGGGCTCTTACAGCTACCCCCCCCCCCCCCCACCCCCCATGATATGCCTGCAGCAGCATGTATTTCTTTGAGAAAGTATTGGGAAAAATATCAGATGACAAGTGCAATCTTGTTTACATGAATTAAAGTCTGTATTTGATATGTTTTTTTCATCTTTTCTCATTTGCTATTTTAGAATTCAACAGACTGTTTCAAATGGCAAGCATTCTACAGTCATTGATCCCACCCCAGATAAGCATTGGGAGAGTCTCAAGGCCCAAAAGCTAACAACAGGGCCTATATACACCATACACTCTGCTGACCCTATTCCCCAGAAAGGATCATACCACCAGTGGGGCAGTTCTACTGACTGGGGAAAGAGGCTTGAAAGCCTTCCAGCCCTTACACGGCGAGAAATAGATCTGCACATAGACACTGTGAACATGAGAATTATGCCACAGAAGGACTCGACTCGAGTGTCAAAACCTGCAATCCGTGGTGCACACCTCCTTGCTGAGAGGTATCTCAATTCAGAGACTATTTCAACGCGCTCAGATGACAATTTTTTTTACTGCCGGGCGACCTGCTTCGCGAGTAAAAAGAGTTGTGAACGAAAATTAAGTGTGGCCATCAGGTTTATTGACTCCAGAATTATGTATGCATATTGTGACTGTCCTGCTGGCTTAGGAGGTGTATGCAACCATATGCATGCTTTACTTCTTGAGTTAGCAAATTATCACCTCCATAATGTAAGAGTTGTGCCTGAAGAAGTTGCATGTACTTCTAGACTTAGTCAGTGGGTAGTTCCCAGGAGTAGAGGCAAAATCGACAAGCATCCTGTGATGGATGTAAAAGTTAAACGTCTAAAGGTTGATGAGATGACTGCAGGTCGTGGAATTGAATCAACATTGTATGACGCCAGAGTGCCTCACTGTAGGAGCAATGATAATGAACAATTGGCAACATTGCAGCAGTCACTTAAAGAAATCTTACATGGAATTCCATTTTCATATCTTGTTCAGGAAGAAGATGAAAACACAATATACAAAAATACAAGATTTGGTCCAGCTCCATTAGGATCACCAGTGAGCTATCAATGCTCAATATTTGAATTTCATTTTAAAGTATATTGTAATTTTCCTGATTCACCAAATTGCTCATGGACAGCACAAAGGGATTTGAGTGTGTATCCACCTTTTCCATTAACAACTGTTCCCATCTATTCTGTCTCATATGTCCCTGCTTCAGAGCTAGAAACAAAGTTGTAGTCCCACATTCAAAACATTGATGCAGCCCAAGTAGAAAATACTACTCGGGAGCAAAGTTCTTGTGCTGATTGGTTCAAATTCAGACAGTTTAGATTCACTGCTTCTAAATTCCACTCAATTTTAATTCGACAAAAGTTGGATACTGTATTTGCTAAAGGATTTTTACCTGGTGGGGAAAAACCTGTGTCTGACTTTTTGAAGAAAAACAATTAAACATGGAAATGATTTTGAGCCAGTTGCTGCCAGCAAGTATTCACTGTACATGAATGGGTCTGGCCATGCTGTGCGCCTTGAAAAGTCTGGTCTTGTAATTGATTCAAAAGCACCTTGGTTGGGTGCATCGCCAGATCGCAAGGTGGTGGACTATTTAGCAGAAAGTCCTTTTGGAATTCTCGAAATAAAATGTCCTGAAAAACACAAAGATGAAGACCCTCAGACTGCATGTCATGATCCCCATTTCTGCTGCAAGCTTGAAAATGGAAAGCCTACACTTAAAAAAGATCATCCCTACTACACCCAAGTGCAAGGTCAGCTGGCAGTAACTGGCTCAGAATGGTGTGACTTTGTGGTTTACACTCACAAAGGTTTAATCATTCAACGAATATATTTTGATTTAAAATTTTGGGACATCCTTTATAAAAAATTATCAGAAGTTTATTTTGACTTCTACTTTAAAGTAGCTAGTGATAAATTTAAATCTGTTAATGCTTCTCAAAGTTAAAAAAGAAAATATTTAGTATATTATTTAAATGTAGTACTTTCTACTTGGACCTATTCAGTGGGGATTAAATGTTTGACACTAGAATGGAAATATGAGGTGCATTAACAGTATTGCAACTTCCAACTTGTCAGCACTCAGTGTTGCCTATTTGGGTCCTTTTTGTTGTTTTGCACAGTTACAAAGAATAGTTAATGTTAATTCATTATAAGAGTATTTGGAAAGTAGTACATCAAAATCCTTACCTTACTCTCCTTGAGTAAACATTTTGTTTGGCAAGTTTGGCAAAGGTAATTTAAGAGGCAAAATTTTGAAAAAAACTAAAACAAACAAAAACGGTTGAAACAAAATTTCAGCAAGCCAATCATAACACTTTATTTAACCCTTCATATTTATTCCACAGGCCTTGCATTACAAAGCATACACAAAAAACATTCTTTGACATGAATGAATGCTCCAAAATAATTCTTTTCTGAAAGGTTTGCTGAAATACAAATTAATGATCCTTTCATTTTGCACCTAGTTTTCTTTATACAATATTCAGTTGGAAAAAATAATTTTGTACATTCCTGTGTATTTTAAAATAATTTATTTTCTTAAAAAAATAGTCTTCAGGAACGCCCACTTAAAATTGGCCGCTTGCTGACATATACACATGTAGCTGGATTCTCAATGTGAGATCATCATTACATAATAATATTGATAAGTTATTCCAGAGAACAATTGTTCTGGGACAGGGTCTTCCAAAACAATGAAAAATATGTGTTCTTTATATTTAAAAAACCACTCATGATGATATATTATGTAATGCATGTGACCTCACGTTGAGAATCCAGCCATATGTCAGCAAGTGACCAAATTATGTTAGCGCTCCTGAAGACTGTTATTTAAAAAATAAATAAATAAATAAATAAATCATTTAAAAGTACACAGGAATGTACAAAATGATTTTTCTAACAAAAGTAATACAGGTGTAACATAAAAGCACCATTACTTACATGTAGTATTTTAGCAAACCTTTAAGTAGTATTTAAATAAAAGGCATGAGAGTGCTATGTATAAAATGAATATCAGTGAGTTTGTCTTTTTTTTTTTTTTACAAGGAATGGTTTGTTTTACACATTACCATACATTGAGATTACTGGATTAAAACTATTTGTCAAAAGACAGCACACTGTCCAAATCTGATTAATGGAGCCGTGCATGGTCAGAGGAATCGCACTGTCAAAAAGACGAAATTTCTTGACCTTCTTTATCGCCCTTTCGACATGACTCCTCTCTGCAGCTATTTGCTGTGTCTCAATGTCTCATCTTCTTCAAACTGCTTCCTTTCTTTGAGGAAGGCAGGGATATTTAGTTTGACACCCATTGGCTTTAGCAAATCATCAATTGTGAAACCACGGTCTGCCATCACAACATCACCCTTTTGAAACAGCTTGGGATCCAGAAACCCACTCCGGATAACTATTTCTCTATCTGACATTGATCCAGGATACAGTTGACTTATGAATGTAATTGCGCCACTACGTGCGATACCCAGGAGTCTTTTGTAAGTTATATGGTGCTTACAGTTTGACCAAAGCATACTTTGGAGCGTTAGAGAATATGGGATCTGTGCAAATGTAACCGATGTGGTTGGTAAGGTTAAATTTCTAGACGCCAAGAAAGTCACAGTTGACACACGTTTTAGTTACTGCATAAGTTTATTATTTTAATTGCAATTTCTTAAAAGTTGTATTTGCAATTACTAATGCAATATATATATATATATAAAAACGACAATTGACAGTCACTACAAAATTGGAGGACCTGTAATATAAGGTACAAAAATATAAATCATAATTAGACAATGATTTAACAATGGTCCATATTGAAGTAAAGCTCTGTATTCTATATATACAATTCATTCATTTTTAAATTCCAATATTCCATTACTTTCATCAACGGCAAAATGTTAAGTGTTGACCGTAAGAATATTAAAACATCTACTTCAGCCAAATGGCACATACCTAATTATAATAAAAGCCCTCGGCTCTTGCAAGGAAGTTGTCCTTAGCACAGGATGAACAAGAGATAAAAGTAGTTCTGTAAAATAAATTATTCACAAGAAATAAATAATAATATACATTTAGAAGGACAAGTATATATAGGCAAACCTAGATCCCTATATTCTTTTTATGAAACAGTGATTAATTAGTGACTAAAAAGGCCATAACCATATGGCCTGGTTATTTAAGTGTCGGCAAATAATAGTAGAGATTCCTTGAAGCCGATTTCCAAAGGAGTAAAAAGTATCTAGTCCGTACAGGCTACATGAAAATTGTTTATGAGAGCACATGTTTAGCCTTAACCAAACCCAAGGAGAAATCTAGTGACAAAGTGGAGAATTGTCGTCCACTAAATGTGTACATAAAAATGCTTTTGGTTCTATGAAATAAGTAGAACATCCTTTAATATTAATAAGGGTACTCACCAGCTATTGCAGCCTCTGCCTCTCATGCCTTAACTCTAGACCTTGAAGGTCCAACTATGAAAAAGGAACCCAACCAGCTATGGCGCCGTTGTTCAGGAAAACTTACTGATAGAGCAAGAGCTCTTAAAATTACATCTACTCGCTGCAACGCTGACTTTGAAAATGACCACTCCCCAATCGCTACTCAAGTATGTGAATGCTGGAAATCAAACAATTTGCTTGACTTCATGTAATGGCCGTAAAATGAAAAGAAGTGATTAAAAAAACAAAAGACTATTCAGTATCCCGCATTCCAACCGGGAACGTACGATAGAGTAACCTGCAGTGCTCCATTGAGGGCGCTCTCTACATTTGCCATAAATAATTACATCGTGCCTGGCAGCGCGACTCGCCGTCTGGCTGGTCACACAAATATTTCAGAACAATCAACAATGACCCTTGTATCTGGGTATTTGTCTCTAAAAGTTTGTGGCATTGTTTTCGAGATAATACCTTTACTTGGCCAAATAGGGAGTGAGCCAAGCTTAAAGTACATGAAATTAATCCATGTGATGAAGTATCTGCTAACACTTGACTCTGAAATGCTAAAAAGGTATGCCAGATGCTTTACAGAAAAATTCTGCCTGAGTCTACAAAGGACCAAAATGAATTGTTCTTTGGGTGAAAGCTGTGCTATTCTCCCAGGTTTATGATGAGTTTTGTGTGAAGCTGAATAGCTGTGATCTAAGTCCATGGCTGATGGAGGCTGGTATACAGAACAGGAAGGCTCACTCTCTCTATTTGCAGTATAGGTTATGACATTCTCACAATTCTCACCTGGGTTCAAAAAGGACAACATGGCTAAAAGCAAAGAGTAAGTGGGAAATCCAGTGTAGTGTTTTGTTAAGGAATCATCTCCCTCCAAACTATTAACAAACTTATTTCGTTCATTCTGTTCAGTTAGAGAATTTACCATCCTCTGCAGTCTTTGTACTGACTCCTTAAGTTCTGTCACTTCATTTGTATCAGATAATGTATCAGATAATGACTCATCCTCATTCATCGGTTCATCATCATTTGTTGTCTGTTCATCAGCTACCCCACATGAAGTTGAGGGACCTTCAAAGGTCGATCTATGAAGAACTCTGCGTTTTTTCGGTGACGAACTGTCAGAGAGTACATATTTTGGCTCAGCACCAGGCTTCAGTCTCCATACTCCATTGAGGGTTCTCTTGATGTCAGTATCATTAAAGTGCACATTGCAAATCTGGGTAGACTTACTGACAAGGAATCCGTCTCGACCATGATCCCTTTTGATTTTTGTGCACCATCGGTCTCGGAGTTTGCGATCAGTGGGAAAGCAGAAAAAATGAAACTGCGACCTTGACAAGTCCTTGTTATAGAATCGATTGCTGCACCCATATGCGGCACATTCAACTCCTCTGGATGGCATGGTGAAACAAAGCACCTGCAAAACAAAAGTATACATGATTAAAACAAGTAATTCATAAACAGAGCCGTCCCTCAAATCAGTTCTGTATTATTAGCTTGGGATTCACAACACTATTTCATGACATTGGTTAAAGATGTTTTTAATACATGTAGCTAGTTTAACGTTACAAAGAGCAAAGTGAACCTTTTAAAAAATGCTTCCAAAAATTAAGGACATTATTTTGTCAAACTTCTAGCTGGATATGTGAGTACATACAAATTTGATTTGTTATAATTTATTTACTTAAAGGACATTCCGAAATGCGAATGTGGAATTTTGGGCTATTCTATCACAAGTGTGCCACATACTGTAAGGAACACCCTGCGACTTTGTGCCAAATTTTCGGACGCCAATGTTATTATTTTTTTCGGCCCCAATTCTGACACTAAGAAACTCACACAGAGGTTATTAATTTGGTAGAAGTACCAGTTTCAAACAAATGAAGTTCAAGTATTTCAACAAAGACTTTTGGCAAAACTGCCTCCGCAAAACTTGGGGTAGACAGGGCCAGGGTTGAAGCACCGCGTTTTAACATGCACGCCGTGTGTGCAGCACGGCTACGTTCATTCATAAATCGTTAGCATATTTTCACTCAAAATAGCCTGCAATTGTAACAATTTTGCAGCCTGGTTTTTCCTCCATTAAACTTACCTGTGCTTGGCTTCTACCTCAACACGCTCAAATCGTATTTCGTTCTTGTATTTGGGTGTAATCTCACACGAAAGTTGTACTTCGGTCTGTATCGCGCGGTAGCAGACACCATAAGTGTAACGTTACAGTGGAGTTGTTGTGACACAGTGAGCCTCGTTTTCAAACCCGGAAGTGCGCAGATCGACGCTAAACTCGTCGTTTCGGGATTCCTCTATATAACCAAACCGATGCTGGATGGAAAATGGTCTGCATCATTTGTGTACAATGAATATTATCATTCAGCACTGTTATACAGGGAACGTGACCAAGATGGTGGGGTTATTATTAATCAAACTTTCAAACTGAATTGGTCTCAAAGAGTATTAATCAATCATTTCACACATCAGGAATCCTCGGTAGTATAGGAGATAAAGTATCTTTGACTGAGGGTAGAAAGTTTTTTGTTGTTGCTCATTAAAATAGTAAAACCGAATTTGTGTACAAATTATCACTTGTTTTAAATGTCATGAATCCTTGTTAGTATGGTGGTGATTGTCTCTGACAGGGGTTCAATTCCCCGCCGGGGATTGTCGAAAGTTTTAGATTTTTTAATTTATCAAACCGTCAAACTGAATTGGTAAACAAATAGCCAATCATTTCAAGCATCAGGAGTCCTCGGTAATGGTAAGTACTCCTTGAACTGCTGTCGTCTCCATGAACTTATCAGGTCTTCAAACACAAAATCCTATTCGAAACGTTTAGCCCTTCACGTGTGCATGCTTACAGTTCTTTTATGAAAACAGATATTGCCCAAATTATACTCTATGTATTCCCTGAATTATATTTAGGCGTTGTGCGGGTCCAGAAAATCCACTCCGCAAACTTGTTTTGTCAAAAATCGATAAACTCTCACTGTTTTTCATAATCCTCACCTCTCTTTAACAATGGCTGCTTCCATCGAAAATCATTGGTATGCTGCTCGCAACGCTGGTCCATGATAACCAAGGGTTCATTTATTGAAACATGTGCCGTTGGTTATCGTGAACCAGCGTTGCGCGTAATATCTTGTTTGGTCTCTCCAACATACCAGCCGTATACCGCCCTTGTCAAACACCAAGCAAAGGTACGCTTAGCTGCGCATAAATAACATTTTTGCCAACAAGTATGAAAGTTGTACATGGGCCACCGTATGGCAATCAGATTTCCATGCCAGCTATCATGATAATTTGATTTTATTGAAGTTATATTGTTGATTCGGGGTTGAACAAAGAAAACATTAACCAACGACCTCCGGATTAAGGCTGAGCCATCTTGCACTATATTGGCGGTCTCCCTATTTTTTCATTATCTTGGTTCGGAGGGTGCCAGTCATCAGAAGCTATTCAACCACTACTGGGTAGCCAGATAATACATAAGCTTACAATACAACCTGGGAAGCGTTAGCCAGGGGATCACCTAAGGGGGATGCGGCTTTATATTTCAGATATCAAATAGTAAACCACAAAGAAAACTGACTGGATAAGTTTTAAATAATGATGGGGTCGAACAGTTATTGTTAATAACAAAACGGAATTAGGGAAGCAGAGTTGGTCCACCAAAGCCTATCGACTTGAATCGTTCGTGCAGTGAGATGCCAACCCTCCAAATTGAAAAGAGTTAATTTGCCACTGGACACCTGCCACAGACAAAATAGTTATTTTGTCCGTGTGTCGGACGTTTGTTTTTTCATTTGTTTTGCAAAGGGACGCATTGCCTTCGGATTGGCTCCGTAATGGCCTATCCTTATTTCTGATCACACATATACCGAAGGTTGTACCAAATTTAGGCTAATATCTAAGCAATAGTACAATCCTTGTGGGCACCACGGGATATCACAAATGATGAAAAGCCACTTAATAGGCAATAACATAATCCAATCCTAATACGATAGGCCAACTTTAGGTAGCAGAAAATAGTAGGTTTTGCTTTTAATGTGGCACTTGCTTTACTTGTCAGTTGTGGGCCACCGTAGATTGCTTAACCTCTCTTTTGTTTACCAGTCCTCGCCGGAAGTGACATCAAGAACTGCCGTGAGAAACCAACACCACGCTGCAACCATACAAACGGATCTTCAGGCTCAAGAGGCAAACCAACTCTTTATTTAATTTACCAAAACAATGGTTTCCGGCATGGGATATGAAGGTTAGCCCTTCATTCAAAGTCAACCAATGACACTCCCATTCCTGTGCAATTTCCGCTATCAAATACCTTCAAATTTCCTGTTTAATACAAAGTTACAAGCATTTCCTCTTCGCTTCTTTGTCAGAAGACTGGTTGTGACAGCATGTGAACGACATTCAGAGTAACAGCGGCTCAGTATTAATATATACCGGTCTTTTGAAAGGTGTTTTGGAAGTTACACCCTATCTCATTGGACAACTTGGCTATAAACCTTTTATATTGACAATATTGATGCCTCTTGAAGGGTACACAATGCGTCGGTTGAAAGACATTGTACCAGTGCTAACAAGAACACTGCTGTTTGTAAGTGTAACTGTGTTATTGGGAAACAGTGGTTTTGCATTCAATATGGACACAGACAAGCCTATAGTGCACGGAGGAACTAATGGCAGCCTGTTTGGATACACAGTGGCTTTCCACAGAGAGGGTGACACCAACATGTAAGTTATAGAAGTTTTTTGTTTTTGAAAGCCAGACCAATACTGTTGTAGGTTATGTTGAGACATTTTATTAGTTGTATAGTCAATGCTTAGATGCAATAAAGTGCTTAATTTTCTACAATTGTACACTCCTTTGTGTATATAATTGTACAGTTTTTATAGTAAGACGTCGTGGTAAATTTCAGCACACTGGGACCTTTGTTTTTGGTTGGTTTATACAATAGAATATAAGGAAAAGTCATGTTTTGTTTTGTGTGTTTTTGTTTGGTTTTTTTTTTTTTGGGGGGGGGGGGGTTTTCCGGTACAAGTAGAGTTTAACTCCGTTTATTATCATCAATCATTCTCTATTTACAACAAAAAGAACACACGGAAATGTACAAGAACATATGCAAATGTTTAAGATTTAAAGACAAAATTAAGTTATAACTAAATCAAAGTAATATTAAAAGGTAGACAATTTAAAAAATAAAGAAACAAAAACAAGTTATGAGTATTTACTAGTCAATGAAAGTGTTTTATAATTGTAACTATTGTACACAGCTGGTCTCTTGGTGTTTTAAATTTGTATTCGTTTGTATACAGCTGGTCAGGTTTTTTCCTCTCTAGTGGCGTGTATCTTTGTAATTGTATTATCACTTTTTAAAGTTGTAAATGAGGGACCTAGTCATTCTTAATGCGCTGTTTGAATTTTGCGCACAATAAATTGTGTTTAAAAACAAGTGGTTATTTTTTTCTCTTTTTAGACAATAAGACAGTTGGAACAATTTTCTAGCACATTGTGATTATCAAGTTGAGTAAAATAGCTTTATGGGGTATGAGCTTTATGAGTAGGTGTAGTTGAATTATTTTCGATTATAGCCAATCGTTTATATACTGCACTTATAGATTGTTTTCATTTTCATTGGTGGGAACACGCGACACGTGTCATACTTTATTTTGCATTGTATCCCAACACTTCCAAAATTGAATACAGTAGTCCTATGTTGATGTTTGTGACGCTTCGCAGCTACACTTCGTGCATACAAACATACGAGAAACAGTCAAGTTTGCACCTCTATTAATAATTATTCTTCTATATTGTACAGCATTTGTACAATCTAGTACAGCAGAAAAACACCATAGCAAATTCACCCTTGTTGGCCATGAAAACTGCACTTCCTTGTTTATAAGCAATATATCTTACATACGTCAATATAGCGGTTATACCTAAGGTAGGGGAGGCTTGATCAGCTCCCTTTAGAAAGAAATGTATCACACTGAAGGGAAACGAGCAGTTACCAAACCGGGCATTGAAAGGCTGCAAGGTTATCGAGCTTTATACAGCCAAATCGTGATCGATGTCGTGTTGAATTTTAGAACATTTTGCCATTTCTTGTGGTGTATTTAAGGAACATCCTGCCTGAAATGATGCCAAGCCCAAGCAATTATTATATCCTCCAACACTACAATTTCGTGCCAAACCAAAAAGGAATGTCGCACACAAAAGATCACACACAAAACATAACCTTATTATATTAAATGTAAACCTGCATGTGTGTCTTGTTAAACGGTAAATATGGTAATGGTTTTAAACATACTTAAACCACTAATATTTTAAATTTAAAATGACTTATATAAAAACCTATGATATTTGGAAGCATGCAGCCAACTTGCATATTATTGGATGAGACACATAAATGTTTACCCTGTAGATATTACTTGCAATCTTCTGAAAAAACAATACCAGGACCGTCAAGGGTGGGTGTGGGGTGGGGGGAGGAGGAGGACTGTGCCCCCCCCCCCCCCCCCCCTACCATTTTTGGCCCATAACTGTTTAACACTACATCCGATCATCACCAAGTTTCTGACTTTTCAAAATATTTATATAGGGTCATATTGTAAAACAAATACATTTTATCGAGGTTCAGATGTTACCATGGCAACCGTTTGTTTGACACTGGGTCAGACGGTCGTAACGTTTTATAGTATTGTTGTCTTTTTTCAAACAATTTTCACCTTGATTTTTTACCCCCCCCCAAAAAAAAAAAATATATATATATATAATAATACGAAAATGGTAGTGATTTGTCACGTAATAATAACAACAATAAAGACATATATGTAAAGCGCCCAATGCAAAAGCCTCTAAGCGCAAAAAGAGAACATTAAAATATACAAAGAGTGAAAGATACATTACAAGTAAGCAGATTACAAATAAGCAGCTTCAAACAAATGAGTTTTTAACAGAGACTTAAAACAGTGTAAAGAACTAGCCTGGCAAATATGCACAGGGAGACTATTCCAAAGAAATGGAGCAGCGTAAGAAATTGATCTTCGATCAGAAAAAACTATGTTAGATGCATGTATAGTGCGTATTTAAAATGTCCGCCATATCCGGCGGCCTTTTTCAGTTTTGTGTTTTCCGCCTGTATCTAGGGGTTCAAACTACACCACGTTTTTTATCAACTGAATATTTAAAAACGTAATAGTTTTCAACTTTCAGACCCAGAAATACTAACGAATCATAAATTCGGCCTCATCATTGCATCCTGGGCCCCAATATTGTTGATCGATTTATTGATTTTTTAAATGGGAAAACTGAAAATACAGTTTTCCCCAATGTAGGATAAAACAATGATGATAACGACCGCAACGGTCACCCCCATTATAACACACATATTGTCACGTTATGGATAATCTCAAAACAAACAAGTTTTGAAAGTTTAACAGCACTTGGACACCCCTCTCTCAAAAAAAAAAAAAAAAAAAAACATGACTGAAAAAAATAAACTGAAAATATGGGGAAATTACGATGTTTGACAAAATATGGGCAAACTACTACAGAATGTGCCCTTTTATGGTACATTGTAAAAACAGTTTTAACGTCATCAAGTACAACTTGGTGAAATGACATTTGTGGCGAGTTTCAGAAAAATCGCTCGAGAAGTTAGCAAACTACGGAGATAGCCCTACGTTAAATTACATGCTTGTAAATAAACTAACTAGCCACACACAAGTGACCATTTTGTATATTTTCAACAGTAGCTAAATTGACACTTGCTGAAAAACAATGTAGTACATGTGCAATGAAGTGCAAGTATACAAATTATATAAGTCAAGTTCAATTGTCTAAATTTCGTAAATTGTGCTTTTTACAGCTGGACAAAAAAATGTGTGACTTGCTTTGTGTTTGGACCAAATGACTTGTGATTTGAATTGTGACTGGACCATAATGACTTGTAACTTGACATGGACTTGCCAAAAAAAAATAGGTTTTGTGACTTGACTTGGAATTTCAAAAATGACTTGCTGTTGCTGCTAACTCTGGAATACTCGGGACGTGTGTTCCACCAATAACATTATAAGAATCAATGTGTTGGTAATCGAATTTTAATCACACATTTCAGACGGAAATATTTCGCAGAATAACTGATAGCAGTAGACCCTTCAAGTTTGTAACAATTAACCTCTCAGGTCATGTTTTATCTGATCATAACCATCTGTTACAATGCACATCACCACATAATCTGAAATACAGGAACAGGCGGAAAACACCGATCATATTTATTTCCGGTGTTATATTTGACCCCAAAAACAACAAGCCGATGTTAGTGTGTTATTTATTCCTAATGACATCAAGGTGATTATCAGATTAAGTATTGAATGGCATGCAGTGGTTGATACTTTTATTGTGTAGATAAAGACCTAGTACAGGATTGATGATTATTCTAAATATTCTTAATCAAGTTGACAAGTTTCAGTCTGAAAACTGGTTGACTATCAAACCAGCCAACGAGATTAAAAAACATGCATCAACTATTTCAATATAAACATCATGCGCAAAATCCCTTTAATTGATGAAAAATCAAGAACCAATTTCATCGTCGTTCACTAAAAATAAATGCTTAATCAAGTTAATACTACTACAGGTAAACTAGATTATGACAATGAATTAGTTGTTGCCAAAACAATTGATGTGTGGTGTTATTAATAAGCCTGATGTTGGTTTTCTTTTCCCAGTCTATTAGTCGGGGCACCGAGAGCCCAAACCTCTCAACCGGACGTGGATAAAGGAGGTGCCGTCTACCGCTGTCCTGTATCGGCCGAAGACTGTCAACAGATCGACTTTGACACCACAGGTTAGCTTTACATTGATAGGCTTGGGCTTGATAGTTAAAAGGGCTTGATAGTTAAACTCAGCTATTAAAGTGTGTATGGCCTACATCGACACCGACATTACTTTTGACAATGCTTAATCTTTCCTCACCAGTTGAACGTTTGGTTAAGCAACAGTAACTCAACAGTGTGGTTTAAAAAAGTCCTTACTCTTGCAATTGATAGTTGACAGCCCTGAGTTTTTCTCTCTGTGTGTTTATTATAAGAGCCCCGTCTTTCAAAAGTGTTAAAACGTCCAAAGTGAACCTAACTATTCGTAAAGTTACCAGTTTTATAACGTGTTCAAATCACCATCAAGAGGCGTGGCGAAGAGAGTTACCCCTTGGTTCTTTCCAGCAAGTGATTATTCTACGAGATTATGGACATTTAAATGCCATTACTGCAGCATAAACTTTTCATGGAAGCTTTGATTTGATCCTTCCATTCTAAAAAGTATCTAGGTCATGGGAAAATGGTAGAGATGGGGGAAGTTTAGGGACCATCTTGTGTACCAGTAACCAGTTTGTCTGTTTGTAGGTAGTCTTTGCCCGAGACGTTAGTGATCGATAGTGGATTATGCATTCTGTACGCTCTAACGGAATGAGTTGACCAACTCGACCACTAGCTTCTTGGGAATCCTGACCTAATCTTTGTTTTCCCCCAACCTTTCCCAGGGAACCAATCAGCAAGCGAATGCTGAAATAAATGTATGCATTCCCAGGGTCACGTCTGTTATTAATTGAAATTAATGTACATATATTTTGTTTGCGATCGCACGCTGATTGGTTCAATTGTAAAGGATGGTGAGAAAAACCAAAATAAAGTTAATCAATTGAAGGCAAGATTCACAAGACGTAATATCGAGAGCTGATGGTCAAGTTGGTTAAATCATGTCATAAGAGGGCGCGCATATAAAAAAAATTAACGAGCGTCATACACAGTCCACTATTGTCACTGACGTCTTTGGCAAAGACTAGTTTTTAGGAAGACTCAGTAAAAAAAACCTAAAAAACCCGATTGTCTTTGTTTTCCCCAAGGACATCCTATGAACGATGATGGGGATCAGGTTGGCAGCAAGTCCCATCAGTTTTTTGGAGCTACGTTACAGAGCTCTGGTCCTGATGGTGTTGTGGTGGTACAGTATTAGTCACTTCTTTCAAACCCTTCAGTTTTTTTTCACGAAATATTTAAGCGGAAGTATGGTTTAAGGGGTATCCAAGTTCCTTCGTAAATACGATTTATTGTAAGTTGTGGATTCAAGCACGCGATACAAAATAATAAGAGAGAACTAACCCTATGTTAAGTTGAAGATTAGTTTACCAAGCATTCTCTTATAACGTCAGTGTAAATATTTCGCCTGTAGTTTAGATACACTCTAAAAACTTTCGGGTCAGATTTGACACAGATTCTGAATCCCTCAGAGATACTGACCCATTTCTTGGTCAGGCTGACCGGGAAAGTGGTCAAAATAGGAGTTTAACTCGGATTATGTGTAAGTTTGAGCCATGTATGTGTCATTTTAACACAGATTCTAGGTCCGGCAACGGGACCTGGCTCCGGAGTATTTAGAGTTAAACCAGTCACTAAGTTTCTCTTCTTGCTGATACTTTATTGTTATTATTATTATTTATTCGACCTCAACAACACAATAACAACAAATACAATATAAGGCAATAAAAAGAACAATAAAACCAAAAAAGAAACGACATAGCAAAACAAATATATATATATATAAATAGTTTCAGCCTCACAACATACAGAAAAGCTGTATACAGAAAATGGTGATGACATGAGGGCAAATAGAGAGAACAATGAAAATGAGTCTATGAATGGAGCATGCAAGTAGGCCTACAATAAGTTAATCTAGGGAAGGACACACAAAAAACTACTCAACAAAAGGACCAAAAAAAACTATGCGGGTCAGGGACATAAACAAAAACCCACCTAAATCAATGTTTCTCAGAAGCATGCTGTCCCACACATAGTAAAACAGGAAAACTGCACGTTCAAACAATGGTCATCCAACCATCGCGATGGTTCGCTTCAAAATGATGCCAACTTGCAACTCGAAAGGAAGCGATTTCACTGGATTATTGGAAATAATTATTGTACTTTCAGTCATTCGATTAGTAAGTTATTTTGTAGTAATTTGGGAGTATACTAAATTGTTCAAGTCTGTAAATGATGTAATCTAAGCCTACCTTTTAAAATTCGAAGGACACAAGGGGTGCATCATGTTTTCTATCGGGTGGGGCACTTCTGCCCTTTTGTAGTTCCCGTATGTATTGTATGCCTCTTCGGCGCCCTTGTTCTGCCGCTTACTATTAAAATCTGACGTGGAGGTGAAAAGATTGTCAGTGTGTAAATTATAGAAAACTTATTTAAACTAATGCTGTGTGTAAATATGTATAAAATTGTTATAATTGTATACACGTTTATAGGCATGTGCACCACGGAGAGTATGGTCGGTAATCAATTTTGCTTCTCCAGACGCCCCACGCTATCCCAATGGTGCCTGTTTCTCCGCGACCAACGAATTTAGGGATATCCAGGAGTTTACACCTTGCAAAGGTAGGTCATCGTCAGGAGATTGTCATCTTGCTGATGACATGTGAACATTATTTGATCAAAAGTCACAACTTGCAAATCGATTTTAGACAAATTTATATATTCATCTTTATCGTACCTATTGAAGCGTAGTGTTTTTAAAAAGGGACCTTTCGCTATTTGTCTCAATATGCATTGCTTTGTTTTCGTTTTCACGAAGCGACCTATGTGCATTATGAATTAATAACTCATTAAAACATTTGCAGGAATAACAAACCTATTGACAGTTCTGTACGAACTAAGAAGTCAGCTTTAGTTTTGTCTGAAGTATAAACAAACACTACAAGCAGACTCCAAAACAGCAGTTATAGGAAAATAGTGCAAGACGAATTTTGTTTTTGCTGTAGATCATTTAAGTCATTTCACGGGACCAGTGACTCTAGAAAGAAAAGACTGAGTATTTCATGATCGTTAAGATATCTATTAAAACGTCCGTTTAATTTTGAACAAACTTATGTTTTAGGGAAATGACATAAAATTGAGGCCTGTGATGACACGAACTACACCTTGTTTGTAAAAGATACGCAACCAAAATAAGAAACAAATCTTAAAAGTGTAGATAATATAATCAGAAGAGACAAAGTTCAATTTCTGTCAAAGACCTGCACCCAACATCGCATTTCAGGACATTTGCAATTTTACATCTTTAATCATGTTTTAACAAATCTTTTTGGGGGCGAACTTGCATAAGTACAATTCAAGTCAAAGTCCATATCTCTACTCAACCCATTATTTGTCTCACATGTTATGAATAATAGATCCAATCGAGCAGGGGATTCATAAAGACAGTGCATGTGAAGCTGGATTCAGTGCAGCTATCTCAGAGGTAAGTTTGCGTCATATCTAAGACCATACCCCCACCTCCGAACTTCACCATACACGGGATTGTCTCAAAATAACACGCATTGCATACACTTCATTTCCTAGTCTCCAAGCACTTTGGAAAGGCATATAGTAATAATATAGAAATAGGACAAAATTACAAACTAATTGAGGGTCACCATTTTTAAGTATATAGGAATTACTTTTGCGATCTTAAAATCAATGGGCATAATTCCAGACAGCAGAGATAAATTAAATATTTGTAATAACGGCTTAACAATGGGAGTTCCAATTTTCTAGGGTCATCTGAGGTAGTATTATTCATATAAAAATGAATCAGAACCCGGAGATTATATATTTTTGTTTAAGACGTTATTGATTATTATCCAAGTATTTTTTGAATTACATTTTTCCTTTTTGAAGGAAGTAGTGACAGAAGTAAAGTTTTTTGCTTCTCGAAATATAGTTGTAAACCTATTTCTAAATTTATTTTGCTTTTGAATTTTTTATATGGAACACACATATTTAACACTTCATTTATTTTGGTAAAAAACTGCAAATAACAATCATTTACATTTTCGGCAATAACAATTTCACTTCACTGGACTGTCTCGAGCTCATGCTTCAAGGAAGAGACGTTTCAATCACTAGTATTCCGTTTACAATAAAACATTTTCGGATTGTTGGCTTGAGTAAAACTAGGACCAAACAAGACTATAGGCAAATGGTCATTAGCCCAGAAGTCACAATTTCTGCCTGGTGATACAGTGTCTACGCTGTTAGTGAAAATATTGTCAATTAGGGTAGCTGTGTTGTGCGTGATTCTTGTTGGTTTGTCTACGGTAGGGCGAACAAAATGTGAACATAAGGTATCTACACAATCCTGAGTTGGGTTATGGGAATCACTCTTAGCAGGTTTATATTGAAATCACCTAACATGTAACATGTTTTGTTTTCGGACCTTATTTTACCACGAATTAAAACCATTTCTTCCGAGAAATTAGAAATAGCTAGACCAGGAGGTATGTAATAGATTAAACCTATGACAATTTGTGTGTGTGGGTGTGTGTGTGAATTCCTGTTTCTAGAAAAAATGATTCGAAACATTCTGAAGCACTAAGTAGATCAGGCGAAATGGTGTATTGCAAGGAGTCTTTTACATAACATGACACCCCCACCGTTTTGCCTCGGTCTATTTTTATGTTCACATACATATCCAGGAATAGACAGCATCGAATGAGAGGGGTGCTTTTAAGCTACGTTTTAGTTAGACCGATAATATTAAATTTCGTCTAGAGTAAGAATAAGATCGTCAAAATGTTTGTGTATACTCCTGATATTAATGTGAAATATTGAAAAAGATTCTTTTTCTAATTCATTAGTTTTGGCTCTGAGCTGTCTTTCGGATAGGTATTGAGCACCACATGTGTTAAATAAAATCTCATTTTGGTCCACTGTATTTAGGGTAGCCGGATTAAAAACACAATCATTAAAACGAAGAGGCGTGTCATCCACTGATTCAGAGCCACTATCACCGCTTATGCTGTTGTTGTCATTCATTGTGAAGGATGAGCTCAAATTTAAAGTAAAGGTTTGGCAGACTGGATTAAGTACAAAGAAGTGTTTAGCCAGCTATGAATAGGAAGATGTTCAACTCTGTTTACAGTATAAAGAGTGCATGGGGAACAACATGGCACCAAGAAAGGCATGAACATTGTTTCAATTTGATTTCCAAAAAAATAACACAGGTACAAGGTACATTCCATTGAAGTTGATTTTTAGAATATACAATACAATATAATGACAAATGTAACTGATAATGCTAATGACAATAATACTCAGCTAATGATAGATGTATGGAGTTAAAGGTCTGTATACGTTTGGTAATGACTCTGAAAATAGTATAATGCATTTTGAGAAACTTTTCACTTCAAAGTACTGCGGTTATGGAAAAATATATCACTTTTTATCCCCCAAAATTTGAATCTGAGAAGCGTTACGGCCGTAACGCTTCTCAGATTGTGTATTCTTAGATTGTGTATTCTTCATGTGCGGAAATATTCGCTCTGGTTTTTCGGTGATATCTCAAAAACGCGACCACCTTTTGAAGTGAAATTAGTTTTATTGTATTACCTACATTTATACAGGATTAAAACAATCAAATGGTTCCAAAAACCAATGAGATGGTTGGCGTCCCGGTGTGCGGTGGGCTCGCTCGATTTCAACATTTAAGCCTCCTTCAAGCTTCATGTGATTAGCCAGAAAATTTGTCACAAAATCGTCGCAGGAATGATCTTTTTCGGATCCCTCGGGGACACCGTGGATGACGATGTTGTTTCTCCTGCTAAGGTTTTGCAGATCGTCCTCGAGCTTGCTGATGACGATGTGGTTTCCATCGAACCTGCTGTTGGTGGCCGCTAAAAGCGTCTTATTTTTGTTCTCAAGCATTTCTACTGATATTTTCAGGTCATCAATATGTCCTTGATGTTGCCACTGACACGATGATTGGTATCACAAAGACTGGCTTCGAGGTGGACAGCCTGGCACCCATGGTCTCGAGAGAATCCAGAATAAAAACATTCAAGATTAACACTCCATGACATTATCAATACAAAATCACACGGCTACGCCCTCGCTCATTTTTTGAGTGACAGTTTGATATTTCCGTGTACTACATTTTTGGGAGAACATAATCACCCAAACCATTAGATATAGACCCTTGTGACTAAATAAAAAAAATTATAGCAAAAATGTCCTTTGAAATTAGCCCATATTTGTCTCTATTTATAGTTTATATAAAAATGGTTCATTTCGCCAATTAGTGGTAATTAGGTCCAAGGCTAAGTGATTGCTGTACAACCAACCCCTAGGGGAAAACCAGGATAGATGGTCCTTGGTGGGTTTTTTTTCTGTGAAAAACAACCCCGATGGTAACAAGACAGTTGACATGCTATTTGGCTTGGGGAATATTGAAATGTTGTAAATAAAAAAATAAAAATAAAATGGCGGAGTACTGACTTTTTAAATAAAAACTATTGCTCAATAAGTCCACCACGGCATCATGCAGGGTTAATTGAACAGTTATTGGCTATTCCATTAAAAATGCTACTATAAATCGAATGTCGTCAACGATTAGTCTGTTATTTTGTAATAATAGAATATCAAATGTGTTATCTTACTGAACAGATATATTTGTCACAAGTTTTTGAAAAATGTGTCAGCAGTTTGCAAAATAACTTTATTTATATTTTTTTCCCGAGAAAGATTGAAGTTTGTAAATTGTTACGTACTTTCACTGAAACGTGTCCAGATTCGTTTTCTCTCTGTCTCTTTTACAAAACGTTGCTTTCTTTGGAAGTTGGTCAATCCAACTGAATGATTGTAAACAAGGAATGTGATAAAAGTTAAACAACTATTGGATTTCCATCATAAAACACCGATCGGTCAATGAAAAAACAAACAAAACAAAACTGATCGATCGGTGCAAAAAACCGATCGATGGGTTAATCAAATTAATGCCTATATGGCGTTCCATAATACTGCGCTATGAGTGTTCTATGCCCCGTGTGTACAGTCGCCCTCATTGTACTATACCGTCAGTCGCTGTAAGGTATGTTGTCGCAAAAGTCTCAACTAGTCAACCACTCGCAATTATTTTGCAGTGCGATACGTCGACTAGCAAACTTAATTATACAGGCGTAATGCAGCATGTCTCTTTATCCATTATACTTTGGAAATTATGCGAAGTCATTTGTTTAATGTCATGGAATCATAACTTTTTATGACGTCTTCTAAAAATTTACACGTTTTTTATCTCTTGTGACCATTCAGGATCAACAAATAGTTCTTGGTGGGCCTGGAAGCTTCTACTTCCAAGGTAAACATTTATATTAAGTCATGACATTTTTCATTTTTTCGGGCTCCCTTCGTTATACATTTAGATCCCTGCTATATACCACAGTCAATACAATCATTGTTTGATATAAAGGCTATACAACAAGAAAACTAAAAAACAACCACCACATAAAACTAATTCAGTCTTGTTCACAATTAACAATTATGACTGAGATGTCGTGGTTAGTTTTTTTAATAACTGTTTTGTGTTAATTTTGTGTTTTGCCGTGAAAGCTTACATCTTGTTCTTTTGTCAAAAGGTCAAGTGATATCTGTTGCCCTCAACTCACCAGAAGTACAAAGTAGTCCTGAACGCAATGTAAACCAAGATAATTTCTACCGAGGTTACTCTGTCGTCACTGGCAGGTTCGGTCCCACTGGAGTATATGCAGCTAGTGAACCCCGTGGTCGTGGGTTGCAAGGAGTGGTAACAAATCTCTTGATATATTGTCTGGTTTTGTAAGAATTATTTGGACAATCACTTGGCTATTTTTCCGTGAATTGATGAGATAATATCTTTCCATTAGAAAAGGTCTGCAGATACATCAACAATTAAATTTAGTTGTGTTTTACTCATACACCAATTGTTGCGGTACCCTATTCTACTAAAATATCAGATTCTAAGTGCCTCTTGCCCACTGGGCAGTCCGGTGGTCTAGTGGTATGACCTCTTGCCCATAGGGCAGTCCGGTGGTTTAGTGGTATAACCTCTTGCCCACTGGGCAGTCCGGTGGTCTAGTGGTATGCCCTCTCGCCCACTGGGCAGTCCGGTAGTCTAATGGTATGACCTCTTGCCCACTGGGCAGTCCGGTGGTCTAGTGGTATGACCTCTTGCCCACTGGGCAGTCCGGTGGTCTAGTGGTATGACCTCCTGCCCACTGGGCAGTCCGGTGGTCTATTGGTATGACCTCTTGTCCACTGGGCAGTCTGGTGGTCTAGTGGTATGACCTCTTGCCCATAGGGCAGTCCGGTGGTCTAGTGGTATGACCTCTTGCCCACTGGGCAGTCTGGTGGTCTAGTGGTAAGACCTCTTGCCCACTGGGCAGTCCGGTGGTCTAGTGGTATGACCTCTTGTCCACTGGGCAGACCGGTGGTCTAGTGGTAAGACCTCTTGCCCACTGGGCAGTCCGGTGGTTCAGTGGTATGACCTCTTGCCCACTGGGCAGTCCGGTGGTCTATCGGTATGCCCTCTTGCCCACTGGGCAGTCCGGTGGTCTAGTGGTATGCCCTCTTGCCCACTGGGCAGTCCGGTGGTCTAGTGGTATGCCCTCTTGCCCACTGGGCGGTCCGGTGGTCTAGTGGTTTGCCCTCTCGCCCACCGGGCAGTCCGGTGGTCTAGTGGTATGTCCTCTTGCCTTCTGGGCAGTCCGGTTGTCTAGTGGTATGCCTATAACATCTTCTTAAGAATTCGGAATCCGGGTTTCGGGTCCCATTGGACCTGACCCATTTCTAGGTCAGGACTCGCGAAAGGGGTGAACAACTGTATCTCAAATAGAAATCTGCGTTAGTTTGACCAATTTCTGGGTTATTTTGACACAAGTTTCGGGTCATCTGACCCAGATATGTGTCATGCTCCACAGGACTTGGATCTGGGTCAATTATGAACCGGAGGTTTTAGTGTGCATGCAGTGTCCGACAAAATTGTGTGTACACTGTATGAATATGCATTTTGGTTGTATTTATTTTGATGTGTTTGTTCAAAATGTAAACATTTGGTTTGTATGCAAGATTACAATGGTCGTTCTGTCTAAACCACATATCAGGGTCCACCGTTGTCCTTCTACTGTCATGAGTTGAAATTGGAATAAAATCATCTAGAAGTGGATGCATAAAGATCTTTCCTAAGTGGATAAATACAACACCGCAACACTTGTGTTGCTGTACACTTAAAAACCAACAATACTGAGGGTCTGTTTTGACCTGGATCCAGGTCAAAATAACGCAGAATATGAAACCCCTTTCTATGTCAGCTTGACTCAGAATTGGGTCAATACCCCTGGTACCCGGATTCCGAATCAATCTTGACCCGGTAGTGTAACCTTTTGCCATTTATTTATCCCATATGCAGGTGTCGGTATTGAACGAGAACATGACCGATACTAACATTAAAATCGTTGGGTCACAGGTATCTGCCTATTTCGGTCATGCTTTGGTAGCAACAGATGTCAATGATGATGGGTTTGTATTCGTACATTGTTTTATTACGGTCCAATACTTGAACTATATTATTGGGTGTTCGGAGCATAGCTCGGAACTACGGAAGTGTATAAAGGACAAGGTAAACAACAACTTTTCCGCCTTGACGGATTAGTAATTCGCCCGGGCGGGTTAGTAATTTGCCCGGGCGGAATTTGCAATTTTGTGTTGAAATGAGAAGTGACGTCATGATGACGTCATCCAATTATTTGTTACAATTTTTTCTAAAATCAAGGCTTAGCACTTTAAAAAAATCATAACTCCCTAACCAGACATTGTATTTTTGTAAATCTACAAATCATCAGAAAGGTTTTCAAAAACTAAATAAACGATACACAGAGTGTGACCCCATTTGACTCTGTCTTCCTGTTGAAACCGGAAGTTGAAACTTAGTGACGAAAAAAATCATAACTCGTGAACCACATGTTTATTTTTTTACAATCTACACATCATCGGACAGGTCGTGAAATGTTCAACAAAAACTACACAAAACCTAACCCCTTTTGACCTTGATTTACGGTTTAATCCGGAAGTTGAAGTTTATGTTTGAAAAATCCGGAACCACACATTGGCTTTTTACAATCTATACATCATTGGAAAAGTATTTACAAACGCTACACAGATTGTGACTCCACTTGACCTTGCACTCGTACACAAAGTGTGACCCGTTTGACCTTTATTTCCGGTCAAACCAGAAGTGGAAGTGAAAATAAATATTCCCAGGCCTCGTTTTGTGAACCGAAATTATAATGATCCACAGGACTAGGTCTCTTTGTATGAAATAAAGTTTGACCCCCTGGGCCATTCATTAAGAAAAATTACTTAATAATTTCAACAACGTCCTCTTGTGACAAGCATTTACGGCTTTGGGAGCGTCATTTTGACACGAAAACCCGAACACCTAGTGTTTGTAATCTTACAAACACTACATTTCTAGTTTGTCTTAACACTTCTTTTTCTTTTTCTCTCCGTCGCTTGTCCGCTAACAAAAGCACACTTCCCAAGCTCATATAAACTTAAAACTTTACATATAGTTAGATAACCATAAGGAGATGAAACCGCTGCAGTAACATCATGATGACACCATCAGGTGTCAAATTACAAGGTTTTTAAACATTAAACATTTTAATCTTTGAAAATCTATATCAAATCAAGAAGAAGAGACCGTCAGTTGTTTTTTGCGGGATTATAGGTAATATAGGTCTTCATTTTTTATTGTGTACGTGACATGACATGACCTCTACTTCCGGTCGAAACCGGAAGTGCCTTGTTATTTAAAAGTGGCAAATTTTTTGAAGTTTTTTTAAACGATGTTTAAGTCGAGCAAGGGTCTGGTTTACCAAAAATTGGACCGCTGACGTCATTAAATCCAAAAGCGCTCTCTAGCGGCATATTAAAAACAGCTCAAAATACACTTTTACTAAATGTTTGTGGCGAAGTTTATGACAATCGTTTCAAAATTGGTATACATAATTACCTTCATGCAGACAACATAATTGTGTAAAGTTTTAGATTGATGACGTCATCAAGTGTTACGTGGTATCGCCTTAAAGGTTTACTTTTTGAAGCCGTGTATCTACAAAACCACAAGTTTGACTGAGTTGAAACTAGGCATGTTGATAGACTGTGATATTTACTACTTAAAGCTAGAGTGACGACTTGATGACGTCATCATAATTTCTTTTACAAATTTTTGAAATGTTGACCAATTATTAGATATCTTCAGTGCAAAGCAAGCTATTAGTCAAATTTTATTTTGCATCAGACTTGCAAGGTCATCCAAGGATATAATGTGGAGTGACGTTTTCACGACGTCATCAATTTCCATGTTATGTCACCACCAAGGTAGTGTTTTACACGAGCTATACGTACAGAACAACTCCTTTGAAAACACGAGGTCTGCTAACTTGGACGTTCTACACCGAACACCTTGTTTTTGTTTCAACAAAAATTTACTTCCAGTTTTTTATTTATTCACTCCTGGCTGTAGTGCAATAATAGATAAGACTTGTTGGAGGCAAGCAAACAATGCAATTTTCATTTTACACATTGAGGGGTCCCCCTTCCAAAGTGAAGTTGCCGTTGGGTGTGATGATTTAAGAAGTTATCTCCTTTGAATTGTACACATATGCATTAAAATCTTGTTTTAAATTAAATAACTTGACATTTATCAACATTTCATTTTGATTGAGTTTGATTCATTTTTATTGGCAGATTGGACGATTTGATTATCGGAGCGCCTATGTATGTGGATCCTGATAATTTAATTGAAAGATGGGAGGTGGGTCAAGTGCACGTCTACTGCCAAAATGCACAGGTACTTATTCAATTTGATATTTAAGCCAAGTTACTTACATTATTTGTTATTTTAGTTTCAACTTGATTAAATTAGTCGTACTGTAAAGTGTTTCTTTTCCCTATTCGAAAAATTGTTTTCGAGCCCGCTGTTGTTTTTTAGACTTCAAATTTGCATTAGGTTTTTTGCTCACTTTTAATGGACCGTTGGTGTATATCTGTCCGTAAACTTGTCCTTATTCACGCGACATATTGGGAAACACTTTATTTTGCATAATACAAAATACAATAAAAATACAAAAACCCCAAATAATTTAAAACTGAATGCACAAATAAGGGAACAGGGGCAGTAACTTATGTTGCATTTCCCAGTGACAAAATGTTTGAAAGTATAAATAACATTCCTTTTGATTTTCCTCAGGGCGATTTCACGGAAACTGACACATTGACTGGTACCCACCCAGGAGGTCAATTTGGATTTAGTATTGCTGCTCTAGGAGACATAAACAGCGATAATTTCAATGGTAACTCAAACTGCGGTTCGTTTTTCGGACATTAGTTTTCAGTTTTTGTACACCATTGAGTATGTGAAGTCTAAGAGCCATGTCACACGAGGTAATTTACAGGCAACCAGCTCCAGGCAATCTTCAAGAAGAACAGGCATTCTTATAACAATTTGCTCATAAATTTATCGGGTATTGTAAGACATCGATAGAAAAACAACTCCTGTACAATCAAAGTGTTCCTTTTGCATGCAGCGCAGTCGGTTGCCTCTAAGTTGCAGCAACAGCAGCAACAGCAGCAACAGCAGCAACATTATCAATTAACTGTTTAGGTCTGTTCGAATTGCTTCTAATTTCTTGTTGGTGTTTTTTGTGCAATAGATATTGCCGTTGGGGCACCGTATGCTGATGACGGGATCGTCTATATCTACCAGGGGCGGCGAAAGGGAATAAAGCAGACGGTTTCTCAGGTAGATCATTGGCGATAATATTAAAATAATTTCATTTCTTGTTACCTCCTTGTTAAAAAACAAAACAAACGAAAAAACAAATAGACAATTAACTTGAGAAAAAATCCCCTCTGCTCGTATACCCTAATAGCCTGTTGAAACAATTTTTTTTCTTACTGTTTTTTTTCTTTAAAATAATTATGTTTTTAAAAATTTGATTTTCTTGTGTCAAAATATTTGCCTCAAATTAATCAAATCGGTGAAAATCTGGTACAAATTCATCATACCTCTGATTTGTTATATTATTATATATATATATATTTTTTGTTTACAATAATTTACTTTTGGGGGGGTAATATATATCTAAATTGCTAACTGTTCTATCGCTGATAACACAAGATATTGATACTATATTCAGGGTTGTGTTGTTTTGTCATTATTGTCCCAGTCTATTTCGTTTCCAAAACCACAGCCGTTACGTTGAATTGATTATGCACCCGACCGCATAATCGGTTCCGTATTAGCTCAGAGGTAAGTACTTTTATTTGAGTGGCTTTTCAAACATCCCTTTTGATCTTGTTCAGGTTTTACGACCGTCTGATTTCGGTTTGAACATTAAATCGTTTGGAACGTCACTTACAGGTGGGATGGATATGGACGGTAACGAGTATAACGGTAAGTATTCCATACATGCAATTGTTATCGAATGTGAATGGTTATCAAAATCATAAATGGAAACAAAATGGATTTAGTTGAATGCAATTAAACAAGGCCAAAAACAAAAGACGAAATTTTGCCTCTCTGGCTCGTTTTCACAAAGCACTAAGATTCATTTTAAGATGACTTGTCAATATTACCATAACAATTTGTATTGTGATATCACACTTTGATTCACAATTAAGATCAATCTTGGCTCCTTGTGAAATCAGCCGCACGTCACTTATTGGACATTTTCAACAATCCCTAAAAGACACGACTAAATTTGTTTGCTTTCTTAATTTTAATTTGATTGCTAATTAGTGGCTTTACAGATTACTAATGAGCCGTGTATAAGATTTATTCGCTCAGTAGTGTAATGCATCTTTGAAACCGACATACTTGAACTTAAAAAACATTTATAGGTAATAACCTTGATAGTCATGCATTTGCACGTCCGTATTCTAAAAGTTTTGAACTTTTAAGTTTGAGGGAACTGTTTGAGAATGTGACGTCATAGTTGAACTTTTAATTTCCCACCGTATTGAACCTTAGGTTCCCACCGTCGTAGACAGACCTCTTTGCTTGCGTGTTATACAAGAGTAATGTAGACCACTTGCATTGTCCGCCAGCATCGCTGATGTCAAACAACGGAAACGTGCACGTGTGTCTTAGCCAATGATAGCTCTTCGTTGGACCTCAATGAGGGCGCTGTTTAGGCTTTTGACGTCATTTGTAATGGTCAATTGCTTTATCGTACGTACTCTAAGTGAGCACCGCACTTAAAGGGACACACCGGCTTACCGTTTTTACCGTTTATGTAATTTAGTGATATAAAATCAGAAACCATAAGTTTTAGATTGCTGTTTTAAAAATAAATCGTCAAAATATCACGTAATTAGTGAAAAATGTTGAAAATAACAAAAAGCGGTCAAAGGTCAGCGTATACGCTATTCCAGCCGTTGCAACTGTCAAATTTATGCGACATTGTTGCGCAATGTTTTAAGTAGCTGCCACCGGGGTCTTTTCGTGGCGTTTTTATGGGAGAAGACATCGTATGCAGCAACTTCCAAAACATCAACTGTGCATATACATCTATACTATAATGATCGTTAAATCGCCATCTTGGATTAGAAGCGCGCCATCTTGGATTAGAAGCGCGCCATCTTGGATTAGAAGCGCGCCATCATGGATTAGAAGCGCGCCATCTTTTCAGGTCAACTGGCGCCCGCACCCTGCTGAATTGGTGCGTCCTGGGGTCATTGTCGGGGTACCCGTGGGTTGGGGTCTGCGTTGGTGTTCTGACGTGTAGCCGCAATTGTGTGCAACGGCAGCCGGATACCCGCATTGGGGTGGTTGGGGTCTGCGTTGGTGTTCCGACGTCTCCCCGCGAAAGCGTGCAACGGTAGCTGGACACCCGCATTGGTCGGTCGGCCCTTTCGTGTTTCATACCCGTCAGGCATGGGTTTTTTTTTTGCGGCGGGTTAGATGGTCAGATGATTTGTGGGTGTTGATTTTGCATATTCAAAACATAAATTGGGGGTCTTTCAATGTGCGTTCGCTGTTTTGCATTGTTGTGCATTCTGGGAATTTCGCGTACCGGACACCACTTACTGGGGTCGGCACTGGTGTTCCAACGTCTCCCCGCGATTATGTGCAACGGCATACTAATATAGCGAGATGATTGATTTAAAATGCAGCTCAAAGGGGGGGGGGGGGGGGGGAATAATCCTAATTGTAAACTGCATATTTTCTGTTAACGATGCTTTGTCTTCTTCCAGCTCATTTTTGTCCTTCTTCGTGTGACCTCATATGTCCCCTTTATAATGTTTTCCTTTTATTATTTCTTTCATAAAGACACAACATAAAATTCACAAAGACAAGCATTATTGAATATTAGTCGTTACCTGCATTTAGTGGTATGTAGGCCTAAATACAACCAATAATTTCCGAGCAATACAGAATTAAAGAAACAAGCCATAAAGAAAGCCAGAAATAACGACACAATGAAATAAAGGGAAAAGAGACAAAAATAAAGCCTCCTCCAAACAAGCACATAAATCAAGAAATCAAAGAAAGACAGAAAGGAACAAATAAAGGAAAACGCTAACACACAAATAATTTTTTTTATATTTTCGTTTCTTATTTAAATCTTTAGACGTAGAGCCTACGATGAATAAAATTTGAACAGGGTCCTTCAAGACAAAATAATAAACAAGTTTACAAAACTGTCATCAACAAAATGTTACACAATCACACCCCTGTAACAATTAACATTAGTATTGTATTCATCAACCATTTACAAAATCTAGAAGAACGAAATAAGGAAACAAACACAACCACACCCGAAATTATAAAAAAAATAAAAAAATAAAAAAATACTTGCATTGAAGCATCGAAATCAACTGTAACATAAAAACAGCAAACAATAAACGTCAACGAGATATCAAGAAACATCAAAGATATTATAGGCCCCCCCTATGCAACTAAGAAAATAACGAAACTAAGACATAAACAAAATAAACAAATAAAAAGACAAACAGACAAGTCAGAAAAACACATTATTTCAGAAACACCGAAATATACTGAGCAAATACAAAGTTCACCACGGGCAAACACGGATATACAGAGAGAGAAAGTATAGAAACAAAGACACATTTAAGAAATAAAGAAATAGGTCAAAAGAAATCAAGAAATAAAGCAAAAAGGAAATCAAGTATATACATAAATTCACACATTTTACAAATTTTAGGACCACAGAAGCATATATTCCATGGATTACTCGGGCCTTTGATATTCAAAAAGACCTGACATATCAACAAACCTACATATCATGCCAAGCATGCATCATTGCCTTAGTATATCCTTCCCAAATATTCAAACCCACCCCCAACTTGCTTCGTAGTCGAGAAAAGGGGCGAGAAAAGGGTGAGGAGGGAAGGCGACGTTTCGACCACACTCAACACCTTTTGCATGCTCAAAATTGTATCATAACACATAACTACATTGCGTACTGATTTTCAATATCCTCACCAATCCCATTCTGAAAATGATAACCTATCATACCCTCTCCAATTATCTCCTTCCCCCTCACCCCACTTTGCAACATTTTATACGCAAGAATCGCGCCCACCTAGCGGGTGCCGCGCGAAGCGCGGCATCCCCCTTGTGTTAGAGTGTTAGATAAACAGTGCTGTCCGTCGTCCCGAATGTTTTCCACACAGGCACCACGTAACGTGACAATTATTAGGGGGTACAGACTAATACCTATAGGAACGAAATCTATTTTGGGGTCTGGCTCCCCACCCCTCCGACCAGCTCCGAAGCTCACAGCAAGACCAGCAAGCTCGGGGAGTTCTTGCCCCCGGGGTTTGTCTATCTGGCCCCACGAGACACGGCAACGGCTGTAGGGGATATGCCTCAAGGTTACGTTTCTCTAGCTCCCACGCCGAGGCGCTGTAAAACACGCTTCCGTTGCACGGACTCTCTGAATGAGAATCTTACGTTCCTTTTTCATCATTATTTACAGTTTGTACCCGCAATCTGAATACATAGTCTCTTTTGTCAAATATTCATTAATAATTGTAAAAAAAAATTAGAAAATTTGGTTTAGTAATTTACTTTTATACGGCTGGAAGTAAAACTATCTCCGAAGATCACGAGGGTTATCCGAACCAAAAAAGTGGTTCGGATAACCCATGTGACCTTCGTTTTTTGAAAAATGCGTTAAAACGGCCAAATGTGATGGTTTCTTTTAGCAACTATTATTCTCCATTCCTGGAAGACCTTTAGAGTCATATTTTAGTGTATTTTGTCGCCTAAATATCCCAAC
Organism: Leptasterias polaris; assembly: GCA_037783415.1. Lineage (NCBI taxonomy): Eukaryota > Metazoa > Echinodermata > Asteroidea > Forcipulatida > Asteriidae > Leptasterias > Leptasterias polaris. The sequence continues at coordinate 587,793 of JAZGTN010000188.1, forward strand.
GAAGCCGGTGTGTCCCTTTAATAGGCTAACATTCATGCGCCAAGCTGATTATCATAATTTGTAACCCCACAAAATAATTTGATTTATAACGTTTTGGAGGTCATGCTATTAATACATTGTGTAATTATGAAAATCTTTCACAACCTGGGGATTTTGGTTTTCAACTTTTGGGGAGACTTGATAAACGTAGGTGGGAAAGTTTGCCCTATTTGACCTTGGAAGCGGAGGAGTGCTTCTTAAAGAGAACTGGCATCAAGTCGGAAAAAGCTATTTTCGGGGATGTTTTTTCTGGGGTAGTTCCAAACGACTACCCTGCCAAAAACTAGAAAGAAATCTGAAGTTGAGTTGTCCGAAAATATGTTGGATTGGTTTTTTAAGAGGCTAAGAGACTTAAACTATTTTTGTTGATGTATTTTTGAATATTTAGCATTTAGCATTGGTTACTTTTTGTGGTGCACCCCTTAAAGGGTGTGTACAACATTGGTAAGATTGAACATATAAATGTTATTAGATTGGCACATAACTTATATGGCATAAAGAAAGTCATGGTGGAAAACTTCCCTTGAAATAGTTTTGCTTGAAATGCCATAGTTTTTTTAGGAAATAAGTAGAACAAAAGTCTTTATCCTGCAGGATAAAATCCGATGTTTGAAAAAAAGTTAAAACACGTAATGGGGGTTTTCACTGTTTTCTCATTACTCCGACGACCGATTGAGCTTTTAAGCTTTTAAGCTTTTAAGTTTAAAAACTTTCACAGGTTTGTTATTTCATGTATATGTTAGGTCACATCAAGTGTGGATACATACTTTGGCAATTACCATTGTTGTACACACCCTTTAAAAGGCAAGTCACAATACAGTCTGCCACCAAGAGTGCGCCCCATAATTATAGAGGTATTTATTAAAAAGAAGATCGTACAGATTGGCAATCATGATGCACGGAACATTTCTGGATTCGTGTTGAGAAAGTGATTTATGTTGCATGCGCATTATGATTTGCACTCAAACGTCCACAGAGAAAGAATCCGACCTCAAGCTTCATTCTCAATCATGAACTTGCTCTTTTTCACTCAAACCTCGTATTCAAGTAGCGCAGGATGTTGACGTTTTATGAGGATGTATCTTTAGATTAAAGGGTGGGGGGACAAAACAGAAGAACAACTTAGATATTCAGTTGTTGTGTGACATATTAAACAGAAACAAGGTGTTCGTGTTGCTGATCCTTGAATTGAGTTTTGCTCTGCATAAATTCATGGACTATGTCTAGTGATTCAAGATTTTGATTTTTTGTGGTTGCTAATTTCTGGTTTTAACCGGAAGACCAAGTCAAGATGGGGTCATGTTTGCATCATTGATGTTATCTTTTAAAGACCTTTCCCGATGATGTATACATTGTACAAATTCAACGTGTGGTTCAGATCAGATTTTCCTTTAAATATCAAAATTTGATTTAATGTTATTCGATAACTGATTGCGTCATTATGAGGTCATTAAGTTTGCTTTTTGATCACCCAATTCAATTGTCTGATGAGTTTCAATGTTCAATGCACATTTTCAGCTCGATTCTCATTTTTCTGTCCATAGGCCTACATGGATCTTGTAAAACCGCACCTTTTAGGTGACGTCACACTGTTTCACGAACACTTAACAAATTGCTGTTCAAAGGTATTCACCTGGGGACAAATTAAAGTCCTGTAGACATTGCACAAAGTATCACAAGCTCAAACAGCGCCCCCACTGAGGTCAAATGAAGACCTGTCATTGACTGGGAAATGCTTGGCTTTACCTGTGCACGTTTCCATTGTTTTACCTTAGCGATAGCAGCCTATGCAATAGTTTATTGTGACTTAAATATGACATTTGCCCCCATTAATTATGTTGTGCTATGATCCATCCAAGGTATTGTAGAAAAGTCAGTTAAAGTAGGTCCAACATTCCCCGTTGACACTGTCTAAGTTAGAGTTGGTATACCAAGTTATGACACACGTTAATTATTTCACAGTTTTCTCCTAAACGCATTGCCCAGGGAAAGTCAACGTCCTTAATATCATAGTCTGGGCTATTCCGCATAATTTTATATAATTGGTTTTTTTTTAGGCAGCTGGAAAACATATCACTACAAACTTTGTGCACACAAGTAAAGAGACACAAATCTACCCAGATCCAGCTGACCCCTCTAATAAGTGATGGAGTCACCTGTTCTCTGTAGTATGCTTTAAGATGTCTTGATGACAGTCTTTGCTTGGTGGTTTCCAATATTCCCCCTCCCCTGCCAAGAAAACATTTTGGCTCACTTGGGAGCTAGGGAACCTTCCTGCATCTGTGTAATTCTCGTGGTCACTCTATTCGGCATGTCTGTCGTGCATATTGATCTTACTTTGTTACACTAAATCTTTATGAGATTCTTAAAGGCTTTATAATTTTTTTTTCAACCGATTTTGTCTTTTGAAGATATGATGGTTGGAGCGTCCGAGTCGTCTACTGCTGTGCTCGTCAGGTAAATAAGAAACAATTAGTTATAATCCCTTTGGATCTTTGCATTATGTTGTTTTGCTGGTATTTAATGGGTTCCATTCTCGTTATTGATCCAAATTCTTATAAACTTACTCACTCCCTCCTTTAATATACACCTCTATCCAAACACTTTCTCATCCAAAACATTACCATCTTTAGCATCATTGCCTGATGGTTCAATTTTTAACTTACTATTCAAACTGTTGTTTTCACCTTTTTCTAGTAAATATTTTCACGTCATAATATGTTAAACTTGAGCTTTTGAAAAGTTGTTACACCTTACTGAGTTGCATACAACAAGACACTTACTGAGTGTATACGTTTCCGTTCTTGAAAACTCCGTGTGTATACAGAACGTACTAATATAAAAGTAGTCGTATAAATCCATATCGAAGAATACGAAAGCGATAATGGTAATCACTTACGATCTTATTTGTGTCTTTCTTATTTAATCAGAGCAAGACCAATTGTAAAAGTTCAGAAAAAATTGAGCTTTGAGCCGCAACAGATTAATCTTGACATAAAAGATTACAGATTACCAACAGGGACAATGACAACAAGGTAAGTTTAATTTGTTTTGATAGAGCAAATATGTTTTTAAGGCAGGTAATTGCCAAAGACCAGTATACGCACTTGGTGTATCTTAACATGTGCATAAAATAACAATCCTTGTGAAAATATTGGCTCAATTGGTTGTCGAAAAGGCAAGAAAAATAATGGGGGAATTTATTTTAAAAGAATGTTGCGTAGAATTGTATGCTTTCAAATGCCTGAAATGGTCTTCATGCCTGATGCCTTTCTCAGATTCAAATATTTTATTAAGAAATTACATCCTTCTCAAAAACTACCTCACTTCAGACATGGAGGTAGGAATCCTACCTCCATGCTTCAGAGGAAGTCGTTTCTCACAATGTTTCACACTGTCAGAAGCTCCCAGGTGCTCCTAACCAAGTAAGTTTTTATGGTAATGTATTTCTTGAGTAAAATTTCTTGAGGTGTCCACTACCTTTAACACGTATTAAATTCTCCCAATTACAGCGTAAGGCTGTCGGGTTGATTGAAATGGTCATCGTATTTTTCTTTGTTTAGTATTGATTTCATATCAGCTGTAAGCCATACTTAAAACATTTAATTCAAATCAATTTTATAGTAAGTGGACCGTTTGGAACTGCTTCACAATAACAGAACCATTGTGTTACTACAAGAATGTGCACAGACAATGCAATTAAAATTTACTCTATCTGTGTTTTCCCCGTGGCTTGGATACTGTGACTGAAGCCCATGTGTTTGTGTGCAAAATACAGCCCAAGTGTATATGGTACAAAATACGTTGTGACTTGCATGGTGATCAATAATGCTAAATCATGTGTTTATTAAAAACAATAATTGCAATGTCAAAACAATGTTGTGTTTTTTAAGTTCTGTGGTTGTGGAATGATTATCAGCTACTCACAATTTGGGTGTAAACCGAAATCATCGCGCGCTGTGTGAGTTCGGCTTTTTGCAGTGGTTTGCAGGCTGCGTAAAATGTTGTTATAATCGTCAATTTTAAATTCTACCAAACCTGCTTAGTTCATCAGTTCATCAGTTCATCTGAAAGTAGTACGATTATCAATACAGCTTAAAAGCGAATGATGTTTCAGTTTATGAAGGAGTATGTATACGTTTGGTAATCACTCTTAAAATTATTGGCAATAATTATTTGTCAGAAGCCTTCAACAGCCTAGAATAAAGCATTTTAAGAAACATTTCGCTTCGAAGTAATGTGACTATAAAAAGATAGCAAATTGTATGCCCCAAAATTTGAATCTGGGAAACGTTTCTGTCAGAAACGCTTCTCAGATTGTGTAATCCTAAAGGGATTATTCTTCCGCGTGGACATAATTATTCGCTCCGACCACCTTTTGGAATGAAATTTGCACAGGTTAGTTTTATTGTACATCTATATCTACATTTATATAGGATCGAAAAAAACGAACGGTTCCAAAAACCAAACGTATACTTTGCCTTTAAGTAGCTACCCTTTTTGTCTGTACCCTTGTATGTTAAATGTTTAATTTATTGTCCTTTACATTTCATTCTAGCTTCAACGTGACTGCATGTTTCTCGACAAGAGGGTTAGGAATACCGGAAAATATCGGTAAGCTGAGAGAATAATTCGTCATTAATGTGTGTGACCTTTTCCCATATACTGTTGAGAGAAAATAAATTTTGGGAAAAAAGGAAGGGGAATTAGCAATAAACCCTTCAACGAGAAAAAATTAAAATGTAAATAAAGAAATAAATATAAATAATTCTTGAGAAATAGGCCTACAATTAATGAAAAAAAAAGTAATATGAATAAAACGACTAAAAATTAAAAAATCTAATAAAGAATGATATGTAATTAAAAAAAAGAGGAAAACATTTACAATGAAATAAATTTAATAAAGTAACTAGTAAACAATAAAAAAGAAATAAATAAAAACATAAGCTACATAAAATAAATATGATATAAAATAGCAACAAAAAAAAATAAAAAAAATACTACTTATTGATAATAACCGTGTTCCCCCTTGAAACACTCGAATTAAGCTGTATGACGAGCACCCACAAAACTCGTTTTCGTTGGCTTAACTAAAACGTGATTACTTAGTTTAGCGACAATTAACACTGGTTGGTTGTTCCTTATGTTTATTGAGATTTAGATAGACCTATTGAAATGTACCCTTCGAGTAAAACCCACGAGTAATTGACATTTGTCAGTTTTAAGCATATTCTTTTCATCCTTTGGTGTGTAGTGGCAGAGTGGTCTACTGCGTCAGATTCAAGTTCTGATGGTTGATTGTGTTGAATCATGTAGGTGTGTTCGATTCCCAGTCAAGACAATTGGTTCCTTGAGAGAGTCACTTAGCCATGATTGCTTTCCCCAGGTGTAACAATTTGAACCTGAGTGGTCTGAGACGGTATATTCTTGAATTGACCCCTTGGCGATAATTTAAGCAGTTTGGGCTTGTATGCTCGGGAGTTGAAAAAGTTATAGGTGTAAAAGTATGCCCGATGAACAGGATAATGTGGTTGTAATGCGCCTTGATCTAGCTACTATAGTATATGTTCGCTATATACGAACCAATAAATATTATGCATGTCACAGTTAATCAAAGTTTGGATTTAGTGTTTATCTGTAACGTGCAAACATCATTACATTCCTCCAGATGTACAGTACACACTAGAGTTAGACATCAGTTTAACCACAACCGATCGAGCAGCATTCGTCCAAGAAAACAATTTGGAGTCTTCCAAGCTAACTCAAACAATTCGCCTCATCAAGGATGAAAGCTTCAAATGTTATAAGCATCTAGCTTATGTGAAGGTAGGGATTGTATTTCAATCGAATGACTTAGCCGTTACGCAGAGCTCGACTAGTCTTAACAAAATTATGCGGTACGTGTTTCGTGAACGAGCGGTTAAGAGCACCGAACTTAAGCTCTGGTGTTTCTGATCATTAGAGTGTGGGTTCAAGTCCCAGTCTTACACTAGTGTTTCTTACTGTTAACAATTATTGCGTTAAACCGTAGGTCTTGTGTGTTGTGTAATGCACGTAAAAGAACCCAGTTACACTAATCGCTAAGAGAAGAGGTTTGTCCCGGTGTTTCTGGCAGTGGCTGCTGAATGCACCGCAGCACTTTGTAAACCCTTAATGTGCTGCATAAATCAGTTTAATAACTATAATAGTTCAATAATTCGTAACATGTTTCTGTTTGTGCAGGCGCGTCAGAGTACCCTTGGTAGTAAGGTGCGCTGTATAAAACTGTATAATTATTAAAGCTCCAGGCCACTTTATCTCAACGCATGCCCAAGACGACTTAAACCTGAAACACTTGAGTTAATATCTACACTCTAAAACTTCCTGATCAGAACTGACCTGAATCCGGTCAGGGTGGGGCCTGACCCATATCTGGGTCAGTATGATCCGAAATCTTTGTCAAAGATATCCAGAAATTAAAAAGAATTCGAGTTAAAATCCAATTTTGTAACCACTTTCCGGGTCAAACTGACCCAGAAATGGGTGAGGACCCCTCGGACCAGGGCTCGATTTCACAAAGAGGGAAGATTGATCTGAAGTGTGTATCAATCTTAACTGCTAAGGAAAGTTTGATTTCATAACACAAGTCACATGGCGATACGGTCAACTCATCTTAAGATGAATCTTAGTGCATTGTGAAATCGAGCCTTTAGAATCCGAGTCAAATTTAATCTGGGAGTCATGGCGAGATGTACTGGTACCTCATTATATGGGTGGGTGGAGAACCTGACGCTCAGTAGCACTATTATAAGTCTCTATTACAGAGAAACGGTATACTATTGGGAAAGTAAAATACTATTTAATCAGTTTTTATTAAAAAATATACAAGCCATACCGTAATGTTCATTGGAAATTCGATGGGCACCATTTTTTTAACCAATGAACAAATACTGTATTTGTTTCAAGGGCTTTGTACTTTTTCACAATACGGGGCTCATAATACCTTCACATTTTATGGGTATTAGAGTATAATGCCGTGATGATATTCATGCCTTCAACTACTGTTAACTCGACTTACACTATTCCGACGGAAGTGTTTCTCTTGAGGATCACTTTTTGTGATTCTATCTGCTTTCAGATTGAAAATGTTTATGTTTTCGAAATCTTTTAATCTGTTTTTAAATCTAAATCAGTAATGTGGGCCAAATACCATTGTTGTTCAACTTGTCACTCACAATTATGCCTGCTGCTATGCTTGATAATTGAGGTCGGCTTTGATAAAGTGTTATTAATCTTCGGTCACAATCTCATCGATACCCTTGGAATCTACGCGCACAATTACACCATCGTACTCTTTCCAACAGTACATTATAATAGCGTGTCAGATTTTTCTAAAACACTATCTCTTTCAAATAGTCTAAAATATAAGAGCCTCTAGACTCGATAAAAACATACATCAATTAGACCTGCCAAACCACTTGGAAGCCATCTGTCAAAGTCATGATTGATTTCAGCAAGGAGTGGCTATTAGCCCATGGGGAAGAGATTTATTTACAATTTCTGTAAGAGTCCTTAAAGGAGCTGTCATTTATGGAACTTTCTTTAATTAATTTAATGAATCGAATATAATTTGACATTTCCAATGCTATTTGGTTAGGTCTTAAAGGGAACCTGGAATTATTGTCATTTTTGGTGGAGTAGGGGCCTGCACACAATGTGTTTGCAAACAGACTATTCAAAAACAGTACTCATCTAGTGTTTTCACAATACTTACTACAGACTACTATACATCCATTTGATTTACTAACATTACGCGTACGAATCAACGCCAATGAATCTCAAAAAAGTTATTACTCCTTATTGCATTTTTGATGATTAACTCAGCCCAGTTTTCAACTCTGCAACTGAGCGCCTCATTCTTGATTTTGTGTTATCTTTAGATTGCTATTCAAGAGAAGAATTTTCCCATAAGTGTTCGCCTAACCTATGGACTTGCTTCTGCGATGGATAACACTCCAGAATCCGCTACCTCAGGAGTGCAACCAATTCTAAATGAGCTTCCAGTGCCTGTTCTTGTTGAGCCCGTGAGTTTAAATAAGTTTCACAGTAGTCTGATAATTATTCCCAAGTATGAAAATATGAGCCTGATAATGACAGAAAAATAAATACATGGGTGGAACTTTGCATTGTACATGTCTAACAATGGGTTTTAAAGCTATATCACTATATACATTATATATATCCTAGTTATACACATGAATACACGTGAATTACATAATTCATTCAATAAATAACACTTGCAATAAATAACAATTTGTCTTCACTTTTGTCATGAAATCTTAACTATACATGTTGCTTTAATTTTGTTTGGTTTGCAAAGTGACAATGAAACCTGGACAATTGAAAATATGAGTTTTTAGTCCCATTCGTGCCAAGCAAACGTGTCCATGAACACAGGTGTTGCTAGATAAAGCTCGAATGTGTTATTAATAAAAATGTATACAATGTATAAATATATACAGACAAGCAGCCAGAATCCTGCCAATGTATACATTATTTATAACGTACATTTTTGATTTATTTTTACACACAGCTGTTAATACAAAACACATGCAAGAATTATTTGTGTGTTCCAGACCTCCTGCTGACTGCTAGAACGTAAGTATATTTTTAATCATTACACGAGAGCAATATTGTAACAAAATATATTTATTTTTTGTTCACGTATTATTGTCTGTAACTTGTGCACAGCTGAAACATATCAATTTGCTACATGCAAAGTGCGGAAACTAAATAGCTTAAAAGGTGTGTACAACATTGGTAAGATTGAACATATAAATGTTCACATATTTACACATAACTTACATGGTATAAAGATGATCATGGTGAAAAACTTCCCTGGAAATAGTTTTGCTTGAAATGCCATAGTTCTAAGGAAATTAGTAAAACAATAGTATTTATCCTGCAGGATAAAACCCGATGTTTGAGAGAAAAAAAAACACAAACAAACATATTATTGGGGTTTTCACTGTTTTCTCATGACTCCGAAAACCGATTGAGCTTAAACTTTCATAGGTTTGTTATTTCATGTGTATGTTATGTCACAACAAGCGTGGATACAGGTCTTCGGCAATTACCGATGTTGAACACACCCTTTAAAACATAGAGACCTGCTTAACAATGTTAAGTTGTTAATGTTAATATAATTCCAATCCCCCCCCCCCCACATAACATCATTTGTCATCGATAATCTTAGATGGTCGGTAATTTCTCAAAGCCCGTATATAAAGGATTTGTAATATTTCATGGACAGTGCTGAAACTAAGTTGTAATAACTGGTGACCTCTGAAACAATGACTTCATTGCGAAACTATCTTCTGGAAAAATTAGTGCCGCCCACACTGGGGTCAACGCTCATACACACAGAGAATGATTGACGCCTGCGGTTATGGCGTAGCGTACATTCGCAAATAAATTGAATAGGTTCTTTTCGAACGTGATCTCATCAAGACCACTTAGAATGAATAAATAAAGGTATTTTTATACATTTCAAAAAGACAACATATAATAATAATAAGGGTTGATAATATATTCTGTATTTTACTCGTCAAACTGTGCTGCCTGCCACTCTTAAAGTGTTCAGTGAGTTTTAGGAATGCCTTTGATTTTTGGCTGTTGTTAGTAAAAGGCCGTCCATGACATTTCCTTTTAAAATAAGTATTTTGTTAAAGTATAATATTTTTTTTAAACGTTTTATTTTTTCGCAACAAGTACTACTGATCGAGTGTCACTTGGGGATAATTGGGAGTTGAGCGTTGACGTCCATGTCACGAATTATGGTGAAGACGCCTACAAAAGCTCCTTCAAGGCCGTCTTACCAGAGGGTACAGCATTTGCCCGACTTCAAAGAATATCCAAGGTATATCCTGCTTGTCTTTAGTATCCATAATTGAGGTCAAATTTTATGAAATAAATTAATAGTTTTGCTTTGATTTATTTTATTTACACCCTTAAACTATCCATTTAAACGGTGACCGGTATTTGATATTTCTGGTTGTTAAGCAACATATAATTTGTATTTGCTACTCCTGCATTTCCACACATGTGACTTTCTCCTCTATTAATGCCAAAACACAGTAACCGATTTACTCAAAATAACGTCCCGATTCGCAGTGACTGATACACTTTGAGTAAATTATCACAATCTTTATTTAAGTATCTATAATCTTTGAAATTAAACAAACACTTGAGTTTTGATAGGAATCAATCAAGTCTTAATTTTAAGTACTCACTAAATACTGATCATAACAGTCGACACAGAGTAACATTTATTGTGAAGAAGTGGGACAAAAAACAAAAACAAAAAAAGTAAGTATATCGTATGTGATGGGCCACCTTGATGTTTTTCCATAGATGTAGCCCTAAATGAACCTAAATGTAGCCCGGCTCTGTATACAATCACGTTTCTCAATGAAGGTCGGGCATGTACACTGTTGGGGCTATACACGTGATCGGTGTTCACGTCGTATTTTCTAGCAACATGCATTCATCGGTGAATGTCATGATTTTAAGCTATCAAAGATTGCTATTATTGGTGATATTTTAGTATCAAGAATCTTCAACAAATGTGTGATTGTTTAGGTTTTATCCGATGCATTTTGTTAAATTAAAAAATGATAAAAAATTGTTTAAACCTTTAAACCGATGTGTATTAGACACGGTATACTAATTAGTACTTTCCGGAGTGCTGTGAAAAAGATTTACATGCAAAATTTACGTCTATTTAAAAGGAAAATTTATATTAGTAATAATAATAATGTTAAAAATAATATTAAAACGCATTTAAAGGGCGCTATACAAAGATTAGAGTGCTTAACAAGAGGAGGGAAACAAATGAACACAAAAATAATAAAAAAACAAACCAACTGAACAAACAAATATTTAAATTACATCAATAAACCGATTTTTCAGTATAGAAATATTCACACCGGCTCTATTTTCATCGTGCCCATCTTGACAAAACGTAAGGGAATGGTTTTATTAATGTTGTGATTACATTTAATTCAGGATTTATCTGTAGAGTGTTTGGTAGATGAAAGCACCGGAGAAGTGGATTGTGACATTGGAAATCCACTTCCTGAGGAACATACGGTAAGGACAAAACTAATATTTCGTAGACGTTTCGTACAAATCAATGCGTAAAGGAAATGTGTATTTCAAGAAAACGTTCAGTGTAAAACCTTCCGGGGAGGGGTTTAATCAGAATCCCATTGCGGCAGCACGTGTACAGTATTTGCGGTAAGAGTGACCTACGTTTTAAATTCATACAAAAGTTAGTGAAGTTGACTTTTGTAAAGCTTCCAACTGTTTGACCGGTGGAAGTAATTATTTCATGAAGCGGCCATGACGGAAAGCGCCACTAATCATTCGACAGAGAGAACATAAACTAATTCAATTGCAAGAACATGCCACGCTAATAAGCGTAGCGGGTGTGTTATATTTTATGATAATAATTGGCCCCGTTAATAGCATGTCATATTTGCACCTCAAGCCTCGCAAACAGCGATGGGTTGTCTTTGTTCATGTCTGTAAATATTTCAAATTAAACAAGTTGTCAGACTAATATTAATTTTGTTTGCGTCTTGGCCTTAACATGAAAAACAATGTAGTTATATGTAAGCTCAACAAATTTTAGGAGTTACTAACTTATAAGTTGATCTTTTGAACTGATGTAAAATCCAATGGAATGGGACTTTCTGAAGAAGGGACAAATTTATATTTTGGAGAAAGTTGAGACAGCTACAATGAGCAGGCTTCCCCACAGGGATTAATATATATTTCAGGGTTGTGGTTTGTTTCGATATTCAGTGTTTGTTTGTGTTTGTACAGGTGAGCTTTAGACTGATTATCAAAAATGATGATTTGTCGGGCTCTGATTCGGCGTTTACCATCAAGATGTCTGTGGATAGGTAAGTAAAGTAAAGTAAGCAGAAGCAACCAAAACCAAATGACTCTCAACATACTGAATATACTTAATTTAACAAGTTATCAAAACATTCATGTTTTGGACTCATGTTCATCCTAAGTTTCTAGTCTTTTCTTTCAACTTATTCAAGATATTTGTAATTTTTACTGGTGACAAAAATGTGAAATATTTTATAGGTAGAAGAGTTGGTTCTGAGGAGATCCGTTTGGTTTGTTCGAAAAGTTTTTGACAAGCTTAATCTATAGTCTTCTTCAAGTGACTGGTGGCAAACAACAAAACAAAAATCAAAATGTAACCATGCCAGTGTAGTCAAATGAGCTTCTATTCTGGTTATGCGCTTTAAAGAGATTCCAGCAGATAAACATGTATTTGTTTGAATTAGTGTGTGAATGATACTCTTATTTCAACCTTTAGTTTTAACAATGAACCGAGGAACATCAGTGGTGACAACTATGCTAATGTTACTGTGGGAGTATATGCAACAGCAGAACTATCACTATTCGGGTATGTAAAAAAATGTCTCCAGACTATCGCAAACAAACAAACACACCAACAAACAAACAAACACCCCAAACAAACGACTTAACAAACTAAAAATTAATAATTATAAAATTCTCATTGATACATAAAACAAATGCCAAATAAGCGTTGTAAAGCAGATCTAAATATTATTTGGATTTTGCCCTAAAAACTAAAGGACTGTTTCAAACAAAACCAGGCATATCAATCCGCTTGGATTCGAACACACAACCTTTTTCGTGCTAGAGCAGTTGTACCACTGAACAACCGAGCTAGAGGCAGTTCGAATCAATTTTTAGCTGCAATTATACTGCAACGATGTATTTAATGTTAATTTTGCATCGAAGTTAAAGAATAGGCCCGTATCATTTGGTTTCAGTGTAAAGGCAAAAAACAAAAAATATTCTTTATTTCTAGATCGAAAATTGTTAAAAATGTTATCTTCTTTTTCAAGAAACCATAATTATAAAGACCCCCTCGCATTTGCCGCCATCTTTAAAGACAAACAATGGAAATTTGCCTGACTCTCAGCCATTGATAGCGCTTCACGAGTGCACGTTTCATCAGTGATGGCTGCCTAGTATGCGAGGGGTCTATTTTATTTTTGAAAGTTATTTTGTATTAGTAAAGATGATATTTAAACGCAATTTTCTCCCAGACGATGATTATTTTCAGAATGAAAAACAAAACTTTGGAGATTGCAAAACTGTCCATGGTCTAGGTCGTTATCAGATAATAAATCACAACTAGCATTTCCTATGACATAGTTACATTCAAGTCACCATCTTCCCCATACAAAAGTGCGCGGTGTTTCCTCAGTTTGCCCACCTAGAAGTGTTCGTGCGCACGCGCGATGTGCAGTTTACACATTTTATGTGACGGGTACTGTATCTAGTCAGGAACTAATTGACGGTTGAGATAATGTTAGCTTTTTTTTAAATGCAGGATATCTTCACCGCAGCAAGTTCTTTTCTTTTTTCCCAATGTGAGTCAAATTGAGTCATTAGTAATGCCTGAAACAGAGCAAGAGGTGGGTCCAGAAGTGCAACACTTGTACATGGTAAGTAAATATAATCTGTGGAAATTACCGTTTTGACATCTAAAAAGATGTCGATAAATCCGTTACGTTGGCAACTCAATTTTATTTACCAGGCAAATTTACACTGTTTTGTAGTTCTGAGCATGCTCACATTTCCAAAAACAGTGGATTTAACTGGTTTCACTCAATCCAACCGGCCTACGTCATGCACAGCAAGTTGGTGCATCATGAGAATGATTGTATTGCATCGGCGCAGTGTGAACATCACAGTACACTTTTTAAAAAAATAAAAAAATTGGGTCAGAATTGACCCAGTCTCGTGGGGCCTGATCCATTTCTGGGTCAGGCTGACCCGGAATCTATAAAAAATTCTAAATAATTGGTCAAATTGACGGAAAACCCGAGCTAAAAACCCATTAATGTATAACTAGTTTCCGGGTAGTCAGAAAAGGATTAGGACTCATGTGAACGGCATCCAGGTCAATGCTGACCTGGGAGTTTTTAGACTGACTCCTTGTAAACATGTTGCGTGTGACATTTCGTGTACATGTTTGTATAGTTTTACTCGATACTTAAATGGATATCCACTGAAGAAACCGTCGACTGGGATAACTAACACTTACTCACAAGTACGAACTCTTAAATTTATTCCAGCTTCGAAATCTTGGACCAAGCGAGGTTGGAGAAACAAAACTTGAAATCTACTGGCCACTTGTAGATGCCGACGGGGATTACCTACTGTATCTGGTCAGCGCCAATCTCGGCACTGGGGAGGCATGCTCGGTAGAGGGCGGTGTGAACCCTGATGGTTTGGAGGTGAGTTTCCCCTATGCCTTTGAGTTTTAGATATCAGATAACTTTGAGATACCGGTAAGTAAAGTAAAGTTGGCTAAACGTATGCCTTGTTCTCTAGGTGTAGTTCCATATCAGCTTTTTGGTTAAAAAAAAAGCCATTGACACATATACTGCCATTTCCCAGGATTCCCAGAAATGTTATTGTACCTACTACTGGCCTCGGTTATACTATGTATTTTAATGTAATCAAGTAACAACAAATAGCTGCAGCGCGTTTAACATCCTTGGGATGGTAAGTTTTGAACAAGTTGTTATATCGTGATTTTATGATTTAACTTTTATGTTTTCAGTTGCAGTCAGCTAACATAAACGGCACCAGCTCGGATTCCATTTCACGTAAGCGACGTCAGGCTGCTGATGATGAAACACCGGGAGCAGTTCCCCAAAGGAGTCAAACCGCCAAGACAATCGAATGTAATGCAAAGTCTGCACAATGTGTTGCCATCACATGCACGGTCGTAGCACCCAGTGGCGCAAGTGCAGATAAAGACAGTGCATTTGTTCGAATCAAATCTAGGATGTACGAGAAAACATTCTTCCAGGTAATAATTCAAACTCGTTTTTCAATATTGATATGAGATGATAATCCTTTTCACACCCCCAACCAAGCAAAAGAAACCAAACAAACAAATAAACAAACCTCGACACCCCAGCACCCTAAAAAAAAAAAAAAAAAACTCCGTATCCCGAGGAGCCTGACCACTCTCAAAGTGGTTTTAAACGGGATTTAAATTGGGTTTCTGCGTTAATCTGAACAATTTTGTTGATAATGTTGCCACACATTCCGGGTACTCACCAAAATTGGGTCAACCCCCTCTATGATCCGGATCTGGGTTAATTCGGAGCGTAAATGAGTGCAGACTGGGGTCCGTTACGGGAATCTGTCTTCGCGGCACTTGATTGTAAACCAGAAACCCAGTATTATAGCCAGACACACGAGCCCCAAACCCTTCAAGGTAGCAAAGCAATAAATGTATCCCCAAAAAGTCTAAGTTTGCCAAAAATGATAAGTTGGAACAGTCTATAACAAGTATAATAACAGTCTATAACAGTCTATAACAAGTGGCGGTCAGGTTGGTGTAGTGGTATCTTGCCTCGCCTTCCACCTATGGGACCCCGGTTCGAATCCCACCTGGGGCACTATGTGGATTGGGTTTTCAGTCCCTGCCTGATCGCGTGGGTTTTCCCTGGAATAATTCTCTGGGGTTTTCCTCCCACATCTAAAACTGAAACTTCCTTCATTGTCTTCTCTTCACTCTATACCATCCTGTTATTGGCGACTTGATCGCTGTTGGATTTGGTTAATAAATAAAAAAAATAAAAAATAATTGTGACGATCCCTTTAACAAGTCCCCCAAACATTTTCGGCATTGTTAACACCTGTCACGGAAATGTATAAGCCTGTATGGTGTAGCTTGACCAATGATTTAGAACAATCTTCCTCCAGTCATAGGGGAATCTGTATCTCTGTTTCGTAAAGCTCTTAAGACTCACCTCTATCCAACTGGATGGAATAGCGTCTTAACAATTTTAATTGTTATTATGTTATGTTGATAAGTAGATGATTTGTGATGTTTTTCTTCCCTGCTGAAAGCAACAGTGTTGATTATACGTGCATTCTATTGTATACAGTATAGTCAAAAGCTACAAATTCAACCTCAAAACAGATTGTGTTTGAGAAATTTGAAACCGTTAATACTTTCTTGCATCTCAACCAGAGGTTATTTTGGTAGGTGTATCAGTAGATTGCAACAGCAATAGTTCTATTTTCTTCGTGTGTTTTTTTTTTTACCTTTGTAAGCAGGCATGCTTGTATTTTTGTTCTTGCCGCCAATTCAAAATAATTGCCAATGATTCTCATTGTTGCGACAGAAACAATACAACGACGTTTTAATCACGTCGATGGCTGATGCTACCGTGGTTCAGATGCCGTACATGAAGTCACTTCTTCCCGATGAGCTACCTGTCGCTGCTTCTGAGGTAGGGCAAATAAAGCGTTATTAGGCATGATTCCACGAACGAAATTTTAACAATGAAACCTCATGGAACTATTAATTCCTAGACAGGATAGCATAACTATTTAGGGGACACTAAAAAATTAGAAATACACAGATGTGACATTTTTGAAATTAAATCTTCGCAACAACGATGTTTATGTGCATCCTGATTGCAAGACCAGTTTGGTTTGATTGTAGAACATATTTGTGAATAAGGCAGAGATGTTTGACAAGCGGTTGCCAAATAATCTTTAAAAAATGCAAAATCTGAGTTCGGCCGATTTGACCCAGCAAGTGATAATACAATCAAGCTATTTTTTTTTTTCGGGAAAGTAATAAAGATTCCATCTCCGGAAATGCACAAACAAATCCTTCAATGGCCTTATGGCAAATATAAGATATCTACTTCCTTAATAATGTTTTATTTAGGATTTTGACATCTTAAAAGTATAGAAAGAAAATCATCTTCTCAAGATATTTTTTTCGGGTTGAAAATGTAGCAAGACGACTTCCAATTTATTTAGGATATCAGCATCTAGATATTATCAATAGATAATGACTTCCTGAACTAAATACTGAAAGTCGGATGTCCTCTTCCTGAGATAATTTATCTCGAAGTGTCACTTCGGAAGACGCTATTCTACTTTCAGGATGCCATCATTCCGAAAATAATGTCTGGAAGACAAAAAAATTATTTTCGAGATATCGTAATCCAATGGTAAATTTTATTGGGAACACGACAATCGACATTCAAGCTGTTATAATTCTGAAATAAATTTTCTCAGGATGTTATCATTATATGCAACGGTGTTATCATCCTGCAATAATTATTTCAGTGTCCCAACAAGTCGGATGACACTTCCAAAGTTCCGTACTTATAAATTTAGCGTTTATTTTCTTATCATTGTTATTCGTCTCAAAGTGAAGAAATTTTAACTGAATACAACAAAACATAGAAAGGTCCAAAGAGAGTTTATACAAAGTGTCGTGGTGTCAAATGCGTGATGATCTTCTATTTCTTCAAAAGTTGCTGGTGTGGCTGGAGACTGTTCCCCATGCGGCGAATTTCGAACATTGTGTAGTATTGTCATCTGATACCGCCCTCGTTTGAATTTACTTCCTTCAGTCCATGTTTAACCGTAAGAGGTGACACCCATACCAGGACAAAATCCCCCGTCTCTTCTCTCATTGATTATACGTAATTTTCTTTATGCAGGTTTCAACTCAAATAATTGGACAGAGTAACTCAGTTACCCCCGGGCCTTCAGTAATTAGTATTCCTCTTTGGGCGTACATTGTTGCAGTGATTGGTGGTAGCGTGCTTCTAGCAATTATCTTCTTCATAATGTGGAAGGTAACAAAATAAGTTCCATAGTGGTTTTTATTTTTCTTAATACTAATTATTTTCCCGATTTTTAACCGATTAAACAAAACAACGGCTACCAAGTTGTCACGTTGGCAACTCAGTCCGAGTTTCAATTCAATTCAATATATTTATTCATCACACGAAAATACATAAACGTTGTTATCTATTGTCCAGCATCTAAACATTTACATTACAAACTTTCAAAAAAAGTCCTTCGCAATATTAAACAGTTATGTAATAAGCCTTTACAAACCTCCAGGTCAACTCCGCTCTGCTGATGCCCTACTTCTACAGATCCCATATTCACGGCAATCTTGGGGAAGTCGGTCGTTCTCAAGATCTGGCCCATCACTCTGGGACAGACTCCCTACTGAACCCAGAAAAGAAACCTCATGTGCAATATTCAAAATTCAATTAAAAGCACACCTTTTCCGTAGTTCCTATTTTATAATCAGTTTGTTGTTTTATTTCTCACTATTTTTGGCTTTTACCTCAGTCACGCCAGGAGTGTCAAGTCTGAAAGACATGGCGCGTTATAAGTGTTCATATTATTATAAACACCATGTAAAAGAGTTACAAAAACAAGATGAGCCTAAAGGCTAATATCTACCAACTTCTGAAGCCTACTGTGTCAGCACGTCCGTATGAATCTGCTTTTGTGCTTAACATACATTGAAGTTTCTTCCAGTAATTAACACTCTGGGAATTAAACAGTGATTGAACAGAAACTAATGATAAAATATAAGTCTTAACAATGTTAAAACTCTGGTCCTATCACTTTAAAAGAGTTTTAATTCTTTGTCGATTTTGCTGATATTATGACCTTAAAGGGACACACGTTGCCTTCAAATCTCATGAAATTGTACTGTTTGTAGGTGTTCCTTATCCTTATTAAGAGTTGTTCTTGCAATAAAATACATTTAATGTGTAATAATTAGTGAATGGGGATAAAAAAAAAAAAAACATTGGCCTCTGACCCCTCGACATCTTTCCCGCGAAACGTATATGTATTTCCAGCCGTAAATACCATCGTCCATGTAATGGCAAAATGCGCGATGAACAGTAGTTAGGCTGTTGCCGTAGCCAGTGGCCTGGTAAACCTATCAGATGAACACTGGGTAACATACCATTCTCTACCTCTGAAGCTAGCACAGTATAGACCTTTCTTTGCAACGTCACAGCCCGAGTTTTTGCCAACCCAGGTTGGAAAAGTATGGAAAGCCATAACTGCAAATCAAAAACAGATTGCCACAGTTTGTAGCAGTGTTACACAAATATTCAAAAATAGTGTTGAACAAATCAACCAATTTTCCAACAGGTATTTCCGTTCATGAATCTTTACAGAAAATGTTGAATTTGGTCACAACATTTTTTAACACGATTGAATGTTTTGCTAACATTCGGCCGTCCATGCCAACCGGCGCACTTTGTTTATCAACAAAAGAAAGGTCTATTGGGCCCGAAATTGCCAGCCGCGTATAGATAGTTCCCAGTAGACGCCATCTTTACGGGCAAATCGCATTTTGGCTTGCAGGCGCGTCAAGTGCTCAAATTATTAATGCAGCCGCGTCGTTCACTAACCAATCATGCAATGAGTTTTGTGAAATGTGCGCGTGCTGCACGCCGTTCTCACGCGTAACGCATGACTGTGTGTTCCAAATTGCCCGTAAAGATGGCCGATTTACGTCATATTGCAACCTATCTATTCGCGGAATAACCAGCCGCATATTCTGGAAAATAGAACACATGCAGTACAGGGAGGTGAGTATCATATGGCTCATCTGTTCACCTTCCTGTGTTGCATGTATTCTATTTTCGGAATATGTGGCTGGTTATTCCGCGAACACGCGGCGTAGCTTCAGGTAGCTCGGTTTGTATGAACGTGTATGTAACACCGTTCATATGTCAAAATGGATCGCCACAAAAAACATATTTAAGACGTGTCCAAAAAGAAGAAACCTCGTCAATCAGGGTAAGAAAACTGTCATGGGACTAACCGAGAGAAACAACCGGTGTTGTTTATACCAAATGTTTATTGTGGACAGGAGGGATGAGGACTTAGACACTGCACATCACAGCAGCACTCTGATCATCGTTTTACGACTGGAAATAAGACTAGTAGGAACACGTCGGCCATTTTATGGGAGTCAAAATCTTGACTCCCATAAATGGCGGACCGTGTTAGTTCACGAATAAAAGGAAAACCACACAGTTTTGGGGAATGTTTGTGTGGATCATTATATTCTACTTTTAAAACATCTTTCCGACCGTGTTCATTTCACATCAAACGCTTGTTATAGCCCAAAAATACTTATTCAAATTTTGGATACAAGTTGTAAATAATACAAAAAAGTCGAACGTAAGATTTTATTTCAGAGAGTCCGAGCAACCATGCGTGTCTTACAGTGCACAGCGTGGGGACTACACACGTAACACAGGGGCAGTCGTGTCTCTTGCGAGCAGAGTATCTCGGCCGTGCTATGCGCGACGTAAACCCACTAGCCAGGAGATAGCTGTACCTGGAAGCTCACGAACATGTGGGAGGGGTGGGGAGCCAGATCACCAACTACGTTGTTATTGCGGGTTTGCTAGTCGGTACACCTCGCTAATCGCATCCGTTGTTTCAAAATTGCAACTTTTCAATGTTCTGTGTACGTTCCCTGACCCGATGTGTACCGAATTTCTTGGTAATTGAATAAGATTTATGTCAATACATAGCAAAACCACTTTTATATTGACGGTACAATTAGTTTAAACAAAATTTGTGACAAACAATTCCAAAAAAAGAGCCCCCCAAAAAACAAAAAACTAAAACGGAGCCCCTGACGGGACGAAAAAGAAATTAAAAATTAAAAGGTGGACAAAAAAAAACTCAATCGAAATTTCTATTGCATTCTATTACAACAAAATCATTTCGTTTCCTCAAAATATTATTAAATTCTATGAAAATATAATTTTGTGTCACAAAATATTATTTTTCATTTTGTGAACGCAGTGTGTTTTTCTAGGTAACGAAATAGATTATTTCTAGAAAATAGGTTCTCGTTCCCTTGAACACGCTTTCTTTCCCCCGAACTACAATTAAGTTCACAAGAAATATGCTTTCGTTCCCTGAAGATACGCTTTCTTTCCCTCGAAATGAGATTTTGTACCCTAAAAAAAAAGGCTTTCGATTCCTCAAAATACGACTTTGAATTTTTTGCCCGAAATATACTTTTGATCACCCAAAATACGCTTTCGTTCTCTCGCAATGAGATGTTGTTCCCCAGATCCCTCAAGAAAGCTTTTGTTCCCTCAAGATAGCTTTCGTTCCCCTGAACTGGAGTCCAATCACACCAATTTGTTACATTCCTTTGTGAGGGGCGACTTTGAGAGGGGACGAGTTTGTATGTGAGGGGGCGACTTTGTAGTTGGTGACTTTGTAATTGGCGAGTTTGCTGGGGGGCGAGTTGACTGGTTTCCGTGTCCGTTGTTTTACACACTTTCAGATGGATAACGTGGACTGGATCCACATGCCTTGTCGTAGTAAAACACATACATAAACAGAGAACCAGTCTACTCGCAATATTGCACAACATGTATTCCGTAAATTTGACACTTGCAACGGCTGGTAAAGCGTATACGGTGACCCTTTTCTCGTTAATTACGTTATATTTTTGTAATTTTTTTTTTTTTAAACCATCTAGAAATAATTGTCTTTGATTATACATGACTAAATTACGTAAACAGGTAACCGGTGTGTCCCTTTAACCCAGATTCCGGGTCCGATGGGCCGACACATTTTTGGGTCAGTTTTGACCCGGAAACTGGTAAAACATGGAATTTTGACCCGGACTCGGCGTGATTTTGACCAAAAATTGGTCATGATGACACAGAATCCGGGTCATACTGACCCATAGATAGGTTCAGGGCCCACGTGACCTAGAGGTCAATTAAGACCCGGTGTTTTTTAGAGTGAAGGCCTGTTCAGACTAAGGAAGGGAAAATAAAGGCGATTTCCGACAATTATTGGTGATTAACAACAACGCCTGTACCGTTTTTGTTTTCACAGGTTGGATTTTTCAAGAGGAAAAAGATAGTTCCCGGTGATGCTAAGGCAGCAGCTCAAGAGAATTGGCAGAATGATGTTCTGGTCTCTGAAAAGAATTAATCGGCGTTTCCTAAACCGAGCGGAGCACACACTAGTCAGTCCTGTTTGAAGGTTTTTTATTGCGAGAGAAACTTTGAATTTGTTTTTAAATAATTGTTAAAATAATTTTTCTGGATTCTATTGTAAATGATACTCAAAATTAGCTTAGAGGGACACGCTTCCTTTGATTGGGCGCTTTGGGGGTTAACAAATCGTTTGTTATGAAATGAATATGGTTTGAAAGATGTTTTAACGGTAGACTATATTGATTCACACAACCCTCTCGACATTGTGTGGTTTTCCTTTTACTTCGTGAACTAAACATGGTCCGCTATTTTATGTATCCACAAATTTGGTTCTGCCAATTGGCTGATCGTGTTGGTTCACGAAGGACGGAAGACAACACAAATTCGAGGGATGTGTGAACCATTGTATTTTACTATTAAAACATCTTCCCATACCATAGTTTCATAACAAACACTTTTTATAGTTCAAAGCACCCAATCCGAAGGCAACGTGTCCCCTTAATGAATAAGTAGAGTTGAGCTGCCCGTACAAATCTTCCTTTAAATACTCGGTTTTTTCGTCACGTTCCAATAGACCAATCCACGCGTGTCTGTAAAAACAAATACAAACAACAAACAGACAAACAAAACAAACAGCCAAAAGCAACAAAAAAGTAAAACGTCTTTACCTGATGCATGAAAATAAGCATACTTCGCAGTTTGGGCGGTTCCCACAATGTCATGCTTGCGATAAACAACAGTGATGACGACAAACAGAAGGTGAAAGGTTTTAAGAATTCCAGCGTCGTGACCTAGAGGCAGCATGTTGATTCTAAGGTCACGGTTTTTTTTTTAAATCAATGATTTGTTTTCCTTTAAATATATAGCTAGTAAACCAAACGAATAATTTGTACGCTAAGCTTTTAAGATAGTAGGACACATCATTAATTACTATAGCCAAACTTTGTTTAAAAAAAATAAAAATAAATAAATAAAGGTGCTGTTGCCAATAAATCAACAGAAAACATGGTATTTACATTAATTAAAGTGATTAAACATAGGAATAATTTCATGTTTATTATTCGGTTTTTTTCCTTCCCGGATAGATATGGGATAACCAAATAAAATTTGAATTTTCTGTAGAGATTTTCAACACTTAAAAGATTCGAGATAAAACAAGTTATTTATTTGTTTGATTCTTGTGTTGTATCTTTTTGTATAACTAGTTTATTTATGTAACGGTTTTATTTTTATAACGTATTTTCAATTGAGTAAACAGCTAAAAGGTGAACCTTTGTAAGCAACTGTTCCTCTATTAGTAGTTTTGACAAAATAACTCCGATCGAGTTACAATATCAAATGCATTACAATATCAAATGCATTGTGAGTGTATTGTTTCAGAATATAATCATAAGGTGAAATGTAAACTATTTCATTTCACGAAGCAAATCACAGTGAAATGGGAAAGTCCGATTTCAGCCCGAATTTACAAACCACATGCATTAATTTGCAGTTGCTTTATTTACCAATACATATAGATCCTTGTCATTTGAAAATGTTTCACTTTAAGCACGTCATGGAAACTCGTCGACCTATACACCCGGAGAAAACATTTTATCATAAAATAATACATAATTTAGTTATCGTGTGGACCCCAACCTTGCCAGTTGTTGACACAACCTTTCCGTGTTTTTTGAACAAACGACCGGGATTAATTTATCTTTTGTTTTGGCATCGAAATTAAATAATATCTGGTCTACAAACGACATCGGTCCAACGTCGCGAAAGCAAATGACACGTCACGCGTGTTCCTCCCACCAATCAAATGACAATGATATAATGTTTAAGATACATTAAACAATTTTGAAGGTAGTGTCCCGCAACGTAATGCTGATTTATAAACACACTTATAGAAAGATGCAATAAAATAACAGACCTATAAACTAAACTGACATTGGAGAAAGATTGCACTAGTTTGAGAGTTGGTTACAATTATATTTTTAACATTTAAATGATGTTTTTATATATTTTTTTTCATTAGATTTTGTGTTTTTTGCCCAAAACGCTCTCTAAAATCTAATTACAAAGACAAGTGTGGCGTACATTAATCTACGTCTTTGCATAGTAATTATTATGACTCTTTCTGAAAATGAAAATACAAATAAAAACAGTGAAAATAAGCAAAACCAAGAATTATTTCGTGCGGTTCTTGCCATAAAACAGGGCTACCTCTTGGATTGAGTCAAAAATATATTACAATTGATTTATTACAATAATTTTGCCTTATTAAGAATATGAAAAGGATTTTAGAATAGTCACCCTTATCGTCATAGTCATCCAATTGTAGCCCACCCCACCAGCGGCGTAACTAAGGATAATTTTTAGGGGGCGCAAGGGGGGGGGGGGGGGGGGGGGGGGGGGGGGGGGTGGCACAATTTTTTTCTAGGGAGGCACTGCTGGCAAATCAACTATAGATTCCTTTGCACTTTTTAAAAACTAGATCTTAATCTACGCAATGGCGGGTTCCAAACAGCCCCTCAATTAAACCAAAAGGAATATTGGTCAATTTGCATAATGATGTTTCTATGCTCCTTTTCAGCGCTTCGTTTACTATTAATAATGTTTAAAACATGTTTTTGACCCATCCGCCCCCCCCCCCCCCCAATTTTGATTTTTACATATTGACAAACTATAATGTTAATATCCCCTTAACACTGAAGAACAAAGTAATGTCTCAAATAAAGCAAATATTTGAGATCAATGCTCTCACAGCTCAAGAGTTTTCGATGGCTTTTGTATGGAGGTCGAAAAGTGAACATCTCATGCTTTCAAGCTTTCTAAATTATCAAAAAAGAAACAGATTGAACGTTTTTTCTGGTGCATTTCAACTTTTCTGCTTTTCGTCGCCCTGAAAAGTAGGTTAAACATTTATCGTAGTATCCATTTTCAACTTGTTTACTTCTCAGTTTCGAGAAAAGCAGGTTTTACTACACTTATGATCGAAAAGTGGACCTTTGTTTTTTGGTTTTTCTATAGAAGCAGAAAAGCAGGTTGAACGTTGAAGATAAATTTATTTTTCTACTTTTCTACTAGCCACAAAGCAGATTGTACGTTTTGTCATAAAGGAGCACAAAAGCGGACATCTGCTTTTACTGGTTTCCAACAACCCGAAAAGCCGAAGGTACGTTCGGGACCATTTCACTTTTCTGCTTTCCTGCTTCCCGGAATGTGGACCGAATGTTTTTAACAGAGTTTTGAAAGTGGACATCTGTTTTACGCACCAACAGAAAAAATGCATTTTTACTCATTGATATTAAAGTATTAAGTTCAAATAATATATTTATTGCTAATAATAGGGAGTAGATTTAACTGCTATGTAATTTACTTATTATCAGTTAAATCCACTCCCTATAAGCAATAAATATTTTGTTTGAACTTAATACTTTAATATCAAAGAGTTTATATTCCCAAATACAATACCCGAATAAAAAACGACTGAGGAGTAAATTTAACTGCTAATAAGTAATGCATTGTTTATGTTTGTGCGTAAAACAGATGTCCACTTCCAAACCTCTGTTAAAAAAACATTCAATCCACTGTCCAGGAAGCAGGAAAGCAGAAAAGTGAAATGGTATAAACTTAACATTTTATATTCTAGTAATTATTATAGTCTCAAAGGTTCAGATTTCAAATGGGGGGAGGCACCCGGGGGGCACTGACATCAACTGGGGGACACGTGCCCCCCCCCCCCCCCCCCTATAGTAACGCCACTGCACCCCACCCTCAAAACGGCAAATTTATATGGAGATCTCGTCTGGTAGCGCCCTCCTTGGAACCCTTTTTAGCCCATCACCATGTACGGCGGACACACAAACACACAGGGCACTCTTATAAAACATTTCACTACAATTCGCCATTGAGAACAAAAACTCATGCCACACCGGATCCTCCCACCATAATAGCTGCGTGGTTCCGGGAATTCTCAGCTTGATGCATTTTAGTCAATTCTTCTTAGTATTCAACTCCAAAAGGCGATGCCCAACTCACACAACCACTACGCCCAACTCACAACCTCAACACTCAACGACGTCCAATTCACAGCCACAACACCCAGTTTACAACAACGCACAACTCGCAACGACACCGCCGTCCAACTCACCGCGATGATTCTCAACTCAAAACCCCGACACCCAATAGAACTTCATCAACGCCAAATCTGAATCACTTCACCAATTTCAATGCTTTATAAACAACACTTAACCCACAACTATGACGGACCAACTCACAAACCCGACGGATCGGAGCAAACCACAACCACAACGGAGGCTGTCTTTTATGGGTTCAGTAGCACTTCTCGTCTGAAAAATGTTGCTTTCAAATTGTTTAAACGAATTAAATGTGGTCATGGAACATTTGGCTGCTCTTTGAACGTGGTCATTCTTGCTTGTGGTGTGTGTGTGTGTGTGTGTGAGTAGGTAACCACATTTAAACTATCTATGGGGACCAGACTGATTTACATAACGCGCTGAGCATAGTATAGACCTTTCTTTTGCAACGTCACAGCCCGAGTTTTTGCCAACCCTGGTTGAAAAACTATGGAAAGCCATAACTGCAAATCAAAAACAGATTGCCACATCACAGTTTGTAGCAGTGTTACACAAAATATTCAAAAATAGTGTTGAATTTGTTGGAAACAAATCAACCAATCATGGAAGGTATTTCCGTTCAGGAATCTTTACAGAAAATGTTGAATTTGGTCACAACATTTTTTAACACGATTGAATGTTTTGCCAACATTCGGCCGTCCATGCCAACCGGCGCACTTTGTTTATCAACAAAAGAAAGGTATATATCTTTGCGCAGACGGGCGTGAGATGCGCACAGCATTACACGTATTTCACAAAACCTTGATTGCGCTCGGTGCGCTGACTAAATCAGTCTGGTCCCCATTAAATATCAGCAGTTGATCGTCTAACTGTTGTGGATTGTTGAGGGAACCTGACAATGGTTTTCCCGCAAGTTAATAAGTGGGAGAAAAATCACACTCGCGACTCGAAAAGCAAACAATTTTCCCAAAAGATCTGTGATGTTTTTAAAAAAACAATTCAGCATTAGGGCCTTCTACAATTAGTACAGTAGCATTCGATCGGTACGTTTCATAACCTGGATTAAAAATTAAATCGGCCACAGAAAAAAGGATGCACTGGGCCAAGGATACGAAGTAGATTATCCCTATTCATGGGGCTATGTCTTCACTAGTTTCCGAAGTTCGTATTGTAAAAGTCACATTGTATTTAGCGCGCGCGAGTGCTGACTTTCCATCCAGAAACTTCTTTGCACAATGTACACACACACATGTGGCATGCATGGTCGACTCACGATGTGGGTGAATGATCTTCACGCCCCCGGATCCCCGCGCCTGTGTGCATGTTCAGTGTGTGAGAAAAACACACTTTCCACACAGTACACAAGATTCACGTGAGACAATGTCTGTCAGTGAAATAATAGTGGTCCACAAATGAAACAAAGTGTACGAGGTACGGATTTTTAGTAGCTTTTTTGAAATAAAATACTAGGTAGGGCCTTAGTCATTAATTTTGTCTCTCTCTCACTTTTCTCCTTGATGGTGTCTTTTTTTTTTTTTTTTTTTCAAGCAAAAGGGGGGGGCGTGCGCCCCCACGCCCCCCCTGTATCCGCCGCTGAACGTGTATTTATTACCATCCTAGACATATGTTTGCTTAATGCTAATGTCGTATACAACAGCATCCATACAAACAAGAGCTTGTCTACTTTGGATTTTCGGGTCAAGGTGATAGAGGCACTTATTTCAAGCTTCGAGAACAACCCAGTTGACCATGCCCGTCAAGTGTCAAGTGCTTCAAACGCCCTTTCAACTCAGCACTTTCCGGGTCCGAATGTTGGCGGGAAAAAACGTGACTGTGTTGTATGCAGTTCCACCTCTAATCGGAAACAAACTCGCATGATTTGTAAGCAGTGTATCAAGCCAATGTGTGTTATACCATGCTTTGAGAAATACCACACCAAGCGATAAATTAGGACAACAATTAAACTATAAAGTTAATTATGTAAAAAATGTGTAAAGCTGTTATACCATTTTTGGAGAATTTCTACACCAAGCGAATAATTTTCAATACTTTCTGAAAACTCCTCCCCCCCCCCCCCCCCCCCGCTACAATGTTGAATCCCACAATCGCATGCCTGCCAACAATCGACATTGAGGCCGGGGGGGGGGGGGGAATGGTACTTAGAAAATAAAAGTAAAAAGTATAGCACTTTGGCAAAATTAAATGTTAGTTCCTTCTTTACATATTGGTTCATGATAGGTGTAAATTTGATTTGAGGAGTAATTTTTGTCCAGTTCATATTGTGCGTAATCAAAACTCTCTTGTTTTTATTGAATGTGCAATCCTATGAGCGGGTTTGGGGGGGGGGGGGTGCTTCAAAAGGAATGTATTAAAACATTATGTTTATTTTAGGTTTCAGAAACAAATTTTAAAATAATCAAAATGGCCGACTTAAGCTACTGTACCACATTGTTTGTATTTGGTCTCATTGGGTTCCTGCATCCTCAAAA
The DNA here is from genome assembly GCA_037783415.1 of Leptasterias polaris. NCBI lineage: Eukaryota > Metazoa > Echinodermata > Asteroidea > Forcipulatida > Asteriidae > Leptasterias > Leptasterias polaris. Next base: position 616,302 of record JAZGTN010000188.1, read on the forward strand.
CCTGGCAATATTTTATGTAACGGGCCAAAACCAAATTGATTGGCGGCCATTTTTATTATTAAAATGGCCGCCTTAACCTACTGATCCAATAATTTAATTATGTGTCTTGTTGGCTTCCTGGATCCTTAATACATTCCAGTTTCCAACATTGAGGCGGGGGGGGGGGGGGAGAGGATGATACTTAGAAAATAAAAGTATAGCACTTTGGAAATATTTTATGTTAGTTCCTTCTTTACATATTGGTTCATGATAGGTACAAAATTAATTTGAGGAGTTATTTTGTTCGAGTAACGTTCATATTGTGCTTAATCAAACTTCTATTGTTTATTTTTAACGTATAATACCGGTGAATCCTATGAGCGCTAATCCTAGTTTCCTACATTGAGGCGGGGGGGGGGGGGTGGGTAGGATGATTGTTTGAAAGTACAAGTATAGCACTTTGGCTATATATAATGTTATTTTATGTCAGTTCCTTCTTTGTCATTAAAAAAATTAATAGTTTTGATTTTAGCAGTAATTTATTTCTAGGTCATATTGTGCGTAATCCAAACTCTCTTGTTTATATTTAATGTCCTATCCTAGGAGCGGGTTGGGGGGGGGGGTGCTTCCCCAAAAAATTATTCAAACCTTTTTTTGTTGTTGAGGATAAATAATTTGGCAAAAAACAAAATGGCCGCCTTAACCAATTTATATTATCAACTATTTCATCCTGAAAACGTGGGTATAGTCACCAACCCCCAGTATCTGAGGCTCAACCAATTTTTATGTTTTTTGGGGCGGGTTTGGGGTGGGGGAGGATGCTGTTTCTAAAGTAATTTCTTAAAACCTTATGTTTATTTAACTTTTCCAAAATAATTCTCATGCAGATTGGTATGAACAGGTACTTGACAAATGTTTATCTTTCACATTTAAACTACTAAATTGTGTATTTAGTGGTCATAATACCATACCTCAAATATATTTTAAAGGCAATGATTTAGTCCAAGGCAATATGCCAAAGGCAACAGTAATTTAATTGCTGGCTTGTACAAGTTGCATTATGTTACTAGGACCTAGGCTAACCCCAATCTGCCTTGTGAGGGCGCTGTAACCTAAAACTTTCCTAAATAGTGTTGGTCACCAGGTAGCCATGTCAAGGAAATTTATCTGGTCACCATTGCATTAGTAGCAAGTGTTGGTACTGAAAGGGTTATATGTGTTAAGTAAAAAAATACTTAACATAAAGTAAAAGTTAATGAAAAATTAAAACAAAATGTTTGTGTAAATATATAACTACTCAAATTGTGAGTAAAACTAATAGTTTACATAACTTAGTAATTAGTTATTAACTCATAGCAACTTTAAACACATATTATGTAAATTTTACTGAACTGCTTGTAAAAGTTTACATGGTTTAGTAAACGACGATGTTTTACTCAAGTATTGTGCAAAATACGCAGCGTGCTGTCTGCTGGGATGGGGTCGCGCTCTGAGCACACAGTACCACAGTGTACCACACACACAACGAAATGGATCTAAGGAATGCAAAACTTCGTGAGTGGAACTTCTTTCATCTAATTGAGACGTTTGAAGGTAAGTATTATAAAAGATTGTTGTATTGATGTTATTATCTGTAGTGATAGACTATACACGACTCGTTAGCAGCATGTAAGGGACAGTTGAACGTCATGTTTTGACTGACAAAACTTTTGAACAGTGACTTAAATATCGCAAACACGTACGTAGGTTTTCAATGGTCTCCGTATTGTGCACACAAAACACGTACAGCAGGCATCGTTAATGGAGACCATTGTACCGGTATACATGTGCACTGTATTAAACCACCACCACTGCATGCACCTACAGTCTAATTTAATACAGCCACAACTGTTTACTATTATGTACTTGTGTACGTTGCTTTTGTTTTTATGACCATGTTGCTCTGTTTGCGCCATGAGCGTTTTTTGCGGATTTGTGCGCGTTATAAATGTTCTATATTATTATTATTATTATTCCAAGTTATACCAAGTTTTCTTGCACCTTTCGTACTAAATGATGCAATTTGTGTATTGGTCCAGTTGCAATTAAAACACAAGTGTTTCATTCTCCTGAAGATTTAAACGTTAAGGATACTAGTTCATTGATATTGCACCAATTTTCAACCTAGGCTTCTCACAGGCGCATGAAAACATGCAATAGTTATTGAAAGTTACTGATCTACTTAGTAATTATTGGTCCATTTTATTTAATCTTAAAAAATGACAACAGAGAGCTTTGAAGACAAGAAGACAAAGATTTATTATCAAATTTCAAATACAGTTCAATTGAGTTCAGAGTGTTATCTGTTTCAGATTACCATGAAAGATTGCCTTTGTTGTTGAAAACAATCATAATTATTATGTTGTTATTAATTGTTAATAATTGTGTGTGATTAGTTTCATCAATTGTAAAGGGTTTTTCTTATTTTGTTTTTAACTTAGAGCAAAGACAGAATTGTGCCATCTACACCCTACCGACTCTATTCACTGGACGGAGGAAATTTAAAGGAGGGAGGGTATCATACTCTGAGGCAGCAGCAGCATTTGTGGACTTTCATTGTGTAAGTTTTACAGCACAGTTCGTTTGAAGAGCTCACTGACTCAATCAACTGATTTTCATATAATTTGTTGGTATACATCACTCCAAATTCAACTGATTAACAATCATTAGATTGAGTCAGTAAGCTGTTCAACATCTGCATTATTAAATGCTAACTTTAACCTCTCATTTTGTTCAGAAGTACAATCAAATAACTTTTCAACATTTTGTCTTTACAAGATAATGGTAAATAATACACTTGACTTAAAATGCAAATTCTGGGAGAGGGGAAAAGCATCGCACAAACACATCCTCCCCTCAAACAAAACCAAAAAGGGTTTAAGAAAGCAGGCAACAAATAACTAAACATATTCTGATTTGGCTATGAATTATTGTTTATTTTAACCTTTTTACAGAAATTATTCAAGAAATCTCAACCCCCCCCCAAAAAAAAAATCATATCGAGACAAATCAAAGTTTTCAGGTACTATTATCATGTAGGATTGCATATAATATATGCAATATTATAGCACCAAAATGATCTCTCCTCCTGGGGTCCTATCACCTTATTCCAGAACTGCAAGTCTCCATCCTTGAACTTTTTGTAAATTTTTTTTTAGGCCCCTATGTATTTGTTTATTTATTGTATTTTATTTCAATTTGTATTTGTACTTTTTTTCATTTCTTTGCATGTATATGTACATCATGTACAAATTGTATTACACATGTACATTGCAGTACTTGTACATTGTCTCTATTGATCTCAAAGTGTTGTAATATGATAATTAAACCACTATTGATAAAAAATAATGATTTAATCTGACATTGTGTGTACCCCATCCTTAAGACACAATCAGATTAAATCATTATTTTATAGCAAAATTGGTTTTAATTGTCATAGTACAACACTTTAAGTTCATTAGAGACAATTATCAACTTTTGTCCCTTCAACCACAAGCTAAACAACAAGTCAGCAAACCAATATACGCTCGTCTCAAATCCCTTGATCTCCTTCGAAGTAGACGAGGACGTAAAGGAGGTCGACGTATCAACAGACAGATTTCAGTAATCTGCCACAGAGATAATCGTCTGAATGTACACAGAAAACGACATAATGCTGTTATTCATTCAAGAACATTGGTCGCCATTCCTCCCTCTTCGGAAGAAACGGTCCCTGCTAGTTCCGCCACAAAAAGCAGTGTTAATCACCTTCCCATTGTCTTCATGACAAATGCTCAGTCGCTTGTGAACAAGATCGACGAGATACAAGTTATTTTTGAACAACACAACATCGATATAGGAATAATAACTGAATCCTGGTTTACTCCTGACACTCCAGATCATCTAGTCAATATTCCACACTACAATATGTTCTCCAAATGTCGTGATAACCAACGTGGCGGCGGAGTTGCCATTTATACTCGTGAACAGATCCCGGCCAGTAAACTTGTCATTGCTGTTCCAGAACAATTAGAGTGCATATGGGTAAAAGTAAGACCAACCCGACTGCCTCGTGGGATTTCATCTATTGTAATATGTGCTGTTTACATCACCACAAACTCCCCTTATAAAGAACTTTTGGAAAGACATGTTTTACAGAACATTGACAGTTTACGGATTAATTCTCCGGATGTAGGAATTGTTATTTTAGGCGATTTCAATCGCATGAATATTAATTCTCTTACCAGAGGAAACGACATTGTTCAAATTATAGATTTTCATACTCGTAAGGATGCTACCTTAGACTTAATATTAACCAACTGTAAACTGAATACTTTGTACAACAAGCCTCAAGGCCTTGCTCCTATTGGCAGTAGTGATCATGTCTGTGATATGGAAGCCTAAACAGCATAAAAAGCTTAAGAACACCCTGGTGGTTAAGGAATTTCGTTCGATGCATAATTCCAACATTCGTTCTTTTGGATCTTGGATGCAAAATCAAGATTGGAATTCTATTCTTTCATGTAATGAGGTTCAAGAGAAAGCTGACGCTTTTTATTCACTTCTTGACTTTGGCCTGAATTCATTTTGCCGAGTTAAAAAAATTACGGCACATTGTAGAGATAAACCATGGCTCACATCCTACATTAAACAATTAATCTCGGACCGGCAAATAGCATTTGCTAATAATGATCCACAGTGGCATACGATCCGTAACCTAGTTAAAAGGGAAATTGCAAAGGGTAAACTATCCTATTATGCTAACAGAGTTAGAAATTTACAACAAACTGACCCCCACAGGTGGCATCAACAAATAAAAACTATGACTAATATTAAACGTTCTTCTCATCTCTGCTTAGACATTCCAGGTATTGAGGACAACGATTATAAAAGTAAGGCTGAAGTGATTTTGCGATCAGCTGCTAAATTACTCTTGGTTGTGCCTAAATCATCTAGGTCCTGGGGCGACAGAGCTTTCTCTGTCGCAGCTCCCCGGTTATGGAACGCAATTCCCTACAATATTCGTACTTCTCCATCACTTGAGACATTCAAAAACAGGTTAAAAACACATCTCATGCAAAGCACTTATGGTCGGGATCATATGTAAATGCTTATTTCAGTTTTTCCATTTGTAAATCATGATTGCATCCTGTTACTATTATGTACTTGTGTACGTTGCTTTTGTTTTTATGACCATGTTGCTCTGTTTGCGCCATGAGCGTTTTTTGCGGATTTGTGCGCGTTATAAATGTTCTATATTATTATTATTATTATTATTATTAACGGCAGGTTTGTCAGGGTGTCTGAGGGTCTTAATCCCCTGGATACCACAAATCTTCCTGCATACCTGCCCTCCATTAGTACAGTTCCTCATTTATACCCATGGAATGTTTATGCAGAACTTAAGAAGCTGAAATCTAGTAAATCATGTGGTCCTGATGAATTTCCTCCAAAACTTGCAAAGGAATTTGCTTATGAATTAAGCATTCCTCTCACAGATATTTTAAATTGTTCTTTTTCTAAAGGCATTGTTCCACTTCAATGGAAACGAGCCATAGTTGTTCCGATTCCCAAGCAATATCCTCCAAGTATTGACAAGTTGAGACCCATTTCGCTGACTTCCGTTTTTGCCAAAATTGCCGAGGGATTTGTTTCTGAGTGGGTTTTGTATGATACTCGGGACAAAATTGATAGTCGTCAATTCGGTAACGTCAAGGGTGTCTCAACAAGTCACTACTTGGTGGATTTGGTTCATTTTCTTTATCAAGGGGCTGAAAATATACACAATGTAGGGACGGTGGTGCTTACGGATTTCTCCAAGGCCTTTGATCTTGTCGACCATAATCTGCTCATTAACAAGTTCATTGATCTTGGTGTCCGAGGCTCCATTGTTTCATGGATTGGAGATTTCCTTAACAATAGAACTCAGTGTGTTCGATTTAACAATGTCAAATCTGATTATCAGTTGCTTAATGGAGGAATTGCACAAGGAACCAAATTAGGACCAATTGGATTTCAAATTTTCATAAATGATGCAGTCCAAGATGTTGATTCTAAATGTCTGAAATATGTTGATGACCTTACTTTGGTAGAAAATAGATCTATTTCTAGAAACAGTTCCCTCCAGGATGACTTGAATAAGTTAGTTGAATGGTCTGACAAAAACCAGGTCAGGTTAAATCCTTCTAAGTGTCAAGCCCTTCAAGTGTGTTTTAAGAAAAACCCTCCTGATGGTATAAATTTAACCATTAACGATGCCGTTTTGAAATTTGTCAACGAGGCCAAGGTCCTTGGAATTTGGCTACAAAATGATCTTAAATGGAATGCGCAAATCAATCATATTTTGAAAAAGGCTAACATGAAATTGTTTATGCTAAGGACTCTTAAACGGTTTGGTTTTTCAATGAAAGAACTCTGCATTGTCTATTGTGGTTATGTTAGACCAATTCTAGAGTATGCAGATGTAGTGTGGCAGCCTGGTATTACCACTAAGCAATCTAATGACTTGGAACAGATTCAAAAAAGGGTATGTAGAATGATTTTGGGCCGGCAATATATTTCTTATAATGATGCTCTTGTTACTTGCGGACTTGACTCCCTGGCTGGGAGGAGGAGAAATCATTGTGAACATTTTGCCAACAGTCTTGTTAATAACTCCCGTTTAAAATCTCTTCTCCCCCCGACCAGAGAGAGTGTCCATGTTTAGGAATACCCGCAATTCCAAACAATATTCCACTCTTCCAATGAGAACCACCCGTTTCCAAAACAGTCCGGTCCCTTATTTTATTAATATTTTAAATAAATAATTGTTGTTTTAGTTGATGTTTTGATATTTTTGTTAAATTTTAAATATCATTCTCTGTACAGTCACATGCAATTTGGCCACTGGGCCACGATTTGTGGTTTTAATAAAATAAAATATAAAAATATATATATAATATACATGTATAATACAATTTGTACTACACCCCCATTGGTCGATTTGACACGGAATGACCCATGAAATTTAACCTATTGTTTTTAATATTATTCCCATTTATGCAGGAACTACAACAGGTTTGGACCAGTATTTGAAAGACATAGTCAACAGAGACACCAGATCGCAACCATAATATGCTGATACTAGGTGGGAAAGCACTGGCTCCACAGCAAGTGTTCGTAATTTTAAAGAAGTTAAAGAAGTTAAAGAAGTTATTGCACAAAATGTTTGCAAATAAATGTCAAAATCATAAGAGATGTGATAGTTTTGATTTATGGAACAACCTTACAGTTTAATGAGGAACTCCAAGGTCAAATTCAAATTTGTATTCAGTACCCTTCCAGTTTTGTCAAATTTGTCAAAATCCAAAACATACAATGACAACATTCTGGTATAAATGAGTCTGTACATTTTTGTATTGGGAATTGTTGATATTCCTGACTTTTTCAGAGCGAAATTTGAAACATTGCGTCATTTGATTTCAACAGCAAATGGGTCCGTACATTCTCAAGGAATTTGTTCGTCAGTCAAGTTGTCAAATTCAACGCCGTTTTGATTGCTTAGCGACAATTAGGATGAACCAACAATTCCCCATACAAATTGTACAAACCCAAAATTGAATTTGACCTTGGAGTTCTTCTTTAAGCTGTGTTAGCCTGGAAGTATTTATTCTGACCTTGCCAATTAGAGTATTTTTGTCGCTATAATAAATTCACTGAAATTGTTGATTGATTATGAGACTCTGAATAAATGACAACACTACTACTTCGTAGAAAAATTAATGTCCCACTGCACCCTTAAAGTTTCATTCGCAAGGGCTCATTGCTTTATACATGCGGTATTTAAATGGTTCAGATTTAATCAAAGGTTTATGTTGACTTTAGCCAAGAAACATTAGACTTTGCCAAGGGTTTAACAAAAACATTAAAATTCTCTGACACACTACTGTTTGATCATTACACAATATTGTAGAGAAACATTTTACAAGTTTCTTAAAGGTATTATACAGGATTGGTAGAGCTGACAAAATAGTCACAGACAGTGTTCATGTTTTGTGTGATCAACAATATGCATGAACAAACAAACCAGTGAAAGTTTGAGCTCAATTGGTCATCGAGGTCACGAGAAAATAGTGAAAAGAGACCTTATGTGTTTTCTGTTTTTCAAACATCCAGTTTATTATCACGCGTGATAAAAACTATTGTTTTACTCATTTCTCAGAAACGATAGCATTTTAGGCAGAAATATTTCAAGGAACCCTTTCTACCATTACTTACTTTAAATCATGTAAGTTATGTGTGAATCTGTGAACATTTGTGTTTTTCGATCTTACCATGCAATAGTGTACAGGGCCTTTAAGTTGCAAGGAAGGTTCTAAGCAATGTTACTATGTGGTTAAATGGCCAACGAAATGCAACACAGGGGATGCCCCCATTTTATTGTTGTGTCTTATTTGTTTAATAACTTGTTTCGAGTTGCAGCATTATTTATATTCACTTGAAAGCCTGGTTCATACTTTTCGAGAAACCGAATGCGAAGCGAATTATATGAAATTTCCAGATTGAACAAGACTGCAAAATTCTGTATCCAGATGTTGAGGAAAAATTATACTGAGAAGGGGTTTCAGACTTGTCGGAAAAACAGCTGAACTACATAACCAAGGTAGTTCCTACTTGAAGCGAATTATATGTGCTGTAAAACATACAGAACGCCCCAATTTGCACATGTGACCCAAGTATGAACCAGGCTTTTGATGTTATGTTTTGGATTGTTAATGTTATTACCATTGTTAAATTTTTAATAACAAGTTTTTATCTTGAAATTCATGTTGTAGTCGATGTGTCCATTTATTACAGCCCCAAATACCATTACATAACACTTTGCTAGTTTTCAACCCAAGCATTGTGTATATTAGGCCTATTACCAGTTTTAAAGGTACACAGTTTACATTGTAAATCGGTATAGTCTTTACTTCAAAATTCAGTAGTTATTTTACATGAGGGGGTTTACACAGCAATTCAGTAAAAAAAACTACCCAATATTTATGTAAAGATTTACATAACTATTTACATTGTAAAGCGGTAAAATCTTTACTTCAAAATTAAGTAATATTTTACATGAGGGGGTTTACCCAACAATTCAGTAAATACAACTACCCAATATTTATGTAAAGTTTTACACAACTATTAAGCAAGATTTTACCCAACGCCTGTTGGGTAAAGTTTTACAATAGTTATGGTGTTCGCCCACTACATCTAAAACGAGGTAATACTTTACACAAGTTGTGTAATCTTTTCTCTGTGTGTAAAAACCACGATCACAGACTTGGAACCAAGTCTATCGTTTGAGAAAACCGGCTACATTTTGTTTTTACCTGCTACTTCAAAATCTGTGGACAACCCTGGTTGTGTGCATTGTATGCTGTTGAATACACATTGGTGTAGAACGGCTGAGGTACAATTCAGTTGCGACAACTGTGCGGGCTGCCCGGAGGTTCATTAGAGTAGCGCTGATGAGTTCCTAAGAGAGGGTTATGGTTAAACTTGCATGTGAAGTTTATAATATTGTGCAGCAACTGCCATCAGTCATTGGTCGGTTGTGATGGTTATTACCATAATTATAGTGTGAGGTATACGTTTGTTTGGCAATGGCAAGGCTGGTTGTTCTATAGCGCTGGGCCGACTGAGGTTGTTCTGGGTTTTATGCTGCTTACTATATCCCTTTCAGTACCGCCGTGCCATAGCGGCTCAAAACAACATCCCACTTGGTGACCAATGAGTCCGTATGGCACGTAATTATTTGCATTCTTGGTGACCAATGAGCCTCTCTGGCACATCGACAAAAAGTAAGTTATCAAAATGTTAATAGCCCCCTCAATCGCCTGCGTCGATCCCCCGGCAACAAGCTGGCCGCGTGTGCCCTGAAGCGTCGCAAGTTTTAAAATTTAAGCGGGATCGTTAAGCGTCCCCCCACGCATTCTTGAGTAAAATATCATTCTGACAACATGGCCGATGAAAATGATAAAATTTTGGAAGAACTTTTCGCAGACAGTGGTTCAGAAATGTCGTCTGACGAGGATTCGCCACTTTATGACTCGGAGACGTCAGAAGACAGTGAGGATACAGAGCCGAGGGCCTCGACATCAACAGCAACATTAACCTGTTCTAAGAAGGGTAAGAAGACCAAAAAGAAGCCGAATTTCAGGTGTGGATGGCGTGAAGCCAACTGTTACACACGGCGACCGCCTGTTAAATTTACAGCAAACACCGGGGCTACAGAAGACTTCAGTTCGTTCTCCCCCATACAAATCTTCAAACTGTACTTTTGTGAAGCAGTGTGGCAGATGATGGTACTAGAGACTAACCGTTATGCTGAACAAATATTGGGAGCGGGGGCAGAAAAAAAGTGTGCATGGAGACCAACTGATGTACCTGAAATGATGGCATTCGTGGCCCTACTTCTTTGCATGGGAATCAACAAAAGGCCTCGTTACTCCATGCATTGGTCCAGGTCTGAAATTCTACGAAGTCCCCTGTACTCAGCAACCATGGCTCGTAACCGATTTACTGCAATCCTAAGATTTTTTCACCTCGCCAATAACAGAGATGTCGAGGGCGACTCTCCCCGTGACAAACTTGCTAAATTACGGCCACTGTTAAACATTGTACTACCATCATTCCTCCGGGTGTACCAGCCGGGACGAAGCCTTTCACCGGACGAGACGATGGTCAAATTCAAAGGACGACTGAGCTTCAAGCAGTACATGCCAAGAAAAGCCGCAAAATGGGGATTGAAATCTTTCTCATTGAACGAATCCGACACAGGGTACACATGTGCCTGGGAGTTGTTCACAGGATCGCAGCCCAGGTCCCCACAAGGACAGTCCTCTGTAAGTGATCCTGAGACAAACCATCCATCCGAAATAGGGGCACCAGGCAACATAGTATTGAACCTTTTGCAGGGACTCGAAAATAAAGGACATTGCATCTACATGGACAATTGGTTTAGTAGCCCGGCTCTGTTCTCCAAGTTGTCTGAGCTAGGATTCGGAGCTTGTGGAACTGTGCGCTATACCACCCTAGGGATACCCGACGTAGCAAACTCCAAGAAATTTCCTATGAAAAGCGGTGCAGATCCAAAATTTTATCAGAAAGCAGGCCAACTATGCGTTATGTGGCAGGACACAAAACGTGTCACTCTCCTCTCAAACTATGGCGATTGCAGTGTCACTAGTAAAAAGATTCGGAGCCGGAACTCTTCAACAGGATTTCGTCATATCAAAAAACCGTGCATAGTCGAGGATTACAATAAATACATGGGGGGCACGGATCTGGCAGGACAATTATGCACGTACTATACTCATACCCACAAAACATTCAAATGGTGGAAACGTTTATTTATTACAATCCTAGACATATGTTTGCTTAATGCTAATGTCGTATACAACAGCATCCATACAAACAAGAGCTTGTCTACTTTGGATTTTCGGGTCAAGGTGATAGAGGCACTTATTTCAAGCTTCGAGAACAACCCAGTTGACCATGCCCGTCAAGTGTCAAGTGCTTCAAACGCCCTTTCAACTCAGCACTTTCCGGGTCCGAATGTTGGCGGGAAGAAACGTGACTGTGTTGTATGCAGTTCCACCTCTAATCGGAAACAAACTCGCATGATTTGTAAGCAGTGTATCAAGCCAATGTGTGTTATACCATGCTTTGAGAAATACCACACCAAGCGATAAATTAAGTCAACAATTAAACTATTAAGTTAATTATGAAAAAAATGTGTAAAGCTGTTATACCATTATTGGAGAATTTCTACACCATGCGAATAATTTTCAATACTTTCTGAAAACTACTCCCCCCTCCCCCCCCCCCCCCCCCCCCCCCCCCCCCCCGCTACAATGTTGAATCCCACAATCGCATGCCTGCCAACAATCAACATTGAGGCGGGGGGGGGGGATGGTACTTAGAAAAAACAAGTATAGCACTTTGGCAAAATTTAATGTTAGTTCCTTCTTTACATATTGTTTCATGATAGGTGTAAATTAGATTTGAGGAGTACTTTTTGTCCAGTTCCTATTGTGCGTAATCAAAACTCTCATATTTTTATTGAATGTGCAATCCTATGAGCGGGTTTGGGGGTGCTTCAAAAGGAATTTATTAAAACATTATGTTTATTTAATGTTTCAGAAACAAATTTTACAATAATCAAAATGGCCGACTTAAGCAACTGTACCACATTGTTTGTATTTGGTCTCATTGGGTTCCTGCATCCTGAAAACCTGGCAATATTTTATGTTACGGGCCAAAACCAAATTGTTTGGCGGCCATTTTTATTAATAAAATGGCCGCCTTAACCGACTGATGCAATAATTGTATTATGTTTCTTGTTGGGTTCCTGGATCCTTAATACATTCCAGTTTCCAACATTGAGGCGGGGGGGGGGGGGAGGGTGGTACTTAGAAAATACAAGTATAGCACTTTGGAAATATTTTATGTTAGTTCCTTCTTTACATATTGGTTAATGCTAGGTAAAACATTAATTGTAGGAGTAATTTTGTTCGAGTAACGTTCATATTGTGCTTAATCAAACTTCTCTTGTTTATTTTTAATGTATAATATTAATACCGGTGAATCCTATGAGCGCTAATCCAAGTTTCCTACATTGAGGCGGGTGGGGGGGGGGGGGGGGGGGGGGGGATGGGTAGGATGATTGTTTTAAAGTACAAGTATAGCACTTTGGCTATAATTATGTTATTTAATGCGAGTTCCTTCTTTGTCATTAAATGTGGTCACAAAAATGTTGTTGGATTAAAACCTTCTGTTTATTTTTGGTTTCATAAACCAATGTTATAATAATCAAAATGGCCGCCTTTTAAAAGTGACTGAACCACCATGGCAATTATAATTTTTTTATGTGAGGCTCATAGACGGAGATACGGGCCAAAACCAACTTGATTGGCGGACATTTAGAAATGGGCAATATTTAATGTTATTTTATGTCAGTTCCTTCTTTGTCATTAAATGTAGACAACAATAATACTTTTGATTTTACCAGTCATTTATTTCTAAGTCATATTGTGCGTAATCCAAACTCTCTTGTTTATATTTAATGTCCTATCCTAGAAGCTTGTTGGGGGGGGGGGGTGCTTTATAAAAAATTTCTTAAAACCTTTTGTTTTTTGGAGGATTCATAATTTGCCAACAATCTAAATGGCCGCCTTAACCAATTGATCAACTATTTCATCCTGAAAACATGGGTATAGTCACCAAATCCCAGTATCTGTGAGGCTCAACCAATTTTTATTTTATTTTTGGCGGGTTTGGGGGGGGGGGGGGGGGAGGATGCTGTTTCAAAAGTAATTTCTTAAAACCTTATGTTTATTTAACGTTTCAAAAATATGTCTCATGCAGATTGGTATGAACAGCTACTTGACAAATGTTTAGCTTTAACATTTAAACTACTAAATTGTGTATTTAGTGCTCATAATACCATACCTCAAATATATGTTAAAGGCAATGCTTTAGTCCAAGGCAATATGCCAAAGGAAACAGTAATTGTTTTGCTTGCTTGTACAACTTGCATTATGTTACTAGGACTAGTAGGCTAACCCCAATCTGCCTTGTGAGGGCGCTGTAACCTAAAACTGTCCTAAATAGTGGTGGTCACCAGGTAGCCATGTCAAGGAAATTTCTCTGGTCACCATTGCATAAGTAGCCAATATGTGTTGGTACTGAAAGGGTTATACTTGTTTGTAGTTAAAGAGACAGGTGAGGTTTATTACCTTTACTGGTTTTGTAATTACTATTATTGTTAAGTGATTCATTGAACGTTTATGAAAAATAAACCATTGTTACTGTTATTGGAGACTTGGTATCCTTGTTAGGTTTATTGAGGTTTCCGGTGATTGCTCTGATTTTATATGAATATCATCCCCAATCGGTGGTATACTTCCACCAACTGCCCCATAGGCGTAGCCGCTGTTCATTATCGTCCCCCCTTTTGTTTGGATAGCCGCTCACCCTTGCGTAAGGTTAATCAATATTATTGGGGTTGGATAAACATATTGGGTCTGTGTCTGGTCTTCATCGACCTTGTCGCTGACTCGAGGGTGTCCCGCCACAATACTCTGTTTAACTTTGTAAGACTATAGCGGTGTGCCGTGAAAAGCGTCGGTATCCCACTAAAGCTGTTAACAAGCTGAACCTATAAAGTTTGCTGCCTTTTCTCAGAGAATATGTACATTTTTTCTTGCAGCCATTTTTGGAATTTATTTAAACGCTCTTATCGGTAGCCGTTTGGTTCTTATTCTGAGCGGTTTAATGGCAGCTTGTGGTCTCATGATGGCATCGGTATCCAAAACTCTATTACAGTTCGGTCTTTCACTTACACTAATGACAGGTAAGAAAGGTATACATCGTATGAATTCCTAGAGCTATGGACGTGTTGGGGCAGTTTTATTGAACGTATATAGAGTTAAAATCAGTTGTTATGTGACACCCTTACTAGCAACCAACTCTAAGCAATTGTTTCCCCTTTTTGGACGTGAAAATAAAGTTATTTTTTTCCCAGTATATAGAGTGCTTAGCAACTTTGTCAGTTAGATAGCTCAAAAGTCAATAACCACGCGTAAATCAAATATCATGTCTTATGTGATACAATTGTTCGAAATAATAGGTATATCTACCTGCAATCAACTTACTTTATGACACTGTTATATTGTTCCATTTATTACTAATATCCAACACAGGGTCTGGATTTGGAGCCACTCTCTGTTTGACGAAAGTTTCCTTAGGGCTTTATTTCAACGAGCAACTGCCATTAGCTACGGGTATTGCTATGATGGGCATTCCAGTGAGTATGGTTGTGTTTTCTGTCCTGACACAACTACTCCAAGAACTGTATGGTCTTCATGGGACTCTACTCATCCTAAGTGCTTTGACTCTACACTTAATTCCATTGGGATTACTCTTTAGTCCAACTTCTCGCTCCAGTCGCCAATGCCACTTGATCACATCTTGTGACGACTCATCCAGCAGAGAACCGAAAGTATTAAAGCCTTCAGAAGTTCTTGATGTGAACATATTGAACTGTCTGACTCTATGGATGTTGATTATATCGTACGCTATTTTCATATTCGTGAGTGATTCGTGGATGACGTTCATGATCTCGAACGCACTCGTGAAGGGATACGAACCTCGCGTGGCTGTCACGTTTAGCGTCATAGCGGGGTTAACGTGTATATTATTTAGTCTTCTTCAAGGCGTTTTGTTAAATCGTCGAGTCATGAGTGCTCGTGTGATGGCACTTTTATCCGCGTGTATTGGTAGTATTGCAATGATAATGAATCCAGTGATCACGAACTACTACATAATGGCTGTTTCAGTGGCGATGTACGGTGTGATGTTAGCCTTTCTCAATCCGGCATTGGTGTGTTTAACGGTAGAGTTCTTTGGACGAGACAGGGCCGGTTATGCATACGGCTGGATGGGGCTTATATCTGGACTATTTCGAGTTGTCTTTGGATTTACTACAGGTAGGTTGTATCTATCGAAATTATTGGAACGCGGTATAGTGCTTTGAGAACAAGTCAGATTTATTA
Organism: Leptasterias polaris; assembly: GCA_037783415.1. NCBI lineage: Eukaryota > Metazoa > Echinodermata > Asteroidea > Forcipulatida > Asteriidae > Leptasterias > Leptasterias polaris. The sequence continues at coordinate 631,880 of JAZGTN010000188.1, forward strand.
GTTCAAAAATTTCCCCTCTTCTATTTTAACGTCAAACAATACCTGTACTTGACGTGCGAATTCTATGACAAACATTCTCAATCGTATCAATACAAAACAGATATACAAAATTACAATAAAACACTTTAATCTAAAAGTTTTGCTTTTATTATTGTTAAAAACAGCTGAATGTTACACGGCAGAAGCAGATTTATATTTCTTGCGAAGAATTTAAAAATATATCCGTTTGAAGCACCCACCCCCTGTTAAAGTTTATGGGGTTTTTCAGCTTAAAGGGTGTGTACAACATTGGTAAGAATGAAAATATATATGTTCACAGATTTGCACATAACTTACATGGTATAAAGATGTCATGGTGGAAAACTTCCCTTGAAATATTTTGGCTGAACAATTATCCAAACCAGATTAGTTCGAAGGGAATAATTTGTCAAAATATCTTAAATTATCAACAGTGATACCAAGGCAGTTTTATTGTAATTATTTGTTGGAGTATTTATTAATCTATGAAGGTCACTCTACATTTCAGTTTTATTAAATTTCAGTAGGTGACGCTGTTCTAATTTGTATTTTATTTGGCAGGTCTTCTATACGATGTAACGGGAGGATACGACGCACCATTCATCCTGATAGGGGCAATGTTATCAGCAATCATACCTACATTAATCTTGGATAAGCTCGTTGACAGATGCAGAAACTTATTTCACGTACCTAGGGTAATTAATTGCCAGGTTTTACTACAGCCAATCTTACCAAAGGGAAAAAGGACAGAGGCAGGGCTCATTCAACCCAACCTTAATTAATTCTCTCAGTGGCTGTGAAAATAGCCAATGATGCACGCAGGCCCAAAACTCCTGGTATTTAGGAAACATCATTGAAACTGGGTTAGGGTGCTCTCTAAAGATACATTACCCATGTTTGGAAGAAAGGATTACAGACGAGTCTATAAATTGTACATGTTTGCGTAACGAAAGATCGTTAAGCGAAAATAAAATAACTTTTGCAAACAAAAAGGTAAACAATATGCATCTACATTATTTAGACTGCAAAATTAAATACATGGAATAAGTTCTTAAATTTTGTTGGCTAAATCATATCAAGTTATTTTCCTGATAATGACTGAAAAGAAATATATCGAAAATTTTGTTTGGATTGAATTTGTTTTAATTTTGTATTGCGATCATTATGAATAAACGACTAATGACATGATTTGAGGTAAGTGTTTGCCATTTTCTGTGCAGAACAGACCATGCTCCGGCATTCTAATATCTAAGAATATTGAACATATTATACGTGGCTGCAATTAAGTCTTAGGAACAACACATATACATAGGAGTACGCGTGATAACTTGCGGGTACCAGCTGAATCATATACCCGCACAAAGTGCATTTTTAGTTGATTTGAGTTGAAGTTATAGTTATGTAATAATAAACCTTCAAACGTCTGTGACAGCGCTACGTTACGTTGTCAAGGAGCACTGATAATAATTTATTCCACATTAGGCGTAGGCCCATCAACAAAAGGACAACGTGATTTATAATGTGGGTCGGCCCAAACTGCACTGGTAAAATGGTAAACAGTGGAAGGTGTTTGATGTTTTATGTCAGCATTATAATTATGTAAAATTTAAGTACTCAACTATTGATCCGATGAGGTTGCCGACGTCAGTGAGAATACAGTTTTTCTTGCTCAGTAATTGTCTAATAAAAGAACAGACAGAAACCCCAAAATGTCCGTTATTATTGGGGTTTTTTCTTCCGTAGTTCACACTCCACTATGATGTGGAAAAAGGTGTTTTTATAAAAATGCGTTTTTATACAAACAAAAATTACATTATTTTTTGTTTTCGTGGATGACACACAATATAATTTAAAATATATTTACATTTTGTAGAAAATAATGAATCTTGAAAACTCTTTATACCAACTAAGAATGGGTGATTATTACTACTACAAGGATAGAGTACGCTATTTTCATATTTGTGAGTGATTCGTGGATGACGTTCATGATCTCGAACGCACTCGTGAAGGGATACGAACCTCGCGTGGCTGTCACGTTTAGCGTCATAGCGGGGTTAACGTGTATATTATTTAGTCTTCTTCAAGGCGTTTTGTTAAATCGTCGAGTCATGAGTGCTCGTGTGATGGCACTTTTATCCGCGTGTATTGGTAGTATTGCAATGATAATGAATCCAGTGATCACGAACTACTACATAATGGCTGTTTCAGTGGCGATGTACGGTGTGATGTTAGCCTTTCTCAATCCGGCATTGGTGTGTTTAACGGTAGAGTTCTTTGGACGAGACAGGGCCGGTTATGCATACGGCTGGATGGGGCTTATATCTGGACTATTTCGAGTTGTCTTTGGATTTACTACAGGTAGGTTGTATCTATCGAAATTATTGGAACGCGGTATAGTGCTTTGAGAACAAGTCAGATTTATTAGTTCAAAAATTTCCCCTCTTCTATTTTAACGTCAAACAATACCTGTACTTGACGTGCGAATTCTATGACAAACATTCTCAATCGTATCAATACAAAACAGATATACAAAATTACAATAAAACACTTTAATCTAAAAGTTTTGCTTTTATTATTGTTAAAAACAGCTGAATGTTACACGGCAGAAGCAGATTTATATTTCTTGCGAAGAATTTAAAAATGCGTTTTTATACAAACAAAAATTACATTATTTTTTGTTTTCGTGGATGACACACAATATAATTTAAAATATATTTACATTTTGTAGAAAATAATGAATCTTGAAAACTCTTTATACCAACTAAGAATGGGTGATTATTACTACTACAAGGATAGAGTTTAAAGTTTCATCTTTCAATGGAAGAAACGCGCTGGGAAACCACGGTCTAGTATAGGCACACATCAGGCGATCTTAATGGAAGGTTTCACTGGTATTAATGCGTTTGTTTCGTAACATGTGCCAGCAAAAATATAAGGTTTGTCGTATTTTGTTAGTCTATTAGGTGTTCGTGCAATATGTGCACGAACACCTCTTGATACTGTTGTTTTTTACTTTTTAGATTTGGCCCATTGTTTTGTATTCAGCAAAATACTAATTAGTCAACGGCGCCCCTGGTAAGGAACCTGTAAACGGACGATGTGATTAGTTATTATTGTTATTTATTTTATTTTGTTCGTTTCCTGTAAATGTTGTTTCGTTCCCTTGAATAAAGGTTTCGTTCCCTCTAAATAAACCCCCCCACACACCAAAACAACGACGGCGGCGGCGGCGGCGGCGGCGGCGGCGGCGGCGGCGGCGGCGGCGGCGACGACGACGACGACGACGACGACGACGACGACGACGACGACGACGACGACGACGACGACGACGACGACGACGACGACGACGACGACGACGACGACGACGACGACGACGACGACGACGACGACGACGACGACGACGACGACGACGACGACGACGACGACGACGACAGCAGCAGCAGCAGCAACACTAGCAGCAGCCGCAGTCGCAGCAACAGCCGCAGCAACAGCCGCAGCAGCAGCAGCAGCAGCAACAACAACAACAGCAACAACAGTAACAACAGCAAACTAGCTAACAAGCACCCCAACAGACAAACAAATATACAAAAACTCCAGATTCCCAGATCACAATGAATACACAATTAGGAGGGTACAACATGCTACATGCTGAGCACCAAATGCAAGATAACCCGTTTGGACCGATTGATGGAAATTACAATGACTTTCTAGAAACAAAACTTGTTAAGTCTAGATTTCTAGCGTTCTGCAAGTTTATTTTTGGCAACTATATTAGGAAGACTCCTTGGGAGTCAAAAGCAACATCAAGGTAAATCAATATATCGTTGACAAAAAACAATAGCAATGGGAGACTTTAGACTTTCAGCCAATTACCGCTCGTCACCAGGTAAAGTCAACATTTTAGGAATAGGAGAAGCATGGGAGTGACGGTCACCGACAGCACTTGTCAACAAATACTTCGCGTTTTGCGGTTTTTTCTTTTTTCTTTTAAGTTATCTTAGATTCAACCCTACTGTACTCTTGATTTAATAACACATTACCAAACACGTCGTCTGCAGTGGTACCAAACTTTTCTGGAACAGCACGTACTGCTGGACATGAGTTCCCACACAAAAGCGGTGTGCTGAGTGGCGAGTAGTTGCAATCCGTACAGTCACAAACGACAAGGGCCGATCTTGGTGACCAAACTGCATGTGACATGATTTACTCTAAGCATTTTTAGAGACGGAATATACACTGACAACAATGCCAGACAGTGGGATCACAGACAGACGACATAGTTGTTTATTTCCTTTTCTCCCGCCATCTGAAAGCCTAACACTGTAGTGTATAACAGCCAAACAACTTTACCTGGTAGGTCTGCTGCCCTCTAGTGGCAGAGATTTCCAAACGTCTCCCATTGATTCAATTAATATAACACTGCTCTAAAAATGTACTATATCGATATAATTTGTATACATTATTATTTTTGAACTTAAACATACGTCAGCGTGTAAACTTTTATTTTTAATTAAATGTAATGGCCAAATTGCAACAACAATCCATTCATTTTAACAGCCGGCTCATTCAATTTCGTTTGAAAATAAATGCTCCGTTAAATCAGCATGAATTTGAATGCACTTTTCCTGGAATTGGCCGGGAAAACCTCAATTATAATGACAGCACAACCTCCCTTTACAGACACTAAACTCACAAAGTGCATACCTTGTGATGCATTTTCTAGAATATTAATAAAAAAAAAAAAAACTTACTCAGCACACGTGATTGATTACACATGATTCTTCTCAAAGCTTAAATACTCTTTAAATTTTACTTTCTTTATACTCTCTTCACTCTCTTCAATCCTCTGTACCTTGAGTTTAAAAAACTAGGAAATGCAATTTTATTTTTGTTTTACTATATCAATCAATTAAACATAGGCCTAGTTCTTTATACCTATGGCGTTTTGGCGGAATGAAAGAATAATAAGAAAAATAAATACAAATCCTGACGAAAACAAAAGCTGTTCAGACCACTAAGTCGGAACAGCTAAAAATAAAAATTTCGATGAAAACAAAACCTGTTCCGACAGTAGGTCGGAACGGCTAAAAAAAAAAATCTCGACGAAAACATTACCTGTTCCGACAGTAGGTCGGAACGGCTAAAATTGTTATGTTATAATTATATAGTATAATGGCGCGATGGCTACATTTATGGCGCAATGGCTACATTTATTAAACAATATCGCGCCATTCGTGCGTAATAATGGAGCGCTGGAACAATATAGCATGACGTCACAGGTAGAGGTTAGGTCGCATAATGCCCTCGGTGTACGCGTTATTTGTGGGTGGGATACAAATGGCCCTCGGGCTTTGCCCTCGGGCCATTCGTGCCCACGACGCTCACCTCAAGCATTATCATATACACAGGGCTCCATCAGCCTCTTAAACAGGTACTTGCACGAAATTTCTTCTAACGGGAAAGCTATTTAAATGTGTTTATCATGTGTTTGTTTATCATTCAATCAAATTTAAATATTTGCACACTAAACTGTCCTTATATATCGATCAAAAAATTAGGCCCAACCTCAAGGTTTTGACAAACTAGAAACTCTTCTGCCTTTAATGGCGTACGTCAAAATGGTCATTTATTATTTACCAATAACAACACACAACCATTTCGTGTATTTTGTTGTCCGTGGCCTTGTGAGTTAGGCGATATCTCATAAAAAGAATTGTCATATTTTATTATTACGTACATTTTCCTTAAATACCTTTCGATACAGCACTTACACAATACAATCATGTAGACCTATCATAACCAAAATGTTTACCAATAATAAAGAAAAATACATTTAAACCCGGAACAATTAGCTCGTAGATTTAATGCCTATTTCCAAATAAATGGAGTTTGAGTATATCAAATGCGATAACTTGAAATGATCATGTGTCAAAAGGCAACAAAGAAGCCTATTTTTAAACTGTCATGCAATGGCTCTCAAGCAATTATGTCTGTGCAGTTGAAACCTACATTCAATTTACTTTTGAGGTATGCGAATTACGATTGCATTGTATACAATTTTATTTATAAGGCGTTACTTTTATCCATGCGCTATCGGAATTAAATTTAGCAGAGTATAGGCACAAGTGGAGATTTCTACGACAAGCGATTTCACAAAATAGGCATTAACAGAACATGGAAACAACTGCAAACATATTGATTTCTTTATTTCCTTGTTTCTTTGTTTTCAAAGAAGGTACATTGAACTATTATTTTCAAGAACCTATGTCACTGTTTTTGATGGGTTTTTGTTGTTCTCAATTCATGTTTTGGTTTTGGTTTTTTTTACAATCACTGTTGGCGCGCCAGGCATCTGGGCATAATAATCGTTTAGCTGTATACTGTTACAACACTGTGTGAATTTCTTCACAGATTCTTCATTTTGAAGTTGTACTTTTAGCAATCGTTGTCGAAGAACATCAGGACTAGTGGTTCTTATACAATAAGTGAACCGGCTTCTAAAATCTAAAGGAAAGGCCACCGTCATTAAATCACCAAAGCTTCAATATTTAGCTGCATGCACGGGTAGGGTCATAGATTGTTTACTACAAATTAATGACCATAACAACTTAATTGGTTATAAGAAGAACTGCAGCCGTTGATTGTACAGACTGTTTTGAGAAATGGATTCCCTTCGAAGTATGGTTTGGATAATTACCCCCCCCCCCCCCAAATTTAATATGAGAAACGATTCATGCACGAATTCTTTCTCAGATTTATTTCTGTGGTGTTCGTTCGCAAATGCTGCAGCCAGACATTTGGTTGGTATACCCGCTGTCATCACCTTGCTAAACGTGGATGGACTTGAAGTTCTTGTGAAAATACCATGAGACAGTTTTTGTGCTGTTTGTACAACAAGTAGACACTGAATTCAGCAGAAACTTTCACATAATGACTTATATTGTATCTGTCTTTGTAATTTTGCCTATAAATCAGCATCTATATTGATAACAACTAATGCATGACCCATACCTTTGATTCCCATAAAATGCCTGCCCGAAAACAAATTTGAACGAAAAAAAGCACGCTGCGAAAAACCTGCTTTGAATTTGAATGCTGTTGAGTCAATTATTAAATTGAACGGTTGTCTTTATTAATCAAATGACGCAAAACAACATTTACTTATACATATTAAGTAAAATTGAATGACTGTTTTGAGGAGCTTTCAAATTCGCGCGAAATAGAATAACGCGACGTTTGCTTATTTGCCGAAAATGACTTTGAAACCTATGCTTGAAGACACACAAACAGCGGGTTCGGCGATAAAGGATAGACGATTAAAGGATATAGTATGAATCGATCTAGCTTGAAAAAACAAAAACATAGGGGCCTATGGATTAGAAAAACACAAAAATACAATCGCTGGTTAAATATTCCCTTTGGTAATCTTTAGTATTGGCACCATAGCTTTCTCATCAGAGGGCTTCATGTAGGGACACCAGCGTGTTTCCACCAGCTCCCATAGTCCCTTTTGATGAACTGCCTCAATTGCTGCTTCCAACTTGTCTTTCCATTGGTCAATGACTAAAGAGCCCACGGTTATCATGATGAAACCTCCTGTATAAGACGGAAACAAACGTCTTGCTTAGACTAAATGGGTTTACCAGCCCAAATAATGGGGCAGTATACACTGTTCGTGACTGGGTTGCTATGTTCTTCTTAGCAAAGTGTAAAAGCAAAAGTTTCCAGTTTAACAGCTCTAGGCAATTAGGACCGGGTAGAGGACGTCATCATTATTATTAATCAATTGCTTAAATATTGTACTAAAACTTTCGGTCAAAACAAATCCACCTTGCAAAAACAAGGTTCATTACACTCTCGACTAGTACAAATGTTAGCAAATTGTTCACCAAGTAATAATGGTTAATGAAATGTTGTAATTTGAGCATTCTGATGATCACAATGTTGCTTCAGCTGGGAGTACGGTGATCCAAAAGGGACATCGCGAGTTACACATTTTGTGTGTGAGCCAGGAACCCCAGTTCCCCCTTCTACCAATTTATTCGTGTATTCTAACCTGTTTTTGTTATGCGAATGAGTTCTGGGAAGCAAGCATCGGTCACGTGACCGGGTATTCCGAAGGCTCCAACCATCAAGACAGCGTCGTAGCAATCTATAGAAGTTCGGGAAAAAGATCAACATAGAAAAAACAATTATCATATAAGTGTGGATCTATAACAGGGGGATCTGGGGCATCAACTGAGCCAAAAACATCATGACATTCTTTAAGTGAATTGTATACAAATAACAGAGTATTGCCGTGACCGACCTTCCGGGATGTGTGTCTGGTGGTCATCTAGAGTGGCACATATGTAGTTCGTATACACACCCAGATTCTTACTGTAGGCTAGCGCATCCTGAGATGGATCCAAGGCGTCGATGTTAGTGAATCCTTGAGTTTTCAACTGTTGGGATAAGATCCGTTTTGTTACTCTTAGACCCGATTGTTTTGTCATTGCTTGGAAGCGAGGGCTCAAGAGCTGGCATAGGATATGTCTGTCATGTGGTCTGGATATCCATACACGGATACAAGATAGTAAACTGTTCGCACTGCTGCGCACGCCCCGGGCTCAAGATTCTACATAGATTTAGGACTGGGTTACAATTGTGAATGCAGAATCCCGAGCCCGACGCTAGCGCTAAACCTACCTTTACAAAATGGGGCGGGAGGGCGGGGCAAATTTTTTTTGGCACACCCTCCCCAACAAAGGCAGCAGACTCCCTTAATACCCGCTCAACTCCGAACCCGCCAGAAAGGCGACTGATAGAGATCATTCGCCCTCAGCGTTCACCGCAGTGCAAATAGTAAACTATTCGCACTGCTGCGCACGCCCCGGGCTCGAGAATTTACATAGATTTAGGACTGGGTTACAATTGTGCCCTCCGAATCCCCGATACCCCGTGCTCCAACCCTGAAGAAGACCACCATGTCCCTATAACCCCCATATCTCACCCAACCCTCACTGCTGATACGAGGACGAAACGCACCGGAAACCACTAGCACCCCGACACATGTTGATTCTCCACGAGAAAGGAGCCAAGTTTTTGTGTGACAACTATGTATACAGAGGTGTCTCTCTCCTGAGCGTGGTAGATAAATGTTTTGCTGACATCTTGCTACAACGCCTCCAATTGGTCATGTAGCCAAATCTCAGTCAGGATACAGAGCTGATAGAAGCACCATCGATGTAATACTCACTCTACGTCAACTAATTGAGAAAAGCAGAGAGCAGAGGCAACACATGGGAAGAGGACACGCCTACTTACTACTTTACTCGAGTCACTTCTAGTGCCACCATTTTGAAAAGCGCCCTCTATAATAAAAATTTAAATATACTTTAGTTCAACAGCTCTGTGGTATTATTCTCACCACCAATCAAGAAATGTAAAGATATTTGCCTGATTTTGGGGGGCTAAATTATGCCATTTAGTGGTATTTTGGGGGCCATCTTGAAAACAGCGCACTCACGGTCTTACCCACCACCAGGATTTTTGCAGACAACCAGATTTCAAAAGTAATATGGTCAAGGGTTTCAAAAATAGTTGTCTCCAAAAATCCCCAGGGGGTGCAGGGGGGTGGGGGTAGACCACGGACTAATTTATAATACTCATTATATAACAGCAGGCGCTCCATACATCATGTCAAGGTCAGAGGTCAAGGGAATAAATTACTAGTTCCATCAGGTAAACAGAACGAATTCGCTCCATGTCTGTATGTTGTGCAAATTGCATCAGTAATCATCAATGTTAAAACGTTACAAATTGCGACGAGAATGGGATCCCCAGAAAGTTAAAGAATCAAAGTTTCTAATCATCGTTCTCGGGACAAGTTTTCGTTGGAAAAATGCTTCGAAACTGAGTAAGTTTCAGAGACATAAAGTTTGAACGTTTCATTGTAATCTGCATTATGAACAAACACGCGAAGGATACATTTATCACCTCTAACATCTAGTTTCAACTGCTTTAAACTGTCGCCAGTCATGTCTGTAACCAAGCTACCACAGTTCCCAAACTTTCAGCCACATACCGAGCCGTCTACTGTTGGCTTACGATGGCAGAAATAAGTGAAGAGATTAGACAATCTTTTGTAGCCTTTAATAACATCACGGAGGATAAACAACAGTGGGCGATTCTCCTCCATTATTCTGGTCCAGAAGTCATGGATATTTTCGAAACTTTGGGTGACACTGGATCAGATTATATGCCTGCCAAAGAGCAACTAACCGAGCAAGCACTTCCCCCACAACCCGGTCGATAAAAAATCTTACTACGTCATCCGAAGTTGCAGCGTCAAGACTATCGCCTTCCGTGTGATACCCAATTTCGTGGTTCTCTAGAAGAAAAGTCTCCAGGCTGCGACTCAGGCTCTCCTTTTGTTAGTCGTATGATAAGCTGTCCAATCTGCCATCGAGCTCCTTCAGCCTAGCATTCACCCGAGTAAGCTAAGAAAATGAAACAAAGACTGTTATCACTACGGGCCTTTTTTTTAATCTGAACTCGACTAAAATTCTATTGGAATATTCAAACCCCTTCCCTCGCCAAACACAGATCTCAAAAACATCCAGAGCTTCCTATGCAGCTTCAGGAATCCCCAAACCGTCCGATGCACGTCATCTGCGAGATCCTGCTGGGCAATGCAGTCGTTTGACATGATATACCATCCGGCCTCAGCACACAACTCCTTCAATCTGATGTTCGCCAAAGCCACGGACCTATTTATAGTGCTTAATATTGTGGGACATACTGCCGATATGATGCATATTTGGGGGTATCTGCCACGTAGATTCTTAGAAACAACACCAAATACCCTCAACAACTCTGCCACTCCTGACCAACAATCTGTCATCCTGCCGAAATTATTGATTCCTCCATGTAGAACGCTAGGTTCTTGCTCCCGACAATATGATGCCATAATTCTGCCAAATGCATCCATCTTCGCTCCCCCATTCACGCTGAGACGAATATCTAAGGACGCTGGCCAGCTAGTCATCCCCTTGAACAATGAGTCCGACACCATAAACATTGACTGCTGTCTTGGCAGGTTTGGTGCTCCGGCAATTTGAGTGCAATTTGAAGACACTTGGGTGAAAGTATTCACCCCGAAGAGCCTGGAGCTGGGTATCTCGAGTAGAACTTCAATGGTTCCCCATCTAGCCCCCTCCCGACGTTTGACGGCAAAGCCATAAGATCCCATGTGAAGCCTGTAGGACCTCCCAACTCCCTCTGGAGAAAAAACAAAATAGATGCGACCAGCCGCGAATCTGCTGGAGAAACCTCTCTAGAAGGAGCGTCTGCCAAATTATCTCCTGATGGGACCCATTCCAAGCGCAAGGCAAAGTTCGCCTCCAGTGTTACGGAGAACCCTTGCCAGCGCCACAGATCTTGCCCTCATACTGGCCCATGCCAGGTACAGCCCCATCTAATCCACATGCACGTCCACCATCCAGTCCCATACGCGGCCTATCACCAACAGTAAGACGTAGTAAAGAGCCATTGCTTCCTTGTAGCAGATGTCCTCGTTCCGCACCTCCACTCGCCCGCGCTGTCCAAAAGCACCCAACTCACCTGTAGCCGGACGCATCCGAACTCAACTTAAGCGTTAAATGGTGCTCAATTTCCATGGGATCAGCTCTGCGAAAGAAAACACAAATCGCCAGTAAATACCTTGTCCCTCAACAAAGGTGTGAGCGAAGCATGGGGGGGGCGTCATTAAGATGGCGCATAAACGAGCAGCATTCTCTGACAAATAAGGAGGCCACTGGAAAAGCTAACATACAACTCCGGCATTTACCCACAAATCACTAAAGCGGCTCAACACAGCACCCTCTGCCAAAATACAAAATACTCTCCTGCACCTGGGCAAAATTTTCTTGTCTGGAATACAAAATGATCTGGTGCGAGAACGCATCCCCAAACCCAGATGAATCATGCGTGTTGTCGGCTCGAGTTGGCTCTTATTTAAGTTTATACCCAGCTAACACATTACGTTGCTACAACATTGCACAACGTTGTGATAAGGTTGCAATTTGGTCGATGGGCTGACAACGTTTTGACGACGTTGTATTAGGTATTATTACAACGTAGTATTTAAGTTAGGGCACCAACGTTGTGAAGAAGTTATTTATTGGTCTCGTTAAAACGTAGTAATTATGTTGTGACATGCACGTTGTCTGCATGTTGCATTTTGGTTTTATCAAAACGTCATATTTACACTGTGGTAGTCACGTTGTCTTGACGTTGTATTTTGGTTACATAACAACGTAGTAATTATGTTGTGGCACGCACGTTGTCTGCACGTTGCATTGTGGTATTATCAAAACGTCATATTTGTGTTGTGGCGTCACGTTGTCTTCACGTTGTATTTTGGTATTATATAAACATAGTATTTGCGTTGTGGCAGTCACGTTGTCTTCACGTTGTATTTCGGTATTATATAAATATAGTATTTGCGTTGTGGCAGTCACGTTGTCTTCACGTTGTACTTTGGTAACAATAAAAACATAATTATTAAGTTTCGGCTGTATGTTGTCTTGTTGTTGTATTTTGGTATTGTCAGAACGTAATGTTTAAGTTTTTGTGTTCACGTTGTCACTACGTTGTATGTTTGTATTCATGTTGTGACATTCATGTTGTGACAGCCACGTTGTCTCAACCTTCAAACATACTATAGGTTTTCTCGGTCAAATTCAGCAAATGAGCAGCCGATTTAATTTTCGTGCGTTCGAATTAAAGCTATTTTGCCTCTCCAGTTATTACTACGTTTCAAATTCAGAATTCGGTCATTCAGTTTCGTTTTGAGGCATTCAAATTCCTTTAGCACTGTGTTCAATTTAGTATATCGTCATTCTTTTTCGTGACGCACAATCATCATTCAATTTAGCAAAGCTGGTTCGACTGGAAATTTTTACTGATTTATTTTTTTCAATTTCGTAAAGAGGCAATCAATTTCGCTAAATGAGAACTCAAATAAGTACGATAACGAAATGCGACTAAACAGATACACTGTATACAAGGCATCTGTTTTGTATCTTCAATTTAATTCAGGCAAACTTGTTTTCTTTCTTTATTTATGTTTCCAGTAGATTTTACATGGGGCCCATTAGGTTTGTTTTCTTCTTTGTTTTCTTCTTTATTCTTTTTTGTGATTTTGTTGGGGGATCTTTATTGGTTAACTGATAAAGACCTAATTTTGTACGTTTTGAATGGGATGTTTCTTTATGTTTTCTCTGGTTTCTTATTGTTTATGTTGTTTCTTCCTCAACCATCAATCTGTTGGCATGCCAGACATCTTGGCATTTATGTTTGGGTATGGTTGTACCACTGCTGTAGACTTGTTGACTTCAAGATGACCGCAAGCTCATGGTAGTCTTGCTCGTTTCCCTCGAAGGCCTCAGTCAAACTTTCTCGATCTACCTGGGACACTCTTGCGTAGCGACCACGAGCTGCCATTTCTAGAAATATGCGTCTAAAACTGTAGCGAAAGCTCGTCTTCGAGGTACATCGGCAAAGTAACTCAAGTGTCAATAAGTGAACCGTGTTTATGCCTTTAACATTCGAAAGGAAACGAACGTTTAACAGAGCGGTTTTTTTTTGTACAAATTACAGAAATGACTGCCCAAAAATGAATTTGAATGACTAAACACACGCCTCAAAAAGCTCCTGCGAATTTGAATGCTGCTTTGATGAATTGTTAAATTGAATAATTATTTTGTTAAATCGAATGACGCAACAGTACATTTGACTAGTCATAAAACGAAATCGAATGACCCTTTTCAGTATCATTCGATTTCGCGCGAAATAGAATGGTTCAGTGGTTAAATTGGCTGCTCATTTGCCGAAATTGACCGAGAAAACCTATATTGTGACCCTCACATCATAGTGTAGGCCTTTTAGTTTTATCACTTTGTTTTTACCATCACGTAATTGTGGCAATAAAGAAGCCCAGTTGGGTTTGCATGTAACAGACCTAATACAGATCGAGCCCGTGCCACTCTCGTAAAGGCCCCTTTATCTGGAATGTCACCCGAACACTGAAAAGATAACACAACCCATACTACTTAATGGGGTATCCGATATCAGCTTGCATTCCCCCATAAATCGATCGTCAATCCAGACCTTTGGGTTGATACCCCTGTTTTAACCAAGCTGAGAGGCAAAACCCTATAGTGGAGTACACATATGCGCTGTTACCGCATTTTGTATAGGGTTCAGCTGCTGTGTACCGCATTTTTTCACACAAAAAGCAACGTGCAATGTTCAGCAGTGGTGTTCACTTTTTCTAATCTTTATTTTCTTTGTGAAGACATACTTTTTGTGGAAAAACTTTGTACATACAATTTGTAGCTTATGAAATGACCTTTCATATGATGTCCAATTTATATTATCTTCATGTCCTTTGCCACCTCAGTCGGCATGATCGGGTCCAGGCCCGCCGAGCCCACGCCCAAGACCACGGCGTTGAAGTGCTCGGTCCAGCTACCGGTATATCGTAAGAATTGCTGTCAACATCGGACGTGCCTTGAAACGAAACATCACGAGTTTCATCCGAATATTGACTAGGTTCTTCTTCAGATATTTCTGATTCCAATTCAGAGTTTCTACTGACAAATATTTCAACCAAAACCTCTGGGTAACGAACAGCTATGCTGGTGATTATTTGCCGGGAAAACGGAAGCGTGAAATCTGGACGTACTGTTGCATGCAATGTTGTTATTCTCGGAAAATCGTAATGGCGACCCCCTATACAACACACACCATTGTAAAGCATGGTAAACAAGCTACCAGTCCATTATAAGGTTCAACAACAGAGGGCGCTAAATAAAATAAATACAGGCTCCCAAACACCGCGGTTTTTCCCCCCAAATACCGCGGCTTTTAACGTCGAGTAAACTTGACAATGGTAAGAAAGCATTACACTGCGCGTGGTCGAGTAAACTCGACAATGGCATTGAAAGGACGATGTCAAGAGAGATCCCAAGCCTGGGTTTTCCGGCTTGATGTCATTAGTTAGCCCTCTGAACTTACCGAATACATCTGCCTCTCCGCCAGAGAGAAAACCAGAAAAAGAAAAGGGGAAACAACATTATCACACGCCACTGCTCTCTCTATATATATTTTTCTCTCTCTCCTTCTTTTGACTTCAAAGGCTATGCTTCGTATGCAAAGGCCGGCGGACAAACCACTCATTCTTCTCGTCTCGTTTTTTTTTTTTTTTTTTTTTTTTTATTTATTTCCTCGCAATCTTTAGTGAACCCTTCCTTGGGAACGAAAACAACCGCCCCATGGCCTGCCTTAAAAGGATCTACGCCCCCCCCCCCCCCCCCCCCCCTCCGAAAAGGGCTGGCTAAACTGCTGGTTTCAAGAACCTCTCCTGGCCCGAAAGCCCTGTCTACTCGGGCCGGCCCCGCCCTCTTGCTACCCAAACTTTGCCCTGCTCTATGCTGGAGGGGCCCCCATGCCCAAGTGCTTCCTTGCAAAACGAAGACGCTTATCCGAGTCCTTGCCCGTGATCGACTTGTAAATCAACATAGCTACGCAATCTGTATTAATAGCCTCCGCAGGCTTTGTGCATTCTGAGAAAAGATTAGCAGAATCTTCTGTGATGATGGGGACAAACCCCTACACGTACTTCCTCAAGAGTGACATCACGTACGCCACAATAATATCATACCCGGTCTCGGTACAGGCTTTCAGCAACTCAAGCCACCCTGGATTATGTACTTCGAGGGCTGACTAGATTGAAATACAAATCAAGTACATATTGTTGCCCGACCATACTTCCAAGATCCACCTCTCTTTATTACACAATCTTTCATGCACATTCTGACAAAAATTCTGACCCTTTGGACTCTCCCCGGCCCATTCATCCCAATTAATATCTCCAAGCTCCCTCAGACATTATGTGTAAGCCGGGGCAATCCTCCTCTTCGGTCTCGGGGCCTACCAACTGATCTATTTCTTTCGGATTAATCACCCCCAATGTTCCGCCGCCCACCCCCGGCGCTATATGACCTACCCCCGCAGATACCTTTCACACGAGGCTAAATTAATCATCTCACGATCCCTGGACCCGGCCCCAGCTAATACTCCCAGCGTGCGAGGCCAAAACATCTCACACTCTCTGGACCTATGCCTGGATTATAACACAATGTTTTAGTCACTCCGTGAGGCAAAATCTTCTCACGACCTCGGGGCCTCGTCCCGGTTAATATAATCTGTATGTGAGGCCAAACATCACACACTCTCTGGACCTATCCCCGGATTATAACACAATGTTTTAGTCCCTACGTGAGGCCAAATCTTCTCACGACCTTGGGGCCTCACCCCGGTTTGAGGCCAAAAACATCTCACACTCTCTGGACCTATCCCCGGATTGTACACAATTCCTAGTCCCTCTGTGAAGCAAAATCTGTTCACGGTCTCGGGGCCTCGCCCCGGTTAAAACTCTGTATGTGAGGCCAAAACATCTCAACTTTCCGCGTAAGGCCAAATCATCTCACGATCTCGGGGATCTAGCCCCGGTCCGGTTAATACTCTCTGTATGTGTGGCCAAAAACATCTCACTTTCGAGGCCTTTCCCCTTATTATTATTTTCCCTACGTGATACCAAATCATCTCACGATCTCGGGAATCTAGCCCCGGCTAATACATTTTTTTTTTATTTGGTTTTTTTCTTCTTCTTTTTCTTCAATTCCTCTTCTGTGTCGTGAGGCCAAATCTTCTCACAATCTCGGGGCCTCGCCCCGGTTAACAAATCTCTGTATGTGAGGCCAAAACATCTCACTTTCGAGACCCTTCCCCGAATTATTATATTCCCTGCGTGAGGTCAAATCATCTCACGATCTCGGGGATCTAGCCCGGGTTAAAAACTCTCTGTACGTGAGGCCAAACATCTCACTTTTGAAGGCTACCCCCGGGTTATTATAGCCCCTGCGTTAGGCGAAATTATCTCACGTTCTCGGGGATCTGGCCCTGAGTAATACTCTCTGTATGTGAGGCCAAGTATCTCACTTTCGAGGCCTATCACCGGATTATTATAGTACCTGCGTGAGGCAAAAACATCTCACACTCTCTGGACCTATCCCCGGATTGTACACAATTCCTAGTCCCTCTGTGAAGCAAAATCTGTTCACGGTCTCGGGGCCTCGCCCCGGTTAAAACTCTGTATGTGAGGCCAAAACATCTCAACTTTCCGCGTAAGGCCAAATCATCTCACGATCTCGGGGATCTAGCCCCGGTCCGGTTAATACTCTCTGTATGTGTGGCCAAAAACATCTCACTTTCGAGGCCTTTCCCCTTATTATTATTTTCCCTACGTGATACCAAATCATCTCACGATCTCGGGAATCTAGCCCCGGCTAATACATTTTTATTTTATTTGTTTTTTTTCTTCTTCTTTTTCTTCAATTCCTCTTCTGTGTCGTGAGGCCAAATCTTCTCACAATCTCGGGGCCTCGCCCCGGTTAACAAATCTCTGTATGTGAGGCCAAAACATCTCACTTTCGAGACCCTTCCCCGAATTATTATATTCCCTGCGTGAGGTCAAATCATCTCACGATCTCGGGGATCTAGCCCGGGTTAAAAACTCTCTGTACGTGAGGCCAAACATCTCACTTTTGAAGGCTACCCCCGGGTTATTATAGCCCCTGCGTTAGGCGAAATTATCTCACGTTCTCGGGGATCTGGCCCTGAGTAATACTCTCTGTATGTGAGGCCAAGTATCTCACTTTCGAGGCCTATCACCGGATTATTATAGTACCTGCGTGAGGCAAAAACATCTCACGATCTCGGGGCCTCGCCCAGGCTAATACTCGCTGTATGCGAGGCTAAAACATCACACTTTCAAGGTCTGTCCTCGTGACATTGTAGTCCCTACGTGAGGCCAAATCATCTCACGGTCTCAGGGCCTCGCCCCGGTTAATAACTCTCTGTAATAATTATTTGAGGCCAAAATATATCTAACTTCGAGGCCCACACCCCCGAATTATACTCTCTATACGGGAGCAAGTGATATTACACTCCTAGGGCTTTGCCCGGATGCACTGCTAACAAACTTACAATATACCCGCTTAAACTCAGCTGATTTATGAAACTACGAGATTGTTTATTCTAGCCAACCCTCTTGTCAACATGAGCGAGTGTTTTTTGTTTGTTTTTCTGGCTGGGGTAGACATAATATCATAGGGCAAATCTGACAAGGAAAACAGAAAGGTTTTTAGGCACATGAGCTTCTTACTTGGCACATAACCCCAATGAAATGAGATGGCGGTAGGTTTCCCTCGTGTATACTTACCGTGAGTTTCAATAAATAAATTTGCTGAAAGTGCCCCCTCCAATGGTTTCCAGATCCTAGTGCCATCATGTGCGACATGCACATCCATGGCCACTCCCAAACTTTAGGACGATCTATCGCTTACTATCACCAGACTACTGGTGTTAAATAATTTCCCATCACCCCCTTTCACTTCTGCTTGCTTATTTTGTTGATGTAATATAAATAACATGTTCTCTCCACTGGTTTATTTTACTATTCTTTCTCTCCACAAGTTGTTTAAAAATCAACCCGCTAATAACATATTCCCTTTGCAGAGTATTTAATAACCCGCTCTCTCCACAGGTTCCTCTTACCTACTTTTAATTGATATATCATCCTATACATTGGTTATGTTCTTCTATAATTACCTTCCTATTCACAGAATGTTCTTGTTGACTCTCTTCACTAGTTATTTTATCCTGCCCTCCTATTGTTAGTTGCATTATCCTGATGCATCTTGCCCTCTAATTCTACCCTTACATGCTTCCCGCATTGTTATACCCAGAATACAGTTACCACCTTTATGGTCCAGTAATCCACCATTTTCACTCTGACCATCCTTTGTTTACTCTGATTGGTTCTTAGCCACCCCATTGTCTGTAAATTAATAACTTTGATTGGCTATAATCTTCCCGCTTTTTTCTGGATACCTTCCCCTAATCCTTTGCTCCCCTTTTTGCTATAAATGGAAATGTTTTTGTTTGTACTTGTTAATGCCCCTGACGAAGGTCTAGTTTGGATCTAAAGCTAAGGCCATCTCCCCTACAAATTTTATATAATAATATACATAGTCATTTTGTCATTATATATATATATATTTTGTTATTTTGTCATTATATATATATTTATAATGACAAAATGACTATCCTTCACTCCTCTAACAGGTTATGTTCAGCAATCCCTGAGCGCCCCATGGTTGCATTCCGCCGCCCCAAAAACCTAGGAGACATCCTACAATCCCGGCCAAAATGCTTGGGCCACCCATTTGCAACGTGACAATAAACACTTCCCCCGTGCAATAAACATTCCCTCCCCGTCCCCCGTTCAACGTTGATGAGAGCGCAGACCGCACAACCCCGTTCATTGTTTCGTATGGTTCACATAAATTATTTGAAATATTGACCAATTATTACGGGTATTTATTGACCCGCTGTTAAACCACGGGATACACTCACACAACGTGTTCTAAACCGGTGGGAAAATCAACCACAAGGTTCAAAGTCCAATAAACAAGCTTGTGGTCTAGTCTCTGTTCAAGGTTCGCGCAACCTGCTTTTGACAACACGCTTTGTTAGTCTCTAAAACAGCCGTCCATGCAAACCTCGTTAACAAACAAATGCTAGGCTTTTGAAACTTGAAAGCGGTAATGAATTTATAAAATATGAAGTGATGACGTCTGCATGACGTCATCAATTTTCAAGTTATATTACCACCAAGGTAGTGTTTTACAAGATCTAATACGTACAGAACAACTTTGGCATCAAGCTTAAACTTTGCAAGACAGTATTTAGGCTGGGATGTGTTACATCAGCGCGGCCTTTACACAGAGGGCGCTAGATAAAAACTACGGTCACGAGCTGCTCATGTTTTGTTGCATTCATAGACACAGGAATGGTGGCAACTTCATTTATTATTTTGAATAACATCTTTAGGCTTGTAATCAAGTGGATAATCATTCAAAAATATTGGGTTTTTATTCCAAAGCGACTACCATGGAAATTTGGATGCAGATCGATGCCCGCGCCCGTCAAACACTTGATTATTATGTTCTATCATTCTAAACATGTAAGCATTGTTGTGAAAAAAATCGTACACGATTATTTCATATGTGATCATTAAGGGAACCAGCCGATCATATTAAGAAACATTATACTTCCATCCAATGGCCGTCCAAAAACCAATGTATCAGCTCGCAGAAGCACAGAGCTGGTCGTTCGCCATGGACCACGTGTAATACACTGCGACATTGAAGACATTACCGTACAGTTGACACGCCACAGGTCATCGTACTTACAACTTATCAATGGCGTACTGACATTATAGATCTCAATTCCGCTTATATTCAGCGTCTAATTGTTCCCCTATTCGCCCTACTCGTTGCTTAATGATCAAAAAGGAATTAAAGACCAAGTTTCGCTGAGATGGCCACCTACTTCAGTGATTCATATGACTATTAATTTTGTGAGAAAATGCAAGCAGAAAAGGACGAACATTGGTTATGTTTTGATCACACTCCGAGAAGGAAGGAGGTGTCATCGGATCGTGAAGGGTGCTTCAGACCCTCCTCATGGCATGTGTTTATCGTTGCTAGTACACGGGACTAAAACGGTAAGTTTTTGTGTTAACATCAATGCTTTTCAAAATGATTATTTTATTTAATGCACAATTACGTTATAAAGTTTATCCTGTATCATCAACTGGTGACGTTGGTGAAATGTTTTTAAAACCAAGGAACGTTTAGTATGAACGTCGAAGAGATAGAATTGGGCAATGGAGGGATTGGTACGATTGTTGGCTGTGTCACTATAGTCAGAAAATGGTCAGACTGATGAATGTTTTCCGTCAACTTTGTATTATGACATAATTATTTGAAAACCCTTCGATAAAGTTTTCCCTAATAAGGTTTCGTTGATAAGTTGTTCACATCAAAAACAAGATGTGCACCTTCCACTAATGTTTTCTTGCGTAATTTCTTTACTCTGATATGTTGTATTGTTGAGCGCATTATAAATTCAATAAATTATTATTATTATTATTATATAATCATGAAATGTTGTAAGTCTTGAATTTTATGAAATTGAGCAGTTTCAGCTTAACTTACATTGCTTTGAGTCATACTTTGTATATAATTGGGTTTTTTCTTCTTCAGATTATACAACACATCCAGTACCCGAATGGTCTGCCAAGAAGAACTACTATGCTGACAAAATGAAACGTACTAAAGGCAACATGAAAAATCTCTGGAAAGAAATAAATTGTATCCTTGGTAAGAAGAGAAAAAATGTTTTTCCAGACAATTTCATTGACGGTGATACTTTACGGATATCGGTTCCTCTCTTGCTAACAAAATTCCTCCCACTAGCACTCACTTCTCCGATTCCCTGCACAATCCCAATTCTTCTTCGTTCTTTCTCACTCCAACTAACAGTCAAGAAATCATCAATGTTGGTAACGGCCTGAAGAATGGATATAGTTGTGTTTTCGACGGTATCAGCTCTACTGTAGTTAAACATGTTCTTCCATGCATTGCTGAAACGCTCAGCTATATATTTAATCTCTCTTTTCTTACTGCATCTGTTCCTTTGAGCCTCAAGGTCGCCAAGATTATTCCTATTTTCAAATGTGGTGAGAAAAGCAACATCAATAACTACAGGCCTATCTCCATCTTACCTTGTTTCTCCAAAATTTTAGAACGACTTTTCTACAACCGTCTTTCGAACTTCACAACTCATTTCCAAATCCTCTCCGACAAGCAATTTGGCTTCAGATCTAACCATTCAACCGATATGGCTCTTATTGAACTTGTCGACAACATAACTAATGCGCTCTCAAACAAATTATGTGCCATCGGTGTTTTCATAGATCTTTCGAAAGCTTTCGACACCATCAATCATGAAATACTCCTTTCTAAACTTGACCATTATGGTGTTAGGGGTGCTCCGCTCCATTGGATTGCTGATTATCTTTCAGATAGATACCAGTATACTTCTGTTGCTAACTGTGATTCTAACCGCCTTCCCATCAAACACGGTGTTCCCCCAAGGATCTATTTTTGGTCCACTTCTTTTCCTCCTATACATCAACGATCCCCCTCACTCTTCTTCCCTCCTCAAATTTACCCTGTTTGCTGACGACACAACTATTTTTCAATCTAGCTCAAGTATCACTTCTCTGATTGACACTCTCAATGCTGAACTCATCTCTGTTTCGTCTTGGTTCCAAGCAAATAAACTTTCTTTGAACCACACTAAAACAAACTTCATTTACTTTAGCAAGTCACGCAGTTCTCATGACTCAATTCTCCCCCCACTAAAAATCGACAACATTTCCATCAACAGAGTCTCCTCTTTCAAGTTTCTAGGTGTTTTCATCGATGAAAGTCTTTCTTGGACAGAACACATCACTTCCATCTCAAAAATTACTTCCCGCAATGTTGGTGTAATTTCCAAGCTTCGTTCCTTTCTACCCTCAACCTCCCTGATCTTACTTTATAACTCCCTTGTACTCCCCTATATAAACTACTGCAACATTGTGTGGGCACGCACCAACAATAGCAAACTTCAATCTCTGTCTACCATTCAAAGAAGAGCAATTCGTGTATGTACTTTCTCTCATCCTCGAGAACACTCTCACTGTTAATGACATCAATAAACTTCATATCGGGATCTTCATGTATAAACTCACTAATAATCTCCTTCCCACCACATTTTCTTCTTACTCTATACTCGTCAGTGAAATACATGATTATTCTACCAGGTCTTGTCGTAATCTCTATATTCCTTTCACTCGCACACTATACTCTAGCAACACTCTTCGTTTCTATGGGCCGCACTTATGGAACTGTATTCATGATGAAATTAGAAAATCGCCGTCTGTGGGTCGATTCAAGTATCATTACAAAAGATTTCTCCTCTCCCATTATGTGGCATAGCTCTCTTCTATTGTCAGCTCTCTTCTATTTTTCAGCCCAGCTCCTATCATCGCCCATTTACTTAGCCATGCTAGTCTAGACATTTTAATTTTATTGCATCCTAGCTTTTTTTTTTTTTTTTTTTTTTCTTGCGTCACCTGTTTGTTATTATTATTATTATTATTATTATTATTTATTCGACCAAAACAAACAACAAACCAAAGTTACAATAGCACAAGAAAGAACATTAACGGAAAAACAGTTATAAAAAAGCAAGTAATACGGAAAATAAATACAAAATTAGAAAAATAAAATTTAATTAATAAAGAAAATTAAATAAATAAGAAAATAAAAGCAAAAACAAAAAATATAAAAAATATATAAAATATATGAGGGCGACTGAGGGCAGAGCATGCAGGAGGGGAACAAAACCAAATGGAAAGGACAACCAGAAGGGATAAAAACAAGGACAAATCATGCGGGTCAGGGGTAACAAAAGTAAACTAAACTAGACTTAAATTTTTGTTGCATAACAAAAACGAGGTGTTCGGCATGATATTAAAATGTTGGTCGTATTCGCAATTTAAAAAAAGCCAACACTTGTCAAGTAATGGACAAAATATATGACAAGTACTGTACACGAAGTAAATTGCGACGTTTTTTGTAAACGATGATATTTACATAAATCTTTTCAGTTTTTTTCAGTTTTTGTAAGCGCTGTGATATAATTTTCTATGGGGAGCGTCTCTAAATACCTGTTATTATTATTATTATTAATCTTACAATTTTCATCGCCGTGTCTGAGAGACATACTCAGCGGGCCTAGAGCGCCTTCGGCAGGCATGGTCACGTCGATCAACGTGCCGTCGGTCTCGATGTTTGATGAGAAGCAAACCAATTTCGATCTTTTTCAGATTGAGTTTAAGTCAGTTATTAAACGTCATACATATTACTAAATCAGGTGGACATCTCAGTGAGAACTCGTCTTCTGTTAGTTGTTTACCATCAAACCATCAGACGGGCAAAAGGGAAATCACTTAAGTTTAACTTCGCACGAGTTAACGATAAACTCATCGTGCCAAACACCATATTTTGTTCTATGACGTTTGACATGTCTAGCTGCACACATACACAATACATGGCTGGACTACACACAATCCTCGTGGACTTACGACACTGTCATCAATGGAGCGGAACAGCCAGCCACACACAGCGCTGTGTAGTTAACATGCAGGTTAATACATACGTGGGCTTTATCGTCCGATTTTGAAGAAAATATTCAAAGGCAAACTTTGACCTTCCGGTACGACCAGAAGAAGGGGTCATACGATTTTGGCGTTAAATTTTCAAATATAGCCCCAGTCTTGATCTATCAGATGCTCAATTATGAATATCATAGTTGTAAAATTCAAAGACATACAGCGTATAGCAAATGGTAACTTTTAAAACTTAAAAACCTTGTAATTTGACACCTGATGACGTCACCATGACGTCACTGAAGCGGTTTCATCTCCTAATGGTTATCTAACTATATGTAAAGTTTCAAGTTTATATGAGCTTGGGAAGTGTGCTTTTGTTAGCGGACAATCGCGGGGGATAAGAAGAAGAATAAGAAGTATTAACTAAACATAATTTTTTGTTGGAAACAAAAAAGAGGTGTTCGGTGTGACCTCGTGTTTCAAAGAAATGTTATAAACATGTCTGTGTATTAAATATTGTGTACTTCTATAGAGTCTTTAGAATGGTGGTTCTAAAGATTTGACCAAACTTTTTGGATGTAACACATCCCAGCTTGAGTACATGCAAAGTTTCCATTTGATCACCAAAGTTGTTCTGTACATATAGATCTTGTAAAACACTACCTTGGTGGTGACATAACATGAACATCGATGACGTCGTGAAAACGTCACTCCACGTTATATCCTTGTAGGACCTTCCAAGTCTCATGCAAAATGAAATTTGACTATAGCTTGCTTTGTACTGAAGATATGTACCAATTGGTTAATATTTCAAATATTTGTATAACAAAAAGGAATTACGTCATCATGTTGTTTCTTTAGATTTACATAGTCAATATCACTGTCTATCAACATGCCAAGTTTCAACTCAGTCAAACTTGTGGTTTTGTAGATACACAGCTTCAAAAAGTAAACCTTTAATGCAATACCACGTGACACATGATGACGTCATCAATCTAAAAATTCACACATATGTTGTCTGCATGAAGGTCATTATGTATACCAATTTCGAAACGATTATCATAAACTTCGCCACAGACATCTAGTAAACGTGTATTTTTAATTGTTTTCAACCTGCCGCTAGAGGGCGCTCTTGACTTTTATGACGTCACTCGTCTTATTTTTTTAAACCAGACTCTTGCTCGACTATAACACCGTTAACAAAAACTTCAAAAAGTGTGCCACTTTTAAATTACAAGGCATTTCCTGTTTCTTCCTGTTTCGACCGGAAGTAGAGGTCAAGTCAGGTCACGCACACAATAAAAAATGAAGACCCATTTTACCTCTATATAATCCCGCAAAAAGTAACCGACGGTCTCTTCATCTTGATTTGATATGGAATTTCAAAGATTAAATTTTTTAATTTTAAAAACCTTGTAACTTTACACCTGATGACGTCATCATGACGAAAATGAAACGGTTTCGTCTCCTAATAGTTATCTAACTATGGTAAAAATTTCAAGTTTATATGAGCTTGGAAAGTGTGCTTTTGTTAGCGGACAAGCGGCGAAGAGAAGAAGAAGAAGAATCTGAAGAAGTAAAAAAAAAAAAAAACGAACAATAACAAGAGGTATTCGGACTTTTGTCCGAACACCTAACTAGACATAATTTTTTGTAGGAAACAAAAAAGAGGTGTTCGGTGTGACCTCGTGTTTCAAAGAAATGTTATAAACATGTCTGTGTATTAAATATTGATATACTTCTATAGAGTCTTTAGAATGGTGGTTCTAAAGATTTGACCAAACTTTTTAGATGTAACACATCCCACTTGAGTACATGCAAAGTTTCCATTTGATCACCAAAGTTGTTCTGTACATATAGATCTTGTAAAACACTACCTTGGTGGTGACATAACATGAAAATCGATGACGTCGTGAAAACGTCACTCAACATTATATCCTTGTAGGACCTTCCAAGTCTCATGCAAAATGAAATTCGATTATAGCTTGCTTTGAACTGAAGATATGTAACAATTGGTCAAAATTTCAAAAATTTGTAAACAAAATTGATGACGTCATCAAGTCGTCACTCTAGCTTTAAGTAGTCAATATAACTGTCTATCAACATGCCAAGTTTCAACTCAGTCAAACTTGTGGTTTTGTAGATACACAGCTTCAAAAAGTAAACCTTTAATGCGATACCACGTGACACATGATGACGTCATCAATCTAAAAATTCACACATATGTTGTCTGCATGAAGGTCATTATGTATACCAATTTCGAAACGATTATCATAAACTTCGCCACAGACATCTAGTAAAAGTGTATTTTTAATTGTTTTCAACCTGCCGCTAGAGGGCGCTCTTGACTTTTATGACGTCACTTGTCTTATTTTTTTAAACCAGACTCTTGCTCGACTATAACACCGTTAAAAAAAACTTCAAAAAGTGTGCCACTTTTAAATTACAAGGCACTTCCTGTTTCTTCCTGTTTCGACCGGAAGTAGAGGTCAAGTCATGTCACGCACACAATAAAAAATGAAGACCCATATTACCTCTATATAATCCCGCAAAAAGTAATCGACGGTCTCTTCATCTTGATTTGATATGGATTTTCAAAGATTAAATTTTTTTATTTTAAAAACCTTTTAACTTGACACCTGATGACGTCATCATGACGTAAATGAAACGGTTTCGTCTCCTAATGGTTATCTAACTATGGTAAAAATTTCAAGTTTATATGAGCTTGGGAAGTGTGCTTTTGTTAGCGGACAAGGGACGGAGAGAAGAAGAAGAAGAAGTAAAAACTAGGCATAATTTTTTGTTGGAAACAAAAAAAGAGGTGTTCGGTGTGACCTCGTGTTTCAAAGAAATGTTATAAACATGTCTGTGTATTAAATATTGTATACTTCTATAGAGTCTTTAGAATGGTGGTTCTAAAGATTTGACAAAACCTTTTGGATGTAACACATCCCAGCTTGAGTACATGCAAAGTTTCCATTTGATCACCAAAGTTGTTCTGTACATATAGATCTTGTAAAACACTACCTTGGTGGTGAAATAACATGAAAATCGATGACGTCGTAAAAACGTCACTCAACATTATATCCTTGTAGGACCTTCCAAGTCTCATGCAAAATGAAATTCGATTATAGCTTGCTTTAAACTGAAGATATGTAACTATTGGTCAAAATTTCAAAAATTTGAAAAAAACAAATTGATGACGTCATCAAGTCGTCACTAACTTTAAGTAGTCAATATCACTGTCTATCAACATGCCAAGTTTCAACTCAGTCAAACTTGTGGTTTTGTAGATACACAGCTTCAAAAAGTAAACCTTTAATGCGATACCACGTGACACATGATGACGTCATCAATCTAAAAATTCACACATATGTTGTCTGTATGAAGGTCATTATGTATACCAATTTTGAAACGATTATCATAAAACTTCACCACAGACATCTAGTAAAAGTGTATTTTAATTGTTTTAACCTGCCGCTAGAGGGCGCTCTTGACTTTTATGACGTCACTTGTCTTATTTTTTTAAACCGGACTCTTGCTCGACTATAACACCGTAAAAAAAAACTTCAAAAAGTGTGCCACTTTTAAATTACAAGGCACTTCCGGTTTCTTCCTGTTTCGACCGGAAGTAGAGGTCATGTGAGGTCACGCACACGACAAAAAATAAAGACCTATATGACCTAAGTATGATCCCGCATAAAACAACCGCCGGTCTCTTAAGTGTGATTTGTTACAGAATTTCAAAGATTAATTTATTTGTTTCTAAAAACCTTGTAATTTGACACCTGATGACGTCATCATGACGTATATGAAACGGTTTCGTCTCCTAATGGTTATCTAACTATGGTAAAAATTTCAAGTTTATATGAGCTTGGGAAGTGTTCTTTTGTTAGCGGACAAGGGACGGAGAGAAGAAGAAGAAGAAGTAAAAAAAAAAAAAAACGAACAATAAGAAGAGGTATTCGGACTTTTGTCCGAACACCTAAAAAAAAAAAAAAAACGAACAATAACAAGAGGTGTTCGGAGCTACGCTCCGCTCCGAACACTCCGAACACTCCGAACACCTAAAAAGTAAGAAAAAAAAAGAAAAAAACGGAACAAAAACAAGAGGTGTTCCGGGCGGAGTGCCCGAACACCTAATTACTGTTGCTCGGAAGCATGCTGCCCCACGCATGACCAACAAACAAACACAATGAACACAGAAACAACAATAGGGAGAAACCAAACAGGGGCTCGTTCACGACCTGCATGCAACCAAATTGAACATCTAATGCACTGTGTGATTTAAACAATGATCCTTAAGGAGGAGGAGAAATGTCATAAGAGGACAGATTACAGCAGCTTCGCGAATGAAGGATGGAAAAGTGTCCCATAGTCTGGGAAGTCGATGGGAGGGTGAATGGTACAATGAGTCGGTACGAGCGGAAAGATGGCGGAATGTGAGTGATTCAAGATAACGAGGATTAATGAAAACCCCGGCAAGAATGGATTCGCAGTGAGCAGTGCCATGTAAAACCTTGAACACAAAGGAACTGAGCAAGTAATTACGCCTGTTAGTTAGAGGATGCCAATGAAGACGCTGCAATCTGTCCTCATAAGACATTACTCCGCGCCTTTGTTTAAGAGCAAGCCGGGTGGCAGTTCTTTGGACCCTTTCAAGCTGATTTTGTTGCGATAACGTATACGGATGCCATGCTGGGAGACCATACTCTAAAATTGGGAGAACAAGAGATTTATACAGTGAGAAAATTGCGTTAGTGGAGGACCCCCTAGCAACTGTTCTGATGAAACCTAACATGCGGTTGGCTCTAGCGACAACTGATGAGGTATGTGTAGCCCATGAGAGCTTGGAGTCAAATGTAAGCCCTAAGTACTGAAACGACTTGGTAGATTTTATTGGAAGAGTACCTAGGTTGTACAATATTGGGTCAAGGTGCCTGCATCTAGTGATATGCATGACCTTGGTTTTACTAACGTTGAATGACATTTCATTGACATCGGACCAGTTGTTAAGCTTATCTAAGTCAGATTGAAGCACATGTTCGTCCTTAGCGTTTTCTATTGTGCGGTACAAAAGAATGTCATCTGCAAACAACACACAACTGGAGAGAATTGAATGAGATATGTCATTAACAAAAAGATTGAACAGTAACGGCCCTAGCACACTGCCTTGAGGTACACCAGAAGTAATGTTAACCCAGAGGAGACTCCGCCCCTAAAGAGAACCCGTTGCTTGCGGTCAGTCAGGAATGACCGAACCCAACACCACAACTCGCCCTGAACATTGAAAGAGGTTGCGAGTTTTTCAAGTAGGATGTGGTGTGGCATTGTGTCAAAGGCTTTTGACATGTCCAAGAAAACGGCATCTACTCTTGGGGGGCGGCGTCTATCAAGGGAGGATGACCAAGATTGAATAATGTTCACCAGTTGGGTAACGCAACTCCTGTGTTTAACAAAGCCGTACTGATAGGGATTTAGAAGACCAAAGGTGTTTAAGTGATTATTTAAGGCAGCAGTTATAATGCGTTCAAGAACCTTACATAACACTGAAGTCAGAGCAACAGGCCTATAATTAGTTAACAATGCCTTATCCACTTTCTTGTACACTGGTGTAATATTAGCACACCGCCAAGCATCAGGCAGTTGACCAATGCTCAGCGATGCGTTAAACAATAAACCAAGAGGATGAGCAATTTCAGAGGAGATTTTGTTGAGAATATTAGGCAAGATACAATCAGGTCCAGGAGATTTATTAGAAGGGAGCTTTTTAAGCAACCCAGCAATGTGGCTGGCAGAAACTGAAATGCGAGACAACAATATGCAATGAGCAAGGCGGCGGGAGGTGGGGAACTGGACCTGATTGTTTACAAACAGAACAGAAGTAATCACTGAAGGCAGATGAAATTATGTCAGGGCTGGTTATTTTACAGTTATTGTGATAAAAAGATGGAGGCGGGGGCGATCGTTTCCTGCCTCTGACAAAGGACCAGAAACTACGTCGATTGTCGTTACATTCGAACAAGTGATTAACATAACTCCAGTAAGTTTTACGGGAGGTTTTTTGGACTATATTGCGAGCAATTTTGTAATTAGTCCAGTCAAGTGGGCGACCAAATTTACTGGGGCTAAATTGAACAGTTTGTGTTTTTCGTTAATCAGTTTCTTAAGTTCTGGGGTGATCCAAGGTGTATGACGGGATCTTCGTTTGGAGACCTTTGGAATAGAATCACGGATAGCAGCATCAAACAAATCATTGAAGTTCTCTGTGGACTCGTTGATGTCGTTGGTATCTATGAACACAGACCAGGGAACCAGATGAATTAAGTGTTTTAAATGTTCGAAGTCACCGCGCCGTGTTTGTAAAAATGTCCGAAGAATTGCTGGGCTAGGGGCAGGTCGAGTGGAGCGGAAAGTAGTCATGACGGCAAGATGATCAGAGTGGACGGGAATTTGAACTGTGTAGATGGTGGAAATAAAGTCTTATCGGTTGGTAAAGACTAAATCAATGATGGACCCTGTGTTAGGGTTGTTTTGACTTAGTCTTGTAAATGATTGGACGAGCTGTTCCAGGTTGAAGTCACTGGCGTTATCAAGAAGTCGAGTACGATGGTGGTTTCCCATGATCGAAGGGGAGAGATCAACATTGAAATCGCCTGAAAGAAGACAGCCGTCAAATGAGTCAATGTCGTGGGTTTCCATGGCCTGACCGAGCTTTGCCCAGTAAGCCGCAGAAGAAGATGGTGGTCTGTAGAGTAGGCCCAGCAAGAATGATTCTGAGCCGAGCTTTATGGAAATCCACACAAGTTCAAGGTCATCAGCAGGCTCAGGAGTGGGTAGCCGGACAGGGGACAATGAAGTCTTTACTGCTACCAAAACACCACCACCACCACCACCACGGTGTCCTGGGTGACGGTCTTTACGTATGATGACGTAATCATCGGAAAAGCCAAGAACGCTATCAAGGTCGTTAGTAGAAAGCCAGGTTTCGGTGAGACAAATTATGTCGGCAGGGGTTGAGTTGAGGTAAATTTCTAGTTCTTGACATTTGTTATGAATGCTCCGAGAGTTACAAAGTAAGCAGGAGATGTTCTTCTTGGATTGGTTGACAGTAGCATTGGGGCCGGGATTAGGGTTTATGTCGCCACAGATCAAGATAGGCATCGTGAAAGTAGCAACCGAGTTCATGTCTCCACGTTTGTAGTTTGTCTGTCTAGGCTGTCTTCTACAAGCCTTGGCTTAATCTGACAGCCTCATACTCTCATTTTTTTGGTATACATTGATTAACTCTTTCCCCGATCTTTTGTGCTTATTATTTTGCTTATCTATGCATTATTCTGTACATATGTTATATTTTGAGAAGAGTAGTGTGAAATAAATGTTGATTTGAATTGAATTGAAAAAAAAAAGAGTTCATAATCATTGTTGTGTTCCATTCCCTAATTCCTTGCTGAGTGTATGATGATGCACCATACAGGTAGAAATAGTTATTAACTCATTAATAATATTTAATTAGTTAAAATTCACGAGAAGCTAAAACTGCCGTCTTCATGACTTGCCTTTATCTTGCATAATTTTTAAAAACAAAAGAAGTGTCTTTTCTTTCAATTTTATAAATTTAACAAACCGTTCTGTATGAAGACTAATGTCTAAAAATCAAGCAAGCTATTTAAAAAAATGCAACCAATAGCTCACACTATGCTCGACTTATTTTAACGACATCATCATCAATGCATATGTATTGAACAATCAAAGTATCATGCACTGATACATGAGAAGCCAAATCACAGTATTTGAAAACCTGTTAAAACTTATAAGAATTGTAACTTAATAATGTCAACATGATTTGCATAGTCGGATTTATTAATCAATAAAGAATCAATATCCATTAAAAAATAAAAAACTTCAGTGAGTGGCATACATGATAGTTGTACTTGTGAGTAATTCAAAGGCTCGTTTTAAGATGTGCAACCAAAATGAAAGGGAATTCGAAAAATTAATGTTGCTCTGTATGAAAGGACATTATTGACCCTCTGCCCTTTCAAATAAATTAAATATTGTACTCTTTTGCTGACAATACGTTTTGTAAGTTCAACTTCGTTTTTCAATTACAATTTAAAGCACATAACTAAATACCAATGTATCGATAATAACTTATTTAACGTCATAATGACGTCATCAGTTTTCAAATTTGGCTTTAACAAAGGATGATTATTTTTAATTAGGTCTTTATTTTTGTATTGTGTGCGTGACATTACGTTACCTCTACTTCCGGTCGAAACAGGAAGTGCATTGTTATACTTTATCAAAGTCCATCAAACATGCGTGTGGTCTAGTCTCTGTTCAAGGTTCGCGCAGCCTGCTTTTGACAATACACTTTGTTAGTCTCTATAAGACTTTGGTCAAGCTGAAACTTTGCATGTATCCAAATTGGGATATGTTACATCCCAAAAAATTTTTTCACACGACGATGACGCCATCAAGTGTGATATGACGTCACTTTAAAGGTGCAGGTTCAAGATCTATATACTGAGTAGTAAATGCTTGGTCCTGGGGGAAAACAATTCCCGAACACCTTGTTTTTGTGCTCGCAACAAAAACTTATTTCTAGTTTACTCTTCTTTCTCTTAACAAGTTGTTTAAAATCAACCCACTAATAACCTATTCCTTCTGCAGAGTATTTAATAACCCGCTCTCTCCGCAGGTTCCTCTTGCCTACTTTTAATTTCTTACATATCTGGTTTTATTCTTCTATAATTACATTCCTATTCCCATAATGTTCTTGTTGCTTACTTAACTCTCTTCACTAGTTATTGTTTTCTTGCCCCCTAGTGTGAGTTGCATTATCTTGATGCAACTTGCCCTCTAATCCTACCCTTTCATTGTTATACCCAGAATGCAGTTACCACCTTTATGGTCCAGTAATCCACCCTTTTCACACTGATCATCCTTTGTCCTCACTACTTTACTCCGATTGGTTCTTAGCCAACCCATTGTCTGTAAATGAATAACTTTGATTGGTTATAATCTTCCCGCTTTTTTCTGGATACCTTCCCCTCTCCTTTGCTCCTTTTTTTGCTATAAATGGATATGTTTTTGTTTGTACTTGTTAATGCCTCTGACGAAGGTCCAGTTTGGATCGAAAGCTAATGCCATCTACCCTACTAATTTTATATATATATATTTAGGTATATATACCTTTATATATTGATCGTCTATATATATTTATATTTATAAATTTATAAATTTATATACTTATATATTTTGTTTACACTCCTTTCGCCACAGCCAGCTTGCTGGTGCCTAATAACTAAATATAACCAACACCGTAAATCTAAATAAATTTTCCCAGAAAATATAATTGAAAGCTTTCCTCAACGATCTCAAACAAATCACTCATGACTAAGGGCACTCCTGCATAAACTCCTATACGGACTTGCTCAAGCTGGGCTAGCAGCACAAGTGAGTCTGCGCTAACCGCAATTAGCTAACAAACTTGCTCTTTGTAAAGCAGTCGTGCCACTATACCCGGCAGCGCCTTTCAAATTCAAATACTGCCAACGCCCGCGGTTTGCAACCGATTACCCCTATACGAACACAAAACATAGTAGATCGTCACCCTTATAGTGCTCGCAATGGGTCCTACTGAACGTCACCCAGGCGTATAACGATATTTCAATTACGTTGATATTTAAAATGCTTTATATAAACGAAGGGCGTCTTAATGAGATCCATTTCCTCCCCCTTTGGAAAATGGCTGACTTATATACAAGACTTGCCCACGAGCCTCCCTTAATATCTATCTCCCGATAAGACTATCACCCAAATCTATGCTCTACCCATACATATGTATACATTTGGCCTACCGCCCCTCGTTAATCTCATACATTAGATCAGGAAAATTCACCTTACCGAAAAATTCCTCCTTATGAGAATCACTGGCCATTCAGGCATCCCAGGCTGCATCGTTGCAGAATTCAACAAGAATAAAGCAATCCTACCTTCATTTCCCCCAAAACGCAGACGGGACTGACTGTCTGGATCTCACCTACCGATCCCTTTCAAAACTATAGCCAAAGATTCCGGTTTTCTTGCGCTTTTGATAGTCTATACCCAGGACGAACCCAAACATTACCAGCTGCGGGCACGCCAGAAAGGCGACTGCTAGAGATCATTCGCCCTCAGCGTTCACCGCAGTGCAAACAGTCTATCCAATTTAATCATTAGGTCTGTAAGGTCAGTGTGTGTCTTTATCCTTGCCAATAAAGACACTTGCCAATAAAGACACAGGGGACCAGATCTACTACGGCATGTTTGAATTGTGTTTGTCTGCTGCCGCATACAATGCATGCAGTGCCATGACTTAATTCTGTGACAAAGACAAATCTTTACTCAGTGATTGTGGTCAAACAAGATCTGATTCCTCCTTAGCAAATAGAATGATCCCAAAGAAAACTTGTAGAAATTTGTAGAAATTATAACAGACGACGCAATCCCTATACAGAACTTTCACACAATGCGCAGTCGTAAACGACTGTTTTTATTTGCCTTTTTTAAAACACTGCCTCAAACAAGGAGGCGATCGCGGTAGGCACATTTTTTGTTTTTATCAATAACAAAGGAACCGTTCGGTCAAATATGGGCACGTTACATTGTAATCCTCTATTTGACTCCCCCCCCCCCCCCTTTAGTCACTCCTTGGGTTGAAATCACTATTACAAGTCACCATGACCCTTTGAAGTTTGCCAGCGGCAGTCCCCATTGACATGTACACACACACAAAACATACGTTGCACACTCCCATTGAAACACGTGCAGTTTTTTTCGCCTGTGCGTTTTGTGCACGAAACTTTGAATTGTATTTATAGATAAGGTCTGCAGCCAAAACAATGTAATCTATATACCATCATGCTACTACAAAGTCTTTCTAGCATACCTTGGGATCACCCCTAAACAGACTTAATTGCCCCTATAATTAAAAGTGCCTTCCGATGAGGCGAAACTCATCAGACAGTGATTTAATGGGACCATTGCGGCCGAGAAAACGCACACTAAAAAAAGCTACAAGGCCATTCAGGAAAGCAGTTTGTACTCTAAAACCATGCATGTGAAATGAGTAAAGCAGTGTTATACCTCCTCTCCGACCATCCCAGTTCCGGATGCTGCATCTAAGATTCTCGCGGTCTTATCAAGGATAAAGTCGGATGCAAAGCCCGCCATGTTAGTTGGACCCAGGTAGCCACAAATGCGTGATGCCTATAGGGAAGCTTCAAAACTGCTCACGATGATTTAGTTACAAACGCTATTGAGCACGAATTGGTTCCTGAAGGTTTCATTCCAAGGGACGGAAGCTGCACGTTTCATTCATTGGCACAAAGCCTAAGTAATTTGTTGGGCACTCAGTACGATCAGCAAACTACTAGGTCAGATGTAGTGGCATGGTTGCAATTAAACCCTACCTACAGAGGGAGTAACCACCCATAATTTGTTTCTAATCTATCGTGGGATGAGTATTTGAACATAATGTTTGGGAATGAATGGGGGTCATATCGCATTACACGCTGCCGCCAATGCCTTTCACGTCAGAATAGGCGTTGTTTCTAGTCAGCATCGCGGGATAACATTTATTGAGCCCGATAACGCAGACGTGTTGTTTGGAACAGTTTATCTTGGACATGAATAAGAGTTTCATTACATTCGACTAGAACCAATGACCAGAATCACACAAAAGAACGTTCCATGTGAACATTCAAGCCCCAGTCACACCAATGACCATTCAAGCCCCATTCACACCAATGACCATTCAAGCCCCAGTCACACCAATGACCATTCAAGCCCCAGTCACACCAATGACCATTCAAGCCCCAGTAACACCAATGACCATTCAAGCCCCAATCACACCAATGACCATTCAAGCCCCAGTAACACCAATGACCATTCAAGCCCCAGTCACACCAATGACCATTCAAGCCCCATTCACACCAATGACCATTCAAGCCCCAGTCACACCAATGACCATTCAAGCCCCAGTCACACCAATGACCATTCAAGCCCCAGTCACACCAATGACCATTCAAGCCCCAGTCACACCAATGACCATTCAAGCCCCAGTAACACCAATGACCATTCAAGCCCCAATCACACCAATGACCATTCAAGCCCCATTCACACCAATGACCATTCAAGCCCCAGTCACACCAATGACCATTCAAGCCCCATTCACACCAATGACCATTCAAGCCCCAGTCACACCAATGACCATTCAATCCCCAGTCACACCAATGACCATTCAAGCGATCCACCGTTTTTTACAATACACATTTCAACACCTTCAGAATTGCATGATAGTGCAGACCAATCTTTGGATCAAGGCACGGATTCGCGATTTTTTCTTTGCCATTTCCCAAATGAAATATTGCGACATATTCTCCGACACATCGTAGCAACGTCGGCAGCTCATATTGGTATTTTGAGACTTCTTTTTCCGGAAAGTGTGAGATTCAACGCTTTCTTGGCGGAATTATTTTTACCGAGAATATACGTATTCCCAAGTGTTGTGGCATATATGGAAGGCAGTCTTAATGATATTCCTGTTGGTCAACTACGCGAATGGTCACTGACAAAACTATATCGATACGTTGGAAAGAACAGTGGGCTGGCAAAAGAATTACGCGATCTTTTTGGACACTTTAAAAAATGGCTCTTTGGCAAGGTCGTGGTTTGTTCTGTTGGTCTTGGATGGTTTAGGTTACATGATTTCCATCCATCAGGGGGATGGGGAAAGTAAAACATTCGTTAGAGTTGTATACTTTGTATCATAGTTTTAAAGATCAAGGGTTATGAAAATCAAGTTGATCACGACAACAATTCACTGAAAAAAGGGAGACAAGAACAGATGTTTTGGATGGCAGAATATTTTGTCAATAATTTACGTATAGCCGTTCATTTTTTTATATATTATGTTTGATGTCAAAAGTACAATTGTTATCAACAATCTTGAGATTAGGGAGAAATCGTATATCGTTTACAATATATTTAGTTTTTATTGCTATGTTGCTTTCATTACGTATAAAAGCTATAATTATTCCTATTTAAGGATTGTCTGTGGTAAACTCATGTAAACCTAAACTCACGATGAACCAACTCATTTGATTTGAAAGAAAGAAAAAAAACACGTAACCTTTAAAAAACACAAAGTGCTTGGATCTTTAGTGTATAATTACTAAGTAATTGTGTTCTGTTTTGCGTTATGATAGTTTTAAGTTTATGTACAATATATGGAGCCTATTATAATTTAAACGTGTTAACATTTTATCATAAATGTATGCAGATGATTGTACAATGAGTGATTTTTTTAATTAAGTCATGAGACTGATTCAACAAACTTAAGCTCATTCTTTAAGTTCCCGCCTGGAGTGCAAGTCAGTCGGTATTCCCTTTCTAATACTATAACTATAGCATTTTTATTGTTTTTGCAAGTAGTGCTGTCAGGGGGAGGGGCAGTAGAAACATGGTAGTTTTCTCACGTAAAAGGCCTTTTATGATATAAACATAAAAACGTCAAATTATAAAGGTATTGTTTTAATTTCTATGTTTGTTATGGACGCACTGTTTTGAATTGTTCTCTTTTTCAGAAACTTACAGATAAACCTTTGGTTTGCTTAAAAGTGATCAAAGTAATATTCATTTTGATAAACAACTTGATTACGCTTGTTTAGTCGTTTATACGTATTGTTGTTCATTTGTTATTTTAAAATGTTACCCCTTTTGGTCATGTTGGCATGTGAAGATGATTAAATTCACTGAGGTGAAACAAACAAATCGTTGTAGTTAATTTGAAATTATTTGGTTTTCAATACAGTCCAGTGAACTTTATACCAACCTACAGTGACGACTTTAGTTAAAAACGCATGTGATCCAGGGAACTTAAAAACCCAATTAACAAAGCCTTTGCCCCAATTCCGTTACCGAGGAACGCCCTCAAAGTTGGTGTGCACGGCAGAAAATAAAATGACTAATTTACTAAAATGATAACAGGAAGTTTAAGCCAGCAACTGATCAAGCAAACGGACGAGACAATGTTTACAACAATGTATTGTGAACTTTACTATATTAAACCTTATTAAACAATATTACTTAGAGTGAACACAAATCCGAAATAAAAGTCTCTTTAAATATATTACACATGCGATAATTTGTAAATTATTTACAGTGAATTGATTCCGGCCGAATATCAAGGGGAAAACATTATATAACGCCACAGCACTCAGGAGAAAAACAAAAAATAATAATAATAAAATGTCTAGATGGTAGTTTAGCACCAGTTGACATGCAGTCCCCCGGTTAACACAGGTCAGCATCCAGTCCCTAGCTTGCCAGGGCAAAAGGAGAGCATAACTGTTTCTATGTTACCCTAATCACATAATATTTTACCCGCTCTGCAAAAATGGCTCTTATGTCGCAAAAAATATTTGATGTTAGATACATGGATTGTAAGGGCTTTTTCTCAGCTTTAATTTGGTGTTATACGCAGATTCGAACGAAACAAAGGAACATGTCATTGTTTGATTTAATGTCACAGCCTTGATAACTGTTTTTTATTTCCGTAAATAAAATTGTGCCGGATGCCGAAAACTGTTTGGCTATCCTGCCGCACATAAAAGCTTAACAATAAATTGCACAAAATAACGGGGGTACACCATGACCCGAACCATGTCAGTATTAACTGACGCACACGGGGGCAACAAATAATGGCACACGTGACCCGAACCTGTGGTCATACTATGCCCAATTAAATTTAAGAACAATATAGTAATCACACATGTAAATTATACAGTCAATGATTTTAAACAATCAAGTAAGCTGTGAGTTTCCACCTTGGCACATACGGTCGGAAATAGCCCCTGTGGTACATCAGAGCGCTATCACAACTTCTTGTAACAATGCATGTCACTAATTTATAAGTTTACTGATAACTTGATTAAGCAAAAGTTTTGCTGAAAAGTAAAACATTTAATTTAATTTAAACCAGACTCTGTATTTTCGGTGTCAATCCCGTGAAAAAACGCCAAACGCGCAACGCGTGTCCCACAGGGAGAAACACCTAAAATACCAATGAAAGAACACAGGTGCGCAAATTGTCACAAAAGAGTTTGGTGCCCAGGGTCGACAAATGCACGCCATCATAACGTACATGTACAAGGCCGTTTCTGACCAAACAAATTGTGGGTGCGGCAAATAATGAGCGCCTAGTTTAGCGCACTGTGCTTCCGCCCAGCGGTTAATGGCAAGCCGTTTCTTCTCCATAGCAGGTTGTGATTTTTTCGCCCCAAAATAGAAGACGCGAGGGAGAATCTGAGACCACACTATCTTAGTAGTTGGAAATTGGGCAACATACGCCTGCAATGCCACTGTAATGCGCTGACGCATGTACAATTCATCAACGTCAGTGAGAAACATTTTCAAAATTATGGCAATCCATAATAATTGAAAGGCCTACATCGGAGAAACAATTCTCTAGCCAACTAAAATAAAAAAGTAAAGGACCACGCTGAAGAACATCTCGAGCCAACAAAACAATAAGGACTCGCACCAGAGGAGTCGACGTCGAGCACTATCCATAGGAAGTAAAAGCCCACACTGGAGAAAATTATTCTCGAGCCAACTAATAATAATGTTATGCCCACCCTGGAGCAAAAATATTCTCCAGCCATTTACGTATCAAAGGACTCTCCCAGGAGGATAACACCTCGAGCCCAAAATATTCTCGAGCCAGTAAAATATTCTCGAGCCAGTAAATAATAACTTACACTGCAGGCAAATATTCTCGAGCCAACTATAAAAGAACTGACAAGGCTCACACTGGAGGAATGGACCTCCAGCCCAATCCATAATAAAGTAAAGGCCCACCCTGGAGAAAATTATTCTCGAGCCAACTAAATAACTACGTAACGGCCCACTCTCTGCAGCAAAACATTCTCAACAAAAGACTCACACTGAAGGAATGAACCCCGAGCCCTATCAATATAGGCCATCACTGAAGAAAATATTATCGGGCCAACTAAAATTAACTTCGAACCCGATCAATAAAATAAAGGCCCACACTAGACTTAAAAAGTATTGAGCAACATCAATTTGAACCCCCAGTGCATAAGCTTCACGCGAATTTGCGAGAAATAACTGAGGCACATCCCTTTATCTACCGAGGAAGATGGAGAGCATGAAAACGCCTGTCAAGGAGGAAAAACTTCCCAAACCAAACTAGCCCACCTCCCCTTTCGAAATTGTTATCCAGGTCTGATTGGACAAATTCCAGTAGTGTCTTCCCATAAATTACACTTTAATTAATGGCAGCGTTGAGCCGCCGTGCTCACTCCCTGGAAACCCAACTCACTCATCTGACAATATGGGCTTGTTACTAACATTAACTACATGTACATTAATTAAACAAAGGATATTGTCATCGCACATCATCATATACTCCGAGGTACAGAACAAGGTTGACCAGCCTCACTCCACAGCAACAGATCATCAGTATGACGCCATGTTACTTGTTCATAGATCATGTAGGGGAGAAATAAAATAAATGAGGTGTTAAAATTGTGTGCTGTTTAATTTCAAAATAAAAGTACCTATCTGGCTCACGACAGCAACCAACTTATAATTAAGTAAGCCACATCATCATTGTCAGCATTAGATCCTGTGTCACTGTAGGAAATGTTCTGGAAATTTGAACAAATTTCAATATAAAAACCAATTGATTCAATTACGGGCTTGTATTTGCACCGGGTTGAAGTCGACACTAAATGTAACTAAAATAGTAATTAAACGCATTATCAGTCACAAACTTCAACATCAGATCGATAAACTTGCCGTCTGACTTACTTAAACTTATTTTGAAAATGACCCTATTCCAACAGATCAGCTATCCCAACATGCCCAATGGGATCTTACTAATAATACAGACGTGACCTTTAGTAACATGCATGTATCACAATACAAGAAGATTGCTCTTCCATGTGAAAACTGTATTCCATCAAGGGTATGCCTTTATGTAGAACTTGGCAATGAAACATAACATATTGTTTACTATGATGGCTTTATTCACGGGTCGTAGCAAATAATCAACATTATTTGTTTTTGTAAATAATGGGAGTTTGGTAGTTTCAACCAAAAATCTCGCTTCCACTGTACAATGGGTTAAAGCGTAAAGAAACAAGCTAACGAAACACAAAGCATCTTTCATTTGTTGAAAGACAATATCACACGTAACTTCCCACAAGCAGTTAACACCTAAATTAAATCATACTCTAGATGAAGAACATCAAAATCAACCACATAACATATTGAGTAAGTTTTCTGGGCAAGCATGCCTGGCTCTGTGTGGCAAGCGTGCCAAGGAATTTTCGGGCAAGCATGCTCAGTGTTTGAGGGCAAGCATGCCCAGTGTTTGAGGGCAAGCATGCCCTGTGTTTGAGGGCAAGCATGCCCTGTGCTTTGTTGCTAATATTTGGGGCAAGACCCCCACCATTGATAATTTAGT
Source organism: Leptasterias polaris (assembly GCA_037783415.1). Lineage (NCBI taxonomy): Eukaryota > Metazoa > Echinodermata > Asteroidea > Forcipulatida > Asteriidae > Leptasterias > Leptasterias polaris. The sequence goes on from JAZGTN010000188.1 coordinate 673,621, forward strand.
TTTTCTAATGCAGCCTTTTGCCCAAGTTGGAATTGGTAAAAGGTGCTGAAATAAATGCAGTGGTCAAACTGTGCCAAATCACAACAATGTTTCAATGATTGTTTTCTGTGAACTGTCTGAGAATAATGTACTTATTGAGTAATATCTGCCCCATCCAAAATGTTCCATTTGAATCTGCAGGGACGTCAACACACACAAAGTACACGCACCCGGCTAAAAATTAGTTCAACGCCCACACGCGTCCATGGGCACACCGCCCAAAATTAATAACACACGGGGACCAAAAGCCACCGGGCTGCAGTCCCACCTCAACCGCTCGCAATTTATTGTACCATTCCATTGGGCACTTTTGGCCCTGTTGTACTAAAATCTCAACTTAAAGTGAAGTCAAAACCACATTCAAAAATTACGGACATTCTATGGAAGCCGGTCGGATTAGCACCCAGTTAAAACTGAGGCTGCCGTCACTATGCCTACATTTTTACAAATGTTTTTCATAGATTAGTAGTGTCGTTTCAGCTCATTATATACGGTGCAAGTAAAATGTATCAAAGAAACTAAGAAATAGTTTCTCATGAAGGAATACGATTCAGTTCAAAACCATGACTTGCATGGATAGAAGAACTTGCCGAACCAAACAAATAGCTTCTGACCAAAGTAAATCGCCCTTTGCCTAAAATAAGAAACTTAAGCCATTATCCAGTACAGAAAACTTGATTTGTTTTAAAGCTGAAGCACAAACTAAATGTCAACCCAAACTCCCCTGATTATGCCAATGCATTGTAAATTGGAGCAATTAATATCTTGCTCAAGTCGTAAGGTTTGACCCATGTTTTCGATGTTGGCAGGGCAACACAAATCGTTTTTTCGCATCAAAACATCTTAAAAAGTAGGTAAACCTATTATTAGTAGTAGGCCTATACAACATTTCTTTTTATATGTGTTTATTATAACTCAACTAAAACGGAACACCTGCTAGTCTGCCCACTCCTGTCAGATCCATGCACACAAGATGACCGAAGCCGTGAACTGCAATGCCAGAGCCTGTGTGTGAAGCACTAGACGGGACTTGTGTAGTGACTCGATAAGAAGAAGACTCACTCATGGAGGGCCTTCCTCCATGACTCAACCAATCCCTGTGTAGAGAATGCAAACATCTCGAACTAACAAATAAACACAAGACGGGGCAGAGTCATTGCCCATGAAAGTTTGCGAAAATAAACCCCATGAATATATAAATGCATAAATCAAAACGCACCACTAGAAAATAAAGAGCAGCAAACAGTTAAAATGCCTTAACGAGTAACGACTTGTTATTGTGGAGTACTCGGTTTGAATTCAACCCAACCCAACAGTCAACACATTAAAGTTTGCCAGCACAGAATAATAGTTCACTCATCAACTAAAGTAATTAAACCACCAATTTCCATGAAGAACGCTTGAAAACAACAGCTCTATTTGTGGTGTCTAAAACCAGAATATAAATTTAACTTAGCTCGTTTTCGGCAGAACTTGTTGTTGGATTCCAGCGAACTCCGAGTTCGTCACCGTCCCAATTGGTTCACCAAACTGATTTTTTTGATGGTGCACGGCTTTCATGTTTCTGCCTGTGCCGTCTCTCTTTCACAAACGCACCGGGTCGGATGGCGACGTCTCTGCTCCGACCAGCGGCGCCCCAAATCATAGATAGACTACGGTATGTTGTAGGCCCAATAGACAGCACAGCACTCACTCAAGTCAAGCAGTATGCCAGCCGACAAAATTGAGTTCGATGGTCGACCAAAAAGAAGGCACGAAAATTAAATAATTCCTCCGGCAAGGTAGGCCTAAGAACAACTAAAAATAGTCCACAGCTCAGCTGTCGTGTCAATTCCTAAACACCAATTCTAAAACACTAAACACTATTTCCAAAGAGAATTTGAAAAAACTTTTTAATCCCCGCAAATTATTTTCATGCCTTCACAGACAAGACTATGACGAAAGTGATTTTTTCTCCCAACTTTCCCGCTCGCTCAAGCGTCTCTAGCAACGCAAGAATTGACGCCATTGGTTGCTTTTCCCTGCACCGCATATTATTTGGCTCATTGTCAAAACTGTTTATATAACCCATATTGTAACACATTCATAATTATATCATTTACTAATACATATACAGCAATATGTTTTCTGCCCGCGAAATTGTTGTGACCTAGATTTGTAAGAAATTATACAGTGCGCCCGCACGCACGTGAGCCATCAAGCCCACTAAATGAAGTTGACAATTTTTTGCCAATAATAAAACAACACAAAATTGCGTGTCGCCGTGATATCAAACACTGCCTTCCCCGCGTATAAAGCATTTTATCGTATAGGCGATAAAATGAATTATGTTAGAAGTCTCTAGCATTTTGCAATCCAAAGTAATACCATAATTTGCATACAAATTCTTGCCATTTTGGTCAACATAGGTTAAGGGGAAACAGCTTTGTAACTTTACAGTGTAATTTAAAGTATTTTAATACCAAGTTCGTATGAAAGTCCCTATAGCAACGAATACGTTCCCATTAGATTATTCGTCTGAAACTTTCACCCATTGTTTGTTATGCTAAGTTCAAAATAATTTTCATTTCATTTAATGCACTAGGCCTATATCGTGTGTTTTTTAAATACTTATTTGCATATTGTGCAATTTCTTATCTTTTTCGCAAATGTTAAAATAGCAAACACACACTTGAGCATTATTAGGAAGATTTTAGACCAGTTTTGTTAATTTTACTATTTTTTGTTTGTAAAACAAAACTGGACTTTTTCGAAAAACATGTGAATTTAAACCCCGTGAATGACAGCGCATAATTTCTTACTTTCACTATAGAAAGCCGCGCGGACGTGACGAAATAAACCCATAGCAACAAATGTCAAATACCCATAGAAACTTTACCCGTAGCAATGAAAGCTTATCGGTACCTACGTCTGGCAATGTATCGTCTGGGGTGTAATTAAACAAAATAGACCTACTTTTACTCGTGCTGTTGTTAAAACTATACGAGTCCCTCGGTGATCCCCGGAGTGGTCTGTTTCCCCCCGGCTTCACCTAGGGAAAATAGAGCGCTCCTGGGATCACCGAGGGACTCGTAGTTTTAACCAAAGCACTCCAAGCAATCAACATTAATTATCTAACATTGTATAACATTATTAATATTCCACTCGGTTAACTTAAGCATAGCCACGTTTCAAATAATACTATTAACAAAACACTGGTGAAGTCTTTGAACAACGAAATTGCACTACTCAGAGAAAATGGGCTATTTTGAACAACAAAAAGGGGGCTTTTGGGGAACATAATAAACATATTGATTGTCGCTAATTATGAATTCGTTGCCTTATCTCTGATCTATATTATGTATCTTGTGTCAGTATAGCTGTCATGTCCTTTTGTTTGCGTGTCTGTCTGTTTTTTGTTTGTTTGTATAATTATGTCTGGCTGTTTTCTACAAGCTTCTGCTTATCAAAACAGCCCCATACTATATTTATTACATTTCTCCTGCTTATTTGCTACTTAGTGTTATTTTGTTTTGCTTTACTCCATAATAACATGTACTAGTCGTTATTTGTTCATAGAAGTATGGAAATAAAATGTGTATCTGAATTTATCTTATAGAAATCCCAACGGGATTGCCTTGTTTAAACAACAAAATGTGTCGGACATAATGGTTCTACAGACATAACGTGGACATAATGGTTCTACGGACACAATGGGCGGACACAATGGTTCTACGGACACAATGGGGCGGACACAATGGTGTGTAGGACATAATGGGGCGGACACAATGGTTCTACGGACACAATGGGGCGGACACAATGGTTCTACGGACACAATGGGGCGGACACAATGGTTCTACGGACACAATGGGGCCGACATAATGGTTTGTAGGACTCAATGGGGCGGACACAATGGGTTGTAGGACACAATGGGACGGACACAATGGTGCAAAAATATTGTCGGACATAATGGTCCATGTAGGTCATAATGGTGCGTAACATACGTGTAACTGACCGTTTCAGAAATGGTTACACGTTTTAAAAAAATAACCGTAAATGCACAGGCTTAATGTAAAGCTAAATGCTGTTGTATTAAAATCGTAGTTGTAACCATTTTTCTCCCCTGAAATATCAATCGAGTATGTAAATTTATATGGGATATGAGTTTATTGTTATTTTTGGCTCTTCACCCCAAATCCAACACTGACCCTATAGCCATGGAAAAAGATCATTTCTCTTCACCTTTCCCCAATCAGCTCTTTTTATTGCCGTATTGCCGTATTGCCGTATTGCCATCCCCACCAAATGTATTTTGGGCTATATTGTGATTTCCCGAAGTATTGTGTTTGCATAAGGAACCTAAACAAAATGTGTTCTTCAGGCGAACGGGTTTCACTGAACCTTCTCAGACAGATTTCGCTAAAAGCAAAGGTCGTATTGACTTGAAACTTACCATGTACTTAGACCTTAGTGTAAAGACGAAACCACAACTTTTTCGGGATGATGACGTCATAACGTTAAAGTTTACAAATAACGTGAAATATTTGAAAAGGATATATCTGAAGAACCATAAATGATACAAAGAAGATTTTTGCACCATATGAACGCTCTTGATTCATTTTATAAATCTTACACAGTGATCCCATATGACATTTATTTCCGATCGAAACCGGATATTGAATATTTTCTTATTATAAATATAATATCTTATAAACCAAACGTGCTACTCTAACAATCATTGCATCATCGGAATGCTCCCCTTAAAGATTTTACAAATCTTTCATAAGGTGTGACCCCATATGACCTTTACTTCCGGTCAAAACCGGAAGTTGAATTTCCTTACCCCATCGTATCTCATTAACCAAAAAGGTCTCGCACGTAAAACTTACCAGATAATAGGATCTTAGTGTGTAAATAAAAAAACACGAATAGTTCAGGGTGATGACGTCATCGATGACGTCATAACATTAAATCAACGTTTAATATCAAAACGTTCATATTTAGAGAACCATACTTGCTACAAACAAGTTATTTGCACCATATAAAAGCTCTTGACGTGTTATACAAATCACATAACGAATGTGACCCCAAATGACCTTTACTTCCGGTCGAAACAGGACGTTCAAATTGCATAATTCAAAAGTTCATATCTCACTAAAAATTAAAAGGGTCTAGTCTTTAAACTTACCATGTACTTAGATCTTAGTGTGCAGATGACACCGACAATATTTTTGGATGATGACGTCACAATGTTAACTCAACGTTTATATTGAAAAAGTTCATATCTGGAGAACCATAATTGCTACAAACAAGATATTTGCACCATTTAAAAGCTCTTGAGGTTTTATACAAATCACATACAAAGTGTGATCTCACATGACCTCTTCTTCCGGTCGAAACTGGAAGTACTTTGTAATTTGAATGTGGAAACAAAAATTGAATTGTTTTTAACGATGTTGTAATCTGGCAATTGTCTGGTTTAAAAAAATAGGAACGGTGACGTCACACAATTCAAAAGCGCCCTCTAGCGGCAGGTTGAAAACAGTTCAAAACACACTTTTAGTACATGTCTGTGGCAAAGTTTATGAGAGTCTTTTTCAAAATTGGTAAACATAATGATCTTTATGCAGACAATATTATTTGTTTAGTCGTAGTTTGATGACGTCATCATGTGGCACGTGGTAAGGCCTTAAAGGTTTACTTTTTGAAGCGTGTATCTACTTAACCAAACAGCCGACTGAGTTCAAGCTTGGTGTATAGTTAGACAACGACCATGGCTAGTGAATCATGAGGTGACGTCATGATGACGTCATTAAATTATGTTTACATTTTTTTTTTAATCAAAGCTTAGTATTTGAAAAAAATCATAACTCCTGAACCAGACATTAGATTTTTGTAATCTACAAATCATCAGAAAGGTATTCAAAAACTGAATAGACGATACATAGAATGTGACCCCATTTGAACTTGACTTCCGGTTCTATCTTGAAGTTGAAGTTTAATAATTGAAAAATCATAACTTCTGAACCACACATTGGATTTTTGCAATCTCTACATCATTGGAAAATAAAGTTATCAACTTCACAAATGCTACACAGAGTGTTGCTCTATCTGACCTTGAACTCTTACACAAACTGTGGCCAGTGTGACCTTTACTGCCGGTCGAAAACAGAAGTGGAAGTGAAAACTAATATTCCCCGGCCTCATTCTGATCTACAATTAGGACTAGGTATCTTTGTATGAACAAAGGTTTGACCCCTTGGCCTTTCAATTAAAAGAGAAAAGACATAATATTTCAACAGCGCCCTCTCGTGACACGTTTTAAAAAATAAACTATTAAATGCTGAAAACCTGTTGCATAAATTCAAAAGATTCGAACTTATGATTTGACAAGAAATAGGCTTTGAATACATCATAAAAGCGTCATCAGCAAAACCAGGATGTGAAATCATTTAAATAATAAATAATAATAATTATAGTGGCTTCTTAAATAGCGCTCAGGTCCGTCACTCAGTGACGCTCATGGCTCTTCAACATTATTACCCCTGGTCACTGGGCCATTTATTTTCATTCCTTAAACCATCTCAGCTCCCTTGGGAGTATAATTATTTAGACGTCACAACATGACAGCTCACGCTTTCTTCACATTTTCGACCACTTCTTACATTACTCCACCACAACCAGAGTAATATCAAAACTTGAACGAATGACTTATTGAATGCCGAACACCACTTTGACCTTTCCTTTCGGTCCAAACATGTACTCAAAGTTTTAAAAGATAACAATTTCCTGAACCACATGGGACATTTAGCCAACCCCCTCCCCTAAAAAAAGAAGACAAAAAAACAACTTAATTACAGGTTCCCAAGACAAGTGAGCTACAAAGGTTTAAATTAAAGGATCACATCGTTGGTCTAATTAGGCTAATGGGTACCTGTACAATATATTTAAAGGGACACACTGGTTAAAGATTACGTAATTTAGTTTTGTAGAATCATAGACAATTGTTTCTACAGATGTTTTTGTATTTTTTTTACAAAGAAATGTCACGTTATTAACGGGAATAGATCGGGGGAGAAGCGGTCAAAGGTCAGCGCATACGCTTTACCAGCCGTTTCAAGTGTCTTTGAGATCACCCAAACCTTGATTGCAAATGAGTGCGCAATACCCCCCCCCCCCCCCCCCCCCCACCCGCGGGACGATCGTTGGATGTCGAAGGAATGTATAATGGACTGACGTGTTTATGTTGTTTGTTTATACACGCTTTTGAGCTGGATGGATATTTATAATTGTTGCCATACTGATCATATTTACATTAGCAGAGCAGTTGCAATATTGCGTAGCGCCATCCCGTAAATTTGACATTGGCTGGTAAAACGTATACGCTAACTTTTGACCGCTTTTAGGTTTTGTTTTAGTTTAATACATGACATTTTTGTATACAAAACATACAAACCATCTAACAGTTACTGTCTATGATTCTACATCACTAAATTACGTAAACAGTAAACCGGTGTGCTCCAGGATATATATAAAGTAATAATAATATTAATCATTATAATAGAAATATTACTAATTTGTTAATTATTTAAAAACAAAAGTTTTTAGTTTTGTGGCTTTGTACTATGTGCAAGTATGCGGGCGTGCATGTTTTTTGTAATTTGTATAGTATTTTGTGTATTTTTAATGCAATTTTGTATCTTTGTACTTCTTTTTATTGCCATGCCTGTAAATGGTGGTTTTTCCTTTGTTGGTATAATGAAATAAAATATACAATGTAAATATAAATTATCCTTCTACCTTACCCCATTTGTCTCCTTCATTATTTATCCATTGCCTATCCATGTTGTTTTTTTTATTATTTTTATTTGAAGTGATATAACAGACTGCTTTGAAACCCATCAGAGAGCAATGAGGTTCGATTGTCTGTACTTCCAGTTGTCGAGTTGCCATGACAATGTGTCCTGATATTAAAAATAACCCACGTTTGGCTGCACGTTGGATATATCGATGTTATCCCTTTCAGTCAGTTCCATACGAAAAATTATGTGTTGGAACTCAAGCAAAACGGATCGAAACTGCATTATAAACAAAATTCATTTTTGTGGCGAAAAAAATAAATTTCTGTATATCGGTTCAACTTCAAATCCACACAGTGCAGAGAAATTGATGAGACCTCGTTCATTTTAAATATTCGTCAATATGACGTCATGAAGCATCTTTTGACGTTACCTTAAAGGTGCACTATTCAAAGATTTAATGACGTCATCAAATATCACGTGACGTTACCTAAAAGTTGCAGTTTTACAAGATGTATAATCACAGACAAAATTGTGCGATTGAGCTGAAGCCCTGCTTGTATTCAAATTGGGATGTGTTACATCTACAATTTTAGGTCACGTCACGATCATGTCATCAAGCGTCACGCGACGTCATCTTAAAGGTGCACTTTTCAAATTTGTATTTACAAGAACAAAATGAGTGATCCAGTTGCGTGTACTAGTTATCGCCGTTATATTTCCTTAGTAAAAGATGCTTGACAAAGATCCAAGCGATTATCAGAAGAGAGAATGACAAATACCAAAAACACCTGCAATGCCCAACGCGTAAAGACTCGACTTGCATTTTACATGCTGATATCATATTATAACTACAACGCAGTTGCACCACTTGGGAATTTCCCATCATGAGAAATAAACACCACGTCATATTATAGGTTTTCCCGGCCAATTTCAGCAAAAATTCATTCAATTTCATTAACATGCATTCAAATTCACGCATTTTCCCCTAATCCTCTCAAACTAGGGTTTCTTTTTAGCTCTAAATGCATTCAATTTCGTTTTTGTGCACACATGATTTCGTTTTTCTCGTTCAGATTCGCTTCGGTCATTCTATTTCGTTTATAGGCATTCAAGACTACACTTTGACCATTCTTAAGTTAAATTTCTACTACGTATTCACAGTTGATGCATTCAAATTAAGACTCATTGAAGCGAACATGGTTTTGTTGCTAGTTTGCGTTTTCTTTTTCGTTTATGGGCAACGAATTTCAACTTCTTTGCATTCAAATTAAACATGAGTTATGGCTTTACGAGTAAGCTGGAAATTATAGCCCCTTTCTGGCACATAAGATGTCCTTTGTAAGAGGTGTTTCCATGTATTTTACTTGTTTTATTGTATCGTTTGTTTTTCGTTATTGAAACAGTCCGCTGTTCCTTTTGCTTTGTTATACACTTCGAAGTTAAAACCTGCACCCAATAACTTTAAAATGAAAGTCTTGATATTTTTTGCCCTGGTATTTATGTTCTTGTCTTTGTTTTCTGCTAATGCCCGGACCATGTCAAATTTGAACTTAACAAATGTTTTAAAGGAAACAAAAGCTTAAAATGATAAGGGGTCGTTATAAAATCTAAAGATAAATTAAACTTTTTGTTTTCTTGTGGATTTTGTTCACAAGTCCTTTTCTTCGTGTGTTTGATATACATTTCTTCTATTCGTTTATTTTTATCTGAAGTTGGTTTCTTTAACCTTCAATGATCTGACGTGCCAGACATCTCGGCATGTAAGTTTGGTTATGATTATGCCAAGAGTTATCATGGTAGTTGTAGGTGGGCCTAGTCATGCCTGGTTATTCTCGAATGCTTCAATCAGTGTCTCCCTGTTAACATTATTCACTACTCTGTACCGACCACGGGCAGCCACCTTTTCATTCAAAATCGCTTTTGCCTATATTTGGAGATAACGTGAAACTAGTGTAGAAATGAGTTTTCCCTAAAAACATTTGCCTTTATTACAGGCAGCTACGAATCAGAAGGCATATAGTATAGAATTTGAATTTGAATGCACAAATTTTGAAAAAGATTGCCCATTAATGAAATTGAATGGTTGACCACCTCTTGCCGCTGGCTTTTACGAAATTGAATGAGTCTTGCGGTCTGATGAAATTGAATGATCTTATTTGACCAGTGAATGCTAAACTGGTGAAATTGAATGACTCCTTTAAACTGTTGAATGCAGCTTCAACGGAGCATTCGTTTTCAAACGAAATTGAATGAGCCAGGAGTTAAAATGAATGGATTTTTGTTGAAATTGGCCGGGAAAACCTATATTATCACAATTGAGTTCGTGTTCATTGGGTTTTTTTTTTCAAGCGCTGCCACTGTTTGGGAATTTTCCTAAGGTATTGAAAAAATAATACCCGTCAAAATTGTGGGTCCTCGACAATATAAACTGTTTTTTAATATATATTTTTTACACGGTTTTAACTAAATACAAAAGTATTACATACTGTTTTTTCAAAGAATATTGCTTTTCCCCTCATTCAGGTTTTTTCTTTCTTAGTTTTCTGCGGGAAATGATGACTTGTACTAAGTCATAGTTATGAGATATGAATCATTACTTATGAATTAGCTAATTTTGAATTATGTCTCATAATTGATTTATCATAAATCAACTTTTTAGATATACATCAAGTGTGACCAGTACTTTGTTATAATTTAAAAAATGTTATTAGTAACTATCAGATGCGTTCAGTCATGATTATGATATAATCATGATTATGATATAAGTCTCATAAATATCACTTATATGCTGATTCATATATATTAGATAAAATGTTTTTTTTTATGAGATAAAATTAATAATTATGACTTGCGCTAGGTCATTATAATGTGACTTGTACTTATTCGTGAGATAAATTTAGCACTTATAATTTCTGCCAAGTGTACACTGCAAAAACTGGGGTGTTAAATTGATTCTTTCCGGTATCCATAACACCGCCATGGTGTTAGCTATCCCCATTACTACATCGTTGATAAAATCAACACCGTGGTGGTGTTGTCACATATAGATACCAAGAGAATCAATTTAACACCCCGGTTTTTGCAGTGTACCAAGTCAAAAGTATGAGACGTAAGTCGTAACTATGACTTGTGGCAAGTCATCATTATGAGATATTAAGTCATAATTATGGCTTTTTTCTTCTCAAAGTCCAGTTAAAGCATTTCATTGTTGTATTTTATCAGGAAACCAACGCCAATCCTAACGCAGTGGGGTCGCCTTAGCAAACAAGCAGAAAGTCACTAACGAATTTACCTGAGTTTCCTCTGTCTTTACCAGTCCACTGCTGCTTCTATTGTTCGGGATGAAACACGTCTGTCTCTGTTTGTGTCTAGTGGTCCATGGCGGCTGTTGATATATAGAAATAGTTTAAAACATTTGGGGAGGATGCCCAACTTGTATTCAATTTCAACAACCTTTGTAACAAGTAAATCTCTTTATTAAACTCCAGAAAAAAGCATCTCACTTGGGAAAACAACAAACGATGTCTGAACATTTAAAAAAATGGTCTGAATAACGTATTTATACTCTCTCGCTCCTGAAAACGGGTTTCCCAATCTTCTAACTAGGGAGTTTTGTCTGGATCATAGTATTGGTGAATTATCATAGGTTAATAACTAATAACGTCTGTGTTTGCTCTGCTCGATATCTTTGTCAGCTGTGGACATTTTGTTTGGATGTTATTGTTGACCTCAATATCCGCATCAGGTTTGATCATAAAGAGCATTGATTTCAATAAAAGGCGACCGTCGTAATCCTGGACGTACACGCATGCAAATTAGGTCAACAAAAACAATTTGTTGAGTTGCCCTACGCGACCGACCCAAAAGTGCTGAAATCTCGGAACGGGTTATTTTTTATTTTTTATTTTTTTCGTTATTCATTTTCAATTAAACTTACAAATTTTCAGTTTTTATCCAAAGTTAAAACGAACTATTTATTCCCAATAAGCTAAAACAAGTTTACAAATAATAGATTTCAAAATAAATATGCAGGAGGTCGATATTTTATTTGCATGTTGTGTGCCGCTAAACTCGAAGTCGTACGCAACGTGCCCGGCCATCTACGGTTGCTCGGATCGATCCCACGCAATATTGCACATGACATGAACTGCAGACGGAGTGCAGGCATAGCCCAAATTCGGACGGGCCAGTCGGCGGTTTAAACCAGCTAATTGTGTTCACCTATCTAGCTCATAGCTTGCCTTGTGTGCTTTGACTGTTCAAACACATAACCTTTACAAGCAATATATGTGTGCGACGAATTGCTTTCCCCGATGTGTACCGGGCGCCGCAATTTTGGAATGATCCCAATCATGCCAATCAAAATACGACGTCATCGGCCGGCCAGGCTGTGGGCGGAGCGAGAGTGCGAACATTTCAATGGTTGTTTTACTTATACGCTCCGCCCATAGCTCGGCCGGCCGATGACGTCGTATTTTGATTGGCATCATTGGAATCATTCGAAAATGGCGGCGCCCAGTACACATCGCGGAAAGTAATTCGGAGTAAGTCGCACAATTAATGTTTGAAATATCCTATTATAAAGTTATTTGTTTGAAAATTCAAAACACACAAGGCAAACTAAGAGCTAGGTGAACACATTAATTTGAAAGACATTGTATTTGGGATTAGTTCCAATGCATTTCAATCATCAAATGACAGTCATAGAGAAAAATAAATAAATATTAAATAAAAAATCCCGACCGACCGACCCCTTCGAAAAAAAAATACTGGAGGGCAACTCAACAACCGGTTTTTGGGGGCCTAGATCAAGCTGCTACTAGTAGGCCTACGGTACCCAAACCGCGCGAAACTAGGACGTCGTTGTCCCGGTGACACCATACAGCATCACATTGCGACAGAAAATCTGTTTTCGCGCCAAGTAACGACGCACTCATATCCCGATTTGAAAATATAACCTAACTTCCGTTTGTTAGTGCAGTCGACACGGTTTGCACAACCCAGTAAATTCGCAATTAGAAAAATCGAGTTGGATGTTGGAGGTCGAGCACTATTTCTTCATTTTCTTTTAAGTTTCCAGATTGTATGTTATTTGTATTTATTACATTGTTAGTTTTAAATGTAATCAATCCACAACTAGGCATTAGGTGTTTGTGAACAAACACAAAGCTGTTCCGGTTTTCTGATTCATAAAAAAAGGTACAATAAATAAGAAAACATAAACATTACGTCCTTGTGACATGTGGTTCAGGAGATATGATTATCTCAATTGTTGAGCTTCCTGTTTAGACCGAAAATAAAGGTCAAAGTAAGGTTATTGTATGAATAAAATGTCGCAAGTGTTGCACTCTACAATACAACACAAACATTACGATTTTAAGACATGTGGTTCGGGAGATATGTTGTTTTTAATATTTGAACTTCCTGTTTGGACCGGAAGTAAAGGTCAAATTGGGGTCATCTTAGTTGATAAAATTTCGCAATTGTTAAAAGCTACCAACTTAGGCTTAAAGACAAAATGTGTGCAAATGCTATGGGATTTGAGTGGAAACAAAGAATAACCAGTTATAAAGGTCAACGTGGGGTCAAGGTAACCCTTGTCGAACATTTAATGCTCAAAGGGTTTATAACTGAAAAGAATTTGAAAATCGGGTGTGTAGTTCTTGAGATATAGTCCCACTTCCGGTTGAACTAAAAGTAAAGGTCAACATGGGGTCACGATTACCCAAGGCTAATCTCCAATGCCCAAGGAATCTATAACTGAAAAAAGTTTGAAAATAGGTTGTGTAGTTCTTGAGACATGGTCCCACTTCCGGTTGACCCGGAAGTAAAGGTCAACATTGGGTCACGGTCACCCAAGGCTAATCTCCAATGCCCAAGGAGTCTATAACTGAAACAAGTTTGAAAATCGGTTGTGTAGTTCTTGAGATATGGTCCCACTTCCAGTTGACCCATAGGTAAAGGTCATCATGGGGTCAGGGTTACCGAAGGCTAATCTCAAATGCCCAAGGAGTCTATAACTAAAAAAGTTTGAAAATCGGCTGTGTAGTTCTTGAGATATGGTCGTTCTTCCTGTTGACCCAAAAGTAAAGGTCAACATGGGGTCACGGTTACTCAAGGCTAATTTCCAATGCCCAAGGAGTCTATAACTGAAATAAGCTTTAAAATCGGCTGTGTAGTTCTTGAGATATGGTCCCACTTCCGCTTGACCCGGAAGTAAAGGTCAACATGGGGTCACGGTTACCCATTGTTAATCTCAATTGCCAAAGGAGTCTATAACTGAAAAAAAAGTTTGAAAATCGGTTGTGTAGTTCTTGAGATATGGTCCCACTTCCGGTTGACCAGGAAGTAAAGATCAACAATAGGTCACGGTTATCCAAGGCTAATCTCCAATGCCCAAGGAGTCTATAACTGAAAAAAGTGTGAAAATCGGTTGTGTAGTTCTTGAGATATGGTCTCACTTCCGGTTGACCCGGAACTAAAGGTCAACATGGGGTCACGGTTTATGGTCCCACTTCCGGTTGACCCAAAAGTAAAGGTCAACATGGGGTCACGGTTACTCAAGGCTAATTTCCAATGCCCAAGGAGTCTATAACTGAAATAAGCTTTAAAATCGGCTGTGTAGTTCTTGAGATATGGTCCCACTTCCGCTTGACCCGGAAGTAAAGGTCAACATGGGGTCACGGTTACCCATTGTTAATCTCAATTGCCAAAGGAGTCTATAACTGGAAAAAAAGTTTGAAAATCGGTTGTGTAGTTCTTGAGATATGGTCCCACTTCCGGTTGACCAGGAAGTAAAGGTCAATAGTGTAGTCCGTGCCTGTCACAAAATCCGAATCATAAGTGAACACCGGAGGAGAAGAAAAAAACCTCAAAATATGGACTTAGAATATGCACTGTCACCGCTTAGTGCAAGGTATTCCAAGTAATTCCAGAATAAAAAGGTACCATTGGAGATATAAAGGTGTGTGATTTGATAAGTGCTATGGCGCTAGGAAAGTACGCAAGACGTAATTAGATATCGGCAAATAACCGCGGCTAATATTACAGCACGTTGACACTACATTACATACTCCCGTACTATCAAATTGTCGGCGTTGGCACTTGATTCCTTCTCGTTTTACACAAAGTGCATCAGATTTTTACAAGAGATTCGTTTTCAATGGTAAAAAGAATCCAGGGGCTCAAGGAACAGTGTTTAAAATCAAGGGGAAAGGGGTACACAGAACGCTTCCTGGCTAGACATTGAGGAAATGTTGTTTGAAAAGAGTTCATTGATCCAAAAAAAAAATTTTCAGTGATTCCTAATCAAAACTATGGAGTTTTTAAACGACAACGAAACTAAAACTCAAAACAACAACACAACCAACAACCTATCAACAGCTTTATCGCTTAATGCTCACACTTTATTACTTTAAGTGGGTTTAAAAAAAATCATTTCAGCGTACTTTTGAATAATTTATATTGTTACATCAATAATGCACAACAATACAAAAGAAACAGTTTGAGAAAAAAATATATATATATAGATATTTATAAGATCGGCTGATGATACCTTCCAATCAATCATGTTTGATCACTATCTTCTTGTTTTTCGTTTTCGTTTTCATTTTCCAAATAATAAATAGGAATCAAAAACATATTTATAAAGATTCAAATTTGAACCTCTAATTACTCTGCACATGTAAAAAAAAAATATAGCATTTCATGCACTGACTGTGTGAATAAGTATCTGAAGTACACTGCACTGTGTACAAATTCAAATTCGTGATTTTTTTCAGTGGAATAAATAACTAAACTTTGACATCTGATATGGCGTTCAATTATCACATTACACAATCTAACTCCCTCAGTGTCCTGGCCAAAAACTGCCCCTAATCCATCTAAATGCTTCTATCTATGGTAACCCTTTCAGTACCGCCGTGCCATAGCGGCTCAAAACAACACCCCACTTGGTGACCAATGAGCCCGTATGGCACGTAATTATTAGCACTCTTGGTGACCAATGAGCCTTTGTGGCACATCGACAAAAAGTAAGTTATCAAAATGTTAATAGCCCCCTCAATCGCCTGCGTCCATCCCCTTGGCAACAAGCTGGCCGCGTGTGCCCTGAAGCGTCGCAAGTTTTAAAATTTAAGCGGGATCGTTAAGCGTCCCCCCACGCATTCTTGAGTAAGAGATCATTCTGACAACATGGCCGAAGAAAATGATAAAATTTTGGAAGAAATTTTCGCAGACAGTGGTTCAGAAATGTCATCTGACGAGGATTCGCCACTTTATGACTCGGAGACGTCAGAAGACAGTGAGGATACAGAGCCGAGGGCCTCGACATCAACAGCAACATTAACCTGTTCTAAGAAGGGTAAGAAGACCAAAAAAAAGCCGAATTTCAGGTGTGGATGGCGTGAAGCCAACTGTTACACACGGCGACCGCCTGTTAAATTTACAGCAAACACCGGGGCTACAGAAGACTTCAGTTCGTTCTCCCCCATACAAATCTTCAAACTGTACTTTTGTGAAACAGTGTGGCAGATGATGGTACTAGAGACTAATCGTTATGCTGAACAAATATTGGGAGCGGGGGCAGAAAATAAGTGTGCATGGAGACCAACTGATGTACCTGAAATGATGGCATTCGTGGCCCTACTTCTTTGCATGGGAATCAACAAAAGGCCTCGTTACTCCATGCATTGGTCCAGGTCTGAAATTCTACGAAGTCCCCTGTACTCAACAACCATGGCTCGTAACCGATTTACTGCAATCCTAAGATTTTTTCACCTCGCCAATAACAGAGATGTCGAGGGCGACTCTCCCCGTGACAAACTTGCTAAATTACGGCCACTGTTAAACATTGTACTACCATCATTCCTCCGGGTGTACCAGCCGGGACGAAGCCTTTCACCGGACGAGACGATGGTCAAATTCAAAGGACGGGTGAGCTTCAAGCAGTACATGCCAAGAAAAGCCGCAAAATGGGGATTGAAATCTTTCTCATTGAACGAATCCGACACAGGGTACACATGTGCCTGGGAGTTGTTCACAGGATCGCAGCCCAGGTGCCCACAAGGACAGTCCTCTGTAAGTGATCCTGAGACAAACCATCCATCCGAAATAGGGGCACCAGGCAACATAGTATTGAACCTTTTGCAGGGACTCGAAAATAAAGGACATTGCATCTACATGGACAATTGGTTTAGTAGCCCGGCTCTGTTCTCCAAGTTGTCTGAGGTAGGATTCGGAGCTTGTGGAACTGTGCGCTATACCACCCTAGGGATACCCGACGTAGCAAACTCCAAGAAATTTCCTATGAAAAGCGGTGCAGATCCCAATTTTTATCAGAAAGCAGGCCAACTATGCGTTATGTGGCAGGACACAAAACGTGTCACTCTCCTCTCAAACTATGGCGATTGCAGTGTCACTAGTAAAAAGATTCGGAGCCGGAAAACTTCAACAGGATTACAATAAATACATGGGGGGCACGGATCTGGCAGGACAATTATGCACGTACTATACTCATACCCACAAAACATTCAAATGGTGGAAACGTGTATTTATTACAATCCTAGACATATGTTTGCTCAATGCTAATGTCGTATACAACAGCATCCATACAAACAAGAGCTTGTCTACTTTGGATTTTCGGGTCAAGGTGATAGAGGCACTTATTTCAAGCTTCGAGAACAACCCAGTTCACCATGCCCGTAAAGTGTCAAGTGCTTCAAACGCCCTTTCAACTCAGCACGTTCCAGGTCCGAATGTTGACGGGAAGAAACGTGACTGTGTTGTATGCAGTTCCACCTCTAATCGGAAACAAACTCGCACGATTTGTAAGCAGTGTATCAAGCCAATGTGTGTTATACCATGCTTTGAGAAATTCCACACAAAGCGATAAATTAGGTCAACAATTCAACTATTAAGTTAATTATGTAAAAAATTTGTAAAGCGGTTATACCATTATTGGAGAATTTCCACACCAAACGAATAATTTTCTAAACTTTCTGAATACTCCCCCCTCCCCCCGCTACAATGTTGAATCCCACAATCGCATGCCTGCCAACAATCAACATTGAGGCGGGGGGGGGAAATGGTACTTAGAAAAAACAAGTATAGCACTTTGGCAAAATGGAATGTTAGTTCCTTCTTTACATATTGGTTCATGATAGGTGTAAATTTGATTTCAGGAGTAATTTTTGTCCAGTTCCTCTCTTCTGTTTATTGAATGTGCAATCCTATGAGCGGGTTTGGGGGGTGCTTCAAAAGGAATTTATTAAAACATGTTTATTTCAGGTTTCAGAAACTATTTTAAAATACTCAAAATGGCCGACTTAAGCAACTGTACCACATTGTTTGTATTTGGTCTCATTGGGTTCCAGCATCCTGAAAACCTGGCAATATTTTATGTTACGGGCCAAAACAAAATTGTTTGGCGGCCATTTTTATTATTAAAATGGCCGCCTTAACCGACTGATGCAATTATTTAATTGTGTGTCTTGTTGGGTTCCTGGATCCTTAATACATTCAAGTTTCCAACATTGAGGCGGGGGGGGGGGGGAGGATGGTACTTAGAAAATACAAGTATAGCACTTTTGAAATATTTTATGTTTGTTTCTTCTTTACATATTGGTGAATGATAGGTAAAACATATATTTTATGAGTTATTTTGTTCGAGTAACGTTCATATTGTGCTTAATCAAACTTCCCTTGTTTATTTTTAATGTTATAATAATCAAAATGGCCGCCTTTTAAAAGTGACTGAACCACCATGGCAATTATAATTTTTGTATGTGAGGCTCATAGACGGAGATACGGACCAAAACCTTATTTATTGGCGGACATTTATAAATGGGCAATATTTAATGTTCTTTTATGTCAGTTCCTTCTTTGTCATTAAATGTAGAAAAAAATTTAACTTGAGATGTTACCAGTCATTTATTTCTAAGTCATATTGTGCGTAATCCAAACTCTTTTGTTTATATTTAATGTCTTTTCCTAGGAGCGGGTTTTTTTTTTGGGGGGGGGTTGCTTCCTAAAAAAATTCTTACAACCTTTTGTTTTTTGGAGGATTCATAATTTGCCAACAATCTAAATGGCAGCCTTAACCAATTGATCAACATGGGTATAATCACCAACTCCCAGTATCGGTGAGGCTCAACCAATATATTTTTTTGGGGGGCGGGTTTGGGGGGGGGGGAGGATGCTGTTTGAAAAGTAATATCTTAAAACCTTATGTTTATTTAACGTTTCAAAAATATGTCTCATGCAGATTGGTATGAACAGCTACTTGACAAATGTTTAGCTTAAACATTTAAACTACTCAATTGTGTATTTAGTGGTCATAATACCATACCTCAAATAATTATATGTTTAAGGCAATGATTTAGTCCAAGGCAATATGCCAAAGGAAACAGTAATTTCATTGCTTGCTCAACTTGCATTATGTGACTAGGACCTAGGCTAACCCCAATCTGCCTTGTGAGGGCGCTGTAACCTGAAACTTTCCTAAAATAGTGTTGGTCACCAGGTAGCCATGTCAAGGAAATGTCTCTGGTCACCATTGCATAAGTAGCCAATATGTGTTGGTACTGAAAGGGGTAACTAAACACCCAAATGTTAGAACCATAGCCATAGTATATAAGAAGCCGTTATTATAGTACTTGTATGCTCAGCTCCATAATGAGTATATACTACATGTAGGTATAAATTACAATCCAACCTGGTATCCTGCTCAACCTGGTATTATGTGCTCATGTCAAAGGCAAAACCTTTGTTCCTTTGTAACAATTACATTATAGTCATTGTACGCCAGATTCTGATAACAAGTTCTGAACTGTACCTGGAATGGTGCAGGCTTGGCCATAGTTTCTTCTATAACACTGGTGTGACATGGAGAGTTTGGCAGAGGAAGAAACCTGTACTGTGATAGCTAGGGAAAGGTTAGACAAATATTTGTTTAATTTAATCACAGTGTAATGCATGGGGTGCTTTGAGTAGTGGGGAATAAATGAATATTTTGACACCAATTTGATTTATCAATAATAGCTGGGATAAATTATGGATGTAAAACTTGTACAGCTGGTATTATGTGGAAACTCAATTTATTGTGTACTGAGGACTTAGTCTCTGCAGTCTCCTGTGGAATTTTTCGTCTAGGACCAGCTTGGCAGGGTTAACCTGAACAGGCAAAAATCCTCAAAGATCCCACTTAGTAAGGTTTCTGACTGTGCAGGATTTGGGAATTGTATCCCCAACTAACAATTGCCTATTATTGGAACAGGCATTCCAATCTCATCAAAGTCTAAACATTTGGGTGACGAATTTGATTCCCTGTAGAGTAGAGGATTTTGGAGAATATTGGAGGGTTTCTAGCAAAAAACTCCAAGAGTTGAGATTAAAATGTCATTTTGTTTGATACCCTTTCAGAGCAACATTTGAAACTTGACATCATTGGATGTCAAAAATAAATGAGTCTGTACATTCTACACAAAATGTTGTTTGTATATTTGGTTTGCGGTAACACCAAGTGTATATCTGCTTGCTGGGTAGATTTTGTTCTTTGAGAACTTGTCTTGCAACTTATTCTACTGCTGCGGAGTAGATTATTCAGAATTCGGAAGACTTTGGGAGACTTCTCAGTACTAAAAAGAACTGTCCTACTTTTTTACTACTACCTGGGCGGGAGGTAAGAAATCGGCCAGGACTACTACTTTCGCTTAGTGGATCGAGGGGACTTCTCGCTATTAACTTCACTGACAAGGAGTGAGTTTTTAATTGGTCTCAATGTTTCGACTAGCTTGCTCTAGTCATCGTCAGGAGACTGTTTTGTTTGTCATTCAAAAGATAAAGTTAACACTGTTTTGACAGTCGCATCCCTTTAAGTCGCATCCCCTTAAGGTGATCCCCTGGCTGCCGCTTCCCAGGTTGTATCGTATACTTGGGTGTGATCCCTGGCTACACGGCAGTTTGCGGTTGAATGGCTTCTGACTGGCACCCCCTGAACAAAGATATTGACAAAATAGGGAAACCGCCAACATAGGGCTAGATAGCTCAGTTGGTAGAGCGCCGGCACGTTAAACCGGAGGTCGTTGGTTCAAATCCCGCTCTAGTAAATTTTTCTTTGTTCAACCCCAAATCACTGTTTTGACAAAATACAGCTGTGACTGAATATTTTTGAATGTTAACAAACTTTGCAATGGAAGGGTATCGAATACAATGGCATTTGACACCGCTTTAATGTGAGGTAAAAGACTTGTGATATTTATTGCACTTTAATAAGGACTGTACAACAATGTATCTAATGGAAAATGAGTGCATCAGTTAACTTGACCTTAGAGCCCCTCTTTAACGTAATCAATCTGAATATGTTAAAAATATAGAGGACAACACAACACTGCAAGAGGAAAATGAGATGAAACTGGGCTTCTTAGTAAGAGGAAATCAGACAAAAACAATCTTCTTTTTTGCATACTTTACAACACATAAAATGTTAAAAATCAAGAATCTTAGACATCAACAACTTCAAGAATACTTACTGGATTGGTAGATGTGTTCACAGTGAGGTTGGGTACATCAGCAACCTTGGCATGCAGCCAAAAGAATCGAAACTCTGTGTCGCTGTCATAGACTGGATGACCTCTCCAGCACATGATATCAAGAATGTAGAACGTCCTGGAAGCTTCATGGAAAATGCAGTCGAGAAGACTGTACTCTAAAAACATTGAAATACAAAATATATGAACTTGCAAGCTGATTCTTGAATCAAGTCAAAAACCTTCTCAGGAGGAGTGTATTATGTGGCACTTTTGAATCAAAATCAAAACAATGAATCACTACACTATCCTGTTTGATTGGGAAACCAGTTGAAGGAAGACGTTATAGAAATTAAATTTAGGGTCATTTACGCTATTGATCATAAAAGCAGTCTCTGCTTAATTAGGTTCACTGAAATCATGGCCAGGCATCTCAACGATTCCCGGCGCGCTATTCTGACTGCATATTTCATAATCATATTCAGAAAAAAACTAACTCAATGCAATTTCCTTTGGGCTTCTTATAATTGTTGTAGCCAAACAGTTAAAGGTGTGCATGGTAAACAGTGGATAAACATCAAATCCCAACAGCATATGGCAGAAGTCGTGGTTCAAATCCCACCCAAGTAGTAAGCCTGTGGGGGGAGGGGGTTGTCAAATTCCACCCAAGTAGTAAGCCTGTGGGGGGGTTGTCAAATTCTACCCAAGTAGTAAGCCTGTGGGGGGGAGGGGGGTTGTCAAATTCCACCCAAGTAGTAAGCCTGTGGGGGGGTGTCAAATTTCACCCAAGTAGTAAGCCTGTGGGGGGGAGGGGGTTGTCAAATTCTACCCAAGTAGTAAGCCTGTGGGGGGAGGGGGTTGTCAAATTCCACCCAAGTAGTAAGCCTGTGGGGGGGTTGTCAAATTCCACCCAAGTAGTAAGCCTGTGGGGGGAGGGGGTTGTCAAATTCTACCCAAGTAGTAAGCCTGTGGGGGGAGGGGGTTGTCAAATTCCACCCAAGTAGTAAGCCTGTGGCGGGGGGAGAGGGGGATTGTCAAATTCCACCCAAGTAGTAAGCCTGTGGCGGGGGGGAGGGGGGTTGTCAAATTCTAGTAGTAAATCTGCATGTTTTTGTATGGGACTCAGGGAAGCACTAAGTAGACAAAGCTTATCACACATCGGTGTATGGGAAAAACACAAAGCCATGCTCAATTTCCCTGATATGAAATGTTTACATCTGTTCAACAGGATTTAGTTTCACTATGACATTCTAAAACCTTGCTTTGTTATCTGTTTGTTTCCATATACATGTAGTACATTACAGTTGGACTGTCTATATATACTCACCTGTATTATTGTGTTTATTTTTCCTACAACCTCCAGGTAACTGAGATGGAAATGTTGACAAGCGGTACCCACTCTTATTGTAGCTCGAAGTCTTCCCCTTATGACAGAAGTTTAAAACAAACTTAATCAAAACAAATTCCAGAAACTCATTGATCTGTTATTTGATATTTCATGAAAAACAATTGATTATTTATACAATATACACAGTTTGCCTAACATGGGATGCTCTTTTTATTTATGGCAGACCTGGAATTACATAAAGGCTATCGGAGCCATGGCCACTGGTGCCCTGGTCTTGACCCTTTCGAAAATTTCCCATAGACTTTAAGATTTTCCAATGGAAGTGCCCTTTGCAAAATGAAAATGGCCTTGCCCTCTCAAAGATTAAGTTCCAGGCCTGTTATGGTCATTGTAATACTTCTCATGTATAATTAAAGACCTTATGGGGAACAATTGTTTTTTGTGAAATATCAAATAACAGATCGATTGTGTTGCCTAGGTTCAACGAAAAATCCAAACTTTGTTTCATTATTTAAATTGAGCAAGGTAGTTTGGTAACACTAATAATGACTGAACTCAAAATCTGGTGGTGAGTTTGAATTCTGGATTGGCTTGTCATCTTACTTTTAAGGCAAAGCAACGGATTAATGATTATAAAAACAAAAATGATGAGTTTAATCTGAAAGTCCACTGACTGAGTCAGGGCTTGAAATGTAAACTGGACCACAGGCATTGTGTTCTAAGCATTCTTTGTTTACAAATCTTGGATGTATAAGTGCAGTGTATAATCACGAGGTGAAATCTGGACTGTTGCATTTCACGAGGTGAAGCCGAGTGAAATAGGAAAGCCAGATTTCATCGAGTGATAATAGTCTACGGCAATGCTCAAGCAAAATGCATTCAATGTTTGTGTGATATAACTCACACACAGATCCTTCTCATTTGAAATTTGTTCACAATAATCACAAAATAGACACTGGAGTATGTCCAGTGACTCACCTTCGCTGCCACTACTAAGGTTCTTTTTCCAACTGGACACAAAACCATCAGCCATTCCTATGCCAACTCAGCGGGTACTTCTACCAACCACTCTGATAGCATTAACTACAACCAAGAGGAATAAATGATTATTATTTTTCATTTTTGTATGTGTGATAAGCACTGTGTATTCAGCACTTTTCAGAATCCTGTGGGTAAACAGCTCACACACTAACTACTTGAGTGGGATTTGAACTCATGACCCTGTCATTCTAGAGTAGATATCTTATTGCTAGACCAACGAGCATGACCCGTTACAAGAGGCGAATTTGAATTCTGTAATAAGCAGAGGTATGGTTGCAGCAAAGTTACAACAAATTGGGGCATCCCATTATGAATTCCAAGCTAAAACTCTCATAAACATTAGACTAGAACTCTAAAGCCAAGTTCGCACAAAAACCATTTGTTGATTAGAGGCCGATATGTTGATTATAGGTCGATATTGCCTGGTACCCAACACATGTTTTTTTACATAAGTACCAGTTAATCAGCTGCTAGTCAATAAATGATCATTGTGCAAATTTTTTCTATGTAATGCAAAGAAGCAATCAAATCTTTATACTTCGGTTTGGCTAATCAAAGAAAAACCAAGTGATGGAGAAAATTTTCTCAAATAAGAAGTACATCCTCCAGATTGGAGCATTTCTTAGGGCAATTACTGCTTATAAAGAGATTTTTAATTTGTCAGGTTATTTTTTTCAATTGTATGTACAACACCTTTACAAAGTCTAAAGACAGGATGATATTTGTTTAAAAATTATCAGATATATATTGATTTTTCAAGTCAAGTAATAAGCCATAAGGTTGAGCACCAGCTCAAACCCGGAGGTTGTAGGTTCAAAATCCCTCCCTAGTCAAATCTTCTTTGTTCACCCCCCATTTTTTTTTTTTTACAAAAACCACAGACACACATTTAGAGAGTTGTACCTGATTTCTGTAATATCGAGGTCTTCTCTTACGTTTGATATTTGTCTTTGAGGTTGCACACTCCATGTCTTCCTCCTCATTTTCACCATCCTCCTCCTCATCTTTGTAATTGTCCCAGTCTTCTTCAGCCAAGCATCTGGCTTTATTCACATAATCTAGCCTCTCTCTGTAATCAACAACAAAACAGTCATTCTAATCTAAGTTCCAAAATTAGAACTGCCACATTTTAGAATGTTAATCCAACCATGCCATTTTCCTTACTGAATTTAAACATCACTTAAAATTGTAAGCCACGCCTGTGCGCTATGTCATGTTTGTGGCCTAGTAGGGGTGAAGTGTACATCAGTAAAAAGTACTGGGCCAAGGACAGAGCCCTGAGGTGCTCCATACAGAACCTCAGCTGGGATTGAAGACTCCTCTAGTATATGGACAATTGGAAGGCAATCATTGAGCTAAGAGCGGATCCTTTGATTATCAAAATCTTTATTCAGTCTACGGGAGAAGTAGTTTGTGGTTGATTGTTTTAAATGGCGGTGAGGGTTCATTTAAGAATAACAGTACAGCCTTTATGCAGTCTACTGCACATATTATGTCATTGTGGACATTGACATTGAGTCGTTTCTAAACTGTGAAGTCTTCTGTATGCATAATTCTAGTTCTCTCACAACTAATATTTTGCCAATTGCGTGTTTAACCTGCTCACAACTTTCTTAATAACCTTTGACAAGAAAGACAAGTTGGAAATAGGGTGATAGTTTTTCACATCATTACAGACAAGCTTCTGGTTTTTGATGACTGGTGTGTTACCATGGCTGTTTTGAAGTGCTCTGGGAAACAACCAATGCTGAATGACATGTTCATGTTCAGTGTTAGAGGAAATCCAACTGTACAAGTGCGCCCAAACTGGCCTTGACCATGGATGCAGGGGGGGGGGGGGGTTCAGTAAGCAGATTTTGTCAATCTTGAAATCTGAATGATACTCGAAATAAATTATCTAACAGAGAGCTGGGAAGACTGGAGGATTTCAGCATTGTCTGCATCAATTGGGATGCAAGTCGATTGGGACCATTGGGATGCAAGTCGTCTCTGATTTGTTGGATCTTGCTGATAAACACTCTCCTACATCTCACGTTGTAGAACTGAAGATGAATTCAAATCACTCCTAAAAAATTACATGTTTGTTTCATTGCCTTTTAATCTTGTAAAGCGCATCAAGACTATTCTTTATGCAGTTATAAGTACATTGTTATTATTGTTATTGTATTTGTGCTTGGATTATTATTATTACATCATATGAACATTTTCCCCAAAATGTCACAGCAAATGTCAATAGACCAAATTAACAATTGAATTTAAGTAAAACACAAATTTGCAGAAAATTCACAACCAGAGAGTAGGCCAAGTAGAGCTACATGCAGGGACAAACAAAATCATAGCTCATCATTAAAAAATCTTGTATTCCTTCCACATTCAAATATGAAAGAGTTTTACATTTATCCCAGTGTGTACCACATTGGTTGCACTCTTTACATTTGCTGACTGAAATGTGTACCTTGAAATGTAAATTGACCTTTTCTGTGATTCCAGTTGGCTAAGTCTCCTTTCCTCTTGATTCAACTTATTTCCCTTCTGTTTGAATTGACTCAATCTTGGATGCGGTGCAGCAGTGTCATTGTCTCTTCTGTTGACATGTAATGATCCTGTGAACGCTTCCTGTAGTTCCTCCATGAGACTGCAGAAATCACCTTCATGAGAAATACAACTTTAAAATGTTAACTCCGATCTAGACCCAGTAACTGGGGCGCTGTACTCCTTTTAAAAACATTTTGACATCTTCGGTGGTGCTTGTACGACCGAAGATGTCAAAATGTGGGTTTTTTTAAAGGAGTACAGCGCCCCAGTTACTGGGTCTATATCCGACCCCACTTTAACATTATTTTTTAGGTAAATTAAACTGTTTTTGTTTTATACTATGGAGTGAAAGATGGTGGTCAAGCAAAACAAAATACATCAGTTGATCGTGCTGTGGGTTTTATTTTTAGGAAGAAGAGAATAGGGCCATTTTTATATATTAATTTTTTTAAATCTGATTAATTTTTTCAAGGAGGAAAGAGCACGACTAAATATTTGCTGGCTTTTAAAACTTAAAAAATTTCTGAAGTGTGTAAACAAAATCAATCGCTTAACGAATGGTGCAAAAATAAAGCAAAAATCATTAAATGAACAAATGTTTGCTTAGCCTGGGATGGGGACAAAAACTTAAAAAGGATGCAGCTTTAAACAATTGGATGAGGGCTATGATAAGTGGGTTTTTTTGTGTTTTTTTCACTTGGCCTAGTGCAGAGAAAGGCCTTACACTACGGAGGGAGAAAATTTGTTATTTTAAACCTCCCAAAAATGTTCCGCCTTATTTAAAGCATGTACAACATTGGTAATTGTCAAAGACCAGCAGTATCCACACTAAGTTGATGATGTGACCCAACATGTACATGAAATAACAAAAAACCTGTGAAAATTAGGGGGGGGGGGGGGTACAGAATCTCCCGATCCGAATCCTGCCATGCCACACACACCCTTCCAGGCGTCACGTTAACCATGGAGGTAGTGACTAGTAATTAGTAATAGTAGTATTATACTCAGACTTCCCCCATAAAACAAACACAACTCTTTTTCATGAGGTTTTGTGACTAAATGCCACAGCCAAAAATTTATTTGTAACATTTTTTGTGAACCAATGTCACCGCCAAAACATGTCAATAAATGTAAAATGTACACCGGATACCAACTTGACCTGGGCAAACCGGTGAAAAATTAGCTGGGCACACATGACCCAGATGGGCACCTTGGCCCGTACCAAATGGGCACACTTGCCCAAAACCAATAGGCCTTTTAAAGCCACTGGGCTGCAGTCCCAGCACCATGTATAATATGTGCACATTAGCACAGGGCACCTTGGCCCCAATCACTTTAACAAAGCCAAAATAATATTAACATTAAAACTTTACCATATTGGGCACGTACAATGCATGAACGCATGCACTTGCTTTATGATAAAAAACCTGAATTATCAAAAGCCAACTTATCTGACATAATACAGTAACAATGTTATCACCTAGGGGACAGGAACATTCCACCGTGTAAAGCATGTGGAATAATAGCACCCAGTGTAAAAGCCGGGTGCTGTTACCGAGTCCGAACTTCACAATTACTGTTTAAAATGTTACTGTACATTACCCCCACCAATAAACATGATTGCCTTGTTATGTTGACGGAGTGTACCCCAAACCAAAAAACGCCTCCACCAGCACAACAAAGGGGGCGAAATGGGGCGGAGGAGGGATGAAAGAAAATTGTAAAAACTTTTGCACTACATGTGCATCCTCTGACAGGCTGTGACAGAATGACATGAGGTTTTCTCTAGAGCCCGCCAAAAATGTATGCTCCTGATAAAAGAAGTACTCCAATTGGTTGCCCTTAAAACTTGCAACTATTGGCCATTGAGTGCCCTCCTGATTGGTCAAAAAGGAAGCCAATGATTGGCTGTTCGGCTGAAACCCCAAAACCTCATTTTGTCACAAAAATTACAATGGACTTTCATGTACAAAATTGTGCCTAGTGCTTGCTTATTACTGATTGGCCAATAGTGTCATGCCCTAAATCCATATTAATGCATATTCAGATCAAACAACCACACACCCTCTGTGGTGACCTATATATCAATAAAGTAAAAACATTATAATGTATAACATTTGCACTGGCTTATTGTACACATGTAAACAAGGTGACCTATAAAAATCCATGTACTGTACTCTGAGTATAAAGCATTTGATCCTTAAGGGATAAAATGTGTTGTAAACACTCACACGACAGTCGACAGCTAAACAAGTTATAAAAAACTAAGACTCACAGTACCTAACCCTCTAGAAAAAAACCTATTCCGAATCTTAGGAAATATCGGAACTATCTACTGACCTGTAAAGATGTTTATCCAACAATGCAGTCTTTTGAAGCTCAGATTTGTGTAGTTTTTAATGTTAGGCACAAGATTAACAAGACTTCCATGGGCGCTGCCATCTTGTTACCGCAAAGGATTGTGGTACTGTCCTTGCTGTCACCGCTACAGTGGGCGGGGCGGGGGCTGAGGGGCGTTGTAGGTATCTGCCTTCAAATCTCATAACATTTTGCTTTGGGGAATTTTTCCCTTATCCTTATCCTTATTATAATGTTGTAATTAGTGAGTAGTGGTTAAAATAACCACAAAAATATGTCTGTGTAAATTGAGACCTTATCAGTTTCAGTTTTTGCCAAGGTTAGTAACCTATGGGAAGCCATTAATGTAAAGCAAAAATAGATAGCCACAGTTTGTTACAATGTTATACAAGTATTCAAAAATATTGTTGAATTTGTCAAAACAAAGCAACCAATAATGGGATGTATTTTCCTTAAAATTTTGCTAACATTCGGCCATCCATGCCAACCAGCAAGGTTCAACAAAAGAAAGGTCTACATAACCAGCGAATTATACGGCCCCTATTAATAGAGGAGTTGAAAAAAATTTGGACCATGTTCTGTCATGAAAATAAACAAAAGCCACACTTTTCAAGGGACATTTATGTGAACCATTAATTAAGTTATGCTTTCAAATTTTCTTTCCAACCATTCATTTCATAACAAATGCTTTTCATAGCCCAAAGTGCCCAATCTGAAGACAACGCGACCCTTTAAACATAGTCGGCAAAGCATCCTATTGTTACGAAGTACAGAACTAAAAACGAGGAAAGACTCTAATTAGGAAAGTGACTCAAAATAATGCAGGCTGACACTTCGAGTAAGAGAATAGAATAAAATGTTAATTCTCGTCTCTCATCTTCACAAATTACAACAACAATTAAACTACTACAAACACACAGGTGAACAAACACAAAGCTGTTCCGTGTTGTTTTGCTTCGATTAAGTGCTTCAAAGCTTTTAAGTTGGTCTGATTTCAAGATAGAATACTCTTGACCTTTGACAGGCCCTTTTTCACTTAAGTGTGCCTAAAAACCTAAACCTGGTCTTCATTCTGATACTGAATCGAAAGGAGCTTTTAAACCAGAAATAAAGTTCAACATGGGGTCATGGTAACCCTTGTCTAACATTTAATGCTCGAAGGGTTTCTAACTGAAACGAAATTGAAAAACGGGTGGGTAGTGCTTGAGATATGGTCCCACTTCCGGTTGACCCAGAAGTAAAGGTCAACATAGGGTCATGGTTACCTACGGCTAATCTTCAATGCCCAAGAAGTCTATAACTGAAAAAAAATTGAAAATAGGTTGTGTAGTTCTTGAGATATGGTCTCACTTCCGGTTGACCAGGAAGTAAAGGTCAACATGGGGTCACGGTCACCCAAGGTTTATCTCATTTGTACGGTTCGGATAAACGTTGAAAAGTGTTTTGTTAGTATTTTATAGTCCCTAGGAAAAAAACGCTTTGAATAGTAACAATTCTATGGCACATCATTTCAGGGCCCAAATTTATGACAAGTCTGCCACGCCGGAAACATCGCCAAGGACACGGCGCTCTATTCTCAGACGTCCACGCTGAAATCTGAATAACTATCTGATTACACGACGCTGCGCTGATAGCAAGACAAATTCTTTTCGAATTTTGTGAATGAACGTAGACTTGTGTCAGTCGGCGACAGTAATGATGACTCTATGTATATTCTACAAAAACGTCAACAACACGGGTCATAAATGGGTTTATGACTTGAAACAGATTGAGGGCGCTATACGAGTTTAACGGTGCATTTTTTACTTTAAAAAAAAAAGGTAAAACATTTACTCCTTGTCGTTAATAAACACATATCAAATTCTAGTCAGAGTACCCATGGCGTTCAATTTGCCTGAGAATTGGGAGTTTTTTCTACTGACAATGTTTTAATAAGTTTTGATGCTTTTAAACTGATTGTGTAACCTAGGACTTTAAATTTGAATTTGAACTAGGACTTAAAATTTGAGCCTAATTGAAAAATTATGTTATGGGTTGACCCGGAAGTAAAGGTCAACATGGGGTCACGGTTACCCAAGGCTAATCTCCCATGCCCAATGAGTCTATAACTGAAAAAAAGTTTGAAAATTGGTTGTGTAGTTCTTGAGATATGGTCTTACTTCCGGTTGACCCATAGGTAAAGGTCAACATGGGGTCACGGTTACCCAAGGCTAATCTCCCATGCCCAAGAAGTCTATAACTGAAAAAAGTTAGAAAATCGGTTGTGTAGTTCTTGAGATAGGGTCCCACTTCCGGTTGACCCGGAAGTAAAGGTCAACATGGGGTCACGGTTATCCAGGGCTAATCTCCAATGCCCAAGGAGTCTATAACTGAAAAAAGTTTGACGATAAGTTGTATACTTTTCGAGATACAGTGGTCTCAAGATTGGCTTATTAAATATTCACCTCGCTGACATAATGGCCTAATTAATTAAGTTCATGTACTAAGCTTCAATTTGATATAGGGTCTAACTCTTTCATATTTTTACGCTTTAGGATATTACTATTAGGTCACATGCACGGTTGTGTAAACAGGTTTTTTTACTTGAAATGTTGTTTATGAAACTGCTGTTACACAGGTCACCAACTGTTTCAGAAACGGTATGTTGACAAAAAATTACCGTGAATGCTCAGGCTTATACGTAAGCCTGTGACGGTTACACGGTTAAGTGACAGATCTTACGGTTAACAATTTACATTTGTACGGTTCGGATAAACGTTGAAAAATTCACTTAAAAAGTGCCGCGTAATGCTGACCTTTAACTGTGATCACGTTTTTCACAGCACAATATCCCATAAAGCACAATATCCCATAAAACACACACACATATCATTCCAAATTTACAGACTCGTAGTCTTTGTTATTTCAATACAACTGTGCGTGCAGCAAAATTTGTGAGAAACATTGAACGCTAGGAGGCATTCCACAACAATTCGATTGCGCAATGCTCGCTTTTGCAGGGTGATTGCACAAAGTCAAAATTCCGAATTAAGAATGAAGACACAATTTTTTTGATCACATGCTGGTTGTGTAAACAGGTTTTTTTACTTGAAATGTTGTTTATGAAACTGCTGTTACACGGGTCACGAAGTGTTTCAGAAACGACGTTACACGTTTTAAAAAAAGTAACCGTGACTGCGCAGGCTTATACGTAAGCCTGTGACGGTTACACGGTTAAGTGACAGATCTTACGGTTAAACGTTCACATTTGTACGGTTCGGATAAACGTTGAAAAATTCACTTGAAAAGTGCTGCGAAATGATGACCATAATAATTGCGATCACGATTTGCACAGCAAACGTCCCATGCCACACACACCCATATTGTTTCCAATTTACAGGCTTAAGTCTTTGTTATTTCATTACTTTGCGTGCGGCATTAGTTGCAAGAAACATTAAATGCTAGAGGGCGTTCCACAACAAATCAACTGCACGGTTACCCAGTTAACCAAACGATAATCCTGTTTTTTTCATGAAACGTGTGTTACCCGCAACCATTTCAGAAATGGTTACACAATTACAAAAACAACCCTAAATGCTCAGGCTTTGTAAGCCTGCCTGTGACTGTCACACTGTTAACCATCTGCCATCAACCGGTTAAACTATTACGGTTCGGATAAATGTTTAAAAATCAGTCTCAAAAAGTGTCGCGAAATTTTGACCATAATAAATGCAAATGGTTACACATGTAACTGACCGTTTCAGAAATGATTACGAGTTTACTAAAAAATAAATGTAAATGCATGTAAAGCTAAATGCTGTTGTATTTAAATCGTAATTGTAACAATTTTTCTACCCTGAAATGCCAATCGAGTATGTTATATTTGTTTAGGCTAAAACAGTAAATTCATATGGGACACGAGTGTATTGTAATTTTGTCTCTTCACACCCCCAAATCCAACGCTGACCGTTTAGGCATGGAAAAACTAATTTCTCTTTACCACACCTTTCCTCAATCAGCTCTTTTTATTGCTAAAACATATCGTTTTCCGGCGAACGGGACCCAAGCGCAGACAAGTCTACCAGTCCACGCCGTTAACATCGTCCACAACACGGGGAAATGTTTTCGTCGTTCATGCTGAAACCTGAATAACGACATATCTGAGCGTGTACACACGACACGACGCTCATACATCAACAATTCTTCTCGAATTTTGTGAATGAACGTAGACTTGTATCAGTCGGCGACAGGAATGATGACTCTATGTATATTCTACAAAAGCGGCAACAACACGGGTCATAAATGGGTTGAGGACTTGGTACTGTTTAAAAACAACAAGAAAAAGCACCGTTAAACTCGTATAGCGCCCTCAATCTTTTAAAAAGTTTAAAACTTGATTACATTTCGTTTTTAAACACATATCAAAATCTAGGCTGAGTACACATGGCGTTAAATTTGCCTGAGAATTTGGGGTTTTTTTTCTACTGACAATATTTTAATAAGTTTTGATGCTTTTAAACTGACCGTCAATATTTATAGCAAAAGAAGTAACGTCATGATGACGTCACGGGTAATGTTAAGCCAGAACTAACATCTACAATACAATACAAGTCCATAACTTAAAAAGTTTAAAAATCGGATGTAAACTTCTTGAGATATGACAGTAACAAGTTTGGCTAATTCAATATTCATACCTCTGTCACGTGAATAAATAATTAAGATTGTTTGTCAATAACAACTAAGGATCACTTCGGTTTCAAAAATGGTTTATTTTTTCCAATAACCCTTTAACATACACTTCATGCAATATATACATTTAAAAATAATAACCATAACCAGCTTACAAGAAGCCGACGAATTTTACCTAACGTTGAACCTATGATTGTTTACAAGACGAAAGGAAAACCCATCACTTCTGTAGAACTCTACAAACCTAAAAATAGGATGTCAAGTGAATCTAAACAAAACTACTTCTCGAAGAAAGGCTAATGTGAAAAGAGTTGGTCTGGGAAATCAGGTCGGGTCCCCGACCTGGACACCAAGGCTTTTCCTGAGCTGGCCCAGGACGGCAGTTGGTGTGGCCTGCTTGTTTTCGTACTTTGCTTTATTTCGGGCCAGCCATACCACCATCCTGAACCTGCTCAGGGCTCGCACCATTTCTACTTCGATTATCTTCGATTTTGGCGTTTCGAAAAGGGAGTAAACCAAGGTGTCCACGTCGGGGAGGGGGAGGTCTGTTTGTTGTTGAGTTTACCCAGGTAATCACTAAGCCATTTGCCCACCGGTCTCACCACACCGCACTCAGTGAATAGATGTTGGATTGTCTCTATCCGAGTGCAGTGGGGACACCGCCCCGGATCTCTGCTTTGTTTACGGAGGCGGTTACCGCACCGGTGGGCAGCACGCCGTGCACTGCTTTGAAGTTGAGCGTGATCTGTTCGTTTGTTAAGCGCTTGCACAGCGTGCGTGGCCAAATAGTGGCCCAGCTTTTACCTGGGTTGTCCCTTTGAATTTTTGGGGCAAAGTCGTTTTTAATGTTAACTCTGTCCAATCGGCAACATGATCTCCGTGTTTCCTAAAAATGTTCATAACTTGTTCGTAGAATTTGGGTTTATTAAAACTGTTCGGAGCATTTCTCCTTGGCAGTGCTGGCGCTACTGATCGTACTGAGTGACCAAGGGAATCCATTTTGCGTCTTTGTTTGAGATCATGACGCCGATATGCAAACACTGAATGGCCGCCATTTTGCTTTCCATGTGGAGTACACCTAGGCCCCCCTCGGACGGGGGAGGAACATGGTGTCCCGGTTGACATATTCTGTTTTGTGCCCCCAAATAAATTGGAAAATTTGGGTGTTGATTTTGGCTATGTGTTCTTTTCTAGGGGCCACGATTTCTGCTGCATACCAGATTTTCGATAGTAGGTATTGGCTACAGTTACTCTCCCTTTCATGGTTAATTTCACTTCCTTCCATTCATTAATTGCGGTTTTGATTTTTTGGATGAGTTCACTCCAAATTTTCCCGGAGAGGTCCCCGTAGCCATATTGAATACATTATCTTCAAACTTTGCGTCACTCAACCGGGCCACTGGTTTTACCTTTCCATTTTCCTAGGTATACCCCATGGGATTTCATTCGATTTAATTTTGAACCCGACGCACGCTCGTACCTCTGGATCAACTGAAAACTCTTTTCTATTGACTTATCGTCTGACAGGATCAGTGTGGTGTCGTCGGCGTACATTGAGATTTTGGCCTCGGCCCCACCAGGCAATTGAAATCCCTTTATGCTCGTGTCTGAACGTATCGCGCACCCGAGGGGCTCGAGCGCAATGATGGGGGGACAAAGGGCATCCCTGTCTAACCCCTCGGCTTAGCGAAAACGTGTCAGACACGAGCCCATTGCATTTTACTGAGCTGGTGATCTCTGTGTATATAATTTTAATCCATTTTGGGAAATTAGGGCCAAAGCCAAATTTCCCAAGTACGCGACTTAGATATTCCCAACTGACCCTGTCAAAGGCTTTCTGTTGATCCAGCGATACAAACACCGCGCCAAGGTTCTTTTGATCAACGAAACTCTGAATATTCCTAAGTAGGTTGGCATTGTCCGATATAGATCGCCCCGCCACCGAGCAAGTCTGATCCAGATGAATGATATTGGGAAGGATTTTTTCTACTCGGTTGGCGAGAACTTTGGTCAAAATCTTATAATCGACGTTCAACAGTGATACGGGCCGCCAGTTAGTGAGCTCATCACGCTGACCACGGTTTTTGTAGATCAGCGTGATGAGCCCTTGCCTTTGGCTTTCTGCTAATTTGCCTTTTTCGAAAACTTCGTTCAACATATCACATATATCTTGGCCCATATCACTGAAGAACGCCTTGTAGACAAGCCATCCGAGCCGGTGACTTGCCCGCCTCCATACCGAACAATGCCCGTCTGACTTCATCTAAAGTCACTGGACCCTCGACCGAAACGGCCGAAACGGCCGAAACGGCCGTGTACAGGTCCCCATAGAAACGCCGGCATTCACCGGCCATTTCAACGGGGTCCGTTATATCACGGCCGTCCCTACCCCGGAGACTTGGCATGTGTTTCTGCTCGTGTGTATTTGATTCCCAGGGTGGGTTACCCTGGAATTCCCCGGGAATCTTGAATTTGTCGCTTCTGAAGGTTTTCTTTTCGTTATTAATCTTTTCAATTTCTTTCAATTTGTTTTCTTTTTCGTTGAGTTCTTTAACACATGACTTGTCTCCGGAGTTGACCCCCCTCTGGAGAACGTTGATTTCTGTCAGTAGTTTCTTGTATTCAGAGCTTCGCCGACGATTTAAATCGACAGAGAAACGGATTATTGCCCTCGTAAGATTGGACTTTCCCCGTTCCCACCAGTCAATGGTACTCTCGCCTGGGCGTTTGGGGTTATTTTCCCACCAATTTTGGATTAGGTTCTTATAAACTTCGTTCGAAATAAGGCTGTTGTTTATTTGCCATTGACCTTTTTGTTGATTTTGTCGGGAAATTTTACCTTGGAGAGTACCATATCGTGGTCAGACCAGGGGAAAGCAACAATCTCTGTTTTTTCCCCCACCGATAAATCACAAGACATGTATATTTTGTCTATTCTTGTCCCCTTTGTATGTGATTTATCATGCCATGTTTATGTACGCTGACGTGGGTGATCCTCACGCCAGCAATCTACGAGGTTGTGGTGTTTGCTAATGACTTTGATATCTTTGTCCCCCGTGTACTATGTGAAGAATGCCCCATTGAATCAAAATCTTTGTCTGTAATACAATAGAAGTCTCCTCCCATTAGCAATCTCCGCGGACCCTGACAATGGCGCTGTAACTGATCGCTGAACAGTATCTGCCTTTGGCCAGGGTCGTTGGGTGCGTACATGTTAATGATGCGGATTTTGGCTGAAGTATTTTGAATGCGTGCCGTGATGGAAAGAATTCTGCCGTTGTTGTCTCGCAATTCATCGGTGAGGTCCCATTTTCTACGATTGGAAAACAAAATGGCGACCCCTCGACTTGTATTAGTCCCGAAAGACCAATATCCCCTGCCGTCAAATTCTCTCGCCCACGCCCTGGCCTCCAGTAGCGTGGGTTTCCTGCAACAGTAAGACATCGATACTCTGACTGTTACAGGAATCGAAAATCTGACGGCGTTTAACCTGATTTCTCAGACCGTTTACATTTAAGGTACATACGCTTACATACATA
This sequence comes from Leptasterias polaris, assembly GCA_037783415.1. Lineage (NCBI taxonomy): Eukaryota > Metazoa > Echinodermata > Asteroidea > Forcipulatida > Asteriidae > Leptasterias > Leptasterias polaris. The sequence continues at coordinate 710,456 of JAZGTN010000188.1, forward strand.
ATGAAAGTAAAATATATAAACAAGCTAGAAATGCACGTTATTTTCAGCTTATGGCTGTTTCTACTGTTCAGTTCGTTGGGTTTAGTTGCCATTGAGTTTATTCTTTGTTTTGTGTCAGTTTCACCTTTGTATTCTCTTAAATTTCTTTGTCTTTCTCTCTGTCTTGGGTGTCACCTGGCCGGGTTCGGAGTCGTCTGATTGGGAGAGACCCCTTTTGGCTGAGACCTTCGACATGTTGGACACTGTGGATCCGCCGGAGTCGCTGTCCGGGGACTCTGTTGCGTCGGTTGTTTCGTTTAGGGCAATATCTATCTCCCGGGCGCAGTCCTTGGCCCAGTTGTTGGTCTGTTGTTGTGCAGGTTGGTCTAGGTCGGGTAGTCTTGGTTCCGGGTCGTCATTGCTTTCTGATGTCATAGTTGTTGATCTTGTTTCCATATAGTCGGTGGTTGAGTCGGAGAGCTGGGGTGGAGGTGGGTCTGGAACGGTGTCTGGTGTTGAGGGTCTGTCCTCTGGTTGTGGCGAGTGGGTCATGGTCGGTTTTCGTTTTGTTTGATTTCTGTACGATTTTGGGCAGTCCTTGAAGAGGTGTTCTTGTGAACGGCAGAGGCTGCAGAGGGGTGGCTGGCGGCACTGTCTCCCGTTATGCCCGGGTTCCTTGCAGTTAAAGCAAACCTGTTTGGGGCAGGCATTGCCAAGGTGGCCCTTTCCCCCGCACTTGCGGCAGGTGGGCTCCTGGCCGGAGTACTTGACATGGAGATCGAATGCTCCTACGGTGACAAATGATGGGATGGGCTCATGGAGTATCATTTTGAAGTGGCGGATGCCGTTTTCCCATTCCGGGTGGGTCGGCCAGTGGCCTCAGCGTTGGTTTTTGATGATGCCGTATTGTAGGAGCTTGCTGGCCACTGGCTGATCGCCAAGTTCCTGTGGAGCGTTGAACACATTTACGTGAGTGATCTTCTGCTGGACTGGGGTGATTGCAGTTGGCTTTTGGTCGATCTGCATCGTAACATTTCTCATTTTGGCGGCTGCAGCCAGCGACTTCATGGTGATGGTCCACAGGCTGTCTCGGATATGCTGGAGGCATTTCACCTCGTCTCTGTTGAGGAAACTGTCGAGTTCAGAGAACATCCCCCTCTGGATTTGTCTTGGATGAGAGCGATATAGTGAAGCTATATGGTCGGTCTAGCGCTCTGGAGGCCGCCATGTTGATATAAAGCTCAATTCAGGTAAGTAGAAAAAAGGTCTCGAACTTTTATCGAAAAGTACTGGGCTAAGATCAGTGAACTACACACAAGAACTATACACACCCGATTTTCAATTTCTTTTCATTTATAAACCCGTTGAGCATTAAATTATAGACAAGGGTTACCATGACCCCATGTTGATCTTTATTTCTGGTTTAAAAGCTCCTTTCGATTCAGTATCAGAATGAAGACCAGGTTTATTTTTGACCTTAACTCTCCTGGACTACTGTCATAAGGTCGTATAGTGTTTGTGATTTCTTGCAGCTCGAAATTAACAAAAAATACCGGAACAGCTCTGTGATTGTACACAATCACTATCCCAAGTTTTTCCTATTATTTTTCTTTCTTTCCCTAAAACCCTATTGACTTAACCTGTGACTTTTCTGACTGTCATACATGTCAATTTTAGGAATACAAAACTGTAGTCAAATTTTGAAGAAGGCTTCGTTAACTGAAGATTCAGGCGTTGTGACTCACCCACGTCGATTTAGGAGACATCCAGCCAAAATGTTGAATGATTTGGACTTTGCCGACGACATTGCCCTACTAGAATCATCAATATCTCGGGCCCAGTCACAGCTCTCCAGGACTGCTACAGCAGCTGCAGATCTTGGTCTTATGATCAGTGTCACCAAGACAGAATACATGACTTTAAATTGTAACCATCAGCCAACACTTGAAGTTTACGGCAGTCCCATCAGCCATGTGACTGACTTCAGATACCTGGGATCCATGATCCTACGCTAACCGAGCAAGAGTCCAAAGATTGACTGATTCCTCATCCGAGGAGAGCAGCATTGCGGACCCCACGCCTGAACCACAGACTGCTGGAAAACTGCAAACCCCCATATCAGTGCCTGGACAGAACTCAGAAAAACCAAAACCCACACGAAGACACAAGAGAAAAGAGCCAACAGACAAGCCCGCCTTGAGGAGGAGAATGACTTGCCGAAACCGGAGGACCCCCCCTGCGAAAGCCTCACAGGCGGAAGTACCCGGCAAAAACGCTTCCAGAGATCGCAAGGGGACAGCAATGATAAGTGAAAACATGAAAAGGTACATCACCGTACTGAATGGCGGCATCTGGCAACCTCACTGGGACAAATTCTCCACTTCAACATGGGAGGCAAATTTGCGGAGAGAAGGTGATTGGGAGGGATATGTGAAAGCGAGGGACGAGGGTAGAGAGTGTGCACCCCTGGACTCGGACTCGGACTCGGACTCGGACTCCGGGGGCTCCACAATATCCAACGTATCGTCAAAACGACAACACTCACCACCAGCCAAACAGCCACCCGGTCCGAAGGACCGGACACAAGCAAAACCAAGGAAGAACCCTAAATCATAAAAATATCTTAAGTCTTTAGTTAGTTCATGAGTTAGGAGCTATGATATACACAGACTACTGTAAATTAGTATTACGTGAGAGGCTGGTCATCTGTCTTTCCTTTCCTTTCCTTTCCTTCCCCTGTTTCCTACCTATTATCTTCAACTCCTCATCCCTACCTCCCCACCCCTTCTAGGAACACTTTAAGAGATCAATCTAGAATTCATGTTTGTTAGCTTAGGTAAGGTTAGAGGCGCCTGGAAAGGTCGAAACATCACCGATGTCATCAGAGGTACATATCCACAGATCCCCTGGTGTCGGGAAAGGCGTATCCCCATACAGCGGTTTGGGTTCTGGCTTGGTGTTCTGTCTTTTTATACATAATTGTACCCGTTTCCTTTTTTCAAAAATAAGGATAGACAAGAAACTTGAAGATGTTAAAAAGACCTAGAAAAAGAAGAATTTATTTAAAGAAGCTGTCAGAGTTCAGCTTAGAACTGAAGAATATATTATCACCATTAATTGATCAAGTGGAGGATCAGGCTGTTAGTGACACTTACAACCAAGTTGTTCAGGCCATACTGGATACTGCAGAGAAATTGGGGAAGGGTAACTCAGCACGGACAAGAGCAAGCAACACAGGTAGGGACGAAATCCAGCAGATGAACAAAATGAGGGAAGCACTCAAACAAGACAATACGAAAAAAGACAAGAACTTAAGAGAAAACATAGGTCTAAGATGATTCAAGAAGTCCTGGTAAAGCACAAAGGCCCAAAGATCATAAACCGAAAAATTGCAAGAAGGGAGACGGCTCATGTCGTGCATGAAAGACATTACCGGGACTGAAACTTGCAATCAACACAAGATTAGTCAAATAGTAAAGGACTTTTACAGCACACTATACCAGTGATCAGCCTGATTGGAGATCTGAGGAAGACTGGTCAAGTAGATCAGAGGAAGTACCTCCTATTCCACCAGCAGAGGTCTCACACGCTTTGAGGAAAATGAAGAATGGAAAGGCCCTGGTGAGGATCAAGTAACATCAGATATCCTCAGTCTAGGGGATAAGGAAACCATCACAACAATCACCACCCTATTCAACAAAATCTTGCAGGAGGAAGAAATTCCCTTCCAGTGGAACGAGTCCAAAGTCATTCTCATATTAAAGAAAGGGGGGAAAAAAGACATAAAAACTACAGACCTATCAGCTTACTACGTCACCTGTACAATCTTTTTACCAGAGTTATTCTGGCAGGCTTCAGATCAGGTTTTCGAACTTCTTACAAACACTAAGCCAATTGAGAAGTCAAAGGAATACCAGTGAGTTCAACATTTGCCTAGGTTTCATAGACTATGAAAAAGCCTTTGACAACTTAGACCACCAGTCACTGCTGACAGCTTTGGAAAAGCAAAGTATTGATGGGAAGTACAACAAAATCATCAAAGCTATATACAAAGAGCCGACTGCAAGAGTTCACCTGGATGATACTATCACCGACTCGATAGCGATAATGAGGGGTGTCAGACAAGGTGATCCAGTGTCACCAAAGCTCTTCACAGCAGCCCTGGAAAAAGTTTTTAAGAACATCGACTGGAGTGATAAAGGGATCTTGACAGATGGAGAACATCTCACCCATCTCAGATTTGCTGATGATATCCTCATTTTCATTCGTACCGCAGAGGAACTCCAGGGAATGATTCAAGAGCTTGCCGATGAAAGTAGTAAGGTGGGCCTTAACATGAACATCAAGAAACAAAGGTCATGATGAGTAGCAATATTCAAAACTTCAAAATAGCTGCTCAGGGAAAAGATTTGGAGATTGTTCACCACTACATCTATCTGGGAAAGAAGATCACCTTCAATAACGAAACAGGAGATGAAATAACGAGAAGAATCAGTTAGGATGGGTGAAGTTTGGCACACCCAGCAACATCTTTCGAGACCACATCCTTCCTATATCCCTGAAAAGGCAGGTATTCGATCAGTGCATCATACCTGTCCTATCGTATGATGCCGAGACATGGACAACCACCGAACGACTTTAGAAAAAACTAAGGGTGACAGAGAGGGCCATGGAAAGAATAATGATAGGAGTAACAAAGAAGGACAGGGTGACGAACGAGGACCTAAGAAAGAAATCAAGAGTGAAGGTAAGACCATTAAATAAAAGAAGTGGAGATGGGCAGGTCACCTAGCAAGGAGGTATGACAACAGGTGGGCATGCTAAACAACCAACTGGACTTTGGAGAATTGGTGAAGAGGATTTCCTCCTGCAGTGGAGTGAACTAGGCTAGAAAGAAGTAGTACCACTACTAATGTATGAAACTATGGATTGGCCTTTTGGGGTCTTTTTAATTTTACCAACTATTATGGGTATGGGTTTCATTGATTTGGAGTGGTAAGCACATTGTGGTTAAGGTATTGTTCGGCAAATTAGGCAACTGGTAATTGTTAGTAGGGCTGAAGTAAGTATTTTATTAAGATTATTATGGTGAATTTCTTTAAAGTTTTAATTATTGTGTACCTCAAGCATTTGTAATCAAATATTGCTTGCTGTCACAACATTTATTAATTTATTCACACAGGTGTTTTGGCTTTGCTTTTGGGAGAAGTTCTGTGTACAATTTCTGAATAGACGATAAATTTTCAATTGGATTCATGCACTTTTGGGGTTATTAAAACATGCCATTAAGAGTACATATCATTCTACCCCCTCTTCCATTTTCTCATAAACAAATTATGTAAAGCATAGGAGCCTCTTAAAGCTATATTGGTTTGCCTTTGCCCTTAATACTGAGCGTGAAGTTGGTTTTGGCAGTTACATCCCTGTTAGAATGATGCACAATTACTGGTAATTTTGTATCAATAATTAAATGGATACAGTCTAACAAAAAAGATGTCTACAGTAAAAATGATCTATGACAACCAGATGAGTTGGATCTCATTACCAACCAATTGTGTCCTGGATGGCCGCTAGATTTTGAATGTTAAGGTCATTTTGAGGTCAAAAGGTCAAATAAGGTCAAATATCATTATTTTCAAAATGTGTACAAATTTTTACCCCAATTGACAGATCTATCCATAAAATATCTTTTGAACTTCATGTTAATATACCAAACCTATGAAATGAATGGATAAACTTTCATCTTGTACACAAATGTATAGCAAAATGAAACTTACAAGTGTTATTTTCTCAAAAAGTGCTTATCTTTGAGTATAACGAAGTTTTGTACACTCCCTATCTCATTGGTGTATATATTTTGTTCAAACAATTTATTTTTTCAAGGTAAAGGTACACAGGCAGTTTTTAATATATACAAAATTTCCATATCAAACCTTCATATCATTTGTTGGTACATGTATGTTCTTCACGAAGTAAATTTGAATGTGTAGTGGTTTAATAGTGTGACATGGTGCAATTATTTTGTTGTGGCAGGGTGGATCCTTTTTTTTTCTTTGAACATCAAAATAATTCTTTGCCCACCTAAGCTTGCTCACAATAAAAAGAATGGACAAATTAGTTCATGAGTCTATTGGCCAGCTGGGTTGTTGTAGGCATAAGTGCACCTTGGAATCAAGTGCATCTGGATGTCCTGCATTTTGATTTGCACCCACAGGACTAGCTCAAGACATGCATCTTGTCCAGACAGCTTCCAGGAAATCTGACTATTTCTTCTAAGCTGCTGTGTCTATGGGAGATAGGACATATATGTATTCCTGGTCTGCCTGAAACAAAGTCTTTGCCTGGGGGTCTTGTCAAAATTAGTCCGGGACAGATCATCGGACAGCATGTCTCCGATGCCGAATTTTCATCGGAGCTCCATCGGACTGTATTTCTATAGAGGACATGGTTTCATCCGCTGAATGTAACAACTAGTCCGGAACACCAAATAGGCCCTGTGCCAGATGCACCCCGCTGAGCGCTCTGCGGTTTGTCTGGCTGATTAAATTTTGGAGAAACAAACTTGCGGTTTGGAGTGAGCTTGAAGGTTTGGAGGTCATTGTGCGAACCATTTATGAACAAAACTAACATGTCCCCCAAAAAAAATTACAACCAGTTTCTTGTAAACTGTAGTTTAGTTTTGCCGGTAAGAATAAAACTTAATGAAATTCATCATAAAATGAAACATTTGCCATATTGATCAAAAAGTCCAACCATTATATGAATAACTGTAGTGTATCGGCTCAATGCCCTCCGAAGGCAGCGACCCATTCAACACGGGAAATTTCCTTTAAATTCACGTACTCAGAATTAAATGAACGTGTCAAGATTGCTGGACATTTTTGCAAGTATTTATATTATCCTCCCTAAAATTCCACTCAATAATGAAACGGCAAACTGTTTGTATGTAATTGTTGGTTTCCTGGGCAGGTCTGGCCAATTGTTTAAGTATTTTTTCGCAGCGATTCGGAATGAGAAATGCTTTTGTTTTGGTCTGTTCTTGCATGGGGAAGGGGTCTTGTCACTAAATACACTGCGTCAGGGCTAAAGTTGAATCAATTTTGTCCCCATTAGTATGCGATTTCACCGTACCACAGCACCAGCGTTGCCTGTCTCCGGGAAGGAGGTTGATCACTGACGTGGCCGGCCGTGGAAACGTGTTTCGATCGTTCAGATCATGGAGGAAGGATGTTCAGATAATGTTTACAAACATTAATCCAACAATGTCCGATTCTTTGATCTTTATTATCTTCTGTGTTATGAGTGATTAATAGCTGTCATAAGGAATACAGATGATGTCAACTTAATTGTAAAACTTAAAAGAATTTAGGCGGCAACTGAGGAAAAAAATGTATAGGCCTACGTGCAACTCCACCGGAAGAAAAAAATACACGGCGTCGTAACATCGAGCTGAAATCATGTTTACAACTAGCTGAGGTCAGTTACATTCACAAGAGAAACAACAACACTTCAAAATTCCTTTCTATGTGGCTAAAGTATCAAATCTCACTGCTAAGTTGATTTAGCAGCGGAAATGTTTCACTGCTAACTTTTTGAGTCAGCAGCGAAGTTAGCAGCGAACTTTTGCGTTCACATGGTCAAACATTTCCGCTGTTAGCTAGCAGCGAAGTTAGGTTGACAAAAACAATTATAACTTGAGGAACTCCACAGCGAGATTTAAAATGCCATGGAGGAGGGAAATTGCAAGTTTTTTTTAAGACCAAGAGGCCCAGCGTGAAACCGCAAATCAGCCCTGTGGAGACCCCCGCTTGTTTTCCAGTAGATAGCAATCTAAGTCTCTGCGGTTTGTAAACAAATTGAAGTCAGGCGTAGCGAACTTCTACGACGGTTTCTCTGATACGCAGTTGACAACAAGGCAAATCGGCATCGGGTGCGGCATCGGGTGATAAAGCCCGTCCCGGACAGCATCTGTCCGATGGTTGTCCCGGACTAACTTGGACAAGGTCCCCTGGCAGTTGGCACATACTATGTGAAGTTCAAATACATCTCTTGTTTGTGGTAACATCTCCAGACCCTTCTTCACCTTACCAAAGAGTTGGAGCCTGGCATGGTTGATGGCTGGCTGCTCAGGTGCACCATATAGGTGACATACAAACTGCTCAATGGGGCAAGTTCTCCATCACGACCAATTCTCTTGACGAGTATAGAAGTTGCTTTTCAAAGATTTTCCAGCACATTTTCTTCCCATAGCCAGAGTAAATAAAACGGATATTTCCAGAGTCAATACACTACTCTGCACTTCCTTAGGGCATATACCTATTGTTTCATGAGTTTTTCCATTATTTGTGGTTTACATTTTTTTTGAAAATGCGATTTGAAAAAAAAAAGTACTTTTGTTGATTTTCCGAAAATAATGTATATTTCGCCGCTGAGGGCGCCCTCAGACATGAGGCGTTTTTGATTGGTTGACAAATTTTGTGACGACACACCGTGCATTAGGAGTCAGGATAATGACGTCATCTCTGTTTACACTGTGCGTTCATGACTGGGTAGCAATTTCTTCTCAGCTAAATCATTGGTAAATATATTAGGTTTTTGGTGTGAAAATGCCGAAATCGTGCGCCGTTGGTGGTTGCATTCGCAACAGCGACAGAGACCCTTCCGTCCGATTTTTTCAATTTCCGAGTGACACAAACATATGTCGAGAATGGGTGCGATTTGTGAACAACTCGATCAAACTTTTCTGACGACTGCCAGGACACTTCGTCGAAATTGATGGCTGGCTTTGGCATACCGTCCAAGTTTAGACTTAAAAAGTGAGCAATACCTACACGGAAGTCGCCGAACATTGCAACAACTTGGACACCACGACAAGAGACACAAACACAGAGTAACAGAGAGAAAAGGATGAATGAAAAGGAACGGAGACAGGTAAGTAAAGCAGAATCGGTAGCTGCCTTTCGCAAAATCGTATCGTGAAGGAAAGAAGAATAAGCACTTGAATAGAAAGTTACAAGTCAGTCATGAAATTGCCCTCTAAACTTGTTTCGTTTTCACAAGTATTTGTGTTATAATTCAACGTGTGTTTTCAAATCAGATCGACATGAAAATGATGTCCGGAAATTGGGCATACGTCGCCGGTAATGTTTGCACACACTGAAAATGATACTGCATTACTGCTTTTCAAGACTGGTGAACTGAAGTTTTCCTTATGAAATAAGCAGTAATTTTAGAACCCTTTATATTTAATTTGGGGATTTAAGACGTGGGTTGGGTAATGTTTTAGTAAATAAGTAATGTGATTTTGTTTTGCCCAACGTCCTCATACAATTTTGCATTTAATTTTTTTAAATAGGTAATCGAACAAAGCCTTGTCAAGGATCAGGAAAGCGATTCTACAACTCCTAGTTCTACTGTTAGCCATGGCGAACAGGCTGGCACATCTACATCTAGTGACAGTGTAACTGTTTTCCATCACAGTGTTTCGTCAGAAGAGGTTTGTAATTATGGAAATATTTACACAAACAAATAAAAATAACAAGTTTCTCATCAAAGCAATGATTGTTGTATGATTTTTGTTTTGGTAGAGCATTACTTTTTAGGGGGCAGGTTGTGGAGGGAGTAGAGTAGACAATGGAAACAAAACATTTGTACAATTTTATAAATAGGACCTATCATCTCTTGTCAATAGAGTTCTAGTGTAGGAACACAGTTACACACAGTACATGGAGCTGTTTTACACTTTCTTATTTCATTAGTTTGCTGTTTTATTTTTTTTCGGCAGGAAGTAGGCCAGCCTCTGAAGCAAACCGGGAGAGACACCCAATCTGCGATCATAAAAAAAAAAAAAAAAAAAAAAAAAAAAAACATTCTGCTTCAATTTTATTTCTATACTTTAAGCCCTTCACAAGTAAGGTATTAAAACAAACATTTTTCCTGATGTGCATTTTACTACTTCAGCGGTTAAGTAATAAACAACTTGTAAAAACAATGTACATGTATGTACTAAATTGTACAACCCTGCTGGATTACATGGCAAATAAGGTGCATAAGTTTTGCTTAAAGTCTTCTTAAAAAACAAGATCTTGACAAAAATACTTCATGTACAGTAAAAAATCAAAGAGGTAGGACCACTGAAGGAGTTCTAAGCAAGCTATTGGTGGCTCATGTTTCCTTTGAAGAAAGTTGCAAATCCTTCAATGGACCTTCCTCTATGGTGTAATGTATTAATTTTAGTCATGCCATGTTAATAAAAGCCACTAGGTCTTTCCTACACACGTCTGATGGAGTCTGTTACTTATGAAATGAAAAGAGTACTTTACATAAATACATGTTTTGTTTCAGCTACGGATTTTCTTTTTTGACTCAGTATATGAAGTATAAGTATAATCAATTTAATGCAAACAAAACATAAAACCCCTTAACAAATATTGATGCAAGAAATTAATTCAAATCGGCATATTTAAAACCCTTGTATTCGCCCTCAAGATTAGGATAAGTTGATCTAATAGTCTCCATCACACAAGATGGAAGGGGAACACGGTTAAATCGGCCCAAATATCCCCAGCACCATCTCACGACCTGACGATACGCAACATGACGGAACTTCCTAAGAAGGATATAGAAAAATAAATCCTATCAATTTTAATTTCTAAGAAATAAATAATGAATTAAAAAGGCAGATTTGTATCAACATTATTATGTTTACAGTGAAACAATGGGCATATTCAACCATGGCCTCATTTTGCATGGATACTATAAAGACTGTTGGTTTTCAAAACCACACTATAGTTAAATAGTTGATAAGTAGGTTATACGTAGGCTTTCTTTAAAAAAAAATTATATTCTTTTAGCAATAATAACCGACTTACTGGTCAACTGTCCCCTGAACTGCGCGTCTCCCATACTGCGTTTGGTACTGCATGTGTGCAGTTTGAAGTACTGCCGGGTGTAAGCAACATGCCTCAAACCAATCGTGCCTGGTTAGACACTGCTCGGGATCATCAATGTTTAGTTGTAGCTCTAACATCTTGTTTGAAATAGCGTCTACCTCCTTGCAGCACTTGCAGTTCTCTATATTGGTCTGGACAACACACTTCCCACAGGTGCACCTGTAAACAAAACCATTTTAAAACATAAATAAGTTGCCAGTGATTGATTTTGTACACAATCAATACATAATTAAACCCTTGTTTATTAGAAGAAGATTGTTTTGTATTATGAATACAAGCCACATTTTCAACGTTGACAACTTTACAATTACATCTAACCTAGACCCAGTAACTGGGGCGCTGTACTCCTTTTTTCGAAATGTTGACATCATCGGTTGTACTACTACTAGCGCCCCAGAGGATTATTGTATGTTCATACATGATCCAACTCTCAGCAATATCGACGGGTGCCCTGCCTCAAACCGCGTAATCATCAAGTTTGAGACATGGCACCCGTCTAAAAAAATAGACGGGTGTCATGTCTCAACTTTGACGATTACGCGGTTTGATGCAGGGCACCCGTCGATATTGCTGAGAGTCGGATCGTGTATGAACATACAATAATCCTCTGGGCGCTTGGGACCGACGATGTCAAAATTTCGAAAAAAGGAGTACAGCGCCCCATCCAGTAACTGGGTCTACATCCTACCATGATCTAATCAACTCACATTGAACTGGAGAGGTGATATAATTATGTTTACTATACAACTGCACATACAGACGGGAAAATCGAACCATGGTCAAACTAACGGTCGTGTGCAGTATGTATAGCACCAGCAGTCGACTTCAACAGTGGTCGCATCCACCATCAAATCACGGAGCGAGACACGAAATAAACATTCTTGATTCAATCAAAAAGTTTTTTTTTTTTTTTTTTTTTTACTCACCAATCGGTATTTAAAAGCCTGTTCTGTTCGAGCTCTTCCCCATCTCTCACATCTTCGTCTTTGTCTTCGCCGCGATGGCCTGTGGGCATGACCTGGGCGACTGGCTCAAACCGATACGGTTCAGCCCCACGCACTTCCTCCTCGGGTTGGTCCTGTTGGTCGTCATCTTCGGGAGAGCTGAACTCGCTCGAATCGCTGTCCGAATTAGTTTCACTGCCACTGGATGGGGCCAGTATCTCCTCGGTTATACTGTGTGCTTCCCAAGAGCTGTCGCTATCCATTTTTGTACAGTTTTGGAGTAATTTGCAAGAGTAAACGACGAGAATGTGTGTGTACAACATGCTCAGGTCAACGGTCACGTCGACGTGTGTATACACGGTGTGACGTCACGCGATTCGACTTGCATTTATAATGAGCATGCTGAATGCTCCACTCACTAAGAAATCTTTCCGAATTCAGTATTAAACTAGAAGTATGTCACAATGGACAATGACAAAGTATATTACCACAGTATAAAGCAGATTCCCACTACGCATTTTATTTACCCTTTGAAGGAGGAGGTTGTATCACATCCAGTAAGGGCATGAAAGCTGAGCAGGTTATCCCTCACAGGTTGTATACGTGTGAGTCTCTCAGATACTGCATGTATTGGGTAACTTTGCGCTTCTTTGCCGTTCCAGAGATCATTCAAACTTCTGTTGCTTTTGAAGATATAAAGTGCTCCACAAGTAGCATCACGTCTGTATCCCTGCAGATGACCACCACTCTTTGATATCCTTCATTGACCGCCTCCGAGTATAAACCTGGTGTCAGCCTCCTCATGGTTTCTTCAAAGTTTTACATCATCTCTTCTCGTGGACCTGGCATCTGTAACATCAAGGAACCCAATGCATCGATCTCGTATCTTTGCAGTAGATCCTTGCCCTTCTCTACGATGGCGTCTGACAAGAACTTGGCGAGATCAGATTTGTTCCCATCCAAGGCAACGAATTGGCCTCAAACCTGTCGGAGTGGGACCTGGGGTCCATCAATGAGCTTTCGAATTGGCTTTTTCTTTCTCATTCGCTTTGATCTCAAGTCACTGCCTTAATGGAGCCCTCTCCATTCTCTAATGTAGCGATCAAAATAATACCACGTCAACTTTTGTTGTATTCTCCCCAAAGTATTGTGTCTCACTATTTAGGAAAACACCAGCGTAGTCACCAAATGTCTGACACCCACGAGGCTTTCCAAGAGCTTGGATAAGTGCATGACCATCTATCAGAACACATGTCTACAAATACATGTTGGCATTCGGTATATTTGTGGGTGTGGTAAGCCCAGCCATTAAGATGTTGATCAGATCAGCCTTTGGTGTTGAATTCACCTCTCTTCCAGCCTTGGCTATAGACAGTGGGACTGGAGACAGCGAATGCTGGAGAATATTCACCATTTCCAATGGTCAATCTCCAGTGGCAGCATTGAGCAATTGGTGCAGTAACTTTCTGTCAGCTTTGAAAATCTTCTATACATTTTGTTTTGTGAAAACATTTACTTCGTACAGATAAGCAACAATTTTTGAGCGATGTTTCTTCAAAGTGTCATGAAAAACGACAGTTTCTTCAATCAGACATTGCTTCTCGTTGGTCATATACTCATCACATACTGTCTTCCATGATCTTCAGCCGTTAGAAGATTACTTACCACATCACTTGGTGCAATGTCGTGGAGTTTCATATCAGCGAGATAAACAGGTTCCCACCGGGCATTGTTGCTGTGGTCGTAGATGGTGAGCCATGGCAGCATTGCTATAAAAAAGCTTCTAGATGGAGGATCTAGTTTCCGTCCCTCTGAGCCCTGATGAAGTCCAGCAGAATATCCACCATCTCCATTTAATGAGACCACATTCGGAAGTTTGGATTCCCAGAGTGCTTGTTATTGAAGTCTTTGATGAGCTCTTGAAAATTGTTACTGCTCAAAAAATCTGACAGCTGGCCTTCTGTTTGAAAAGTCCCGCTCTGTGAGTACCATCTCTCTTTTTGAACTGCTTAACCACACTTTGGGCAAGTTTGTCAACTTCCACATCTTTTTGTTAACCATTTTCAACCAGCCAAGGTTCAGGCATAGACCATTGATGTGCCACATAGCCTCATAGGTCAGTTGGTGTCCTCTAATGGCGCGATAAAAGGCTTTGCCTTGAAGCATGATGATGGTTGTGTTTGGGGTCTGAAATGTCCACAAACCTATTGGTGAAGAGTGTATCATTGTCATTGCTGGTGCATAAAGAATATGTAACATCCTTGCTGTTGTTACAAGAGGATCAACTATACTAGTGGCTTCATTGAGTGCTCCTCCCCATGCAGGAACAGAACAATCCTCTTCATCACCATTTATACGTGATACTATCTGTGCTAAGTCTTTGGTTTGTGCCTTTGACCTTTCATATCATAGATGATGTTGAACCACTCTGCCTCAATTTCCTTCCTGATGGCAAGGTAGCATGATCAAACCCTTTAAACTCCTACGGAGCATCAGGCTTTATAGCCCTTGCTCTCAACATGTGCTTCATTTTTGAATCACGTTGACCTTGTTGTGGGGCAGGTCCTCTTTGCCATACCATCATCTGTGTGCAATGGAATGTGTTTTCCCATCAAGTGTTGCTTCCAAGACATCAATGTTATCTGGGCAGTTGCTAGGCAACAGAAGTACCTAATGTGTCCAGCTTATGTGGGAGAAGTAGCCTTGGAGTGACTGGTCACTAGCTCTGAAGCTAGCTTTGAAACATGGCAATCCACATTACAACATGTAGCTTAAAAGCCTAAAATGTATATCACTGGACGGTACCCCGATCGTGTAGGAAACAGCTATAACATATAGGATAAAACCATTGTTTAACGCAAACAAATTCAACATTTTAATTCATTATTGACAGTTCAGTTTGTTGACTGTGTAGGAATTTGAAAAATATATTATGGAAAGATTGGAAGTACAAACAACTTTGATATCAGAAATAGGCTTAAACTGTACACCCACTACGCGTTAACATTTACTGTGTGAATAACGTACATTCTTGTTTCATTACACAATATATGAAGGTGTGATATAATTATTTGTTTTTAATGAAAAACTGCCTGGGTATATTTACCTTTCCCCCAAAAAGTTATTTGAAACATATATATGCACTATTGGGATAGGGAGTGCAAACAACTTTGGTACGTATATTCAAAATGTGTACTTTTGAGAAAATCACACTTTTAGTTTTCATTTTACCATACATTTGTGTAAAAGATAAAAGATTAACTCTTGATTTTACAGGCTTGGTATGTCAATTGATGATGAAAATAGATTTTATGGATAGATCTATCACTTGGGGTAAAATTAGGTGTAAATTCCCAAAATACAAATGTTGACCTTATTTGACCTTTTTGACCTCAAAATGACCTTAACATTCAAAATTGAGGGTGGCATCCACCCTAATCGTCTTCCTGATCCCATGAACAATAGATCCAGCATGAATGCCAGCCATTAACAAACTATGCCGCGGAAATTTTTTCTAGAGGACTTTTTCAAGTGTGGCCGGTCTACTACAACTACAAAGCAAGAAACACGTTGAAATATTTGATTGGTATTGCACCTCAAGGGGTCATCATTTACATTTCAAAGGGATGGGGGGGGTCGAGTAAGTGATAAACACCTCACTGAAAATAGTGGATTCTTGTACAATTTGCAACCAGGAGATGTAGTATTGGCAGACCGAGGTTTTGATATTCATGGCTCATAGGTTTACATGGTGCTACACTAAAAGTACCTGCATTCACTAAAGGCAAGAATCAAATAAGTAAGGAAGAAGCAGAGACCACTAGGAAGCTTGCTTCATTGCGAATACATGTTGAAAGAGTGATAGGTTTGGTCAGGCAAAAGTATGAAGTTTTAAATGGGCCAGTAGAGATCTCATTCACTAAAGGCAAGCATCAACTAAGTAAGGAAGAAGCAGAGACCACTAGGAAACTTGCTTCATTGCGAATACATGTATGAAGTTTTAAATGGGCCAGTAGAGATCTCTAAGGTAACGAAGAAGGACGGTATTGACAAACATGACAACCTTCGATTAGTTTGTGCATGTAGCCTGTGCTTTGGTCAATCTTTGTGCTTCAGTTGTTCCATTTGATTGAAGCCCTGTGGTTGTCCAGATTCTTGACTGATTGATCGAGGGAGGACCCCAATCTAAATATTTTGGGGTTTACACAGGAGTAAATCTTAACTACCGTTGAAATTGATCACACTTGTCGGAGATGCCTGATTTTGCATGTTTAATGTATTCTGTTGTAAAAACATGGTGATAGATTGAAAGTCCAATACAGGTATTGGCAATTTGCCTTGAAAAAACGTTTTCTCGTGGGCCAGATTATACATGCATTTGGTTGTTTCAATTTCTACATGGTATTGGTACTCTTTTGGACAAATGAAAAATATTTACCAAGGAGAAACATTTAATCACAAAATATGAATTAAGAATACTGAGAAGTTACCCAATTATTTGAAGTTTATATGCATCTCTGAACAGTCACCATATAACTTACCGATTGTAGGGGAGGTATACGTTTGGTAATCGCTCTTAAAATGAATGGCAATAAAAAGTTACTTGGTTAGAAGTACAGCAGCTTTCGATAGTATAATGCGCTTTGAGAATTATTTCACTTCGAAGTAATGTGGCTTTTAATTTGCTAAAGATCACTGTCTTTCTTTAAGTTTGGTCAGTATATTTTTACACACTGAGTGACCTGCTTTGCAGTTATGTACATGTAGCAATCCCACAACAACATCCCAGACAACTGCAATCTCTGTTGTGAACTTTATCCCCCCCAAAAAAAAAAAAACAACAACAAAAACAAAACAAAAATAATAATAATATATAATGATTTTGTTCTTTGGTCTAAAACAAACTAAACATATATAGATAAATAAATAAACGACTAAAGATACATGCATTTGGTTAACTTGTACTAATAATGATCACAGTTCCTTAAGTTTTGCTTTACGTTTATGTGCATTGTCAATATTTTTACAGTTTGGGCATAAGTACTGCTTAGTCTTTGGGGGCACTTTTAGTCCAAGGCATTTCAAATGAAATACTTTTACTCTTCATTCATTAGACTGACAAACAATTGTGCCATAGACAGTGTTTGCCTCCTGGCAAAAACAACAAACGTTCACATGTGCTTGTGAGTTACTGTCCACACTAACATTCCATTCCCCTACGTTGTCTGTTGTATGCCACTTGCCAAGTAACTCTGGCAAAACACCCACTTTAAGAAACTGC
The DNA here is from genome assembly GCA_037783415.1 of Leptasterias polaris. Lineage (NCBI taxonomy): Eukaryota > Metazoa > Echinodermata > Asteroidea > Forcipulatida > Asteriidae > Leptasterias > Leptasterias polaris. The sequence continues at coordinate 727,612 of JAZGTN010000188.1, forward strand.
TTTGCTTTTTCAACATTCTCCTTGAGAAATATCTCATTTGGAAAAATCATTTCAATGAAATGGAGTTTGTTATTCTCTTTGCTCTCTAGGGGAAAGTCTTTTCGTTTGATCCCCTCGCTAACACAGTCCTTCACACAAAATGGGCATTTCACCTCTAGGATTCCCTCTCCACAGCATTTGCAGGAGACACCTGCATCAGGGGTTGCTCCTAGGAAGGGGAGATCAGGGTGGATGTATAAGCCAACATCTCTGACATAGAGTATCATGTCTTGATGACTGATGCATCCTATAGCTATCAATTGCATCTTTTTCATGCTGGCTGCCCCAACTGGAAAAACAAATCACATCAATCCATCAACAGTGAAAGCATAAATCACATCATACATGTACATTTTCAGTGATTTTTTTACTTCAGTTTTAAGTATTTATTGGTCTGAGACTGGGACATTTTTATAAACTTGAGTTGTAACAGTTCACTCTCACAATGAACAATCAATTGTTGTTTAAATTTGATTTATTGAATATAAATTTCTTATCTGCTCTGTGTTGGCCAGAGACAAGAGAGAGAGAGTAACAAATCTTTAAAGAATAACTTTTAATAAATAAATCAATTTGTATTTTGATCACTACTTAATAAAAAAAGGATTTCAATAGATAATTACTGAAGCCAAATGGCCTAAAGTTAGATTTCAAAAAATTACAAACAAAAACATTGTTTTCCTGATGTCTAATGACAAGGCATGCTGTTTAAACTGTTGAGTTGTAAACTACTGCCTTTATTCAGGTCACTTAGCTGAAGGCTCCAATGGGCTCAGTTCTGTCTTTTAACAAGCACAGGAAGAATTGAAAATGGTCAACCTTACTCTAATAACTTAACAAACCTTGATCCTTACCGAGTGGCAGATGTACTGAAGTTGTATGCAGCTGGATAACAGATTGATTTAATCAAGTAAACCGATGGCATGGCTGGGTCCATACAAACTACTGACTTGAACTTGGACGCAGTGATTCAACCAGCTCTGTAGATGTGCCAGATCTTGCTCTTTGTCTGATTCTGGGTTTGCTCCTCGATTACAGTACACTGAGAGTATTAAGAATTGTCTTTATTTTTGTAAATGACCCCTTGGGTGGCATGGTTGGCTTGTGCGTAAAGCGCTCGCCTCTCACCAAGGTGACCCAGGTTCGATACCCGGCCAGGGCCATATGTGAGTTGAGTTGTGCGTTGGTTCTCTGCTGTGCCACGAGGGTTTTCCAGACCATCCGGTTTTCCTCCCTCGGAAAAAAACAAACACTTTCGATCTCTGGTTGTGCTCCGTGGTCATAATGGGTTGATGTGGCTGGCTGCCAAAGGCGCCCTTGCATGCCTGCTTCTCGAACACGTTGTAGCCGCGTCCTTCGCAATTCAGCTCTTAGCTGCCAGTAAGGATGATTAGCCTCCCAAATTATTAATTATTAATTATTAAAAATTGCTACAAAGTACATGTATGTGGAAAACTGAATTTTACATTCACATTGAAAACTGAATAACCCCCTGCCTGTGAAAAGTTTGGTTAACAGAGAGTATCTTGAATATAAAAAAAAAATGCTATGTGCATGATCCTTGAAACAAAACAGAAAAATTCAAACAAATGGGGGTTTGGCCATGCCTTATTCTTAATTGTTTTCCTTATTTACCCCCTGGGCCAGTTTAATGTACATTTCACTAGCTCACAGGAAGTTCTAAACATACTAGCCCATTCTTTAAGATTATTTTAAACCTCTTTTCATTTATTTCCAAGGGGAATCCCAATCGTATATTAAGTAGGTTTTTTTCACTAGTCCACCGGGCAATTCAAATATTATGTTTTACTAGCCTTAAGCTGTTGTTCCCAAGACGAGCAAAATACAAGTAAAAATGGAGCACTGTTCAGAGTGGAGGGGGTGGGATCGAGGGAAAACAACTTGTTGACCCCCACCCCGCATGTGACTCCACTTTAGGCCTCGCAAACTTCAGTATACAATTTAATACATGTCCAGAGCAAACCTATAGAAACCCATATATGTTATGTATTCATTCAGCACAAATTACATTATTAAACCTCTAAACAGGTCATGGCAATAGGCCATAATGCACAAGTGCTAGATACATAACATGACCTGAACTTGGCGTTTACCAAACTTTGTACTAGCCATTGAAGCAGATCATAAATGTACTGACCATGTTCAGTTTGGTGAACATTCTTCCTCTTCTCCCGTGCTGTGAATTTCACACTCGGTCTCCATTTCTAGTTAAGACCTTTGAAAACTAACGAAACTACGACATTTTCGAGACTCGAGCAGACCATGGAGCTATAGCTCCATGAGCAGACGATATTGTAACTAGGCACGCAGCAGCCGGTCGTAATTTGACCCCCAAAATGGCGCCACAAAGATTTTGCTTAGTTGATGACGTCATATGCATTCAGCAAGTTTTGCTTGAATATAATGATCAAGCATCATGCATCGGTCTGCCCAATAAGTTTTCTTCTTCAATGGTCCGACCCGCTGTAGCTGGTGCGTACTACACAAAATCGGACTCCACTAAAAACAAACACTTGACTCGTCGTTCAGATAATGGGTCTGGCCAGGCTACTTCTTTACAATTTGTTAATATAAACAATGTGATAAAAGGACATCAAAGCAAACAAAAAACCACAACTTAAATTAGATTTGAGACTCTAATTTAAAGCAGAATCTTGTTGGCAGTGTTATTTTAATACGAATGTTGGCTGTAGTACTATCTAATGACAACAGGAATCCGCAGCAGATGTTTTGCAACAGGTTTTTGATAAAGGAGACAGGAAATTCGTCATTTGCAACCGAAACTAATGTGCAGGCGTATATAAAGTTTAAGTTGAGGTGTATTCCATACATATTGTCACATCCCGGAATTTGAGTCCTCAAAAACTGGACATAACCTTTGATAGTTTTCTTTACACACACTCAGAGACAATCCAATCAAAATACTTCAAACACTTCTTAGTTAATGATTGTTATTATTTACATTTATTTACAAGACTTATTATGTACAAAACATAAGTTTAAAGTTTCACAAAAAGAAGAAGAACATTAAGCTCTTAGGAGTAACCTAAAATAGGTGTTTCCGGTTGTGTTGTAGTCTGTGTGTGTGTCTCTCTCTCTCTCTCCCTCTCTAACCAGTTCCCGTCAGAGTTGATAGCCCCCCCCCCCTTAATTGGGTTTGCTCTGTTCGATATTGTAGTGATTCATTAAATACGGAAGTACATTTAACGAGTGGGGGCACAGTTTATTGTCTACCTGGAATTGTTCATGGCACACAAGTGACCCCGTAGTGACACCAGGTCAAGGGGTGTAAAACTGTTGATAAAACATAGTTCGGTGGTTGTCAATCAATAATCTAAGTTTGTTAGAAAATGGGAAAAGACACGATTAATTGAGGCAAGGGATTTTGAGTGATTTATTGGAACGTTGTAGTAACCTTTTATGCGCCTCGAGGCCTGTCAAAGTATTTCCATTTTCTGTGCATTCTTTAAATTGTTTTAGTTATTGTGGCCCGCTGGTAGAAAGAATTAGCGCTCTAAATTCCTTAGTTCTTTCAGTTCACGGAAAGTTGATTAAGCAGCCCAGTGCGTCTTTGTTGTTTTGATTGACGTGCGTGTATAGTGAAGGTTCATTTATTGTTCTGGGGTCGAGGTTGCAGTATTTCCTTATTTGGTCATGATATTTAGTGTTGGCTATTGTTAGTTGGAATGTAGGTGTGGCAATTGAGGGAATGTTCTGTACATAGGGCAAGATTGACTGAAAGTGTTGGTCAGTATCGAACATGATTTCGACCGAGCAGGGTCGCAACTGAGTGGGGAGAGTGAGAGAGAGAAAGTGGGTCAACACCCGTAACCACCCGGCGAGTGAGTCGAGCCCTCGCAGGTTTCGGGACTGAGACTCCACCGTTTATAGAGGTAGTTCCGTGAGACAGAAAGGTCCACGATGCGTTAAGTGACCGATTTCCACCGGCGCCCACAGCCTGGAATCCAAGCCCTCCAAAGAGGCGAAATATCGTAAGTTAGATTTTCACTACTTAATGTGGATAATTGTATTCTTGAAGTTTAAAGCAAAACAATTTTGAAAGTGTGTTTTAGTTGATGCATTACGTTTAAAATAGTGTGCTTATTGGCAAGATATTTGGACGTTTCTTGGTTAATTATTTTACTATAGATGACCGTCTAACTCCAGTCGACGATCAATGGGATTGTCTTAGTGAGCCGAGTCCTCCACTGGCTGACTATACGGAAGCTGAAGTTCAAGCGAGGGACAAACCGAGCTAGAGTGACCCAAAGAGTTGGCTGAAGCTAAGGAGTTGCCATGTGTAGATTGAGTCGCTAAAGCGAGGAACAAACCGAGCCAGAGTGACCCAAAGAGCTGCATGTTAGCCAGAAACACGGGTTTAAACCAATCATTTATTTTTGTTGCATTAACGGAATTAGTCAGTCCAATATAATTTAAGTAGTGGGAGGTCGCCACGTCAGCGACTCTCTCTAGTATAGAATTGCGACGTAATTTTAATTAAATTTGGAAATGGCATTATCTTTGTTTGCTGAATTATAATTAAGAATCTGGAAGAAGAATATATTCAATAATAATTTGCATTTGGTTAATTATAAACTAAACCAAGGCTGAAAGAATTGTGTTAAATTTCGCAAACTTTAATTTGTAATATTGTCTTGTACATTTCTGTACATATTATTTCCCCTTGTAAATTAAAGAACTTTGTTAAGTTCTTGTTAATTTCTAAAGAAGTGTGTACAGTTTGTCTATTTTTTTTGTGTTCATAAGATACGTATTGTCAAAACTGCTCTTATTGAAGATTAGTGTGACAAGGCCCAACTAAGAAAACTAGGATGATAATGATAAGTTGAAACGCGCGTATGAATATTAAGGTATACGCCTACACCAGACGCGGAAAGGGAGCAATGTCGCTCTTTTCTGCCAAAGATCCCGTCGGTGGTGAACCGTTTGATTTATTTACAGGCATTATTGCCACAGAATGTGTCGTAACATGGACTTGTAGATCACTCCAGCAAGAGGGGAGGATTTCTGGATTTCCATAAGAAGGTCTCTGCATTGACTGGTTTTATTCTCTGGCATGTGACCGAGTGAAGAGCGTATAATAAAGTGATTCATCTGTTTTGTGATATCCCGTACAAAGCGTGGTGTCTTTCATCTTTATAAGGCCAAAAAAAAAACATGTTTAGTTGCCCTCCGCGACCGACCCAAAAATGATGAAATCTCGGGTCGGGTTTTTTTTTTTTTTTTTTTTTTTTTCCCGTTTTTTTATTTTTTATGAAACTTACACATTATCTGTGTTTAACCAATCTAAAACGAATATATTTATTCCAAATAAGATGAAACAATTTTGCAAAGCAAAGATTTTAAAGTAAACATGCAAGAGGTCGATATTTTACGTTTTGTGTTTTGTGTGCCGCTACACCCGTAGTCGTACGCAACGTGCCCGGCCATCTACGGTACCTCGGATCGATCCCACGCAATAGCACATGACATGAACTGCCTGCAGACAGAATTCGCTGGCATACAGCCCGAATTCGCTTGAGCCAATAAGCGGATTCACTGCTGGTACCCAACACTTGTTTTGAGCGCGAGTACCAGATCAAACGGTCATTTTTAGAACTTGTGTTAACTAATGTGTTCACCTAGCTCTTAGCTTGCCTTGTGTGTTTTGGATGTTCAAACAAATAACTTTTCAATAGGATATTTCAAACAATAATTGTACAACTTACCCCGAATTATTTTCCGCGATGAGTACCGGGCGCCGCCATTTTGGAATGATCCCAATCATGCCAATCAAACTACGACGTCATCGGCCGGCCAGACTGTGGGAGGAGCGTATAAGTAAAGCAACCATTGAAATGTTCGCACCCTCGCTCCGCCCACCAGCCGGCCGATGACATGGTATTTTGATTGGCATGATTGGATCATTCCAAAATGGCGGCGCCCGGCACACATCGCGGAAAGTATTTCGGAGTAAGTCGCACAATTATTGTTTGAAATATATTTTTAAAAGATCGTTTGTTTGAACATCCAAAACACGCAAGGCAAGCTAAGAGCTAGGTGAACACCGAATGGCCCTTGAGGGAATGCACTTTAAAATGGTTATAGCTTCAAAAGAAAAGGGCGGGATGTGTGACCAAGGATCCAGGAAAAAGTGTATAAAATGTTTGAAAACAAATTATAAAAGATATGAAGTTAAATGTTTCTTGTCTTTTCATTCTTTATGTACTTCTGCACACTAGTACATCATTGTATATTGATTGGGATTAGTTCCAATGCATTTCAATCTTCAAATGACAGTCAAGGTAAAAAAAAAAAAAAAAAAAAAAAAAAAAAAAAAAAAAAAACGACCGACCGACCCCTTCAAATTTTTGTACTGGAGGGCAACTCAACAATTTTTTTTATTTTTTTCCCAAATAACGAGTCATAATATTATTACAATAATATCTTTGTCAGCTGTGAAAATTGTTATCGATACCATCTCACGTTAGCTTAATTAATGGCATGCATTACCCAGATAATTGGAAAGCTGAAGTTGTTGTTTTCAAACAGCTAAAGAGGCAACGCCCACTCAATGCAGATACGTATTAAACTGTGCAAGCACGCAGAGCTTTCTTTAGGGTCGGCTTCTTTGACCAGGACACTATTTGCAGGAGCAACGGTAGCAATCATTTGACACAATGTGCACACATTGGAACATATTGTGTATGCGTAAAATTCGCAAGTTGTGGAATTTACTTAAACTTTACAGTTTCTAATGTTAATCTTCTATACAATACAGTATTTAAATTCTACCCATTCGTTCTACTCTCGCGAGACCACTGCTCTCGCGACTATGGTCCTATTTGTTGTGCACGGCCATGGGCTGCTCTTCAGCCGATTTCGTACGGAAGCATCTTATTGCTCAATTGTGTAAAGTCTATATAATATTATTAATATTCAAACTATAAACAAACAGGAATATTAACAATAATTTGTTTATAATATGAAGAAATTGAGTCAATCAGCGCCAACGTTAATCCACACAGTGAATATGTTCACCCAAAAAAAATTTGTTTTATGATGTACCTATCGAATACCCTCACCAATGTTTTTTCGTGGTCACACTTAGTTTCATCTAATGGTTTGCTTGCACACAGCTACATGTATGATTGCACTCTTCCCTTTACACGCAATCATAAATAAGAAACGCTGAAGGACTGAGCAAATATTTATTGAAACTGTTATTTCATCATATTAATGAAGCAAGGGACACAACCTAAACAGAAAGACAATCAAGTACTGTCAATGCTAGGTATGTATTATTAAATAACCTACACACAGTTAAACAAACAAAAATCATTTACAAAGGTTCTAAAGTCTAAATATCCTGTGTGTTTACAGTATTTGAAAATATTACAAATTCATTCATTCATTCACTTATTTTCTTTCTTCTATCGTTTCTTTCCCCACATGCCCTTTTCTACGTTATTTTTATTTAACTGATAGGGGAGACGCCCCCTGCCCCCTGAACCCCCCCCCCCCCCCCCCCCCCCCCCGTCATGTGATGCTGCACCTGTCTTCTTCGTGTGACTAATTCCCTGGAGTTGCTCGCTTGCCAAAGTGTATCTGGTTTTGCCAAAGTCGTTCGTATCTCATCCCTGTTGACGTATTCGCCAGTTTAAACAAATTATTTAGTATAACATTTGTTCGTTATGTTCACATTTGTTTAACTTAATCATTCTATTTTTGTTAAACCCAATCGATATTTGAAGTGATTAATACATTCACCTTGTTTGGTTTCTTTGTTGCATCTGAGAAAATTTGGGCTTTTTGAGTGATTAATAGTCACAGATAATTTGGAGATTCTTGGAACGCAACAAAGTACAGTAGTTCTTTAGGTGTTTTTAGACGAGTTTGTCAACGTCCAGTGCAGGTCAAATTGGGTATAATCTTTGGAGCAGGGTAAGGGAAAAAAAGCCTGGTATAAAAACATCGAGCTTAAAATAATAAGTTGTTCTAAAGATTCGATATTTTGAAACCTTTAACTTCCTGTTCGAACCGGAAAGATGGGTCCAATTAGGTCAAACTCTTCGTATGATTTGCAACATTATTAAGACCTTTCCGAAGATAATTGGAAACAAATCAATTAAGTTTGAGGCATTGTAATTCGACACCTGATAGCGTCATTATTAAATCATTGTACAAGTGGCCTGACTCGCTGTAGTTGGTGCGCTCTCTACACATAATAGGACTCACTACAATACAGTTGACTCGTCGTTACATCAAGATCCTGGGACTGGTCAAGCTACCCCTTTACAAAATCAACATTGTGATAAGAGGACAGCAAAGCAAAACAATTAACAAAACAAAAAACAGCTACAAAACACCAAGCAGAAATTAGATTCGGGACTTCAAAATGTAGGCCGACTCTTTAATATACAGCAGAATCTTGTAGTCAGTGTGATTTTAATACGAATGTTGACTGTAGTACTACTGAAAACATGAATCCCAAGCAGAGGTTTTGCAACGGGTTCTTGTTAAGGAGACAGGAAATGCGTCATTTACAACCGAAACAAGTGGGCAGGTGTATATAAAGTTTAAGTTGAGGCGTATACCATACATATACACAACTGTACCTAAGACGTTTGCAGTTCACTAAACTTCAACTCCTACAATGTAGAGCTGTTAAACTCACCTTGTATCCAGCACTTCGTTTCCATATTGTTATTTTTATACTGTTGAAGGTGTGCATATACGGTATACGGTGAGTACGAACGTATTAAGGGTTTACATTGTTTTTGGAAGAATAACTTGGTTCAATCCTTTGTATATCACACAGCCAATGATTTGCAAGGGTTTAAAGGGTCTGTACAACATTGGTAAGATTGAAAATATAAATGTTCACAGATTTGCACAAAACTTATATGGTATAAGAATGGTTATGGTGGAAAACTCCCCTCGAAATAGTTTTGCTCGAAATGCTATAATAGGAAATTAGTAAATACAATTAGTCTTTATCACTGGTGATAAAATCCGATGTTTGAAAACATAATAGTGTGTGTTTTTTCACTGTTTTTACAAGACTCCGAAAACCAATGTAGCTTAAACTTTCACAGGTTTGTTACTTCGTGTATGTTATGTTGGGTCACATCCAGTGTGGATACTGGTCTTTTACAATTACCAATATTGTCTTTAAGTGATAATAACGACCACACGGTAAAACGATGAGTGGGTTTTTTCCGCTCAGACAAACAGAAAAACAGACACAAAAAACAAATCAAAAAAACCAACAACAACAAACCAAAACAAAAGCACATTAACAAGGCTGTTAGTTGAACGGCGATCTCGTGATGATACTTGAAAAGGAAATTGCATAAGAAGGTATCTGTGTAGCCGCTCAATTATTTCGAGGAAACGAAATGATATAAAATATAACGAAATCAAATCAAGTCATTTCGTTCCCTCGAAATGTGACTTTTTTTTTCGAGGTAAATTTTTCCCCCGAAATGATATTTCGAGGCAACGAAATGATTTCGAGGAAACGAAATCATATTTCGTCGTTTTATTGAAATATTGAGGGAACGAAGTAATATTTCGAGACAACGAAACTTTTTTTGTCAGTTGTTTTTCTTTCTCTTTATGGATTCCGTAGGTTAAGTATACCAGACATTTTACACATGCTCAAAAGAAACGCGAAAATCGTTTAAAAACAGATGTCAATTTGTGATTTCCATCGTGCTGTATAAATCAGGATTGCAGTACTTGGGAATTCCCCTTATGAGAAATGCACATGATATCAGACTCGTCATCAATTAGGGCTCTTCCTCCACCGTCTACTCGCAGTGTATTTCGTGGCGAAATCACTTATCTCAGAGGGGACGAAGTTCCCCCCACCCTCGGATGCGTGTTGATTTGACACGGAATAAGTGCAATAATGTTCGACCTTTACGTTTACATGTCAAATCAAAACATAAACAATAGACCTTATGCATTGACGTCACCAAGCCGCCATCTTAGAGGTAAACTGATGATGAAGCAATGGAAACGCACAGATTTGTACGCGCGGCGCACAGGATTGGCCAATTAACATCTTCCTTTTGACCTCTAGGCGAGGGCGCCCTACTCAAATGACGTCATGTGCATAAGGTCTATTAGATAAAGTGCCCTCTCAAATCGCATCATAATTAGAAAAGTTAAAGTTCTGCAATCTAAATTTCGGTGTATATGTGTAAGTTTGAAGGCACTAAGAAAGAGCTCACAAAAAAGCGTCGGTGGAAGTACTCAATTTGTAGGTTTCCCATTTTTCAAAATCGCCATAAATGTTGGACATTTTTGCCGTTTTGTGCAATAATACTTAACTTAGGAAGTTGAAAAGTTATAGAATCTTCTTGTTGGTGTCTATAAAGAGATTTGAGGAGTTAAATAGGTTTGAAGAGTCAAACAATTCAAAATAAGAATTCTCGAAAGTGTCAGACGTTTAAGTCCCCTCTTCAAAACGGCAGCCTTATTTTATATACTCGGTAGCCATTTCGATACTTCACTTAACTCATTTTGCAACGTCACGTACCGAGTTTTGCAAACCAAAGAGGGTAAAACTATTATATGGAAAGCCGGCCGTACATCCAAAGCAAAAACAAATTTACACACATTTTCAAAAATAGTGTTGAAATAGTGTTGTCAATCATGGGATGATTGGTAGTTTTGCAAACATTTTGAATTTGGTCACAGCAGTGTTAACACGATTGAATGTTTTGTTTACAATCGGCCATGCCACTAAGCGCGGTCTGCTTACAGTTACTTGGGAAAAGATGTTTTGGGATTTTCATGTTGGTATATATAAATAGGCTTGAGGTCAAATACAAGAAAGCATTGTCAAAAGTGTCAAATTTGGACTTTTCGTATTATATTGGCAGCCCCCCCTTTTTGTTTTATGTCTGTCATATTTTTTTTTATAATGGCGGCCTGTTTCGCATATTACCACACATAGCTTTGAAAGTTATAGGTCAAGAACCTTTATTAAGGTGTCAAATACACGTTTGAAAATTTATTTGACCAATTTCCAAAATGGAGATTCTGGAACTCTTACTTCCCTATAGACATGTACTTTTATGCGAAACGGCCATCCTTTTAAACAATGTTCGCCATTTTGAATATAGGAGACCTAAAAGTTTGATCCTTTCGACGATGCTTTTCTGATACTTCTTAGACCCTGCAAAGTAACATCTAGACAACATTATGTAGATGTTAATAAACATCTTTTACTTCCCATAATTATGATACAAAATGGCTGTAATTTAAAAATTAAATGGCCGCTAATGCCATCACAGCTCGTTCCAGAATTGCACCAGGCATATATCTTTGTTTTATGTTTTGGTATAACATACACGTGAACCAAGTTTCATCTTTTTACCACAAATATTTTTTGTCATTTTGTCCATGATACAAAAAGCTATCCGTCTTTACTTATGATGGTGTGGGAAAATAACACATAAATCCCCTCACATAATTTATTGTGCTTTATGAACACAATGTTTGCATTTCTCATTTGTAGGCTTGACCGTTACTATCATGACAGAACGGAAGACGCTTGAGCTTCCGGTGTTGGGCCGACCAATGCAGCTTGGAACGTTGTATGATTGTCGCAGTGAAACTCCCATACCAGGATTGACGCTATGGGATCCAGTGACATTACACGGTGATTGCAACGTCATCCCGAAGCCTGCGACACAGTTCAGTATCATTTCCTCAGATGGAGTGGAAGACAAAACATCTGCACTCAAGGTCGAGGCAGCATTGAAGGCAAGTTTCTTAGGTGGTTTAGTGGACGTGCAAGGGTCAGCAAAGTACCTCACCGACACCAAATCATCGGAACGCCAATGTCGTGTGACTCTGCATTATGAAGCAACTACAGGGTTTGAACAGTTGACAATGAAACATCTGGGAAGACACAATGTTCAGCACGCTGATGTCTTTGATCAGGGTACTGCAACTCATGTGGTGACGGGAATACTGTATGGTGCAAAAGCTTTTTTCGTGTTCGACAGGGACTGTACAATTAACGAAAATTTGAAGGATGTAGAAGAAAACTTGCTCGTTTTAGTTAAGAAGATACCTTTATTTGAAATGCATGGGGCTGGATCAGTAACGCTCAGGGATCAAGAAAAAGAAGAACAAACTAAAATACGTTGTACATTTCACGGTGATTTTAACCTGGGAACATATCCATCAAATTATGAAGAGGCTGTCGATGTATACAAGCAGTTGCCAACATTAATTGGGAAGAATGAAGAAAATGCTTTATCAATTCGGGTTTGGCTTTACCCCTTAGCTAAATTAGATAATAGGTCTGCCAAAGTGGTCAGAGAAATAAGTGTTAATTTAATCAGCAATATTCAAAATATTTTCGAGGGGTTGGACCGAATGCAGGTAAAATGTAATGACACTATGAAGCAGAACATATGTAAAGATTTCCCTCAATTTATATACAATATTGCTACTCTGAAAAAACTACTCCTCCAGGAAAAGTTGTCGTTCAAACAGTATCTAGCTCGAGTGCTGCCCGAAATTCGCAGAGGACGTGTTCGAGAAAGTGAACTTCACCAAGCTGTTGTTGACTTTGAACAATGCCCATTCAATTTGAAATGGGTTGGTGATTGGCTAAGTAGCAAGGAAAAAGAGATGAGTGCCGTTAAGGCTTATGTGCGAGCTTTTGATGGGATTCAAATTATCAGCTCTCGTGCAGATCTAGAGGCACTAGTTATGGACCCTCTGATTGACTGCATCGTCTGCTTCGTATTTCCTCTTATTGGACATGAAGATGAGTTCCTGACTGCATTGCTCCGATATCTCAAGTTTAACGAGGCAGGTTCATTCATTCCGGCTAAGGGGTGGTTCGATGACGTGTCGGCATCCAAGGACATTAGGAGATATGCCAAAAGCTTTGTTGAGTTTTACCAGACGAACTCAACGAATTCAGAAACGATCTTTGCGGTGACAGGGTTTGACGATGGTGATACATGTTTGCAAACTACTGTAGGTGGGTCAATGTTTCTGTACGAGCATGGGGTTTTAACAACAAAGACCTTTGAACCACCAGGTAAACCAGTTCAAGTCACTTTGTCGGGCAAATCTCACGATTCAGTTTCTCTTGAGTGGCAACCACCAAACCATGGTGTATCAGAATTGCAACACTACAAAATAAAGTGCAGGAAGGTAACAGTTCCACTATCGGGGTCAACTGATTGGACAGAGGTGCAAACAGACGGAGAAGAAGGAGCTATAACTATCGTGGGCTTAGTCCCATTCACTACCTATGAGTTCGATGTCGTATCTGTGTGTCGAGCCGGAGTAAGTCAGGTTAGTGAAACAACCTTGGCTAAAACCTGCCCTACTAGTCCGCCGACACAGCTTAGGAAGCATCGAGCATCAAAGGAGAGTATTTCCATTGTATGGAACAAACCATCACAAATTGGCGAAGGTTTAATCATCAAAAACTATTTGGTCAAATACAGACAAGCTTCTGGTCCTTCTAAACGCAAAGTAGACCTACATGAGAAAGTCAATACAAGCAACCAGTCGTGTTCCTTTACAGTTGATGGTCTTCATGCTGACACTCGATATGAGTTTTCGGTGTCTGCTGTTTGTAGCGGTTCAGTAGCCGGTTCAGAAAGTGGCTCGATTGAAATAGCCACTGGTTCGTCTCAGAATACTGAGAAATACGCACATAAAATTGCCAAAAGATCGCCGGTACTTTCCCAATGTTGTAGCTCAGAGGGGGATCCAACAATCTTACAGCTTCCCTTGAACAAAGTACGTTTGGATTCTAGTGCCACGTATCGTAATTACAGCTTCGGTAAGATATCTGGGACCAGTCGTCAGCATAAAGTTATCATGGTAGTTGGTTCTACAGGTGCTGGTAAGAGCACACTAATCAATGGCATAATTAACTACATCTTACAAGTTGAGTGGCAAGATTGGTTTCGGTTTAAGATTGTTGATGATCAAGCAGATGGGACAGCCAAGTCACAATCACACAGTCAAACACAGATCATAACATCGTACACTATTTACAGAAACATAAACCACAGCATCCCTTACACATTGACGATCATCGACACCCCGGGTTTTGGAGACACCAGAGGTATAACTCGAGATAAGGCTATCATCGACCAAATCCGAGATTTCTTCTCCCATTCTGATACCCATCAGATAGACCACATCGATGGAATAGGCTTTGTCGTCCAATCTTCACAGGCTCGTCTAACCCCTACCCAAAAATACGTCTTTGATTCCATCCTGTCTGTCTTTGGTAAGGACATCTCGCCAAACATTCTACTTCTCGTTACATTCGCAGATGGACAAAAACCTCCAGTCATTGCTGCAGTCCGAGCAGCAGATATTCCTTGCAGTGATGAAATATTCAAATTCAACAACTCTGCCCTCTTTGCTAACAATAAGGTAGCGTCAGCGGGTTCGGGTGTGGACGGTTTCTACAATGGTGGATCTGCTGGAGACGACAATGATAACAATTTTGAGAAGATGTTTTGGAAAATGGGGCTTAGCAGTATGATGAACTTCTTCTATGCTCTGAGCCAACTTGAGTCACGAAGTCTGTCCCTCACTAAGGAAGTCCTGGAGGAACGAAAATGCCTGGAGGTTTCTGTTGAAGGGCTACAGCCTCAGATCCAGATGGGTATTTGTAAAATTGAAGAGCTCCGTCTGGAGCATCAGATCTTGGAGCAACATGAAGTAGACATCGAGGCAAACAAAGACTTCCGTTACGAAGTTGAAGTTCAAAAAACCAGAAAAATTGACATATCGTTCACTGGTAACTACATCACAAACTGCTCCAAATGCCATTTTACATGTCACTTCCCGTGTCACGTTGCTAATGACAAGAAAAAACACAAATGCTCGGCAATGACCGATTATGGTTACTGCCGTGTTTGTCCAGGTAAATGCATCTGGAAAGTTCACTTCAATCAAAAGTACAAGTTTGAATACTACAGTGTGAAGGAATCACGAAGTTACACCGAACTTGAAGAGCGTTACAAGGACGCAACAGGCAAAAAGCTCACCGTTGAGCAGGTGATTCGCAAACACGAAGAAGAGTTCCTAAACGTCAAGCAATGCGTGTTGGAACTAATAAAATACTCCTATGCCAGTCTAAAACGACTTGAGGAGATAGCTTTGAAGCCTAATCCTCTCAGCACGGTTGCCTATGTTGACTTGTTGATTGAGTCAGAGAAGAGTGAAGCTCAACCTGGCTGGCAATCTAGGATGAGGGCACTAGAAGATGTGCGAAAACAGGCAGATATAATTGGTAAAGTTAAACAAGCCAACTTTGATCCATTTAAAGGCTACAAAATGGAGTTCCGACAGAATAAAGCAAACCAGAAAAGTTGGTTCGACTCATTTAAAATATAGTTTTATGGTATTCCAAATGCATTCAAACGCTTCCCACGAATGCAGCAAAGGCGTACAGTTAGTTTGTACCACTACCGGGCAGCATCATTTGCATCTTCTGCCTGACATTGGACTAGCCAGTTTAGCATTGTTCCTTCTTGATGAAAATTTCCCAGGTTGTTTTGCTATTCTTTTCGAATGTTGTCTCTATTGTTGTCCGTTCGTTGGAGATTACAAGACCACCGCAACCGACGCAGTCTGATGATCACTGTCAGCAGTGTGGCTGTTTGATCGTGGATCGGATAGTGTTATTGGGACTCTAGAATTCGCAGGATTTTTGTTTGGCATTCCGTGTCAAACACACATTTCTCAACGCATCCCTTTTACTGAGAAAAAAAATATAATTGAATTCAAATTTTTAATTGAACAATTTGTTAATTGTTTGTTTTGGTAACATTTAAGATGATAGTTCAAGTAAAAATACATAAGTCAACGTCTTGATCAGTATTGCTGACAACATAACAGGGATTTAAGACTCAGAAGAAAACAAAATTAGGCCAAACCATGGTAGCCTACAAATGTTACAAACGCATTGCCATGCGCAATGCTGTTATATTAAATGTAAAGTAATAGCCTAAACTTGGTTCAAATCCCGCTCTAGTCATTTGTTCTTGTTCAATCCCAGTTAAGATAATATTTTAATGACAGAAGTGTGTGTAAGTTAAAAAAAATATAGCGTGTGTTGTAGTAATTGAACATATTCAGGCTGTATTTGTCAATAGTCCGTGATCTAAGTATAACTGATATGAGTCGTGATCCAACATAATATATAATACAACCATGCAGCGGAACATACGGTCCGCCATTTTGTTAAATCAACAATTTGGTTGTAATAGCGGACCGTGTTTTGTCATAAATATTTCACAAAAATGTATTTCAGTCACGGCAATAGACAGAGTAGAGGAGTAGCTATACTCACTTCCAACAAGGTCAATCTTAACATCACCAACATTGTCACCGATGGTGAGGGAAGATGGATCAAAGCCCACATGGTGTGGAATGATAATACATTTTACGTTGCCTCTGTTTACGCTCCTAATCAGATTTATGAACGTACCGAATTTCTTGATAATTTTAGCGATCAAATCACAAGTTTTGACAACTGGATTATTGGTGGAGATTTCAATTGCAATTTTGACAACAAACAAATTAGGGATGTTAGCAAAACGGTTTTAACCAATGTGTTACAAGAAAAAGATCTTATGGATTGTTGGCGCACTGTTCATCCTGACCAACATGGCTATACACATTTCCATAAAGGTTGCAATCAAGCTAATAGAATTGATTATATGTTTGTTTCTATGAACCTCATCAACAATGTAAATGACGTCTCTCTAACCACTTTCGGTTTTTCAGACCATCAATTTATTGGGCTCAAACTAGACGATATTTACACCCCCCACGGTCAAGGCCGATGGTTTTGCAACAACTCTCTGCTTGAAGACACTGAATGCATTTTTCGCATTACCAACCTTTGGGAGGTTTTGAGAACTAAAAAAGGAAATTATAATTCCCTCACCGAATGGTGGGAAATGTGTAAATTTCGTTTGAAAGAAACAATTCAAGAGTTTGGGAAAGAAAAAGCTCACAATCACAAACAAAACCGCAAGGAGTTACAGAAACGTTATAATATGTTAATTAAAGACTCTGGCACTAATAATGTTGATGAGATTAAACAAATTGAAACCCATCTTAAACAATATGATATAAACGATTGGAAGCAAGCCCAGGTTAGAACACATAACACTCAAAAAGAAGAAGGAGAGAAAGCCTCGAAATATTTCC
This sequence comes from Leptasterias polaris, assembly GCA_037783415.1. NCBI lineage: Eukaryota > Metazoa > Echinodermata > Asteroidea > Forcipulatida > Asteriidae > Leptasterias > Leptasterias polaris. The sequence continues at coordinate 744,904 of JAZGTN010000188.1, forward strand.
TGAATCTGGAAAAACAAATTAATAGTAGTAAAATTGATGAACTCTTTAATCATGAAGGAATCTTGGTCGATCAACCAGAACAAATGATCGATTTTGCTAATGATTTCTATAGTAACCTGTACAATTCAAAGAATTTGTCCAAAGCCCATTTAGATGAAATTGTGTCGAACATTGAAACTAAGGCCATTCCTGAGAGTATCCTTGAAGATTTGGATAAAAAAATCACCGAAGAAGAGATAAAAAATGCTCTCTTTCAAATGAACAAGAACAAAAGTCCAGGTATAGACGGCCTTACGGTAGAATTTTACCAAATGTTTTGGGATATTCTTGGTAATGACATTTTAGAATTATACAATGACTGTTTCACTGAAGGGGTTTTGAGCAATTCTATGAATTCAGCTCTGGTCAAACTTATTTATAAGAACTCGGGGAGCCGTTATGATTTTAAAAAAATGGCGTCCTATTAGTCTTTTAAATGTTGACTACAAAATGTTGTCAAAAACTATCACTAATCGTCTGAAACCAGTCATGTCCTTTATCATTGGTGAAGAATAGTCATGTCGAGTTCCCCACCGTAACATCCATGAGAATCTTATGGTTATAAGAGACGGTTGATTATGTCAACTTAGAAAATCTTGAGGCGGCTGTGATTAGCATAGATCAAGAAAAGGCCTTCGACAAAATTAACTGGGACTATAATGTTCAATGTTATGAATAAAATGAATTTGCCCCCCATTTTAATGACATGGATAAAATTATTCTATAAGGAACCTAATTGTAGAATTATCATGAACAATTTTATTGGCTCTCCGATACAGATTACCAGGGGAATTAGACAAGGCTGTCCGTTATCTCCATTACTGTATGCAATATGTGCTGAGGGTTTAGCAAGTCTAGTTAGAAATAATACGGCTGTGAGTGGCATTGCGACCCCAAAAGGAGAGACAAGTGTCAAACTAGTCCAGCATGCTGACGACACTAATCTTTTTGTTGGTAAAGAAAGTGAGTTTCAACAAATTAAACGGAGTCGTATAACTCCAATCAAGAGGAAAAAAGAAAAAAAAATCACAAAACCCACACAATGTTGATTGATGTTTATGTGAATCATTCTACTTTCTACTTTCTTCCATATTCTACTCTAGAGTATCTTTCCAACAAAATTCAATTCAAAACAACGCTTTTTTATCCAAAAGCTACCAATCCGAAGGCAACGTGCCTCTTAAAGTTTGTTTTAATCTTAAAAGATTTAAGAGGATTCCGTGTAAAAACTAAATAAATGACAAATAACGACAAATAATGTTTAAAGACACATTGACTAAACATCCAAGAATCGTTAAATTGAAGTTGTTTAATGATTACTAAAAAGAAATAACGTAGAAAGTAAACCAAAAATGTAACAAAATATAGCAGTGCGCCACACATAATATAATGTACAATAAGTTGAGAACATTATTATATTGTTGACAAAGTGGTTATGCAGAGTGTTCCAGTGCGAATGTATGGTTCTGTCAAGGATTTTGTTTTGAACTAAATGAATATTAGTATTGGTGCACTGTTGATAACACCTTGAATTAAAAGTAAACACAAATAGATAGCAATATTTAGATATATCGATAAAAGTCCGATAGATATAATAAGCAACGTGGCGTAGCACTTAAGAAACTAAATAATTACAAAATACTGCATATCAGATGTAACGAAGGGGACAAGCAAAGTACATAACTGTTTAATTTGGTCACAATTCAAGAAAGGTCCGGTTAATGAGTCAAGTTACTTGTTGTTAATTCGTTATGAATTAGCCCTCGAGCTGTCTTTTATCAAATTTGATTATCAATTAACCATTTCAATTCAGATCAATTCAATAATGAAGGGCAAATGAAGGAGAAGAGTTGAATTGTAGTTTTAATCCCGGATGTTATAAAGACATTGTATTAAAGTATAACTATTATTAGTATAGTCATATTTTATTTATATATATTTTTTGTTTTGCATGATTAAATATCTATGTAACTGTTGTCATAAACTTTTGAGGCTTCTTATACTGCATTTAAAACTACTGTGTAAATGTTCAAAACTTGCTTATACCGCAAAATAATGCCTTCGTTAGGTTTCACAAAATCTAACACCAATGATTCGGCAATATTATTGTTACTATGCATTCTGGTTATGTTTCAAACAACTTCCACTGAGTTTTATGCCAATAGACATTTGTCATAAAGTTGGAAAGTTTTAACCCAACTTGCGTCATATAACGATCAATGTTAACTAATTAGATATTAAGTAGAATTTGAAGCTTTGCATGGTGTATGTATAACTTAGAGAGGTTTGCGGTAGCACCATGTTAAAATCTCTTTTGAGTAGTGTTGGTTCTGAAAAGAACCTGTGGTTAACGACAGGTTAAACGCTTATTATAGCCCAAGGCGCCAAAACCAAAGGCAACGTTCCCATGTAAATTTATTCCATTGTTGACATCAAACTTGTTTAATATTACTTTCCGTAAGTAATGTTTATATAGAAAAAGTAGTATGCATGCAAATACTGGGAGAAATTGTAATCGATACTTGGAATGTAAGACTTTCGTTATTAAACTTGAACACAACTATATGGGATAAAGTATATTGAACACATTTTATATTACAAATAGGCCTAAGTAGGCACATTGTGTGTCTTTTAATGAGCCCATTGTCCAGTGCTCAACTGAATTAAGGAGTTTCAGTGGAACACCAATAATGAAAATGGGTATTACATAAATAGCCATCTTAACTTCTCTAGAGGAAATTGATAAAAAGAAGAATGTATTGAAATAAAAAATTAGAGGATATAAGGATTATAATTACAATTATAAAAGTTATATTTTTTATGTTTTAAAACAACTAAATTTCATGCAATTGCAGGTAATGTCATTTAGTATCACTTTGTGTGTCATTAATCTTTCATTTTGCTTTAAGGACAAAGTAAAAAATGTTGACCTTGTTTTGTTACAAATTATTTACGGTGTCCATTTAATCATTACTTCTTCGGGGAAAAACTTACTAATAAATACACACAAATTGCAGGTTAAAGCCATTCAGTGAAAAAGCCGCCTAGAAATGCTGGTTATTTGAAACGCACTTATAGCTACTAGATAGAAACAAAAGAGATGCACGCAACACTTGAACCATCTGTTTTGCAAAACATATTGAACCAAATGCGGCACGTAAATATTTGTACTAGATCGTTTGTTGTGCATCATTCTGTCCTGCAATAATGTTCGACAACATTTTTGAACCATTATGTCCTTCCCATTGTGTCCGACAAACCACTATGTCTTTCCAATTATGTCCTACAAACCATTGTCCTACGAACCATTATGTCCAACCCATTGTCCTACAAACCATTACGTCCTACAATCCATTATCCTTCAAACCAATATGTCCAGCCCATTATGTCCTATACAAACCATTATGTCCGACCCACTCTGTCCGACGAGCCAGTATGTCCGACCATGTCCGACAAACAATACCCTATTTAAATATTTTCCTTTAACGCTTCCGTACTTACACCTTCCAATTATTTAGTAGTTCGAGGACTCTCCACGAGCGAGAGGGCGCTAATACAACTTCACCATTGTTTTTAGATAATAATGCAAGTAAAGAACCTGTTAGATCATCGTTAGATAAACCGTAGAAAATGACCATGGATAAGTGAAGCAGTGAGCCAAATGCATGAGTGAAAGTTCGGAATGATGCTTGCGTAGGACACAATGGCTCTGATGGGCGGGATGGACCATAATTCTAATTGCAGTGCGATTTCCGTGCAATGTACATAGTAATGGCGACCTTGCTTTGTTTAAGGTACAAAGTCATTGATATCCTAGAATGGACCATTTCGTGTATCTACGAGGGTAGGGTGGGGGGGGGGGGGGGTCAGGCCTGAGACTAACCCCATTTTGTAAGGATTATATAAAAATATATATATTATAATAAGATGGTATGATTGTAAATGTTGCCCCTTTCGCTCGTCGGGAATCGGGGTACTGCCACGCCCTTAACAGCTTAGATGAATAAAGAAATGTATTAATTGCTGTGTAGCTAAACGACTGAAATGATCCTAGACGGTGGTTGAGCATGTAAAGAAGTCACTTAGGTGTAAAAACTGTTGGGAAATGCTCATATTAAAAAACATGTATATAATGGACGGTGTAGAAGTAGATAATTGCGCTTTCGCTCTTCGAAAAAAGGCGTGGAGTGTTACCACGCCTCTAAGAGCGTAAAAAGGTCACTAAGATGATAAGAGTTGTTGGGATTTTTTGTATTTTTTTGTTTGTTTATTATAATATATGTATTTATACTTTATAGGGTGTGTAGGAAATATTGGCCTTTTCAAAGATGTGCGTATCGTTTAGGGTTGCCACGCACTTTAGGGTTTAAATCTTTAATATCGTCATCAAATGAATTGAATTAAAAGAAAAATCTAAATCGATCGAACTGTTGCTGGATCTTAGCAAGAGCACAGGCATTCATTTGATGTTTTGTTTGTGTCTTTTAACACTGTAGTTCCTGTAAACGAACAATAACAATTTTCACGTGTAATTGCTACAATAATTATTTGGATTGAAGTATAAAGAAAACAAATAAAAAACTCAGCAAAAAACAAAGGTGGTTAAGGCATACAAAATTATGACCGAAACCCCCATCATAAGGAAAACATTACTAGACTTCTGTTTGTTGCGTAACAAACATTAAGCTTGGTCGAAAACTCATTGAACATGCAGCTTGGAACGTAAGGACAGGCCAGGGTGGGGTCATATCTTGAATAGAATGTCAAATGTGAAGTAGGGTATTTTTTTTAACAAGTTGGTCGAAAACGCTGACACAAGAGGGCGCTGTATGAAGTGCAATTATCATTATTTGGAATTGCGCTATATAAGAGCTGATATTATTATTATGCAAGTAATTTTTACATTTTTTCTTTTCTATACGTCATCGCCTTGTTGGGCGCCTATTTTGATGAATCAATTGACTAGACGCGCTCAGGTGAGTCACTGACCGCGAAGGCGTGATTTAACCTCCGTGACACCATACCAAAAAAATAACACCGTGAGAGTATCACATACTTTTTGAGTGTCAGTTTGATATTAGCGTGTAATACATTTTTTGAGAACACAATCACTTTTAAATCGCCCAAACCATTATATATAGACCCTTGTGGCTAAATAAAACTAATTATGGTCAAATTCTCTTTGAAATTAGCCCAGATTTTTCTCTATTTATAGTTTATACAAAATGGATCATTTCACCAATTAGTGGTAATTAGGTCCAAGGCTGTACAATTCCCATGGGAAAACTGGGAGAGCTGGTCCTTTGTGGATTTTTTTACCCAGTGAAAAACAACCCCGATGGTAACAACACAGTTGGCATGCTATTTGGCTATGGTGTAGTTGGGGAATATTAAATTCAAAATAAAAGTAACAAATAAAATGGCGGAGTTCTGGCGGAGTCCACCATGGCATCATGCAGTGTTAAATGGCAATTTGACTACAGGTTAGCGCTTGAACTTGCTCAACTTGATTAAGAGATTCTAAAGATATTCAAAAACGTTGGTGTCATTAGAAGAGTAATTTATCTCCCACGGATTATCTACATACTCTGTAGAAAACCATAATCTTAGCTTACACTCGTACTGCAATATTGTATGGAAATCTACCCAACTAAAAAAGTTAAATAAAATATATACTTACACAAAAATTTAAAAATCTAAAATTGCAGGACTTAACTATAATGACCATATGCACAGTTGTTTTGTCGGCTTAAGATACGCGAAACGACGAGGGACCGTTTATGAATAAATAAATACAATACTTGAATTCGTTCTTATGGTTTTGCTCTTATTAATCGTTTTGCTTTTATGTCTATGGTTTTGCTCGTTTATATTTCTAAATTCTCAGCCCCTCGTACTAAACAGCTAGAGACCTCCACGTACAACAAAGGTCCTCCAAGTCATATATAACAATTCCCTTCCAGTTTATATTCATAATTATAACACATAAGTAAAAACAAAACATATATATATATATGGAGGAGAATGCAAAACACTCCCATTTTGTCAAATCACTCTTCAAGAATCATCTCCTCGACTGTGGTAATAATAATTTGTAGTCAGTTACTGTTCGATGCACCAAAGTTACTTGTGCAAATTACTCATTATGTAATACCTTCTTTTAGGGGGTTGATAAAGGGGGATGGCTAACGGGTGAATAGTATACCATTCTGGGACAGTACATTCTTGTTACTCTTTTTCTTGGGTGTGTGGGAACACGTTACAAGTCTTCTTAACTTTGTTGCGTTTTCGTCACAACTTTGTACAATTTTTTTTTACTTGATATAACGGTCGCGTTTTACACCATTTGAACTCGAGTTAAGAGATTTGTAACTTGTTTCCTACTTTCAATTAAGAATCTTTTTGAAAATGAGGATATAAAAAAACTAAATTTGGCCATAGAGCCCGTCTATAATTAAGGCCTGATTTATGTAGTAATAATACACAGCACTTTGACACTTGGTTTTAACGTACCGGTTTCAAATTCATAAATTCGTGGCCTTCCTGATTATTGACACGAACACTCACTGCACCAACTCAAAAACAGAAAAGTCGTTATCGTCTGTAGTCTCACTAGCTGAGGTGTGACCATGAAGATGACAATGGTGGTATCTGTGCGAGAAGTCAAACACAGTACAATCTGGGTGACTGGCACAGTAGGTTGCACATCGTAGTGGACTCGTTGCTACTTTGGTCGCGGCAAGGTACGTGTTACTGATTTTCGCTTGCCGGCGAACTCTCCGAAACTCCACCGCCTTGTTACGAGGGCAAAGATCTGCGTGCAAGAAGAACAACTTGAACACGTTAATTGTCGATAGAAGGAAAGTCATAATTGCTCGGTTTTTGTGTGGAGCCAATTTTATTGTGACGTGCGGCGTGTTCGCGTCACATTTGTAACTAAACGAAAAAGCTGGTGATTGATGCCATCAAATATAAATATTTTATTTCACGAACAGAACTTGTTGCCTTTCCAGTACATGTGAAAAGGGTTTCTGTTGCAGCAGTTGTTCTGTAAATGTGTGTGTTGTTTTAAAACTATTTAAAGACATGTTGCCTATGTTTCCCCTAAATAAAATAAAAATAAATAAAATAAATCGTTTTATTATTATTATTTTATGTATAAACTGTTCCATTATCATCCCCTACCATATAATTCACAACTGTTTGTAGATGTTTGCTCCACTGCTGTCGACACTGGCTCGGTAGTGACCTCGGGGCTGCTAGTGGATGCCACAGTACACTCTGTCGGTGGTGAGTACTCCTCCACAGCTACCTCAGCCAGAGCTAGCGCCGCATCGTTGGGTTTCACACCGGGCCTAGTGTGGTCGATATCCAGGGTAACGTACCTCGCCATCACCGGAGGGTCACATGCGAAGACGAACACGGCCCCGTCTTCAGACTGGGATTTCGTAGCTGGTGAACCGCATCGTTGGTTCTCGTGGTACTCCCCGCCGAGGCCAGCACGTGCGACTCCGCCAGTGAAACGAGATCCTTAAATGGTGGATACAAACAATGAGCATGGCGTAAATCCCAATGTATATAGTAGGATATATCTGCCAAGTTTTAACCCCGGGTTCTCCAACCCGAATTTTGATGGCAGTAAAAACAAAGATGGTAATAAAAATAAAAAAATATTAAAAGGATTGAAAGAAGTTCTAGACTTGTCTCCGATTTGCACACTTCAATTTGGGTATGTTTCTAAAGAAACAAACTAAACTAATATTATTAAAATCATTAACCTCACATTAGTTAGACGTAATATGTAAAACTCCCTCCCTAATTTTGTCTGACTCAAAACTATGCGTGTGGAACATAATCGGCTGAAAATGCTATCATGTCGACTATACTCAGCTTTCCTGCTCTTATTACGGTGAGTTATTTTTTTCAGACATAGGCCTAAATGCATTATTGTTCCATATTGTTGTGTTAGCATACTGCGGTTACTTGTTGCTAACATGCTTGCATTCAAATGTATCTTATCATGGGACATTAATAATACAAACTTATAACAAAATAATATAAAGAAAACCCTAAAACTATTCAAAACTTATCAAGTTAGTTTCCCCTTTGGTTTATTACTTGATAAACAAAAATCTGAAACTATTGTGCCTTTCCATATGAACAAGCAATTGACTTATCTTATAATATAGGGTTTTGGTTTGGGTTTTTTCTGAAACATATCTGTTGTTTAATGTCTCTCTTGGGGTTACGGTGTTAAATGCCTTGTCACTCAATATATTTTTTCATGCAACCAGTTTCAGGCAACCTCCAAAATCTAAATTCATTCAAATTTCTTTTCTTTGTTCATTATTTTCTTGGGGAGATTTAAAGTAACAGCTAGAAGATTGTTTTTTGTGCAGTCTCTTGTGCTTCCCAAATAGTGTAGTTGGTTGCTCCCAAGTTGCCTAAAAACAAAGCCCTGTGTGACATGGCCCATTGGTCCTATGTTCGCATTTAGGGGTTCTTTGGTTATTATTTAGAAAGAGTTAAACTTAAAATTAGGTAAACTTACCGCAACAGTCTTTTCTAAGGGTGACTGCGATTTTTCCCAAACAGTGTTCTCCACCCAAGTCTACACGCCACCAAGGATGCATGTCGACGGAATCGTCTGATCCAGCTAAAATAGCAATTAGACAGTGTGAGATTGAAGCAATTTCTGCATGTCAACTGTCTTTTTATTATTTGTTTTAACAAGTTGTTAAACTAAACTTGTTTGAAGGGTGTGTACACTGTAAAAACTGTAATCGCTTGACGCGTTTAGTTTGTCGCGTCAGTCGTTTAAATTGTGTTTAGAATGTGTTTAGGAAGCGTTTAGAAGGTGTTCAGTAGATGAAATGTTGCAAAACACCAGTGTTTAAGGGCAATGCGCCATTATTTGCATGTTGTTGCAGTTATTATAGCCATGTAATAAACAACTGCATTAATGTCATTGTAAACCAACCATAACTAGGGCTTAAGTGTTTGTCGACAAACACAGAGCTGTTCCTGTAATTTTCAAAGTGTTTATAACTGAAAAGAAATTGAAAACCGGGTGTGCAGTTCTTGAGATATGGTCCCACTTCCGGTTGACCCATAGGTAAAGGTCAACATGGGGTCACGGTTACCCAAGGCTAATCTGCAATGCCCAAGGAGTCTATAACTGAAAAAGTTTGAAAATCGGCTGTGTAATTCTTGAGATATGGTCCCACTTCCGGTTGACCCATAGGTAAAGGTCAACATGGGGTCACGGTTACCCATCTGGATACAACCCCAATTTTTCATAAAATTGTTAATTCAATAGGGCCTACAGATGCTTACATTTTTTGTTTCCCCATTCTGAGCCTACCCCAATGAACAAAAAACTAACAATTCCACTGTTTAGTTTCTTGAGGATTGTGTAAGCCCATTATTTCACACATGCACATACATGCACATGGATGAGTATTGAAATTGCAATACTCCCATCTAGTCATGTCAATGGTTTCTTGTAAAGGCTTTCTATTCTGAGCCTGATCTAAATAAGTACTTGTAATTTACATGCATCTACTCTGGTAAATGCTTGTCTTTGATGACATACCAGAGCTGTGAGTGAGAGAACTCATCTTAGAATTTGTTGTTACTAGGCCGGTATCTTTTGAATGACCACTGTATACCATGCCAGATATGTTGCTGAGGGTGTCCATCAATTGTTCCCATACTTTTACACACTTTGAGTACTTTGTGTTGGAAATGTGTTTATTATTATTTTCATTAATTGTTCCTCACCTGTTTATAGCTATCTTAACAAATAAGAAAGAAAAGTGCAAAGAAAGGAAAGCAAGTAGTTCATGTATGTGTATATTAGCAATTATTTTCTGGCTTTGTAAAAAAAATCCAAGTTTGGTGTCACTATCTGTACATATACACACACCTCAAACACATCGTATACCTGTTGTATGCAATGTGTTGGGTGTGTCTATGAATCTTATTATTTGTCAGCCCTCGCTCACCCCTAGCCCCACTTTCACTGCCACTTTAAACCAAGTACGCAATGGTCAAGTGCATATCCTGTTAATTTCCCCACCTCTAACATCAGTTGATCAAATGATTCACTCTTCTATTAGTCTTTGTTTTTCTATCGGGCGATCGGCAGCTCGCAATGGCAGCTTTGCTGTTCTAGTTTACTTATTTATTTGTTAAATCATTATTTCAAAGTTGTATACATTTTGCATCTTTTTTCCCCACGTTGATCATCTTCCTTGCATGTTATTTTAAACGTAGAATGTAAACGTTGCATGGAGATATCAAATGAAAACTGCAGTTAATATGGTCTCCAATAATAAAGCAACAAGTAACTTTCAATATACTCAAGGTAAAAATTCAACAATCATCTCCAGGCAAGCTTGTATATTTAACGCCGCGATAGTGTAAAACCTGGAGCCGCGTCTTCAATTTATTATACCCAAAGTTAAAAATATACATCGAACCAGTCGAACTCGCTCGAACATTACCTTGAGTTTAATCTAAGCGCTGCACACACAATGCTATTAAGGATCACGTTGCATTTGATTTGGTGATTCGGGCTATAATAGGCGTTTGTTATGAACTATAACCAGTGTTTTACCCATGTCTTTAAAACTATGGCATTTCAAGCAATACTATTTCAAGGGAAGTTTTCCACAATGACCATCTTTATACCATGTAAGTTAAGTGCAAATCTGTGAACTTTTTTTTTTTTTCAATCTTACCAATGTTGTACATAGCTCCCAATCCAAGGAAACATGTCCCTTGTTTAACATTGCCTGCAAGTATGAGTATATTGACGTGTAATATATTTAATTAAGAGCCTAGCGGCATTTCATAAGATTATAAATTGTGGTGAGTTACATTCAGGGCTCGGGCTACAGTGAGGGGCCGCACAAACTCGCCAGCATTTTGCTGCGTCGCCAAAGTTTTCGCTACTTCTAACCCAAACTTTTGCATAGGTTTTGTGTTAAAATAAAGAAACAAAACCCAAAATTTCATCGTTTAAAGTGAATTGTTATATTGATAGCTTCTAAATCTTAGAAGACCTTGAGCCTTGAAGAGTGTCTCCATCATGCCATTTAAAAAAAAGAATGGTAACACTTTGAACATGTTTGTTGTGTAAAACTGTTGGGTACAAATGCTGTGTAACATTTTGTTAATATTGGGTAAAACGAAAACATTTGTTATACCCCTTACTAATGTGTAAAATTTAATACACAAGCAAAAAGTAACACAAATTGTAGCAAAATATGAGTGAGAAATAAAATAGCTTAACACCGAAGTTCGAGTCACTCAAGAAGTGGGTAAAACAAAACTTTTGAACATAACACAGTGAAAATGTTTGCACAACAAGTGACAAGAAGTAACTTAAATTGAGGTAAATTGCTCCACATGGAAACAATTTTGATGCAAAATGTGTACCATTCACGCGTGCATAATAAAGTAAGTTGCATGCAGGCACAAGTCACAATCAAAGATGGATGGGGTGTGTATCACCCATAAATGTAATAAAAACCGAAAATGTTATAACAACCATAAATGTAATAAAAATCAACCATAAATGTAATAACAACCAATGTTCTAAAATCAACCATAAATGTAATAACCCAATCAACCATAAATGTAATAAAAATCAACCATAAATGTAATAATCAGTGTGTTTTTATTCAGTTCTGTTTTTATTAAATTATTCACCCAATGTTCTATGCAAATATGTGTTTGTGTGTATCCTTAATGCTCTCTCATTATTTATCTAAGTCAGTAAAATAAGTTTAGAGCAATATCGGGACGCGTAAAAATTACGAATGTACAACATCCTTTCAGGAATGACCAAAATATGAGTAAAAAACAAAAACAGTTCACAGTGAAATATGAGCCGCGCCTTGCTGCGATTAGTGTTAACGCGTCACGAATGTTTTATTTTATCTTTTTATTTTATTATTATTGTTATATATCTATATCTATTTTATTATATCTGTTTTATTTATATATTTGGTTTATGGGGGGGGGGGGGGGGGGGGAACCTATAATATATTACGTGGATGGGGAGCGAGGGGAACATAGGGCATCTTACTTCCACATGTTGATATTGGCAAATCTACCAAAATGGGTAAATGCACATATTTCGATCTTAAACTAAGTACTTTACCCCACGTAAAAAATATATAAATAAAATAAATAATTAAAATCAAATAAAATAAATAAATAAAATCAACGAGTCTTTTTTTTTTAACGCGTTTGATTGGACAATATGTATCTAGCAGAAAAGTTTACATTCAATTCAATTCAATTCAATTCAATTCAATTCAATTAATCTTTATTATATCCCAAAAAGGGTAATTCAAATGCTCGCATACAGTAAAAACATTGAAATATTAAAAACATTAAAATTGGTTTTAGGGATAATATACAATTACAAGAAAACACACTAAAAGGTGATAAGTATATAAGACAAGAAAAAACAAACCTGGGGACTGAACGATACAATTTATAGTTAACGTTTGAAATGAAGATTGTGATGTGTTATTGCACGAGGGATAAAGGAGGATGGGTACCGGTTTGTCGCAGCATATGGCACTCGCATACGACCAGACCTTGGGATCAGCTGGCTGGCAAGCACATCATGAAGCGGATGGTTTGTATCATTCAGTAGCACTGTGAGCTTGCCAGCCAGCAGATCCCCATATGCTGCGTCTACTAGCGGCCGCGACTCCCCAAGAATCCTTCCTGCTGCTTTTATAATTCTATCTATGCGATCCTTGTCACTCCTCCCAACATTTCCACCCCAAACACTAGCAATCACAGTGTCGTAAAAAGTTGCCAAAATTGTACGATTGACATGAAAATAATTCAATTTCCTGAGGCAGAACATGCGAGAATTCAGTTTTTTCACAATGGAATCCACATGTTCATGCCAACCCAGTTCATTGTCAAAAATTACACCCAAATATTTATACCTAGTGGCACGTTCCACCGCCCTGTCTTTATTTATTTATTTATTTATTTATTGGTTTAATTCCTTTTTAATTTATTGACTGATTGATTGATTGATTGATTTATTTATTTATTTATTTGTTTGTCATTAATTTATTTATGTTGTTTTTCATTATGTTTTGTTGCTTTGTCGTTTCTGTTTTGGGGGTTTTTCCCCTCCGTTATTGCATTGTACTGTATTTTCTGTACTTGTACTGTTGAGGTCGAATAAATAATAATAATAATAATAATAATAATTTCAAGATCACAGGTTCTGGTTGACGACGTGATTTCCGATAATCTATAACCATTTCTTTAGTTTTAGAGACATTTAGTTTGAGATAATTTAAATCACAGTACTTGACAAATTGTTGAAGTTGATTTTGATACAAGCGATCATCATCCTTACTAATCAGACCAATCATCGCAGTGTCGTCGGCGAATTTAATTAAGGGACACGACATTTCTGAAGACCGACAATCTGATGTATATAATGAAAAAAGGAAAGGAGCTAGAACCGTACCTTGTGGAGCACCAGTGTTTGAATAAATCAAATTAGATTGTGTGTCAGTAGCGCTAATTTTAACATACTGAGAACGATTTGTCAAGTAATTTAAAATCCAGGACAAGAGAGACTTGAGTACGTCACAGTGGTCTAGTAGTTTTTTAATTAGTATATGTGGCTGAATAGTGTTAAATGCTGAAGAGAAATCAAAAAACATAACTCTAGCTGAATTATCACAGCGAACTCGTTCTAAGTGAGCATATAATTTATCCAACACTGTTAAAATAGCATCACTACAACTGCGATTTCCCTGATAGGCGAACTGCATTGGGTCCAGAAAGCCAGATACAAAATCAAACAAAACATTCTTAAACAATCTTTCACACACTTTCATTGGTATGGCTGTTAAAGCCACTGGCCTGAGATCATTCATGCATGTAATAATAGAATTCTTTGGGATAGGAATGATACTTGAGCACTTCCAAAGTTGTGGAATAGACCGGGTACTAAAAGATAAGTTAAACATAACAGTAAAAATTCTAGAAAGCTGACTCGAACATGATTGTAAAACCTTTGCGGAAATTCCATCTGGTCCAGCTGCCTTAGATGTATTCAAATTTTTAAACTGACGGCATACGTATTGTTCGGAAACATTTAGCTCATAAGGATCTAAATAATTTTGAAGTATACCACGAATGTTATCAACTTCAACATGGAAATCACACTGATCAAAACGGTTATAAAATTCATTCAACTGATTTGCATATTCAACGGATGTGTCTGGCAATAATTGTCTATTTTTCTTGGATTCATTCGAATACCCACTCATAAGTCTCATTCCCTCCCACACCTTTTTCATATTGTTCTGAGTCAGAGTCTTTTCAATCTTGTTCTTGTATTTAGCTTTCTCTGTCTTGATAATACGCTTCAGTTCCTTTTGAATTCCTTTAAGTTGCATTTTAAGATCTGCTTCTTCCTATTAATCACATCTTTAACTTCCTTTGTCACCCAGGGTTTGTTATTTGGGTAGATTTTTACCTCCTTCGTGGAAATGGCATTTTTGGTACAGTTAATGTAGCTGCTAACCGCATCTTCAAGATCATTCAAATCATATGCATAAGTGAATAAATTTACATATCAGGAAACTGCGGGATTGTCAAGTTCCTATCCCGCTGCGCGGCATATTGGTGCAGTGCAAAAAAATCTGACGTTAAGCGATGGGACTGAACATAAAAGGACTCTGCAGGGGATTGGGACTTGAGTCAAGTCTAGTTGGCATAGGTTTCATGGGTGTGTGAGCACGAGGACACGGAGCGCATGTTTACGACTAGTATACTGTTGTCACATGTTTATTACATTAATTTTTATGATTTTCATTGTATTCATGATGGTTATTACATTTATGGTTATTACATTTATGGTTGATGGGTTTATTACATTTATGGTTGATGGGTTTATTACATTTATGGTTGATTTAATTACATTTATGGTTGTTATTACATTTATGGTTGTTATTACATTTATGGTTGTTATAGCATTTATGGTTTTTATTGCATTTATGGGTGATACAGTTAGAAGACGTTTAGTCTCCTGAAGGCAGCAAACTGCGACATTTCGGCTGGCTAGATCAACTGCAAGTTGTGCTCGCTTGGTTAGTACTGTCAGACCACGGACATTGAATGTGGCAATGGTCAAGGATGAGGGGGAGCTCCCCGGGGAAAGATGTCGAAACGAGATAGACATGTGTAGAGAAGGCACATTAATAGCGAATGGAAAATCACTGAAAGGTTATTGTTGGTTACTCTGCCGTGCAGAACATAACAAAAGGCTTGTTGTTACATATGTTTCGGGTGGCTTGGAGATATGTACGGAAGCGTATATGACCATCTTATTACTGCGTTACCGAGATAATTTATCATTGAAACACAGAATCATACACTAGTTATTACGGTTTTCAAAGTTATATTTGTCAGAAACACAGAATTCAAAGATAACATATCTAAGAAATACAGAAATCAATGATAACATATCTTGGAAATATAGAAATCGAAGATAATGTATATTTGGAAATATTGAAAACAATGATAACATATCTTGGAAATACGGAATTAAATGATAACATACACTGGAAACATGGAATTCAATGATAACACATACTGGAAATAGGGAATTCAATGATAACATTTCTGAGAAACTTACGGAAATACATGAAATTGTACTGATTAAAGGCCTTGTAAATTTTGAAGCCCCCCCCCCCCCCATGGGGCGCCGTTTGTCAATAAATTGTTTATAAACCATGTTTTTAAGGTGCTTAAATTTTCATGGTTTACAAATCATGGTTTATAAACCATGTTTTATGATGAATTCAATTTTCATGGTTTATTAACCATAATTTATAAGCTTTGATTGTATATTCATGGTATGTAAACCACAAACAAATTGACAGCGATTTCTTTGGTTTACATCAAATTGTTACAAACCATGGTAGAAACATGTCAATCGCAAAACAATTAATTGTCAAACGGCGCCCCATACCCCCTTGAGCCAACATGGGATGTCAGTTTGCCTGTATATGATAATAAATAGGTAATGTCTAGGTACAGATCTCTTAAAATCCAATAGCATTAAGGAGTATTTCGGGCGTTTTCAATACTGGACCCATTATTTCCACCC
This sequence comes from Leptasterias polaris, assembly GCA_037783415.1. Classification (NCBI taxonomy): domain Eukaryota; kingdom Metazoa; phylum Echinodermata; class Asteroidea; order Forcipulatida; family Asteriidae; genus Leptasterias; species Leptasterias polaris. The sequence continues at coordinate 761,117 of JAZGTN010000188.1, forward strand.
CTTTCCAAAATATGTTATCTTCGATTTCCATATTTCCCAGAAATGTTATCATTGAATTCCGTACTTCCAAGATATGTAACCTTAGAGTTCCGTATTTCCAAGATATGCTATCATTGATTTCAATACTTCTAAGATACCTTATCTTCGATTTCCATATTTTCAAGATATGTTATCATTGATTTATGTTTTTTAAAGATATGTTATCTTTGAATTCTGTGTTTCTGACAAATTTAACTCTGAAAACCGTAATAACTAGTGTATGATTCTGTGTTTCAATGATAAATTATCTCGGTAACGCAGTAAAATGATGGTCATATACGCTTCCGTAGATATGTGTACTAGAGCTGTACTGTAGATTTAGTATAGACCAGAATGTACGTTTTTAAGGAGATATCGATGGATATTAGCTTCCATTTACTGCTGAGAATATCTGTAGATGTAGTGATGTGTTAGCTTGATCCTGACATAAAGCATGTGTCCCTTGGTGAGAGATTTTTGAATGTTTGTTACAAACATTGTTGGAGCGATCCAAAAACAACGTTCATTCGCGGTCGTACCTCAGCACATCTAAGTACAACATACAAAAACAACCAGTGCTCAGTGGAGGCCCAATCAAAAATGCTACGTGGCAGCGGTTGTTATGATAATATGAACTGCAAGGCCGCTTTTAGAGCTACAATGTTCTACTAACTTCTACAACTTAATAATTACCTGTATGTGAGAATGTAGAAGTTGTACCATCGATGGCTTTATCGGCAGTGTATGCATCTCCATAACGAGTGCTTTGTGATGCAGACTTTCCAATTACAGAGAGTGCTTTAGGATGAAAAATAAGTCAGCGTTTAAGATTGAGCGATTTATTTATGGAATAACATTTATGTCATTGCTGAAATAAGGTTGCAACAGTAAGTAGGCCCTTATTCGTTTGTTTGTATCGTTTCATCCAAAACATTGCCAAATTGATAGTAGTAGTTCGTGGGTTTTTTGTGGGTTTTTCTTTCCCCCATTCCTAAAAATATAACCAATGTCTGTAATTGTAATTGTTTATTTATTTATTTTTGAAATAGAATTGAAAGTGTGCATTGTTTTTTGTTTGCCTGTTTGGACACTCTCAGACTCAGAATAAGTTACCCAATTAATTTTGCTGTTTTAAGTTTTTGGTCTTTAACAGAGTTAAATTGCCTAGAACCGCCGGACATCCCATGGCTTTGAAATAATATGTAAATATTATTAGGTTTGTCAAAGAAAGTTAGTTAGTGTATAGCCCATTCGATGTGTGCAGAGATAACCTTGATATTGGAATCATAATCGAAACATGACGTATAGTTATAGTGTATAGCCAATTCGATTTGTGCAGAGATTTACCTTGATGTTGGAATCATAATCGAGAAAGGACGTATAGTAAGTGTCTAGCCCATTCGATATGTGCATGAACTTTTTTGCAATTCCAGTACGTTTAGGGTTTTCGTTTAGATTTTTCAGTATAGTTGGGGATAAGTGACATACCATATTGTACCTCATACAATTTATTAGTATGAACAACACTTTTTCGTGACGTCATCGGGTGTCAAGTTACGGTAATTCAGTGCTTATTACTTTAACAAAAAGTCATCTCCTGAACTACATGTAATCGGGTCGTAGTGTTTGTTCTGTTTTGTAGCTTAAAACACTTATGACTTTTTATTCAAAAAGAGGACAACACTGTGACCTTTATATATACGGTCCAAACAGGAAGCTGTAAAATTCAAAATATTATACCTCTGAACCAGATGTCATCAAGTTGAAGTGTTTGTGCTGTTTTGTAGGTTACAGCAGTTATGACATTTCATTCAATATATTACCCCATTTTGACCTTTACTTCCGGTCCAAGTTTGGGTTGGGTCAGGTTTAGGTTTAAAATAAGTTTTAGAGTAATTTTTTTGGAGCGACCCAAAAGAATTATGGGAATGCTATTTAAACTTGTTTATAATGTGTCTGTTTATCATTTAATTTTAATGTTGATCTTTTTACACATCTGAGAATTTTGATATTGTTTCGTAATTATTAATCCCCAAATTGGGCCCCAACCTCAAGGGTTTAAAAACTTGCTACACTTTTGCCGTTGAATCCCCCCCCCCTCCCCATTCTCTTTCTCTCTCTCTCTCTCTCTCTCTTTTGCTTTGTGTAAATAATTGCCTATTTGCGATGTACTTATGTGAAGGTTTGTATGTACATATTTTAAAGCTGTACACTGGCTAACACATTTTGTGTGTTTCACATGATTGATAAATTAATTGAGTTGAATTGAAAATGACAGTGAATTTGACGTCAATTGTGGGATGTTGCTTTGTTGCTGTGTTGATGCAGCAAAGCGGCTTTACAAAATGGAGCTGCCACTAATTTTTATTTTATTTTATTTTAAATCTTTAGACATATACACAATGATTACAAGTTGGACAGGGGCTGTCAAGGTTATACACGGGGATATTGACGGGGATATTCGAAATTCTTTCTGAAAAGCACCTGAGAAGGGTATTCATAATGACTTGGTTTTCTTTGTTTACAATTAAAATATGTTTACTCCAACGATTGAACGCATTTTAAATGAATTTCAGTTGAGTTGCTGGTGTTGTTCAAGCCGGTCTTTACAACAGTTTCAAAACTATGTTGAAGGTAAGGACCATTTTTGTAGTGGTCATCATGGCCATGTTCAGTCCTCTTTTCAATAATATTTACTTTTTAATTACTTTAACTTCACTGCTTGTATCTTCGTATCTTTCAATTTGCAGCCTCTGTTATTTAAGGTACAAGAGAGGTTCAGCAAGAATCTTTAAAATTGATTCGTATATAATTTACGCAAGATGGGAAACTGACTACAATTAAGACTTTTCGTGGTCTCGGTTTTGCAACCTTCCTTTTAAAAATGTAGAACCATTGTATATACAAGTTGAGATCGTTCCGATTCCAACATATAATTGTATGTTCTAACTACTTTCAGTAATAATATTCTGCCGTATCGTTCTGGATTTCAGTATTTAGACTGGTTGAAGAGACTGGCATCACAAATTACTTTACTAAAAATATGCGTTCACTTTTTGGTAAAACCAACGCCAAATGACACAACCAACTGTTTTGAATTGTGAAATTCGTGAGAACATAATATAAAAAAAACGTATGAGAAATACCCGTAGCTAAGTCAAGAAGTGTTGATCTCAGAAAATAACTCATATTGCGCCACACCACCTTGGTGCTATGCAAAGGAATAGGTCTCATACTTCAGCACGTAACTCCCAAACCTTGTAGGAAAAATACTGAGCGCTACGTCAAGAAGTATTGATCTCAGAAAATAATCGTAATGAAAAAAAAAAAAATCAACTGGCACTACTTCTAAAGAGTCATAACGTTAAAAAAAAATTTAATGTATTTCTTATTTATGAGTTGAAGGGCCTTGGGTCGTATGTAAATACGTGTACAATTTCTCTTTTTCTGCTCAATATATAGCCCGTTGCCATGGTAACAGCTCATTTGTCTTGTTTTAGGCCGATTTAGGGGATGAAAGACCGGTTTTTAGCAAGTTTGTATAGCTTCACCTTACCAAAATGCAAAAAAATTGTAAAACATTTTACATATACAAAGAATCATCCGTGGTTTTACTTGAGAAAAACAATTATTGTCATCAATTTCACGATGATGCATAAAAGAATGTTTTTTAGAACTTGCAAAATCGACATTGTTAATCTTTTTGTGGCCCTCAAAATGTCAACTTGGCAGGGGTCTCAGAAAATTTTCCATTTGGTTGTAATTAGGACCAACCTTGGTCTTTTCATGTGTGGTAAGAAATTGGACAATTGTAGGTAGGCATACCCAGAGCTGTGGGGACTTTTATACAATGGAACAAAGGTCCCCACAACGTTTTTCTTTGTTAAACTGGGTCCCCACAACAAGATTCTTTAGAAAAGGGAATAATAGAACAACAATAGGAAGTCCCCACCACGGTGTGTGCAAAAGTAGGTCTATAGATATTCTGTTGTGACATTACTGCCTCAAACAATTGATTGTTTATTCCAAAACAGGAAACTTACATTTTTAGGTTTTCCCCTCAGTTTGAATAAATAACATAAAAAGAACACTTTCATCAATCTGGCACCTTTTACTAAGTACTCCGTGGGCTTGTGGACTACCCCACATTGATCAGAATGTTTTGATGACCCAAAGCTTACACTTTACCACCCCCCCCCCCCCCCCCCCACACACACACACCCAATCGTGGACCCTCCTTTGTTCAACTCTTTGTGATAGCAACCGTGGACCACAATGCTTTCCTTTGTGATAGCAACCGTGGACCTATTGTCCTCTTTTGTTATAGGTCCCCGGTTTGAATGTGGTTACCTACTCACCCACACCCACCCGCACCCTCGTGTTTATGGTGTCAATCGAGGACTTATCTTTGTTCTCCCATTGTTTGGACATAGTTTTTTTTTAGACGTCCCCATTGGTTTTGTACACGAAATCGAATCGAGGACGTCCTCGGTGTGACTTTTTCCCAGATCCCTTTTGTTAAAACCCTCTCCAAGTCCTCGGTTTGAATGCGTGGACATGTTCGCACCTAACAGCCTACAATCGTGGACCCTCCTTTGTTCAACTCTTTGTGATAGCAACCGTGGACCACAATGCTTTCCTTTGTGATAGCAACCGTGGACCTATTGTCCTCTTTTGTTATAGGTTCCCGGTTTGAATGTGGTTACCTACTCACACATACACCACCCACAACCACTACCACCACCACCACCCAAGCGTGCGTACACTTTCCATTAGATATTTTACATTTCATTCTTTTGATAATTTGAACAAAGATAAACCAATACTTTTTGTAAACTGAAGATATACCAAACAGTCCCCTTTGAATAAATATAGCCTTCTCCTCAAAAACACATCGAATATTGCTTGCAAGTGGTATATTAAAAGTGTTGTAATAAAAGTGTTGAAAGTCACAAATTTGGAAATTACCCTTGCATACCAACACAACCAAGAAAGACTGTGCTGTCTTCGGTTTCCAGGGGTCTTAGAATATTTTCCCTTTGGTTGTGATTAGGGCCATTTAGTGTTAAAAAACATTTACGATATTGTTCTTTCAGCATTATCTACTGCCTAGAATAGACATGCATGATCATATTGATGTAAAATTTTAAAGCAATATAGAAATTCGGGGGAAAAAACACTCACCGACAAGACCGGAGGCTGGGCAGAGATGGTATGAAAGAAACACGGTGAATATTAGCACGAGTCTTGTCACCTTTAGAGCCATTTCGCGTCTCACCAAACTGGTCAAAGAACCGTCTCCCAGTGAAGTGACTACAGTGGAATTTAAAATCACTCGTTGCCTTGGAAACACTTAAGGCATCATAAATTGTCCGTCATTACTGTCACACACACCTAAACACTTTCAACTGTGGAGGCTCGATGTTGGCAATGCGCAGGACACCTACAGTGTTTTGTAGTATAGTGAGTAGTAATCAATGATAAATTTGCCTCTTGAAATACAATTAGAGGAACATAGAGTCAACCATTTGTTAGTCAACAATTTTGTTCTAATAGTGGACCGTGTTCTGACACGAATTTACACAAAAAACACACAATTTAAATATTTGAATCTTTATAATCTTGCTCAATAGAATATCTTTCCAACCGAATTCATTTCAAAAAAAACTCTTGTTATAGCCCAAAAGCGCCAATTCCGAGGGCAAACGTCTGAAAGCATTTTTTACGGAACGATCATGGTTGGAAAGATGTTTTCCCATAATATGGGCATTATCTGGAGTTCATAGGCATGTGGGCCAAAATGAGGGGTCCATGGGCAGCGGGCAGTCCAGAGAGCCTTTTAATTAAATCAAGAAATTATTTATTGTAAAAAAGAGGTCTAGTTATATGAATAATTACACGTATAATTTTCTACAAAACCACATTAGGTAAATACAAACTACATTAGTCAGTTTTATAATGACGTAAAATAATATACCTCTACATGCGTAGAATGTCTTATAAATATATTTAGTCCAGGAAACGATGACTTACAGTCATGGTTAAAAACACCTGTTTAATTACAAATGTCAATATGTTAATTAGCATAATTTAAATGAAAGCGTCTATTTGTAAAGTTTATGTATGTATTTTCTTGTCGACGAATATCTTACAAAAAAAGTACAAAATCAACTTGACAGAGCTAAATTTCACTATTGTTATAATAGTTATCAATGAAAACAGGCTTCTTTTGTCCCAAAAACTTGAACATTGCCAATAAGGGTTTGCCAAGGTCATACCCATATTGTTTTTTGCATACTCTACCCCAAAGCTTGCTTAAGTCGTTCCCATATGATAACTAAATGAACATGTTCATATCTGCCCGCACGGGATTGCTTAGGTTTTTCTTATTCCAAGTTGGCCCTTTCCATAACACTCTGCAAGTCTCGCGCATATTGGATCGAGAAAACACGTCAAACGAAGAACATTTCTTTTCTGAAATGATATATAATTCCAAAAACTTAATCATCAAAGTATTCATCACAATTTTATCAAATCAGTATCAGCTTTGATATTAAATTATAAAACAAAGTGTTCATTTTTATTGAACTAAAATTTAAACTCTGGACATGGATGCTTATTTGATCTTAACTTTTTAGAAACCCCTTACGCCGATTCACGATGGTTTAATAAATTGACCCGTGTCGCAGTTTAGAGAGGACATTGACGCCTATTCAACCATAGACTGCTATGAAAAAGATTTGCGTTGCAATTACAAAGTCTGGCGATTATCATCGCACATCCAAAACAAGCGTTTACATATGTTGTGTAGTCGGAGGTGAGTAAAAATGTTTTAATTTTCTGCAATAACCGAAGCTAAAGTCAAGTTTAGTTTTCGCTGACAAGGTCATTGTACTGGCTGTGGCAACTCGTATACGCAAACAATATTCCAACGGACTGAAAACTCTGCTAGACTACCCTGGACCAGTTTTACATAACTTAGCCATATAAAACAAAACACCTTATATATATAATATATACAAAAATAATATAATATAATATATACAAAATCTGAATCTCTAATTCTGATTAGTTCCTTTAGGGTAGTGTGTTGAGGTTTTTTCATTCCATAATATTCTTATATTATAAGAATATTATGGAATGAAAAAACCTCAACACACTACCCTAAAGGAACTAATCAGAACTAGAGATTCAGATTTTGTTAGACGACAGTTACAAAAACAAGATGTTAGTGGTGAGTGATTGAATGAATGACGACATTTTACCTTATGATTAATCAAATGACTGGTTCAGGAGTTTTTTTTTTTTTTTAATTAAACATCAAGTTCCAATATGAACCATAGGTCAAGGTCAAATGGGGTCACAATTTGTGTAGCGCTTGTTGATATTTTGAAAACCTTTCTAATGATGTAGACATTGTAAAAAACAATGTGTGATTCAGATGTTAAGATTTTTTCAAAGAAAAGGTTCCAAATTCCGGTTTGAACCGGAAAGCAATATCAAAATATGAGGTCACAATTTATAGCGTTTGTTAAGTTTTAGAATCATTTTCTGATGACGTACAGATTAAAAAACGGTTCAGGAGTAATGATTTTTTCAAATATTATTTTTCATCTTACTGTTTGAACCAGAAGTAAAGGTCAACTAAGGTCACATTCTGTGTATCGCTCCTTTAGTTGTTACATACTTTTCCAATTATGTATAGAATGTGGTTCAGGAGCTATGAATTTTCCAAAAATAAAGATTTAACTTCCCGTTTGTACCAAAGGCAAGGTCAGATGAGGTCGCACTTTGTGGCTTTGGTAAAATCTTCAGAGTCCTTTCTAATGACGTATAGATTGTAAAAATCCAATATGTGGTTCAGAAGTTATGATTTTTGTAACATTAAATTTTAACTTCCGACTTGAACCGGAAGTCAAGGTCAAACGGGTCGCATTATGTGTAGCGCGTGATAAGTTTATTAAGATCTTTCAGATGATGTATGCATTGTAAAAATCCAATGTGTGGTTCAGGAGTTATGAATTTGTTCTAACATTAGACGGATTTTCGGGGGTGTGCAGTACATATTGCACCGATGCGAAATGTATTCCTACATGTAGCATCTAATCCTGAAAATTAAAGGTACATTGCTATAGGCCTAATAACAGATAGAAAACGATTCAAACAGAGGTCAGGAATTTTGCGACAGACCTTTCATGTTCGGCAAAGGAAGAATGATGCCTATGTGAATGTCAGCATGAATGAGTTGAGAAGGTTGTTACTGATTTTGTGTTGTAAAGAGGATCATGTTGTTCAATTAGCTAACAGCAAAACCAGTGCCCGGCTCTATTTGTATCTCTTGTTCATGTTGGGGTCAAATCTCGTTTGAAAAAATCCTGTGAATGTTGTTCAAATATCATTTGTCTTTTGTATTGAATATCGTTTGAAAGATAGAATTATCAACTGCATGATTATTACTACCACACACTGGTTGAAATGCTGGTGTCATAGGGAAATCTACACTGTCTCCCAGAGATTCTGTCCACCATTATGGGAAATTAACATGGACTGGAGAAGTTGAATTAAAAAAGATGGCACTGTTCAGAAAGGTTTGCACACAATTTGTCTTATGGGGGGACATTATCTCCGGAGGACAGAATCTCCTGCCACACCGGTGTCATAGGGAAATCTGTCCCCGGAGATTCTGCCGCCACATGGGAAATTAACATGGGCTGGAGAGGATTCAAAAGAGGGCGCTAAGCAGAAGAAGTTTGTACACATTTCGCCGTATGGGGGGGACACACACAGATCTCCAGGGGACAGAATCTACTGCCACACCGGTAAACAACATATATCAGTTTGAGTCTTGACAATTGCATTATCTGAAGTTCATATGATGCAGTCTGGATGGTACTGGTACAAAACAACGAAGTGTGGCTGACTTCAACGAGGCACATTCAAGTACAGGTCGTCAACTTCTGCAGCAATTTTTTCAGCATGATCGACACACCATCGTGTTAGATCAATTACTTGAACATGTCTATCAAGTGTTGTGATGAAAACCCTGTTTGGAATGTTTTCACTCTTACACACGATGAAATCTCGCAGTGCGATGAAATTATAGTTGTCTTCCTTGCTGAAGGGTTGTGCCTTAAGAACAAACGAAGAAGGAAAACATCGTTTGAAACGAAAGGTCCGCTACCATTTTGTTGCTCAGTATGATTTAAAAAAAACATTTCGCATACAATTATAGGTACAAGTATTTGAATTTTGGTTTTTAGTGTATGCTTTTACCTTTATTATGATTTCAAGTAATTTGTCAGTTGCGGTGATTCCCATTTGTGAAACGTCCTTCTTGAGCTGTCTCTTGAAGTTTTCTCTCCATTGAACATATCCAAGTTTCTTCTTTTTTTGACGACTAGGATGCACGTCTTTGAAAGGAAATTTTACCACACTGCCAGCACCTTCACCCTAAAAATAGTGTTTGAAACTGACAATTGTTAAATAATTCGTTACCCTCTATCCCCAATCAAAGAACATGCACTCACTCTACCACACTACGTAACTAATAATATTGGGGCTTTGTGGCATAGTAAATTTTTGGGTTAACGAATATATGCCACAATTTTCCTACTCCTTAGAAAGATGGCAATTAGGGATGCATGTAACTATAATGTCATTTAAATCAGCAGTTTTACCAAAACACAACCCAAGCTGTGAAATTATTATTGGTCTAAAACTGTGGTTAGATAAGATGGCCATTTTCCATTTACCTTCATGTTTTTCAACAGCACTGCAGCTAAGAGTGTATCTGCCTCCTTGCACGTATCTCTGCATTTCTCAAGAATATCTTTCGAGTTTGGGTCGTCGGTCCGCAAGAGCGCTAATTCTACTGCAAAATGTGATCTGCGCAAATTCTTACTAGGGTCCCATGTTCCTTCGGTCGTTTTGGTAAGTTCATCATCCAAGCCGCCATTTTGTTTAGAGTGTTTCCATGCATGTTTGATCAGAGCCAACATCTGTTGAGTGTAAAAATTTGTGGAATCAATGCCTTTTTTATTTTCTTCTTGTTATGAAAAAACAACTGTGGTCGGGAGATGGGAGCAACGTAAGCAACTAATGTGCTAAATTGTGTTCCTAGAAAAATTGTTCACACATTTTTGTTCTTCTGACAAAATACTTTGTTTGCTTGGAAGAAGGGCGTATGTATCGCCTTACGCATCTTGCCCGTGTACTTTACGTGGGATCATATAGTTATAATTATTAGCGTATTTTTATGAACTCATTTAAAACTGTGATTTACCTCCAGAACCTTCAAGGTGCCTAACCTGGTAACTAAATCAGGGTGATCCAGCAGTATAAACAGTAGCTGATCTGCCTTTTCATACATTTCATGCATGTCTTGTCCTAGCGACCTCTGGAACATAAGAAGACAGCAAGAATATAGGACCGGCTTGTTTTGCCGATGATAGGGTTTTATCTTTGATACATTAAATAAAGGTTGCTCTACCTATTTTTCATTTCTTACGTATCATTCTGTACATTGATTATGTTCTTCTATAATTACCTCCCTTTTCACAGAATCATGTTGTTGTTTACTAAGTTTTTACCCCTGATAAACCTTTCCATCTCATCATGTCATTTCATGCTTCCCGCAGGATGCAATTACCACCTTTATGGTCCAGTAATCCACCCTTTCATTTTCTCGCATTGACCGTCCTTTTCTCCTCACGTATACTTTACTTAATTGGTTCTCAGCCGATTATTTTCTCCTTCTTTTTTGCTATAACTGGATATGTTTGGGATTTTTTATTATAATTTGTTTTGAAGTTACCTTTAAATCTGTTACGAGCTGTCCCAATTGTTTATGCAATTCAGACGACTCTTTCATTGCGTTGAAGAAAAAGTTGCAGATGTCTTCAACTGTATCCGTGCAGTGGCGGGTCAATGTCACAATGTATCGTTCGATATCGGGTAATTCGGTCAGCTCTGTTCCTTTGTGTTTAACGTGGTTAACCAAGCTCCAAAACTGTTCGAGAAAGTCGTATTTAGTTTTCCATCCAGGTTGAATCTAAATTGTCGAAATATAACATTAAAAAACGGAAAGTGTTTAGCTGTATGCTATCAATGCTTACGGCGTACAAAGCCAACATTTAATGTATAAGAGAAGGTTTTTATTACGACTTTCCTACCCCTAGAAGTTGTTTGTAAAGCTTCGGGTAATGTTGCTTAAAATTGATCTCGAAGTAGGATATCAATTTCTCTTGAAGTTGTTGTTCTACCAGTACAGGATCTCGCTCCCCCAGTACAAGTGGAAAATACTGCCGCTTTTTCCCCTCTTCTACCATGAGTTCATCTTTCTGTAAAGTAAAATGAAATAAGAATACAAATATATTACTATAAAAAGAGCTTATAATTTCAAGGAGATATAATAATGGGGGTGCTAAAGAAGCAAGACCGACCATATGTTTCTCTGATTAGTAAATTATTTGGGTCGCAACGTCCCACTTCGTACTATCAACTTCGAACTGATAATTTGTATCCCTTGCCCTCTTGGCTAAATGAAAAAGACATGCGATTTTTATTTACTGGTGAGATATTTCTCTTGCCAAATCATAAGCTCAACTGAAAAATTCTGCGTTGGTTGTGCGGCAGTCTGCTCTATACAAAGAAGACCATCAACAAACTTACTGGAACTGTAATTGACACAAGTTGTCTTGTTGTCCCTACCTCAACTCTGGAGGGCAGCAGATCTTTTGGTCTTTTCGTGCATCGCACCTCAAACACTGTTATGTGCAATAATAATACGCACTAACTTAGAAAGGTAAGATGGACATAATATCACCCTAAGTTCATGTTATCACCCCACTTTCATGTTTTCACCTTTTAAAAGTTTTTAATGCTTGATGTAGTATACGTAACTTCTTAGAAGTTTATCCCAAATCGGTAATGTACAATACAATACACTACAATAACAAACTTTATTGTCCCTGCATGGGAAATTTATTTGGCCTTTTACATAAAAACATATACAAATAGTTTCTAAAAAGATAACAAATCTAAAATCGTATCTTCAACCTAAGTCAGTGTGCACAGGTCCAATAATTTGTCAGTCATTCTCTGTGTGTAAGTCCGTTGACCCTAGTGGGCGTGAGCGCTTGGATGAATGAATTTTCTAGAATTGTATTTTAAAGGGCTCTGGAACTTCAAATTTAGTTTGAGTACTTTCCAAAATATTTACAAATCATTAATATACGGGCTGCATTTTGAAAGTTCGTCTTGACCGAGTGCAGTTGCTGAATTTAAATCCTGAAATGGCATTTTCGAGCTAAATCCACAGCTCGGAAAAAGGGGTCTTCTCCCCCATATTCTGAGACGGGTGTCAGATATTGTGTACCCGTTGTTGCTTCGTCTTCTTCGGGACATGTTTTTGTCGGAGTGATTTCACTCCATGATAGCTCATAGTCACATCGGCAGAGAACTGTTTTTGCCCCTGGATTTGATCGTTTGCCAGAGTGTGTTTGATCCTCGCTGTATCTTCTGTTGCTTATTTTGTTTAATATTTGTATAATTGTACATTTTTTGTTTAACTAAATCACTGTACGTTTGTTAAACCCAATTGATATTTGAAGTGGTTGATAGTTTATCATTAAATCACTTTAATTATTTGTTCTTTAAATCAGTGTCAGCTTTGTTTGATTTCTTTGTTGAATCTGAGATTATTCAGGCTTTTTGAGTGATTTATATTCACCGATAGTATGGAGATTTTTGTGATCGTAACAATTTGTGCTCGTGATAAAGTGCTTAAAAAATATAAAAATACAAACCTCAAACTGCAAGACAATATGGTCGAGTAGAGGGCGCAGTTTCGCACAACAATCGATGGCAGCGTAAATAGTATCTTTGTCAACGACTTGAGTTAGTCCCTCTCGTCCATCCAGCTCAAGCTCTCCTTTGTTGTTCTTAAACGTTTCTTCGAGAACTTTTCTCTCCATGTCAAAATGTGCTTTCCAAACTTCTCTGAAAAACCCGTTTTCCCGCAAGGTATCATAGATTTCTTGACGTATCGTCTTACAATTTAAAGCCGAAAAGTCATTGTCGGTAGATTGGCTGTCAGGGCCGTTCTTAAAGGAACGTGGTTTTAACTCTCGATGCAAACAGTCACTGAAAGATTGGGAACAGCAAACATCTATCTCTGCGAGAATCTGTAACGGTTTCAACCAAACTATAGTTTGTAAAAAAAAAATCGATGAGATTTGCAACCTAACTTCAGAATTCGAGGTCATAATTGTAACTCGGAAGCTTAACTATGGAATTTTGTTGGTACAAGTGCGTTGAATACAGTCCAATCACTGGTCCTATAATAGACAACGCCATCTCACTGCCATCTTAGGATGAAACAATAAGTAAACAATGGGGAAAAAAGGGTGTTTGCAGCGCAATGGATGGGCCAAAGGGCAACCTCCGTATTAGTCTTGGCCCAAGACGTCAGTGATCGATAGTGGATAGTGTAATGCGCTCGGTTACAACGCGTTACAACACGCCCTCTTGTGGCTTGAATTACCCAACTTGACTAGCTCCCATAGCTAGTCAAGTTGGGTAATTCAAGCCACAAGACGGCGTGCTGTAACGCGTTGTAACCGAGCGCATTACACTATCCACTATCGATCACTGACGTCTTAGGCCAAGACTACCTCCGTATGACATCTACGCACAAGGTTGCCTAGACTTGTTGACAAGTCGTTAATGTTTGTCTCGGTGTGTCGAGTCGCGTGTGGTGTTGTAGCGTAATAAAGATCTCGCGAGATCACTGCTCTCGCGCGAAGTTGCGGGCTGCCAACTCTTCGTCATTAACGACTTGTGAAAGACGAATGCTGTACATATTCATTTATTCAGGTTCGAACGCGGTATACATTAAGGTTACTGTAGAGACGATCATTGAGACGAGTCCATTTTATCTGAGGGTAGTACTAATTTTAGTTACTGTATGCGATGAATGCTTGTGCTTGAAACATCTGTGAGCGTTTTTCTGGGTGTTAACTCCTTTATAATTTAGTAAATAAATAAAGTAAACTTATCTTAAAATGCAATATTATATAATTATTTAAAGGTATTATACAGGATTGGCAGAGCTGACAAAATAATCACAGACAGTGTTCATGTTTTGTGTAATCAACCACATACATGAAATAACAAACCTGTGAAAATTTTAGCTCAATTGGTCATCGAGGTCACGAGAAAATAGTAAAAAGAGACCTTATGTGTTTTCTGTTTTTCAAACATCGAGTTTATTATCGCGCGCGATAAAAACTATCGTTTTACTCATTTCTCAGAAACGATAGCATTTTAGGCAGAAATATTTTAAGGAACCCTTTCTACCATTACTTACTTTAAATCATGTAAGTTATGTGTGAATCTGTGAACATTTGTGTTTTTCGATCTTACCAATAGTGTACAGGGCCTTTAAGATGTGTATTTTGCCTCATAAAAATAAATAATGCCTACCGTGAATAGTTACTGATCCGCTCCAGTCCTTTAACCCGATGTGTTCTACAGTGATTGTGTGTATTAAACTTGCTATAGGTCTAGAGCTCTATCTCTGTACAGATGAAAGTGTGCATAAACAACGGACACGGAAACCAGTCAACTCGCCCCCCTTATCTCGCCAATTACAAAAAACACATGTACAAAGTCACCAACTTCAAAGTCGCCCTCTAGCAAAATCGCCCCTGACATACAAACTCGTCTTCTCTCATAGTCGCCCCTCACAAGAGAATTTAACAAGTTGGTGTGATTGGACTTCAGGGGAACGAAGCTATCTTGAGGTAACAAAAGCTAGCTATCTTGAGGGAACGAAAGAGGAATTTTGGGGAACAAAATCTCATTGCGAAGGAACGAAAGCGTATATTTAGGGAACGAAAGCATATTTCGGATGAATGAAAGTATACTTCGGGCAAACAATTCAAAGTCGTATTTTGAGGAAACGAAAGCTTGTTTTTAGGGAATGAAATCTCCTTTCGGGGGAAAAACTCATATACGAAAGTATATTTTGTTCGAACACAATCATATTTCGAGGAAACGAATGCGTATCTTTCAGGGAACAAAAGCGTATTTCTGGGGAACAAAATCGTAATTCGGGGGAAAGAAAGCGTGTTCGAGTGAACAAAAACGTATTTTCAAGGAAAAATCTATTTCGTTACCTAGAAAAACGCACTTTGTTTACAAATTTTAAAAAAGGTTATTTTATGTGACAAAATTATATTTTGATTGAATTAAATAATATTTTGAGGAAACGAAATTACTTTGTTGGTCGTGTGTCGAGAGATGGAAAAAGAAATTCCGAGTGAGAAATGTTATTCCACCTAATAATTTGTAATTTCTTTTTCACCTGTCCCTTCAGGGGCTCCGTTTTTTTTTGCTTTTTTTATATATATATATTTATTTATTTTTTTTTGGGGGGGGGTGTAATTTGTCACACCTAGTTGCAACATCAATATAAGAGTGGTATTCCTATTTATTGACATAAATCTTATTTAATTACCAAGAAATTCGGTACAAATCGGGGAAGGAACGTACACCCAGCATTAAACCGTTGCGATCTTGAAACAGCGGATTCGATCAGCGAGGTTTACCGACTAACAAACCCGCAATGACAACAAGGTAGTTGGTGATCTGGCTCCCTAACCCTCCCACATGTTCATGAGCTTCCAGGTACAGCTATCTCTTGACCAGTCTTGAGAGCAGTAATCTCGCACAGAGCAGCCCTCTCGCGGGATATTGCGAGAGAGCCGTCCCGCTATCACCGCGACAGACATTTAACGACTTGTCCAAAAGTCTAAAGGATGCCCTACTCCTAACTTCATATACATACGGTTTTATATTGGAAAAAAATGTGTTCGAATTAAATAAATGTTATTGTTGGTGTTGTGTGTTTTCTTTGTCAACTAAACGACTTTTGTAATATGATCAAATCGATAAAGCAATTGTACTACTTTAAGCATTAATGTACTTTTTTACCTCAACGGGAGTGGTGTAGACCCTACACTTCACAATTCTTACCTGGAGAAACTTTGATCTAGAGATTATCTCGATGCACCCTTCGTGGTGGAGTCGTAAAATCTCAAGACAGGCGACAAGACTTCCGCATCTAATGGCTTCACGGTATGCGTAGATGCATTCAGATTCTTGTGCATGTCTAATCGGTGCTCTCCGCAGCTGTAAGTGTGCCGTAGAAAGAGCAATGTCCGCCAACAACTTTCGACCCATTGCTAGGTTGAGGCCAAGCTTGGTTGAAAGCTTCGACTTATCGCGAGCCAATTTGTAACAGTCGTGCGCTTTTTCCAAGTGACCCATAGACACCTTGCAGTGGCAGCTACTGATGCTGAGGCCAGACAACGGAAACATGCACGCGAGAACGCGCCGCGCAGAACTTTTAGCCAATGATAGGTCTTCCTTTGACCTCAGTGTTAACGCTGTTTGGGCTTGTGACGTCATATGCAAGGGATATATTGAAGCTGATGCTTCCTGTTCATGCCCCCATTTGAAGTATACTTCTGAAAGGTAGAACGGAACCTTTTGGTTGGTTTGAGGGTCGAGCCTCTTAAACATGTCTACAGCTTTTTCAAAATCAAATTGCTGGAAGTACAGAATACCTTGAGTATAAATTTGGTATTCTGGATTTTCCTCACAGTGATCTGAGAGTATTTTGTAAGCCTCTTCTTTGTCTTTCTTTATCCTTCGTTTAACGGCCCATCTGCCCGTTTTAACGTCTTGATATTCAAATGATGAAGACATTTCCATCACTTTACGCCATACATCAATTTTTTTAGGGGATGAAGCTTTGGTGAGAAACCGAGCGTAGTCAACATACAAGGAGAATTTATTCTCAATCGACATTTTCTCTGATTGCAAGAGAAGGTTCTCGTATAGCTTTTCGGCTTCCGGGTTGTGTCTATGCTTCGCTAGTACAATGGCCTTCCTCATTGATGCGATAAAATGCGTGCTGTCAAGTTGTAGACATGTATCCAACTCATTCAAAGTTTTAATTTTCCACTTGTCCTTTTCTTGTTTATTTAGGCGGAACCAATAATTGGCCTTTGAGTTGAAACACAATGCTAACTGGTGGTGACTCTCGGCAACATGTAAACATGGTTCATTTTTAATTGTGGTCTGTATCAAAACAACAGCTTTGTTCACGTCAACGTTTCTGTAGAACCGGACCAAATTATGAAAGACTGCTATAACTTTAGGTGCCTTTTTGAATGCTTCTTCCAAATAGGCACGGGCTTCTTCTGTATATAAACTTCCACGCCGACTCAAATTTTGTCCGAGGAACGATCTACCAAGTTGGTACTCATCGTTTATATCAATAAGTCTTTCGCAGTATTTTTTCTCTGTATCCATTAGTTCCTTGCCATCTGCCTCCAAATCGTCGTATTTGTCACCAATGTGTCTTTCAAATCGAACCTTTCTCCCTTTCATTAGTAAGGCTCCAAACAAAAAACCAGGATTGTTTGGAAAGTATTTGCTAGCTTCTTCAAAGAGCAGGATGGCGTCATCCCTTACAGTAGGCCCAAATCTGGTCAAGGCTGCTGCTTTCACTGCACCGATGACATGGCGGTCTTTTTCATCTAATTTCAACTCTTGCAATTCCAACAGCAAATCTTCTACTTTTTTGTAATTTTGAGTTTTGTATTCTATGTGTAATCGATTAAGTAGTGCCACACTTCTATATCCATTTTGTAATTGTGTTTGTTTCGCAATGCAAATATCTGCTCGATCAAGAAACTCCCTTGCTTTGCTTACATTCCAATTTTCTCGGTGATCTGACACTTCCAAAAAAGCCCGGAACAGAAGTTTTTCCACGAATAGCAGGTTTTTGGTCTCTACTAAGTCGTAGTCTAGTTTACGGACAATGTTATCATAGTTAATGAAACTGGCTGAAAGATTCCATGTGAAATGGCAAGGTCTGTCCCTCCACAAAGAATCTTGTTTAAGGACATCCTTTGACGTTGCCATTGTCTCTCGTTCAAACCACTTTCGTCATCACACTTAAATACAGCCTTCAAATAATATACCACAGGGGTTCAACCACTCCAAAGTGTCATCGTCGAGTTTGCAACCAGGCAAGCAGAACATAGGCTTTAACTACATGGCGCCTCTGGGACCCTGTAAGGCTGTCATTGTCACTTGACGTAAAAGGCAAGCCTTACGTCATCCTATGTAGTACGGAACTGGTTCAACTTTTCTCTTTGACGGTTTTGGGATTCATTCAAAGTGGTATTTAAACTCCCCGTTCTGTTATCCACTTTAAACCTGCAGGAAAATAATTAAACTAGAGATTCAGTTTGTGTTAATTACAAAAACAAAATGTCCGTGAATCATGAGTAATGTCTTCAAATTATGATAGAATTAATTGGTGACGATTTTTGACCTTATCAGTCCAATGTCTGGTTTATGAGTTATGATTTTTTCAAATAATAAACATCAACTTCCGGTTTGAACTGGAATTCAATGTAGATTGGGTCACATTTTTGTAGCGCTTGTTCAGATTTAATAGATCTTTATAATGACGTAAAGATTGTAAAAATCCAATGTGTGGTTCAGGAGTGAAGAATTGTTCAAATAATTATTATATGGATTATCTTTGGGTGGGCAATATACAATGAAACACTTAGCGACGCCAAAATGTATATGTACATGGAACTGTACAGTACATATACAAGTACAATTAAACTATAAGCTAAACGTACAGTGTACAAGTAGATGTACGGGTTCAGTTTGAGACTTGGTTTCAAGTCTGAGATCATTGTCATTTCTCCGCATCGGCCACGCAAAACTCTTATATTGGCTATCGCACGCCGCTCTAATTGGCGATCTTATTGCTATGGGGGTTAATCCACAAGAGGGCGCTTTTTAGGCAATACTGTATTGGCTGTCAGGTAGAAGAAAAAAGACGATCACAGACTTGAAACCAAGTCTAGTTCAGCGTATGTGTGCTTGTGTTATTACACTATCGTGCGTCGTCAACGTGGGCCAACCTAAAAACGCTTTATCATCCTTTTTCGACCAGATGTAAAGGTCAACATTTTGGTATCTCTGTGCAAAAGTTTGAGCAGTCTGAACGATCTACACCCTGATACAAAAATTATGCTGAAATGATCAAAAGTTTTAAAGATATGAATAAGATAAGATATTATGAAAATGTCAACTTCCGATTTGAACCGGAAGTCAATGTCAAAAAGAGTTATGTTTTGTGTAGCGTTTATTGAACTTTTAACGACCTATCCGATGGTGTGTAGATTGTAAAGATCCATTATGTGGTTCATGAATTATGATTTAATGTAATTTGATACCCGATGACGTCATCTTGATATTAAGGTTCAGTTGTCTGATGAGTTTCAATGCTCAATTCAATTTCAATCTTGAGTAATGCTGCTGTAGATAACTCCGAAAACGCAAAGGTAAACTTTGACCTTTCGGTACGACCAGAAGTAAAGGCCATGCGAATTTTATTTTAACTTTTCAAATGTTGCCCCACTGTTGAACTATGATATGCCCAACTATGAATATCATAGCTTTCAAACTCAATGAGACACAGCGAATAGCAAAATGGTCATTTTTTGTCAAGTTCAAAAACCCTGTAATTCGACACCTGATGCCGTCCTCATGTTGAGGTTTAACCATTTGCCAAGTTTCAAGGTTCAATTAATTTTCGATTCTGAGAGGTGTTCGTGCTCATATTGCACGAACGCCTAAAAGCAAAACAAAAACAAGAGGTGTTAGTGCACATTGCACGAACACCTAAACATCAAGAAGTGTTTGTGCACATATTGCACGAACACCTCACAAGTGTTTACAATATAGTTCTGGTAATAATAACGATGGACAGAATCAACTCGAGACATCATCTATCCAGTGCTTGACCGTGTAAAAAGAAAAACGATTATCGGTAATGCTTTGCCCCCGGGGCTATAATTTACTGCACGGCTTTCTTTTCTTTCTCGATTGTCTCAATCCATGATGGGCGACGTCAAGTTTTTTTCGAGTCGTGCTGCGTCAAGTTCCTACTTTTTATACGACTTGCGTTGGGATATGAGGAAAGTTCTCCAAACTCCACCAAACTGAGTCCTTGTTTATGATCAAGTCGTTCCAATCGGATCGCAGTCGCATAAGTGGCGCTGCAGTCTGAAACAGCACCGACAAAATGTATCAAATCACAGGCGTTCGTGCATCAGTTCAACCAAAATCGCGAGTTATCCGTCTTGTATCGAGATTAGCTTCCAGCCGGATACAGCCTATTTTAACCGGATTTTAACCGGAAAACCCCCCAAAAAGGCCATTGGTACGTGATTGCGTCATACGCGCGCATATTTGCTGCACACTCAAAGTTTCGCTGATTCCGGCTGCAAAACTGGCGTACAATAGTTTGTGTGTAATTATTGTTATTATTATTATTATTATTTATTCGGCATATCAAAATTACAAACAAAAACAGAAAGAACAAGACAATACAAAAAGCCAATGGCACATGCCTGGAATTAAAAAAGTTAACTAAACAACTGTGACTCGAAAGCCTTCAACTCCGATGCCACTGGCTACAATTGTAATTGTACCCTAAATCACCAATTTCACTGTTCTAAAGCATTTCTTATGACAGAAACTTAAAATTCTGAGAAGAAACTAAGTCTTGTAAAGAACTTATATGGAAACCAAGTCCAGGTTGCACGCTTGTATTGCATACAAACTTTGTTGCGACTTGGCGTCTCAGGCGGCAGAGGGCGTGCTTCGTGTGCGCGATAAAGCCCAATACTGCCCAATACTTTATAAAGCGGTTGTTTACAAGCAAATGTAGTCGATATTTTTCACGCTGCACATAATTGCAGGTTTCTAGGGTTCAGAATCAATCATTACTGGGTGAGTAAAGCAAACATACTTTATCTTATGTTGTGCATGCAAAGTGTATTTTATATGGCATAAAATACGGAAGTTTGAGGGTAATCTTCTGGTGATATGGGGTTCAAGTTGACTCATCGACCCATGGTTAATAGATAGCCCGTTCGTTTAAAATTTAATGTTTCACTACTTGTTAATGTTCATGTTCCCTTTTGAATTGTTTCTATGCAGCCTAAAGTACAACTGCAGCCAGGGAGGGTTGTTCAAAGGGAGGGACTGCTGTTAATATTTGATACAGAATACAAACATCTTGACTTGTTGTCAACCTTTAACCAGGCAACCAGTACCCAACGTGAGAGAAACAGAATAAAACAGAAGTATTCTACTCTGGTGTGTGACGGTGTTTTGCTTGGTGTATGTATGAGTATAAATAAGTTGGACAACTAAAGGTCTCGGAATAACAGTTCTACAAACCTCATAGAAAAACCAAGCTCAATGCAATTTCTATAATGTTCTTTTGTTAAACAGTGAAGCCAGTTTGTGTCAAGTGGGCGTGGCTCATAGTTAATTGAACAACGTCACACCTTCAAGCGTGATACAAATTGGCTTTCTAAAACAGATTTCCCTTCTCCCGTTTTTAGTTACACAGGCAATTTCCTCATTTGTAATTGTCATTGCAATAAATGTGCCTGAAATATCTCTTCTGTCGTTTATAAGAGACAAATCTGAAACATTGTTTGACCCATAAAGTTACAAGGCTATGTGGGGTTTTTTACAGGACACTCATCAGTGTAAGATATTTACCAAATCTCTTAAAGTCACATGGAAATTTATTTTTTTTTTAATATAAGAGTATATGTATATTAACAATAAAACAATTTTTTGAGTAATTGTTTGTCAGTATGTATATGTAAAAAAATAGATAAAGTTGTTTGGGGGCGACTCCGCCCATCCCTTGTTGTGACGTCAATCGATGAAGACTTCGCCTCGACCGAACATCGACCCCCCTCGAACTTGCCTGCATTTACGTTGTATATACACGTGCAAGTAGTGAGATTGTACTTTTCGTTTGGTTATCCAAAAATGAGTTTTTTCTTGCATTTTTCCGGCAAAAATTGCTGCTGGATGCAGCAATACGACTAAAGATGGGGTCAGCCAGCATTTTTTTCCTGCAGATCCCAAATATAGGCAGTTACGGGCATCGAAAGTCAGGCTAACGAGGGCAAAGTGGTCCGGTCCGACGTTGTTTTCAGAGCTATGCAGCGAACACTTGGATACAGCGGCGGATACAGGGGGGGCGTGGGGGCGCACGCCCCCCCCCCCTTTTTGCTTGAGGAAAAAAATAAAAAAAAAAAACACCATCAAGGAGAAAAGTGAGGGAGAGACAAAATTAAGACTAAGGCCCTACCTATAGTATTTTGTTTCAAAAAAGCTACTAAAAATCTGTACCTCGTACACTTTGTTTCATTTGTGGACCACTATTATTTCACTGACAGACATTGTCTCACGTGAATCTTGTGTACTGTGTGGAAAGCGTGTTTTTCTCACACACTGAACATGCCTGGCGCGGGGATCCGGGGGCGTGAAGATCATTCACCCGCAGCTTGAGTCGACCATATACCTGTGTTGTACATTGTGCAAAGAAGTTTCTGGATGGAAAGTCAGCACTCGCGCGCGCTAAATACAATGTGACTTTTACAATACGAACTTCGGAAACTAGTGAAGACATAGCCCCATGAATAGGGATAATCTACTTCGTATCCTTGGCCCTAGCACCAGTGCATCCTTTTTTTCTGTGCCCGATTTAATTTTTAATCCGGGTTATGAAACGTACCGATCGAATGCTACTGTACTTGTAGAAGGCCCTAATGCTGAATGTTTTTTTTTTAAATATCACAGATCTTTTGGGAAAATTGTTTGCTTTTCGAGTCGCGAGTGTGATTTTTTCCCCATATATTATTAACCTGCGGAAAAACCATTGTCAGGTTCCCTCAACAATCCACAACAGTTAGACGATCACCTGATATTTAATGGGGACCAGACTGATTTAGTCAGCGCGTCGAGCGCAATCAAGGTTTTGTGAAATAGACCCCTTGCATATGACGTCAAACTCTTAAAAAGCGCCCCCACTGAGGCCAAAAAGCGCCCCCACTAAGGCCAAAGGAGGCAGATCATTGGACGATAGGTGTTCTTTGTGCGTAAAATCGTGCGTGCGACCTCGGCGTCCGTGTAGCGTTTCGCGTTATGCAAGGGGTCTATACGTGTAATGCTGTGCGCATCTCACGCCCGTCTGCGCAAAGATATGTTTACTCAGCGCGTTATGTAAATCAGTCTGGTCCCCATAGATAGTTTAAATGTTGTGAAATTGTTAAGGGAACCCAACTAGGTTCTCGCGCAAGTTGTTAATACGTGTTATCAAAAAATTCACTCTCGCGACTAGAAAAGGCAATCAATTTTCCCCAAAAATCTGTGATGTTTAAAAAAAAAAAATTAGCATTAGGGCTTTCTACAAGTAGGCCTACAGTAGCATTCGATCGGTATAGTTTCATAACCCGGATTCAAAACTACATCGGGCAAAAAAATAGGATTGCAATGGTGCTAGGCCCAATGCGCCGTATTTTTGACCGCGTGAGGGCGCTCTCAAAAATATTTTTATCACTTCCGGGGGTATAAGCGATTATCGTCTGCTCAGCTCTGTGTACAGTTTTAACGTCGGCTTCACTTCTGTGCGCGGTATAGTTTTTAGTTGCTTCTAAGGTGGGTTATAACGGCTCCTTTAAAGGTCTTATTGTTCGTAATGGATATGGTGTCTGGTGGTAACGTGTTCCAGTCTTTTTAATAACTGTTAGGGGGAAGTATTTGAAGCAGTCTAAATTTACTCTTTGTTTGCGGAGAACAGTTGGTAATGTAGGCCTTGCACTTTGCTGTGAATGTGATTGTGTCTGGATTGGCGTGTGACAAAAAGACATCCCAGAACTTGATGACCCCACTGCAGCATCAGTTATTCAGCTCAAACGTTGGTTAGCAAGCAGAAGAGGAGCATCAACTTCTGGCAATGAAACGGAGCTTGTAAAAAGGTAAACGAACAGTTCACGTTCATTGACTGTCCATCCATGCCTATCATGGATGATCCTAAATTACATCGTGTAGACAGTTAAGGACTGGAACACGTTACCACCAGACATCATATCCATCACGTACAATAAGACCTTTAAAGGAGCCGTTATAACTCACCTTAAAAGCAACTAAAAACTATACCGCGCACAGAAGTGACAGAACGCCGATGTTAAACTTTACACAGAGCTGAGCAGACGATAATCGCTTATACCCCGGAAGTGATAGAAATAGTTTTGAGAGCGCCCTCACGCGGTCAAAAATACGGAGCATTGGCAAGGATACGAACGAAGTGGATTGGCCCTACTCATTGGGCTAGTGAAGACATAGCATCGTATAATCATGGTGTCTCACTCTGTTTAGAAAATCACAGATTTTTTCGTATTCAAGAAAGAGGGTAAATATCCGTTGTGTTTCTTTCAAACTAGTCATTATCAATTGTGCAGATAGTACAGCGATGTAGGGCTGGGGGAGGGGGGGGCTAGGCCTCTAGTAGGCCTACCCTCACCTTGTCGTACATTAATGTTATTGTTGCTCGATCGCGCTGTCACTGAAGACAAGCACACCTTGTTCTTATCACTATCAGTAGTAACATATTTTGTGTAACATTCTAATCCTGAAGTATGTGAAAACTAAATGACAAAGAGACCCTATTTGGTTATTTATATTTAAAATTGCACTATCGTTTAACTCACCAACAGTTTTTCCCCCTGAATAAGTATGTTGTAGCCTGCATTTTGATTTTATAACTCAGGATGGCCGATTCAAATCGATGACTCCCAACTCGAAAATAATGTTTTAATATCGATCTTGCAAAAACAAAATTGGTTTAAGTGGTCGATATTGCATGAGATCGTACCACAGAGCATCTAAAATCCTAACTGTTTCGGAGCATTTAAGCGGGCCCCGGAACCGGCCCATGCCGTTAGGGGTTCGCGTTATGCGCTCGTAGGCGCTACAAATTGCATTCACCATTTGCTGCTTGGTAAATTTTCACGCCCCCCCGTTTGGAAAATCCTGGATCCGCCCCTGGGATACCCCGTCGTGCTTGGATACTGGGGATTTTTTCGTTGGTAGTAGTGTGCAAGGGAAGTTGCAGTGAAGCTTAGGTTACCAGCGAACTGTTTCTGGTGTTCGGATCGACTTGAGCTGTATGCAACGACGCCGCGGCACGCCGATCCGATAAATAGTTTGGCAAAGTAGGAAAAACAATACCTCGTATTATCCGTGTTCTCGTTATGACCATGCTCGCATCTTCCGTTTTTAAGACATAGAAACGCGCATGGGACAGTTCGGGACCGGTGAAAAACCTCGTATAAATGGCGTCTCGTATTAGTCGACTGTACACTGTCCTAGTATTGCATTGGGTGGTGACGTCCGAATACGAAAACGCATCATACTGATCAGGTACCCAGACGTAATGTACGGGGCCATACTACACATTTTCTCCTGCCTCGATTGACGTCACGAACAGCGCCATGTAAAGGGGGGCCTATTTTTTAATTTGTAATTAAAATAAAAATACAATTTTTTAACCTTAGTTAATTGTTTATTCACATTCCACTCATAAAAATGTATATATTAATGACAAAAGCTTTATTTTGACAAAATACCACTGCCAGGTGCCTTTGAAATAAGTACGTCTTCAATTTTCCGAAGCCGAGTAAGACTGGGAAATTCACTTCAAGGAGAATCAAACAAAAGCCCAAACAAATATTTTCCCGCCAAATAAAATTTAAAAAAATACCCTCTGTTTGTTCAGTCTGAAATGCCTGAATTTTGTAACTTATAAAAACACATCAATTTCTCTGGTTATGGAACTACTGTTCATGACGAGATATAAATTTGAAGGGAAAAAGAAAGAAAAAAGTTGTTATCGCACTGCGTTGAGCTACAATGGCCGTCGACGTCAACACTGGTCGCATTGAAACCGATGTGTTTAAGCATTGTAAAGTGTGCTATCACAAGCTTTCATTAGAACCCATTCAGTGCGATCCGTTGATATAATTAGCTGGTGCTAGATTCGTAAAGAAAAATTCATCTTTATTCAACTACATCACAATAATAGATGTTAGTTTTGCATTGGGGATAATGAATATAATTTGGTTTTTACCCTACACCGATGTGTGTTAAGCACTGTATACTCAGTACTTTCCCGAGTTCTGTGAAAAAAAAATCCACAGGCAAATCACTCGGGTGGGATTCTAACCCACGACCTTTGCATTGCTAGAGCAGATGTCTTACCACTAGACCACCGAGCTAGCCCGATCTTCACCCATAAAGCACACTGCTTTTAAATGAATGTTTTTTTTACTCGTCCGTGCGCACTGAGGCCTGAGACGTCTGCAAAGCGCATGCGTTAACGGTTGGCTGCTTCAGAAAATGCGATATTTAAAGGAAGCCTCCGGACCCTTAAGTGGTCCCCTGAGAAATACTCATATTAGTGTATACCTAAGACATTGAGACCTGGCTTACTCTGTATTCCGTGTGTTACCTTCAGGCCTCGATATGTTTGTTTGTAGTGAAGGAAACAAGATTGCTGTGATCGTCGGTTTGTATGAAGTCAATATATTTCGAACTAAAACTACAAGCTACCTCTTCGGCAGTACTTAATCAGCATAAAGCAGCTGAGGCAAGCATTCTCCTGAAGACGATCAGAGCAAACTGATCGTTAGGTCGAGTTGTTAAACCACTGGTTCTTCTCAGAAACACCACAGCTCATATAGAGATTTATTGTTCATATGGTGTCTCCGCAAACATCACTTGATTTCAATACTATTGTTTGTCAATACTTTGTTCATTCGGTTTATTTAGAACAAAATTTCACAGAGCTGTTTTGCAAAAAAAAATGTAAAATGTGTGATAAGTTCATCAGGGATGTAATTTTATTTTTTGTAGTTATACTGAAGTGGAGCAGAATGCATAGACACCCTTTTATTGGCCGCCGACTCGTCTCTGAGGTCAAACAGTGGAAACGTGCACACGTGTTTGAGCCGTGCGTAATTCTCAGCCAGTGACGTCAGGGGTAGATTTAACAAAGCCCTAAAATTCATCTTAAGATGAGTTATCAACATTACCATAGTGATTTGTATTGTGACATCACTCGTTGCTAAACCTGATACAAAAGTTATGCTAAAATGATCAGTAGTTTTGAGGACAAGAATGAGATAAGATATTTTGAAATGTTCAACTTCCGATTTGAACCGGAAGTCAAGGTCAAAGAGCAGGGTAAAGTTCTGGGTAAAGTTTGTCGAACTTTTAACGACCTATCCGATTATGTGTAGATTGTACAAATCCAACATGTCGTTCATGAGTTATGATTTTTTTCGATTATTAAACTTTGATTTATTGTAATTAAATGCCTGATGACGTCAACATGACGTAAATAAGTTTGTGTCGTCTTGATACTGAGGTTATTATTATCTGATGAGTTTGAATGTTCATTGCAATCTCAATGTTGAGTTATTCCGTATAGATAAGCCCAAAAATTATTTTATTAAGGACAAACAACGAAGGCGAACTTCGACCTAGGGTAACGACCCGGAAGTTAAGTTCATATGATTTTGGCGTGAACTTTTCTTATGTTTCCCCTAGTCTTGATCTATCAGACGCCCAACTATGAACATCATAGCTTATCAATGAGATACAGTAAATAGCGAAGGGTCCCTTTTTAAAAACCTTGTAAATCAACACCTGGTGACGTCATCATTACGTCATCAGAACAAAAACAAGAGGTGTTCGTGCACATACTGCACGAACACCTAAAACTAAACTTAAAACCTCCCGCAATGCTAATTTTTCTTTCACATAAATTGAAACTTAAAGGGACACACCAGATTTGTTTGTACGGAAGCGCATTGCTGCCAAGATGAGTTTTAAAAATCAAAAATTAGGTCGTTCGAACGAGACAATAAGTCGTTCGAACGACATGGTTGCAACTCTATCGTCTTTAAAGCAAAAACATATCAGGCCTACTAAAACGGCTAATGATTTTTTTGTTGCATCTAGCCTATGTTAAAAAAAGACTTAACAGAGGCAAAAACTTGAAATGTACATTGGCAAATGAGAAGTCCACTCTCTCTCTCTCTCTCGTAGAATAACCAACATCAACAAAAGAAAACGAGAGATTGAATTGTCTAAACAGAAAGCCATTAAAAGTCAACAGTTGTCAACAATTTGTCTGACTACATTGTCTTTGATGGAAACGATGTTTCTATGAAGAAGTTTGTACTATCTCTGTTGGCCTATAAACAATTAAAGAGTTCAAAGGACCCCAAAAACAAAGAAATTGATGTACTACGGAGCTTGGATTCTCATGCCTCACCATGGAATAGCATTTGCAAAGCTGGTAAAGCGTATTCACGCTGACCTCTGACCGCTTTTGGTTTTTTCCGATAATTTCTCCATAATTACGGAACATTTTTAAATTTGAGAGCTCAGTATTTAGAGTTTCATTATTAAACACACCCTGGTTTAATGCTCCGTAATAGTTAACTGATTTAAAGGTAATGAACTAATAAATCGTTTCGGCGTTGTTTTCGATTATTTAGATGACTGTACTGTTAGTGCCAAAATCACCCCCTCTTTGTGTATAGCGCCCCATCTTGACAAGTAGCAGATCCAGGATGTCGAGATGGTGGTGAAAATACAGTTTTTCAACCTCTCTCTATCTGATTGATACATCTTTACTCAGTTTCTTAAGGTAAAGCATAAGGTTTGTTGTTTTAGAGTAGCAAAAGGTGAATGTAATAGGCAAGGCATCATTTCAGTTAATAATAAGGGTCTTGAATCACCAGAAAGTGAAAACTGTGACTTTAGTGTATTTATTTGTTGAGCGTTGGATACTCTTTTCTCGAACCATAGTCTCGCCACACAAAACCGGATACAGAGGGCGCTTTTCAAAATGGCGACATAAAAACAATTTAGGACTCTGGAATTCGGCAGGAACACTGTACTATGATGATATTAAACTCGACTCATTGTTCGTGTTAACATTTGTAAATAAATACATAATTGTAAATACAACAGCTTAACAAGTGACAGCCGTCCCATGTTATTTTTTTCTAGCATTTTTGTTTTATTGTTTTTGTTTGGAAATGTACAGAGTCACTTTAAAGGTTCCATGAATTGTATTGTTTAATGCAATCCATTGAGATGCACCTTAGTGTCCTAATTTACTTTCTTTCAATTTTTGTTTTGCCATGTTTAGGGTATTTTTGTGCATTTTATACCGTATATTATGCTAATGCAAATTAGCATATTCTTGAGCAAAAGTGTGATGTCAGGTCAGGCAGAATCTCATTGTAGCAGTTGAATACTTCAAGTAATTTCCATGCACAAAAAGTTTATTTTGTTTAGTGATTGTTTAGAGTGTCAGTTCATGGCAGTCAACCACAGGGCAATTTTTTCACAAAATCTTTGAGTAAGCAAATGTTGGGGTTTACAATTTCATTTGTTTCAACAGAAATAAAACAAGTGACTCACTGAAATTACATCACTACGACAGCACCCTCAGTTGTCTAGATGAGAGAGTGAATTGTAAATATAAAAAGAAATCCACTTTAAATTAAAATAACCAAATGGGGATTAGGACTTTGGTCAGAATGTATTCCCGAAAAAATGTCACATCTGGTACCCTTTAATTTCTTTAAACAGAAGTGAGTGACATTGGCAACAGAGCGTTCAATGCATTTCATTGGTTTGATCATGCTGTACCACCAGTGAGTACAAATGCGGAAGTTGTTGTTTTGATACAAATAATAGGCCTTATGACGAGTCAAGTCGACCTACGTGATGCAACTCGGCATAAATTCTCAATATTTATGAGCCGTCGGTCTAAACTTAAACGCTACGTTCCCCATAAGGGTGATCACATGATTATTTCTTTGTTTTCTTATTTTGGTTTGCATTCTACATAAATAAACCGTTTACATTTGAGTTGAAATGACGTGATCGTTCGACCAAGTTGTATTTATCCCAACTTGTTAACTCTTTGTTTAAATATCTTGAAAACTGAACATACTACTTTTGTATTTTTACTCAAAAACAACCTCAGTAATTTCAGTTTCGATGTATGATTTCTTTATTAAAATGAAGATTTAATTTGTATTACTTTTATGGAGGCTTGTTTAGAGTAGGCCTACTTTGTCTTGTATAGCCTAATGCCACTTACTCACCGAGTGCAAACTGCCAGTAGCCTGAATCATTGATGTAAATTGGTGCATCATACCAATGTCCGATAAGCAGCTGTTATAGGAATATGCTCCTTAACTTTCGGTGTACAAGTCATGAAGACACTACGCAATGAAGTACTGCTGGGAATTCCCCCTGGCTAGTATTGCAATTGTTAGGTGATTCCCCAAATGTGAAAAGCGCACTCCCTGTATAGCCAGACTGATTCTCAATTCTAAATTGAAACCATTTAGGCGTGACAGAATCATGAACCCTTACATTGATCATAGTAAGTTTAGACTTAGGAGTCCAGAATAGTTTCGATGTGGGGCAGTCCGTCTATATGCGATTGATATTGAGTCGCCCCTGACCTCGGGGGTAATATAATTACCTAAAATTGTTCTCAGAATCTGTAATTGTTTTGTTTTCACCAGTTAAAATAGCATTGTTTGTCTTGTCTCTGTTTCTACTTTCGTAGCTTTTGGTCTTGGGTCGTATTGACGTGCAGTTTTGATCCACTATACCTTTGCAATGTGTCGAGGATCTCTTTTATTATTTCTAACTCACTTTCTTAACCAACAAAAATGTCAGTGACGTCAGTTTGACACTTGCCACCTTTCCAGGTCGCAATGCCGCTTATAAAAGTGCTGTTTCTATAACGAGACTTGCTGAAAAACCCCGGCGCATCATTGGATAGAGTAGTGGAGAGGAAACGGACAGCCCTAATTGTCTAATTCTTCTGGTCATTTGGGAAGGTGAGCCAATAACATTGTTCATGATAACTCTACAATTAGGTTCAATAATAACATAACTTAATCCATTTCATAAAGATGGTGGGCAAATTCTCTTTCTCAAAACACCGAATAATTGGGTACTGCCTTGTACTTTTTTGTCATTGGCATTTTCTTGATACAATGCTGATCATACTAGCCTATAGAGACTGTCTAAAATTCAACATCTATCGTGTCTATAATAAACGTATTTGGATTGCCCAGGTCGGGTGATGATTTCAGTAAAAGATTACTTTTTTTAGGTTTGACTTGGGATGGGGGTCAGTATCGTTGCTCAGGTCATCCTTCTTCAATTCCTTACTCGTTGTCTCGTCTGCCATGTCGTCGTCGGTGGGTTGGTTTCTTTCATGTTAGCGATCTTATGTACAACGGGTGTACCAACATTTCCAATTAATTCCAATTGGATATCCAGTGAGAAAGATTTGTATTGAGTTGGTAGTGAGTTGGTTTATATTAGAATATTGAATATCCAATTGGAATAGAATCCTAGACCAACTAGACCAGTTAGTTTCTTAATATTTGCCTAGTTGGGTAATTCCTTTTTACAAACATCGGCGCTGAACAGGCCTAGTATGTCACTGTATAATTCAGTATGTAGAAGCAAACGTAATGACAAGGCCATCGTGATTATAACAAACAATTACTCAAAAAGGAATTCGATATGTTTTCTGGAACGCGATGCCGACTTCAGTTTTAAATGACATTAAATGCAATCACTTTATTGAGAACAGATTTCATATGCGTGGTATATAATTCCGTGTGTCTTAGGCACCAACAGTGCGTATTGCTTCTGGCATACTGGCTAATCCTAGCTTTGCCGAGTTGAAATAACAGGGATATTCTTGCATCTTTCACAATGTGCAGCGTACTGCTACCCGCATCGCCCTAAAACAACGGCGCGGTCAGATGTCTTACGAGGATAGACTGGGCCTGCTGAACTGGTTGTCACTTTCATCAAGAAGAGATTTCTTGTTGTGCTCCTTCATATTTAAATGCTTGCATGGACTGTGTAAATGCGAAGCCATCACGGATAATGTTTTTATCAACCCCCGTCATCCAGAATCCCTCACATTTCGTCATCTGCTTGCTCGTACTCAAGCTTTTTTTCACTCCCCCTCTCGCAGTTTTCCCAGACTTTGGAACACTTTTTCACCAGCTATCAGGGACTCAGCCTAGCCCTGGTAGGACGTCAGTCAGTGCCACTGCACTGACGTCCTGGGTATAAAGATCCTGTACAATACGAACACAATTTTAGGTACACATTTTTCATATTTTTACCTGATCTGAGCAGCTGAAACTCCATTCATATATTCTTGGTGTCCATAAGTACACTTTTTATGAACTCACAACTGACAAATACATCCATGGATGACATTATTTCCGAAAATAAGTCCGAGTTGTGCACTAGCGATGTGACCATATGTACTGATTGACTGTTAAGGCTCATGTGCGCATGCGCGATATGCATAACATCTACAAAGAACGCGCATGCGCGTAGGCATTTTCAAGCGGTTCACAAGCTGTCAGTTTAGGCTGTCGCAACAAATCCGTCAATTTCCATTTTATTTTCACAATAATGTCATCCAAGAATAAAATTTACAATTCTGAATAGAGCAGGCGTAAAGTTCAGGACACAAAGAATATGTGAGTCAAGTTTCAGCTTCCTCAAAAAGGTAAAAATATGAAAAAATGTTATCATACATTTTTTCGCAATGGCAGAGCCCCTTTATACCCTGGACTCCGTCGCGTTGTATGCAACGGAGGAGTCCAACCTGGGCTAGGACTCAGCCGTAATAAACCCTTTACCTCATTTCTTGCGAGACCACAAACTGTCCTTTCATCCAAGTAGTTGATTTTTATTACAGCGCTTCTTTGCCTTTTGGTCATGCGTTCCGGGCCTTTGTAATGGTGTGCTTTGTATAATCGCGTCCTGTCACGGTCTTTTGTTATGTGCGGGGCTGCATACCTGCGGGTAATAGTAATTTATTTAACTTTTGCTGCCCCCGACCCACATAGCTGTTGCAGTTTTTGTTGTTGTTCTTTTCGTTCGTCCATAGTTTGTTTGTGTTTATTATTGTATTGGCCCTTTTATGATGTTTAGATTCTGTGTTTTTCTGTTCATTTTGTATTATTTTTGTACATTTTGTTTGCTTTCTTGCTCCTTTTATCACGTTTATTATTTTGTTCATTTGTTTATTATTGTACATTTTGCGTTGTTTTGGTCGAATAAACAATAATAATAATAATAATAATATAAAATTAGCCGACATGTTTGCAAACTGTTGAAAATACTGTTCCGTTCACTCTGCATAAAATCACCGCCGATTTAAACCAAGGGCGTCGATGGGTGGGGGACATGTCCCCCACTTTTTAGACTGGGGGGCAGCATATCAGTTGTCCCCCCCCCCCCCCCCCCCCCTCCACTTTTTGATTGACTGTTCATTAGAAATATGCAACAAAATATAAAAATACACACTATTTTCTTGATTTAATATTTCATTACAATTTTTGTTCAAATAAAAGAATAGCGAACAAACGGTGAAATGTTTTCTTCATATTCATCCTTTTTCTGATGGACCATGCGCCGAATGATATTTTGGGCCTATTTCCGTTTCTATAATACAGACTAAGAGAGGTTTGCGGTAACACCATGTTAAAATCTCTTTTGAGTAACTGTTGGTTCTGAAAAGAACCGGTAGTTAAACGACTCAACGTATGCTCTGATCGTCTTCAGGAGAATGCTGGACTCTGTTGCTGGATGCTGGTTAAGTACTGCCTTGTAGGTGATTAACTGTGAATTGGTCTTGGCTCGGTGATGCACGAAGGCGGGAACTAGATAAGCTGGGCTTAGCTCAATGAAGCATGTAGGCTGGAGCTGGGACTAAACCTAAACTGAAACCCTAGGGGAGTGGGTAGGGAGTGTGTGTGCTCACTGAACTGAATCAGTTGGTGATAAGCACAGGGGAGTGAGGGAACCTAGAGGAGACTGAGGGTATAGAAGACCCAAGTTTTTGTTACAATCGCAAAACGCACAAAATGTAGTAAAATCCAGTTTTTGCCATGACAAGCCTTGTCGAAGAAGCAGTTTGTTTTTTCGAAGAACTTCAAGCTGACACACGATAAACGCCGGACTAAAGCTTTAGTCTCCATACATGATTATCCATCAACAAGGGAAGACATTTAATAAATATTTAACCTAAAGCTTTTTGAACATTTTGAGTGCGTTCCGGTCCTACTATTTTCTTTGCTTGTCATTCTCTAAATACACTCTGTATGAATAATTATTACCATAAAAATGTTTTTTTGTGGTCACATGGTCTGTTTGCATAAAATTACACGTATGATTTCACCGTTCCCTTTACACAAATTAAATGTAAAAGAAAATGCAAATAATGCAAGATGTATTTTTTCAAGACTTGCTCGCCCGTCCCCCTACTTTTCAGTAGCGATCGACGCCCTTGATTTAAACAATAAGTTAATAAACAAACAAATAAAGTAAATAAAACAGAAATACGAATAGTTTTTAAACTTAGAAAAACTATCGATGACTACAATCTCGACCATCTCGTTGGGCCCCCGGCCCCGGGCCCTCGTTCAATGTGGCCCTCATTTCGTGGTCTGTGCTTCTTACAACATTGAGGTGGGGTGGTGTAGCGGGGGAATGGGGGAGGGTATGTTTAGTGTCACCGAGCCAAAAAATTTGGCCGGGATTGTAGGTTTCCCACAGCCTGAAAATATATATTGTTTAAACTTCAGACTAAGTGTCTGACAAGGCTTTTCTGTAATTTGAATGAATCACTGTGACAGTTAAATTAATTTATTTTGGGTTGAAAAAAGAAAAATTGACTAGAGCGAGATTTGAACCAACGACCCCCGGAAACGTGCCGGCGCTCTACTAACTGAGCTATCTAGCCCAACGTTGGCTGGTGGTCTCCCTGTTTTGTCAATATCTTTGTTGATGGTTGAACATAGGGCTAGATAGCTCAGTTGGTAGAGCGCCGGCACGTTTCCGGAGGTCGTTGGTTCCAAAATCCCTCTCTAGTCAACCCAAAATCATTAAAAATTTACTCAGTCATTTTCCCTTGTGGTTTATTAGTTAAATTACTTGTAATACCATCAACAACTTCATAGTCCATACACATTGGACATTGCTAATTCTGAAAAAGTGTTCACATCTTACTCATGAAGACTCATCAAAGAAAATTAATTAAACAAAGAATGCCATTATATCACGGAGCCCCTAAAGGGACAGATGTACAACAAAATGATACATTTTGTTTTTTAAATATAATAAATACAGCTCAATATTAAGGGCTTAATATTAGGGCTACTTCTGAATAATAATCTACTGCGTTAAATGCAATTGCACTTCAGGGGCTTCATAGCACTGAAATGATTTCGAGGCAACGGAATAATA
Source organism: Leptasterias polaris (assembly GCA_037783415.1). Taxonomy (NCBI): domain Eukaryota; kingdom Metazoa; phylum Echinodermata; class Asteroidea; order Forcipulatida; family Asteriidae; genus Leptasterias; species Leptasterias polaris. The sequence continues at coordinate 796,502 of JAZGTN010000188.1, forward strand.
ATTCGATGAAACGGGATCATTTCAAGAGAATGAAATTATGTTAAGAAAACAAAATGATACTTCGGGGGAACGACATGATTTTGTATTTGTTTTTGTTTACCTTTTCATTTTTCCCCACATCTCTTTATGGGCTCCGTATTATCTATTTTAAGATATAATGCAAGAATTCTAGACATCCAGCTGCTTATGCTCTTTATCATTAAATGCACTGGGTTGGCATAACGTTATGAGCAGATTATAGTAATTAAACTTTGTAACAATCTGATAAATGATGTTATAAAATATATCTTTATTAGAATCACCACCAATGAAAGACTGTATTGTGCACAGTCATTGTCGAATATGATAATAATTCAATATTCGAAAACAGCCTTTGAGCCAAATTGCAGGTGTTTTTTTTTATCACTCTGTATAATAGGCCTAAGGGAAATAAATTAATTAAACGCTATCATCCTTAACTCGTTGTCCTCGCAGGGCACCATCGCTATAAAAATAGACAAGACTCCGTGTTCGTATCCATTTGACCTTTCCTCTTATAAAATCAATTAAGACGAATACACAAACTGTTTAATAAAACAAAACTTTACACAGGTGTTGCGCTCGGGTTGTAATAAGATCACGCTCTTGATGAAGTTGGGCATGTCTCTGTTTACACAATGGACAAATATTCTTATGATGCAGTCATTTTTTTGTTTGAGCCTGTAAGATGAAGGCAAACAGCTATCTACACCTTTTACAAAAAATCTGGCAATATTTACATTGCAGGTAATAAAATTGCAGATACTTAAGTGGTGTTGTTTGGTTTGTTGGGTGAGCTGCTTTGATTTTCAGATTCAATTTTACCTGTCATGTATCACATATTAAAATTTGATATAATTTGTCTAAATCAAATAACTATAAAAATAAAAATCTGGTAGGAATTGTTATTATCTGAAAAAATTGTATTTAAAAAATAAAGTCCATGCCAGTTAATGCCAAACCTTCATAAAGTTATTGCGATGTCGTGGATAGGGTAACTCGTCTGAAGACACGTTTCTAACTAAACTCAATAACATCCAAAACAGTGCTTGGAGAGCCATCCTGGTCCTCTCCTTGAAGATCCCCCCCCCCCCCCCCATTCTACTCTATAGGGTGGTAACCTTAAAGAGAAAGTGTTTTCCTTTTACTTTGTGAACTATCACGGCCCACCATTTTTGTAGAACCAATAACTTAACTCAAAAAAATATTACGGACCGTGTTACTTCAGAAAGTAAAAGAGAACCACACAATTTTGATAGATGTTTGTGAGAATACCAAACGCAGTTTATAGCCTAAAGTGCCCAATCCGAAGGCAATGTGTCCTAGTATCTACATTAGCCTACAAAAGTTTAACATTAAAATTCCCAATTTAAATGAGCAATTGCTTTAATCATGTTTCTATACTATCCACTCCTACGTCACCAGCCTTATCTGTTTCACAAGGGATTTTAGTCCCTTCTTATCAAAACTCAATCCAGGAAAACGTAAATCTGCTGCTCTCGGAGTCAACTTATCCATGCGACTCTCATACACCCTTTCCCATCCACTCTAGCTACATGACAGTACAAGCACGTGTGATTTTAATGTATGATACATGGAGGACTTTTGTTTAATATGTATTATTTTGTTATGCAATTGATGGGTGCAATTTTTTTCTCTTCGTCTTTTCTGGTTGGCCCATATTGTCTGTGTGTGCGTCCCTGTGGTTTTAGTGTTCTTCTTCTTCTTCTTCTCTTTTTTTTAGTTTTTTTTTTTCCCCCAGTTTTGTCGTTGTAGGCCCTAGTTTCCAATAAAATGTTTCTAATTTGTGTATTTAATAATCGTTTGCATTTGCTTGGCAACTCAGAAAAAACAGTGTTTCACTGAAAGGATTTTTCAGGATAAACACGAAGTACATTTCGAAGGAGAAAAAGCAGGTTAATATAAAGAGGGTGTATATAATAAATGTTCAAAATAATATGCAGTACAAACAAGTAAAGCAACATTGGGACGAGGTCATGTAAAAAGGGTAGATTACAATTATCTTTGTTGCATTATGAAATTGTCCGCGCTATCTTTAGAGCAAGAGAAGTGTTAACGTTTTTCGATTTGACGCCGATGTGCAAATAAAACGAAGCCTTCTTGTGGTCTGTGGCCCGCTGAAGGGTCCCAACATTTGTTGAAGAAGAAGGTGAATACCGCTTCGAACCATTTCTATGTTATCCTTTGAGTAGGGTTTTAATCTCCGGCAACCTTATTCCGTGCCAGGTGTTTCCACAACTCCAACGAATTACACTCCGCTGCGGGAGAAAAGCTTCTTCACCAATTCCCACATTTCACTGTATTCTGAGCTGTCCGTTACCAAGCAATTTCCCCATCACTCCCCATCTTCTGTTTTGTCTCCCTTTTTTTCGTTTCGGTTTCTAAGAGTAAGAGTCCAATTGGTTGTTTTTATGGCCAACTGTTGTCGTGTTTTTTAACGTTTGTGCCATGTTTTTATCCTGTAACTTTTATTATTGTATATATTAGTGCATTTTTGTAGTTTTTATGTAAGCTGGGATCCGTGGGAGATCAGTGAGTTTTTTCTCACTGAATGGATTACCCAGGATAAACAAGAAATAAATAAATAAATAAATATTTCCTTGCTAGCTGACCACCTCATCTCCACTTCTTTAATAGTGGTCTTAATAACACCATGCACTCTTGATTTCTTTCTTATAGGCCCTCATCTGTCACTCTGTCCTTCTTTTTTACTCCTATCATTATTCTTTCCATAGCATTCTCTGTCACCCTTTGTTTTGTCTCAAGACGCTTGGTGGTGGTCCATGTTTCGGCACCATATGGTAGGACAGGTATGATGCACTGATCAATATCTGCCTTTTCAAAGATAGGAAAGGTGTGGTCTCGAAATATGTAGCTGGGTGTGCCACACATTCACCCAATCCAACTGGATTCTTCTCTTTATTGCCTCCTGTTTCGTTGATGAATGTGATCTTCTTTTCAAGATGTTGATTTTTTTTTTACACTGAAAAAAACATGAGAAGTAATGTGCTCATTACATAAGACTAAAGTCGATCACTTTGTTCCCATTATTGCCTGGCTACTTTCATTGAATAAGTCAATATTAGGCCAATGACTGTTAACCACTTGGCTAAATCTGGCGGGCGGGATATTGTGATCCCTTGGGTCAACCCCACCCCAGTCCAAAAGGTTTGGGGATATATACCTTTACCTATCCCCCCCCCCCCCCGCGCTTCCTGGCAATAGACTGTGCAAGTCTCGTGCGTATCCGAACGAGAAAACACGTCAATCGAAGAACATTTTTATTTATAAAAACAAATCTTTGTTTTAAATTATATCTCATGGCAAAATCTGAACAACAAAAGTAAATTATTACAATTTTATGAAATTAGTTTTAGCTTTTGAGAAAAAATACACAAAAGTTTGTCAATTATTATTGGAAAAAAAATTAAAACTCTGGGACAAGGACGCTTTTTTATGTTTACTTTTTAGTAACCCCTTACGCGGATTCGTGATGGCCAAACAGGTTTAAAATTGACCCGTATCACAGTTAAAAGAAGATGCAGACGCCTCAACAACCATAGACTGCAATGAAAAGGGTTCGCTTTGTAATTACAGCATCTGGCGATTATAATCGCGCATCCAAAACAAGCATTTACATAAGTTTTATGATCGGAGGCGAGCACAAAATTCTTAATTTTTTGCAATAACCGGAAGCTGAGGTCAAGCTTAATTCTCGGGTTTTCTTCGTTATATTGGCTCTTCATGTTTTGTTATCACTTAGTATTACATTCCCAACAACATGTATACTTTTCTAGGTCATAAACTACGTTAAACTAAAATAATTGACGAAACAAAATCTCGCCCACGTAAAACTCCATATGGGTGGGACCACTATGGTCCCGGAAGTTCGAATGTGCGCGAGACTTGCACAGTCTATACGCCCTTGGTGGTATACATTCCCTTTAAGTATGGCATAAAATATGTCAACAACTCTGCCCATCATTCAAAGTATTGTTATTGGATTGGCAACGCATATTGGATTGGCAACGCAATTAACGTATTGTTATTGATGGACTTGCAACGGGCGGTAGAAATTCCGGCGTATTAGGTGGATTTGTAATCATTCGTGCGTACATAAAACTTGAAATCTGACTGAATAAAACGAAATTGGGAAAGAGTATAAATAAGTGGAACAAGTTACACATTATATTGACGTTATTTTTTACGACTTGTGAACAAATCGTGATTGCTGACGCCATTATACGCAGATTCGAATGAAACAAAGGAACATGTTATTTTTTGATTTAATGTCACAGCCTTGAAAACTTTTTTTTTTTTTTCGTAAATAAAATTGTGCCGGATGCCGAAAACTGTTAATGGCTATCCTGCCGCACATATATAGGCCGTACCAATATACCAATAATATACACATAAAACCTTATTCGGGGCACACCTCGCCCGAACCTTTTATTAGGGCACACACTGCGCCTAAAACCATTTGCACACAGGGGCAAATAAAGGGGGTACACCAGACCCAAAACATGTCAGCATTAAGTCTGACTAATGTTTGCACACGGGGGCAAACCAAATGGGTACCTCTGACCCGAACCATGTCAGTATTAACTGACGCACACGGGGGCAACAAATATGGGCACACGTGACCCGAACCTGCGGTCACGGCCCAATTAAATTTAAGAACAATAATAGTATTAATAATAATCACACCTGTAAATTATAGAATGATTTTAACCAATCAAGTAAGCTGTGAGTTTCCACCTTGGCACATAAGGTAGGAAATAGCCCCTGTGGTACATCAGAGCGCTATCACAACTTCTTGTAACAATGCATGTCACTAATTTATAAGTTTACTGATAACTTGATTAAGCAAAAGTTTTGCTGAAAAGTAAAACATTGAATTTAATTTTAACCAGACTCTGTATTTTCGGTGTCAATCCCGAGAAAAAACGCCACACGCGTCATTGCAAGAAGCCACACAAGCAATTTGTATAACGGGTGGGAAGTGGTGGGATTTGAAAATTGTTTATAATTGCTGCAAATTATTTCCATGCGTTCACAGACAAGACTATGACGAAAGTGATTTATCCCCCAACTTTCCCGCTTGCTCAAGCGTCCCCAGCAACGCAAGAATTGGAGCCATTGGTTGATTTTCCCTGCACCGCATATTATTGGCTCATTGTCAAAACTGTTTATATAACATAATTTGTAACACATTCACAATTATATTCTTTACCAATACATACACAGTAATATGTTTTCTGCCCGCGAAATTGTTGTGACCTAGATTTGTAAGAATTTACACAGTGCGCCCGCACACACGTGAACCTTCAAGCCCACCTACATGTACATGTATGTTGTCAATGTTTGTCCATAATAAAACACGTGCAAATGCGTGCCGCTGTGACATGAATACTGCCCTTCCCTGTGTATAAAGCATTCTATCGTTTAGGCGATAAAATGAATTATACGCAGATTCGAATGAAACAAAGGAACATGTTATTTTTTGATTTAATGTCACAGCCTTGAAAACTGTTTTTTATTTTTCGTAAATAAAATTGTGCCGGATGCCGAAAACTGTTAATGGCTATCCTGCCGCACATATATAGGCCGTACCAATATACCAATAATATACACATAAAACCTTATTCGGGGCACACCTCGCCCGAACCTTTTATTAGGGCACACACTGCGCCTAAAACCATTTGCACACAGGGGCAAATAAAGGGGGTACACCAGACCCAAAACATGTCAGCATTAAGTCTGACTAATGTTTGCACACGGGGGCAAACCAAATGGGTACCTCTGACCCGAACCATGTCAGTATTAACTGACGCACACGGGGGCAACAAATATGGGCACACGTGACCCGAACCTGCGGTCACGGCCCAATTAAATTTAAGAACAATAATAGTATTAATAATAATCACACCTGTAAATTATAGAATGATTTTAACCAATCAAGTAAGCTGTGAGTTTCCACCTTGGCACATACGGTCGGAAATAGCCCCTGTGGTACATCAGAGCGCTATCACAACTTCTTGTAACAATGCATGTCACTAATTTATAAGTTTACTGATAACTTGATTAAGCAAAGGTTTTGCTGAAAAGTAAAACATTGAATTTAATTTTAACCAGACTCTGTATTTTCGGTGTCAATCCCGAGAAAAAACGCCAAACGCGCAACGCGTGTCCCACAGGGAGAAACACCTAAAATGCCACGAAAGAACACGGGCGTGCAAATTGTCACAAAAGAGTTTGGTGCCCAGTGTCGACAAATGCCCGCCATCCTTTTCGACCAAACAAATATTGTGGGTGCAGCAAATAATGAGCGCCTAGTTTAGCGCACTGTGCTTTCACCCAGCGGTTCGAAATTGGGAAACATACCTCTGCAATGCCACTGGAATACGCTGACGCATGCACAATTCATCAACGTCAGTGAGAAACATTTTCTAATTTATGGCAATCCATAATAATTTAAAGGCCAACATCAGAGAAACAATTCTCTAGCCAACTAAAATAAAAAAGTAAAGGATCACGCTGAAGAACATAATATTCTCGAGCCAACAAAACAATAAAGGACTCACACCAGAGGAGTCAACGTCGAGCACTATCCATAGGAAGTAAAAGCTCACACTGGAGAAAATTATTCTCGCGCCAACTAATAATAATGTTATGTCCATCCTGGAGCAAAATTAATATTCTCCAGCCATTTACGTATCAAAGGACTCTCCCAGGAGGATAACACCTCGAGCCCAAAATTCTCGAGCCAGTAAAATATTCTCGAGCCAGTAATGAGTAAATAATAACTTACACTGCAGGCAAATATTCTCGAGCCAACTATAAAAGAACTGGCAAGGCTCACACTGGAGGAATGGACCTCCAGCCCAATCCATAATAAAGTAGGCCTAAAGGCCCACCCTGGAGAAAATTATTCTCGAGCCAACTAAATAACTACGTAACGGCCCACTCTCTGCAGCAAAACATTCTCAACAAAAGACTCGCACTGAAGGAATGAACCTCGAGCCCTATCAATATAGGCCATCACTGAAGAAAATATTATCGGGCCAACTAAAATTAGTTACGGATTCACATTGGAGAAATTAACTTCGAACCCGATCAATAAAATAAAGGCCCACACTAGACTTAAAAAGTATATGAGCAACATCAATTTGAACCCCCCAGTGCATAAGCTTCACGTGAGTTTGAGAGAAATAACTGAGGCACACCCCTTTATCTACCGAGGAAGATGTATAGCATGAAGACACCTGTCAAGTAGGAAAGACTTCCCAAACCAAACTAGCTCACCTCCCCTTTCGAAATTGTTATCCAGGTCTGATTGGACAAATTCCAGTAGTGTCTTCCCATAAATTATACTTTAATAATGGCAGCGTTGAGCCGAGCTCCCTCCCTGGAAACCCAACTCACTCATCTGACAATATGGGCTTGTTACTAACATTAACTACATCATGTACATTAATTAAAACAAAGGAGGTATAGAACAACAAAATAAGCAAATGCTTCATAAAGTACTAATTGAATAAATACACCCGAGGACTATGAAGGTGTACACAATGAAAATCCGCCGATGTGCTTGTAAAGACTCCAATCGGGATAGTAGCCGGATACGCAAACTCGAAACCCAGTGATGGGCAAATTGAGAACGTACGATGGCCCCATGCTTGCTAACTCATGCCAACATGATGATTGGAGTCATTACAAGCTATCATATTAAAAACACACCAAAACATGACAAGGTGGTATGCAAGGGAAGGTGGCGGGAATTTAACAAAACTGAATTTCTTAAGCACAAGAAAACAAGTTTTCACAAGGACTGCTCAAACAAAAGTGACTGTCTTTGCCATGTGGACAATGGATCCAGAGGGGGACGCTGCCCGCCAGCCGTAAAACAAAAACAGACCAATGGAATGTTAATTGTACCACATGGTCAGCAACTTCCGACCGCGAAGCAAAATATGCCCCATGGCAACCCCCAGCTTGTCTAGTAGTAATACATTATTTTAGGCTCAAAGAATTGGCCTAAAATCGATTAATTAAAACAAGGATATTGTCATCGCACATTATCATATACTCCAAGGTACTGTACAGGGTTGACCATCCTCACTCCACAGCAACAGATCATCAGTATGACGCCATGTTACTTGTTCATAGATCATGTAGGTGAGAAATAAAATAAACGAGGTGTTAAAATTGTGTGCTGTTTAATTTCAAAATAAAAGTACCTATCTGGCTCCCGACAGCAACCAACTTATGATTAAGTATGAGCCACATCATCATTGTCAGCATTAAATCCTGTGTTACAGTAGGAAATGTCCTGGAAATTCGAACAAATTTTTCTATAAAAACCAATTGATTCAATTACGGGCTTGTATTGAACCGGGTTGAAGTCGACACTAAATGTAACTAAAATAGTAATTAAACGCATTATCAGTCACAAACTTCAACATCAGATCGATAAACTTGCCGTCTGACTTACTTAAACTTATTTTGAAAATGACCCTATTCCAACAGATCAGCTATCCCAACATGCCCAATGGGATCTTACTAATAATACAGACGTGACCTTTAGTAGCATGCATGTATCACAATAAAAGAAGATTGTTCTTCCATGTGAAAACTGTATTCCATCAAGGGTAGGCCTTTATGTAGAACTTGGCAATGAAACATAAAATATGTTGTTTATTATGATGGGCTTTATTCACGGGTCATAGCAAATAATCAACATAATTTGTTTTTGTAAATAATGGGAGTTTTGTAGTTTCAAGCAAAAGTCTCGCCTCCACTGTACCATGGGTTAAAGCGTATAGAAACAAGCTAACGAAACACAAAGCATTATTTATACTTCTTTCATTTGTTGAAAGACAATAGGCCCTATCACACGTAACTTCCCACAAACAGTTAACATCAAAATAAATCATACTCTAAATGAAGAACATCAAAATCAACCACATAACATATTGTACTTATTGAGTAATATCTGCCCCATCCAAAATGTTTCATTTGAACCTGCAGGGACGTCAACACACACAAAGTACACGCACCCGGCTAAAAATTAGTTTAACGCCCACACAACCGCCCAAAATTAATAACACACGGGGACCAAAAGCCACCGGGCTGCAGTCCCACCTCAACCGCTCGCAATTTATTGTACCATTCCATTGGGCACTTTGGCCCTGTTGTACTATAAAATAAAAAATACGGACATTCTATTGAAGCCGGTCGGAGTAGCAGTCACCCAGTTAAAACTGAGGCTGCCGTCGCTATGCCTGAATTTTAACAAACATTTTTATTTATTTATTATTATTATTATTATTATTTTTTTTTTTTTTTTATATAGATATTAGCGTTGTTTCAGATCATTATATACGGTGCAAGTAAAATGCATCAAAGAAACTAAGAAATAGTTTCTCATGAAGGAATACGATTCAGTTCAAAACCATGACTTGCACGAATAGAACTTGCCAAACCAAACAAATAGCTTCTGACAAAAGTAAATCGCCCTTTGCCTAAAATAAGAAACTTAAGCCATTATCCAGTACAGAAAACTTGATTTGTTTTAAAGCTGAAAAGCACAAACTAATTTTCAACCCAAACTCCCCTGATAATGCCACTGCATTGTAAATTGGAGCAATGAATATCTAGGTGTAGAGAATGCAAACATCACGAACGAACATTAACAACTAAACACAAGACGGGGTAGAGTTCCAACGAAACCAAGTCATTGCCCATGAAGTTTGCGAAAATAAACCCCATGAATATCAATGCATAAATCAAAACGCACCACTAGAAAATAAAAAGCAGCAAACAGTTAAAATGCCTAATGAGTAACGGCTTGTTATTGTGGAGTATTCGGTTTGAATTCAACCCAACCCACCACAGTCAAACATAGTTTGCCAGGCTCAGAATAATAGTTTACTCATCAAGTAAAGTAATTAAACCACTCTTTCCATAAAGAACGCTTGAAAACAACAGCTCTATTTGTGGTGTCTAAAACCAGAATATTAATTCAACTTAGCTCGTTTTTGGCAGAACTTGTTGTTGGATTCCAGCGAACTGCGAGTTCGTCACCGTCCCAATTGGTTCACCAAACAGATTTGTTGATGGTGCACGGCTTTCATGGTTCTGCATGTGCCGTCTCTCTTTCACAAACGCACCGGGTCGGGTGGCGACGTCTCTGCTCCGACCAGCGGCGCCCCAAATCATAGATAGACTACGGTATGTTGTAGGCCCGATAGACAGCACAGCACTCACTCAAGTCCAGCAGTATGCCAGCCGACAAAATTGAGTTCGATGGTCGACCGAAAAGAACGCACGAAAATTAACTAAATCCTCCGGCAAGGTAGGCATGAGAACAACTAAAAATAGTCCACAGCTCAGCTGTCATATCAACTCCTAAACACCAATTCTAAAACACTAAACACTATTTCCAAAGAGAATTTGAAAATTGTTTATAATTGCTGCAAATTATTTCCATGCGTTCACAGACAAGACTATGACGAAAGTGATTTATCCCCCAACTTTCCCGCTTGCTCAAGCGTCCCCAGCAACGCAAGAATTGGAGCCATTGGTTGATTTTCCCTGCACCGCATATTATTGGCTCATTGTCAAAACTGTTTATATAACATAATTTGTAACACATTCACAATTATATTCTTTACCAATACATACACAGTAATATGTTTTCTGCCCGCGAAATTGTTGTGACCTAGATTTGTAAGAATTTACACAGTGCGCCCGCACGCACGTGAACCTTCAAGCCCACCTACATGTACATGTATGTTGTCAATGTTTGTCCATATTAAAACACGTGCAAATGCGTGCCGCTGTGACATGAATACTGCCCTTCCCTGTGTATAAAGCATTCTATCGTTTAGGCGATAAAATGAAATATTCCCGACGAAATTCACGACTTTGTGCAGCCACCAATTCGTATTTATTTACGCCAATATTTACGCCAATATGTATGCCTTTTTCCTCAAGAGCGCCAATAATCACGGCAAATTTTATGACTTGGCTCGAGTCTCGAATATTGACGCAAATAATTACGACGAAATTCACGACTTTGACATCCAGTCATGTTTATTCAAAACAACATTCATCACAAATTCATAACTTGCCCCCTAAGTCGTCAATATTGATGCCAATAAGTACCCTTGACCAAATTTAAGACTTGCGCGAAACTCGTGAATATTGACGTCATATTCACGACAATTATACTATTTTGGTCAAAGTCGCAAAACCAAACCAGGCGTAAAAATGATGTGTTTTTTCAGGAACCTAGGTAGTATACGCGAGCGCGAGTGGTATAGTAAGCTACACTTTCAACAGGTTTCAATCTATGTCCCATAATTCTCTTGGAGTCAGTATAATGGAATTATTTGGTTCGATGTATATTCACGTTTTAAGAACAGTAACAGGTGTCAATGGGTTTCATATTCAGTTTTACGCAAAGCACGTCCAATGTCGGCAAAGTTTGTTATAATCTGATTCGGTACAACATCTCTCGTAGGAACTGCAACCATCCATCATACCCGCAGTTGCCAAAGTGGTTCTGAGACTTGACCTTGTTTCTGTTATCAAATTATGTTGGCGCAACATACATACGGCTAGGCTATAATTATAGTTCCCAGTGTGCATCACTGGATCATTCTTTTTAACCTCGATTGGATTTGTCTGTTTTCTTTTGGGGCCTGACAAAATTTGCACCGATATTCTTATAGATAAACCGTCATCGTTCCAAGATAGAGTACACGTCTCCATTACTGTACTTACGAAACACAACTTGCGCATGTTTATTATTAAATCTAAACTAAATAAGGACGAGTAGATCTCTGACATAGCAGAATGCCACGGGGTTGCATTGAGGTTTTATTTATGATGTCTGTGATTTAAAAGAAATGAGAGAACACGAAACCCGGTTTGCCAGAACGGTTTTTGTTTATCGCTGTAGTTTATCCGACTAAATACATTGATAATTTATTTTGTTTGCTTTTGTTTTTGCAGTGTGTACTTAATAGATGTTAAACATTTTTAATAGATGTTAATTTGTTAAAGTGTGTAGTAACAAAAACAAATCACCTAATATTTTTAACAGGATTTATTTTCAACCTGTAAACTGTTTTAATAATAATATTAATGTATTCATTTATATAGCGCAAATTCCAATATAATTTTTTTCAAATGCGCTGAACAATAAAATATTAATAACAATACAAGAAAATACACTAAAATAATCCCAAACGCGCTATAACACACATTAAAATGAATAAAGTCAACAGCAATAAAATTACTTTCAAATGAACAATTAAAATTACAAACAATCAAAAAAAGATTAAAACCAATACAAATACAATGAAGTAACAACAAAATCAGTAAAAGGCCAACTTAAAAAAATGAGTTTTTAACAGAGACTTGAAGTTATCAACACTTTTAGCTCTCCTAATGTTAATTGGGAGAGCATTCCAGAGGGTAGGGGCAGCATTAACAAAAGCACGATCCCCAAGGGTAACTTTGGTACGGCGAAGAGGGTAGCCCAGGAGAGTGTCATCTAAGAACTACGAAGATTGTAACGAGATGAGGGATTCTTAAAGTTGGCTAAGGTAAACTGGAGCTAAACCATAAAAACATTTATAAGTCAACAACAGAATTTTAAAATTAATCCTAAACCTCACTGGAAGCCAATGAAGATCAACCATTAATGGTGTAACATGGCAAAACTTATAAGATCTAAAAACAAGACGAGCGCAGGCATTCTGTACTCGTTGAAGATGATTAATCTGACAGTCAGGTAAGCCATATAAAAGGCTGTTACAGTAATCTAAACGACTGGAAATGAAAGCATGAATCAAGGTTTCAGTACACTTAGTGGACAGGTGTTTTCTTATACGTCTGATGTTATGTAAATAATAAAATGCACTTCCACAAACCTTTTGAATGTGAGTATTCATTGACATATGTACATCAAACCATGAACCTAAGTTACGAGTAATGGGTGCAGGTGTAACAATGCAATCACCAACATGAATGGAATCAAGATTAACTTTAGACAACTGTTGGGGGGTCCCAATAATCATAAACTCAGTTTTACTGTCATTCAGCATTAAACCATTAGCCAACATCCAGTTACGTAAATCCTGAATACAGCTCTCCATAGCTGCTAAAGACGATCTTTGATTTTCTGAATTGTCAGTGCTAAAAGAGATGTACAGCTGGGTATCATCAGCGTAACAATGAACCTGTGGAAGATGGGTCTTGTACAAAATAAATAATAAAGGCCCAAGACAAGAGCCTTGTGGAACGCCATAATCGAGGTTAAATTGCTGAGAGAGATTACCATTTATAGAAACACGTTGGGATCTACCAGACAAGTAAGAATGAAACCATTTAGGAGCAGTACCATAAATACCTAATTTACACTGGAGGGTATTTAGTAAAATGTTGTGGTCTACGGTATCAAAGGCGGCACTCAAATCAAGCAGAACTAACAAAGAAACCTGTTGTCTATCCATAGCCGTTAATAAATCATTTCTAATCTTAAGTAAAGCCGTCTCTGTGCTATGATACTGACGGTAGGCAGACTGGGCAATGGGATACAACTCTAAATGGGCTTGTAACTCACTCTAAATGGGCTTGTAACTTATCTGCAACGGCTTAATTGTTCAACCAGTTTCGAAATAAATTGCAAATTACTGACTGGCCGGTCCGGTAATTTAAATTTCAACTACTAAGTCAAGGCCATGTTTTTTTAACAAAGGAGACACAAGGGCTGATTTCCATGTAGCAGCAAAATTGCCGATGCGAAGAGAAGTATTAATCATAATAGTGACAACAGGTAAAGTAACCTCCAAACTTTCAATAAGCAGTCTAGTTGGTATCGGATCAAGAATACAGCATTTCTTACTGGAGTGTAAAATGAGCTTACGAACTGAAGATTCTGAAAGCTGAGTAAACTCAGTGAGAGTACCAACAGCAGATGACGTTAGTGCAGAAAGATTACATCTAGGCGAGCAGACCTCATTACTTAACCTAGACCGAATGTTGGCAATCTTCCGGACAAAAAAGGAACCCATATCATTGGCAAGAGAAATATCATCTAATCGAGGAGGCAGAACGGTAAGTTTGTCGAGGTTAAGAAGAGATCTGCAGGCCTTAAAAAATGTCCTTTGATCATGACTGTTATTGTCGACAAAAGTAGTGTAAAACTCACGGCGAGCACGGTTTATAAGAAACTTAAGGTAACTTTATTTCTATGAAATTTAAATGAGTCTAAATCCTGTTGAAGATTAGAAAGTCTCAATTTACGTTCAGCTTTTCTTCTCTCCAGTTTGGCCGTCTTAATCTCATCATTGATCCATGGAACGCGAGGGCGGATTGTGATTGTTTTGGTTTTAAGTGGAGCATGATGATCGAGCAGGTTACGTAACATAATGTTATATAATTCAGAATGTGCGTCGAGATCATTAAATGAGTCGCTACACAGATCAGAGGCAGATATATCTTTCCGAAAAGCTTCCATATCACCTAACAGGGGTCGTACTTTTTCCTGATGGTGAGTAAGGTATCGTTTATGAGCTAATTTCGTGATATTTTTCCCTGCTGTGAATTTTAGTCTCGTTTGTGTGCTCATCTCGAAATATTGTTCCCTGCTGTGGATTTTGGTCTCGTTTGGGTGCTCATTTCGTGGTATTTGTTACTAATGTGGAAATAGAAACCGCTTGAGTACTCATTTCGATTGAATTTCAAGAAATATACTGTAAGACTGATGGAGATGATCGGCAACTGATGATACTTCAGCAGCAGTGATGTGATTGAAAGAAAGGCAGCTTGGTTGGGCCATAAGGCAGCTTGGCAGCAGCCGTTGTGGACGGGCTGCAGAGGGATGCTATCGTTCCGATGGCTGAGTGGACAACATCCGAGAATGGTCAGGTTGTGATACCACTGAACTCAAAGCAACAGCACTGGCTGTGGTTGGAGCGGTACCAGTGATTCAAGCGGGGTTCCTATTCCAGGAGGAGGCCACGAGCAAATGCCTATATGTCTACTAGAGATAGAGAGATACTTTCTTTTAAAATCGTACACGCTTCTATACAAACTACACCCATCACATAAATACATCACATAAATGCAGGTGTAACGACTTCTTTTTCCTACTACTACACGTTTCCATGCCAAATGGTTCTTTTAAACGTAACATAAACAGATACTTGAGCAATTTGTTTTAAACGGGAGTGCTATTTTAACTTAATAATGTGTTTGTGAGGTAATTCAGACATGTGTATGATTAAGTTTGCGTAATTGTCAATCAAAATAGGCCCCAACCTCAAGGTTTTGAAAAACTAGAAACACTTCTGCCGTCGACGGCGTGCGTCAAAATGGCAATACTTTGAGGTCGTGTGTGGGAGTTTGCTTTGTTATACCTCCATGCTGCAACAAAAGTGGCTATACAAAATGGAGCTCTAACATATGACGTAACATGAGTTATGACATAGCCTACCAGGGCTTTTTGCGAATCTTTCTGAAAAGGACCGGAGAATGGTGTTCAAAATGCTTGTTTTGTACACAATTAAAATCTGTTTAACCTCATGAGAACTCAATTTCCTTATTGGTTGAAAAAACTTAAATGAATTTCAGCAAAGATTACTTCTTGCCGTTTTCGTTCAAGTAGGTCTTTAAACATGTATGTGTGTATCTTTTTGAAACTTGACACGTGTGTATGAGATCCGGGTACTTAACTTCTATGTTTAGAATAAATTGCATCTGACTTACAAGTCCAGGTAATGTGATCACATTCTCAACAGCGAGGACGTGTATACTTTATTGTGCTATGTTAGCAAAAGATATTTTAACAAAGGGTTTCACTTTTCTCAAAAATGTTTTGAATACAAACAAGTTTGAGAATTTATTTCGAGGCTAATATTTCTTTTTCTTTTAGACGACTGAGTAGGTCAGATTTTTACTTAATGTGGAATTAAGTCAGTTTAAGTTTTCATTGAGAAGGTTTTGCCTTGGGATATAGGTTACGTTTTCAGTGTTTCTCCTTCGGAATCGGAGCTTTTCAATTTGATGTTCCACTGTACGGTAGGTTTATTGACTTGCGTGGCTCAATGACTTCTTCATTACACGATATACGGCAATTGAAAACAACACTGTAGCCGCAAGCAGCAATGGGGTGTAATTAGCGGTCTACCGTACTGTGTGTTAAAATGTAATGTTATCAGAGATTCAAATCAAGAAACGACGAATATTCCATTCCATTTCGAATAATCCGTGGAAGAAAAACAAAATCAAGTAATCGACCTTTCTATATGTTAAGCAGAATTTATTCACATAAAAATACAGATGTTAATAATGAACGATATTAAAATTGGACAAAGAGTAATATAAAGCAACGTAACAATCACACAGAAACACACACACATATCCTTACAAATGACAGTTACATGGTCCTGACATCGTTGTCCTATTATTCCCGTTTCTGATAAAATCCCTTTCTCGGGTACCACAAAACATTGTCGGTACATTGTGCACCGTGCACCCCCCCCCCCCCCCCCCCCGAACTAACCCACACCAATGTTTTGGGGTGCCTTTTAGTGTCCTTAAACACAATTATTAAAATTGGATAAACAGTACTTAAAGCAAACAGAAAAATCACACTGAAACACACACACACAGTGACAGTTACGGGGTCCTGACATCGTTGTTCTATTATTCCCTTTCTGACAAATCCCTTTTTCGGGTACCAAAAAAACATTGTCGGTAACAATGTTCCACTGTGTAAACAAGCCTTTTACACAATGGAACAATGGACCTCCATAAATATTGTCCCAACATAGGATTCTTTAAGAAAAGGGAATAATCGGACAACAAAAGCATGTTCCTACAAACACGATCTGAAAGATTGATTGATTGGTGGGGTACACACACGTATAAATATTGTGCGGTATTATACCGCACAAGGAACAGGGGAGATTAAAAAACCAAAAGACCTTAATTGCTGGGGGAAATCTACGCAGTATACGATCTTGGCAATTTTAACTCGCTCCAGAACAAACCAGACTGATCTCATCTTCATCAATAACGTCAAGCTCACGTACGTGCGTGCTCTCCATCGCGTGTGCAACATTTGGGGGAGAGTTCAAAATTCCATGTACAGCCATAGGCCGTCTGTGATCATGACGACACAAGCACTTCATTATAAAGCGCCGGCAACAGTTTGAAATGCCATACCTGTTTCAGCTTTGGATTAAGACGAAATGAAAAATAAGACAAGAAATAAAAACAATGAGATGAATCAACAATACCAAGTGACTGATCACGTTTTCGCCTTCAATACATTACACATAAGGTGCCTCTATCTTATTTGGTGGAAAGTAATGAAATAAACGCCTTATGGAGCATGATGTTCGCGCGGGTGGTTGGCCTACATGTATATGATTGTAACTCATAGCTACTTGTGGTACGTTCCCCCACCCCCTCACCCACCCCCTATAAAAATAATAAAATTAAAATAAATAGAAATAAAAATGTATGTTAAAAAAGGTAAGTTTTCATATGATTATGACAGCTTTTCTCATTGCAGCTATCAGAGAGACTGGTGTTTACTTGGTTGATTTAAATGAATTAATCTCAATTAGATTATGCCAAGTAAAAAAAAATTGTGCTAGCTCTGAGGGATTGAAGCAATGGACGTGAATTAAACTCAAAATCGTTCGTAGCTTTTTGCTTGCCGGGCACACATGCATATTTTTCTACAGGCAAGTATCTCAATTAATAATCGTTAAGGAACATAACTTTAAAGAACCTTTTAATATTTTTACGGGCGCAGGCAAATTGCTTTGTGTATACAGCATTGGTAACTTTATCAAACTGCAGAAGCTTCCGTGTATATCCATGGATGTTGTCACGTGCTATTGTTTCTGTACTCATATATATTTTTCAAAAATTGACTAGAGCGGAACTTGAATTGCGACTTCGGTATTAACGTGCCGGCGCTCTATACCAACTGATTTATCAAGCTCTATGTTGGTGATCTCCCTATTTTGTCAATACCTTTGTTTGTGGTCGCCAGTCTGAAGCAGTTCAACTTGTAACTGCCGTGAAGCCAGGGATCACACCCTGATCAAATATACCAAAAGGGAAACTTACTGGGAACATTTTTTAATATTACATCTTAATTAATGTATTCTTAACACATAATCATTAACAAAGTTACAATTTCGGTCTTTGAAATACAACAAAATTTAAAATGTATTCAATAATATTTTATTTTCCATTTTGTATCGTTTTTAAAGTTTACTTTAAGATACCTCCAATAAAAAGTTTTACAATAATTATTGTTGATGAAAAGAAGTTTGTGTATGGGTCATAACCTTTCTCTTGTAAAGAAGTGTTGGTTCTGCGAAGAACCGGACTTAAAAATGTGTCTCACCGCTCATCTAATTAGGAGAAAGCTCTGGAAAGCTAGAGATGACAAGGCTTAAATACAATGTTCACTGAGTGGGTGCGTCAGTGTGTGATGAAGGAAGCCTGTCTAGTGCCCGGTGATTAAAAGCAATTGCTTTTCGTGTTTCAAATCTTTCAATTACGATAGGTTCTGTGTTAGGGCCCTTGCTTTTTATTATTTATCAACGATATCTGCAACTCATCTGATATCATTTCATTTTGCTTATTTGCAGATGACACAAGTTTATTGTGCAGTCATAATAATGTAGATGCCGCGATTCAGAACCTTAATTTGGAACTTCAAAAAATTAGTACTTGGCTTTTAGCCAATAAGTTATGTATTAATGTCCTAAAATCTAATTATGTTATATTTTGTGCAAATCAATATAAATATACTCAATCTATTCCCTTAGTTCTAAATGTTATCAATTTGAATCAAGTGAAAGTCACGAAATTCTTAGGTATATAATATTGATGAACATTTAACTTGGAAAAATCATATCAATGATGTATCAAGTAAAATATCAACAAATGTGGGTATAATGAATCGTTTAAAGTTTTTCCTACCTGGTAATATTTTATTGATCATCTATAATTCTTTTGTTCTGCCGTATTTAAACTATTGCATTCTCATATGGGGTGCTTCTTCAACTCAGTGTTAGAGACTATTTACTTTACAAAAGCGGGCTGTTCGCATCATTTCTAATGCTGGTTATTGTGATCATTCAGCTCCTCTTTTTGAACAATTTAAACTTCTAAAATTAAATGATCTTTATTGCCTTAATTTAGGTAAATTTATGTTTAAATACAACCATAATGCATTACTGTGGAGAACGCACCTTTCACTTCCCCCGGATACATGTTCTATTTATAATTTTATTCACTTGCATACGACCTGGTAACATTCACACACTTTGACAGTTTGACCTTAATTTCAGTCGCTATGAAAGCATCCCTGTTTTCGTAATATTAATACAAATTGTAATTGATATTGTTATACAAATAATTATATTTAACTTTTACGTAAAATACAGTGTCATTTAATTGTACAATGTACTTACTTATGCTTAGTATGTTGATAGAATTCCACAACTTGGTGTGCGGATTGATATATTTGTGTAACTTGTACAATACACATTGCGGGACAGAACCCTTTCTTTTTCGTTGAGGACCAACGACGGGAAGCACTTTCGTGCCAGTTATTCCCCTGTATTTATGTCATTTAATGACATGGCTCAATCCTAATAAGCAGTAGGCCTTTTCCAGGACCTGTGTTGAGTGTTCTGTGCATATTTTGGGGCCAAATGTGGGTTATTTTATAGCATTTGTTTGATGTTTATCTTTGACAAGTTGGGCTTTTCCATGAACGCACATGTCTATAGTTGTGTAATATACAATGCCATTGCCATGCGTTGTATACAGAGGTTGTCAAGTCTGTATGTGTGTGTATGTTGCCAGCGTGGGAACTTGCGACCGCCATTGTGTGCTGTATAAGTTTTATGTTTTACAAGTACATGTGTATTCTGTACTTGCTTATTACAGATGAAGTGATAGTGTAACGAACATCGCATCAAGGGATTATTATTATTATTAGGATTATTATTAAGACGACCATTGCTATTACTATCATTACTTTGATCTGATTGTAAGACGGCTACATTTCTGGAGGGAGACATTCTAAAGTTGATTTGTCAGTGCTGTGAACTGTTTAAGGTGAAGCGATCTTCTGAGTTGATTTGAACTGTGATCTTCAATAAATAACCTAAAAATGACATAGCCCCATGAATAGGGCCAATCCACTTCGTATCCTTTGGCCCTAGCACCATTGCAATCCTATTTTGTGCCCGATTTAAGTTTTATGCAACTTACTGATCGAATGCTACTGTACTTGTAGAAAGCCCTAATGCTGAATTTTTTTTTTTAAACATCACAGATCTTTTGGGAAAATTGTTTGCTTTTCGAATCGCGAGTGTGATTTTTTTCCCCACATAATACTTGCGCGAAAACCATTGTCAGGTTCCCTCAACATTCCACAACAGTTATACTATCAACTGCTGAAACTTTAATGGGGACCAGACTGATCACTCAGCGCGCTTTTGAGCGAAGGTTTTGTGAAATACGTGTAATGCGGTGTGCATCTCAAGCCCGTCTGCGCAAAAGATATTATGCTCAGCGCGTTATGTAAATCAGTCTGGTCCCCAATAGATCGTATAAGTGTTGTGAAATTGTTCAGGGAACCCAACTAGTATGGTTCTCGCGCAAGTTGTTAATACGTGATCAAAACATTCACTCTCGCGACTCGAAAGGCAATCAATTTTTCCAAAAAATCCGTGATGTTTAAAATATTTTTTTTAGCACTTTCTACAAGTAGGCCTACAGTAGCATTCGATCGGTAAGTTTTATAACCCGGATTAAAAATTACATCGGGCACAACAATAGGATTGCAATGGTGCTAGGCCCAATTGGCAAAGATACGAACGAAGTGGATTGGCTCTATATGGGGCTAGTGAAGACATAGCATCGTATAATCATGGTGTTTCACTCTGTTCAGAAAATCACAGATTGTTTTCGTATTCAAGAGAGAGGGTTAATATCCGTTGTGTTTCTTTCAAACTGGTAATTATCAATTTGTGCAGGGCTGGGGGAGGGGGGCTAGGCCTCTAGGCCTACCCTCACATTTTCGTACATTAATGTTATTGTTGCTCGATCGCGCTGTCACTGAAGACAAGCACAACTTGTTCTTATCAGTAGTATAACATATTATTTTTGTGTCACATTCTAATCCTCAAGTATGTGAAAACTTATAGACAAAGAGGTTAATTATATTAAAAATTGCACTATCGTTTGTCTCACCCAACAGTTTTTTCCCCTGAATAAGTATTAATTGTAGCCTGCATTTTGATTTTTATAACTCAGGATGGCTGATTCAAATCAATGACTCCCAACTCGAAAATATTGTTTTAATAATGATCTTGCTAAAACAAAATTTGTTAAAGTGGTCAGATATTGCATGAGATCGCACCACAGAGCATCTAGAATCCTAACTGTTTCGGAGCATTTAAGCGGGCCCCGGAACCGGCCTATGCCGTAAGGGCTTCGCGTTACACGCTCGTAGGAGCCACAAATTGCATTCACTATTTGCTGCTTGGTAAATTTTCACGCCCCCCCCCCCTTTGGAAAATCCTGGATCCGCCCCTGCTTGGATGAATACAGGGCAGGGTAATAAGAATAATGTGCCATTTTTTTGACTGTTTTTTACATCTTGCCTTCATACCAGAATGGCTTTTTAATTGTTCTTGTCTTTTTACTCCCTTTTGTGCCATTAATCTTTATTCCATTTTTGTCTTGTATGGATAATGCTTTGTTTTGTTAAATTATTATTGTTGTTGTTGCTCTATTTTCTAATGAATTTTTAACTGATTTTATGTAAATTTAGACGCAATTCAATCTCTGATTGTGATGTCTTTTTGTATTTTTGGAATAATGAATAAACCATTTATCTATCTATCTATCTATCCATCTATACGTGTTAAACCTTGAGAAATTAATAAATTAACTTTGGCAAAATTACAAAAGCTCGTCACTGAAACTATATGATAATTATCAACCATGTATTTTGTCTATTTTCAAATAATTGTACGTTCTAAGGTACAGTTGTGTAAAATCTAGATCACGTGAAAAACTGAAGTCACATGACCAGCATGCCCAAACAAGCTTGATTAATATTAACATGGTTAATGTTCTCCAAAACGGTAAAACAAAACGAGCAAAACAAAATGTCGAAAATAACTTTAAAAGCAAACGATTCCTCTTTTAAGTATTTGTTTGTATCGCCTGCTGAACCTCCTGTCATGAAGGTGCTCATTTGTATTGTATAGGTCCCATCAGACGTCTCATTATTGTTTCAATATGTATGTACAGTTCATTGCAAAACGAATGCATGAGTGGGGGTTATCTTCCATTAAAGCAAATTGCTAAAATTGCTACATACACTCTTAAAACATCAGGATCAGAATTGAGCCAGAATCCAAGTCCCCCGGAAACTTGTTTAAAAAAAATTTTGTTAACTCAGATTCTGCGACAGTTTGACTCATATCAGGTTATGGGTCAAACTGACCGAAAAACGGCACCTGGAATCCGGGTACGCCTGACCCGAGAGTATTTATAGTGCAACAAAATGATGAAAGAACGGATACAAATACTTTTTTCAAAACTTAAAGCGTTTGGATTATGCTTTTGCATTTATTCAAGCTATAGGCCTACTCAAGCATAATCTGTAAATTATTCTCGATTCATCTTTGTACAAACTAGCCAATCAGTGCACTTGTTCATCTGTAAAATGAAAACAACTTACTCAATTGTCTACTGCCGCCCACCTCGGCCGCAACCAAATACTTTCACATTTCTTAAAACCTCCTTACAGTCCTTCCGAAACCTCCTGTTTAATAACCCGTATATCAATGGGTTTATGGCATTGTTGAAATAATAGAGAATGGAACTCAAAGCATCCCAGTAGCTGACGAATATTGGGTTGATTACTCCTTCACCAGCGTAGTGCAATCCGACGTTGATCCAGTTGGGTATCCATGTCAGTATGAACACCAGACTAGTGACAAACAGCATGTTGGTTGTCTTTCGTTGCAGACCTGCAGATGCGGCATTAGGAGCGTGGCCTTTTCGAGCTCTAGCATTGCTAGTAATTGCCCAAACGTGTTTGTCTCCTCCGGTTCCTTGCTGTTGTGCTGCTCCAGATTCTTGGGCGGAAGTTTCTCGGTTTGTCTCCGGGCGATTGGGCGGGGCTCTGATTGCTTCATGGGTGGGAGCTTCGTCCTTATTGATTGTGTTCGAGATGTAAGAAGTGTTAGTCGGTGCGGTACAGCACACACCCATTGAATTGATGACACTTGAATTACCCAAGTCGATCACTGACATGTCTCTGACGTCAAGATTTTTGCAAGTTTCAGTCCCATTTTCTCTTGGACGTAAACTATTTGTTTGTAACGATGAAGTTACGTTGACTTTGACATGTTGACGGATAGTTATGTAAACTTTCGTGTAGCAAACAATAATCAGACAAAATGCTGCAACAAAACTGGCAAATAAAATCGCGAAGCTAATGATGTCCACAACTTCATATTTCATATCATTAAATCCGTTGATGACATTTGGGATATTGATGATCAAAGACGACATGAGGATAAACAGGGCTGTCATTTTACTCCTGTTAGTGGTGAAGAACCGTTTACGTGGCCGGCAAATGCAGTCGTATCGATCTGCTGCAATGGCTGCCGTGATCATCACTGAAGAAGAGATGCCAACAGACTCCAGTATTTGAATGCCCCACGGAGCCTGAACATTGAAGATCACTTCTACTATATCTGCGATCCTCAACAAACACACGGAGACATCGGCCAGCGCAAGGACCATGATCATTACATTGGTGCTAGTCTTTGAGGTTTTAGTCCAGTATACACGAAGGATGAGGCAGTTTCCTGGCAGGCCGATACACAGAATGATGAAATGGGAAACTAGTAGAAAGACTTTTCTCGTATTATCTTGAGGGTATCCTTCAGAGTCGTCATCTGAGCCATCCGTAGAATAATCTGAGATGGACTGTTCCATGGTGCAAGTGATATCAGATGTACCAGTTCATATATCGAATGTCATCTCTCAAGTAGAAGTAGCTTAGATATATTATACACCGTTATTACAACTTGACAGAACCGTTGAAAACATACACAGTGCTGCTTAGAAGCTGCATAGAATACATTTGTTGATTCAGCGACCTCTCAATACGATCCGACAGAAGTGTTGTAGTTTATGCTAAAACTGAACAACAAAGTGCACAGGTTTAATGAAAACCCCGTCGACTTGTTACGTAGCGTGTGAGATAGGCCCCTATACCAATCACAAGGCCGGATAGTCGATCGTGTTGTTTCATGAAAATACAAAAATTAATAACGTCAACCGATGTATTGTGGGTTGTGACAGTCATTTCTACATGTTTCATTAGGTGTCAATCAAAGGCAGTCACCTTTTAATTGAATCATATTTTGTGGTTGATTCGCGCATGTGTGACTACTCGGCAGAAGAGCAGATATTTACTTCCAAGCTTCTAGTCTCTACAAAAGGCGTTCAATGAATTAGGGTGACCGAAGAAACGTAATCACGATGTTATCCAAGAATTACCTTTTGTTGCATATTGTGTTTACTTTGAACAAATACATTTGCCACACGTTCCGAGAAAACAATTAATTTTCAAATAGGCCTACTTTTAGTTCATCATAACATCGTCGTCGTTGTCTTCGTCGTCGTCACAATCATCCTCATCCCCACTACCCCCCCCCCCCCCATCCCCACCCCCTCCCCCCCCCCCCCCCCCCCCCCATCGTCCCCATCCCTAACCATCATCACCTTACGATGTGCATACAATTTTCAGTTGATTCTCGGTTCTATTATAAAGTAAAGGTTTATTTTGTTAATGCTAAACTATATCTTTACAACGACGTCTTGAAAGGTTTATTAGCTCTGAACAAATATTAAATCAACGTTTACAACGGAGTTAATGACGTTTTGCCGAGGGTCTACACGCTGCAGACAAGGGGAAATGGTGTATTAATTAATAGTAAATGGTATCGCAGGATTAATTGGTAACAAACTCTGTTACACCTCCTGCCATTCACAGCTGTTGTCCCACTAACTCTCAACTCTCCATGTTTTTGAGCGTTTGGAATGTTGTATAACGTTAAATACAAATTGTAATTTTTAAGGAAAGTTTGCCTCAGGATTGATCATTAGTAAATGGATTTCTTTACCAAACTTAATTAATAACATGCCAGCTAATAAGAATGATATTCGAATGAATATACGAAAGATGACACAATTTGACAAATGCAAGCGAGCGGCAGATATTATTTCACAATCAAAAACCTGTTTCCATCATTCGTAATGCATGGAGTTGATGATCGTATCTTAGGAAATGACTTTGCTAGTCTTGACCGCATACGGGATTATGTGCCAGGTTGAATTTAGACCAGCTTGTAAAAACATCCCTCCTTAGTTAGTTACAGTGTACTGAACACCAATTGTTATCTAAGTAAATGTTTTTTAGCTTTCACATTCACACCTACACCAATATACCCATTATACCAAGTCCAGTGAAAAGGATCCACAGACACAGATTACGCGGGCAGGAATCAAACCTGCGATTTTTGCCATTCTAGAGCAACATTTTTTGCCCGGTAACTAGAGGCAGTTATTTTAGCAAATTGTTGCGGTACCTGCTGCTCAAATATAGGATTCGAACAGACAGTCTTTTTACCGGTTAAGCTCGGTGGTCTTGTAGTAAGACATCTCATGTATAACTGCCAAGGTCGTGAGTTCGAATCCGATTCGAGTAATATGCCTATGTGGTGTTTTTTCACAGGACTCATGAAAGTACTGATTATGCAGTGCTCAGCACACATCGGTGTATTTGTTTAAAGCTCAAATAACACTATACTTATTATGGCACAACAGTTTCAAATCTGGTAGTACCTTGTTTCTGTACTTTATTTTGGTGTTTGTCGTTCAAAAATGTACGTCGTACAACTTTGTTAAGTTGTTTGCAATACCTATTAAGTTATTACTTGAGTTCTCTGTTCTCTCCACATGAGTTTTGTTTTCACAACATAATTAAATTCTCTGAAATCCAATGGCTTATACAGGTCTTAAATTGGAAGGTGTAGGTCTGGAACTGACAAGTATTAGATACCCACTCGCTTTTAAATATTTAAACTACTGCATAAAGTTAGCCCACATGCGAGTTCAATACTCAAAACAAACGTGACTATCTAAGTTTCATTTGGAATGAAATGTTTCCAACTTCAACATTAATCATTGCTTTCTCCATGAGTTCAATAATCACAAGACTTTATACATAGGTAATTCAATTCAATTAGTCCATACTAAAGATTACCCCGATCAGGCCCATGACCAGCCAAAATAAACACAAGAAAAAAATAAATTAATAAAATAAAATAAAATTAAAATAGATTAAAAATGAATAAAATAAAAAGGCACAAAAAAATAAGCACAAAAATGGACCAAATGGCTTGAATTGAGCCTTCATTTTAAACAAATTTCCAACTCGCCCCTGCGTCGCTAACGCACCGATGTACATTTGCTTTCATATTTGCCCCCCCAAAAAAATAATTTATAAATAAATATTAATAAATAAGAATATTAATAAATCCTACCCCCCCCCCCCCCCCCCCCCCACCACCCCCGATTAATTAGCCCTCTTCTTTTTAAACCAAAGTTGCTACAGAAGAATAACACTTTTCAGATAGTTTAAACTTTTCTGCGGAGTGGCATAAGATAGGCTACCGGTACGTGTGGATTAAAATGCGGGCGGGTGTGGTTTCTTTAAGTCGCAACGTTTTTCTTGAAAAATGGCTAACACAAAATTTTGGTGCAGGTTGTCGGAACATAGGGGTGTCGGAACATAGGGGTGTCAGAGAATAGGGATGTCGGAACAAAGGGATGTCGGAACATAGGGGTGTCGGAACATAGGGGTGTCGGAACATAGGGATGTCGGAACATAGAGCAGTCACCGTATGAGTGTTCCCATTACCTTTTTACAGCAACAGACAGGAGCACTAATATAACGGTTACAACATGGAGCAATAAACATGGTTACTTCAGCGATAGTGCCTCAAAGGCCAGATGTGCTACAACCACACATACAATCACATTGATGTAATAGGTTAATCGTGTTGAAATCTAAGCATTTAGATCAAATGACTCGTATCGTTTTTCAAATTGTAATATAATGTGAATGGGGTTATCCCAAATCGTATTCGTCTTGTCGTATTTCTCTACACTTGATGTTTTTACACTACGTGGCCTAATGTAAAACTCATCCCATACACTATGTACATTAGCCTGACAGGAAAGATCTTGCATGTACTGTACATGCACATCATGCACATCAATGGCATACTTTACAAGAGTAGTTTTTTCACGGCGTGTGGTGACCATTATAAATGGTGGAAACTTCCCAAAGGTTTCTTCGACAGTTTACCGAGAAGTTTCGAAACACCAGAAACAAAGGAAACTCTTAGAGCGATCAGTTTCCTTACGACGTGTGATGCCCACCGGAAATATTGGAAACTGGACCATAATTGATTCGCCAATTTACTTCACCGGTAAATTTGCCGCGGAATTGACAGGGTGCTAATAATACAAGGCATTTATATGGCGCTCTACAAAGAACACAGTGCCTCACATCAACAACATAATTAAATATAATGAAATACAGAAATGCAGTTTTAAAAAAAACAATGCATCCGTTTACAATGGGTGGATCTTTCTGGAAACCCCCTTCGTTCGCGCAGTGCAATTTGGTTAAGATTTGTAGGACCCTGGATCCCAAACAAGCGGTGTAAGAGGGTTCTTAAGATTTTTACTAGTTTACTCTTATTAGACATTTGTTACTGTTGTTGATTTTGGAGGTTAATTTTACAGGATTTTATAAATGGGGTATGTTTGCCATGGGATAGGATGTTAGTTTTTATTATAAATCTAGTTCACGTCTGCAGCGTATAGTGTTAGTTTAGACTCGGATATTAACTATTTCTCTATTCAGTTTGTTCAAGCCATTATGACAATGTTTACTGTAATTTACCTTTGGAATGTTTATACTTGCCAGGGCCCAGTTTCATAGAGCTGCTTAAGCAAAATTGTGCTTACCAGAATAAGGTTACCAGCCAAACTACCATGTCATGTGTGCTTTTTGTTACTGGTATCCTGCTCATTTCTGCTTAGCAGACAGTTGTTAAACAATATTTTGCCTAAGCAGCTCTATGAAATTGGGCCCTCATGTGCTTGTAAAATATAAAATGTCAGTTCGTATTTTTATTTGCGATGTAGGCAAACAGCGCCCTCTCGGAGTTAGACTATTTTTTCCCCTATATTTCTTGATTTTGTTATGTGAATTTGTTTAGAAGGTTGTTACACAAATTATCGTTACTTGTTTTCTGTGTTTTAATCATAGTTGACGTGGCATAAGGCAGCTGCAATGGCATTAAATGCAAGTTGTATGTTGGTACAGAGAGAGAGAAAGGGAAATAACGGGAGTTTAATTTAAACCGACGTTGCAACCCTCATTGAACTAGTTCACTCTGCATGAATTCGACGTGTCGTGGCCGAGCACTCTGGTTTCAAGATCCACTGTTTCTGATCAGAGTGTGGGTTCGGGTCCTAGTCTTAGCACGTGTGTGTCCCTGAGGTATCACTTTGTCCTTCGGATTTGACGCAAAGGCGTAGGTCTTGTGTGTTGTGTAATTCACATTTGGGAAAAAGGGAAACTTTAGCACCTCCAATTATAATAAGGGTTAAATCACCATTTACAAATATATAAGAGCAAAACCATAAATGTATTATGATTAAAATCATAATTATAAAGGACGAATACGAAAATATCAAGGATCAAAGACGAATATATAAAACACCAACGCAGATTTTAAAGGATAATAAAGAATGCATATTATCAAGGACCAAAATCTAGTATAAAAAACCACCACAAAATGTACTGACATCACCCTCTGTAGATTGAACGTTGTTTGATATTATTGAATTGACGTCTTTTGTGTTACATTCCAATCATATATTACAAGCAATTCGGACACGGTCTCCAACATCATTTTCTTGTTAAAATGCCAGTGCCAGGGGGGATTTTGTCCTTGGTGTGTGTGGTATCCCAAACGGTAAACATTTGCTTAAGGAAGTTAATTCAAAGAGGGCGCTACCACACGAAATGTGATAAAGGAAATAATCCACCGGGGACAGAATCTCTTGCCACACTGGTTTTTATATACATGGTGGCACCGTGTTAAGATTTACTCTTACTTTTAGTACGTTATAGTCTTTACAGTCCAACATGAGGCAAGTTGCATCCACGTTAATCGCCAAAAGCTGATGGCTCAGAGGTGCACTGAAGCTCAAAGGCGACCTCATAGCGAAACTTACACAGTCTATTAGTATTAACCTCGTGTAAAACCTTGAGAAGTTGAGCTGGAGTCACGAAAAGAATACAAACAGAACACTCAACATGCTATTCACTACCAAGAATGAACGAGATAAAAATTAATACGTCAAAATGAACAACATTGTTTAAATTTTAGTTTTTAATTATATGTTGGCCATAATGTTGGTCGATTTTTTTAGTTTATCTGTTTCTGATCTCCAACATTCCTAAAAAGTTGGTAATGAATTGGCATCGGGTTGGACTGATTATTGTAGTAGTTCTCTTAAAGGCACTGTACACGTTTGGTAATTACTCAAAATATATATTAGCATAAAAACTTACTTGGTAACGAGCAACGGAGAGCTGTTGATAGTATAAAACAGTGTGAGAAACGACTCCCTCTAAAGTAACGTTGTTTTTGAGAAAGAGGTAATTTCTCAATAAAATAATAAAAGACTTCTGGCCAGAAGCCTTTTATTCCTATCTGAAAGCACACTAATTTGTACAACAAGGGTGTTTTTTCTTTCATCATTTTCTTGCAACTTCAATAACCAATTGAGCCCAAATTTTCACAGGCTTGTTATTTTATGCATATGTTGGGATACACCAAGTGAGAATACTGGTCTTTGAGAATTACAAAACGTGTTCAGTGCCTTTAAAGGAGAACAACTATAAACAAATTAGTAATTAAAAAGGAAAACCAAGTGCGTTATCTAACTGTGCGGAATTAATGCATTTTAGTAAACTGCAAGACACAGTCATTATGAATCATATCAACGGTAGTTTCAAGAAAAACAAAATTATTTATTTTGATACATTACACTATTATATCAATTTATATAGGCCAGCTCAAATTCAGAGCTCCTAATTTTTGCCCTGAGTAATCATAACATCGGACACTGAACAGGCCTAGTATGGCACTGTATAATATAAGCAAACGTAATGACAAGCAATTACTCAAAAAGGAATTCGATATGTTATCTGGAACGCGATGCCGACTTCAGTTTTGAATGACATTAAATGCAATCACTTTATTGAGAACAGATTTCGCATGTGTGGGCCACAGGTATCAACGAAACATATAATTCCGTGTGTCTTGGATGAGTGGGCACTCACAGTGCGGAATGGCTTCTGGAATACTGGCTAACCCCTAGCTTTGCCGAGTTGAAATGACAGGGATATTCTTGCATCTTTCACATATAAAATTAGCCGACAAGTTTGCAAAATCACCTCCAACGAGACACTTTAACCGGCCGATTTAAACAATAAGTAAATTAACAAACAAATAAAGTAAATAAATAAATAAATAAATAAATAAATAAATAAATAAATAAATGCGTTGAGGGCGCAAGACGTGCTTCAACATCGCTCCTGTTTATTTTGGTGAAATTTAGATTTTATCAGTTGTTTTTGCCATCGAGTGACAGAGACACTTCTTTTTCTAAGTTGGGTAGGTAACATACATCAAATCCTGAGTAGCAGTTTGCACAACAATTGTGATTCTGAGGCCTTTTGGCTTCAGAATTTCTGAGAAAGGCCGGGAAGGCGGCCATTTTGCACGATGGGTCAGCTCAATAGGCCCAACACTGTGAGGTTTAACACAAGATTCATGGAAAGCCACGTCACGCCTGAAGAAATCCATTCAGCTGTAAAGAAAGAGCTCCATACAGTCGCAACACTGAAATGCATTGCTGAATTGGAAAATGGTTGGTTTAATGTGTCTTTTGACAATGAGAATGACTGCGTCCAAATTTCCAATAGAGGCATGATCCTTCAGAAGCTTCTGATACAATGTGAAAGGGCAAATGTACAGAACAGCGCTGTGATCTATATCAAGGTTCCGTACGAGATGAGCGACCAGATAGTACTCAATGCTATCTCACCGTATGGCACAGTGGCCAACATCAGGAGACAACACCACTTTTTCAACAAAGATATAGAGACTGGTGTCCGAAGCTGCCTGGTAAAGAACTTGAAGAAAGCCATACCAAGCTATGTGAAAGTCGGCGGTTTTACTCTACCAGTCCGATATAGAGGACAGCAAAGAACATGCAAGCTATGTGAAGAACCCGGCCATCTTGCAAGAGACTGTCCAGTAAGAGGGAGATGTTTCGTTTGCGGGAGTTACAACCACCGGGCAAACTGGCATGAATCCAATGACAGGTATAATAATGCAACTGATGAGTCTGATCAAGAAGACAACCGCAGCGGAGAAAGCACTCAGGTCATATTTGTACCCAGGGAAAGACCAATAAACACGCACCACGAACTCAATAATGACGAGGAAGCAGAAATAGCAGACACAACTACCACTGAAACCAAAGAAACAACGAACAAGAGAAAGAAACGTATGGGGTTTTGGGATGTGGCTATGAGAGAGGAGAAACGGAAACGAGAGAGGGAGGAGGAGACTAGTGACGACGAACAAGAACAAAGAAAACTACCCCGAGATGAAAAGGGTGAAAGCGAAATGGGCTCAGACATGGAGATGGTCTCAGACATGGAAATGGCAAACGAAGAAAGACAACCCCGGGAGAAACGAGACCAGATTTCACAAAATAAACCGGACAAACACCACCGAAAGAGACTCAACCAGCAACCCAAAGAGGGACTTGATCAAACACCTGACCAGCAAACTGGGGATACAACTGACCAGCAACCCAGAAAGACAACTGATCAGCGACTCAGAGACAATGCCGACAAGCGACCCAGAGACACTGCTGACCATCGACCTAGAGAAACTACCGATCAGCGACCCAGAGACAATAACGACCAGCAACCCAGAGACACGGCCGATCAGCGACCCAGAGACGCCGACCGTCAACCCAGAGATACTACCGATCAGGAACCCAGAGACACTACTGATCGTGGACCCAGAGACACTGCCGACCATCGACCCAGAGATATTACCGATCAGGAACCCAGAGATACTACCAATCAGCGACCCAGAGACACTGCCGACCAGCGACCCAGAGATACTACCGATCAGCGACCCAGAGATAATACCGATCAGCAACCCAGAGACACTACCAATCAGAGGCCAAGAGAAACTGCCGACCAGCGACCCAGAGATACTGCCGACCGTCAACCCAGAGATACTACCGATCAGCGACCCAGAAACACTACTGATCAGCGACCAAGAGACACTACTGATCAGCGACTAAGAGATACTGCCGACCGTCAACCCAGAGACACTACCGATCAGCGACCCAGAGACACTACCGATCAGCGACCCAGAGACACTACTGATCAGCGACCCAGAGACACTACTGATCAGCGACCAAGAGACACTGCCGACCATCGACCCAGAGATACTACCGATCAGGAACCCAGTGAGGACCCCGACCAACGACCCGAAAAGACACCCAATCGACGACGTTGGGAAACAGTAAAACGATCAACTCGGGAAACTCCTGCGCATCGACCTCGGGAGACACCCGAACAGATATCTCAGCCGCAGCGAGACAAGCCTGAAGACAGTGAAGAGGGTGAGTTTGTCACATATACTAGAGGAGGGGTGCGTAGACTAAGAAAAAAGAGAACATCATGGCCTCACAAGGACGGCGAAGAAGCAAGAGACAGTCAAACAAATATGCCTAGCCAAACAAGTCATCGTGGTAGAGGGAGAGGTAAAAATACCTGTGCCTAGTTTTGTATTCCCTTCATGCTAATATTATGGTTAATTTGTTTCTACTCTGTGTCCTTATGCTGAGAATAGTAACCCTTAATGTTAACGGTCTCCGAAATAATGAAAAACGGGAAATCCTCTTCAACCATTTGCATAGAGAAAAATATGACATAATTTGTCTTCAGGAAACTCATAGCGATACCACAGATGAAAGTTACTGGAAGAAACAGTGGGGAGGAGATATCCTTTTTAGTCATGGGAAAAGAGATTCGAGGGGGGTAGCCATTCTAGCATCCGATCGGAGTGGAATTAAATTGACCAATCCCGACAATGATACAGACGGGAGAGTTGTCACGTGTAACTTTTCCTGGAAGGGAATCCTTTTAGAAATTGTATGCATTTATGCTCCTAACGAAATGTATGCTAGAAGTGCCTTTTTCAAGAATATTTCTAAGTATTTATTCGAGGGAACTAATTGGATCGTAGCGGGGGATTTTAATTGTCAAATTGACTTAGGGGTCGGAAAAGACAAGAGTGTCTCAGAATTTACCAAAATCATATACAATCACGATATGGTGGATACTTGGAAAACCTTGTACCCAAAAGAACAAGGTTATACTTTTTTCCACAAAGGCTTGAAAAAGAGTAGCAGAATTGATTATATGTTAATCTCTCGTTCCTTATATCCTTACTTGTCTTATGCCAATGTAAGCTCCCTGGGCCTGACTGATCATTTCGCTGTTATTTGTAGATTTGAAAAAAGTGAAATTACTCGTGGTCCAGGGAGATGGATTTGTGATAACAACCTTTTGAAAGATGACAAATGTATTGAAAGAATTGTAAATTTTTGGACTTATTGGAAAACCCAAAAAGAAAACCATGAAAACCTTTTGACTTGGTGGGATTACGGGAAGGGGCAACTTAAAGATATTATCAAAACCTACGGATCTGAAATGTACAATAAGGAAAAGAATTACAAAAATCGCCTCCAAAAAGATCTCACTAAGCAACTGAATTCAATTCATCCCAATTTGCACATCATTGAAGAAATTGAACAAAAAGTTAGAGCCTTTAAGTTAAAAGACTTGGAAAAATCTAGGTTGAAATCTCATATTGATAAAATAGATGGTGAAAGACCGAACCTTTTTTTTCGTTTTTCCGAACGTCAAATGTTCAACAACAATGTTATTAATGGTTTAGTTGACGCTAAGGGCAAGTTCTTTGAAGGCTCTACTTCTGTGTGTCAATGTGTAAATTCTTTTTACAGAACCCTTTACACTAGTGATGTTATAGATGATGAGAAATATGAAGATATTTTAAATAGTGTTGATAGTTTTCCTTTCAAAGAAAACGTCAAAGACGACTTAAGCGGTGACTTCAATGAAAATGAAATTTTGAATGCAGTTAACCAGATGAGTAGAGAAAAATCACCTGGTTTAGATGGCCTAACTGCTGAATTCTATAAAATGTTTTGGCACCTGTTGAAAGATGATTTTAAAGATGTTGTTAATGAATGCAAGAGGAAGGGAAGTCTTCCTTTTTCTATGAATAATGCCATTATCCGTCTTATTTTTAAAAATAAGGGGGAGAGAAATAATCTGAAAAATTGGCGTCCAATTAGCCTGCTAAATGTAGATTACAAGATAATTTCCAAAGCTGTCACCAATCGTCTTCAAAAAATCATGCCTTTTATTATTGGGGAAGATCAATCTTGTGGAGTCAAGGGAAGGAATATTCAACATAACCTGATGGTCCTTAGAGATAGCATTTATTATATCAATAATGAAAACAAACAGGGTGCTTTACTTTGCATTGACCAGGAAAAAGCTTTCGACAGAATTGAATGGAAATACTTGTTTGGTATAATGGACAAAATGGGCATTCCCCAAAGTCTTATTAATTGGGTAAAAATTTTGTACAGTAACCCTTTTAGTAGTGTGTTAGTTAATCAATTTATTACCGAACCATTTTGTGTTACACGAGGAATTAGACAAGGTTGTCCTCTATCCCCTTTGTTATATTCGATTTGCGCCGAGGGGTTAGCTTGCTTAATAAGACAAAATAATGGTATTAAAGGTCTCTCTCTACCTTATAGTGACAAGTCTCTTAAACTGGTTCAGCATGCTGATGACACCACTATTTTTATCACTGAAGAAAACGATTTCAATGTTCTCGGGAATATTATTGACACTTATGGTAAAGGCTCGGGATCCAAAGTGAATTTTCTAAAATCTCAAGGCCTTTGGCTTGGCACTTGGAAAAATAGAAAAGACAAACCTGGATCTTTTACCTGGGTTAACGATCATCTGAAAATTCTTGGTATATTTTTTGGTAATGACGACAACACAGACAGAAATTGGGCTCCTCGCATTGGTAAAATAGAAACTGTCTTAAATAAATGGAAACTTAGAGATCTTACCCTGAAAGGAAAGTCTTTAGTTTGTAATTGCTTAATAGGATCAGGTTTGTCTTACTATGGTTCTGTTCTATCATGCCCTCAAGAATATATTAATCAGATGGAACGAATTAAATGGTGCTTTTATTGGGATGGAAAAATTGACAAAATCAAGCGTAGTACTATGTGTAGCCCTACAGAGAAAGGCGGTACTGGTGTTATAGACATTAAACTTAAACTTCAAGCTCATAAAATGAATGTTTTGAGCAACTTTAGAAAAAGTACTGGTAAATGGAAATGCCTTTTTGAATATTGTCTCTTTAAAGCAAGTGGTGAAAACAGTCTCGGTTGGCTTATCTTAACTTGCCCAAAGTCAGTCGCTCCCGTAACTCAACCCTTTTATAGGGCTATCATTAATGGCATTAAACAATCAAATGTGAACGTCCGTCATAATTTTAGTTGTTTTAATGAAACTTGTAATTTGCCATTATGGAATAACACCATCATCACTGACAACAATCAGAAGGTTTTAGATAGTTCTATATTGAGATCACAGGGCATCCTCTGTCTTAAACAGATTATTGAAGATAGTCGGATTATTTCCTTTAATAGATTAGCCACTAAGTGTGATATTTTGCCCATTAATGCTGGTCGCATTGTAGCGGGTTTAAAAAGAAACATTAAAGCGGAGTATGTCAGTGAAACGAGGGAAGGCCCCCCGAATCACTTTCTTAGTAGCATTAACTTTGAGGACAAAGGTAATGACATATCCTTAAATTTAGACAAAATGAATGTCAAAACGTTTTACAGGAAATTTATTGAAAACCGATACAATCCACCTGGTGTTGAGACAATTTGGAATAATTACTTCTTTGCTGAGACTCTTAATTGGAACAATGTATGGAACAATGGGGGGTGTACAATTTTAAACTCTGAGGAAAAAGATTTATGGTTCAAACTGAAACACAAAATTCTTCCCACTAAGGACAAACTTAAGAACTACGGTATAACCCAAGATGACAATTGTCCTCTGTGTAAAGTTAGTATTGAAACTATTGAGCACCTGTTTATAAACTGTAGCGAACACGCAGATGCTTGGTTGTTTGTTGAAAGTCTTGTGCGTAAATGTACCAATAATGGCACATTCTGTTTAAATGATATCAATAGAATTTTGGGAGTAGGAGTTGAAGATAATTTGTGTATTTTTTTGGTAGCACGTTTACACAGAATTATATGGAAGGTTAGATGTAAAGCAGCCTATGAAGGAAACAACAACTGTAACATATTGATGTCATACAAAGCTAGCCTTCGTAAATTTCTGTCCTTTGAAAGGAAAAGATTAGAGGACAACATTTTCAATATTTTATATTGTCGCAATAGTGTTCTTTGTTGTGTTCAAGATGATCACTTACGATTTTGTTTCTAGATTCATTGTAGAACCTGTTAGTTCATTGTTTCATGTTCGCTATCTTCTTTTTTATATGCACTATTTTTAACCGCCTAATTGTAAATATCATAAATTGTTGTTAATTTGTTTCTTGTTCAAGTAAAATTGTATTTCTGTTATTAATGTGAGGAATGAAATAAATGGGGCTGTATAGCTCCACTTTAACGAAAAAAAAAAAAAAAAAAAAAAAAGTAAATAAAACAGAAATACGAATAGTTGTTTAACTTAAAAAACTAGCGATGATCATATCTCGACCATATCTCTTTGGGCCCCCGCCCCCGGGCCCTCGTTCAATGTGGCCCTCATTTTATGGCCTGTTGTGCTTCTAACAACATTGAGGTGGGGTGGTGTAGCGGGGGAATGGGGAGGGTATGTTTAGTGTCACCGAGCCAAACATTTTGGCCGGAATTGTAGGTTTCCCACAGCCTGAAAATATATTGTTTAAACTTCAGACTAAGTGTATGACAAGGCTTTTCTGTAATTTAAATGAATCACGTAGGGTGAACATTTTACAGCATGCTCAAAGTGACAGTTTAATTAATTTATTTTGGGTTGAAAAAAGACAAATTGACTAGAGCGGAATTTGAACCAACGACCTCCGGAAACGTGCCGGCGCTCTACTAACTGAGCTATCTAGCCCTACGTTGGCTGGTGGTCTCCCTATTTTGTCAATACTTTTGTTGATGGTTGAACATAGGGCTACATAGCTCAGTTGGTAGAGCGCTGGCACGTTTCCGGAGATCGTTGGTTCAAATCTCACTCTAGTCAACCCACAATCATTTAAAATTTACTCAGTCATATTCCCTCGTGGGTTATTAGTTAAATTAATTATAAAACAATCAACAACTTCATAGTCCATTCACATTGGATTCTGAAAAGTGTTCACATCCTACTCATGAAAACTCAACAAAGAAAATAAATTAAACAAAGAATGGCATTATCACGGAGCCCCTAAAGGGACAGGTGTACACAAAATTGATACGGGTTTTGAAAAAAAAAGTAAATAGAGCTCAATATTAAGGGCTTATTTTTAGGGCTACTTCTGAATAATAATCATACTGCGATTAATGCAATTGCACGGGCTTCATAGCAGTGAAATGATGTCGAGGAATGGAATAACAATTCGATGAAACGGGCTCATTTCAAGGGAATGAAATTATGTTGAGGGATCGAAATAATACTGGGGAACGACTTCCCTTTAAGGGCTCCCTACACTATTTTAGGTATTTCTAATGTATAAGAAATGCAGACATCAAGCACCTGTTAAACATAAGCAGCTTGTGATGCTCTTTATCATTAAATGCACTGGGGTTGGCATAACATTATAGACAGATTATGGTAATTAAAATTAGTAAAAGTCTGATAAAAATGATGTTATAAAATATATCTCTAACAGAAGCACCACCAATGAAAGTGTGTCTTGCACACAGACATTGTCGATCCATGTTGAAGTGTAAATAATTATATTATTCGAAAACAGCCCATAAGACAAATTCATGTTAATAATTATCACTCGGTATAATAAGGGGTATAAATTAAGTGAACGCAATCATCCTTAACTCGTTTTCCTCGCATGAACACCGATGCTTTAGCAATAGACTCCGTGCTCGTATCCACTTAACATTTAAAATCAATTAAGACGAATACACAAACTGTTTAATAAACTGCAACTTTACACAGGTGTCGCGCTCGGGTTGTAATAAGATCACGCTCTTGATGAAGTTGGTCATGTCTCTGTTTGACAAAATGGACAAATATTCTTATGTTACAGTCAATTTTCTTGAGCCTGTAAGATGAAGGCAAACAGCTATCTACACCTTTTACAAGAGTCTGGCAATATTTAAATTGCAGGTAATACATTTCAGATACTTAAGTGGTGTTGTTTGGTTTGTTAAGTGAGCTGCTTTGATTTTCAGATTCATGATTTATACCTGTCATGTAGGCCTATCACACAATAAAATTTGATTGAAATATACAGTAATAACGCTTGAAAAATATTACACTTCCTTGTTTATATCAAATAATGGAGAAACGAAACTCTGGTAGGAGTTGTTAATATCTGACAAATTGTAAGTATTGAAAAAATCAAGTCCATGCCAATTTATGCCAAACCTTCATAGAACTATATATTGTGATGTCGTGGATAGGGCAACTCGTCTGAAGTACTGTTTGTCGATAAACTCAATAACATCCAAAACAATGCTTGGAAAGCCATCGTGGTCCTCTCCTTGAAGATCCCTCCCATTCTATCCTACATTCTATCTTACAAGAGAAATTGTTTTCCTTTTACTTTGTGAACTAACACGGCCCGCCATTTTGTAGAACCAATATCTTAAATCAAAAAATATTACGGACCGTGTTACTTCACACAGTAAAAGGAAAACCACACAATTTTGATTGATTTTTGTGTGAATCCAGCCGATACTCCACATTTCTGTTAGTAGTTAACGACAAAAAAGGGTCAACGAGTGACAGCACTTACCAACACAGATTACTACCTCGTCTCCCAGGT
This sequence comes from Leptasterias polaris, assembly GCA_037783415.1. Taxonomy (NCBI): domain Eukaryota; kingdom Metazoa; phylum Echinodermata; class Asteroidea; order Forcipulatida; family Asteriidae; genus Leptasterias; species Leptasterias polaris. The sequence goes on from JAZGTN010000188.1 coordinate 835,990, forward strand.
TACTACCTCTGTTGGCAGGTAACAGGAAGGAATGTAATCTGTATATGGGGCCTTTCTTTTGTTGATAAACAAAGTGCGCCGGATGGCATGGTCGGCCGAATTCAACATTTTCTGTAAATATTCATGAACGGAAACCCTAACCCTAACCCTAACCCTAACCCTAACCCTAACCCTAACCCTAACCCTAACTATTTATGAATATTTGTGTAACACTGCTTCAAACTATGGCAATCTGTTTTTGATTTGCAGTTATGGCTTTCTATACTTTCCAACCTGGGTTACATTTCTGTTAGTAGTTAACGACAAAAAAGGGTCAACGAGTGACAGCGCTTACCAACACAGATTACTACCTCGTCTCCCAGAAATGTGGAGTATCGGGTAGTTGTTGACATAATTTATTTCATACTTAAAGGGAATGTATACCACCAAGGGCGTATTGCCAGGGAGGGGAGGGGTGGGGGGATAGGTAAAAGATATATATCCCCAAACTGTTTAGACCGGGGTGGGGTTGACTCATGGGGTCACATATCCCGTCCGCCAGATTTAGCCAAGTGGTGAACAAATATTGACCTAATATTCGCAATTTGTGCACTTAAGTCATAAAAAATTGGAGTCAGTATTCACGACTTTGGGCGAAAGTCGTGAATTTAGGTATTAGTATTTACGTCAATATTTATGGTCGATGTCCCTTCTGAGCCACCATACTTGCACGAACAACTTGACAAGACTTCGAAAACGTTTTACTTAAATTATACCAATGGTCATAGTAATAAGAATGGGGGAAGTGGTTGTTCCATCAAGCACCAGTCCAAAAATAGTTGTTTTCTGCATGCTTCGAGGGTGAGACTGTCATGACAACAAAGTGTATTGCAAGTTAAAGACAACTATTGTGTAACTTGTTCCACTTATTTATACTCTTTCCCAATTTCGTCTTAGTATCTAATTTCAAACCCTTCAGTCAGATTTCAAGTTTTATGTACGTACGAATGATTACAAATCCACCTAATACGCCGGAAATTGTCAAATTTTACCGCCCGTTGCAAAATACGTTGATTGCGTTGCCAATCCAATATGCGTTGCCAATCCAATAACAATACTTTAAGTGATGGGCAGAGTTGTTGACATAATTTATTTCATACTTAAAGTGACTGTATACCACCAAGGGCGTATTGCCAGGGGGATAGGTAAGATGTATCCCCGATTTTTTTGACTGGGAAGGGGGTGAGCCATAGGATCTCACATCTCACTCGCCAGATTTAGCCAAGTGGTGAACAATATTGGCCTAATATTGACTTATGCAATGGAAGTAGCCAGACAATAATGGAAACAAAGTGATCGACTAGTCTTATGTATTTAGCACACATTACTTCTCATGTTTTTCTCAATGTTAATAAAAATCATCATCTTGGAAAGAAGATCACATTCATCAACGAAATAGGAGGCAATAAAGAGAAGAATCCAGTTGGATTGGGTGAATGTGTGGCACACTCAGCTACATCTTTCGAGACCACACCTTTCTTATATACTTGAAAAGGCAGATATTGATCAGTGCATCATACCTGTCCTACCATAAGGTGCCAAAACATGGACCACCACCAAACGTCTTGAGACAAAACTAAGGATGACAGACAGTGCTATGAAAAGAATAATGATAGGAGTAACAAAAAAAGGACAGAGTGACAGATGAGGGCCTACAAAAGAAATTAAGGAGATATGACAACAGGTGGCCATGAAAAACAGCAAGTTGGACTCCAAGAAACCGATAAGAAAAAGAGGGAGTCAAAACATGGGGGCATTGCTTGGTAACAGACAGCTCAGAATACAGTGAAATGTGGGGAATTGGTGAAGAGGTTTTTCTCCCGCAGTGGAGTGAAATAGGGTGGAATGAATATTGTGCCGTAAAATTCCTTGGAGTTGTGGAAACACCTGGGACGGATTAAGGTTGCAAAAGGATAACATAGAAATGGTTCGAAGCGGTAAATCATCTTCTTCTTAGAAATGTTGGGACCCTTCAGCGGGCCCCAGACCCAAAGAAGGCTTCGTTTTATATGCACATTGGTTCGGCGTAAAATCGGAAAACTTTAACACTTCTCTTGCTCTAAAGATAGCGCGGTCAATTTCATAACGCAACAAAGATAATTGTCATCTGCCCTTTTTACAGGACCTCGTCCCATTATTGCTATACTTGTTTGCACATAATATTATGAACATAAACCCTCTTTATATTAACCTGCTTTTTTTCCCCTCTTTAAAATGTACTTCGTGTTTATCCTGAAAAATCCTTTCAGTGAAACACTGTTTTTTCTGAGTTGCCAAGCAAATGCAAACGATTACTAAATATAAAAATTTGAAACATTTATTGGAAACTAGGGCCTACAACGACAAAACTGGGGGTTAAAAAAAAAAAAAAAAAAAAAAAGGAGAAGAAGAAGAAGAACACTAAAACCACAGAAAATATGGGCCAACCAGAGAAGACGAAGAGAGAAAAATTGCACCCATCAGTTGCATGCATTTAAACAAAAAATACATATTAAACAAAAGTCCTACATGAATTAATACATTAAAATCGTGCTTGTACTGTCGTGTAGCTTGAGTGGGAGGGAAAGGCTGTTTGGGAGTCGCATTGAGGTCATTGAATAAATTAACCTCAAGAGCAGCAGATTTACGTTTTCCTGGATTGAAATTGGATAAGAAGGGACTAGAATTCCTTGTGAAACAGATAATGCTGGTGAGGTAGGAGTGTGAAATACAGAAACATGATTAAAGCAGTTGCTCATCTAAATCGGGAATTTGAATGTTATACTTGTGTAAGCTAATGTAGATACTGGGACACATTGCCTTCGGATTGGGCACTCGAGGCTATAAACTGTGTTTGTTATGAAATTAAAATGGTTGGAAAAATGTTTTTGAAGTAGAAAATTACGATTCACTACCCGATACTCCACATTTCTGGGAGACGAGGTAGTAATCTGTGTTGGTAAGCGCTGTCACTCGTTGACCCTTTTTTGTCGTTAACTACTAACAGAAATGTGGAGTATCGGCTGCAACAACTCTGCCCATCATTCAAAGTATTGTTATTGGATTGGCAAAAAAACATTGTTTATTGGATTGGCAACGCAATCAACGTATTGTTATTGATGGACTTGCAACGGGCGGTAAAAATTGACAATTTCCGGCATATTAGGTGGATTTGTAATCATTCGTGCGTACATAAAACTTGAAATCTGACTGAAGGGTTTAAAATTAGATATTGAAACGAAATTGGGAAAGGGTATAAGTGGAACAAGTTACAAATTAGTTGTCTTACCTTACACAATATTTTGGCATGGTGCCTAATCACCACAGAAATGAAAATAACTAAACATGGGTTGAGTGAAAAATCTTACCTTGTCTTACCTTGCAATACACTTTGTTGTCATGGCACCCTCGAAGCAGATAAATTATTTGTGGACTGATGCTCGAAGTAACAACCGCTTCCTTCATTTTTATAACTATGCCCTTTGGTACTTTAAGTAAAACTTCTGATGAGATCCTGTGAGGTTGTTTAGGCAAATACGGTGGCTCAGAAGGGACGTCATTACTAATACCGAAATTCACGACTTGAGCTCCAAGTCGTGAGTTAAAGATATAAATATAATAATAATAATAATAATAATACGCAGATCTTATATAGCGCTTTATACTCCCGATGGGTGTCTCAAAGCGCTCAGTATTTTTCCTACAAGGTATGTGGAGTTACGTGTTGAACAGTATGAGACCTATTCCTTTGCATAGCACCATGTAATGGTTTACAAGGTGCTGTGGCGCAATATGCAGCCAATCAAACCAGGAACACCGGGGCAAACCCCTTCTCTTTACGATAAGTGCACTGGGTTCTTTTACGTGCATTACACAACACACAGGACCAACGGCTTTACGTCCCATCCGAAGGACGAAGCATGTGGTTAAGTGTCTTGCTTAAGGACACAAGTGTCACGACTGGGATTCGAACCCACACTCTGCTGATCAGAAACACCAGAGCTTGAGTTCGGTGCTCTTATCCGCTCGCCCCAAGTTGTGAATACTGACGCCAACATTTCCGACAAAAAAGTTATTACTAGTGCTTCAAGGGTGCCAATATTTATGATCAAATTTATGACTTGAATCCACCAGTCGTGAATATTAACGACAATAACGACAACAGTCACGCCTTGGACTCCAAATTGTGAATACTGACGACAATTTTCATTACAAAATGAAATACTTGCGCAAAATTCGTGATTATTTATGTCAATTGAACGACTTGTGACAATCGTGATTGCTGACGCCAATATTTCCGACGAAATACACGACTTTATTTTCCAATTAGTAACTATTTACGCCAATATTCACGACAAAATGTATGCCTTTTTCATCAAGAACACACCAATAATAACGGCAAATGTTATGCTTGACTCTAGTCGCAAATATTGACGCAAATAATTACGACGAAATTCACGACTTCGACACGACGTCATGAATATTCAAGACAACGTTCATCACAAATTCATAACTTGCCCCATAAGTCGCCAATATTGATGCCAATAGGTACCCTTGACAAATTTTAAGACTTGCGCAAAACTCGTGAATATTGACGTCATAATTCATGACAAATATACGATTTGGGTCAAAGTCGCAAAACCAAACGAGGCGTAAAAAATATGAGTTTTTTTGCCAGCAACTTAGGTAGTATGCGTGACTGTGCGTGAGCGGTATAGTAAGCTACTCTTTCAACAGGTTTCAATATATGTCCCATAATTCTCTTGGGGTCAGTATGATGGAATTATTTGGCTCGAGGTCCATCACGTTTTAAGAACAGTAACAGGTGTCAATGGGTTTCATATTCAGTTTTACGCAAAGCACGTCCAATTTCGGCAAAGCTTTTTATCATCAGATTCAGTACAACATCTCTCGTAGGAACTGGAACCATCCACCATACCCGCAGTTGCCAATGTGGTTCTGAGACTTGACCTTGTTTCTTTTATCAAATTAAGTTTGTCTATGTCACAATTCGGCTCTCATTTATGCTGGCGCAACGTACATAGGCTATAGTTCCCAGCGTGCATGACTGGATCATTCCTTTTTATCCTCGATTGGATTTGTCTGTTTTCCTTTGGGGTCTGACAAAATTTGCACCGATATTCTTATAGAGAGACCGTCATCGTTCCAAGATAGAGTACACGTCTCCTACTGCATAACTTACAAAACACAACTTGCGCATGTTTATTATTAAATCTAAATTGAATAAGGACGAGTAAATCTCTGACATAGCAGAATGCCGCAGAAATGAGAGAACACGAAAGCTGGTTTGACAAAGCGGTTTGTGTTTATTGCAGTATTTTTTATTATTTGTTTGCAGTGTGTACTTAAAAGATGTTTAATTTTTTAATATAGATGTTAATTTGTTAAAGTGTGTACTTGTGTGGAACAAAAACAAATCACTGAATATTGTTAACAGGATTTATTTTTAAGTGATCGTACTTTTTCCTGATGATGAGTAAGGTCTCGTTTGTGAGCTAGTTTCGTGATATTTTTCCCTGCTGTGGATTTTGTTCTCGTTTGTGTGCTCATCTCGAAACATTTTTCGCTGCTGTGGATTTTGGTCTCGTTTTGGTGCTCATTTCGTGGTATTTGTTACTGATGTGGAAATAGAAACCGCTTGAGTACTCATTTCGATTGAATTTCAAGAAATATACTTTAAGACTGATGGAGATGATCGGCAACTGATGATACTTCAGCAGCAGTGTTGTGATTGAAAGAACATCAGCTTGGTTGGGCCATGTGGTTCGTCAAGGTGGCTTGGCAGCAGCCGTTGTGGACGGGATGCCATTGGCAGAGGGATGCTATCGTTCCGTGGGCTGATCAATGCGCTGAGTGGACAGCATCCGAGAATGGTCAGGTTGTGATACCATCTCAAAGCAGTAGCACTGGAAAGACGGCTGTTGTGGGAGTGGTACCAGTGATTCAAGCGGGATACTATCTGAGGAGGAGGCCACGGGCAAATGCCTATGTCTACTAGAGATAGAGAGATACTTTTTTTTAATCTCACACGTTTCTACAAACTACACCAATCACATAAATACATCACCTAAATGCACGTATAACGACTTCTTTGTCCTATACACACAAGTTTCAACGCCAAATGTTTTTTAAACGTAACATAAGCAGGTACTTGAGCGAATTTTGTGCAACGGTGCTATCTAAACTTGTTTCTAATGTGTCTGTTGATCATTAAAAGGTAATTCAGACATTTGTATGATTAAGTTTTCGTAATTGTCAATCAAAATAGGCCCCAAACTCAAGGTTTTGAAAAACTAGAAACACTTCTGCCGTTGACGGCCGCGTCAAAATTGCAATACTTTGACGTCGTGTGTGAGAATTTGCTTTGTTGTACCTCCATGCTGCAACAAAATTGGCTATACGAAAATGAAGCTCTAACATAATATGACGTAACATGAGTGATGACGTACCAGGGCTTTTCGCGACTCTTTCTGAAAAGCACCGGAGAATGGTATTCAAAATGTTTGTTTTGTAAATAATTAAAATCTGGTCAATCTCATGTGAACTCAATTTCCTGATTGGTTGAAAAAAACTTAAATGAATTTCAGCAAAGATTACTTGTTGCCGTTTTCGTTCAAGTAGGTCTTTAAACATGTATGTGTGTATCTTTTTTAAACTTGACACGTGTGTATAAGATCCGGGTACTTAACTTCTATCTTTAGAATAAATTGCATCTGACTTACAAGTCCAGGGGGGTGTTTCATAAAGAACATGAAACAATTAATCTTATATTTTAGTCTTAAGTCTGAATCAAACTTAGTCTACAATTAATTGTAAAAATCTGTTTCATAAAATCAATCTTAGCGTAAGATCAATCAAGCGTGAGAAAAGATTAATATCAATTGTATCTTAAGCCTTTAAAATTATTGACAGAGCCTAAAGCGCGACCTTTGACCTGGAGCAACTTTTTGACTGTCAAAACTTTTTTCAAGTCGGCCATCTTGTTTTTAGTGTGAGTGGTGAAACCGTGGTGAGTAGAATTTGCATTCAATTTTAAATGATTTATTGTTAGATTAGAAAGTTAATAAGTTGCTGTAATATAGTTGAATGTATACAGAGTTGACTAAGTTTTCTTTCATTAAAAAAAAGTGGGCCCATGTGTGTTTTTTGCTGACTTTTAAACTGCCGTTTTTGCAGCGTGAATTGGCTAGTGACAGCGGGGGGGCTAGCAGTGCTTAGTGCCCCATCAAAACACTGCTGCCTCATGGTGCACATAATGTTGGTGGATGTGGCTGAAATTTTAGCTATGAAGGGGTCAAGTTAGTTTGATTTCCATAGAATGGTGTCCATGCAGCTAATTACATAAATTAAATTGAATGTTTTTGTTAGCGTGTTGTTTAAAATTTAAACTAATTAATTGATAGTGTACATAAACTGAAATTAAATAAGTCACCACACTAGTACTACTAGTAGTAGTAGGAAAACAATACTTTTTATAGTAACATTGATGTTTTACCTTGGAATAAAAAGTGTTGATTTTAGTACCAGGGCCAAGTGGGTAAACTTTATTACTGTTAGCTATAAGTAAATATTATTAAGTGAATTTCGTATCATTCCTTTTTTTCCTTTCAGATCAACTTCAACATCTGCTGAAAGCCATTCAACTAAAAAGTTAAAATGGTAATACAATATGTTCCTATTTCAGTGATCAAAGTGTCATTGGGGGTGTATTAATTGGTAGCAAGCACATTTAGGCTGTAAAAAAGGGTTTAGTTCGGCCAACCATGTATAAATGGCGTGAGTGTGATTGGGGGGTGGGCACCCACCATTTTTTTTTTTTTTACTTGACAAAAACATCTCAAAACAAACACCACTACACTAAGTATTTGCTCTGCCATCAAGCAATAAATCAGAGTAACAAAAGTTGGCAAAGGATTTAGAAATTAAACAATTAACAATTCCTTACCCTATTTTGGAATGGCATGTAAATTTACTGATACCGTGTTTTTTCGTCTAATCAGACGTCCCTGGTTTACACATGAGATGCTTAATGTTTTAGCAACAAAATCAAACATATTTCAAAGATGCTGTATTGAATTTGGAAGGATGTATTAATTTTGTTATGTACTAAAACTAAAGATTTAACCAAAACCATTACTTTTGTTTCATTTCAGAAAACAAAAATGTGGAACCAAAATACAATAATTTTACACCAACTGAGAAGAGTGTTCTTGCTGGACTTGTGAAGGAAAATACAAAGATAGTCTGCTTTTGGGAAAGGCAGGACACTGCTCCCAAAAGGTAAACTCATTTTAGTTGCTGTTTTGATATTAATTTGATTGTAAGCTTAGTCAGTTTGCCTCTTTTTCTGTTGTGCACTGCCAAACAAAATAATTTAAGCCAGATTGTTAGCTAAAATGCTGATTCCATCTCTGATTAACTTTACATGTACAGTATGATTTGTACTCAAATATTGCAAACAGGCAGGCAAAAGATAGATGTGTGCCTACTATTGAGGCAATGTGAGTATGCTCACAGTTCAATGTATGCCTGTAAATGTAATTCTACAGATGGTCAATCGTAAAAATATGATGTACAGCATTTCTTACAGTGCATTTACATGTAGTGTGCAGGTAGTGTGACAACATTATAACAACATTTAATTTTCAAAAAAATATATAATTTAACTTTCTTCATTAACAAAAATACAATTTTAATTTATAAACGTTGAACATTGTTTAATATTTTCAGGAGGACGTTCAATTCCTGTTGATGAAACTCTTGAACAAGTGATAGATGCCCTGTCTCCTCTAACCAAATGTTGAATCTATATGGACATGAGTCACAGACAAATCCTTTGCCTTCTTAAAGTGTGGATGAGGTAAGACCCAGTAACTTCAAATTTAGTACAGTGGTATGAGGTAAAATGTTAAAGTGTCAGTTTCACTGCCCAACTCATGTCTACTCTCTCAAGGGAAGCATTTTAAATATAAAATTCCAAATACCAAAAGATTTATTTTTTAAAAGGGTTCAACTTTGGTTTAACATTCTTGATTAAAAAAACTTTAGGGAATGTTTACAATTATCGATCACCACTATAATTTAACTAACATTTTATTAGCCTTGATGAATTTGTTTTTGTATTTTTGTTTTCCAGGATTCAGAATCTCAAAATTCTCAAGAATTGCAAGCCTAGTAAGGTCACTGTATTTAATTTCCAATGAACATTCCAAAAGCAACAGCAGCAGCAGTAGCAACAACAATAACGACAGCAGCTTTCTTGACAAACAATTGAAGCAAAAACCACAACCATGCATAAGAAGCCATGAGATTGAGGAGGAGTTGTTGAAAATGGAGCAGGAAAAGGTTGAGTTGATAAAAGAGACTTTGGATGTCCAGAGAGGCATGTTAGTATGTCTGCAATCACTAACTTCCTCAACACTCCCTAGCTCTTTGGAACAACAAACTGAAATATCTGCAATATATGCAATATCTGCATTCTGTTTGGTCCACAAATGGTTGTTTACAAATATTTTAAGACTGTTTTTAATTGTCCATTCCATGTATTTAACTGAATAACTGTTTAATGAGTGTACATTATAAGATATATATGTATATTTCTATCTTTAATGCATACATGTTATTACAAAATTAATTGCTCCAACTTTGCAAACTCTGTTTTTGTTAAGAAATTAAACTAAAATGGCATCTTCAAATTTTGTCTGATTTAACCTTAACTTTTTTATTTAAAAGTTAACACTCTATAATAAGACCAAAAGCTTTGCATGGTGTTTGGTTTGCGGTACACCATGTGATATCTATTCTTGCTATCAAGTAGTTGTTTTCTTGTTCTGATTAGAAATTGCCCTCCCTAGTTCTGTAAAAAAGAAAGTATTTCTTTAAATTCTACTGCCAAGGAGTAGATCGGGAGAAGGGAACTTTATGTTTTGACCAAACTATCCACTCTGTGGCAGTGAAACTTGAGTCCCCCCTCCCATTTCTCGATCTACTTCTCTCAAAAACACTCGTAGTTTATTGTCTGCTCCATTCTAAGCAGGGCTAGTGCTCGGAGAGCTATCAAATCTAATTAGCTGCAGTTGATATCACATGGCTGTACCCAGAAGTTTACTAGCAATAGTTACTTTCTATTTTATGCACACTATGCAAAGCTTAAAACAGTACCTTATATAAAATAAATTATTACTTCAAGAAAAGCTTTCGTATAATGACCTTAGAGTCCTTTTTTATAAATAAACATCAGTGAAAGAGTTTACAGATAATATCAATCGCTGGCAAGTGTTTGCTATGTTTCTTACAGTGTTTCGGTGATTTTAGGTTGTTCCTATATTTAAAAACCCTCTCCCTGCGCAAATCACATTTATTTTCCCTTACAAGAAGTTGAAAAACCATAATTGTCGAGATAACGTATGTTTACCACCTAAATAACTGAAATTTCAACAGATGTGTTGAGTTTTAGTGCTGTCAAGTTTCCCGCCAAATTGTCAATTGAGACTTAAGATTGATTGTTTTGATTCTAAGGTTGATTTTGATCAAGTGTAGGGCTAAGATCGATTGGCGAGTAAAGTTAAGATCGATATTAATCTTAACTTGCTTTATGAAACGGAGATAAGATTAATTGTAAAATTGAGGAGTTTAAGATTGATTATTTGGAGATAAGATTAATTGTTAAGCTTTATGAAACACCCCCCAGGTAATGTAATCACATTCTCAACAGCGAGTGCATGATTGTATATAAATTATTGTGCTATGTTAGCAAAAAATGTTTTAAAAAGGGGTTTCAGTTTTCTCCAAAATATTTTGAAAACAAACAGTTTCGTGAGTTTATTTCGAGGCTAGTATTTCTTCTTCTTTAAGACGACTAAGTAGGTCAGATTTTTACTTAATGAGGAATTAAGTCAGTTGGAGTTAACACTGAGAAGGTTTTGCCTTGGGATAAAGGTTACGTTTTCTGTGTCTCTCTTTCGGAATTGGAGCTTTTCAATTTGATGTTCCACTGTACGGTAGGTTTATTGACTTGCGTGGCTCAATGACTTCTTCATTACACGATATACGGCAATTGAAAACAACACTGTAGCCGCAAGCAGCAATGGGGTGTAAATTAGCGGTCTACCGTACTGTGTGTTAAAATGTAATGTTATCAGAGATTCAAATCAAGAAACGACGAATATTCCATTCCATTTCGAATAATCCGTGTGAAGAAAAACAAATTCAAGTAATCGACCTTTCTATGTTGAGCAGAATTTATTCACATAAAAATACAGATATTAATAATGAACATTATTAAAATTGGACAAAGAGTATACTTATAAAGCAACGTAACCATCACACAAAAACACACACACATATCCTTACTAATGACAGTTACGGTGTCCTGACATTGTTGTTCTATTATTCCCTTTCTGACAAATCCCTTTTTCGGGTACCAAAAAAACATTTTCGGTAACAATGTTCCATTGTGTAAAACACCCTGAAAGTTGGCGTGATGGGAGTACAGAAGGGCCCCTGTGAAGTCTTTTACACAATGGAAATATGGAACTCCACAAATATTGTCTTTATTCAACTTAGAAAAGGGAATAATAGGACAACAAAATCAGATTCCTACAAACACGATATGTAAGATTGATTGCTTGGTGGGGCACACACATGCAGAAATATTTTGCGATGGTATATCTTACCGCACATAAGGAACAGCTAGGGAGATTAAAAAACCAAAAGACCTTAATTATTAGCTGGGGGAAAATTACGCAGTGAACGATCTTGGCGATTTTAACTCGCTCTAGAACAAACCAGACTGATCTTATCTTCATCAATAACGTCAAGCTCACATACATGCGTGCTCTCCATCGCGTGTGCAACATTTGGGGGAGACTTCATAATTCCATGTACAGCCTTAGGCCGTCTGTGATCATGACGACACAAGCACTTCAATATAAAGCGCCGGCAACAGTTTGAAATGCCATATCTGTTTCAACTTTGGATTAAGGCAAAATAAACAATTAAGAAAAGAAAAAGGAAACAATGAGATGAAACAACAATACCAAGTGACTGATCACGTTTTCGCCTTCAATACATTACACATAAGGTGCCTCTATCTTATTTGGTGGAAAGTAATGAAATAAACGCCTTATGGAGCATGATGTTCGCGCGGGTGGTTGGCCTACATGTATATGATTGTAACTCATAGCTACTTGTGGTACGTTCCACATCCCCCCTCACCCACCCCCTATAAGAAAATAATAATAAATAAATAAATCGAAATAAAAATGTTTGTTAAAAAAGGTAAGTTTTCATATAATTATGTATACTATGGCAATGACAGGTTTTCTCATTGCAGCTACCAGAGAGACTGGTGTTTACTTGGTTGATTTAAATGAATTAATCTCAATTAGATTATGCCAAGTTAAATAAATTTGTGCTAGCTCTGAGGGATTGAAGCAATGGTCGTGAATAACTCAATATCATTCTAGCTTTTTTCTTGCCGGGCACACGTGCATATTTATATACAAGCAAGTATCTCAATTTATACGAGTATAAATTGAATATACTTTTTAAAGAACCTTTCAAATTGCTTTGTGTATACAGCATTGGTAACTTTATCAAACTGCAGAAGCTTCCGTGTAAATCCATGGATGTTGTCACGTGCTATTGTTTCTGTAGTCATATATATTTTTCTAAAATTGACTAGAGCGGAACTTGAATTGCGACTTCGGTATTAACGTGCCGGCGCTCTATACCAACTGATTTATCAAGCTCTATGTTGGTGATCTCCCTATTTTGTCAATACCTTTGTTTGTGATCGCCAGTCTGAAGCAGTTCAACTTGTATCTGCCGTGAAGCCAGGGATCACACCCTGATCAAATAAACCAAAAGGGAAACTTACTGGGTAAATTTTTAGATAATACTTAATTAATCTTAATTAATGTATTCTTAACACCTTATTATTCACAAAGTTATAATTTCGGTCTTTGAAATACAACAAAATTAAAAATGTGTTCAATATTTTATTTTCCAATTTGTATCGTTTTTAAAGTTTACTTTAAGATACCTCCAATACAAAGTTTTACGATAATTATTGTTGATGAAAAGAAGTTTGTGTATGGGTCATAACCTTTCTCTTGTAAAGAAGTGTTGGTTCTGCGAAGAACCGGACTTAAAAATGTGTCTTATCACCGCTCATCTAATTAGGAGAAAGCTCTTGAAAGCTAGAGATGACAAGGCTTAAATACAATGTTCACTGAGTGGGTGCGTCAGTGTGTGATGAAGGAAGCCTGTCTAGTCCCCGGTGATTAAAAACAATTGCTTTTCGTGTTTCAAATCTTTCAATTACGATAATTGCACGCAGCTAAAATCTTCGCTTGATTGACTTTATTACCGTTTAATATCTAATTATGTGTTGACCCCTAAAAATCCTCAAACACAGTGTACGAGCCATGTACCCGATTAGAAGGACGCGAGCAAAAACTTACCCAAAACGATTGATCTATTTAGTGTCATTCTTAGGCTAAGTAATTATTAAAAGTCAAAATCCGCGTCTACGTTTTGTTTTTGGGTGTTTTTTTTTACACAAAGAAATGGACCCAACAATGGTAGAAAATGCATTCATTTCTGTAATAGAGATCAATGTGGAAATGGTAGAGGTGTGTTTGGACTCTGCCAGGGGTCAATATTGCCGAGAACAGACCACAGTCTCGCGAGTACAGGAACATAATTGCTTTAATGCGTCAGGAAATAAACTCACGTTAACGGGTTCCAATTTTCAAATATTATCCGCGGACAGAAATAATAAGTGTGAATTATTTAGCTTTATTTAAATGGTATGCAATTAACTTTTGGTCATTGCCACAACGTAAAAGGATAAGACAAAATTACCCAAGGCTCAACTGGTGCCCCGCTGCCTAAAACCTAGTAAGACACGATTTATTGGGGGAGGTGAAATTTTAAAGTTCGTGCAGAAACAAGATATTCAATCCATTCCCTCTTCGATCGAATTAATTACCGTGTTTCTAATCATTCTGGCACTAGGTTCTGTGTACAAATAATGTTCAAATGACCATTCACATTCTGTAAAATGTCACTGTTAAGCGCTAATCTCACGTTGTTATCTTATCCATAATATGTTGCTACCAGCCATAAGTTGTTGATAAATGAATGCGTCATGCGGGAACCAGTTGATGCCGGGAAAGCTTTTAGCTTCTCCAACAAAGTCCAAGTCTGACAAACAGTTTGCAGACAGTGCCCTCATCTCGCTGTCGAAGTTAATTGTTAACTGATAAATTCACATGTTCCATCAGAATTTCAGTTCAGCCAAACTAACGTGTTGTGAAAGGCAACTTCCTCCGCTTTCGGGTACTGGATTTTCAGTTTGATTGATTCATTAGGAGTGTTTATTATGGGTGAAGAAATCGAGCAATATGAAGCTCCATTGCGTAGAGAGACACACGTGCACGTTCTTTTTGTATGAGCAAGGTACACATCCTTTTCCTTTCTCCGTGCTTTACTAAATTCATGCCTGTGTTTGATTTACACATTTAAAACGAACATCGCTAAACAAGATCAACAAGAGCATCTGGAAAGTTGTTCTCAGTGAGACAAATATTTGAGAAAAAACTTTAAGTTTATAAGGAAAATCTATTAGTAGTTGAAAGCTTCATAAGGACATAAGCACAATGCACGTTCTGCAGTATTCTTATGAGCAAGGTACACGTCTGTTTTTGTTGATTCAATTAACTTGTTTGACAGCAATCAATTAAACATGTTACAAAGTACACCTCAATGTGTTAACAGTTTATTATTATCATTATTACTGGCTATTAGTTTTATCTTGAATCGATACTTGAAGCAACTTGATACTCCAGAGTTACAGCACGTGATTTTTGTTTGTCCGGTGCTGTGAGGGTTGTTTGTAAGTTTGTTTGTTCTCACTGGGGTTTGTGTTCTTCTTAATTTATTTATTTTGTTTTAACTAAACGCAGCTGCTTTGTTATATCTCTCAAGTTTCACATTATCGTAAACAACAGAGTTCGTGCAATGGTGTATCGTTTTCTCTATGTGGCTTTACGTTTTAAACCTTGAGAAATTAATAAATTAACTTTGGCAAGAATACAAAAGCTCGTTACTTAAACTACATGATAATTACCAACCATGTATTTTGTCTTGCAATGAAATGTGTATATCTCTATTTTCAAATAATCGTACATTATGAGCAGTTGTGTAAAATCTAGAACATGTGAAAAACTGAAGTCACATGACCAGCATGCCCAAACAAGCATGAATAATGGTTAATATTCTCCAATACAGTAAAATAAAACGAGCCTAAAATGCCACAGTTTCTGTTTTCCTTCATCCTTGAATTTAGTTCGAACAATTAACTTCAAAAGCAAATGATTCGTCTTCTGAGAATTTGTTTTCTTCGCCTGCTGAACGTCCTGTCATGAAGATGTTCTTATGTATTTTCTAGGTCACATCAGAGGTCACATTAATGTTTCAATATAAACAGTTCTGTCAATGCAAAACGAATGCATGAGTGGGGAATATCTTCCTTTGAAGCAAATTTGCTAAAATTGATATACTCTTAAAACTCCCGGATCAGAATTGAATCAGTTTCCAAGTCCCCCGGAAACTTGTTAAAATAATTGTTTGTTAACTCAGATTCTGCAACAGTTTGATCCATATCAGGTTATGGGTCATACTGACCGAGAAACGGCACCTGGAATCCAGGTTATACGCCTGACCGGTAGAGTGCACCAAAATGATAAAAGAACGGATAGGAATCTTGTTTTCAAAACTTAAAGCGTTTGGCTTATGCTTTTGCTTTAATTCAAGCTATACTCAAACATAATCTGTAAGTTATTCTCGAATCATCTTTGTACAAGTTAACCAATCAGTGCATTCGTTCATCTTTAAAATTAAAACAACTTACTCAATTGTCTACTGCCGCCCACCTCGGCCGCAACCAAATACTTTCACATTTCTTAAAACTTTGTTACAGTCCTTCCGAAACCTCCTGTTTAATAACCCGTATATCAATGGGTTTATGGCGTTGTTGAAATAATAGAGAATGGAACTCAAAGCATCCCAGTAGCTGACGAATATTGGGTTGATTACTCCTTCACCAGCGTAGTGCAATCCGACGTTGATCCAGTTGGGTATCCATGTCAGTATGAATACCAGACTAGTAACAAACAGCATGTTGGTTGTCTTTCGTTGCAGACCTGCAGATGCGGCATTAGGAGCGTGGCCTTTTCGAGCTCTAGCGTTGCTGGTAATTGCCAAAACTTGTTTGTCTCCTCCGGTTCCTTGCTGTGGTGCTGTTCCAGGTTCTTGGGCGGAAGGTTCTCGGTTTGTCTCCGGGCGATTGGGCGGGGCTCTGATTGCTTCATGTGTGGAAGCTTCGTCCTTATTGATTGTGTTCGAAATGTAAGAAGTGTTAGTCGGCGCGGTACAGCACACACCCATTGAATTGATGACACTTGAATTGCTCATGTCTCTGACGTCAAGATTTGTGCAAATTTCAGTCCCATCTTCTCTTGGACGTAAACCATTTGTTTGTAACGATGAAGTTACGTTGACTTTGACATGTTGACGGATAGTTATGTAAACTTTCGTGTAACACACAATGATCAGACAAAATGCTGCAACAAAACTAGCAAATAAAATCGCTAGGCTAATGATGTCCACAACTTCGTATATCATGTTATTGAATCCGTTGATGACATTTGGGATATTGGTGATCAAAGACGACATGAGGATAAACAGGGCTGTCATTTTACTCCTGTTAGTGGTGAAGAACCGTTTACGTGGCCGGCAAATGCAGTCATATCGATCTGCTGCAATGGCTGCCGTGATCATCACTGAAGAAGAGATGCCAACAGACTCCAATATTTGAATGCCCCACGGAGCCTGAACATTGAAGATCACTTCTACTATATCTGCGATCCTCAACAAACACACGGAGACATCGGCCAGCGCAAGGACCATGATCATTACATTGGTGCTAGTCTTTGAGGTTTTAGTCCAGTATACACGAAGGATGAGGCAGTTTCCTGGCAGGCCGATACACAGAATGATGAAATGGGAAACTAGTAGAAAGACTTTTCTCGTATTATCTTGAGGGTATCCTTCAGAGTCGTCATCTGAGCCATCCGTAGAATAATCTGAGATGGACTGTTCCATGGTGCAAGTGATATCAGATGTACCAGTTCATATATCGAATGTCATCTCTCAAGTAGAAGTAGCTTAGATATATTATACACCGTTATTACAACTTGACAGAACCGTTGACAATACATGAATCAGCGGCCTCTCAATGCAATCCGACCGACAGAAGTGTTTCATTTTATGCTCAACTGAACGACGCTGCAGTGCGCGGAGTTAATGAAAACCCCGTCGACTTGTTACGTAGCGTGTGAGATAGGCCCCTAAACCAATCACAAGGCCGGATAGTCGATCGTGTTGTTTCATGAAAATACAAAACAACGTCAACCGATGTATTGTGGGTTCTGCCAGTCATTTCTACACTCTAAAATTCTAAAATTCTAAAATTTCTAAAATTTTCACCTGATACTCGGTTCTTTATAGTTTCAAAAAGGTAGGTTCATAGATCAAAAATTGTATTTAGGGTAGTGTACACAAATTGTACTGTACAGTGGGTTTACCTCAGGGAAGTGAAAAAAAAATCCAAAGGTTATTATTGTTTGTTTAGTTATTATTTTGTTATTGCTAAACTATCTCTATACGACATCTTGAAAGGTTATTAGCTTTGAAAACAAGTATGAAATCAACGTTACAAAAGGCGGTATACACGTTTTCCAAACTGTCTACACGCTGCAGACTTGGGGGATTTACAGTACATGGTATCTCAATGGTATCTCTGGATTAATTGGTGCCAAATTGTGTTATACCTCATGCCATTCACAGCTCCAGTCACACCAACTCTCAACTATGGCACGCCAAAGCGGAATTTATTCAACCCTGCACGGAAACTGCGGCAACATAAAAAATATATATCTCAACATAACAACAACCTCAACTACTTTGCAATGTACGCCAACAGTAGTATTTACATGTACACTGTTCAACATTTAACAAAATTAGTGGCAACAAATTTAAATTGTGTCAACGTGATGAAAAACATGGGTCAACATTGTTACTAAATATGCTTCAACCCGCATAAAATATATATCAACATTTTGTAAAAATACCTGTCAACATTCACGTAAAAATACATGTCAACATTTCAAAGAAATATTTGTCAACATTGTTGTAACAAAATGTGTCAACCATGTGAACAATATATGCCAACATTTTGGAAAATATATGTCAACATTCCCTTGAAAATACATTTCAACATTTATGTGAAAACACATGACAACAATTGTAAAAAAGATATATCAAGATTCAGGCGGAATGAGGTTGCAGCAGCTTTAGTCTGGTTCCAAAAATTCCTTTACGACGTCGACTCAAAATCTTCGTTTCGTCGACCGTATTCAGATACGTCAGGTCTGGTATCCAGACTACAGCTGCTTTTACGATTGCGCTTGCGCAGAGACAACCGGAATTGAGATACCGCCATGTTCAACTTCTAATCTTGGTACGTCAAAAATGAGATAATTTTGCAGGTGTAGCGTTTAATAAAATGGAAGACAGTGGAGTTATTTCTGATTTGTTGCCGACACTGGTACGATTCGAGGATGGTTGCATGGTACCTAGTACCCACTTCCCTTATTAAGTACAGTCTCATTACCTGCACCATAGGTGCCAGCCTATTCGCTGATTCTCACCATGGAAACGTGAACGCACGTTGACTGCCGGGTGCAGCGCAGCATACTTCGCACATGTACTCCGTCGCGGCGGTCACGTGGCATATATTTTTGACCCATATTTTTGGACGAAATGTTAACACGTATTTTTAGGTGAATTTTGTAGCAGGATGGGTTGGCACATATATTTGTCAACAAGTAGTAGGTAGTTTTGGCAATGTTGACATGTACTTTCTAGTTAATTAATCAGAACAAATTTTTTTTTTTTAATGTTGACAAATTTTTTTCCCCCGGGGTTGCGCATATTTTGTTTTCAATGTTGACACATGTTTTTTCCCGCGTTGGCATATGTTTTTGAAAGAACTAATTGCCTCATTTTTGTTTGTTATGTTGAACGGTTAATGTTACTATTGAAGCAGCTTATAAAGTTGTTGAATGTTTGTTTTAAATGTTGTGGTGTATATTTTGAAATGTTGTTGCAGCTGTCGTCCAGGGTTGAATGAATTCCGCATGTTGATGCATGTTTTTAAAAATGTTAACAAGTTTTTGTAAATGTTAGACAATAATTATTGCTGTTGACAAAAAACTTGTAAAATTGTTGAATATGATTTTTTAATGTTCAGTTGTTTTTTTAATGTTGCGGTAATTTTTTTATGTTGCCGCAGGGTTGAATTCCGCTTTGGCGTGCCATACTCAACTGCTCCATGTTTGTTTTGGAGCGTTCGGAATGTTGTATACGTTCAATTCAAATTGTAATCTTTAAGGAAAGTTTGCCGCAGGATTGTTCGTTAAATATATTTCCTTACCTAAATCCATAATACATCAGCAAATAAGAATGATATTCGAATGAAAAATGATACAAAAGATGACAATAATTTACAAATGCAAGCGTGCAGCAGATATTATTCCACAATCAAAAACTTTTTTCGCTAATTTGTAATGCATGGAGTTGATGAGCGTTTTTTAGGGACATGACTTTAGTAACTTGTAGATTTATATATTTATTTTTTGGGGGGTATGCAGGTGATGTCTCTAATTAAAATTGCTTGTTCAGCCTTCAGTCGTCAACCATTTTCTATCCCTCTTACCAAGCACCAAGAGGAGAAACATGTTCATTCTAAATTGATTTTAAAACGCAGAGTACTGTACAGAGTGGCTGTGCTGGGTTTTGTTCTTTACTAGGAATACAAGTGGAGACAAGCTCTAAGATACAAGACGAACTTTCGTTCATTATTTGCCACACTCTCGTATTTTCCTTCCAGCGTCGCCTTTATGTATCTTTTGCTAAAGTATGCAGCGATTTACTACGCTTTAGTTTGTTGAATATACCGTGGGCCTTATTCTCGAATATGGCACAAAGAATGTAGTGCCAAGACATACATCGTTTCAAAACTGCTATTTTCGATTAGAGTCTTGTAATCTAGCACGATCCATCAGTGAAATAATCTAGAAAAAATTGACACCAAAAACGTGAAATCCCAAAACGTTTACGCCTATCACTCGAAACGGAAAAAATAATATGGTACATACATTGTACACCTTTCAAACCCCTTCCATATAATTGAACTAATGAGTCTTATGAGAATGTAGTTTGGTAAGTATTTTACATAAAGGATGCCGCAAATTACCTTGAGACATAGCCCCAATACGGTTTCCAAGTAAAATAATGTAATAAGTAAATTTACTAATTTAATAATAACTAGTTCTTATAGAGCGCATTTTACAATAACGAATCAATGCGCTTTACATTCTTGCCCTGGTCATTAGGCCAATAACATTAATGCTGTCATTCACAGTTCCCTGGGAGTATACAGCCCTGGGGTCGATTTCACCAAACTCTTCCTAACTTAGGACTAGTCCTAGGCAATGCTAAGAGATAGTACTAGTCTTAAGTTACTCGTCCTAACTTAGGACTAGTCCTATCTCTTAGCATT
The DNA here is from genome assembly GCA_037783415.1 of Leptasterias polaris. Classification (NCBI taxonomy): domain Eukaryota; kingdom Metazoa; phylum Echinodermata; class Asteroidea; order Forcipulatida; family Asteriidae; genus Leptasterias; species Leptasterias polaris. The sequence goes on from JAZGTN010000188.1 coordinate 856,721, forward strand.
GCCTAGGACTAGTCCTAAGTTAGGAAGAGTTTGGTGAAATCGACCCCTGGTCTGCAGTGTGGCTCTCCGAAGTCTTTGTCGAACGCAATATCGACCTCTACCCTTGCAGCAGGCATTCATTTATATACCCCTGGGTGAAGAGAAGCAATTATAGTATTTAAGCATCTTGCACAAGGACACAAGTGCCATGGCCTGAATTTGAACACACACCCACAACCACCAGAACTTGAATTCGATGCTCTAACCCGCTCGGGAATGACACCCAATTGCACATGGAGTGATTTTCTTTGTACCGCCAAACACGCCAAAGGCTGGGCAGTTTATTTATTTAAGTTACTTTCCTTCCTTGAGGCATTTTAACGAAAAGAGGCAAACAGCTTTGAACGAACGCGAATTTTATGCTCAATTAACCAAACTTTTGTCCGGCCAGGGATGCATTTATACTGTCTCGTTATTTTCAGAGTCCGTGCTGTGGCCTATATACGTGCTTTGATTTTATCATCGATCTCACCTTTACATGTTATTTATGTAAGACTGTCCCAGCGGGATGTAGCTGCATCGGGAAGATTGATTTGTCTCATGTTATTTGTTTACCTTACAGTACCCCTAAAAGTATAGGGTTTAAGCGTCTGTGGGAGAGTTTCCACGATGTGCATTGATAAATAATATTTCGTAATAGTAAGAAAGAATGCAAGAAAACAGACAGTTAATATTATTTAGTATAGGAAGAAATAATGCAGGTATAAGAAAACAAAGTAGTAAACACACGTGTTGAACGCCATGTTGCTTAGTTTTCAGCAACACGGAATTCGGGTTTCTTTTACAGAATCGGCTGTAAACAGCTCTAACAAGTTTTCAAAAAGGTTTTAATCGTACAACAATGAGACATCATCAGGAGTTTTTCCTGTGATTTTTACAATTTATTCAAAGGTAGGCCTATTATACAAGATTTTTTTTTTTTAAACGCGTTTGTTTTCTATTTTATTCTGAAAGCCTATAGCTGATAAGGACTTCACACTAGAACAATTTGTTTCTGAAAAAATTGCATGGTTTCCACTATTTGCTACACTGGCTAACATAAAGGATTAAACCAAAGTTGTCATTAGTTTATTTAATGGTTGATCCACAAAACATGAACACTATAATATGCGACTATTTTGTGAGCTCAACAATCTTGTATCTTTACAAAAAGAATATATTATTCTTAAGCCTTACGGACAACTTTACCGAACATCAAAGATAATAGCGTTACTCCAACTCTGTTACGGAACATGTGTCGAGGTTATCAACAACCACGCTAGGAAGGTAACAAACTTGTTTTTGTGTTTTTGTTTATTTTATTTATTATTTTTTTTTGTGGGGGGGGGGGGAATTTTAATTATGAAATACTTATTTGTTTAACTATCAATATGCCGCACCAAGTGAGCACCACAAAAGCTCATTATATATTTCACCCTTCTTTCCGTCTTTGCTTGTGTGTCCTTCTTATAGTGTCCTCCGTTACGCAAGTTTCCTTTGTGTTTCCTCATTTCATATTATTCCTTTATCCAGATTTGTTTGTCCGTATTATATTTTTTCTTTTGTGTGTCCTCTAAAGACGCACCGTCTACTCTTACCGACATGAAGTGCGTTGGGATAATTGCTTGTTCTATGTCACTTCACAAGACCCTGTCCTGTTGCTGATGCCTTAATATTAAGATACCTAAAAAGCTTTTGCGCTCTCTTTGTAGTTCTGTGAGTCTCAACAGTGCAGCGAAAATTCCTAAAATATAAACAAAAATATCCAAGAAAGACTTTACACCTGTGTACATAGAATTTGTAAATACAGGTGAAATCTTTGCGATGGGTACTGTATTGTGTTTGTACTGATGCCCCCAGCCACTCCCGTCCCAGGATCCGCGAGAAAAAGGCCAAAAGATGTCGATTGCATCAAGATGATTAACTGAAATTAGAGATGCGACCTGAGATTATTATTACCTCCACCGGAAGTGGTCATGTTTTTTGTCTTCATTTGTTTGTTTGCTTGTTGTTTGCTTGTCTGTCCGTTTGAGTGTCTGACGGTCGGCTCTCAATAAGATGACTGGGGGCTGTCTGTTTTTCGGCCGAGTATTGAAACAAAACTCCAGAATTTCAACGAAATTCATTGGTCGATCACGTTAAAGCAGTGTTGTCATCAAGAACTTTGCAGGGCCCAGATAGTAGGCCTACCCGTGAACCAATACCTTGGCCAACAAATCAGTAACAAGTTATCTAATATCTACATGTACCTAGTTTAATTGTACGAATATTCATTGAGCTTTCTGATTATTATATTTATTTATTTTTGTGTTAAAACCAAATCCAGTATATTGTCTCCTACGTCATGTTCATGTAATGTATCCATTCACACAGAGTCGCTTTAAAGGGGTAGTTCGCAGCCCCATACAAAGCTAGAGGAGGCTGTATCGGAGTAAAGTCAGATTAATTGATCATTTTGATTCTGGATAGTGTATTGCACAAAAGATAATGTGGGTAAAGTAAAATGATACTACAGAAATGAATATATTTTGTAATGGAAGTAAATTAGTAAACTTGCGGGTACAACCATGTGAAAAATCTCTTTTTGAGGGGTGTTGGCTCTAAAAAAAAAAGAGCCGGTGTGGTCTCGACGTTTCGAACAGTATGCAATGCTCGTCTTTAGGAAAAATGAGTATTACTAAGTTTTGTAGAGTATGGTGCTTTCCAAAGCTCTTATAGGAAGGGTGATAATTTGTTCACGTCTCACATTTTGTCTTTGAACCGTCAAGTGGAGAGGGGACGGATGCACCTGGTGGTGAGCACATGAAGGGATGGGTATAGGTATTTTATTAACTAAATGACTAGCTTGACTAAACTAAACTCTAGTAATTATTGGCGGAAGTCAAGGAAAGTTTGTGTTGACACCAAATTTACATAAGTCTCTTTGATGAGTTGTGGTGGTTCGGAGAAGAACCGGTGTTTTTTTGCAATTCGACGTTTTGAACAGTATGCTGTGATCGTCTTCAGTAAAATGCTGGATGCTGCATTAGTACTGCCGAAAAAATTAAGTAAAGGATAATACCCGAGGTGCGCGTCATTCGTGGGTAGGAATGGCCCGAGGGTGAAGCCCGAGGGCCATTCGTACACCCACGAATGGCGCGTACACCGAGGGCATTATGCGACTTAACCCACACTTGTTACGTCATGCTATTGTTCCAGCGCTCCATTATTTCGCACGAATGGCGCGATATTGTTTAATATAAGTAAAGTGTTTTTATGTATTACCATGTTCACGCCTGTGTTACGTGACTTTATGGCCAACATAAGGAATGTTGTTGTTAACTAATTGAACATGTCTCAACTAAATATCAATTTAATAATGTGGCTGTTGTTCAAATGTGGAAAGTCTCTATATTATTTAGAGACTTACGACCATTTTGTATAAAATGCGTAGCTCTAACCATCGCGCCATTCGTGCGAAATAATGGAGCGCTGGAACAATAGCATGACGTCACAAGTGTGGGTTAACTCCGGCTAATCTCAATTGGTGTCCGAAGCCCGGGAACTGGAACAAGATAAGTTGAGCTTTACTTTAGCTCGATGATGCATGAAACCCACTAGGAGCATGTGGGAGCGTGTGCTCACTGAACTGAATCAGGTGGTAATAAGCACGTGCAGAAATGTAGGGAACCTATTGCAAACTCAGGGTATAGATGACCCAAGTCTAGGCTGTAGGGGATACTGTGGATACAGGAGATCCATTGGTCGGGAAGACTGATATGTGGAAGCCGATGTCTTTCGTCAACTGCACCCTAGTCCAACGCGCCTACAACATAGTGACCGAGACAGCCTTCAAGACCACATTGCAGTGGAACCGTTACGGCTACAACTACATGCAGATCAAGACAAGCTAGCCTGTCCCCAACCTCATACACCCTTAGTTTGTTTGCCCTACCTAGGTCCTCCTTCCAAACGTCTCCTTTGTATTTTACAGCCAGCAGGGATCAAGGTCTACACTCCACTCCCAAGAAACTAAACCTTTCTCTCCAATCACAGCAGGACATTCAAGATCCCTCAATCCGTGCAGAAGTGCAGAGTAGTATTCCCGGTGAATGTGCCAAGGTTTACATCAAGGAATCCCGGCGGAAGTAACCTTCCTATTCGACTAAGGGAACATCGAGCACACAGAAGGAGGGGACATTTCGAACTCAAACATCACTATCCATTTGTACACTCAAAAATATTCTTATTTTATTTTCTCACAAAAACATTTGTTTGAAATAATTTCGTTTTAACAAAATCTTTTCGCTTGAAATTATTCGAACGCTCAAAATAATTATTTTCGTGCGCTCAAAATAAATTAATGTGAAAGCTCGAAAACATTTACTGCGAAATCATTCCGTGCCCTAAAAAATCATGTTTTGGTACATGAAATGATTTCGCAATAAAATTATCTCGAGCTCAATAAAATGTTTAAATTCTTTCATACACTCAAAATCATTTCGATGACACGATATCATTTTTTGTTAACTTGTTTTTTGAGCTTCCGCAATAATTATTTCGAGCGTACAAAATAAGTTATTTTGTGCGTTCAAAGTTATTTTGAGCGATTTTCTTGTGCGATTCATCCGCAATTCATTTGGTTGAATGAATGTGGGTCATATTTTGCGGCCGGTACAAGGCGCTTGTGGCCGTTTTGCCTGAGTAAAGAGCAAGGTTCATTCACTGAAATCTGTAAAATTCAATTATGGCTTGTTGTGTGTTACGTTTGAGTTGACGTATCCGTAAAGTAAAAAAAAACACTTACGGCAGAATTGAGCTATGGCTATGACTTGATTATCAGTGACAGAGCATCGAGGTTATTTCATTTGCAGTCTCCGTGATGGATATGTATCATTATTGACCCTCGAATCTCGCCTTTCTCCACACGCAGAGAGGCAAATCTCTGTATCCAAGTAGCAAGAAGCAAGTGGCACTTTGGTGGGCAAGAGGAAAGGGCAATACCTTCGAAGGGCAAAAAGCCTTCGAAGCGCCATCACGGCAGCCCGGGCTGCATACTCCCCAGGGAGCTGAGAAAGATTAAAGGAATGTTATTGGTCCAATGACCAGGGCACTAATGTAAAGCGCATTGAGACGTTATTGTGAAATGCGCTATATAAGAACTAGTTATTATTATTATTAATACAAAGGGGGTGTGTGTGTGATTATAAATTTCTAAATAAATCATGTTTTTAAACAATTTAATCGTAAATAGTGCTGGTGATCGCTCTTGCTTTAAGGTAAGGGATTTTGTTCCTGTATGTTATTTTGTATAGTTGTTTATTGTAAATGATTTGTGTAATTTTAAATATGTTTTAATGTTTTTCTTTTTATTGTAAAAAATTATGTTTTTTTTTTTTTTTTTTGTTTTTTTTTTACGCAATTTAGCAATTGGCTTCAAGTTCAATTTAAATAAACCATCAACAATAACAATAATGGAAAGTAGTATTTGTTTACCTTTTGTCCTTCTACAGTTCCGAAAATGCTTGGGAAATTTTTAGAGAATCAAAGACGTGTTGAAATCAATATACATAGCCGCAGATAACTTAAGGGGAGACAGTGTGATGCACCTTACTGTAGCATTGCTAAGAGAATGCTTCGTGGTTCAAGTACATTGCAATGCTTTTGAAAAACCAAACAAACAAACATACAAAATCGAGTTGTGTACAAACCTGAAATAGGAGGCATCTTATTGACCGGCTTTTGTTTGTTCTTCTTGGCAACATCTTCCAAATTAGTGTTGTAATAACTTTCCGATTGGGCACCCCTCACTTAAACGGGAACTCAATTTGCCCTTGTTGCAAATCCCGGTTTGAACATTTATACCTACCAAAACACATGCAGATCAGTGTCCCTGAGGAACTTCCTTTGTCTCTATTATGTGCACTAAAAACAAAACAAAAAAACGGGGGGGATAAATAAAATAAAAACATTACTCTAATAAATGACCTGTCTAAAAATAAATAATGATAAGAGCTTTCAGATGCCGTAGATAAAGCGCTATATTCAAAACTATTATTATTAAACGGCCTATTATTTATTTAAAAAAACACTGTGTGGACATGTGTAAGTCCACACTTCATATCCCTACATTGTGTGGACTGGTTCTCAGTTCCACATTTTTTACGTAATTCTTGCCCACGATCACAAACACACACACACATAAGATTTATATTACTTTTATTTATTTTGTTTCCAGCTCGGGTTGCGGCAGAACCAACAGGGGGCGGCGTTTGTTGGGTGTTTGGTCATAGAAAAGCATTTGAATAATACATGTTTTAGCTTCTTGTCCCAAGGCAAACTTAGTGTGGCTGATAGCGCTTTTGTGCGTTGTGTGATTGTAACAAAATGTAAAACATTTCCACGCACACACCTAAGTGTGTAACAGCCTGCAATCGTGGACCCTCCTTTGTTCAACTCTTTGTGATAGCAACCGTGACAACAAAGCTTTCCTTTGTGATAGCAACCGTGGACCTATTGTCCTCTTTTGTTATAGGTTCCCGGTTTGAATGTGGTTACCTACTGTCTGTGTGTACTGACTGTGCATGGGTACGGCTGTCGTAGAGTCATGTATAGCATACAATGAGCATGTTGTGAATGCTCACAAGGTAGGCCCATAGGCCTATAGTCGGCAATCATCTTAGATCCTAAAAGTACGAGCCTTCCCAAGGTCCAATCGGAACACTTTTTACATAACTAGACCGGAACCTTCCATGACAAACCAATAAACCAATTTTGCTCAATTCTCACATATCGGCCAACCGTAGCACCAGATATCCTAAAACACGGTTAGGTACTTGGAACGCTGACTCCATTAAAAATAAAACATATTCAGTATGTGATCTGATTATTGATGAGAAACTCGACATGCTAGCAATCACAGAATCCTGGTTGACTGGAGATAACCGTGATGATCATTCACTAGCCGATCTTAAAAACACTCTCCCACATTTTAAGGTCTACCACACACCCTTGTGCTTTTAGTCATTTTAAATTTGTTTATTCCATCGGTATTTCCTTCCTTGTAAAGCGCTTTGGGGTTTATGCTTTAGATGTAAGGCGCTATATAACTTATACGTTATATTTATTATTATTGTTATTATTCTACAGTACGCTAGCGAGAGATGTATATTTCCAGTACATTCATTAATGGTACCATTACCCGGTACACCGCGCCGATAGACCCATCAAGAGCCCCGGCCGCTGGGTCCCTTAGAGATTGACTCATTTGTAGCGTGATAAACACCTTGCCTTTTATTAGCACCGTGCCGAAGATGATACCCGGTATACGTGTTGCATTTGGACCCGTCTCTCTCGTCCCTCGTTTGGTCTCTAAAACTAATGGATATACAGTCATCGGATTGGATGTGTCTTGGAAACCCGTTGGAGATGCTCAGTCATCCATCCTCCCACCTTCCCGGAAGAAAATAATATTTGTATTGAATCCCGTGCCTTGATATCATCCTCGGGTCTTTCTGATAATGACCGAAAGGTTTATTCTTTACATTCAAAGACTTGGAGAATTTTGTCTTCTTCGTCTTCAGTACTTTCCCGTTCCTTAACCCATAACATATCGAAGTTATGGATAGCAATAATGTGTGTTGTAAAATGTAAGCAAAGGCTCAATCCAGGTAGCAAATTGGACGTGTGGGTGCTTAGTTCCGTCAAATGTACATTCTCGAACGATTCGAGGAGAAACCCTGAGTATGGTTCATTTCTGATGATACCGCATAATTTGATTGTATGTTTAGCAATCAACTTTAAAAAGTTTACTTCATTGGCAAGTACTCGTATGAATCGATTCGAGTCATCACTGTGTATAGACCTTTTCATGCTGTGGTAATTTTTCAGGTACCGGTAGGCTATAACTCTGCATAGTGACGATGGCACATCATGAAAGTAACCAGACTATATTTTCCTTCCAGCCTCGGTTTTGTTACATTGGGTTGAATAGAAGAAAAGCAAGATGGCCGCACAATGATATAAGTCAATAGGCCTTTGTGATGATCTTCTTCTTTTTTAAGTCAAATTCCGTCCACTTGTTACTACTCCTTCTCCTTTTTAACTTCGCCAAAAAGTGTTTTTTTGCAACCCGATGTATCTTCTTCCCGTCACTTCCCCGGGCAAACAAATCACATCTGGCCATCTCCGCCGCCTCCCGTCCCACAGGTCTCTGCCAGGTGCCGCCTGGCGTTGTCTCAGAGGGGAGGTGGGTTGGGGTGGGCATTGACGCACAGCCATACAATCAGGTGCTTTGTAGTTAGGCACTTTTAAACATGGTATCTAAGGACCTATCACTACCCCTGTTCACTTTGGGACCACCCTAAAATCATCTAAACTCCTATTGAGTATGCAGCACCGGCAGCCAAGAGCAAGTTAGACTAAGTGCGCACATTTAGTCGACTCGTGGTTGACCACTGACTAACAACGTACATGCGCAGTGAAGTACTCACGCGAACGACTCGTTTGGAAGTTAAGTCAACCATCGGCACGGTATTCAACATTTCCATTGCCTTCTTCCGCCTTTTTGTTATAGTGTCACTGGTTCCCTTTTGCGCTTTACACATGTTAGCATAAGTGTCAGTTTTGATTGGTAATTCCCATAGGAGAAAATCAATGACTGTTTGGTGCCACGCTTGAAAAGGAGTGCAACCAAATTTATATGGAGGAAAAAGAAAACAGTCGACTGACCTGAAACCTAACGTTATGAACGTTTTGTATTGTGGCATTAATTTTTATGCAAACATACATCGAACAAACAAACAAACATGTTGATGTATCCTGGTCAACTATTAAATTAGACCATGCTTAAACGCCTGATCCACCAGCCACCGTTGATACAGCAACAAGAAAGGTGCCTGTCATCAGCGCCTTGCGATCATAGAGAACTAGCGATGTTGACAACACACAACAGCTAATGCATTATTCATATCTTTTTTCATGACAAAATCCCCGCAAACAGCGCCCCCTCGTGGTTCTGCCGCAACTGAGCTGGAGAATGGTTGGGCTAGCGGCGCCTGCAAGCTTGAGACGGTGTTCACGGGTCTTTTCTGTCATATTTGGCATGCCATCGTTACGGTCTACATTTCTTATGTATAGTCCTACCATGAGATGTCCATGCCCAATAGATCGATCCATTAAGCCCCGCCTCCTTACGAGTTGACCAATCACAGCCGCGAAACCCGATCACAATTAGTGCAAAGATCACCAAACGGCTCAAATGGTGATCAGATTTCGCGGTTGTGATTGGTCAATGAGAAATGGGCGTGGCTTAATGGATCGGTGTATTAAACCAGGCGCAAGAGATTCATACTTGTAGAGGCACGGGGAAAATGGCCGGACTCCTACTTGAAGAGGACGAGCTTTTCCTGTTGCCCAGCCACATAGAAACCCTCAAACCCTCAGCATAGAGATGGAAACTCACATCTCAAAGGAACTATCAAACATGGAAAAGTTGAGATAGGGCTTTACCAACACTGGGGGGAAATGTATTTTCGTTCAGATAACCCTTTCAGTACCAACACATATTGGCTACTTATGCCATGGTGACCAGAGACATTTCCTTGACATGGCTACCTGGAGACCAACACTATTTTGCAAAGTTTCAGGTTACAGCGCCCTCACAAGGCAGATTGGGGTTAGCCTAGGTCCTACTCACATAATTAAAGTTGAGCAAGCAATAACATATTACTGTTTCCTTTGGCATATTGCCTTGGACTAAATCATTACCTTTAACATATATTTGAGGTATGGTATTATGACCACTAAATACACAATTGAGTAGTTTAAATGTTGAAGCTAAACATTTGTCAAGTAGCTGTTCATACCAATCTGCATGAGACATATTTTTGAAACCTTAAATAAACATAAGGTTTTAATAAATTACTTTTGAAACAGCATCCTCCCCCCCCCCCCCCCCCCAAACACCCCCAAAATTAAATAACAATTGGTTGAGCCTCACAGATACTGGGAGTTGGTGACTATACCCATGTTGATCAATTGGTTAAGGCGGCCATTTAGATTGTTGGCAAATTATGAATCGTCCAAAAAAATTAAAAGTTTTAATTAATTTTTTATGAAGCACCCCCCCCCCCAACCCGCTCCTAGGATAGGACATTAAATATAAACAAGAGAGTTTGGATTACGCACAATATGACTTATAAATAAATTACTGGTAAAATCAATAGTTTTATTTATTTCTACATTTAATGACAAAGAAGGAACTGACATAAAATTACATTAAATATTGCCCATTTGTAAATGGCCGCCAACCAATTTGGTTTTGGCCCGTAACATAAAATATGGCGAGGTTTTCAGGATGCAGGAACCCAATGAAACCAAATACAAACAATGTGGTACAGTTGCTTAAGTCGGCCATTTTGATTAATGTAAAATTTGTTTCTGAAACCTTAAATAAACATAATGTTTTAATACATTCCTTTAGGATTGCACATTCAATAAACAGAAGAGAGTTTTGATTACGCACAATAGGAACTGGACAAAAATTACTCCTCAAATCAAATTTACACCTATCATGAAGCAATATGTAAAGAAGGAACTAACATTACATTTTGCCAAAGTGCTATACTTGTTTTTTCTAAGTACCATCCCCCCCCCTCCCCCCCCCCCGCCTCAATGTTGATTGTTGGCAGGCATGCGATTGTGGGATTCAACATTGTAGCGGGGGGGGGGGGGTGGAGGGAGTATTCAGAAAGTTTAGAAAATTATTAGTTTGGTGTGGAAATTCTCCAATAATGGTATAACCGCTTTACAAATTTTTAACATAATTAACTTAATAGTTGAATTGTTGACCTAATTTATCGCTTGGTGTGGAATTTCTCAAAGCATGGTATAACACACATTGGCTTGATACACTGCTTACAAATCGTGCGAGTTTGTTTCCGATTAGAGGTGGAACTGCATACAACACAGTCACGTTTCTTCCCGTCAACAGTCGGACCTGGAAAGTGCTGAGTTGAAAGGGCGTTTGAAGCACTTGACACTTTACGGGCATGGTGAACTGGGTTGTTCTCGAAGTTTGAAATAAGTGCCTCTATCACCTTGACCCGAAAATCCAAAGTAGACAAGCTCTTGTTTGTATGGATGCTGTTGTATACGACATTAGCATTGAGCAAACATATGTCTAGGATTGTAATAAATACACGTTTCCACCATTTGAATGTTTTGTGGGTATGAGTATAGTACGTGCATAATTGTCCTGCCAGATCCGTGCCCCCCATGTATTTATTGTAATCCTCGACTATGCACGGTTTTTTGATATGACGAAATCCTGTTGAAGTTTTCCGGCTCCGAATCTTTTTACTAGTGACACTGCAATCGCCATAGTTTGAGAGGAGAGTGACACGTTTTGTGTCCTGCCACATAACGCATAGTTGGCCTGCTTTCTGAAAAAATTTGGGATCTGCACCGCTTTTCATAGGAAATTTTTTGGAGTTTGCTACGTCGGGTATCCCTAGGGTGGTATAGCGCACAGTTCCACAAGCTCCGAATCCTAGCTCAGACAACTTGGAGAACAGAGCCGGGCTAGTAAACCAATTGTCCATGTAGATGCAATGTCCTTTATTTTCGAGGCCCTGCAAAAGGTTCAATACTACGTTGCCTGGTGCCCCTATTTCGGATGGATGGTTTGTCTCGGGATCACTTACAGAGGACTGGCCTTGTGGGCACCTGGGCTGCGATCCTGTGAACAACTCCCAGGCACATGTGTACCCTGTGTCGGATTCGTTCAATGAGAAAAATTTCAATCCCCATTTTGCGGCTTTTCTTGGCATGTATTGCTTGAAGCTCACCCGTCCTTTGAATTTGACCATCGTCTCGTCCGGTGAAAGGCTTCGTCCCGGCTGGTACACCCGCAGGAATGATGGTAGTACAATGTTTAACAGTGGCCGTAATTTAGCAAGTTTGTCACGGGGAGAGTCGCCCTCGACATCTCTGTTATTGGCGAGGTGAAAAAATCTTAGGATTGCAGTAAATCGGTTACGAGCCATGGTTGCTGAGTACAGGGGACTTCGTAGAATTTCAGACCTGGACCAATGCATGGAGTAACGAGGCCTTTTGTTGATTCCCATGCAAAGAAGTAGGGCCACGAATGCCATCATTTCAGGTACATCAGTTGGTCTCCATGCACACTTATTTTCTGCCCCCGCTCCCAATATTTGTTCAGCATAACGATTAGTCTCTAGTACCATCATCTGCCACACTGCTTCACAAAAGTACAGTTTGAAGATTTGTATGGGGAGAACGAACTGAAGTCTTCTGTAGCCCCGGTGTTTGCTGTAAATTTAACAGGCGGTCGCCGTGTGTAACAGTTGGCTTCACGCCATCCACACCTGAAATTCGTTTTTTTTTTTTTTTTTCTTACCCTTCTTAGAACAGGTTAATGTTGCTGTTGATGTCGAGGCCCTCGGCTCTGTATCCTCACTGTCTTCTGACGTCTCCGAGTCCTCAAGTGGCGATTCCTCGTCAGATGACATTTCTGAACCACTGTCTGCGAAAATTTCTTCCAAAATTTTATCATTTTCTTCGGCCATGTTCACAGAATGATCTCTTACTGAAGAATGCGTGGGGGACGCTTAACGATACCGCTGAAATTTTTAAACCTGCGACGCTTCAGCACACGAGGCCAGCTTGTTACCATGGGGATGGACAAAAGGCGATTGAGGGGGCTATTTACATTTTGATAACTTACTTTTGGTCGATGTGCCAGAGAGGCTCATTGGTCACCGAGAGTGCTAATAATTCCGTGCCATACGGGCTCATTGGTCACCAAGTGGAATGTTGTTTTGAGCCGCTATGGCACGGCGGTACTGAAAGGGTTAAGGTTAACTACAAAATATCAATGGACTATGTTTTTTGTGGCCTCATCAGCAGGTAAAAGGGCGCCACCATGTGAGAACGGTAAATGTGACAATCATTATTTTATAACAATTATGAAAAATATTGACTACGCTATTAGTCTATATAGCGCCTTGGATTTCCCTTGAAACAATAATATTTGAGGGAGAATATATCAAGAGAACGAAATATTCTTTACCAAGTTATTACTCATACAATTTATACCTGAATTTAATTGTTTTCACCTGTCTCTTTTGGGGCTCCCAAAATTTAGCATAGCGTCTCCGTTTTAGCTAAAATTGTCAATTAATTTAGGGTGGACTTGAACCGCGACCTCCGGGTGAAAGTGCCGGTGTCCTGGGGAAATCTATCCCCTGGAGATCCTGGCCCCCATGGGAAATTAACATGGGCTGACGGAAGATAATTCAAAAGAGGGCGCTATCAGAAAAAGTTTGTACACGTTCGCAATTCGCCGTATGGGTCTTCCTAATCACACCATTCCTGATTTTACAGAGCATTGAGGCACAAGGTAACCACAAAGAGACAGTTCGTCTGAATAGGGAGAAAGTGTGGATATAATGCGCCTCCAGACCATTAAACCCCATGGTCTGAACATCCAAGCATGAAATGACTTGTCTTTGCCTTCTCCTTTTCCCCATACTTTTTAGTCTGCCTCATTAGTCTACTTTAATTTCCTTTGCATCTTCCCATTATTTATTTTGTCTTTTGTGTTTCGACATAATTATTGTGGTCAAACCGGGCCATTCCCCATACCTCCCCACCCCCTTTGTCATCCCTTGCTATTTATGTGTGCTTTCGTCTATGTCATCTCGAATTCCCACGTGACTACAATTTCTTAGACCATGTGGCCTGTAGTAGGGTCAATATACAGTTTGACCCCCAAAAAATTGTAACAAAAGGTTTTCCAACGGTTTCAGGTACTATTGGACATCAAAAATAACATATTAAAAATCTAAGAAAATCAGAGTACCGGAAAGCCGTTTTTTCAAAATGGCGTCCAAGATGGCCGCTATACTATCCTAAAATGACTATAAGTCAATCATTATTAACCCTACAGACGTAATGTTGGTGCCTATCCCCAGGTTTTAGGGGTCAGAGAACTCATTGAGACCAACAAAAGAAGCATTGAGTAATGAGGTAACATAAAATTCCAAGATGGCGTCCAAAATGGCCGCCAATACACTAAAAAGGCTATAAGTCATTTAATATTCACATTGGGAGTTTAATTTTTGGTGTCTGCATCTATCTTGTATGGATCAAGAAACCCACTAAGACCAATAACAATTTAGTGAGAATCAGGTAACCTAAATATCCAAGATGGCGTCCAAAATGGCTGTCTAATTTGCTAAAAGCTATTTGCTGAGAGTTTATTTTGTTGTGTCTAATCCTGTGTTATAGATGCCCGGGAGAGGGTTGGGGGGAAGTTCTTGCATCGCGGTTCAACCTGGGCGCTGCGAATGTGTCTGCGGACTCCGGCACGGTGGTTTGTTTATGTGCTTACGACCCTCCGGCGGACAAGGCCCGGGCCACGTGCGACCCGGGCCGCAATGTGCGTTCGAAAGGCTGATGATCACTGCAGTCTGCAATTCACACTGATTCACGCAGCTGGCTGCCTTCTTCATCGAGTGATCCACCGCCAAGAATTGTACAACTCTTGGATTTCACTCTCGGTTACCGTCGGTTCCATCACCAATGATGGGCTCTGCCGTGGTCTCGGGCGCAGATGATTTGGGTCAAGATCTTGCGGGGCGTTCGAGATATCTGCGGCTGCTGGCACCAGACTTGCCCTCCAATAGATCCTCGTTAAAGGATTTAAAGTGTGCCCATATATTCCAATGGGCCTCGAAAGAGTCCTGTATTGCTAATAGACCTTATGCATATGACGTCATTTGAGTAGGGCGCCCTCGCCTAGAGGTCAAAAGAAAGATGCTCATTGGCCAGTCCTGTGCGCCGCGCGTACAAATCAGCGCGTTTCCATTGTTTCATTATCGGTTTACCTCTAAGATGGCGGCTTGGTGACGTCAATGCATAAGGTCTATTTTCGTCACTACCCCCCCCCCCCACCCCGTGTCGGGAGTGGGTAATTTGAGCGCCTGCTGCCTTCCTTGGATGTGGTAGGCGTATAACGGCCAAGCGGTGGTCACACCAGTGGTCCGGTCCTGTCGCCCTCGAAGCCACTCTCTCTCCCTCCATCCCTTCTCTCATTCTAATCGCCGGGGGAAAAAGAACAAATCAACCAGGGCGTGTGTCGTCCGCCTCCGTCCGGTGAGCCGTGGAAGCTCGCCCGGCCCGTCTGGTTCCCCGGGGTTGGGCAAGGGCTCAACAAATGCTTCGACGTATCCCGGAGGGATGGCAATCAGGATGCCAAGAGAGGGGTCCCGCTAGCGCAGAGCTGAATGAGGCCGGGCTCGACAAAAGGTCTCGGTAAACTCACGCTCTCGCGCCCATGCGGGCTTCAAGAATTGCCGTTGGGTTCGGTATCCGCCCCCGCCCCGGGGCGAGACGGCACTGCCACTCCCGCTGCAGGAAGAGGCAGCACGGTCCAACACCTCGCTCGTCGGACCAGTCCGGTCGTGCCATCAGGGCCCCCCGGGGGTCACTTAAGAAGCCAGGCCCGCTACCCACTGCCATGCACGGGGAGAGGGGCATCCACCGGACCGGCAGCCTCACAAAGAAGTAACTGGTTGTTTTGGACGCCATCTTGGATTTTCAGGACCTGATTACTCAATGAATTTTTCATTGGTCTTAATGTGTTTCTTGACCCATAAAACATAGATGTAGACACCTAAATTGAAATTCTAAGGTGAAAAGTAAAATGTTTAGTGTATTTTAGTGTATTGGCGGCCGTCTTGGACGCCATCTTGGATTTTTAGGTTACCTGATTACTCAATGACATTTTTATTGGTCTAAATGGGATTCTTGACCCCCCAAAACATGGATGTAGACACCAAAATGATGACTCTACGGTAAATAATGAATGACTTATTGCCATTTTATTGTAATGGCGGCCATCTTGGACGCCATTTTGAAAATAACAGCTTTTCTTTGCTCGGAATTTCTTAGATTTTTAATATGTTATTCTTGATGGTCAATACTACCATAATCCGTTAAAAAACCTTTTGTTACAATTTGTTTGGGGTTAAGGTGTATTTTTTCATAAATTGACCCTACTACTGTGACATCACATGTTTACAAAAGAGCCACAGAGCCCGGACTTCCTACATGCACAGCTTGTACACAGATCAATGGAAGAATACAATAAATCTTATGTTTTATGGAGATTGCACTGTCTGATTTTTCTCAACTTTTGATACGAAGAAACGGTGGACATCACAAAAGCTGTGCAGCTGTTGCTTTTGTAAGTCTTGAATTTATGTGATGACATACAATGTAAATTTTCCCATATGGCCTGTGTAGTATCGTGCCCGTTATGAAATGCATTAGAATAATATACAAGGTCACCACTCTGTAAGCAAAGGTAATAATTATGTGTGACGGATGACGATTAACCTTAAACTGACACAGTTGACTTTCTTTGATAACTCTATGACACGGTTTAATCTACAAACACAAAGGAAAAGTAACAAATACTGATTGTAAGCATACAATAACATTTAGACAACAGTTCTCAATTCTCAAGTGCTATAGGTCTTCAACTACATAAGAATGTACTGTGTAATAGCCTGAATGCATAAGTCAACATCAAGTGAAACCTATCATTTATACTTTGATGATTCATAACAAATTGACAACTAAAGTATACTAAAGTGCTTCAAAATGTACTTAATTATTAACTGTAAATCTTATACTATCTGTGATTCTTATATTATTATCAAAATGAGATGTAAATTGCAACACTTACGACATTGGGCTTTCGTGAAACAATTATCAACACTGACAAAGAAACATGGCGCAAAATACATGTGACTATCAGAAATAAAGGTTTACGGTCCCTCGAGTAGCGCCCTCTATAGACCAAAAAGCTTCACTAGAGTCTGCTAATAATAACTTGGCATACTGAGCTAACATCCCGACCCCTAAATGTATGTCTATACAAACATCATTTACTTAATACAACAATAAGGGGAAGAATGCCAATAGAAAATAAATGCTTATAAAAAATGGAATTTAAAAATGACAATCCAAAAAACATGTACCTTTAAAGTTAACACATGATGTAAACGCTTGTTTACTGGGTTTAACAATGGTGAAAATCACCCAACACCCAAAAAACTCAAAATTCAACAACAAAAAACTCGTTCGCGCTCTCCATCCTTTCAACTGCTTCCAACAGACAGAGTTTCTGTACAGGTCTTGTCAAGGTAGATGACTTTGTATTTACTTTGACTGCTCTGACTATTAACTGATCCTTTCCTGGATAAGTTTCGATTACTCGCCCCAAGAGCCATTTGTTCCTTGGCAAGTCGTTGTCAACAACTAGGACCACATCATCAACTTGCACATTTCTCTGTGGTCTAGACCATTTCTGTCTTTCCTGCAGTGTAGGCAATCCATCTTCTCCAGAAAACATCTGCCATGTACTGCACTTGCCGCCATCTTTTTCGTCCATACAGATCCTTCTTGTCAAAAATACCAGGAGGAAAACCTACTCCTGCACGAAGCAAAAGCAAGTGATTAGGTGTGAGTGGCTCCATGTCATTTACATCATCTGAAACTGAGGTTATCGGTCGACCATTGATGATAGACTCAACAAGACACATAAGTGTGGACAAACTCTCATCTGTCATCGTTTGCTCTTTAATGAGGCTATTCATCAGTTTGCGTGTAGTCCTAATCTGTCTTTCCCATACACCTCCCATGCGATGCTGTGGGTGGGTTAAACAACCAGCGAATTCCTTTCTGAAGAAGATACTCATTGATCTGCTTGTTCCAAACCTCCAATGACTCTCTGAGCTCTCGCTCTGCCCCAACAAAATTAGAGCCATTATCAGATCTCATCTCCTCCGGTTGCCCTCTGCGACACATAAACCTCTATAGCCCATTGATAAATGAATCGGCCTCAAGTGAATGCAAAACTTCAATATGCACGGCTCTGACAACCAAACATAACGTGAAAATACATCCATAATGCTTCACTAAGCTCCGACCCTGTTTCACCATGAAGGGGCCAAAGCAATCTACACCTACATAATTAAATGGTGGCTTATTTGGAGTGACTCTGTTTTGGGGTAGATCTGCCATCTTTTGCTCGATGGACGGTGGCTGACAACCGTTTGCATACAAAACAATCACGCAGAGCTCTGCGGACTGTAGACCTGGCTCCTATCAACCAAAATCGTTGTCGCAAAAGTGAAAGTACATGCTCTCTTCTTGAATGTCCTGATGCCTGATGGAAATGTCTCACAATAAGAAACACCATATGATGGTTCTTTGGCAGGAGGACTTGACTCTTTACTTGTTCACTAACAGGGGCATTTTTCAAACGACCGCCGACTCTCATTATGCCATCAACTGACAATACCGGATCAAGTTTGAAGACAGAGCTGGTTTTCCCAACACCTTTGTTCATCTGGAGACATTTTAATTCATTACTGAATGATTGCTGCTGGATGTATTTTATGATGGAATCTTCTGCTCTTTACATCTCATCTACTGTTAACTGCTTCTGCATGTCTGGTGTATGAAGCTTCTTTGCCTTTCGGAATAAGTACTCCTTTACTCGCAGTAACCATGCAACATCTTTCTTCAGATTATGCCACGATGATCGTCGTTCCAACAGCTTGTCCATCACACTAGTCTGATCATGACTGCTTGTAGCATATATAGTGACCACATCTTTGTTTGTTTTGATTTCTGGATCCTCGTCCTTAAGATCTCTTAGGAGTGGTGACTTCGGCCAGTCACCTTCGTCGAGCCACAGGAAGTTTGGTCCCTGTAACCAACGCTTGTTGTCTATCATTTCTGTTGCTGACAGTCCCCTGGAGACATCATCAGCAGGATTTGACTTTGAATCAACATGACGCCACTGACTTGGTGACGACCCACTGTGTATGAGTGAAATCCTGTTGGCAACAAATGTGTGAAAGCGCTTTTCTTCATTCTTCACATACTGTAGTACAATTGTACTGTCTGTCCAAAATATAGACTCGTCTATGGGCAAATCCAATTCTCGTCGCATCATCGCATCAAGTTTGACAGAGAGTGTCGCTCCCATCAGCTCTAATATGGGTATCGCTATCTTCTTTATCGGAGCAAGATGCGCCTTAGTCAGGAGAAGACAGCAATGAATGTGCTCTTTGTTAGTCATAGATAAGTCATCGCTATGCTAACTCTGATGCGTCGGAAAAGTGGTGGAGTTGATAGTTAGTTACTTCTCCAAAATCACAAGGCTTCAAACATCGATTGATCTTAAATTGTTCGATCTTAGGTAACTCTTGTTGCCATCGTAGCCACCTAGCGAGGTGGTCTGCTTCTAGTGGTTCATCCCAGCCTAGCTTCTTGCGACTTAGGTCTTGAATTATCACCTTAGCTTTGAGGGTGAATGGACTTACAAATCCATGTGGATCGTAGATGGAACTAACCACACTAAGTATTCCTCTTCGTGTCAAGGGCTTTTCTTTTGGACTAATCTTGTAACCGAAGCAGTCATGTTCAACATCCCACTGCGTCCCAAGTGCTCTCTCTGTTGGCAATGCTTCATAATTCAGGTCAAGCTCCTTAACATCCTTTGCTCTTTCTTCCACTGGAATTGATGCCAGAACCTTTGGGTTATTGCTTATCCACTTTGTCAATTTAAAACCGCCTCTTGCTAGAAGACTGCACAATTCTCGAGCAATCTCTATTCCCTTTACTTCAGTGCTTACTGACTTGAGACAGTCGTCAACGTAGAAATTACGTAACACATTATCCACTGTGTCTGGATGGAAGTAACAGCAGTTATCTTTAGCTGTGCGCCGCAGTGCAAAGTTGCAACAACTTGGACTCCATGTCCCACCAAAAAGATGTACATTCATCCGGTGAACAGTCGGTTGTCCTGACTTGTCCCCGTTGGGCCACCATAGATACCTCAATACATCACGGTCTTCAGGGGAAACCCTAACCTGGTGAAACATAGCTTGTACATCGGCCATAAGGGCCACAGTTTCTTGTCTGAACCTCAAAAGTACCCCAAGCAACTTGTTGGTTAAGTCTGGTCCACTCAGTACTTGCTTGTTCAAGGACATTCCATGATGCACGGATGCACAATCGAATACTATTCTTAACTTGTCAGGTTTCATTGGGTGGTATACCGGGTGATGGGGTAGGTACCACACTGTGCCACTATGAGCTAGCTTGTCTTCATTCACTATTTCTGCATACCTCTTGGTGACAAGGTCTTTCATACCTTCACAGTACTTTAACTTCAACTGTGTCTCTCCTTGGAGCCGCTTTACCCAACAACTGGAGGCGACGTTCTGCCATACAACGGTTATTAATCAAATCTGGTAGCCGTTTTCTGGATCGCAAGTTCATAGTGACCGTCCTTCATCTGGATACTCTCCTCCCATATGGATATGGCTTGCTTGTCCTTTATTGACATCCCTTTAGTGTCATCATGAAGTGACTCGCTTGTGTCCAACTTCCAAAACTGTTAAAGCTGTCATTCTAATTCAACATCAATAGAGAAACTCTTCCAAATTGCTGCCATGGATCGGTAAATCACGTCGAGTATAAACCATTGGTAGGGTAACTGTGCGTTCAGAGTCAATACCCATTACAGTCAGACTTACAACAGTTGTTTCTGTCTGAACATTTGCCTTTGTCATAGTTGTCAGAGATAACAACTGTTGTTCACCTTTAACTTTCAGTTGCCTCACTAACTCCTCTGTGCAAAATGTGCTTGTCGATCCGCTATCCAAAAGTGCGTATGTGCAAACAGAAATGTGGCTGTTCCCAGCTGTGACCTTTACAGGAACGATTGGCAATGCGACTCTAGTTGTGCCGACCCCTGTGCTGTTGCAGCTTGTGCCTGTTTCTGTGTAACCACTCTGCGCTGTTGCAGCTATTTCTGCCTGCGTAGCCTCAGTTTTTGGAGCAGAGAAACCTTTGGGGATAAACTTTGTCTGATGCAGAAACTGTGTATGTTTTCGTCCGCATCCTAAAACAGAACACACTCGGTTTAACTTACATGCATTTGACATATGACCAGGATTTAAACAATTAAAGCACAGTTTGACCGTCTTAGCATATTCTAACCTTTCTGATGGATTTTTGCCTTTAAATTCAGAACACCCAAACAAGGTGTGATTGCCTTTGCACATTACACACGTCATCATGGTTTACATTTTGTCATCATGGTAAAACTACCTTTGTTAGATCGATTCACTGGGAACTTAGTTACACCCTTGTTTGTATCACCCTTTATGTCCCTTGTCTTACTGACGTTGCCATACACAGGATCATTGGCCTCTTCGGCAGCATCATCTACAAATTCCACCAAATCCTCTATTTGGGGTGGCCTTTTTTGTTCTTTTTGATACCTCTCACTTGCTTTATCCACCTATTTCTCAGGTAAACTGGCAATTTCTCAACAATTTTAACAAGTACCCTCTGAGTATTTATTTCATGAATGTATCCCATGGCCATCAGGGTTTCCTTACATGTTTTTAGATCATCAGCCATTTCTCTCAGTGCCCTTTTGTCATGGGGGCTGATGCTGCTACCTTCAGTAACCTTATTTACCCAAGTCTCAGAAATTGTATAATCGTTACCAAACCTCTCCTTTAGCAATTCTTTGGCCCTTTTGTATCCTTCATTTGGTTTCATAACAGAACAACACTGAATAACCTTCTTTGCCTTACCAGAACAATACTGTATCAAGCGAACCAACTTAGCACTGTCCTCTATATTTGTACTGTCCACACTGTTCTCAAAATGATCGTGTGAATGTCCAATACTGCAATTAGTGCATGGGCCAAATACCGAAACCCTGCACCACCTGGGGATTTTTGGAGACTGGTATTTTTGGAAACCTTATCCCATGGGCTATTGAAATCAGGGTGTCTGCAAAATTCCTACTGGTGGGTAAGACCGTGAGGGCGCTTTTTTCAAAATGGCTGCCAAAGAAACGTATTGATAGATGTTTTCATTGTGGAAGGGCCTTGAAGTAGGGTACAAATGCAATTTTATTGCTGAAAATGATAGATGAGGGTGTCTAAAGCCAAAATCTGGCTTGGCACCCTTGGGCAATTTTTTTTTATTGACGTCACAAGCCACGCCCACTTTTCTGATTATGTAATAATTATGACAAATGTAGTTTGTCATATAAACATAACATATTTGGTATCAAATTAAAGCTATTGGTGCATGAAATGCAAATATACAGATGAGAGAACAATAACATAAAATGGAGGTCACTTTAGGGTCATTAAAGGTCATACAAGGTCAAATATGAAGGAAAATGTAAGAAATCAAGTGTAAAATGTGCATATAAATATGTCACCTGTATTGCCACAGCAGGCAATCAAAATGAGACTTTACTGTCATTTGAAAAGCTCTGTAAAATTTAAACCAATCGTACCATGCAAACCAGTCAAAGGGATAGTGCAGCAATCAACGATCACCAAATGCATGATACATATGAGACCAGATATTTATCTTTGTTTACCAAAATAAGAGGCTGAAGCGTTTAGCATTTAAACTATATGTAAACAGTATCATCATTTAAGCCAATGGTGTCAATTTCATGATGTCCTCACAACCATGGTGGCCTACGCACCAACTCTAACTGCACCTGAAGAGGAGAAGACGAAGTTCTATAATGATCTACGACACGCGGTACAGGCTGTTCCCCATCACCACTTCCTTGCCACCCTTGGTGACTTCAATGCCTGACTGGGGCTGGGGGACGCTCCTTTCACCTTCATCAAGACACAAACAACAACGGTTTGCGTCTGTGGCTGTCACCATCCGGGAGGAAGGCCCAGATCGACTTTATTCTGACCAGGAGGAAATGGCGTAACAGTATCATCAACTCTTATGCCCACAGCACCTTCTCTACAGTAGGATCAGATCATAGAGTGGTGGTGATGAAGGTTCGTCTCAGCCTCCGTGCACCACGCAAGGCAGTGACAAACAGGGTGAAGTACAATTGGGAAAAGCTCAAGAGAAACAGCGATCTACAGGAGAGGTATGCCCGCCATGCCGTAGAAATTCAAAATCGGTTGCAGGTATTGACGGAGGATGATGATGATTCTGCAACCAACCGCTATGACAAGTTCGTGAGAGCAAACAAGGAGGCTGCGGAGATCTGCATGGACAAGGTGAAGAGGTGGGGGAGCCACATCTGATCCTCGGGTCGTCAGAGCTAGGGAGGAGATGGAAGTGGCCTACTGTTCTCTTGTAGCAGACCACAGCTTCACTAACCAAGAGGACGATGTACAAAAGCAAGAAGAAAGTCCTACTTGAAACTTATGATCTCATCGAGGAGGAGGGGCTTATCCTAAAAATCAGAGAAGTGAAAAAAGTTCATGTCAACCAAACGAAAGCGGTGAGCTGGAGGTTCATCAACGAGATTACAGACAGAAAGTCCTCCAGACCCTCTAAGACCTTGGGAGATACCGATGACAACGGGTAGAGACATGGAAAAACCACTTCAAAAACCTTCTTGGTGATGAACCGGAGGTGCTGCACCGGAGGTGCTGCAGCATACTGGGTGCACAGGTGGAGGGAGATCAGGTGTTTATACCCTGGACATCGAGGATGGCCCATTCAACCATGAGGAGTATGTCAAGGCAAGGGGTGAACTCAAGGGTGTTAAGTGCTGTGGGGATTCAGACGAGAGAGGTCTACGGTGGGGCACGTCATTGCACTAGGAGACTTATTGAAGGTGTCAAGCATAAACATCTCCCTGCAGTCTTCACCTCCATTGACTTCCGCAAGGTGTTTGACACTACCGGGTCAAGATGATGAACATCCTCACCGCATATGGGATCCCCAAAAAGTTAGTGCAAGTGAATGGGGTAGCCTCAAAAAGTTTGTGCAAGTGAATGGGGTAACCTACGCAAACACCCCGGCCAGGGTCACTTAACTAGATGATGTCACCGTGTTCTTTGACATCCTGGCAGGAGTGTTTCAGGGTGACACCTTGGCCCCATTTCTCTTTATCATCGTCCTCGACTACATCCTGAGGAAGGCGATCAATGGAAGAGAAGATGAGCTGGGTTTCACCATAGTGACCTGCAAGAGCCGGCGAGTGTCTCCTGATGTGATGATCACTGATATGGACTTTGCTGATATGACATTGCACTTGTTTCAAATACATTGGAGCAGGCTCGAGATTATTGCTGAAGGTTGGACTCCAGGTGAACACAAAGAAGACCAAGGTGCTCGCTACAACATCACTGACAATCATGGTTGACATCTCGATAATGACCTAGTGAATCGACTGCTATAAATGACAGACTCATGACCATGACAGCAGTTCTTCAATCTGCCAAAAGTGTGACTTTCAGCAGTGTTTATGCATCAACAAAGCAGAGACGAGATGATGAAAAAGAAGCCTTCATATGAAGTTAATCGCACCATCTCTAAGACGAAGTCGAATCCATGACCTAAAAACAACTGGTTCCAAGACAGAGCAGACAAAGTTGAGAAGTTTGCACAGAGGAAAAACTATCGCGACTTCTACACATCACTCAACATGATATATGGTCCAAGTTCTCATCCCATCATGACCACTGATGGCAAGCTTTCGACCGCCCCCAGAGACCTCAAAGCCAGATTGATGGAACATTTTTCTACTTATCTAAACCAACCTGCAACATTCAGGTCATTAATAATTTATGACCTAGGAACAGGACCAACACTGGCTGAGGTAATCGAAACAATAAAATAGACGAAGTTTAAGAGAAGCCCTGGACCAGATGGCATACCCCCTGAAACACTAAAAAATGCATTACTGGAAAGCTCCATTAAATAACTTCCGAGTTTGGTCACAAAAACTCAGTATTTTCACTTATTTAGTGGGAGTGTACATTGAATTACTTGGGTCATTAAACTTAATGGATGAGCAGTAAGTTTGCCTGGGGCAGTCAGCAGCGTTACTTTATGGTTTGTGCATAATCCAATTAACTCCACTGTTTGGAAAAGGAATTACATGGAGATAACAGATGTGAGTTGCCAGGCGAAAAGGATGTTTTATTTTAGCCTCTTTCTGAAATAGAGCTTTCCCGTAATGTGGAGGAGATGTCATGATTTAGGCACCTACATGTATGCAAATTCTTCAATGATATGTTGCATAAGAACATCTCTACCGACCTCAAGATTGCTAACATGTTGATCTATGAGAAAAGAGCCAAGTTTTTGTGTGACAACTATGTATACAGAGGTGTCTCTCTCCTGAGCGTGGTAGATGTTTTGCTGACATCTTGCTACAACGCCTCCAATAGGTCATGTAACCAAATTTCAGTCAAGATACAGAGATGATAGAAGCACCATCGATGTAATACTCACTCTACGTCAACTAATTGAGAAAAGCAGAGAGCAGAGGCAACACATGGGAAGGAGAAATGCCTACTTACTACTTTACTCGAGTGACTTCTAGTGCCACCATTTTGAAAAGCGCCCTCTATAAGAAAAATCTAAATATACTTTAGTTCAACAGCTCTGTGGTATTATTCTCACTACAAATCAAGAAATGTAAAGATATTTGGCTGATTTTGGGGGCTAAAATATGCCATTTAGTGGTATTTTGGGGGCCATCTTGAAAACAGCGCCCTCACGGTCTTACCCACCACCAGGATTTTTGCAGACAACCAGATTTCAAAAGTAATATTGTCAAGGGTTCCAAAAATGGTTGTCTCCAAAAATCCCCAGGGGGTGCAGGGGGGTGGGGGTAGCCCACGGACTAAAGGGATCACCGTCAAATGTTAATAGTTCTGCTCGAGGCATTTGCATCACTTCAAACAAACGTTGCTGCTGCAGTTGATTTTGTTCCACTAATCTTGAGATGGATCCTTCGTCTACAGTAGGAGTAGTAGTCTCCATGTCGACTTTCTGAACTTGAGGAACTGGATGAATTTCTGATGCGGACAAACTTTGGGGGAAATGTGTTTGGAAACCATCACCTGTGGGCGTGCTGCTCACTGGTTCCACCTTTTCACCAGAATTCTCAACATATGGCACTGCAGATGCATCTAATGCTGACAAATTTGGAGCAATGTGCTGGATATGTTGTATTTTTACTTCAGTGTCAGCACTATCATTCAATGTGTACACTTCTTCCTCTGCCTTAGCAATTTCCAACTTGGTGCGAAAGGACAACTGTACTTTCCTTTGACGTAGCTTTAACTATTCAAGTTCAAGGGCCTGTAACTGCTCTAAGGCTGCCTCCTCTGCTTCAATAGCAGCCTTCTTGGCAGCTACTCTCTTACGTACGGAAGCCGGATAGTGCCAGAAAATAAGAAGTGAAATAATTGTTTATGAGCGCGAGAATATTTTGTTGAACCATTTATCTGGCGGCCGCCACTTAATTAAGTGGCGGCCGCCACTTATTATCCGGCGGCCGCCACGTAATTATCCGGCGGCCGCCACTTAATTATCCGGCGGCCGCCACTTAATTATCCGGCGGCCGCCACTTATTAAGTGGCGGCCACCACTTATTATCCGGCGGCCGCCACTTAATTATCCGGCGGCCGCCACTTAATCATCTGTACCACACGTTTTTTAAATTGCGGATTTTAAGAGGACAGGTCATAGGATTCAGGGGGGGGGGGTTAAGAGGACATACCATAGGAACCAGGGGAGTAAAGAGGAAAGCTCATAGGTTCCGGGGGGGGGGTTAGAGGACAGGTCGTAGGATCCGGGGGGGGGGGGGGGTAAGATGACATGTCATAGGATCATGGGGGGATGGGTAAGAGTACAGGTCAAGATGGCAGAGAAGGGGGGTGATCCATAGAGACACCAAAGTCATGTCCTCTCACCCCCCCCCCCCCCCCAATTATGATCCTATGACATGCCCTCTTACCCTTAATCACCCCCTTCCCGGAACCTATGACCTTTCCTCTTTACTCCCCTGGTTCCTATGATATGTCCTCTTTAATGTCCCCCCCCCCCGAATCCTATATCCTGTCCTCTTAAAATCCGCAAAATAAAGAACGTGTGCTACAGATAATTAAGTGGCGGCCGCCGGATAATTATGTGGCGGTCGCCAGATAATATGTGGCGGCCTCCAGATAACTATGTGGCGGCCGCTAGATAATTATGTGGCGGCCGCCAGATAATTATGTGGCGGCCGCCAGATGAATGGTACAAAACAAATATTCTCGCGCTCATAAAAAATATATTTCACTTCTTATCTCCTGGCACTATCCGGCTTCCGCAGAAGTTCAACTCAAAAAAGACGTGGGTAAAATGTGTCCAATCACAAAGTTTGTTAGAGCAGTGTGTTGGTCAGGATGTACACTTCCCAATCCGTTTTGGACTAAGCAATAAGCCGTCGGGTTGCTGAAATAAGTTAACAAAAGAGCCCTCGTGCGTCTAAATCAGGTACACTTTAGGAGTTTCTCCATACAAAATTTACCAAATCTGGACGTAAAACCTCTCAAAATGACGTGGCAAAATGCTTTCCGAATGTAAAATAAGAAATACAACATGAATGAGTAGATATTCAGGATAAATATACCGTTTTTGACTAGTTTGTACGATAAAGGGTTCCAGAGATATGATTATATTTATCCACCAAAGTGACGTTTTGCAGGAAATTTGTACACGTAACGCAGGCGCGCTTGCCCCCGCGAATGTATTCAACAGAAAATTTACATAACAAATTCATATAGGGTAGATATAGGGTTACGATCGATTTCCAACTACTTTTGGCAATGCAAAAGTAGTAGGCCTGGTGTGGTACTTGTACTTGTTGTAGAACGTCTATCAGTCACATTTGGATATATTAGAATTTTGTTTATACTTGTTAGGGTTGTTCTCACATATTTTGGGTTTCTGTCTCTGTGTTTTGGGGGTCGATGTTTGGAAGTCGAAGGAACGTATATTGGACTGACGCGTATACATGTATTAGGGACATGTGTCCGTTGTTTATACCATGGAGGCACACTTTATAAGCTGGATGGATAACGTAGACTGGATCTTCATGTATTGCCATAGTGAAACATTTACATAAACAGAGCACCAGTCTACTTACAACATTGCGCAGCAATATCCCGTAAATTTGAAGGGTCATTGGGGTCATTGAAGAACCATGGAATAACTACAAAGTATTACATGGTCGCATACGCTCAAGTAGTCAAGCATAAAGTGTTACCATTATCTACATGTTGTACAGTGTTATGACTTGTATCGTCTAGGAAATTGTATCACCACTTCCAGTTGCGTACCGCCATTGCAAGTTAGTATTTGAATCGTATTACAGAGTGCGACAAGATGAAGCTTGTATTTCTGCTCTTTGCATTGATGGTTACGGTACCAGAAGTCACTGCGTTGATCCAAAAAGAATAGTAAGTAACACAATCTTTGACTCATTGTACTATCATCTATACGAACAGCTACTGGATGTTCTATTACTGCAGGTAAGAACAAAAAGTAAGTTAATATGTTTGTCAAACAGACAAACACACAGGATGGTTTGGTTTTTCCATTTTATTTCAATTTTTCATATTATTGAGTACTCTGTATTAATTACGTAATACGCGTTATTAGCGAAGCCTACTGAAGTGTGTAACAGTCCAGATTTCACCTCATCGTTATATTCTTCCCTATTCTACTTTGTTCATAAGACAATTTAAAAAAACAAGACTGCCGGACTTGTCTTGCAGGGAATGATTTCTTTCAGCAATTTTGCAATGCATAATTTGTAGACTGAAAAGTTTTGAGCACACTGAATGCCAATACTGAGTAGCAATTTGTGAATTTTGAGTTAGCAACTGATACATTTCGCGTATCATTTTGCTATGCTATACATGAATCTTTCACATTTCACATACCATGAAAATGGAGAGCTTTAATTAAATGCAAATCTGTTGTTATTGTTACATGTATGTGGTTATTTAATCAGAGTAGTTAACTGTAAACAAGATTGTCTCCTCATAAAAACTGAACAAACGTTGTTTTTCCGCGGATTAGTCTTTCAAGATGCGACTTAGTCTTTCAAGGTGCATTAAAATTGCCGTGTCCCTAAGTTAATAATGTCATTCTACAATGTCGTCTTTTCAATCTGGTGAGCAGCGCTGATGCTCGCGTGGATTAACTTTGTTGTTTATACTTTGCACATTATTTCAAGTTTCCTTTTTGCTGTTTTTGCATCCTACATGTGCATTCAGATTGGCTCAGTGGTCTCTTCCAAGCCCGGCTTTCAGCTCTGTTGTCCCGGGTTTGTAGATTGGATTTCTGTCCTCACCTGACTGCACGATAGTGTTGTCATCCATATAAATTTATGTTTCACTGATCGTTTTTGCTTTTAAAATACCGCCATGGGCAGCCTTTTCGCAAGTCAATAGTATGGCTGTGGAGCCAATCCTTTTTGTTCCATCATCTGGGATTCAAAGGGTCATTGAAGAACCATGGAATAACTACTGAAGTATTACAAGGTTGCATTCGCTCAAGTGGTCAAGCATAAAGCGTTACCATTATCGTGGACAGTGTTAGGACTTGTATCGTCTAACACCACTCCCATATAGCGTACCGCCATTGCAAGTATTTGAATCGTATTACAGACTGCGACAAGATGAAGCTTGTATTTATGTTCTTTACATTGATGTTTACGGTACCGGAAGTCACTGCGGTGATCCAAAAAGAATAGTAAGTAACAATCTTTGACTCATTGTACTATCATCTGGATATTAATAGAACTGCAGGTAGTAAGAACGAGAAAGTAAGTAATGTTTGTCAAACAGACAAACACACAGGATGGTTCGGTATTTCCATTTTATTTATATTTTTTCATATTGAGTGCCATGTTACGTTACGCGTTGTTAGCGAAGCCTACAGATTAGTGTGTAACAGTCCAGATTTCACCTCGTCGTTATATTCTGCCATAATCTACTTTGTTGAAAAGACAACTTGGTGCACGACTTAGTCTTTCAAGATGCATTAATATTGCCGTGTCCCTAAGTTAATAATGTCATTCAACAATGTCGGGGTTTTTTCAATCTGGTGAGCAGCGCTGATGCTCACATGGATTAACTTTGTTGTTTATACTATACTTTTTGCACATTTATTTTTGCTGTTTTTGCATCCTACATGTGCATTCAGATTGGCTCCGTGGTTTCTTCCCAGCCCGGCTTTCAGCTCTGTTGAACCGGGTTTGAGCCTTACATGTGGATTAGATTTCTGTCCTCACCTGACTGCAGTATTTTCTTCCTTATAAGAGGTTTTCCTTCTACGTCTGAAACTGAAAAATTTTCAGAATTGTCTTCTTTAAAAAAGTTTTTGTGATCTTTCCAATGTGCTTTAATTGTCGACTATCAGATTAACCTCCCTGATTTTTAAAATGGACTGAATGAACTTCAACTAAAACTGCAAAGTTGGTAACCAACACGTCATGCATGACATAAGGGATTGTGACGTCATGACAAAGCAGGCATGTGGTCGTACATGGAATGATGAACTCGGAACCCAGTTACTTCACGCATGCACCCTCCCTCCGTATACAATATACGGAGCGCGCGCGCTTGCAGGAGGGGGGAGGGGAGGGGAGGGGAGGGGGATAATCCTTCATTCCATGTACAAACACAGGCCTGATTTGATCATGACGACACCGCCCCCTTTAATATTTACGAATATTAAATTCAATAGAGAAGTGAACTTTTGTTCATTTGAACATAATATGAGCATTCTGGCGGGTCGCTTAAAATCGTAAAACAAGAGCAAATTCACTGACATCAAGTCGGTGACTGCTCTATGTTCCGGCAATCTTGTGTTCCGACAACCCATAGGTGCGATCCTTAGGATTAGGGTTGGGAAAGGTGTTTCGGAACATGGGAGTGTAAACCATCATTCCGCCAACATATTATTTTCCGACAACCCAATAGGTCTGATCATTAGGGTTAGAGTTAGGATGATGATGTTACATTAAAGGCGTGTCGGAACGTGGAGTTAACCATCCTTCCGCCAACATAATATGTCCCGACAACCCAATAGGTCCGATCCTTAGGGTTAGGGTAAGGATGATGATGTTACATTAAAGGTGTGTCGAAACGTAGGAGTGTAAACCATCATTCCGCTATTGAGGGTTGTGGTAGAGGGAAGGATGTTTCTTGCCTCTTTTCGGCAAATCTGCATATACAAATTCGGGTGGAATACATGACCTCATTTTAAATTTAACAAAAAACTTCGACACTCCATAAAAATAACATTTTCAACTAAGCTTTTTTTTTAAGCAAGAAGAAGTCTAATGGAATAGTTGTCCTGTGATTTCATTTATTTGTTTGGTAATGTGTTCAATCTTATATCTTAGCAAGGGAATTCATTTTCTTCGTTTAAATTACTTTGTGTAAGTTTCAGTTCCGATGTGATAGTTTGTTTTTTGGGGTTCGATTTTAGTCTGAAATACAGAGTTGTATCAAATCGATTGCAAAAAGAGTGTTTTTTCATGTTTGCTGCTTTACTTGTTTTATCCCTTTTGTTGATTTTTTTCATGTTTCTAATTCATTAACTGTTAATGTGAAGCTTCAATTAACCACACCTAAATAGTAGTATCAAACAGAGCGCCCTTAACCTTTGTGAAAGATATGTTTACTGAGGTAGAACTGTGTTTGAACCATAATTTATTAAAAACGCTTGACTTATGAGGGTTTTGGGGTGGTTTTCTCTCTCGTTTACAGCCGCATCTTGCTTCCGTACTCACTTGAACGGGTAAATATAATTTCTTATAACTTGTTTAGTTACTTTTTAAGGTGTTCCAACTGAAATGTCAGACGAATAGCCGGCAACACTTAGCAAACAACATGCTTCATATTGTTAAATTGGTCTACATGCGCACGACCTTTGACCTAATGGCAATTAGACTAGCGCTGTTAGTCTCTTGTAAAAACAACATCCCTCCCTTTTTAGACAAAATCTCAACTTTTGTAAACAATGGGAAACAAATGGAAATAGCCTAAAATGTTTAACAGTAGCCTATTTTCTGACTTTCTACATGTATGTTTCTGACAAGGCAATTTCTACAACTTGCTTAAAGACTTGATTGGATGTAAATAAAGTTGTTTTCAGTAAACTATGATACAATATAAACCACACTTTTTGAGTTTTAACTTTTAACTTAGCAATACTTGAAAACCGGTCGTGCATGAATATATAGACCAAATGCTTTTTAATACAATGCAAAACTTTAACTTTTAAACAAACTTCAATAAACAAAACAATGCTTTCAATGTTTTCAATGCAACTTTCATCTTCGAGTTCAAAGTTCTGTCCAGCTCATTCAGTTTAGAACATAGGCCGTACGGTGTAAACGAAAAGATGCCTGGAAAATGACTTTCGTTCCGACCCCCGTGGGTCTACTTTTTGAAGGTATATTTTGTGAGTTGTAGAAATATAAAACACTACACTAAAAGTTCTCCAAAAAATATCCAGTCAAATTTGCAAAAACATGCAAAGTTTGCTAAAAACGTTGTTGGGCGCAATCTGTGAAAATGCGCGCGCGCAATATGCGAACTGAAGTCTGCCGACACACACAAATCAAATTGCGCGGCTGAGACACGGAATTGACCATGGGCAGCGCGCCGTATCGATTCCTCTCGTTGGTGTGTGCGCCGTAAAAAATATTATATATTTTTAAAAAAAAAATTTAAAAAAATCAAAGATTGCGTCGCGTCCAACAACGTCAATTGTGTGGTTTAGGCCATGTTTAAAACTGTAGGCCTACTTTTCAAAAGCGTGTCTTTTCAAAATCACTGAATTTAGCCATCGAAGTTTTGTGCCAAGAATAAAGAGCTTAGTTTAAAAAAACGTATAGTCATTGAACAACAAGGATGGAATGATGAGTCACTCCAATTAATGTCAACAAAATTAAGGAACTGACAATTTTTTTTCTTATTCTTTTGACCTTTGATTTCTAATTAATAGGATACTTTTCCCCTAAAACACCTATCACTATTATTGCAACAACAAAAATTCATAAGGCCTAAGGTAAAAAAAAAAAATTATAAAAAATAACCCCCTTTTCTGTGAGGATGCATGCAAACATCAAAGAAAATATATGTTTAACCATCGCCTTTTGACTTTTCGAGGGAGACCATTGTCTCCCACTGAAAACAACATCCATAGGATGGTTTGCAACGCTTTTCTGATCATTTTTCTTTCGATGTCTCTCGCCGGAACACTCGCTAATTCGTTAAAGATTAATCTTTTTCTCATATCCTCCCTCCGTTCTGCCCCCCCCCCCCCCTCCCACACACACACACACCCTTTTCTTGTGGATTTTCCCTCACCAGGCCCGGGGTGAGGGCCGCTCATAGTATAATTTTCTTTGTTCAACCCAAAATCATTTACAATTTACCCAGTCAAATTCCCTTGTGGTGAATTCAATATCTGGCTGCGGCTTCCCAGGTTGTATCGTACTTGGATGTGATCCCTGGTTACACGGCAGTTTATGGTTGAATAGCTTCTGACTAGCAACCCCGAACAAGGATATTGACAAAATAGGGAGACGGCCAACATAGGTCTAGATAGCTCAGTTGGTAGAGCGCCGGTACGTTAATCCGGAGGTCGTTGGTTCAAATTCCGCTCTAGCTAGTACATTTTTCTTTGTTCAACCCAAACTCGTTTAAAATTTACCCAGTCAGTTTCCCTTGTGGTTTATCATTTGATAAACAAATAAATAGGCCTAAATAAATAAAAAGGCATAAATAAATAATTAATAAACCCATCAAAATCAAAAAAGGAAGAAAAAGTCCACCCAAAATGTAAAAAAATGGTGCCCCCCCAAAACCCCCCCCCCCCCAAAAAAAACAATTTTTTTTTTTACCAAAATGGCTGGAATTGGGCCTTCATTGTCAAAAAAAGGGTAAAAATCCAGCGCCCCCACCGCGTCACTGAGCGACGGGCGCAACGTGCCGATGTCCCTTTCTTTTATATTCGCCCCCGGCCCGGCCCCCCCCCCCCCCCTCGAAAAAATATTAATAATAAATAATAAATAAAGATAACAATAAAATAAAATAGATAAATAAAAAACATTAAAAAATCGCCCCCCCTCCCCCCAAAAAAAAAAAAGGGTTAGAAGAATAATTCCTTTTACAGGCCTGCCCCTAACAATTGTTTTTGTCTCCCCCACCCCTCTTTAGAACTGTAGGTTATATGATGACGCCTCAAATTTCTTCAAGTTTGCCTTTCAATTCCTTAACCTCACTCGACACGGGGAGAAGCTACATATTTAATAATTTACAAACTTTAAGCCTTATGAAAATTTTAAGTGCGTTACGGTCCTATTTTCTTTGTATGTCCTTGAAAAAAATGTTCTCTAATAAAAATTAGTGCATGAGGTCCTTATGCACTGTATGCTGCATAGGCCTACATGTACATGTATATCGAGTAGGGGCCTACTACCAAAATATGCTGTTTTTCGTGATCTCACACACATGATCTCATCTCATGACGACGCGCTTGAACACGGCCTCATGCATGATTTTACTCTTCCCTGATTTTACTCTTCCCTAAAAATATTGTGCTTTCTCAGCTTTGACAGATTTTAGGTGAACAAAACACTTCGGATTTATCACGGAGTCTTTCTCACTCGACCGAGGCATGGGCGCCGCCATGTTTGTTTTGGGGTGTCACATGACGTATGACCTAGGATGTGATTGGCGAATTTGGATCACATGGTTGGTGTCTGTGCGCAGGTATTTCAAATAAAATGTAACGAGCCGACGTATCACAACCGTAAACAGTGTTCGATCGCTGTCGATTATCTAGTGCAATGTTTGGTCGATAATTTCTCAAATTTGACTGGCGTTTTTGTGGAGAACTTTTCGGAATCGTAATCTCCAGCAATAACTCTGTTAAAAACTGCAGAGTTCTCTTAGACCCACAGGGGTCGGAACGGGACGACAAGATACAGTTTACCCCGTATGGCCTAATAGTCTTTGTATTTTGGGTGCATGCCACACTGTCTTTTGGCACCGTGTGGAGAAGAATGTTTGTCCACGACAGTTGGGGTCGCGACTGAGTTAGTATCTGCCGAACTCTGAGTCGGGGAAACTGAAATCCGTTCTGGGACAGCACTCTTGTGATCCACTTTGGATGGTTGAATGGCAGGGTCAGACAGTGGCATATCCGCGTCATGTGCAGTTTGCATAAACTTCCGCACATGGCTAGTGTTTCGCGAATATTGAGCACCTTTTGCCAGTTTTGCTCACAATTGTGAAGGGTTCAGGGTTGAACGGGGTAGAAAATTTGTTTGTTTTCTCTTGCCTCACAAGGACTTGATCGCCGACTTGCACGTCAGAGTATTGTGGCGCAACACCCCCCTCGAATAGGAAGTTGCTGAACAACTACCCTAAGAGGGTGTCGGCATCGGACGGCCTGGCCGGAAACGCTCTGAGCGGCTAGAGACAGATCCGTTGGGATAGAAATATACCGTCCCAGTGCTGGTATAATTATGGTACGTCGCTCGGGATGCTACGTGATGACCCCTGACCCTTAACTCCTAGACTCGGCTCCAGACGAAGACAGCAAGAACAAACACAGGATGACACAAAGTTTCAAGTAGCACACATGGCAACAAAGATGTTTTATTGTACAATCTTCTCGGTAGCTCCTCAACCACCGTAGGTGGCGCCCTTTACACAAAAAAATGGAGGTCTATGACTCACGGCTCAGTTTGCTACGGACATGCGCTTAAGATTTGAATGACGCAGGTCGGGACTATAACAATACAGGGATGTCGCCCCACGCAGTTGCACTGATGGGTTTCAGCAACACGCCAGTAATAATCGATCGCACGCCTCACGGGTAATAGTCTCACGCCCTTTCTCACTCTATTCGATAGCGCTATGACAGCAACGGACCAGGCAGTACCGCCAGCCTCGCACACCGGGACACAAGGGTCTGATCAGGCCACGGGAGATTATAGAGTCACCGCCCCGCGCAACTTGCGTTGCAGGGTTTCGGCAGAGATCTCTATTTCCGATCGCACAACCGCTAGGATCCTAGGAGAATCCTATTATCTCCACACAGCCTACCACATTCCCATCCGCCTGGTTATACAAGGAGGTTATACCCGCCTATCAGTTTGTACGCACCTTATCCTAGCACAGCGGAAGGACGCTCACACGGAAACACGCGCTTTATATAGCTATTGGTGCAGCCTCGCGCATGCGCTGTACGCCTCACATGAGTGAACGGTGACCCTCGCCGTCCACTCAGTGCACGCGCTGCTTCGCCTATGCTTTAGCACTACGCCTATGATGCTAGCGCTAGCGCCCTCAATCGCGTGTCATAGCCTTTACACTTCTGCATTTTAACATGGAATATTTATTAACCGGGTAAGCACCCTGTCGCGTCAGAGTATTTTGCATCCCTCGCGACTCCTTATCAAGCTCTAACTGGTGATAACCCCATTTGAGGTCGAGCTTGCTGAAGAACTTTGATCCGTTCATTGTCTGCAACTTACAGTTCATCTACTGTCGGTATTGGATGACGACCGCGTATTATCGCTTCATTAGCGCGTCTCATGTCGAGGCAGGGTCGTATGTCACCATTCTGTTTTGGCACCGTGACTACTGGATTGACCCAAGGGGTTGGACCATCCACACGCTCAATGATATCGAGATCCTCCGATTCACGAATCTTTTCCTCCACTCTACTGCGTAAATTGAATGGAGTACGTCTTAGTGGTTGTGCTACTGGCTTGACAGAGGGGTCAATGTGAAGCTTTACTTGTTCAGTTTTTAGCTTACCCACGCCTTTGAACACATCTGGAAATTGCTTATGGAACTGTTGCATGGTGGCTGTATTCCGGGTTGAGCCGCTCTTTTGTGTGCTCATCAATACTGGCTACCTCTGTGGTGTGTGGAGGGCTGTTAGCTGCATCCACTCCAATTTTGAGTACACCCAATTCCATTGCAGTATCTTTGCCAAGTACGGGAACACCTTTGCCTTTAATGACAATAAATTCAGCTGGTACAGATTTTTCTGCAATACTCGCTTCACAGCTGAAGAGACCTTTCAACGATAGGGCTTGGTCAGCACCGTATGCCCACAATTTCCTGTTTGGTGGGGCTACACGGGATTCACACTTAATTTTGGCATTTTTCAGTGATTCCCATGTATGTTCATCTATAACGTTGCTTGTGGCCTGTCAGACACCATGTTGACAGAAGTGTCATACTGTGAGGTTTTTCCCTTGACAGACAGTGCAGCCATCTGACTTTCTACCTTTTCACATTTATCAGCTACTTTCATTGCCTTTTCTAGAGTTAGTTCATCCTCTGCTTCCAATAGCTTGCGTCTAACGTAATCAGATTTGCACTTACTCAGCACAGCATCTCTTATCTGGTTGTCTTTTTCACCTCCAAAATCACAGTCTCTAGCCGCCCTCCGAAGTCTGGTTACAAACTGCAGTACCGTTTCCCCTTCCTTTTGGACGACCTGGTGAAATGTTTGCCGTGCAAATGCTGCATTTTTCTGAGGCACGAAGTGTATTTGTTAAGTGCGGTTTTGGCAGCATCATAATCAGTAGCAACGCCCGTGTCCGGTATTGTCAATAAAATTTCCTGTACGTCGGGTCCGGCAAGATGGAGTAATAACGCACGTCGTCGTTGTTTCACCTCCGGTGCCGTGGTGGACCCAATAACAGGCGCGGATCCAGGGGGGCCAGGGGGCACGTGCCCCCAGGGTAAAATTTGAAGAAAAAAAATCTGCCTGCTTAAAAATTAGCCACAAGTGTGTGTGGTGTCTTTTCCCCAAGCGGCAGGATGGATTTCTTTTTCATCCTATGCCTATCAAATTTGTTTCTTTCTGCCAAAATGAATCTTTCATGATATGTCACTCATGGTAATGTTGCTTAGATTTGCACGATAACATAAGCGTTTGAAACCTGACGTGCCAATTTGTCCTGGATAAAGTATATTTCATGTCGTTCTGGCATTCAAGTAAAGACTATACACTATCAGCTTGAACTATATTTTTTGAATGAATATGCATGAAACCAAATATTGCAGCGACCAGATCCAAACGCGAGATTTGTGGGATTAACAGTTTCTTTGAGTAAAATTAGAAAATTGGTACGGATCAGAAGAGCTTAAAAAGTGTGTCTATTTCTCGGTTTCAGGCACACAGAGGCTTGATTTTTTACCCCTCAAAATGCCAAAAGCTCAGAGCTTCCGGGGGCTTCGCCCCCGGACCCCCACCAGGGCTTCGCCCCTGAACCCCTACCATCGATGTTACAGAAATGTTTCCAGTAAATTTAGAAGATTTATATGGATCTGATTTCCAATAAGAGTGTGTCTATTTCTCTGTTTTAGGCACATGGAGGCTTGATTTTTCACCCCTCAAAACGCAAAAAGCTCAGAGCTTCCGGGGGCTTCGCCCCTGGACCCCACCATCAATGTTACAGAATTTTTTCCCAGTAAACTAAGAAGAATATATAGATCTGATTTTCAAAAAGAGTGTGTCTATTTCTCTGTTTTAGGCACATGGAGGCTTGGTTTTTCACCCCTCAAAATGCCAAAAGCTCAGAGCTTCCGGGGGCTTCGCCCCCGGACCCCCACCAGGGCTTCGCCCCTGAACCCCTACCATCGATGTTACAGAAATGTTTCCAGTAAATTTAGAAGATTTATATGGATCTGATTTCCAATAAGAGTGTGTCTATTTCTCTGTTTTAGGCACATGGAGGCTTGATTTTTCACCCCTCAAAACGCAAAAAGCTCAGAGCTTCAGGGGGCTTCGCCCCCTGAACCCCCACCGGGGCTTCGCCCCTGGACCCCACCAGGGGCCGTAAGGCCGGCTCCTGCACCCCACCCATCTTTGGTTTACCCTCTAATACAAAATCCTGGTTGCGCCGTTGTGCCCCCCGGTTAAAAAAAATCCTGGATCCGCCCCTGAATAATAATTATGGCCTTTGCCGTCTGCATACAGCTCGAACGACATCAGCCACCTTTCCCATCGTGGTCCAAGGGTTGCTGGCTCCGAAAAACAGTACAAATATGGGGATTACTGTTTTCTCCATGATTTTTCCGGATTATCCTCGTCACCAATGTTAAATCTTCGGTTTATTCGTATCTAAACTACAAATCACAATGGCGTCGGTCTACATGCACACGACCTTTGACCTAATGGCAATTAGACTAGCGCTGTTATTTACTTGTAAACACAACATATAATTATTAGAACGTGATAAACATCAACCTCGTGTACTTTTCTTATGTAGACTAGATCACGAAAGATAGCAGTTTGAAAAACACATGGTCGGTCTGTGACGTACATGCATGTCTGCTTTGTAGCCGTCATCAACATACTTCCTGTTGAAATAACCACAATATTTTTTTCTGTCGTTTTTATGTTCCAGTTTCGCAATGGCTACTTATGGACAGTTGCTGAATCTAGTCTTTACGAAACAGGCGGGGATGAAGGCGTTGAGATCATAACAAACGAGCCGAGAGACGGCATAGTGAAACAATTGGGCTTACCAGCAAAACACTACACTCACCGGTTATTACGTTTAGCCAAGTAGGTACACATTCTTCAGAAAATATGCCCTCTCTGATCTTGTGAATATCTTGACGACATCTGTCACTAGGATTGCTCCCGAAGGAATCACGAATAATTACGTTAAAGATGAAATCCCTTTCAAGTTGATCGGTCAGTCTAAAAATTGCATTACGAGTGGCTAGAATACAAACGGTCTTCATGTTGGGGTCTGCAATAAGTGTACTTTATACAAGCTCAACATTTACTTCATCGTTGAACAGCCTATATGCATGTCCCAATGCGCATGATCATCTCGCAAAGGATTGTGGGTGAAATCCGAGTCCAAGCAAGACTGGCAACCCACGCTGATTTTGAAGCAATGCGGTATACAACCAAAACCTGGCTTAGTAACACACATCGATATTGACAGCTTCACTTATTGGTATTAACTGTGCTCATGGCCCGAAAAGTCTGATTCTGTTGGATGATATTATTAACGTTGAAGTCCGATCTGGTAATTTGTTGTTTTGTATTGTTTGAATTTTACAGAAAGGTGCCGAGACTTTTACTGACGTTGGCTCCTAAAGGTTCGCTGGAAGTCTCTGAGAAGTCATGGGATGCGTTTCCTTACGTCTACACTGAATATTATGTGAGTGTGAGTGTGCTTCCGCTCACTTTAGAGTGATCGGGAGAATGTTTTCCTGTGTGTGATTGTGGTGGACCGTGGTTCCATTTATTACTCCTGTCAATAATATATCAAAAAGTTTGATTTAGAAATATTATAGTATTTCCTGTTCTGGAAACAATTTTTTCGAATTTCAGAACTACGGTCTGTTTCCACCAAGTTTCGACACTTTTCGTGTTTTATGGTTCGGAAATAGACAAAATGAGTGGAATTTTGTTGTACCACGACGTATTTCACATTGGCTGTAGTCATGGACGCAAAACACAGCCTGTGTGTGAGGTCAAAATGTGACTGCCACGACGGCGTCTGGCGTTGTTCACGAGCCTCGAAGTGTGACGTCATTATGTTCAGGCTAAAGATTGGACTGGTCCCTTTTATCCGCAAGGATAAAGTCAGGCACCGGTCTTACAGGCCCAATGATTTCATTGGATAGACACTCGTGACGTATAGGCTTTCCATATTCTGTGTTTGCTCTGATTTTGCGACCGTCACGCGTCTTCTATAGACCATGTTACATTTGTTTACAAAAAGAGTGTTATACATTTTAATGCATTTTTAATGCGACAGGCAAGATACTACACTGGTCATATGGGAACATTTATAATTTGTTTCATAATTTTAACAAAAATTCAAGAAATACAAAATTAACAGCTGTACACCTTTTGAGATGTCCCCCCTTTTTCATTATATAAAAAGTTGAGAAAAATCAGACAGTGCAATCTCCATAAAACATAAGATTTATTGTTCAGGAAGTCCAGGCTCTGTGGCTCTTTTGTAAACATGTGATGTCACAGGTCACATATTATGGTCTATAGTAGTGTCTGTACCACAATGATCATCCCATCACCTCCATATTTGCAAGTGCAACTGCAAGCTACACAGATGATAACCGACGTCCTGGGCGAAGACTATGCGTTTTACTCATGTTCAACTCACCGCATTTATTAACATTTTAATATTTGGTTATGGCCCTTTTTCAACTTTTATGCTGAGTATCTGCCCGGATCCTGCGGGGAAAAAATCAACATGCCAACTTATACTCGCCTAGGATTCGAACCCAGGACCCCGCCATTTTGACCAATAAACCGCCGAGTACCAACAAAGTATCATTCACTGCATAACGAGTATACGTTCTTGTTTTTTCTTTCCCCCCCCCCCCCTTATCTGTCTAGAATGACTATATGAAATATAATTTTCACATAAACATTACGACAAAGTATGTGGACAACGATGACTGCCAGTTGGACAATGTAAGTACAAACATTCAAGCACTTTCTTGTCGAGCAAAAAATTTACAATTACACTAAAAAACGAAATATAGGTAAATGCGTGGATTGTGCCTTTGATGATGGAATTGGATATACAGTCTATATAGTGTGTCACGAGAACAATCTTGGCTAACATTATAACGGGGGCAATGCAGATTTTGTTTTCTGTTATATTAACGTGTATCGGTTCAATAACACAATGGCAACCACTTTAACATTTAGGAAAATTTGAGTTATTCTTAAAGGGAATGTATACGTTTGGCACTAAAAACGTATTGTTTAGAAGCCTACAGCAGCTTTCGGTAGTATAAAGCATTTTGAGAAACATTTCACTTCGAAGAAATATCCTTATGTAAAAATACATCAGTTTTTATGCCTCAAAATTTGAATATGAGAAGCTTCTCAGATTGTGTATTCCTAATAGGGATTGTTCTTCCTGCAAGGACATATTAACTCGGGATTTTCGGCGATATCTCAAAAACGCGAACACCTTTTGAAATGAAATTTTCACAGTTTAGTTTTATTGTATTTATCTACATTTATATAGGATTAAAACAATCGAACGGTTCCAAAA
The DNA here is from genome assembly GCA_037783415.1 of Leptasterias polaris. NCBI lineage: Eukaryota > Metazoa > Echinodermata > Asteroidea > Forcipulatida > Asteriidae > Leptasterias > Leptasterias polaris. The sequence goes on from JAZGTN010000188.1 coordinate 898,740, forward strand.
ACCAAAGGTATACTCTGCCTTTATGTGGATTAGTATTTTTGTAATCAAAATTTATCAAAATGAATGAAATGCCCGCATCTGGCAAGCAGTTAAGAATAGGTTCGGCTGTAACTACCGATGCTTAAGTAAATGAACTACACAAGACAATGACCGTGGACTTCTTGGTTTTAATTAAACAACGTAAACATTGGTTACCTTGACCCCTCTGCTGTTAGGGGCAAGCACCCCCAAGCCAGTTTCAGGGTCCAAATAGCCTCATGGGCGTCAATCCTGGGGGGACAGGGGGTCACGTCCCCCCCCCCCACTTTTGAAGGGTGGGGGACACTATATCAAATGTCCCCCCCCCCCCACTTTTTTTTTAACTCGTGTATCTCATAGGACATTATGATGTGTCATCTCCAGACTAATACTAGTTCTAAACTCTTGTAGCTTCTCAAGTTGCAAGCGAGGACTTAAAAAGCTACTGTATGTTTACTAACAAACAACATGTCAGCGTTGTTTGTAAAGACCTAACCCTGCCGCCCAAAACACCATTTGCCATTTACGCACTGGGCCGCCAGAAACCGCCAGAGAGTGGCCCCTATGTGTACAATGGTTTACGCACCGTAATGTGTATTTCAACAGCGTCACGATGCTTACTTTCGCTGGGCTTTCGCACGTTCATTGACATCAACATTTTCCTAAAGTTTCTAGTTTTATAACGTTATGGTTTCCTGTTACACTTAAAGGCTGACCGTATCACCAACTTTTCAGTTTTGAGTTTTCACAAACGGACACATTTTGATTTGCTATTTGTTACATTGAAGTCTACAAAGCGCTGGCACGATACCAAAAACGAGCACACTGCTTTTCGTCAAGACGCGCTGCATGCACACAGACCTCGTTCGCGCATTTTTCGAAGGGGGTAAGTGTATTAAAAAGTTAATCAGTCACTAATTAAACTTACTACGATCAAAACGAACAGATACACATGATTTGAGATCTCAACTTTCATGGTTGGTAAATTGTCAAAGTTTATTTGGCAAACAGTCTCCGAAACAATGATTTCAAAAACAATTTAACTTCTTTGAACGCAGTTTTCTCCAAACATGAAAGTTTGGCTGCAAGAAAAAATAAGAACAAAAAGAAGGGGAAGGCAAGAGAGAGGGGAATTTGGAGAAAAGTCGCAAATGTGCGTCTGTAGTTTTTTTCCCGGCGGCATATTCCCATTCGCATTTTTGTTTTTCTTTATCCCAAAATTACTCTTTTATGATATCTCAATTGTAATTTTTTACCATTGAATTTTCAATAAACACATTTCATAAGCATTTGAAACCAACGTGCCAATTCGTCCGTCGTTCCGGCACTAAGTGTTTTTCTCCTTTCGAGGGATTGCCGGACGAGTGTAAAGATACTACTGCACCTGATTTTGAGAAACGCCGGATAGTACTTTTTTTTAATATGCTTGAAACCTATTATGCCCCGACCAGATCCAAACGCATGTTATCAATTGTTGTTTCCTTTCCACATGTTTTTTTTTATAAAAGTCGTTTATGTGCAGGTATTAAAAAGGCCTGCAATCATACCCTTTTCAAATTACACGTCAAATTCATGCCCAGGTTAACCTTTTTATTGCATTTTTTAAAAGTAATCTGATATAGATGATTTATATGTGAGGCGACTTTCGCAAAACAAGTGATTATCGGTAGGATCTGGGTTTGCCGTCCACTTATTCAAGGCTTTGCCCCCTGGACCCCCACCAAAGCTTCGCCCTTCGACCCCACCAGGGGCCGTAACGCCGGCCCCTGGACCCGACCCATTACATTGGAGGGTTTTTTGCCCTAAGACATAATCCTCCTGGGCGCGCAGTTGCTGTCAACTATGCTAATCTAACAAGTATGCAGGGAGTTTGTCATTGTACACACACACAAAAAAAAATGTTTTAAGATTCATCGGAACAAAGAAGAGACGTTGAAGAATTAAAACATTCACAGGGACCCCGGTTAACATACATGAAGATTGTCCATTGGCAAATAGGTGGTGGTGTGGGGAGGAAATGAAGGGGTGGAGATTGTCGAATATTAAACATTTGTGTGTTTCAAGTATAAGATTAATATAGCAAGTATGTTGGACATTTATTAGTGTTTCTCGTTCTTTCTCTCTCTGAACCAAGTCTAAGTTTTATAACAATTTTATGTAAATATTTATAGCAAGGAGACCTTGTCTAGGCCATTCAGACATACTAGAACCCTCCAGCTTGAGCGGGCCCCTGGACCCCACGCCGTAAGTGCACCTGCTGTCCCCCCACATTTCAAGACGGATTGACGCCCCTGAGTAGCCTTGGCGTACAAAATAATAATTCTAGAAGACTGAGGGTTATAAACAAGTGCTGTATACTCACACGTTGATAATAGGACGGAGAATGGGTCTGGTGGAGCCCACCGGCGCCCACGGTATACCTTTTTGTTAATGCGTTCTGTAATAAGAGTTCAGATGAACAGGAGAGTCTTCAAATGCTCAATGCTAATAAGGATCTCTATATTGATGTACACCTCGCCGCTTCTTCTGGCCATTCATCAAAGGAAGAATTCACTACAATTCTACCTTTCTTATTTCAGAGGACAAAATTAGTCCTCGATGGCCCCGTAACCAAGACCTTTTCATGACATACTCTGAGTGTTTGCCAAGTTCCATGCTGCAGTGGTTCATCAAGGGCACACATTTCCAAATATTTGTCATAATTTGCCCCACGGTGGTACGTACAAGTTCATAGACTCGATACCTAGTTTCTACTGGATAGACAATACTAAAAAAAAACTGTATAATAGACCCATAGATTATAATAGAACGGTTTATTCAGCCAATGATTAAAAACAATAACAGGAATTTGAAATATTGGTCTCACAAAATCATAAAAAATAGTTATCTTACATAAACAATACAATAAAAAGTGGTACAATCAATTCAATGAAAATAATATACCTGAAATTACATTTACTCCTAACAAAAAAAAAATCCATTAAAAACTCGCACGGCCGGGGTATACAACATTTCTTACGGTAAGTTTAAGCACTAATTGATCTCATCCTTCTTCCTGGAGGCATAAACTGGAAGAACTCATTCCCTGTACGATGGATATCCTGGATTATTATCTGCCCGCTTATTCAATCTCTCCAGCGAGTAACTTTTAATTCGTTTAAAGCTTCTTGCTTCTTTGCAGTCTTCAATTTGTATATCTTTTCCAGGTATTTCTCGAAAAGGGGTTAACACCTGATATCATTGACGAGATAGACATCTGCAGCAAAGAACCTGGGGTTAGTATGGTTTGAGCTAGTTAAGGTTTATTGAAACTCGTTCCGGTGCTCTTACAAAATTGAGCGCATCCTTCTAAATAAAGGCCTAATCTGGATTGTGAAGTTGAACGTTATTCGTACATGTCATTTCTATTCTATTTCTTCTTTTGATTTTAGAATGAAAAATGGGACCCAACACAATGCTACTCTGAAAAGTTGAACATAGCACCTTTGACGTCCGGCTGGAGGGTAGGTTTGTTCAGACAAGTTAAACATAAACATTATCGAAATGTGACTAGTAAGATATTTACAACAACAAAAGGTTTGAAATGAATATGCAAAGTAGGAATATACCACAGTTATACGGGGGTGTTCTTCATGTACACCTGGGCCGTGACAGAAATAATGCGTCAATATAATATAAATTTTAATTTAAGATTGTAATTTAGGGGAATTGGTTTTAACGATGTTGTAGTCCACCAAGGGTCTATTTTTAAAAAAGTACCCTTGACGTCATAAAATGCTAGAGCGCCCTCTAGCAGCAGACTTAATACAATAACATCGTATCTTTAGTTGATGTTTATGGCAAGGTTTCAAGTAAACGCTGCAAAATGAAGTTTCAAATTGATTACGTCATCACGTGTCACATGACATCATATTAGGTGCATTTTTTGAAGGTATTTACTTATAAGTAAAAGTATGATTGGTTTGAATCTTGGATTGTGTTTAGACAGACACCGGTTTTGGTGAATAATGGCGTCAAAAATACGTTCCAACATGGCGCCGCATTTATTTTGATGTAATGTACTCTTAGAACAGATCTTGTACAAGAAATAAGAATATCTTGCGGGCGAATACTTAAACAGGTTTGAGATACGGGCGAGGACTTCAGCAACAGAAGATACAGCAGCGAGGATCAAACACACTCAGCAAACGGTCAACAGTTCTCTGCTGATGTGACTATGAGCTATCACGGGGTGAACTCATTCCGACAATTTTCCAGAAAAAGACGAAGCAACAACGGGTACTCACTCACTCACTCACTCAGTCGACCCAAGTTTTCGCGTTGCCGCATGTTTGAGTCGGGCTCGATGTCTGACACGCCACACAACTCTATCCTGCATACAACTGATTAGCTCCTCCTTGTTGTTTACTCCTGCATCCTCGATCAGGGTCTTGAGCATGGTCTTGGTGGGTCCTCCGGGACCGCGCCTGCCGTGGGTGGGCTCCCACACGATGACTTTATTGGCTGGTAGCTCTGGGTGTCGTATAGGCAGTGACCAGCAAGGCGCAGCCGACGCTCCTTAACTTTCCCCCTCAGCGGAGGGATGTTGCCATAAAGCTCCAGGTTGGTGATGTGATCCCTCCAGGAGACATTCTGTGCCATCCGTAGCATCCTGGTGTAGCAACCGTTGAGAGATTTGGTCATTGCCTTGTTGAGAGTCCAGGACTCGCACCCATACAGCAGGATGGTTTCGATTGCAGCATGAAAGAATCTCAGTTTTAAACCCTTGGAGAGCTGAGATGTCCAGATCTTCTTCTTGTCATGGAGGGCTTTCCATGCGAGTGCCTTACGGACTTTGATGTCTTTCTCTGTGCTCTGCATCCTGGAGCCGAGGTACTTGAAGTCGTCCACCTTCTTGAGTGATGCACCTCCGAAGGTCTTAAGCGGAGCATGATCTCCAATGTTATATGCCATGTACTCCGTCTTCTTGGCATTGAGATGGAGACCAACCTTCTCACACTCCGACTCAACTATGCTGAGTAGCTTTTGTGCCTCTATGATGTTGTCAGACAGTATAGGGCAATATCATCCGCGAAGTCTAGGTCGGAGAGGGTCAATGGGCCGATTCTTCTAGACTTTCTTGGGTGATGGTGAAGCCTAGCTCCTCGTGTTCTTTGAGGGCTTGTCTCAGGGCGTAGTCAAGCACGATGATGAATAAAAACGGAGCCAGCGTGTCGCCTTGCAGAACTCCTGCCAATATTTCGAACACATCGCTCACTCCGTCAGGGGTGATAACTTTGGCAGTGGTATTGGTGTACATGGCTTCGATGGCTCGAAGAAGCCGGGGTGGGATTCCATACGCCTTCAAGGTTTTGATCATCTTGCCTCTGTGGATGGAGTCGAAGGCCTTTTTTTAATCTATGAAGGTCAGTACAGCCGGCAGTTTGTGGTTCTTTACTTCCTCGATAATACGTCGGAGGGCTAAGATCTGTGCGACAGTAGAACGTTTTTCTCTGAAACCGTTTTGATTGTACCTGAGTTTAGGGTCAATGTCTGCTCTAATTCTATTCAGGATCAGCCGGTTATAGGCTTTGGCCACGGTGCAGGTGAGACTGATTCCACGGTAGTTGTCTGGTGAGGTCAGGTTTCCAGATTTTGGGATGGGGATAATGTTGGAGAGGGACCACTGGGTGGGCATGTTGTTCGCCATCAGGGCCATATTGCAGAACTCAAGCATTATTTCATCAAGTTCACAGTTTCTCAACACTTCCGGGGGGATGTCATCTGGGCCCGCCCTTTTCCCCTGCTTGAGAGAGCATTTGACTTTCCTTAGCTCTTCCATCGAGAAGGGGCCATCACCAATGTCAACGTTCGTGAGCACGTCTGCGATCTCCAAATCTTCACCAGTCACAGTAGGAGGATCTCTCAGCAGGTTTCTGAAGTGGGTGAACCATGACTTAACGCGATCTTCTGGCGTGTCTCCCTTGACTTGTCCTGCTTTTGACCTCTTCCTGCCACTGACCTCATTCACTATTCTCCATGCCTCACCATATTGCTTGCCCTCACGAGCTACCTCTACCTCCTCGATTCTGAGTGCCAACTCTTTCTCTCTCAGCCTTTCATATACATCAAATAGCTGAACTTTGGCCAACTTGAGGCTTTCCTTGAGCTGTTCATTCTTGCTCTGGTTGTAGGCCTCATGTTGTTCTTCAACTACCTTCCGTGCTGCAACAACTTCTGGGTGATCAGAATTGCGGCTCCTTTTGCCCGATTAAGCAGGCTCTTCTTTGCCTCCAAGTTGGCCTGGATGAAGTGCTGGTAACGAGTTGTTGCATCCTCCTCTCTTCTAACCTCTCCTCGCTCATTCTCTTCCTCCTCTCTTCTTCTTCGTCTTCTCGTTTACTCCCAAGCACATGGAAGTGATTAAGCACTACCACTGTGTACTGTGCCTGTAGATCTGGACGGGAGGAAAACGTCTTCCAATCAACCTTCTCCTTGAAGCCTGTGTGCTTGGGTTGCCTAAGGCTAAGCCTAACTTGCATCGATACAACTCTGTGGTCGGAGGCCACTGTCCTGAAGCTGCTGTATGCTTCAGCGTTTAGGACACTGTTGCGCCACTTTCGAACAAGAATGAAGTCCAGTTGGCGACGGTCTTCTGTGGCTCTGTCTTCAAAAGTCCAGAGTTTTCCTCTTCGCTTCTGAAACAAGGTGTTGGCTGCTAGAAGGCTGTTTTCTTGGAGAAAACTGACTAGGTGTTGACCATTCCGGTTAGAGTTGTCTGGTGCACCCTATTCACGTAGCCACCGTCACTTATAAGTAAGGCTTTCGAGCAAAGGCGCACCGTATATAAACGGATCATGATGCTATCATGGTATAACGTGATAAATCACCAACACTAACAAGCGAGGCGGATTTGGTTTGCAGAATACAAAGATAAGTGGCGAGGGCTACATGTAAAGGTTCATTTGCTTGGCTAGGAGTAAGACTAGGAGTAGGAGTGGGACTCGAGTCCGTTTTCGCTAAGTTCCTGCGGACTCCCGCCGCTGGAAGTATAGGATTTGCAGTTGTGTGTGTAGTCATCATGATACCTTTACAATGCTGTAGTAACCTGGGGTCGCCGTCCTCCAGACCCACTCGGCCGTTGGGGTGCAGAAGACCCTCATCCGCCCTAAAGGCGCGAGTCACGCCTGCCGGAAAACCGCCCAGCCACGGTGACGTCATTTAATCCATAGCTGGAGTGGATTGGCTAACGGGTTACGCCTGCCCGGGTTTTCCGTCTCTTAGGTGGGTTGCCTCCCATGGCTGATGAGCCCCACCTGCCCAGAGCCTTCTGGTTTTAAGGCGCCAGAAACCCGCCTTCACACCTCTGCCATCGGTTATAAACAGGGATCGGCACAAGAAGCCAAGCAGTAGGAGTTTGGTTAGGAGAGGCTATTTGAGACGCTGACCTTATGGGATATTTCAGGGGAGAGGAGTTGCTCAATTCTCCTCGCCATCCCAGTCAGTCCTAACCCTTTGATCCCCAAACGGGTACACAATCTGACATCCGTCACAAAATATGGGAAAGAAGACCCCTAAATACCACACTGTAGATTTAGTTTGAAAATGTTCTTTCCACTCGGTCAAAAATGAACTATTTCAAAATGCTGCTCCAAAGAGTCGTATAAAAACACAGAAGTCGTAGCTTCCACCAGTCTTGAGTATCTGTGTCCTGTCGAAAATCTCTTCCAGCCTGTATATAAAGCATTCGTAATATTTTCTGGAAAGTACTTTTAATTTCTAGACATTTCCAAACAAAACTAAAACAATCAGTCACCTATACAACGGATTGGCGCCGAATGATTGACAGCGTGCGCTGCACGTATAAATAAATGTAAATGCATTTAGGGTCTCATAACAATAGACTGTGCAAGTCTCGGGCGTATCCGAACGAGAAAACACGTCAAACGAAGAACATTTTTATTTCTGAAATCAAATCTTTGTTTTAAATTATATCTCATGACAAAATCTGAACAACAAAAATAAATCATTACAATTTTATGAAATTAGTTTTAGCTTTTTTTTTAAATACTCCAAAGTGTGTTAATTATTATTAAAAACAAACTAAAACTCTGGGACAAGGATGGTTTTTTGATGTTAACTTTTTAGAAACCCCTTACGCAGATTAGTGAAGGTCAAACGGGTTTAAATTGACCCGTATCGCAGTTTAAAGAGGAATGCTGACGCCTCAACACCATAGACTGCAATGAAAAGGGTTCGCTTTGCAATTACAGCCGCGCATCCAAAACAAGCTTTTACATAAGTTTTATGATCGGAGGTGAGCAATAACCGGAAGCTGAGGTCAAGTTTAATTCTCGGGTTTTCTTCGTTATATTGTTGAATTGGTTTTACTTTCATATTTTGTTATCACTTATATAGTATTACATTTCCAACAACATGTATAATTTTCTAGGTCATAAACTACGTTAAACTAAAATAATTGACGAAACAAAATCTCGCCCACGTAAAAATCCATATGGTTGGGACCACTATGGTCCCGGAAGTTCGAATGCGCGCGAGACTTGCACAGTCTATATGTAAAGGGATATTCCTCTAACATCGATGCCGTAATGACGTCAACAAAAACCACGTGATGTCTCATTACAGGTGCACTTTTGAAAAGATATTTAGTTTCTGGGTAAAAACGCCCGATCTGGCTGAAACTTTGCATTATTTCAAGCCGGGATGATTATCATCCAAAATTTGTGGTCCTGTTTAAACCACAACATCAACTGTCATGCGATGGTACCTAAAAGGTGCAGTTTTACAAGATTTATATTTATATACAGCCAAAATGCGTACGAGTTGAAACCGTGCATTCATCCAAGCCGGTATGTGTTTCATCTACATTTGAATTCACACCACAATGACGTCATAAAGTGTAACATGTGTAACTTCACGGTTTAGTTGTGCAAGATCTATGTACAGAAATAAATGCACAGTCAAGCATGTCGGGGTGTGATGCATCACAAATTTGAGGTCCTGTTATAATAATATACATAAAATCATCACACGTATCGTGACACCACCTTTAAAGGTGCAGTTTTACAAAGAACGGCTCTTAGTTTCGTTCGCAAACAGCACACAGCTTTAGTTTGAGCTTGTATTGAATGGGCCGTCTATATGTTGCCTCCTAATGAAAGCTGAACAATATAATACAATCAAACAGTTTTACATTTAAGTGAAAAGGTAGGATAAGCAAATAAATATAACATGCGTTCGTGTTGTTGTTTTTTATTTGTTTTGTTTTTAGGAGAGGAATCCTCACATGTGCGTCTACTCTTTTGTTGAAGTTGAGTTTAAGTGGTTTGGCTTGCAAGTCTTTGTAGAAAAACGTATAGAGAAGGTAATATAAGGTAGCTTTATTTGAGTCATTTACTTGTCCAACTGTCCACATTTATTTGCCCAACTAAGTACAAACAACTGCTGCCAACGTCTCTCTTCAGTATTAGCCCAGACGGGCTTAACAGCCCTACTTCTTTATCCCGGCGCTTGAGGGTACCAATATTTAAATCCACACCACCCAAGATAATTTATTGTTGTTATTTTTTCATTTCCAAATGATTTTTTACATCTAAGTGACTTCTTTACACGCCCAGCTATTGTCTAGAATTGTTGAAGTCCTTTAACTACCCAATAATTGATATATTTCCCCTAATTAGCTAAGCTCTTAATGGCGTGGCAACACCTTGACTGTAACTCAACGAGCGAAAGGTCAAATATTTACTACCACACCATCCAAAATGCTATTTGAAAAAGCCCCTAAAAAACTCTGGTACCCCACAACCCCCTCCCCCCTTTGTTATGTGGAACAGTCCAGTCTAGGATAGCAAAGATTATGACTCCCCCAGGTCATTACACTTTGGAGAAATGGCTTAGTTAGTCATTACAGGAACCATTTAATGGTACATTGACTCGGGGGAATTCACCCGCTCTTGTCAGTTTTTCTCTGTTCAACCCAAAAATATATAGTTAACTTTACAAAAGTCAGTTTTCCCTGTGGCTCAATTTTTGGTATTAAATAAAAAGTCTCATCCTCTTTATGTGATCCCTCTCCTGTTGCTTTCCATGTTGTTTTGTAAACTTGTGTGTGATCCCTGGCTCTACGGCAGTTACATGTTGTATGGCTTCCGACTGGCACCCGGAGCAAAGATAAATATAAAATAGAGAGACCGCCAACATTGCGGCTAGATAGCTCAGTTGCTAGAGTGCCGGTGTGGACGAAGATTCTGTCCCCCCGGTGAATCTGTTCCCCCGGACAACTTTACCTGGCTTGTCTAGGGTACAATGTCCCCCGAGACAATATCTCCTGGGATAAACTGTCTCTCGTTAGGTTATTCTGTCCGTCGTGCTCAACGGAGATTATGTCCTCCAACTGAGAATATGTCCCCCAGGCATGAGCGTCCACCGACGGAACTACTTAATAAACTTGCTTTATTACCCCGCGCTTTGCTAGTTTATAATATAAGTATTATCTATTGTTGTTACTTATTTTAGTCAAAATTGATTCACCAATGTAATAATTATTCTTTTGTGTATTTATATATTTTCTAATATATTTGTTTGAGCCCTACACTCCATTTTCCCGTATTGTGTATCTATAATTTAGCCTCATTCATTTTTTCTTATTTACTTGTTGAAAAGATTCACGAGGCCATTATTGTTTCATATGTACCTTTTAAAAGATTAGCATTGAAGTTAATATAATTGAACTACATTTGTAGTACAAAAATAATAAATAATATTCAAACACATGACAAGTCAATACAAACAATTACTGACAACAAGCATTTTGAAATGTTAAACTGTTTTTATTTTTTAATTGGACAGTTACAATATTCCTCAATCCAATTCAATTAAACACTCAAACTTATTTACATCCTTCATGAAATATTTTAAACAATGCATAACAAAAGCAAACGAATTCAAGAAGTATTCATGAATCCAGTTTTAAAAGACAGAAAAATTAAATAAGTATGCAGGCCACAAACTAGAAGCCAGAGGGCTCGTGGTGAGTGCCTGGCGGACAGAAAACCCCAGCCGGGGAACACATTCCCCTAGGGGATTCTGTTCCCCCGGACCGTTGTGCGGGGGACAGAGTTTCCTGTGACACCGGCACGTTAATATTGGAAGTCAGTAGTTCAGTAGTTCTAGTCAATTTTTCTTTGTTTAACCCCAAATTCTTAAATACAAAGATAACGAGCATTCGCATTTCAACACTGAGGTGAAAACACTGCCCCTGTAAATAATTCATTTTCAGTCATTTATCCATAAATGATTTACTGAAATGAAAGGTTTCGCTCTATTTTATGTTTTCTTCGTCAAGATGTTTCATGACATTATTGTAGAATTATTAGTTGTTGTTAACTCTTCAATAAAGTGGTTACCGGTAGTTTATATACTTCTGCTGTAGGCTTGCCGAAAGATATTCTCCAAGACCCATCGTCAGATGTTTTGCTGGGCTGACCAATGGGCAGGGCTGACACTTGAAGAAGTACGTCAAAAAGAACACTTGGTCAAAGTCGAATTGGATTGGGTAGGTTTTATTTAAACCACAAAGGGAGGAAGTCCCTATCCTGAGAACGCTAAAATTATATGAGTCTTGATTTTTAAATTGTTTTACCATTGCAAACAACAAACAGACAATCAAATAAGAAAAACTGGGCTTTGATGTAAGACAATTCGCCGTTGAAAGCGCCCTCACGCGATAAGGACTGTTCTTCAAAATGAAAATAACTGCTTTTAAAAAGAAAACTAGCAACGGCACTGACGGGCTTTCGTAGTTTTGCAATTCCAAGTTGGGTTTATAACGACAGCAGCAGCGGCAATCGTAGTAACAAAAAGTGGTTTTGGGAAATTCAAATGCGTTTTCTTTCCCCCTCAACGCTGAACATATTTCAGATAGAGCTAGTTCTCTTGAGGATTAAACTTGTGTGTGATTCAATAAGCTTTCTTTAAACAAATAGTTGTGTTTGTACCAATCAAACACGTTGGTTTTTTATGTTCTTGTTCTGTATCCATTCATAGATTCGCTCTGAAGGGGAAGTCCGCGGCCTCGTGATCGAACGCTAGAGCAGGAGGATGTCGCCTCACAGGCTGTGTTGGAATAAACAGAGAACGTCTTTGACTCTGGACAATGACTTGTATCGAGAAGTAAAATACTTACTCAACTAATAACGGGGTAGGCCTAGAGTGGATATTATAATTAAAATCTTATTTTACTAAGTTTTATATAGTATGGGTGCTTTCCAACGTTATTATATAGGGAAAGGTGGGTAAAGGTGTTATTAACTAATTAACTAGCTTGATTAACTAAACTAAAATCTAACAATTATTGATTCTACTTTTGCTTGGATAATGGATCAAAGTATTCATTTAAAGATTGAAAGGTAGAGTCCAATTATAGGAACATTTTTGTTTTTCGCTAGTTATCGTAATTAACTGTGATCATTGGCTTTGAAGTATTTTACATAAACAAGTTATGACCATTATGACAACCTTATGCACTTCAAATTAATCAATTTGAGGCCAATACTTTGAGCCTCAAATAATTTATTGCCACTAGACAGTCTGGCGGGTTGCCCGGGGGCAAGGAGCGTTAGATTGCTTCAATTTAACTGCCCATTGGTCTTTGCCGTGGCAATAGGTCGATCCATTAAGCCCCGCCTCCTTACGAGTTGACCAATCACAGCCGCGAAACCCGATCACCAGTGCAAAGATCACCAAACGGCTCAAATGGTGATCAGATTTCGCGGTTGTGATTGGTCAATGAGAAATGGGCGTGGCTTAATGGATCGGTGTATTGATTTACGACCTGGTTCTCTGGCAGCCCCCTCGGACGGATCAATTGTTCCACATGGCAACTTACTTCACTTTCGTTTGAGCAGTCCTCGTGTTAACTTGTTCTGGCTAGAGATACCTCTAATGAGGGATCTTTACGATCTCATTTTAGATATTTCCATTATTCTCTATTTAGATATCTCTATTAATCTGAATGATTGAGTTATCTCTAATGATCTCTTTTGAGATATCTCTAATAATCTCTGTTAAGGTATCTCTATTTATCTCATTTGAGATATCTGACGATCTCTATAATTATCTCGAATAGTGCCTATTGAAATATTTGTTTTGATTTACTTGAGATATTTCTTTGTGATCTCAATCGAGATATCTCTAATAATCTACTTGGAATCATTTCATGCGCTCAAAATCAATCCCCGCGCTCGGACTAATTTTGTGTTCTCGAAATCATTTCGTTCACTCGAAATATGTTATTTTGTGTATTCGAATTTATTTGTGCTCAAAATCTTTCGAACCAAACTGGGGAGGTTTTAGCGTGTTGTTGTATTGTTGTTTTTTAACAACAACAAAACTACATATAAATGAAACGTCGGATCCAAGACATTCCGTAGATGAGGAAATACCGGAGTCTTGACGTCTCACGTTAGATATATTGGTGTAGTTGTGTCTGATGAGAAACAGAATTCCATTACCGATGATCACGTACAAAATACACACAATGCCTTGCAAAACAGAATGTCCAACTAAATGTCGCGTTATTGAACGTTCTGCTGTAATAAAACGTATAAACAAATATCCAAACTATCCACAATCTATGTTGAAAAAATCACTAAAGTATTTCTCTGTATTTATGAAGTCCAGTTTGGGTGAGAATAGGTTCACTGGACGATTTGAATGAGGTGTCTAACTACCATAAACTGGGCAATACAGCTAAGGAAAAGACCTATACTATTAATACATATGAAAACCTTATTGAATTGTTCCAATGGGACTAAACTAAGATGCATGTGTCCACTCTGGTAGAGAAGAAAGACAAAGTGTGGTCACACCCAGCTATATCTTTCTAGCCTCAGTGTCCTGCCTATCATGCATGAAAATTACAATAGGCTACCTGCACTTTTACTTAGATGCCCTGGGATATCCAGGTATAGATTTAAATAAGGCACTGTAGACCTGAGGTGGTGTATGATACAAGGAGTGGTCACTACACATATTATACTTTATACCAGAACATGAATTTTTAAACATAGTGCCAGCTCTGATTTTGCCTGAGGTGGCTTTGGCGGCCATTTTTCAAAATGGCCGCCAAAATCTGATATAAAACTACATAACTTGATAGTAAGATGCCTAGAATATTCAATCCAGTGGCTATGTGTATGTTTGCCGTGGCCTATTAGGTCCGTCTTTTTCAAAATGGCGCCCTTATTTTTCAAAATGGCAGTCTTAAAGACAAAACCCATACCTTAAGAACTCAACGGCATTTGTTCTAGCTGTTGCCAAATTATAGGTTATAAGGATCAGTCACTTTCATATATCATATTAGTACCTCTGGAGCATAGCATCTGCCTTTTTCAAAGATGGCGTCCTATCTCAATGGTGGCCGTATGGTGGCCCTTCAAAAGTGTAGAAAATACATAGCTATAGACCTTCGCATTTGTAAGTTTTTGTTAAAGTGAATATAATGATTAGGCTATATCTAACTTAAATGTCAGCAGGCCTATCTCGAATTCCAATAATATAATTCTGTTTATGAAACCGTTTGGCCTGTGGTGGCCTTGGTGGCAATTTTACAAAATGACCACCATTTCTGACATTAAACTGCATAACTTGTAACGTAAGAGGCATATAATCTGATTTCAAGTCGTCGATTTGTATTGATGTTTTCTGAGTCAAACAGTTAAAAAAACATTACTGATGAGTGTGCCAGACTATGTTAAGTCTGCCATTTTGAAAATGGCGTCCTTATTATTCAAAATTGTGGTCTTCAATGGGCAAATATTCCATATCTAAAGACCTCAATGGCATGATGAAGCCTTCATTCTGGTGACAAATTATAGGTTTTTAGGTTGAAATGTTTGAATAAAGACAATTTCAAAGTTATTAGAAAAGCAGAAGTTCAATTTTGCTATAATCTGCACATAAAATTATAGTGGACATCACAATATCGCTCACCTGTTTTAAATTAAAAGCAAAAAATAGCAAGAAAAAAAGGAATTCCTCACACTAGCAAGAGCCTCCACATTTGCACGGGGCTGTTTGTCAGTGTAGCTTTCGTGTACTTGCAATTAGCTTGACATCACTTGGTGCAACCACAGCGCAAAAGTTATATGCACACCTTGCTTACCTCAGGACGGTGGCTCCAAAAAACGTACTTCCCACTTTCATTCCTTGAAACCTGTCCAGCCCCACCCTTCGAGTGGCTCAAGGGCCTGGCTCCAACAATGTCCAGCTTGATATGCAGCTCTCCTCCAGTTTGATGATGGCCGGTTTGTCCGGGTGTCCTAGTCTGCCGTGTGCCTGATGTTCCTTGATTCTTGTAGATATGTTGCCTATCATGTCCTGCCTATCATGCATGAAAATTACAATAGGCTACCTGCACTTTTACTTAGATGCCCTGGGATATCCAGGTATAGATTTAAATAAGTCACTGTAGACCTGAGGTGGTGTATGATACAAGGAGTGGTCACTACACATATACGTTATACCTCCAGTTTGATGATGGCCGGTTTGTCCGGGGTGTCCTAGTCTGCCGTGTGCCTGATGTTCCTTGATTCTTGTAGATATGTTGCGGCCGGTCTCCCCGATGTATACTTTACCACTTTCGCAGGAAATGTGGTAGACCCTGGCCATGGCTTGAGTGTCTTACTTGTAATTTGTTTGGTGCTGTGTGGAAGGTCTTGACACGAGCTTAGCCTTCACACAGTACACCGTTGTGAACCTTAGTCAACGTAGTCTCACCCAAGTTGAAACCAATTGGTTCTCTAAAAGGGCATGAACTTCACCCTCAGACATCGCATGATTTCAGTCAAAGACATTATCCAGTCCATCAAACCAGCACTCAAGCATCACCCAACCTACAACACGACCAGACACATCACCTATAGATCCTCCAGCCACCAATCAAGTTCGTATCCAGATCATGAAACCCTCACGAGCGTCAAGCCATACAGACCAAACACAAGGAAGAGAATGCCGCAATTCGAGCTCTACACCAAGACCAATTCATCCACCTCATGTCGTCCTACAAGGGTAATGCCACTGTGATCATGTCTACAACTGATTATGACCACAAGGTGACTGAAATCCTGTCGACTGACACATACAGACGTCTACCAAGGAACCCAACCCCAGCCATCGAACGAAACATCACCAGCCAGCTCCGGTCTCTCCACGAGTCTCAAGCCATTGACATACCCACGTGCCGTCATCTCAAGCCATCTGCATCCTCCTGCCCTCGTTTCTGTTGTCAACCCAGACCCTTCTGATCATTGCGTCTAGGGGTTCACCAACCTACAACACGACCAGACACATCACCTATAGATCCTCCAGCCAGTAGTTGGCCTCACACAGCCACACCCACTTGTGGGTAAAACGCCCCACCATGTACCCAATTCAGCAGGGTTTATCGATATTATAAAGGGAATTGACAGTCATCTGATGTACTAGTGAGTTTTGAGGTCAAGTCACTATTCACTAACGTACCTGACGATGAAGCATGCCACATCACAATTTCGGTACTCGAACAAGATGAAACTCTAACCGATCGCACCAGACTAACACCAGACCAGATCCATGATCTATTATTGACATGCGTGAAGTCCACATACTTCCAATGGAGAGATGGGTATTGTAACGGACATCGCTACCGCCGGGTAACCGCCAGACAACCGCCGGCGTGAGAACGCTCTCTCCAGACATTGGACCGGAAGTATGGACTATAAATTATGGTGTTCTAAAGGCGACAGATGTGCGTCGCGTCGTGCCGTCGCGTCGCCTGTTCCGTCGTCCGTCGCGTCGCCCGTCGCGTCGTGCCGTCGCCCGTCGCGTCGTGCCGTCGCCCGTCGCGTCGCCTGTTTTTCAATTGATTTGCATGGTGACTTGGACATCCGTCGTCCGTCGCGTCGTGCCGTCGTCCGTCGCGTCGTGCCGTCGCGTCGTCCGTCGCGTCGCCCGTCGCGTCGCCCGTCGCGTCGTCCGTCGCGTCGTCCGTCGCGTCGTCCGTCGCGTCGCCCGTCGTCCGTCGCGTCGTGCCGTCGCGTCGCCCGTCGCGTCGTCCGTCGCGTCGCCCGTCGCGTAGCTCGTCCTATTATTGTGCCTCCTGGTGGCGCTGCAAGAGACTGTGCATGCGCTGCAAGAGACTGTGCATCATGGTACAGTTCAAAAACTAATGACTTTTTCAGTGGCACTCTTGTCCATGTACTTGTGAAATGATGACAGACGTATGATGTTGTTGTTGTGTGGTTGAAGTGTCATTGATGAATCGAAAATAACCCCCATGTTCCGAGCTT
This sequence comes from Leptasterias polaris, assembly GCA_037783415.1. Classification (NCBI taxonomy): domain Eukaryota; kingdom Metazoa; phylum Echinodermata; class Asteroidea; order Forcipulatida; family Asteriidae; genus Leptasterias; species Leptasterias polaris. The sequence goes on from JAZGTN010000188.1 coordinate 916,085, forward strand.
CCGAGGGAGCTATCAGAGCAAGTTACCGATGGAAATGTATGGCACATTATTAATGTTATACACCGTTTTCAAGTTTTCTCAAAGTGATTTGTTTCTTGTAATGTGTCACTTCGTGTAACGTTACTCTCTATTGTGTGATCCATAACTCTGTCACTTCTAAAAATCTCACACATGTTAACAATTCAAAGATGAAACCGTCAATTTGGAAAAGCCGTTCAGGCCAAATGAAAGGTATCAGTTAATAAACCTGCTAAATATTGACATGACTAGTGACAGATAAATCATACTCGACCATTGTGTCACTCCGTAATATTTATTGCCCAATCAGTATTGAAATGAACATTACAAGTGAATGCTTACAAATTTATCAAGTTAGAAACACCAAGGACTCATGACCATGTATCATGTTTTAATGTTTATAGAAACACCAAGGACTCATGACCATGTATTTTTTTGTAATGGTTTTTTGGTGTTAAACAAAGAATTTTTGCCTTTGCCTCCTTTTTGCATAATTGTTGCTACTTATGAACTTTCAGGCTTGCGAAAGGCGATATATTAATCCGTTGTCATTACAAATATTATTGATATTACATATTTTAAGATAAACGGGCCAATTACCACTTTAATCACTACTACATGTACTCTGGTAAATTAACTCTTCTGTCATATTATGGCATATTATTATTTACTGTGAAAAAGGCATGCACACATAACTTCTGTTTAAAAAAACAAAAAAAACAAAACAATCGGAAATGACCGAAAGTAACAAACTTACTATTTCCAGCCAGTAATTCTATTTGAATATTCGCCATGAAAATTTACTTTATTAATGAACACTAGTTAATTTTATCACCTTTTTCTTCCGAAACATTTCTCATTGTTAGAGAAGTTTACCCCTTCCCACTCAAAGTTTAAACAGGGAAGGATGTAACAATAATTATCTGTTTGGTTTAAATTTGGTGTGAGAGTTTGTTGATGTAATTTTACTTCTTGTGTTTACTGCTAACCCATCCCTTTTGATGGCTTATTATGTAACAGGTCCAGAAAAACCGTGTTCAGTAGGAGCATAGAGAAAGGACCACGGAGAGACAAGTGTCTAATATGTTCCCTTCCACTGTTTATTCCAACTTAATCTCTTGTAGCACCCAAGTTCATTTCAAGGAATCGTCTGTAATAAACAACCCTCTTGTTTAATCCTTAATCCTCAGATGGTGGTAATTAAGTCACACATTAAATGTATTATAGTTTACAGATAGCAGCCTGTGTGTTCTCCCACCATCACTTCTTTGATTTTATGTACTGGTAGTTCTTCATGTTTTTAAGTTTTGCCTGTTTCAAGTCATTACTGCTATGGACACGATTTTAGAGCCATTTTGATTTTAATTTGTAACCTTCCTTGGCACATGTGTTTTGTTGTTTTTAGTGGTTTTATAAATCCTGTTAGTTCAGTAGTGTTACTGTTGGTCTTGGTTTAGAATTCACTTGATTTATTGCTTTATGGTTTTGCTTTTGGTCATCGCTTCATAATCAATAAAGTAATTTTTCATCGCTTTATAATCAATAAAGTAATTTTGTGCAAGCCCACCAACCATGTGGATAATAATTTTGGTAAATTTGATCTCAAGAACTGGAGACCGATTAGCCTTTTAAATGTAGATTACAAACTGTTGGCCAAAGTTCTCACAAATAGGTTAAAAAGGGCAATGCCTTTCATAATAGGTGACGAACAGACATGTGGTGTACCGGGGAGAAAAAATCACGACAACCTCACACTTTTGCGTGATAGCATAGATTATAATTGGAACAATAAGGAAGCAGCTATTTTAAGCATCGATCAGGAGAAGGTTTTCGATAGAATTAATTGGAATTATATGTTTACCATGCTTGAGAAAATGGGGATTCCCCCCCAAATTCATTCAATGGATCAAGCTTTTATATAGTAATCCTGAGAGTTGCGTCATTGTAAATATCTTCATTGGCAGACCTTTCCAAATAAGTAGAGGTATCAGACAAGGGTGTCCCCTGTCTCCATTGTTATATGCAGTCTGTGCAGAAGGTTTAGGAACTCTAATTAGAATCAATAATGGTTGCATGGTATTCAGTGTCCAGGTGGAACTGAATGTGTTAAAATTATCCAGCATGCCGATGATGCCACGGTTTTTATTTCTAAAGAGAGTGTGTAAAGAAAATAGAAAACATTATTTTTAGTTTTTACTGGTCAGGTAAACCGGACAAAATCAAGCGTGCCACTATCACCGAACCTCGATACATGGGAGGGACAGGTCTTTTGGACGTCAGGGTCAGGTTACGCAGTCTAAAACTGATGTGGTTGAGTATTATATCAAATATAATGGTAAATGGAAATCCTTCTTTAACTATTGGATCGAGAAACCCGGCGAAAGCCATAATCTTTGGTTGGTGTGTTTGGTAAAACCAAGAAAAAGTCACTGCAGACCACTCCCTTTTATATGGACCTTTTTGCAGCCTAAAATCAGGGGGTGTTTTCAGACCAGAATTCACCTCAGTTTTGGAAGTAATGAATATCCCCCTCTGGCATAATTCAGTGGTTGCGATTAATAAGGATAACGATTTAGCGAGTCCTGTTTTAACAAAGAATAACATCATCAAATTTCAACATGTTGTTAAAAAATAACAGACTAATTACCTTTAAGGAATTGGCTAGGATCAAGTGTGATCAGGTGATTTCAACATAAATTTATTAATTCCAACCAATCCTAGCTCCCAGTCCTTTATCGACTTATTTACATCTCACTCTTTCCTCCCCCAAATCCATTGCCCACACGTATTACTGATACTTCTGCTACACTTATTGATAATTTTTTATCAAATATTCTTCCTTCCTCAAAATCTGGTATTTTAATCTCTGATATCTCAGATCATCTGCCAATGTTTATGTTCGTTCAGTCTCCAAACTCAAGTTCTTCTCATAATCACAATTTACCTTTTTCTCGAAATGTGTCTAATGTGAACCTTGAACAGTTTATTGACGACTTACACTCTTTTGACTGGACCAATGTCCTTAGTTGTAATAATCCTGATACTGCTTATAATACTTTTCTGGATAATTTTATTTTTCTGTACGATCAAAATACACCTTTAGTTAGACAAAACAACAATACCAAATCTAATCATATTTCAACTACCCCTTGGATTACACATTCCCTCCTCAAATCTATTAAGAAAAAGAATAAATTGTATCGTCAGTACTTGTCCAACCCTACAACCTCACATAAATGCAAGTATAGGCCCTATCAAGTATAAAAACACCTTGACTAGCCTTCTACGTCTTTGTAAAAAAAAGTACTATTCCCTTCAGTTTGAAAAAGAAAGAAATAACATCCGTAATACCTGGAAGGTTATAAATTCTGTTTCGAATAAAAATACCCAATCTCATGGTATTAACAGCATCATTGTTAATGGGAATTTAATTGACAACCCAAATCAAATCGCCAATCATTTTAATCAATACTTTATCAATATTGGTCCCAACCTTGCTAAAAACATCCAACCTACTCATTCACCCCTTAGTTTTGCTGATTATATGCCCAACCCTAATTTTAATTCCTTCTTTTTTACTCCAGTATTTGAACATGAAATTTTGGACATTGTAAAAAATTTACAAAATAAAAAAAGTTCTGGTCATGACCTGATCAATATTTCCATTATCAAGAAGTCAATTTTTGCTATAAGTAAACCACTTGTTCATATTGTCAATACTTCTTTTACGACTGGCATTGTTCCATCAGAAATAAAAATTGCTAAAGTCCCACCAGTTTTCAAAAAGGGTGATCGTAACAATATATCCAATTATAGGCCCATCTCTATTCTTTCATGTTTTTCAAAGATCTTTGAAAAATGTGTCTATGCCCGTACCATTAATTTACCATTAACAAATCAACAGTTTGGTTTCCGTAGCAAACATTCAACCATTCAGGCACTCCTTGATTTTATTGATAAAGTTACTAATGCTATCGATGACTCCAATCATACTTTGGGGGTGTTCCTTGATCTTTCAAAGGCTTTTGATACAATAGACCATCAAATACTATTGCATAAACTTCCCAACTATGGTATCCGTGGAATTCCCCTAGAATGGTTTAAGAGTTATCTTTCAGACAGGCCACAATATGTTTCCGTCAATGGCATTAAATCTGAGTCTGATGTCCTTACGTATGGAGTACCTCAAGGATCAATCCTCGGGCCTTTGTTATTCACCATATACATTAATGATTTCACAAATTCTTCTAGTGTGCTTTCATTTATATTATTTGCGGATGACTCTAATTTATTCTTTTCCCATAGTAACCTTGACTATCTTGTAAACACTGTTAACAATGAGCTCAAACTAGTTGCCACCTGGTTTACGGTCAATAAACTATCCCTAAATATCACTAAAACTAACTGCATGTTGTTCAGTAATTCAGTCAGAGACCTTCCAAGTCCTATAAAGATTAATGACATTGAAATCACTGGAAACTGATTGTTGCAAGTTTCTAGGACTTTTTGTTGACCGTAGACTATCATGGAATAGTCATGTTGATTACAGTGTAAAATTATTGCTCGAAATATTGGTGTGATCAATAGGATCAAGCATTTTATGCCTGAACTGGTTTTACAATCTCTTTATAATACATTGATCGGTTCTTATCTTAACTACGGGATACTTGCATGGGGATCAGGTTCTGCTACCAATCCTAATAGACTTCTTCTCTTACAGAAGCGAGCTCTTCGTATCATTAATTTTGCTGAATTTAACGCACATACAGATCCCCTTTTCCATAAATATGCAATTTTAAAGTGAATGATATTTATTGTCTTCAGCTTGGGTCCCTCATGTATCAACTCACTTGTAAAAATTTACCTTCTGCTATTCAATCAATTTTTTCTTTAAACTCAGATGTACATTCCCATTTCACCCGCCAAGCTTCTAATTATCACATTTCTTACACTCGTACTTCCCTCGCTCTTAAAACTATAAACATGAGGGACCTATGCTTTGGAACATGCTTAATGAAAAACTTAAAGCCTCCAAAAGCTTGTTTACTTTTAAACGTGTCTTTAAAGCTGATATACTGAAATCTTATTGTTGATGAGTGTTTTTACAGATGTACATTGTATTTTGAACCATACCACAGTGCAGACTCGGGTGGTCTCCTACATGGGATCCATGGTGTATACTATCATCCGTAGCCACACTATGTTAAATCCATCGAGGGATACGCTGCTTTTGCATCACTCATGATTTCGTTCGATAATATTGCTGACCGGCAAGATTGTTGTGTTTGATTGTTGTGTTAGTCCTAGCCCATTGTTTGTGCTCGTTATTTGATTGTATTATAGTGTTTGCTGATTTTTCTTTGTAACATGCATGTGCATTGAGACCTGCTATTATATTTGTTTATTGGTGGCTCGACTCGACCACGGACCTCCACGGTTCACTTAACATTATTTTTTAATCTCAATGCATATGCATGTCACTATAGGGACCATTGCCTACAAGCTTTGCTTTTTAAATGGATCCCTCTGCAGTGTCACATAATGCTTTTTTTTTTACATGTAATATTCTTCAAACCTATGCTGTAAAACATTTACTTTGCATTATGTAATGATTACTTTTGATGTATTTATTATTGCCTTTTGCTTTTTTGATACTGTGGAAATAAACGAACCTTGAACCTTGAACCTTGAAGTGTAAAATTAATCGTATCACTGCTGGACGCATAGCTAAACGTCTTCGAACAAAACATCAATCATGTCCTCTTCAAAGAAAAACGTTGTGGGCCTAATAACCATCCAAGCAGGTGGCTCAGTTCCAAATTGACCATGGGATCAGGGTTTGGTACCTTTTTCTAAAATTACCACGAAATTAATGTACAAATCATTGAAGGTCAAATAATTTGTTTTTCCAAAAGCACAGGAAAAGTGGGCCTCGATTTTAGGCCTCACTGATAAGTTCGACTGGGCCAATATTTGGACCAAATTAAACATGAACAATATTATGGACGCCAAAGACAAGGACACCTTTTCAGACTTTATCACAGGATTCTGCCAACCCGAGATAAACTTAAACGCATGAAAATCATAGATACAGTCGACTGTCCTTTCTGTAAATCCGACACTGAAACTGTCGAACATTTGTTTCTATACTGTAATGAGGTGGTTGAACCCTGGTTATACGTCGAATTTTTAATTAGGAAACAAACTGGCTGCCGTTTCTTTTGTCTCAGTGATTGTATAAGAATTGTATGTATGAATTTGTCATTTGTATCTATGATAATTGTTGGCATGATGATCAATGTTATTTGGAGAATCCGGTGTGATCTGGTCTTCAATGAGGACAACGTTTTCACAAACACAAACATTATCAAGACCTACAAAGAAACTCTCAGATCATTTCTACTAAGGGAGAGGAATAGGCTCCAAACAAGTAATTTTAACAAATTGTACAAATTCCTGTGTACTTTCAATGAAGACGAGAGTCCAAAGTTTATGTTCTGATCAAAATCGAATTTTGTCACCTCTCAGTTACTGTCCTTTGTGTAGGCCTTAATTTTAATCTTTTTACTTGTACTATAGGTTGCTTTTTCATGTTTTGATCTTGCCTTTGTTTGATATGTAATATCAACTTTGTTCATTGTCCTTTAGTTTCTAGTAACCTATATGTACTTGTGTACTGATCTATCAGTACTTACTTTAATGTTCCATAGGAGATGTATATACTTGTAATTACTTGAGTTGAATAAACGGAGTCTATAAGAGCTCCACTCAAAAGAAAAAAAATATATATAATAATAATAATAATTTAGGTAGTATTTTTCCTACGATGCTGCTGTTGACATTGCTTTATTTTACAGGCTAGTAGGCATGGTAGGGAGGCCGAGGTAGTAAAAACTAATACTTGACATGTTTTTACAATTAAAAGGATATTGTTGAGATGACACGGCAAACTATACACATCTGCCATCTAGAATCTCGACGACCTCATCAGACTCACTTCGACGGAAATAATCAAAGAGCGCCACCAATTGACAGAAAAGTGAAGAATGTTTTGGCGAAAATAAGGTCCAAATCAATTTAAAAACAGGCGACGCGACGGACGACGGCACGACGCGACGGACGACGCGACGGCACGACGCGACGGACGACGGGCGACGCGACGGCACGACGCGACGGACGACGGCACGACGCGACGGACGACGGACGGCGCGACGGGCGACGCGACGGACGACGCGACGGGCGACGCGACGGACGACGCGACGGACGACGCGACGGCACGACGCGACGGACGACGGCACGACGCGACGGACGACGGATGTCCAAGTCACCATTGAAAAACAGGCGACGCGACGGGCGACGGCACGACGCGACGCACGACGCGACGGGCGACGGCACGACGCGACGGGCGACGCGACGGACGACGGAATAGGCGACGCGACGGCACGACGCGACGCATATCTGTCGTCTTTAGAACACCATAATAAATAGACTGTTGCGTTCGCGCCGGCGGGAAAACGTTGGCCAGGAGCCAAGATAACTGACTCTTTGCTTTGTGTTGTGCATGAATATAAGTTGTGTTAGAGAGAGCAGATGTTGAGTTCAGTGAGTGAGCATGAACAAGTTGTCGTTCTTGGAAGATAAATAAATCGGTGTGTTTCACATAATAACCGAATTGAGTTTTCGTTTGTTTTCTGTCTGCGTTTAGCTGCAGAGCAAACAAGGACCCGTTGGCAGTACGTTACAATGGTGGCAGCGGTGGGATAATTTTGACTCAATTCAATGTTGAACACGACTGAAATATGACGACGAATTACCCATCATCGGCTGATATCGTGGACGCCATCTTCGGATTAATGAGTGACATTCGGGAGTTGGAAGCCTCCTTGGCACGGCAGATTTTTGAGTCAGCTATTTCCTCACCTGAGTACGGAAAGAATCATTGGGACACGAAACCAGTCGTTGGTGCGTACCGAAGATGCTTCGAGAAAACGATTGCCAACTTGGAAGCGACGTGGAGTAGTCGTGACTTAGCCATCAGTGAGGATCAGAGTGCAGGTAAATGCCACGCAAACCCGTCATGCGGTCCCGTGGCTGGCGCCGACGTTGGGCTTTGTTGTGTGGATGCGGAGACCACAAGTAGGGAGGCCGTTGCGAGCGGTGAATGCCCTACTGTTGATGTGGTCCCGAGTCCCTCGATCTTGCCCTGCATGGCGTTTGCCGTTGGGATTGCGGTTCGTGGTTGCGATGGTTTTTCCAGCCCTGATCCATCAGCTGCTTTGTCCCTCAACTCCACATCAACACCCCCACCGTTGTGGAAGGCTTCAATAGTGCACATTGTTCCGCCGTTGTGGACGACTCCGCCAGTGCAACTTGCCTCGCCGGAGCACACTGATCTTATCATCAACCAACAAACTGACAAGACAAAAACTATGACATTGAACAATCAACTAGAGGACGCTGGCTATGGCCTTCATGTTCAGGTGACTGCAGCTCAGCTGGAGCGGCACTCTCCACCAGCAAAAGCAGCCCCGCCTGAACAAGCAAAGGCACCAACGGACCCCCGGATGCATGATGATTCTTTGCTTAATAGACCTTCTTAATATTAATTGTATGTACATTTTGCAATATGGAAATAAATGTCGAGTTGAATGATGAAGGATACGGACTGATGCAGGACGCATCGCAGATGACAAGGCCGAAGGTACAGGAAGTACCACCGAAGACAGAATACCTGTTGGTGCAGGGAGCATCAACGGCTGGGTATCTGCCGGTGCATGATGCACCACTGAAGAAGGCCGCTAAAGACAGAGTATCCGCAGGTGCAGGGAGCAACACAGAAGACAGGGGATCCGTTGGTGCTGGATGCACCACAGAAAGAGTACCTACCGGTGCTGGGGGCACCACAGACATGGGACCCGCCGGCACCCCAGACAGAGCATCCGCCGGCACATTCGCCGGCACCACTGACAGAGCATCCGCCGGCACCATTGACAGGGGATCCGCCGGCACCACAGACAGAGGACCCGCCGGCACCAGCGACAGGGGATCCGCCGGCACACAGACAGGGGATCCGCCGGCACCACAGACAGGGGATCCGCCGGCACCAGCGACAGGGGATCCGCCGGCACACAGACAGCGGAGGATCCGCCGGCACCACGGACAGGGGATCCGCCAGGGGAAGCACCGAACAGAATATGTCAAGTGTTCGACGGCATGGCCTGAGTCATCGGCTGAAGACACTGAAGCTAGAAGAGCACATCATTAACAATGACTGGAGAGAAGTCCTCTCTTGGATGGATATTGTTTTGTTTGAGGGACAACTTCGAGGAACACAGAACTGTTGTGGAACATTTTGTTTTGTAGTCGGGTAGTCGTCATTGGTCTGCTGCATCTTTGTTTGAATTCTGTGTGACCAGTTTGGGGACCAGAATCAACATTGAGCAACATCCTTTGAGGACACCCATCATCGTTTTCTAAACAAAACTGTTGCTTGATGCTTTTGTGTTGGTTAAGCAGATAAATTAATGAAAAACTGTAATAATGTTGTTGTTGTGTGTAGCCCCGTCGATTGTGGATCCTTGCTTGATTCTTTGTCACCAAGTTGTGGACCAGAATCATCATCGATGACCATTCCCCGAGGAATCACTTAAAACTGTTTCCGTTTTGAATGTCTTGTACTTATCAAAGCTGTTGCAGCTATTCAGGAGAGTAGGCTGATTCTAAGGAGGGGGTAATGTAACGGACATCGCTACCGCCGGGTAACCGCCAGACAACCGCCGGCGTGAGAACGCTCTCTCCAGACATTGGACCGGAAGTACGGACTATAAATAGACTGTTGCGTTCGCGCCGGCGGGAAAACGTTGGCCAGGAGCCAAGATAACTGACTCTTTGCTTTGTGTTGTGCATGAATATAAGTTGTGTTAGAGAGACCAGATGTTGAGTTCAGTGAGTGAGCATGAACAAGTTGTCGTTCTTGGAAGATAAATAAATCGGTGTGTTTAACATTTAACCGAATTGAGTTTTCGTTTGTTTTCTGTCTGCGTTTGGCTGCAGAGCAAACAAGGACCCGTTGGCAGTACGTTACAGTATTATAGACAGGCTCTGAGCACCCCCATGGGGGTCTCCTATAGTATTAGCCCGGTCTTAGCGAATATCTTCATGGAAGATTTTGAACGGAAAGTTCTGGGTACAGCTCGACTCAAACCCAAACTTTGGCTTCGATATGTGGATGACACGTTCATCATTTTGGTCGCATGGGTCGCAAAACCTTGATGACTTCCTAAGTCACCTCAACCGGCAACATCCAAACATTCAGTTCACAATGGAAAAAGGGACATCACATTCATTACCTTTCCTTGATGTAGGGTCACTCATTTCTAAGAGGTCCGATGGCTCTCTTGCACACTCCGTGTACAGAAAAACCGACTCACACACAGACCGCTATCGTATTAATACTCTCATTCCATCCTCCCGCCTCCGTGAAAGCCTCAGTGAACCGCACCCTACTTCGAAGGGCACACATTATTTGTGACAAGGAACATTTACCTGAAAAATTGGAGCACCTTAACAGTGCAGAGAATGGGTACCGGCCGAACAAACGGGAGTTCCTTTCCAAACACAACTCTCAGTCTGCAAACTCCGAAGTTGTGCCCATTGCGGTCCTTCCGTACATTGGTCATCTTCACATAAGATACAGCGTATCCTCCGTGAAGCGGATATCAAGGTCTACTATACCGTACTCGCAATATGTTGGAAACGAAGCTGCACACCCACAAAGACAAGCATGACTCCAGCAGTCAAGCAGGGGTTTACTGAATTCCTTGCTCTTGTCGTAAAGTGTACATTGGCGAGACTGGTACCGCCCTACTGGGCTGAACGAACACGGCCGCAGAGGGGAATAATTATGACAAATCTGCCATAGTCAAACACTCCACCGATCTAGACCATGTCATAGATTGGGATCAGGCTCAAATCATTAAAAAAAAGGGGGCCAAGAAGCGACAACCCAGTCAAAACCACACCAGTACATCATCTTTGGTAACTGATGCTTGAAAGAAGGGGGAATCGGCATTTTTACCTCGGAGTTACACGATTTCCCATCAGGGGCGGATACAGGGGGGGCGTGGGGGGCGCACGCCCCCCCCCCTTTTGGTTGAGAAAAAAAAAAAAAAAAGGAAAAATGAGGGAGAGACAAAGTTAATAATGACATAGGCCCTACCTATTTTGTTTTTTTCGAAAAAGCTACTAATAATCTGTACCTCGTACACTCATTTGTGGACCACTACTATTAATTCACTGACTTTATGAGGAATTACACGTGAATCTGTGTGACTTGTGTGGACATCGTGTCTTCTCACACACTGAACATAAGCGCGAAACACCGTGCAAATGCCTGGTGCGGCCGGGGGCGTGAAGATCATACACCCGCAGCGTGAGTCGACCATGCCACCTGTGTGTGTACATTGTGCAAAGAAGTTTCTGGCTGGAGGTCAGCACGCGCGCGCGCTAAATACAATGTGACTTTTACAATATGAACTTCGGAAACTAGTATTAAGATAAAAAAAAGCAAAAAAGTGAAGACATAGCCCCATGAATAGGGCCAATCCACTTTGTATCCTTGGCTCTAGCACCATTGCATTCCTATTTTTGTGCCCGATTTTATTTTCAATCCGGGTTATGAAACCATACGTACTGATCAAATGCTACTGTACATGTAGAAAGCCTTATGCTTAATTGTTTTTTAAAGGGACACTGCCTTGGATTGGACGAGTTGGTCTATAAAAAGCATTTGTAACAGTATGTTATGAGATGCATATGGTTAGAAAGATGTTTTAAAAGTAGAATACAATGATCCACACAAATATGCCTCGAAATTGCGCGGTTTTCCTTTTACATCGTGAACTAACACGGTCGGCCATTTATGGGAGTCAAATTTTTAAAACATCTTTCTAACCATATGCATTTCATAACAAACGGTTACAAACGCTTTTTATTAGACCAACTCGCCTGATCCAAGGCAACGTGTCCCTTTAATGATCACAGATCTTTTGGGAAAATTGTTTGCTTTTCGAATCGCGAGTGTGATTTTTTTCCCACATAATTATTAACTTGCTCAAACACCATTGTCAGGTTTCCACAACAGTCCACAACAGTTATACGATCAACTGATGATATTTAATGGGGACCAGACTGATTCACTCAGCGCGCCATCAAGGTTTTGTGAAATACGTGTAATGCGGTGCGCATCTTAAGCCCGTCTGCGCAAAAGATATTAAATTATTATGCTCAGCGCGTTATGTAAACCAGTCTGGTCCCCATTAGATCGTATAAAGACTGGGTAAATTTTCATAAAAAATCAACCCTGAAGGCAAATTGTGTTAATTTATGGCATACAATCTTTTTAGGGGTATTGAGGGGTGCTGAACTCAAATTTGTTGTATGCCAAGCTCAAAAATGTCCCATAATGCCTCAAAATCCAAAATATCCAAGATGGCCGCCACTGACGAGTTAAAATGTATTTATGTGCATATTTTTTTTACTAAACAAGGTAGAAACTTAAATTAAATGTCCTTCTTTAGGTTATCATGTATGGGGAATCCAATGCCATAAACAATTTCATAATAAAATGTGAAGAAATTGATTTAAACTAATATTTAATGCAAAAAAATATGTTTTTTGTTGAAGATTAATAATAAAAAAATAAAAAAAGATCCAGCAGGTTAATCCTATGAATCCAGGGATAATTTACTTACCTTTCAGGTGTCTTTCTTTGCAATCAATTATGTTCTGGAATAATTTACTTAACAACCCTTCAGGCCCTTTGGCAACTACTCCTCCCACGGCTTTATACATACCTAGATGGAGTTAATGTTACACTGAGAGACGAACTCTCAAATGTCTGCACAACCATAGACGCCGACCACATTGCACAGATGGTCGACAAACTGACAACCGACAGATTTCAGCAGCCCATGAAAGAGTTCCCGGCAGCTCTTGCAGTTGATGACCTGAATGCTGAATTCTGGTGGAACTATATGACCATGGTCAGCATCCTACTCTGCTTCACAAGAGCGCAACGTGATGGATCTTGGGATCTCCACCTATATGCCTTCAAGCGTATGCTGCCATTCCTCTTCAGGTACGATCATGTTAACTACGCCAGGTGGGGTACTGTATACTTGGCTGAGATGTCGGTTCTCCCACCAGAAGTCCTCCATGAGTTCCAAGAAGGCAACTTTGTAGTAAACGCACCGATCGACGCTTCAATCAGGTTTCGGCCGACCAAAGTACGGAATGGCTAAACGCTACAGGAAAAAAGAGTGGAGGCTTAGTAGGTATCACGAGAATAGCATCCGCACTCAGTAGATGGACATTGTCATACAATCTGAGAACAGTTATAGCTTCTCAGACAAAAACATTGCTGAGCCTGACAATGGACGATGAAGACGATGAGTACACACACAATGAGTGCACCAAAAGCAGGATGGAGAAAGACGACTCTGATGAAGGCAGCCTTGTTGTATCAATGAAACAGCATGGCGTGTTTCAAGATGGCGGTGGCACATTGAATAACATAATCACCAAGGATGTGGTCACGCCTGTGATTCAAGAATCTCTGCTTATTAGTGCGGAACACCTCGGACGGGCGCAAATGACAGTCTTTGTAAACAAACGTCTGTGTGAACCTCCAGAAAGTAACCAGCACCTGGATCTAAAATCACCCATTCAAAAAAATAATGCAAAGACATTTGCCTCTTTGTACGAAGTTTTGAAACCTTCCAAAATCAAACAAAACACTATCAAAGTGGACAGGAACATTCTACAAAGGCTTTTAACAGCTTATAAAGCAGGGCGTGAGGTAAACCTAGAAAACATCCTCCAGCATGAACTTATGACCATCCCACTATCTTTGGCCACAACTAGTGGTAGTCTACATTCTACCAACAAGTCTGTGTTAGCAAACATTCTGACACAACAAGTCCAAACTCCAGCAAATGTTACACTCGATCAGCCCAGCTGCCTGCTTATTGATGGTCAAGCACTTGTGATGGCAGTTGGAAAGCCCCCTGACATTAGAACGTTTGGAGACTATGCCAACACATTTGCTAACACTGTGTTCAAGATGGGAGCAAAATACAAGAGGATCGACGTAGTCTTTGACAGGTACCAAGGAGAGTCAATCAAAGCAGGTACAAGGACCAAACGGAAGCAGCGCCACCGACCGGTACGTCGTGTAATAGAAAATGAATCATCAGTTCCTCTCCCGTCAGACTGGTCTAGCTTTATGGCTCTCGAGGAAAATAAAGCAGATCTCGCACTACTACTTTCAAACTACCTGATTGAACACAACCCGACAGATACAAACCAGTGGTTGTAGTAGCTGGGGGGTTCGCCGAAGCGACCACTGTCAAGTCATCTGATCCAGATCTTGAAGTCTCCTCTCTGAGGGCTGACCACGAAGAAGCTGATACCCGGCTGATTTTGCATTGCATCCATGCTCATATGGAAACGATAGTTGTGTCAGTACGTGATACAGATGTGCTTCTTTTACTTCTAGCACACTATGACAGAATGGGATGTACATCTCTCTACATGAAAGCCGGGACATCGAAGGCTCCAAAGTATTTACCAGTTCATGAAATTCGAAATTTGTTATCTCCTGATCTAGTGGACACACTTCTTGCCTTCCATGCTGTAACCGGCTGTGATAGTGTTTCTCAGTTTAGTTGCCACGGGAAGAAAACAGCCTGGAAGGTGTTCGAGCAGCATCACACTGATCTGATTGGCCTTGGCAAAGGCCCTCTCACAAAAAACATCGCTATATCAACAGAAAAATTCATCTGAAAGATATATGGCGTGCCTAAAGTACATACATGCAACAAAGCACGAGTCAAGTTGTTTTGTATTGGTCGTGCACAAGAGACTCTGCCACCAACCTCAGATGCAGCAAAGTTTCACATCATGCGTTCACACTATCAAGCAAGTGTCTGGAATCAAGCACACTTGCCATATCCTGATCTTCCTCCAGTGACCGAAATGGGATGGATGCACCTGGACGATCAGTTAGTGCCAAGGCTACTCTCTCTGCCACCTATCCCTAAAGCTTGCAGGGAGATCACCTCATGTGGTTGTACAAAGGGGTGCCTTAGCCTGCACTGCAGCTGCAGGAAAGTTCGCGTGAAATGCATCGAGGCGTGCAACTGCAGGAAACTTGACGACAACTGCCGGAACACTCATGACGACCAGGAATGAGTTCACGTGTGCACATCTACATCTACTGCAGATATGGTAAACTCATGTAAATTACGCACAATTAAATTATTGTCATTGCTGTCATTTTACAACAAAACTTGCTTGTCAAATTTTGGTTAAAGTGTGTATCAGTGTTACTTGAGTGTACCTTTGCTAAGCCAAAATGGGTATTGCATCCATAGGTTTTCCACTTACTTTAAACCAAATAATGATATACGCCCTTTTAACCAAGCAAATGGATTGTCTGTTTATTTGTTTTTTGTTTGGATGAGCTTCCTGTCAAGCGGTCTATGTTCCTGGTGGTGAAGGAGAGTGATGAGCCTGCGGATCTTATTTGGTCGAAAAATTATTAATCTTAAAAAGGGAAATTGTTTGCATTAAAAACAAGTTTAAACCAGTTTCTTAAAATGTTATCTCAAAACTGTTTGTGACATTGGATTCCCTGTACATGATAACCTTAAAAAGGAAATTTAATTTAATTTTCTACCTTGTTTAGTAAAAAAGATATGCAAATAAATACATTTTAACTCGTCAGTGGCAGCCATCTTGGATTTTTGAATTTTGAGGCATTATGGGACATTTTTGAGCTTGGCATACAGCAAATTTGAGCTCAGCACCCCTCAATACCCCTAAAAAGCTTGTATGCCATAAATTAACACAATTTGCCTTCAGCACTTTAAATATGCACATTTTCACAGTTTTTGCCTAGTCTCCACCACATCCCAGCAGCAGATAGCCTATTAAATAGTACTCACTGGTACTCGACTAAAAACCGCGATTAATAACACATTGTTATGGCAGCTTGTTGGTTACCATTTTCTCACATGGTGGCGCCCTTTCACCTACTGATGAAAAACCAAAAACATAGTCCATTTTGTAGTCATGCTGAACTGATCGGGCAAAACAGTTTTGCAATATTGTTAATGTTATCAGCTATTCTCTACTTGAATTTTCCTTCGAGAATGTACTGAGTTTGTGAGTATTTCTCTTTGGTTGGACAACAGGAAATTTATGTTTTGAATTTTGACCAGTGCATGCAGAGTCACACAGTCTACGATATACAGTCTGCTTGCAATTGCCACAATTTTTGTTTGTGAACTGAAGCTCATGCCCGCGTCTGACTCTATGGACGGTCATGGATGGTTTCTTTGGTAAGGTTAAGTTTTACGTTTCTTTGTGTATGCTACTGCCTACTCCTGTTGTACTGATAAACTAACCAACAAATATTAATTAAAATAGAACCTGCATGATACGATTTAGTGATATCCTGACACCTGAGTGAAGTTAGACCCAGTAACCTGGGGAGCTGTACAGTGTAGTAGTAGGCTACTCGGGTTTTTTTTTTTTAATGTTGACATCCCGTGGTGGTCGTACTACTACCTAGTACTACAAGTAGTGTACCGCCCCAGCTTATGGTATGATTGGGAAACCTCAATTTGCTATAATTTTTTTAACATCCAGCCACCAAAAAATGCCCCAGAATGACAAAAAGACTCAACAAAATGGCTTGAAAACCGCGTACTGGCTTCTCAATGTGTCAAATTGTTGTACTTGTATAAAGTAATCCATACCAATCAATATAAAATTATTCATAGTTAAATGGGCTCCAAAAACCTTCACAAATGAGCCTGATGAATGTTAGACCACACCTTCCTTTGTGGTTGCTATGAATATTCTTTTCAAGGTAGCCCACAGGGCTAGTAACCTTGAATTTTTACTAGCCCTGAATAAATTTCAGTAGCCCTGGCTGGATTTTTGTTTCCTTCTGTATTGCATTGATTTTATTTGCTTTCATATACTATTACTAGGCGCCGAGCTAACATTATGTTGACAAAAACCAAACTATGACCATACCCTTTCATTGTAAAAAAGATTAGAATAAAACAATAAAAAACAGTCTATTTGATTGTTGTTGATTTAGAAATCACTGTCATCCTCGTCCTCATCAGCTGATGAGCTGATGATCTCGATCCGTTGCCCATCTGGCTGGTGGTTGTCCTCGTCCTCATCTGATGAGCTGATGATCTCCGATCATCGGATACAAAAATTAAAACAAAATAATAATAAATTGTTATTGTTCTTTGAACTGATCAGACAGGGTTTAACACTGGTTTAACACTGGTTTAACACTAACATTTTAAATTCGAACTTGAAAAACTCACTTGGTTTCATATTTTTTCAGCACAGTGCTGAAAAAATATGAAACTAACTTTCCATCAATTACCGGCCAAGGCACCGTCTGAAATTTGTTGTATTGTGTTTGGTTGGTTCTCACCACAATAATCAGGTTCCAGACTGCGGGAACCAGTTGATTCTGCACGTGCGTGCCAGTGTGTCATTTTATATTGACACTGTTGAGTTAAGGCATATTCTTGGAAATATGGACCATTTTACAACCTCAAATGTCATTTTTCAAAAAAATCTTTTTGACCTTGTAAGATATTTTAAATAATTGTATACATATTTAAGTTTACCAAAATGTTCATGTAATTGTAAGGATAGTTCAGTTAGTTTTCATCTTGCAGTGGTCATTTAAAAAAGTAGAGTCTCCAGCAGTGAAACCTGTGGTTATTTATATTTAGTTCAAAGATAGCACAAGTAAAGCACAAGGAACATTCATTCTTTTCTATGGTGAGGCCCAACTGATGTAGTTTCAAATAAAAATTTTAAAAACTAACAAAACACCACACACAGAAAATATAAGCCTGACAGAAGACGGAAATAACATTGACGGAAAAACTAAGCAAATATTGTCTGTTATTAATTTATTTCTGGCACAACACTACCGTAATTTCTCTGAAATATTTGCAGCCTCTCATACCTAAAATCTATAAAAATAAAAAAAATTGTCAAGCTTCCATAATGACGCAGTTTCGAACGTCATTTTTGACGGACTTTAATGACGTTCGAGAAAAAATGACGGAAATTGCATGACGTTAGAGAAAATTGGCGGAGTTTATTGCAAATGACGTTGGGGACTTTATTACCTTCGCGCAATCCACATCAAGCGTACTTGAACATAAGTTGATTTAGTTTCCAAAAACTAGCGTTCGGAAGGAAGTACATGTATTTCCGTTGTTAATCATCTCAGATACGTTTTGGTTTTTCATCTGGAGCTGTCCGATGGATTCTCTAACGTCAGTAAGTATGAGCGTCATTTACTTGACGGATTTATTTTGCACAAGTATTAACAGAAAACAGAAAACATGTGCGAGTCGAACTTACCCCCTCTGTTGACATCTTGCCAAACTGCAAGAGGACAATAGAGGGGGTAAGTCTCAACTCAAGGGTTAACTTACAGGCCGATCGGTAAGTTCTCCGACGACACGTAAAAACATTGACGGACGCTGAAAAAATGTCGGCGCTGGAAATTTGAAAAAGGGATTACTCTTATTGTTGACCAGGTATCATAGTAGTCATTGTTTCAAAATAATAATTATTTAAACGTGTTCTCATCATATTTGTTTCGAATTTATTGAATGTTTGAAACTTTGGTTAATTGACATGTTTTTTATTGTTGAAATTTGTGACGGAAAAAAATGACGTTGGGGAGTTTGCGATTAAAATAAAAATTTCTTTTCAATCAATTGTCAGATTTTTGTTTTCTCTTGCTGTTAAAGTATTTGGCATCAGCCCCCACAACCTGAGCATGCAAAAGAAAATATGTACCTCAGCAAATATGAAAATTTGATCATTTAAATACCTCTACATCTATAGTGGTAGTGGAAGTCCGTCAAAAATGCTGACGTTGGAGACTCCAAACCTTTTACCTCGATTTAGTTGAAAGGCATCAGTTGTCAATATTGTGTATGATAACATGTCAGGTACCTTGTAGTTAATTACACTACATAAAAATACAAATTAGCTTTCACTTATGAAAATATCAGGGTCCGATTTTCAGGCTTGCAAATGGTGCATATTTTGAATAATATGCCACAAAGCACAACTAAGATTCTGCTGCGCACACACTGTACAGTGGAAGTATTTTTGTGGCAGTGCAATACTTGTTGTCATGTCGAATCAGATTTGTGGTCTTGCCGCAGATGTTACGTTAGCACAATCAACCAGTTAACCAGACGATGCATTTCTTTTTTTTACATGCCATTACATGTATGTGTGTGTACAGTGTGAGTGTGTGCATGTGTACGTCATGTAAGTATCGGGGGTAGAAATAGACATCCGACATACCTGGGCCAAATTTAGCCCCTGGGTGAGCAAAAAAAGGACCGGCCCAGGGGCTGTCTTCCTGGGACTAGGGGCTTTTCCCAAACTAATTATATAAATCAATATTGCACGGCCTGGCCCCCACAAAAATAACGAAAACTACCAGCATATGTACGAAACAACCAACGTTTTGAAAAAGTGTTTGATGAAACTTTTTCGTTGGGCAAATTTTTTTGGGGGGCCCCGACAGTATGACATATTTTTGTACCTTGTAGAAATGCCTAAAATACCACAACTTTTTGCATTTACAAGTGCAACTAACCAGTGGAGCCTTACATGTTTCTAAGTTTTGGTCAAAGGAGAGGAGACTCTTTGCTTGGCAAGACAAACCACAAAAATTGTATCTAGGGACTGTTAACATCGCGTGCAAAGAGGTAAAAAAAATTGCATCGATTTCAGGGTTGCCTTGAATACAGGTCGTCCTACGACACACAATTTTCGTAGTGTTAAAAAAACAAAAAAAAACACGGAAGTGAAGTTTGTAAAATTGCGTTTTTTGGACGATCTTTTTCCTTAATTTCTGCCCTTAATAATACTGTTTTCATCAACAGCAATTTTCATGGATTCGTAATTTGAGGATCGGTTTTATAGAACTTTTTTTGCACTGAAATCTTCGTGATTTAAGATCGGTCGACAACGCACATTGGGAAAATTGTGTGGCGACAGCGATGTGTTTATGAGTACGAGGTTAAAATTTTGCACGAAATATAACAGGAACGAGGTTAGAATTGGACTCCACCGCACATCTTCCGCCCCTGGAAATTCGAGTTGTGTGTTTCCCTTTTCGCCTTCCTATTATTGTATGGAACATGGAGGAGAGAGCCAGACTAATAATAATGCATGCGTGTTTTACTGGAAATAAACGATCGCGATCGCGATCGCGGCCACATTAAATCTAGCAATTATCAAGACTTGTCAAACAATTTTTCTTGTCAAACCGTGTGGGTGTAAAGTTATTTTTATAACTGTTCATGTAAGAATGGGACCAAGGGTTTTTTTAAGCGCCGGAAGCGTTGTAGAAATAGAGGGTCAAGGGGCTTTTTATTGGGGACCAAGCGCTAATAGTGCCGAGGCGCCGGGTTATTTCGAAGCCTGAAGTATAGTTATTTATTGCAGGCAACATGATGAGACTTGCCCTTCTTGTTATGAAAATTCTACAACTTATTGTTAACACAGAAATAATTATGTTTGTTAAGATGTGAATTTGCTTTATTTTTCCACTAGCCCGCCGGGCTACTACATGTAAAACTGGGGGAAACGGTAGCCCGGCTGTCAATCTGGTAGTCAGTGTTGTAGTCGAGACCTGGAAGTCCGAGACCGAGACCAAGACCGAGACCAGCCCTACTGAGACCGAGACCAGCCCTTCCGAGACCGAGACTTTTGCAGTCCGAGACCGAGACCGAGACCGAGACCAAGACCAAGGTATCCGAGACCGAGACCGAGACCGAGACCGAGACCTACCCCATGCAAAATACATACCTGTACAATTGTGTAAAAGCATAAAGAATTAAGGTGATATCAGCAAAAAATAAAAATAATGAGTATGCAAGCTAATACAAATTTAGAAAACACACTATCCCATTTAAGTTTCCACCAAACTTCACACTTTTTTTTCAAGGCATCATTTTTGAAAAAATTGCTTTTTTGGACGATCTTATCCCCTAATTTATGCCCTAAATATTACTTTTTCCATCAACAACCATTTCCATGATTTGAGGATCGATTGTTTAGAACTTCGTTGGCAATAAAATCATCGAGATTCAACGTCCGGTCGACAACGCACATTGAGAACAAATTCAATGAACTTTGCCCCTCATCGCCCTCTATCGGCAAAAGTTGTCAATGTTTGAATATCCTTTAATCCAAGGCTGTATACTGTACCAATCTGCAGGCTTGCGGCACACTGTGCGGCAATTCTTTACTCGGCTCGTGAATGTGTACTGCGTTGGAGTCTAGCCAAGCTCTCTTATGAATATGGTAATTATCAACGGCCATCAACGGCCAATCACAGCGTGCGGAATGTTGGTTAGCTTGGACTTTGGACTCTGCAGTTGTCTATGCGCTATATCATACATGTATGCATGGACTCACGTTGTGGGGCCCGGGCCGATGCACGTGCTGTGGAACTCAGCCGTCAGAACCATGTGGTTGTGTGCATCGTGTTTTAACGTTGGTAAACTGAAATGAACGTTCGCAATTCCAATGCTGCGGTTTGGAAGTCGGCATGGCTCATCGGCTACTCGTTTGATCGTATTAATTGCAGACTAAAAATAGTCTGTTTGTCATTTTTTTGCAGCGCGGGAGGGCGGCAAAACCCATGTGTGGAGAACACTAGTGGTGCGTGTTTTGAACGTAGACTTAAAGCAGCGCATTGCAATGTCAGCGTACGCGTGTGAGAAACTTGGACGGCGGTATTTATCAACAAAGCAACATGGCTCTAGGCCAAGACGACGTACTTCATGTGTATGAAAAGCATTATTTGCTGTGGTCTCGAGGGGTCTCGAGGGTCGAGACCGAGACATTGGCAGCCGAGACCGAGACTAGTTCTTCCGAGACCGAGACCAGCCCTTCCGAGACCGAGACTTTTGAATTCCGAGACCGAGACCGAGACCGAGACACCAAAAAAAGGTCTCGAGACGGTCTTGAGACCGAGACCAGGTCTCGAGACCTACAACACTGCTGGTAGTCCCGGGCTACGGGCTACCGGCAATTTCGACCCCTGCTTTGGGTGGTGTGCGTGCAAGTTTTCACACACAAAATCAGTCTAAAATGCTACAATGGAGACATCTTTTTTTCATTTTATTTTCTAAAATAATGTCATTGAAGTTTAAAGCGTGTGTGTTTTTGTTATTTTTGTAAACAGGTTACCAAAGAACAGCTTCTGAAAGGGTCGGTTGCAGGTGTAACAGAAACAAAATTTTGAGTTAATAAAAAAAAAATGTTTAAAGGCACTGAATACTATTGGTAATTACTCAAAATAATTGTTAGCATAAAAACTTACTTGGTAACCAGCAATGGAGAGCTGTTGATAGTATAAAACATTGTGAGAAACGACTCCCTCTGAAGTAACGTAGTTTTTGAGAAAAAGGTAATTTCTCACTCAAATAATAAAAGACTTCAGCGAAGCCTTTTATTATTGGCATCTGAAAGCACACAAATTTGTGCAACAAGGTTGTTTTTTCTTTCATCATTTTCTTGCAACTTCGATGACCAATTCAGCCCAAAGTTATTTTATGCACATGTTGGGATACACCAAGTGAGAATACTGGTCTTTGACAATTACCAAAGGTGTCCAGTGCCTATAAACGACCGCAAATGTGATAAAAAACATTGCGTCTTCATCATAGCAATTTAACCTAGAGCAATCACCCTACAAACAAATAATAATCAAACAAATCAAGAAAAACCAAATCTTACATTATAGACTACTGTAAAATGTTTTCATCCAGGGTATCCGAAATTGTGTCATTTGTAAAATCAACGTAGTTTTTTAAACAAGCTACAATTTTCAAGAAAGCGTATTGTGTATGCAGACACAAAATTTAAAACTTACAAAAAAACTTGTTTGAACACATATTGAATGTCACTTATGATTAGATTATTACTAATCAGAGAAAATCTGTGGGGCAAATTATCATTAAGCAGCAAAAAATTGACACAGGAAGCCAGCTATCCTGATCCTGCTGGTTCAAAGGGAAGATTACGTTTGGTAATCACTCTTAAAGTTAATGGCAATAAAAACTTATTGTTTAGAAGCGTATGCCAGCAGCTTTCGACAGTAAAAAGCATTTTGAGAAACATTTCACTTTAGTGTAATTTGGTTGTAAAAAGATATCAGCTTTATCCCCCAAAATTTGAACCTGAGAAGCGTTTCTGTCAGAAAGATCATGTATTTTTATTCGGGATTGTTCTTCCTGCATGGAAATATTTGCTCCAGATTTTGGGCGATACATGTATCTCAAAAATTCTACCTTTTTTGAGATGAAATTTGTACAGGTTAGTTACATTGTAATACACTATGTATACACCTACATTTATATAGGATTACAGTCCTTCTGATTTGAAAATCACGGGCATGTGGAAAAAAGCACACCTGGATTTTACGAGGGGTGCGATTTTGCAGAGCGCCAAATTTGTGGTACATGCTGAGATCGTACAGAAACACATTTTGTAGACCACAACAGGCCTCGAACTTCGTGTTCAAAAGGGCACGGCAATAATTGCCGTGCCTTTTCTAGAATTTGGAGGGCATCACAGCAATTTTTTTTTGCAAAATCTTATCCAAATCAGAGTAAATTCCAAAAGTGTTTGATCCTCAATGATGTGCAATTAGTAAAACTTCAGATTTCTGTTGTTGTTTCTTAGTCATGGGCTTTGGAGCAATTTAGAAATGCCCTGGTGACTCCTCTGCTGAAAAAACCCACCCTCGATCCTGAAAACCTCAAGAACTTCCGTCCCGTATCCAACCTTTCATTCATATCCAAAGTAATAGAGAAGGTTGTTTATTCCCAAATTAATGATCATCTGACTGAACACAATCTACATGAACCATTGCAATCTGCATATAGAAAACTACATGGAACAGAGACTGCTCTTCTAAGAGTTAAGAACGATATTCTCCGGGCAGTTGACGATAAGCGTGGTGTGTTCCTTGTTCTCCTTGATCTCTCTGCAGCATTTGACACTATAGACTATGATGTTTTATTCCACCGCCTTCAGTCCATCGGTGTTACTGGTCCTGCCCTGCAATGGATTAGATCATATATATGTCATCGAACACAGACTGTGAACATCAATGGAACTTTATCATCTCCTATCTCGCTTTCCTCTGGCGTCCCTCAAGGATCAGTATTAGGTCCCTTATTCTTCACAATATACTCCGAGCCTATTGCCGCTATTGTACGAAGGCATCAACTTCAAGTTCATTGCTATGCAGACGACACACAGATATATGGATCGTTTCATCTAGGAAACCAAGACGACGAACATTCCGTGAGACAGCGTATTGAACAATGTGTTTGTGATCTTAAGCAATGGATGACCAGGAATAAATTAAAATTTAACGACGACAAGACCGAACTTCTAATCATCACTTCCAAACGTAGCCAGGATAAAATCAGATGCAACCAGATGCAAATTGGGACTTCTAATATTCAACGTTCTACGACTGCACGTAATCTTGGCATCATGTTTGACAGCACGATGTCAATGGAATCACATGTCAAGAAAGTTTGCCAAACGTCATACTACCATATTAGAAACATCAACAGCATCCGCCGAATCCTGACTGATGAGTCGGCTGCCATCCTTATCCATGCTCTCGTGACATCAAGGTTGGATAATGGCAACTCACTTCTGTTTGGAATCACCAACACTCTAATGTGCAAACTTCAACATGTTCAAAACACTGCGGCTCGTGTCTTATCCCGAACACGGAAATTTGACCACATTACTCCAGTCCTGAGAAATCTTCACTGGCTTCCTGTCAAACAGAGGGTTGCCTTCAAAATAATCCTACTTACCTGGAAAGCCCTCAATGACAGCGCACCAACATATCTGCAGGATCTCTTCACCCAGTATTCACCTAATCGCCACCTAAGGTCATCTGACAAACATCTTCTTGTGACACCAAGAACTAGAACATCGTATGGGGACCATGCCTTCTCAGTTACGGCGCCCACTCTATGGAACTCTTTGCCTCAGGAAATTCGTAGCTGTCAATCTTTACATACCTTCAAATGCCTTCTTAAAACATTCCTGTTTAACTCAACTTATAATTAGATTGCTGGTTTTGTTTCAAGTATACATACATGTACATGGGTATTAATTATTTGTAGAGTTCTGGACAGTTTCTTTTCTTAAAGCGCCTCGGAATATGTTTACATAGATAGATGGCGCTTTACAAATGCTTGTATTATTATTATTATTATTAATTATGTACAAATATACAAAAATCTTTATTATTGGTTCACGACTTTCACACACATGTGTCGTGGCCAAGCGGTCTACATGTAATTCACCGGACCCAAGGTATGGTTTTGTCAGCAGCAGAGTGTGGGTTCGATACCCGGTCATGACACTAGTGCCCTTGAGCAAGGCACTTATAAATAATAACCATATTTGCAAGGCACTTATAACCAAAATTGCTTTGTAGAAAGTTGGGAAGGTAAGGTTCTGCTCTACCAGCCAGGCTCCTAGTGGATGATACCCATGCCTAGTGTACATCCTTATGGACTGTGAAAGGGGTAACGCTGTTTTAGCCCCAGATGTAGGTGGCAACGTGCCCCTGGTGACAGTTGATTTGGGTCGAAGTGTAGCCCTCACCTGGGAAGTGGCCGTCTGTGGCCTTGTGATGTTAGGTGATCTCTCATAAAAAAATATAAATATTTTTAAAAGTAAGTGTGGCAGTGGGCCCTTTCTGCTTAAACTCACTCCAGAGTTAGATTTAAACCCTTTGTCTGATTTGAAACCAAGAAAATATTCACCCTTCATGATGGAATACACACAGTCACAGGTCTAGATTGGACATTGTGTAGAAGCTGATATTGTATTCATGTCTGCAGCAGACTGATGTGATTTATGTTGTTAAAGACACTAACAATAACATGGATTACATGTACATTAGACTCGTGCAAATCAGATCTCATGGGTCAGAAGCTCATCAGATATTTCTAGTCACTGGCACTGCTTTATGTATAGTAGCCAAACATGAAGTTACATCATGTAGATAATGACTACACACTGAACATGAGCCTCTCAACAATCATCGATAACAGTGATGGTAATGATGAAGGTTGATGTTCACGTACAATGTAATGAGAGCTATCATTATCTGTTTATTGACATTATGTCTGCACGTGTTTATGCACGTGAAAGTATTGTATGCATGGTACATTCATGTACATGATACATGGATCATGTGTAGTGTGGCTAGTGACCCTTCCTTGTGGATGTCAGACAAATTGACCTTTGGACAACTCGACAGTTGGACAATTCAACAGGTCAGACAACTGGACAAGTCAAACAACTCTGATCCGTTCAACCGTAAGACAAGTCGACTTTTGATCAAACAACTCAGCGGGTGGAGTTCAAATTCTCTTGTCTTGAAAAGACTACATGTATCAAATGTTTTACTTCCACATCACTTAAACTCCCCTGAGGTTGGTTTGAGGGGGGTCCAAAAAGAAAACTTCAGTTCAGCATGTTAATTTACTGACAAACACAAGGGGGGGGGTATGAAACCAGCGTACAGCGGCCAGTCAGCACGGGGGACAAGCGTATTGTACTGACTGGACACTGACGTTCCAGGGGTAGGGCACACACAAGGATGGCTGGCACGACAGATATTAAGCGTGCACAACAGGCAAACCATGACCAGCAGACAACGAACTGGGCCTTTCGTACACGCAGACAATGAACAGACAAACTACAGTTTTAATTGGCCAGTTGCCCCCCTAGAAAATATTGGTGCATCCCCTTGTGGTCCCCCCCCCCCCCCCTTGTGGTCCCCCCCCCCCTAAAATTCTACCCTACAGTACATACACATTATTTCGGCGATGAGACTGGTCCATGGACGGCTGGCAAGCACTCTGGAAGCATGCCATTACTGGTGTCTTACCAGTTGAGTTTTCCGAAATACTTCTTTGCATTGGCCACCATCGTTGGAGACAAACAATGGAAACATGCACACGTGAAGATGATCATTGGCTAAGAGTCGTGTGCAGACTGCAGCGCGTACACGATAGCCTGCATGTTTCCACTGTTTGTCATCAACAATGGCAGACCAATGCAAGAGATCTATTGAACTGGTGGTGTATTGAGCCGATCCATAACCTTAGAATTTGTTTTGAATGAACAGAAAGAAAGACAGTTGGAGAAGTAGATAAGAATATCTTACTTTCATTGTTTGAAAATGCTATGTGACAAGTGTAAAGTTTATATAAACTGCATCTTTTCTTAAATTTGCTTCTTTGATGGAATGTTTTTGATGCAAACTTTTTGGAACTTTGTTTCTCCAATACAATTATTTTATTAATTCAATAAAAGAAGCAAGAAGCAAGTCCCCCCAAAAACTTCCCAGGTGATGAGTCTTTGTTCAAAGGACATGAGTTATCTCCTTTCTTTCTCCAATCATTTTTTGCAATGTTAAAAGTTTTAATACAAACATGGAGCAAGGTCTGGTCCTTGGTGTATGATCAAACTGGTGCCATACATTGTACACTTGGATGTTAATATGTGTCAGCATTAGGCATGTTAGGCCTGGTGCTTAAAGGCGAAGTATACATTTGGTTTTTGGAAGCGTTTGATTGTTTTAATCCTAAATGTTGATATTACAATAAAACTAACCCGTGAAAATTTCATTTCAAAAGGTGGTCCCTTTTTTGAGATATCGCCAAAAATCCAGAGCGAACATGTCCATGCAGGAAGAACAATCCCTAATAGGAATACACAATCTGAGAAGCGTTTCTGACAGAAACGTTTCTCAGATTCAAATTTGGGGGCATAAAAACTGCAATATATTTTTCCATAACCACAAATCTTCGAAGTGAAATGTTTCTCAAAATGCTTTATACTATCAAAAGCTGCTGTAGGCTTCTAACCAATAAGTTTTTATTGCCATTAATTGTAAGAGTGATTACCAAACGTATACAGACAGCTTTTTGTAAAGTAGCCCACCAGGGTAGTCAACTGTGTTTTACTCACCCGAAGAAGTTTTAAACATTTTAAACAGGCCTTGCGCTAACTTTTTTTACTTGACTAGCCTGCCGTACGTTTGACTGGCCCGCACAATTTTTTACTACTGTAGCCCGAAATTCAAGAACAAAATTCAGAGCGCAATCCCCCCAAAAATACAACAAAACAAAACAAAATCAGAAAGAGAAAATCTTACAATAAAGTTAAATACTCTTTTGTTCATCAAGGGTGTCCTAAATCGGTAATTTCTGAAGAATGAAGCCTGAACCTTCAGTAGTTTTTCGTAAACAAGGTAAAATTTCCACGGAACTGTGCTCCATTGACCATGCTGTCGACGGAATGTGCTTGAGTACCAGCAATGACAATGCTGTTTAGATGGTTAGCGCGCACACCAGCGAAGAATATTAGTGCAATGTCGGGGAATAACCGCTTTTCCTGAGCATGCACAGACAGGTTAATTCTTTGGTCAAGGCGCATGTTACTGGTTGTTGTGTGCTTTATGGTGTAATTTCATCAATAGAGGGCAATTACTTTGCTCTATCGCATCTTTGTGAAACGCCTTCTAGCGTTTAATATTTCTTGCATTTATTGTAACCAAATAACGAAAACTACAAGTCTGTAAATTGGAAACGATGTGTCGCACGGGATAGTACGTTGTCTGCATTGTGATCTCAATGTGTTCAGTGTTTCGGGACACTTTTCGAGTGGATTTTTATTTTTAGTGCATCGAATGTGTAGCAATTAATAAGTTGGCACATGTAATTAATATGTGTAGTGCATTAATAAGTTGGTAATTTCTGACTTGCCTGTTGGGCTACTGTACCTACATGTACATGTACATGTAGAAGCATGTCTGACTAGCCCGCAGCACTCTTGACTAGTGATTGTACGCCGGGCTAGTGTCTAAATCGAGCCCTGTTGTCTAAATCAAGCCTTGCTGTCAGTAATGTATCTTTCTTGATTTATTAATGGTAGTGATCACAATCAGTTTAATGGTTTTGAAGTTTCATTCACACTACTGTATGCAAAAAAAAAAATTAGCACATTCTTAAAATTTATATTATTCACATCTGAAAAAGAGCATTTTTAAAACAAAGATGAATTGGATGCACACTGCCCAGCTTGTAGTTTTGAATTGTACATGTAGCTCACATGGCAAATTGAGAAGTGGCTTCAAAGCATGGTTTCTAGACAATGTAGCTGGGCTAATATTTAGGGTGAGCCCTGTATGCCATGTACATGTATAGTGTATTTTTTACTACTTTAGGGAAGGTATGTACATGTAACTTTTGTACCCATAATTTTATCATTGTATGATCATGCATTTATATAGACTGTGCATTGAAGGCAAGTTTATGTACAATGTACTTGGTACATTTACACAGTTGTATGGATGTTACTATTAGTATTATATTGACAGTACAATGTGAAACCCTGTACTGTCTGTGTACCCTGTACTTGTTCATGCACACAGGTAGGTACAGGTACAGGTACTGATAGCAAGATCAAGAATTCAGACACTGTGTATTCACCTGTATTAATCAGACCTCTGTTCTGTTTGTGTTATCTCACCATTGTTCTTTGGACAATGTCCTTATGCTATGGTGCAATCTTCTCTCAACCATTGCCCAATATCTAGTAGTCCTTCAGAGTCTGCAGGGGTCTTACTACATGTACTACTTGTTTATTCGGTTATGAAGCTTTCCCAGTTTTATTGTGTCAGGAAAGTTCATACTGTTGGATCACCTGCTTAAATTTGTTCAGCAATGGTTGAGCTATGGAGAAATCTGCGATTAGCCAGCATCAAGCTGAAAAACAAATACTCGACAAGGTACAAGTTTACTTATTTAATCATTTTTATATTGCAAGTATTGACAAATTGCTGAATACTGAAAATTAATTGTAAGATTTGAAGCTTTGCATGCTGGAGGATTGAAAGAGATTTAGTTTCAAGTGCGTACATGTTTGTCTTTTTACATACATGTATTATGTGTATAAATGTACATGATACATGTACACGATGTACATGTATGCTGTGTTACAGTGTATAATGTGTGACTTAAACATGGCCCCCTCAGTCTTCCCAAAATGTCAACTGTCCACTGAACATTGGGAATTGGGATTCTGTTGTAAATGGAGATTACCTGTACATGTTTTTTCAGATTGTTGTTCATGGAGTGTGGGCTCTGTGTGGTGAGTGGGGCTGTCCTGTACATGTATTTCTAAAGCCGTGTTCCCATTGGACTTTTTTTTGCTAAAGTACCGCGACTTTTCTGTAGAATTACAAAATTAAATCCAATGATTCAGTCCTTCTGATTTGAAAATCACAGGCGTGTGGAAAAAAGCACACCTGGATTTTTCGAGGGGTGCGATTTTGCAGAGCGCCAAATTTGTGGTACATGCTGAGATCGTACAGAAACACATTTTGTAGACCACAACAGGCCTCGAACTTCGTGTTCAAAAGGGCACGGCAATAATTGCTGTGCCTTTTCTAGAATTTGAAGGGCATCACAGCAATTTCTTAGGTGTAAAAAGGACACCCCGACACGCGTTTTTGTCGAGGCGTTTCAAACAAGTGTTATCTTTCACATAATGCACGGATATTTCACCAATAGAGGGCTTTTCCTTCAATAGTATGGCATTGTTTTTAAATGCCCTCTTGCTTTCAATGTTTCCTAACTTTGTTGTTGCACCCAAAGGAACGATATTTAAAAAAGACTACGAACCTGAAAATTGGAAATGACGTGACTGCGTGCGTTGTGTAAAAATTGTGGTGAGCGCAATGCGGTCCATGTTTTGAGAGATTTTTCCACGCTTATCGGAACCATAAAAATTTTAATTAATAACCGGATATTTAGCATGCATCTTACAATTTTATTAAGGGCACCTTATGAAGTACATGTATGATTACGCCAGAAATGAATGCCAAGGCGTGCATTTTAGAGGTATCAGGCGTGTGATTTATATTCGCACTCCTGTGCACATGTGGTTAGAAACATGGCAGTTTTGATCGATTTCATGAGGAGTTTAATTGGACTAGATGAACGTGAAAATGCTGATGAATTCAACGCGAGAAAACTACATCACAGGCAAGTCATATCCTGCATAGGTCAAAGGTGACTGTGCACAGCGCCCGCGATGTGTGACATTCTGCCAGTTTCGAACAGCAAGTTAACTGTTCCGTCGCGGAATTTAAGTCCAGGTGGGAACGCACGGTAGAATTACACTTAATCCAGTCACGGTACATGTAACTTACCGCGTGGCCGCAGAAGAAAAAGTCCAATGGGAACGCTGCTTAACCTGTGTATTTTTTAATTGTACAGCACTTTGTGATGTCTATGTCAAGTGACATATTTTGTTGTTTGTTGGTTTTTTAATTTTTATATATTAACAATTGTGTATTGTGGCAGAATATAAGCAAGACGTGCAATTGAGACCATTCCATTTCACGAGGCAAAGCCAGATTTCACTGAATGCAGTAGGCTTAATGCAAAACAATGTTAAATGCATGAATAACATGCATTTAACATTGTTTTACAACTCAAACTAGATCCTTGTCATTTGAAAATGATTAGCAACAAACACAAAACAGACACCGAAACTCATCCACCCCACATTCTGAAAACTCTTCTTTTTTTTTTACTTTTAAATAATGTGGATGACTCCATGTACAATGTAGATACCAACTACATGTATGGGCGGTTAAGAGCATCGGACTCAAGTTCTGGTGGCTGAGTCATCAGGGTGTGGGTTCGAATCCCGGTCATGACACTTGTGTCCTTGAGCAAGACAAAACTATAATTGCTTCTCTTCACCCAGGGGTAAAATGGTTACCTGTGAGGGCAGAGATGGTTCTTGTGAATGATTTAGCTTAGTGCGCTTTGGCAGCACAGGCTGTATACTCCCCAGGGAGCTGAGATGGTTTTAGGAATGAAATAATGGCCCAGTGACCAGGGGTAATAAAGTGTGAAGCGCAATGATCATTCTTTGGAATTGCGCTATATAGGAGCCGATATTATTAACTATGAAATTATATGAAAATTTGTATTTTGATCGTTATAAATGTGAAATTATTAGTGCTGAGTGCTACTGTGCTAAGGAAATTGGTACACATTTGTACATGATATATATTTTTTAAATACTTCGGTGCATATGCCAAGTTGGATATGGGACACAAAGGCGCTACATTTTTCTGTATTCTAAGAGCGTGCTTGTAATAACGAAGTTATCTTCAAACAAACTTGACGCTTAGCTTAACGCAATTGGGGTACATTATGTGTATAGCTTAAAATAGCCCAGTACGCAGAATTAGAACAGCGCAATATGCAAGGTGTAAAGTGGGCCATATGATATTGGTTTATATCACACCTCTTGATGCTATGGGTCGACCAATCAGAATCAAGAATCAGGTTTGCTGAAAACTTTTCTTTTGCTTTGACAGTATGATTGTAAAAGTACTTTTACCTGAAATGGTGCTGGTGGTCTCCCATTTGTTGCTCATTCAACCATAAAATTTCTTTAAGGAACACTAAACCACACACAAGCTTTTTTCTGATTTGAGGATTTTTTCAAAATTTAATTGAACCAATCCATATCATTTTCTTCAAAGTCATTTAAAGCAGTCACCAAAGGGAGAAAGGAATAGTCCACATTGTGTTCAAACCCAAACCTGGTGATTCACAGGTTCAGGTCTAGAATAAGGAGCGAACCCTGGCCAGAAAGCCATTTGTCCTTTTATCCATCAAATCCCATCTAAGCTTGGGCGATACCACGATATTATCGAAAATCGCGATACAATTTTTTTAACGATTACGATATCGTGTCTGTTTTTTTAAATCGCAATATCGGCAAATCGCGGTTTCGATGAAGTATCGCGATGCATTTCCTAATCGAGATGATATGAGCTGTTTAAAAACATAAAAAGGCACCGACCGCAACCGCAAGATTCCCTACTATTGATCCCCGACTGGGATTCTTTGAAAAGACCGACATCAAACAGACGGTCTCATACAGACCAACATCAAACAAACGAAAACTGTGCGGTATTGCTCACGCACATACATGTACATGTATAAAAACGTTCCTCGGACGTTTCCCGACCGTACCACAAGGTGATTTCTCACAAAGGGAATTTCCCTTGCCTTTTCGTTCCCACAGCTACACGCCATTCCTTCACCCCCTAACTATAAAGTTTACCACATTAGGAGCATGCAAGCACATCTGCGGGATCGAGGTGATGAATACTATGGCAGTGCTGTGAGAAGCACTACGTCATAATTATTCACGCGATCGGCCAATCGGAAAGCTGTGAGAAGCATTACGTCATAATTATTCACGCGATCGGCCAATCGGAAAGTTGTGAGAAGCACTACGTCATAATTATTCACGCGATCGGCCAATCGGAAAGCGGCTGGTCAGGAATCAGCCAATCAGCCTGTGCCAATTGCGTTCGTGGTGCTTCGGGTAACATGAAGAATAAAACCATGGCTAGAATGGAGAGCCTTACAGCCTTTATCAAATTTCCTTACATCAATAACCAATTCGCGGCACTTCAGTTTTAACACTATTTTTAAATCTGAAGTGGGTTCCCCTCATCAACGCACGTCACAAATTAACCGCGATATCATCGAATATCGCGATATATTTTTGCCGATGTATCGTGAATGAAAAAAGGCAATATCGCCCAAGCTTAATCCCATCCCTGCACCCATGTACTGGATGAGTGCAGTACACAATTGTAAATGAATTTTGTCTTCTAACAATACATGTACAATGATTGTTAACCTGATCAGAAAGCTTGCGAGCACAAATTGCCCTGCGTTGTGTACCATATACATTTAGTGCTTTAAACTATCAGTAAGAGGTAAAATGTAATAAATTTTAATCTTTCAGAAAACGAGTAACTTACAGCAACCCCAGCTATCCTGAATGCAGAACACCCATCCTATTGAATGATGCACACAGAGGGAGAAGGGCCAGGCCACACGTAGTAGTCATGGTGGTAGAACGGCTCAAGTCATTGGTAGCTGATGCCTTTTACAAGCATGGACAATTCTGCAGTGCCCATCCATGGTCAATTATTTCATTTGTGTGCGTGGTGATCCTTACAGCAAGGTAAGAACTGTCACAGAATTCCATTTTGCTTAAAACCACGTGCTTTGATATTTTGGTGTATTGGTAATGTTTTTGCTCAAAAATTTATCCAGTTCAACATTTACTCCCCCCAAAAGGAAAGTTATAAATTTCAAAATCAAATACCACCCATAATACAGCAACCAAGGAGCTCAAGTGATAATGACTGGAGGACTTGTAGGAAGCATAGATAAAGGTCAAGCAAATGTGGAAGAAATAATAATAATAGTAGTAATAATAATAATAACTACATATACAGTAGTTCTTTTATAGCGCTTTTTACAATAACGTATCAATGCGATTTACATTAGTGTCCAGGTCATTGGGCCAATAACATTCCTGTAATCCTTCTCAGCTCCCTGGAGAGTATACAGCCCTGAGCTGCCGTGGCGCTCCAAAAGCTTTTTCAAACACAATATCAACCTCTACCCTCACCGGTGTGTAATACCCCTGGGTGAAGAAAAGCAAATATATAGTAAAGCATCCTGCTCAAGCAAGGACACAAGAGTCATGACAGGGATTCGTACCCACACCCTGATGATTAAACCACCAGAACTTGAAAATTGATGCTCTAAACCACTCAGCCATTTAAATATTTAAATATTTAAATAATTTAAATATTTGTTTCAGCATTTCAATTTATATAAATATTGACTGCTTCGAGTGCTACATGGTTAAAACTTGACTGATCCTCGGAATGCTTCGAGGATCATAGAGAGTCATAGTTTTAACCAACATCCAACATACCAAACTTACATATTGTGCTTTAAAGGTCTCTAGAGGTGCCAAGAAGCTGCTGTTGCTATAGATATTAGTTTCCTGGTTGCTATGGGTGAAGTGTATTGTTTGCTGCGTGTATAGCACGTGATGTTTGCAAAGCTTTCTAGTAAAAATAAAACTAGATGTGCCCTTATTGAAGTGTAAACCAATAGGAGGGCAGAATCCTTGGAAGGGTGTTATAAAACAGTCGTACATGTACATTTATTGTATATAAAAGTAAATGTACTACATTTTTTTATATGTAGATTGATAAATACTGTACATACATGTACATGTATATATGTCGTATGTTTTGTGGATTAAATTATTCATGTACACATGTACATTAAATCGTCTTTTGTAAGACCATCACAGTGTTCTCCACAGACTTTTTCTTTGGGAGGGCGGCATGACGTAATCAAAATGGCGCCCGTCGATATGACGTCATCAAAATGGCGCCCGTTGGTTTATGACGTCATCGCACGTGAAAGGAAAAAACACCCGAGATAATCCTTTTCTTAAAAATAATCTTATTAACCCCCGGGCCCCGACACTATAATAAGGAGAATGATTGACATCCATTTCATTCTGTCGAAACAACCTTGTTGTAAAACTAATTCAAAACCTACAATTTGTTATACATTTTGCTTTGTGCGCCGCGCCAAAAACATCAGAGGGATATGCCGCTCAGTGTTGGATTTTAGAAAGCTGGATTTCTATGCGTTGGTGGTGATCGGATAGCCCACACACGTGCAATTTTCGAAACGGAAAAAATAAATAAAAAATTACAAAAAAACATTTTTTGGACGATCTTATCCCCTAATTTCTGCCCTCAATAATACCTTTTTCATCAACAACCATTTTCATGGATTTGTGATTAGAGGTTCCGTTGTTTAGAACTTAGTTTTCAATAAAATCGTCGAGATTCAACGATCGGTAAACAACGCACGGTACGCACATTGAGAACAAATTCAATGAACTTTGCCCCACAACGCCCTCTATCGGCAAAAGTTGTCAATGTTTGAATATCCTTCAAGGCTGCACATTGTACCAATCTGCAGGCGTGCGGCACAGTGTGTTGCAATTCTTTATCGGCTCGTGAACGTGTACTGCGTTGGAGTCTAGCAAGCTCTCTTATGAATATGGTAATCAACGGCCTATCACAGCGTGCAGAATGTTGGTTAGCTTGGACTTTGGACCGTGTGTGTTGTGTATGCGCTATGCATGGACTACCGACCGAACGTTGTTGGGCTGATGCACGTGCAGCGGTGGATACTCAGCAGTCAGAACCATGTGATTGTGTGTGCACCGTGTTTTAACGTTTGTATACTACTAAAATGAACGATTGCAATTCCAATGCTACCGCTTAGAAGTCGGGATTGGCTCGTCGGCTACTCGTTTGATCGTATTAAGTGCAGGCTAAATATAGTCTTTGTCATTTTTTTGCCAGGGCGGCCAATTATTTTAGCAGGGCGGCCAATTCTTTGGCAGGGCGGCCTTAAACTTTGGGAGGGCGGCCCGCCCTCCCAAATTACGTGTGTGGAGAACACTGCATCAATACATGTACTTGGATGTCATCTATTGTACTACATGTACATGTACATGTACATGTATGTGGCATGTCGTGGCTGAGCGGATAAGAGCACCGGACTCAAGCTCTGGTGTTTCAGATCAGCAGAGTGTGGGTTCGAGTCCCGGTCGTGACACTTGTGTCCTTAAGCAAGACACTTAACCATTATTGCTTCGTCCTTCGGATGGGACGTAAAGCCGTTGGTCCCCTGTGTTGTGTAATGCACGTAAAAGAACCCAGTGCACTTAACGAAAAGAGAAAGGGTTCGCCCCGGTGTTCCTGGTTTGATTGGCTGCCTATTAAGCCACAGCACCTTGTAAACCATTACATGGTGCTACTTAAAGGAATACATGTAGGTCTCATACAACTAAACGTCTCCATATACCATTCAGGAAAATACTGACTGTTGAAGCGCCTTGAGTTATTGTCGTGGCCGAGCGGATAAGAGCACCGGACTCAAGCTCTGGTGTTTCTGTTCAGCAGAGTGTGGGTTCGAGTCCCGGTCGTGACACTTGTGTCCTTATTAAGCAAGACACTTAACCATTATTGCTTCGTCCTTCGGATGGGACGTAAAGCCGTTGGTCCCGTGTGTTGTGTAATGCACGTAAAAGAACCCAGTGCACTTATCGAAAAGAGAAGGGGTTTGCCCCGGTGTTCCTGGTTTGATCGGCTGCATATTGCACCACAGCACCTTGTAAACCATTATTACATGGTGCTATGTAAAGAAATAGGCCTCAAAATTCAAAAAGTAGCTCCACATATATACCTTGCAGGAAAATATTGACTGTTGAAGCGCCTTGAGCGTCACTGAGTGACGGATATGAGCGCCATATAAGAAGCCATTTTTATTATTATTATATTATTATTATTATTGTACTATACAATGTACAAAGTGTAGTGCAATAGACATGAAAATTGAGTGTTTATACTTGTGTTACCATACGTACATGTACATGTATATGTTTTACATTGTTTAACTGCCTGACTAGGCATTTGTTATCTGGTAAACCCATTCTCCAAATACCAGCACATGTACAGCAATCTGTTGTACCTGGACAATAAAAGAAAATCAAACATAAACGTGACCAAAGAAGACTGCATTTATGATAATAATTTGGATTTGTGAATATTATGTTTACATGTACTTTAGACTTTGTTTATACTACAGTATAACATATGCAAGTGCAGATCATGTAGTTTTGTCATCTGATACTAAAATTAATTCCTTTTCTATTTTCTCCTGGGTTTTTTGTGTTTTTTTTTTTGGGGGGGGGGTTTTAAAGTTTTTTTTTACGGGGGGTTTAGGGACAGGCTTTTGCATTGGGAAACTCAAAGACATCGTGAACAAAGTGGAGGCTTAGTGTGCTGTACACACACACATGTATTTGTATCCAATCGCAATACTCAGAAGCACTTAGCAGTCCTGTACCTTGTTGTAATTTAAATGATTTCCTGTGTAAATTACTGGCATTTTATACAATACATTATGTACGTTATTGCAAATTTTCTCAATTGATTGAGCTAGTTTTTAGCAACAAGGTTAGGAACCTTTTGTTAAACCACAGACCATAGACTAGATCCAGGAATATTGTCAAATCAAGGACACAGCTTGAGGATCAAAGAATCCAATCACTGATTACGTAACCCTTTTTTCCCTATAGCTACAGGACGGGTAATGACCCAACAGTTTGAATAAATGCTCCGTTCCCAGTAAATTGTGAATAAGGCTAGAAAGACTCAATGAAGATTGACAACATATTTTGAAAAACATGCTCAAAAGAAAAATAGTTTACTGTAGTATTTGCAAAATTAGCCCCAGCTTATGGGTTGATAATTTTCATGCCAACAACAATTAGCTCCATGGCTAATGTTGCAGCTTGATAAGCTGCCGAGAATATCAGCCAACTTTTCAATTTTAGTCAAAATTGACAAAGCTTACTTTACTTGTCATGATTCACCACCATGTAAAATATATGTTTTAAGCTTTGGCAATTTTGACTTTAAATTAAATTGCCAAATTCTTCGACTTCTGTTTACCAAAATTTACAAATAATTGAGGAAAAAAACACAAAATTGTCATAAATTTTCTTTTCAATCTATTTTCTTCCTCCATTGTTTGCCAGTGCAGCATGTCAGTGCACTGCTACTGCTGGCCAGATACTTCACAGAGGCAACGTAGGCAAATGCCTCCAAGCCCCTGGTCATAGCCATGGTACCCCTGCCCCTTTTAATGTTCAAATAGAATTTCTAATTTTCCTCATGCCCTTTACCAAGGAGACGCATTCGTGCCCTTGCCATTTTAAAATCTGTTAAAACCATTTGGCCTTTCTATTGCACCATCAGCAGGGGCGGATCCAGGATTTTTTAAACCGGGGGGGCACAACGGCGCAACCAAGATTTTGTATTAGAGGGTAAAACAAAAATGGGTGGGGTCCAGGGCCCCTGGTGGGGTCCAGGGGCGAAGCCCCGGTGGGGGAAGCCCCCTGAACCTCAGCCTTTGGTGTTCTGTGGGGTGAAAAATCAAGCCTCCATGTGCCTAAAACAGAGAAATAGACGCACTTTATAGGAAATCAGATCCATAAAATCTTCTAAATTTACTGGAAAAATTTCTGTAACATCGATGGTGGGGGTCCAGGGGTGAAGCCCCGGTGGGGGTCCAGGGGGCGAAGCCCCCGGAAGCTCTGAGCTTTTTGTGTTTTGAGGAGTGAAAAATCAAACCTCCGTGTGCCAAAAAACAGAGAAATAGACACACTTTTATTAAACAATTTACTAAATTTACTGGAAAAATTTCTGTAACATCGATGGTGGGGGTCCGGGGCGGAGCCCTGGTGGGGGTCCGGGGGAAAATCCCCCAGAAGCTCTGAGCTTAAAGCCCCCGGAAGCTCTGAGCTTTTGGTATTTTGAGGGGTGAAAACCAAGCCTCCATGTACCTAAAACAGAGAAATAGACACACTCTTATTGGAAATCAGATCCATATAAATCTTCTAAGTTTACTGGTGAGGCCCCGGTGGGGGTCCAGGGGGCGAAGCCCCCGGAAGCTCTGAGCTTTTGGCATTTTGAGGGGTGAAAAATCAAGCCTCTGTGTGCCTGAGACCGAGAAATAGACACACTTTTTAAGCTCTTCTGATCCATACCAATCTTCTAATTTTACTCAAAGAAAATTTTAAACCCACAAATCTCGCGTTTGGATCTGGTCGCTGCAATATCTGATTTCATGCATATTCATTCAAAAAATATAGTTCAAGCTTAGTGTAGTCTTGAATCTCTAGTTTATTTTTATTATTTAATTTTTTTTCAAATTTTACCCGGGGGGGGGGGGGGCACGTGCCCCCTGGGCCCCCCCCCTGGATCCGCGCCTGATCACAGCCCAAGTTTTGGCATAGTTTGTAGCAATGTTACACAAATATTCAAATATAGTGTTGAATTTAGTGGAAACAAATCAACCAATCATGGAAGGTATTTCAGTTCATGAATCTTTACAGAAAATGTTGAATTTGGTCACAACATTTTTTTAAACGATTGAGGCCGTCCATGCCAACCGGTGCACTTTGTTTATCAACAATGGAAAAGGTCTATAGCATGGCTAGGCTGCTGGTACATGGGTATGTGCTCAACTCAGTGGTCTGGTTCCTTATTCATATGGCAAACATGTAGCAAGCCTGTTCTACAAAAAGTGTACCACACACTTTGAATCAATAGTCTCGCCACCAAGGACTAATTTGTGCAATTTTGGATTATGTGTTCAGACTGCAATTGCAATAGTAAGAACACATGTGATACTTGTAAACGACGGTAGGCATGAGGGAAGTCTAATGAGAACAATGAAGTTATGGAAATGCTTAAACAGCACAACGTAAAAAAATTTGAAACTTATTTACACTTATTATGTACTTTATTTACAGCAAGTCAAATGCTGTTTCATGCGGTAATCAGTTGCATAGCCTATTGTTTTGTTTTTACAAACTCTTTATAGACTGTACATGTACATGTAGGCCTACGCACATGTACAACTGTACTAGAAGTGTGTTGAGAAAGTCAGTTTGGATACGTACATGGTCATGTACATGGTCATGTACATGGTCATGTACATGGTCATGTACATGGTCATGTACATGGTCATGTACATGGTCATGTACATGGTCATGTTCATGGTCATGTTCATGGTCATGTACATGGTCATTACATGTAGTACACTGTCAACAGATGGCATGTATAGTACGATAGTACACTGTCAACAGATGGCATTCAGTGTTGCACATGTACATGATACATGTACACATGTGTGCCATTTGGTGACAAGACAAAAATACTGGTTTGGGCCAAGTTCACTGACGTTTCAGAAATGTACATCATTAATCATTTTGGCACTGTATTTATAGTCACAGTGTACATTTTTGTAATGTTGCTGACATTTGGCCCATTAAATTTGCATACAATGGAAGCTTCCACAAATGGCCAAGTTGCACTTTCACATTGTGCTGTCCAAGTTGTATGGATCAATGAAACACATGTGGATGTGGCTTTCACAATGTGGTTTGAAAGCTGACAGTCCAACATTGTCCAAGAGACAATAAAGTCAAACAAGGCCTCATATGGCTTCATTGTGAGAAACACCTACATGTATTACACACTTAGATCTAAAAATAACTAGTCAGGAAATGGCCACAATGTATTGATATCACATGTACCCAGGAAATCAGTTTGAGTTGAATTCTGACAACAAAGCTTATTATAATACATGTGGTTTGATGTAATACATGTGTACATGTACCATGTACAAATTATGCACCACTGCATACATAAATTACTTTGTTCAAGTGTACAACCCTGGTTTGGGAGTATTAGGCCAAATAAAATAAAATACCAGTTGATCGTCCTGATTTTTCCAAAAAGAGGAGGATGAGGGCCTTTTTATTTGTTATTTTTAATTTTTTTCCAAGATGGCCGCCAAGTATTTCAATTCAAACAGGCCACCAATTCTTCAGTTTGAAATCACCGCTAACTTTCTTTTATCTATTTGTTGCATGAGGTAAGTTTACATCAACAATTTAAAAAAATTATGTCAAGGGGGGATTAAAAATACAAACAAATATTGTCTTTTTTAGGAAAAATTGAAAAAAAAAAATAATTTAAAAAAAGGATGCGGCCTCAAAAAAGGATGCGGGCAGGGACGATCAACTGGTATTTTTTTTTACTTGGCCTTATACATGTATGTAAACCCTTTACAATTCAACAAAATAAATTTACTTTATATAAGGCCAAGTAAAAAAAAATACCAGTTGATCGTCCCCGCCGCATCCTTTTTTGAGGCAGCATCCGTTTTGTTTTTTTTATTTTGTTTTCGATTTTTCCTATAAAAATTTTTTTTTTTTTTAAATGTTTGTATTTTTAATCCACCCTTGACATATATATTTTAATTTTGGATGTAAACTTACCTCATGCAACAAATAGATATAAAGAAAGTTAGCGGTGATTTCAAACTGAAGAATTGGTGGCCTGTTTGAATTGAAATACTTGGCGGCCATAATAAATAAAAAATAAAAAGGCCCTCATCCTCCTCTTTTTGGAAGAATCAGGACGATCAACTGGTATATTTTTTTATTTGGCCTAATACTGTACTGTAGGCAATTTGTTAAAACACAACTGATGTACAAAATTTGACATACAGTGTATTCCACATTGTAAACACCTAAATCAATAATTATCCACTATATTTTAGGGTTTAAAATTGTATTTTTTACTCAGATTTGAACCTGCGACCACTAGATTAATGCGCCGGCACTCTACCAACTGAGCTATATACTAAACAATGTAGCCCTTACAGGGTACACGTTGGCGGTCTCCCTATTTTGTCAATATCTTTGTTTGGGGGTGCAAGTCAGAAGCCATACAGCCGTTTTACAGTCTTTTATACAAAATAACCAAAAGTTGAAAGTTTGACATCAAGGTTTAAATTTGGC
The DNA here is from genome assembly GCA_037783415.1 of Leptasterias polaris. Lineage (NCBI taxonomy): Eukaryota > Metazoa > Echinodermata > Asteroidea > Forcipulatida > Asteriidae > Leptasterias > Leptasterias polaris. The sequence goes on from JAZGTN010000188.1 coordinate 958,694, forward strand.
CTCAATAGACAGGATACAGTGTAGGAGGAGGAAAATACTGAAGACTACATTACATCTACATCTACATGGGCTTCATTTCCCATCAGTAATGTCAGTTGTTGCTACATGTATATGTACGTAATATGTACGTAGTACGTACGTAGTACGTATATGTACGTACATGTACAGTATGTATTTATAACTTGGTTGTCAATGTAGTGTTATACATGTACATGTACGTAGTGATGATTAAAGGTAACTATGCATGAAAACAGCAATTTCAAAGAAGATTTTCATTTCAGACTTGAGGGATATGAACCCGAGTTGGTGCAAATATCCATAATTACATTTATGTACTGAATATTCATTGACGCTGACCCCACTTGCAAAATACTAACAGTAACAGGCAGACAAAAATACATACATGAACCCAATGTGGTTACCATAATTATTTATAAACACGCATTGTGTACATTGTACATTTTAGCTTTGCAGTCAGGAAACAAGACCAAAGTATAGGAATCAGGTGAACACTATAATTTATTTATTTATAGTTACATGAACTTCTAACACTATAATTGTTCATGACTTGTTATTCTTTACAGCTACCCTGTGATGGATCTCCCCCTCCCTGGAACGGCCCCGATGGAGTTTTCATCACCAGTCCAGGGCTTCAGGGTCCCCCTACAACGTTCCAAAGGACCAATCCAAGACCCTGGCATAGAAGGCATCATGGCACCAAGATGGGTAAAAGACACACTTTATAATTTTGTTCATTTAACACTTTGACTGCTGCAAATGTTTACACGGTCCCTCCCCATGGTGCTGCAAATGTTTTACAAAACTACAAAAAAACTTCATGTTTTAGTTTTACACTGTCCCTCCCCACGATTCTGCAGGTTTTATTTGGAGAACTACATCAAAGATTTATAAATAAAAACATTCAAATAAATGACACTGTTGCTTTTATTTTCTATTACACCCCATATCTTTTTTGGAGTGGTATACCGTATCGTAGCAAGGGGTCTGGTGAAGTGGAATTTTACACTGTTACTAAAAAATGTTAGCAGAAGTTTACCGTCTGCAAATCACCGTCATCATCGGACGATTCCTGTCGATCAAATTCACTTTCAACGTCACTGGCATTACTTTCAGACTCTATATTATCAGAATGATCATTTCCATCAAACTCACATACTTCAGAGTCACCATCTGCGAATATTTCAACAACAGCTCTGCTACACTCACTAACCACTTCACGCGTTTCCTGGGCGCCGCCATTTTTTAACTCCGAAAGTATAAACTTCCGGGTTACGTTACCACCGCTGGTGCCCGGGCCCGATGAGTAAAACCATCGAAAACAACTCCATTGGTTCCCCTAACGTATGTCAATACGTTTTATACATGAAAAGCATTTCAATCCTTGATCTACAGAGGGCAGTACAACGTTATACAACCAGCCCGAGTCAGCCCGAGTATTCTCGGGCTCAGCACCTGCTCGGGGGTAAGTCTATCCCGAGAATACTCGGGCTCAGCAGTCAAAGTGTTAAATAAAGGTTTAGACATCTAAGAGATCATGGACCTTACATACATGTATGGAGTTTGAAGCAGAATGACTGAACGATAAATGTACCGTAATTTCGTGCGGATAAGACGCGGGGCGTACAAGGCGCAAGGCCGTGAAATTACCCACAAAAATTCAAGCGTCAACAGACAAGGCGCACTGCCGCACAAGGCGCATGATCTTACATGCACCTTTGACTGCAAACAGCAGACCGTATCGGTACATCGCCAACAAGGGGTCATTTTGTTACCCTAAAAGTATCACGCTAATCAACACGTGAATAAATAGAAATCACGCGCGCTTGAAACATGTAGAGACATGTAGAAAAGTTCATTGTTAACTGAAACCAACCTACCGTTCAGCGGCGTTTTCAGGAGATTCTTTCTCGCGTGTGTCACATGGGGTTGAAGGGAGTTTAACCAACAGAGGGCGCTACCACAGGGCTGAAGGGATTTTATTCAACAGAGGGCGCTACCATACGGAAATAATCTCCTGCCATTCCGATGGTAAACTTGATTTCAAGTCTGAGACTGCGGTTATTTCTCTGCATCGGCCACGCAAAATTCCCCCGCAGATTGGCTATCACGCGCTCTAACTCAGTTCAAGACGGAGGTTTATCCACAAGAGGGCGCTGTTTCAGCCAATAATGTATCGGCTATTAGGACAACTAAAAACCACGATCACAGACTTGGAACCAAGTCTATTCCGATGGGGACGTGACATTGTTGGGGTTTCTGTTGTTCACCGTTCACACAATAGAGGTTGGGTGAATGCGTTCGGCAAACGTTTAGATAAATCTGAATGCAGTATTTTCGGTATGAAATCGCGGTCACAAAGGAAGGGATGAACACGTTGCTGCATTGTTGGAATGAATTCACGGTCGTTATGTATAGGGACATGTGGCCACAAAGGCGGCTAAACATGTTGCGTCATTGTCGGAATGAAAATCTGGCGACATTGTCTGGAGAGTTGAGCACTGATAATGTACTACGTCAACAATGCGTGGTGAGTTGATGGTTGGCGACCGCATTATTAACCTGACCGCAGCTATATTAAATAGGGCCTAGATTATTTGCACGTCGGCCGCGGTCATTTTGATCTTAAGCGACATCAGACAAGGCGCACTGGAATACAAGGCGCAGTGATGATTTTGTGGTCTAAAAAATCAGATAAGACGCGTCTTATCCGCAGGAAATTACGGTAATGACTTAAACCGACTATCTACATGTATATTCAGTATATGGTACGTCACACATTAGAGAGGTTTCACAAGTCTACAGATAAGGGATACGTCAACACTTTGTTTGGTCTTGTGGTGCATAATCCTGGCATCCATGTTTTGAATGGACATTAACGATGGATACAGTCAATCAGCTGGAGGGCTCAGCTGGAGGGCGTAGATGTAAAGTACTTGATTGCATCAAATCTGTACATGAACATGATACCTCCATGATCAGCACACTCACTGATAATTGCATTAGACCACCCTAGATATTAAATCAACAATCAGTGTCATTGTGATGGCTTATCTTTGTGTGCCATCAGATTACACAGGGCTCATACACTGTTTATTTATTGTAACAATCCTTTTATGGTAATTCAGTAATGCTTGGAAGTACCTTGAGGTCATCATGATAACCAGGGCTTATTGTAATTAAAAGATTCATGGGACAGACTAGACAAAAAAGTTGTAGTCACAAACTCAAAGGAGCTCCAATTAATGTTACAGTTACATACATATTTACTTAAGTTTGTTAAATGCAAAAGTATAATAGATGTTTAATTTGCATTGGGGATAAAATAATTTAATTTAGTTTTACCATACATGTACATCGATGTGTAAAGCACTGTATACTCAGTACTTTCTCATTAGTTAAATATTTTAAATGATATTCTTGCATCAGTTTACAGGGTTTGCATTAATGTATGGAAAGAAAGTAATATCATAAATTCATTAAACATTGAAGTTTGCTTCTTGAATGATTATTCAAGTTTTAATTCCTGTTAATTAATGCACACATGATAACCACAGACATCACAAAATAAAGAGGCATTGGGGAGTAGTTACATACACTATACGTACTTTTGCAGACAGTGTACATGTACATGTATAAAATACAATTTTTGTTGAATACACATGTAGTGAATAAATGAATTATCTGCTTCCTGTTCATTTCTTTCCACTTTGTTTTAGTTTTCCGGACCCCCAGTCGGCTTCATTCAACAGTTTATCATCAATGCAACAGTGTCACCATGGCAACGAGGCTTGATCCCAGAAGATGCATTTCGGTCACCGCTTTCCAAGGCATTTGACATCCGTCGGGATATTGAAGAATATCAGACCATTGCAGGGTATGTGGACATCATTTAATACAGTGTAGGTTGAATCAATCTACATGTAATCAATGTGTGTGTGTGTTTGATTATTGGTGATGGCATCCTCTCTGCGGAGTAAAGCATCGCTGTATGTGGCGGGGTGTCTACCTGTTGAATGGTGAGGACTTTGACAAAAGGGATCCGGGTGTTTTGACAGAGCAAGAACATTCTCACTTTGCTTTGGTGTACAGAACCAATGAGCATGTTGCTAAAAAATACTATGTCCAAACAATGGAAGAATGAAGAGCTAAGTCCTCAATTTACTTGGTTGACAAACATTTGGCTCTGTGTATATGTACATGTACAGTCGTGTGGCTGTGTCTGTGTGCTCAAAATGAAGTGGATCAATTTTGAATTAGATGCATGGTGTTTGTTTTTGAGACAATCACAGTGTGGTGGGTGCGGAACTAATCTATATGTCCGGAGTAGAAAAATGTTTAACAAATGTTGAACAAAATGCTTAGAATGACAAACGATCATTATTTCCTCACTGAATAGAAGGGAAAGCCAGCTGTTACATGTATCTAAGGTTTTGAAACTTTAATTAACTCTACTCCGAAGATTCCTGTTTTGAATGGACCTCCATGAGAGAGTGCAATGTCCATACCAGAAGGTGCAAGAAACACAGAACAAAGGTCAAAAGAGGGCCCCGCTGATACAAAAACCACAAAAAGATCTTAGGAATGTGCACAGGGGGCCAGCCATTAAAATGAACAATTTGAATGTAACACCTAAGCTATACTTACAAATTCTTCTTACATGCTTTATATTTAAAATTAATCTTTAAAACATCGACATTGTGGGGGTTTTTTCTTCTAAATATACATGTATTATATAGAATTTGTTTAAACATCAAAGTTTAAAAGAATTAATGGATCTCCCAGTGTTCATTAAAGCAGCATTATGCTGTAATGTAGTATTATAAATCCAAAAAGTGTTCATGGGCAATTTGTTAAAAGGAACCAGAGGTTTCAAATTGACAAGAGGTTACTTTCTGTTTCATGTCGCTGAAGGGCGCCCTTCCAATGAGAAGAATCTCTCTAATCATTTACTGAATTGATATTGTAGTAAAATACTTAAGTTTTCATCATTATTCATTGTACGTTTCCCTATTTTGACAACTTTTGTACACACTCTACAAACAGGATACAAAAACTTGACACAAAGTAGGGTTTCAAATACTGTGTTGTTCATCATTGTAATCAACCATTTCTTGTACCCACCTTCCTACGTTACTTTTGCCAGTGAGTTGACCAATCATTAAAAATAATTCAAAGCCATTCATATAAACTGCATGTGGATTGTTTGTTGTGGAGCAACTGTGTATTGTGTAGATCCATGCATTTAAAACACACAGTGTTGTGCTGCAGACTAGCAGTGTACCTATTATTCAAAATTACATACTTTATGCATGTGGATGTTATTGAGTGGTCAGACAGTAGGAGGATTAATAATTTAAATGACTACACACACAAAATAATGTTCAAATTTTCTGTTCTTATGCAGAAAATCAGTTCGTAGCTTCTGCCTGTACGTGACCGAGCCAGCCGACGACTACAAAGGCACTATGCCCAGACATAACTGCCTGATGGTGTCTCCAGCTAATGTATGGGGAGACAGTGTGGAAACATTTAGGAAGGATGCCAAGCTAGTTAACACCATCTTCAAGAGTCAGCATGGGATGGAGGTACAGTCAAGTATCAAAGGTACCTACATGTACAAACAAGCCAAATTTCAATTTTAAAGTTTTTTGAAGCATGCTTTTTATATACGTAAATCCATTTGTCTGAAATAAACTTTTCTAAAAGGATTGAAAACTAGTGGATTGGCATCCTCCAATTTTCAATAAGCACACCGTACAACCAGCGCTTGTCATCATATTTGGGGGTCACATTTTAGTGGGGAAAAAAAGAAAGAAGGGATTTCTGTTTTGTCTGGGTTCATTTACAGGCTTAGTTTGATAGCTGCAATCAATAATAAAAGCAGGTTGATTTTGGATGTTTTTAAATGCTCTTTTCTCACCATTGGGTGTGTTTCTGAGGGAGATGGCTCTGATGATTGGTTCTGTTATGCACTTTATAATTAATTTTGGGTTGATAAAAAAAATTGACTAGAGCGGGACTTGAACCTGTGACCTCTGGATTAACGTGCCAGCGCTCTACCAACTGAACTATCTAGCCCTAATGTTGGCGGTATCTTTGTTCGGGGGTGCTAGTCAGAAGCCATTCAACTTGTAACTGCCGTGTATCCAGTGATCACACCCAAGTTTATGATACAACCTTGGAATTGGCATGAGAGGATCACCTTAAGGGGATGCTTCTTTTTAATTTGATGCGACCGTTTAATTTGCCAGCTTTATAACTAGTGAGGTTTTAGATTGAAACAAGTCAAATTAATCCCTAGTGATTACTTTACTTTCTTACTTTGTCTAGATCTACTGTTTGGAATTCCCTCCAAGTACACCGGAATCAACCGTTTCTACGTTCGTAGTCGCCAACGTCAAATTTCCTATGCCATCACCCTAGTGCTCCAAACATACAATGAGACATTCATTGAAGGGCTGAAGCAGCATCTGTTACAGCGCCATAGTGTAGGAAGCATACAGCGAGATGAAACTGATAAGGAACAAATTGTTCACATTTATTATCAGGTCAGTTTTCAAGATACATTTCTGTGTAATCATTGCTGTTATACCCAGATGTGTTCAGCCAACTATCTTGGAACTGTTTACCACAGCATTCTACACTGACTGCCTTTTACAGCACATGGTACTTGCTTTAAGAAACACCAGGAAACTGGATCTAGATTTTGCTGGTTCTTTAACTTTTCTTTTCCTGTTCAACAAATTACTCTGAAACTAAAAGCTGGTTCTAAGAAAATCAATAATTTCAGCATCATAAATTTTAAATCGGGACTTGATTTTTACTGTGACTGATGGGAATTGGAAGAAGATGGTCAATTCTTGTGGTTGTTTGTGGCATTGCACTTGCATATTTAAGCCTTGGCCCAGGCTTACGTAAGTGATATCTTAACAAAGAGTAACTGACTGGTATGGTACTAGAACCTGTGACCTCCGTAGTAAAGTGCAGGTGCTCTGTCTAACCCTAATGTTGGCAGTCTCCCTATTTTGTCAATAACTTTGTTCGGGGGTGCCAGTCAGTAGCCATTCAACCTGTAACTTGTAACTGCTGTCTAGCCAAGAATCACACTAAAGTTTACGATATATCCTGTTTTGTTGTATGTTTTTTATTTCTAGGACGAGAAGGGTCTACTGGAGATGTCTCCCCTGATTATTATCTATGTTTTGTTGCTGCTCTACATTTACTTCTCAATCAGTAAGTACTTACACGAACACACCAAAGGTTGATGAAATGAGTCCATCTAGAATTCAAAACAAATGCACCAGGACAAAATTCTGTTTTCTTTAACTTGTCATTTACTGATCTGTTAGGAAGAGGAAAAATGCCTGAATTTCTGCTCATATTTATTTGGAAAAGTAGTGGACAGCATTAACAAATTACTAGGCTTGTTGACTTGTTTGATTGGAGATCTACATGTACATGTATGCTCAAATCACAGGACTCTGTTCAATTTAATAGGAGTGACTAGTTCCTAAAAAAATCAAATTAGGCAATGCATGTACATGTATGTTTGAAATATTATTGTATACTTCTGGTAATAACACTAAGGATGCCTCATCCCATAAGAGAACAGTAGCTCACAAGCCTGAGGAAACCTTTAAACAAGAAAGCTTGATATGTGAACCACATACAGGGTTAATCCCTACTCTTCTATGATAAGCATTCTGGGTTCCTTTTGTACACTACCAATCCTAGTACACAGGACCTATGGCATAATGTCCCATCCGAAGGACAAAGCAATTATGGTAAAGTATCTTGCTCAAGGACACAAGTGCCACAACCAGGACTTGTGCCCAATCTCTGCTGATCAGAAACACCAGAGCTTAAGTTCGATGCTCTTAAGCGCTCGGCCACGACACGCCACAAATATAATCCAACCTGACTGCATAGAGTAAATGTCCACAGTGTAGACACGAACACAACAGGATTTTACATGTATATTTAGGTTGAAAAAGTTCCTTTATCATTCAAAACGTTTTTGGAGGGAAGTGGTGTCTGAAGAGCAGAGTAAACTGTTTGAAATGTCAAGATCAAACCAGCTCTTTTCAGAGCCAACACTCCTCCTCCTAAAAGATATTTACACGTTGTTGTACCCGCAAGTTTACTGTTTGTAGTTAATTCTTATCTTGGGAGGGGTTCAACAAAAAGTAGCAGTTGGTCTTGTTTTGGGATGGTACAGCAACAAAGGCTTGAGGGCTGTGTTATGTTTGTCTCTATAGGTAAGATTGAGATGGTGAAGTCTAAGTGGGGCATGGCCTTTGCAGCAGTCATCATGATTATGGCATCACTCTCTATGTCAGTTGGAATCTGCCTTATGTTTGGTCTCACTACTTCACTTAGTGGAAGGTAAGCTTCTTTATTTATAAAATCAAACCACAACAAATCCTGTCTCTTAATCTTAGCATGTTACTGGGTATGCCAACAGGTTTGAATGTTGTGTTGAGAAAATAAACTGCCAGAGAATTCCACAGCTGCCAACTCTCCCCGATTCTGCTGAAAGTTCCCTGAAAATAAACCAATCTTTCCATGTTCTGATGAACAAATTGGAAAATCTCCCTGATTATGTAAACTTTGTCCCTATTATACTGAATGTAATTCTAAATATATCTGTGATTGTTGTACAAAATCTCCCTGATTGCAAGATACAAATGTTTGTAGCTCAGGAATTCTGATGATAATGGGACGGTTCCATGTAACGATAGATGTGCACATAGAAATGTAGTAGCAGCCAAATGTCAAATGTATCCTAGAAAGTAAATAAATTTGAACAAGTAATCTACTTACATTGTTTTCATGGTTGAAATGGAGAACTGTTCCTGCTTGAAGTACCCTTATTTTTGAGAACATGATTACTAATTGTTCTAAATTATAAAAACAAATTACCTATACTTTGTTTACCATGTTTAGTTATTTACATTTCCTGTGGTGATTAGGCACCATACCAAAATATTGTGTTCGTTATACTTTGCCTAGTTGCGCATCCATGCAACACCAAGAGAAAAATGTGGTTCTTAGGGGAAACCTGAGGGAGTATACCGCTGTGCCTCATAGCTCAGTTGGTAGAGCATCTGCCCGGAGTGTCAGGGGTCTTGGGTTCAAATCCCAATGAGGACCAATTGATTTTTCTCTCAACCCATGTTTAGTTATTTACATTTCCTGTGGTGATTAGGCACCATACCAAAATATTGTGTTCGCTATACTTTGGGTAATGTTTTAAACAGAACAAAGATGCAACTGTTAAATCTGCTTTCCCATTGGTTGAGCATCCATTATAATGACGTTTTCTCAGGGATGTTTGACAGGTTATTTATCAGAAGAACTTGTTCTTCTTATTTTTCACGATTTTTTTCACAGATGTTCTTTTGCTTTTAAGAAAGGTGTGAAATTATTATCCAGGGTAAATTAAGTTCCCTTTGCAAGTTATCCTGGCAAGATATTCTTGTAAGATAAGTTCCCCTAATATGGCCTAGTTATTGCCAAAACTGTGCGCTTCTTTTTTGTGGAGATAAAGGGAGTCTGTAAATCCTGTAAAACCTTAAACCAAGAGAAACCGCTTCTTCAATTTTGTGCAATAACATAAAAATTCCTGAATTTAGGATGTGGTTATTAAAACTTGAGAATAATGTGCTCAACCATTCCCTTATTCATGTATTCAGGCACAATTAAAGGACCACTGGCCGCTTCTTTTAAAATGCAGCTAAGCAGAGCTGAGGCAAAGTAAAGCCAAGATGTGGGAAGGCCGCAAGGCTAAAGCTACATTCTAAGGCTTTGGTCATATCAGGCATTGTTAAAATGTCATGTTATCCTAAGTTTTGTTGTAATCCTATACAGGTAAGATCCCAGTCAGTTTCCCTTGTGGTTTATTATTTGTAATCCTATACAGTGAGATCTTCCCTTACCTGGTTGTCATAATTGGCTTGGAAAACATCCTGGTATTTACAAAGTCAGTTGTATCCACTCCGGTTCATCTAGCTGTTAATATCAGGATAGCTCAAGGTAAAGTACTCTGTCTTGATCTATAACACCTAAGAAGCTGTGAGCCACAAGGGGCCACAAAATGGTATTTCATTTATCATTATTCAGTCAAATCATCGTCGTTTGTTCAAGCAAAATGTGATGAATTTGTAATTGTCTATGTGTTCCTTTTGCTGAAGGTCTTAGCAAAGAAGGTTGGTCAATAACCAAGAATCTGTGTGCTGAACTCTTAGTCCTCTTCATCGGATTCTTCACATTTGTGCCAGCCATTCAGGTAAGATACCACTTTTAACATTATAACCAGGGAATAGTTTTCACTTACTATCCATGTATTCAGATGTATACACTTGTAACATAGCAGCCAGGAGGCAAACTGTACATGTACATGCTCTCATGGATTGGATGGGAGGTTGGGTGTTTTCCTCTGTCCTCAGATCGTTTTCCTCCCATCAACAGCCTTCCTGAAGCGATTAGAAGTGTTTGAAGTTTGACAGCAAAGTTTTTCAAACTTAGCTTCTAACATGTTGGAACTTTCACCTATTAATTAGTTTTGAATTGTGTTTTTACTTGTTTTGACTTTTTGTGAATTCAGATGAAATTCAGCCACTTGCAATATTTGAATTGTTTTTAGTAAACCATAATAATAGTAATAATAATGGACAGATGTTTTTAAAATTTAATCAGTTTTTAGTTAAGTTATTATTTGCTTTGCTGTACTATTTTTTCTCAACACTAAGACACATTGAATCTTACATTTTCTGGAGGAACATTCCATATCCAAATAGACCGGGAACATTTCAAGAGGTCAGGTTCTGTCGTAACTTGTACAGGAAAAAAATTTGTTGATGCAATAATCCTTTTAATGTGTTTCAGGAGTTTTGTGTGTTTGCCCTGGTGGGTTTAATGACAGACTTCTTCCTTCAGATGTTCTACTTTGTTCCAGTGTTATCCGTGGATATTCGGAGAATGGAGGTTTGTTATGAAATAAATTTGTTATGTTTTACATCCCAGTCACAAAATTATGACAAGAATAAGAGTATTATATTGCTGTATTTCCCATTTAATGGTTAATATGAAGTACATTTGCAAACATGCTGACCATAATAGGCCCAACGGATTTAGTATTTTCTTTTTAAATATGTCGTCAGCGACACCACAAAGTAGCACACATATACATTCTATTCAAAACTAGCATTTGGGTCATTCCATGTCAATTCAACACGCTTTTGGACCTGACCGTCACGGATTGAAATTAAATTCGGTGTGCTGATTGGACTCCTTGAGAAACCCCCAGAACTGAAATTTTATGTAATTTGGTGAATTATTTTTTGAGATATGGGTAAACGAACTTTTGACTAATTAGCATGACCTGCTTTGTTTGGGCGTTCATATCTCCAAAAGTAAAGAACCTACAGAAATAAAATTTACATCATTTTAAAGCTCTTGAAATATCCCTCATTTGAGAAAAAAATAATTATACCACATTCGCAAAAAAAATATGCAAAAATATGACCTTTGACCTTGATTTGCGAAAATGCGTATTTTTCAAAATGCGTAATTTTTCCCCCATTGTTAGCTTAAGATGTAAGCAATGTTTTCAGAAAGATTTGGGATGGGCACTCAAGTTTTTTAGTTATGATTATTTGAACATTGCTAGTAAGGACAAAAACTCTTAAAATATGTATGCATTGTACATGTTCAAATGTACATGTACAGTGTAATGTATAGTTATTGCGTTGTGTACACTCAATGGATGTTAATTTTGCTTTGGGGGTAAAGAATATAACCTGCTTTTTCCCTAACACTGTTGTTGATTAAGCACTCCCTGAGTTGTGTAAACAAAAAAACAGGCAAATTACATGGGTGGGATTCGAACCCACGACCTTTGCATTGCTAGAGCAGATGTCGAGTTAGCCCTGCAGCTAGAGGCAGTTCGAATCGAATGTTTCAGCAGCGGGTAAACATTCTAACTCTCTAGTAGACATGCATTTGCCCGTTGTCTCCTCCTAAATTGTACCCTGCTGGAATCACTGGGACCGCTCCCACCACAGCCTGTCTTTCCAGTGCTGCTGCTTTGAGGTCAGTGGTATCACAACCTGCCCAGATTTTGTCTATGCGCATCTTTGGTCAGCCCACTGAACAATAGCATCCCAGCCCTCTGGCATCCCAGCCCTCTGGCATCCAGTCCACAACGGCTGCTGCCAATCCGTCTTGACGAGCCACATGGCCCAACCAAGCTGCCTTTCTTTCAATTACAGCACTGCTGCTGAAGTACCATGGGTTGCTGATCATCTCTGTAAGTCTTTCATTTGTCACAGGGTAAATATTAACATACATAAAATCGTTGCGGTACACACTTTTAAATATAGAATTCTGTTAAAACATAGAATTCGAACTGCCTCTTTAAAACATAGAATTCGAACTGCCTCTAGCCACCAGGCTTGCTCGGTGGTCTAGTGGCAAGACATCTGCTCTACATTTGATAGCAAACCATGTGCAAAAGTCGTGGGTTCGAATCCCACCCGAGTGACTTGCCTGTGTTTTTATTCACACACCTCAGGAAAGTACTAAGTATACAGTGAATAATACACATCGGTGTAAGGGTAAAAACAAATTATATTCTTTGTCGCCAATGCAAAATTAACATCCATTGAGTGTACACAACGCAATAACTATACATTACACTGTACATGTACATTTGAACATGTACAATGCATACATATTTTAAGAGTTTTTGTCCTTACTAGCAATGCTCAAATAATCATAACTAAAAAACTTGAGTGCCCATCCCAAATCTTTCTGAAAACATTGCTTACATCTTAAGCTAACAATGGGTGGAAAATTACGCATTTTGAAAAATACGCATTTTCGCAAATCAAGGTCAAAGGTCATATTTTTGCGTATTTTTTTGCGCATGAGGTATTATTTTTTATTTTTTTTTCTCAAATGAGGGACATTTCAAGAGCTTTAAAATGGTGTAAATTTGATTTCTGTAGGTTCTTTACTTTTGGAGATATGAACGCCCAAACATAGCAGGTCATGCTAATTAGTCAAAAGTTCGTTAACCCATATCTCAAAAAATAATTAACCAAATTACATAAAATTTCAGTTCTGGGGGTTTCTCAAGGAGTCCAATCAGCACACCGAATTTCATTTCAATCCGTGACGGTCAGGTCCAAAAGCGTGTTGAATTGACACTGAATGACCCATTTGAAGAAATGGCGTCTGAAGTTAAACACTTTTTGAAACACCATTTTCCTCAAAACTTCGGTGTTTTCAATTGGTTCTCTCATTGTGGACACTCGATTCTTTGAACCCCAAATTATGCTTTGTTCACAAAACTCTTTTTGACCTTGGAGCCCTTCTTTGAGAGTAGGGAACGTAATGCAAATGTTTGAGTTTGAATGGAACGCTTTTCATTGCATAGTTTCTTTGCAAACCCAGCAAACCAAAGTTAGCAGGGATTACTTTTGCATAAACCATTCCTTGTTTCTATATCACACATCCTTGGGCAAAACAGTGTGGAAACATTGGGCACAGCAAGAAGAAAACATTTGGACGAAGAAAGCAAACAAATACTTTTTATCCGGTATTAGAAGTTGATACTTATGTTTTTATATGTGTAGAATTTCAGGCAAGTCAACCTCTCCGCCCTCCTTAACCGAAGAGTTCCTGTCACCCATGTCCTGGGCTCGATTTCACAAAGAGTTAAGATAGATCTTAAGTGCAAATCCATCCTAATTGCTAAGCAAAGTGTGATGTCACAATACAAATCACTATGGTAATACTGACAACTCATTTTAAGATGAATCTTAGTGCTTTGTGAAATCGAGCCCTGGATCCTGTAAGATTCATCCTATTAACTAGTCGGGTACCAAAGTTTGTCTGTCTTGAGTAGTTGTTTGACTTTGAAATCACACTGTTTACTGCAGTAGTTCCCTATTTTTAAAACCATACAGTACATGACAAAAGTTCATTTACCAAATAACTATCCATTCTACATACAGCTTTCTGATCTGAACCGTAGCAGTGTCCAATATGACCTCTCCACCAATTCCAGTAACCGACCTTCCACCCCGACCCAAGGCCGTCACATGACCCGTTCAAAGTCAGCCCCTCGATCTTTGAACAACATGAGCTACAACAGTACAGAGTCATCCCAGAACCCATCAGGGTACAATTGCTTTAGTGATTCTGGGAGATTGCCAGCCCTCCCACTGCACACTAGTAGAAGTAGAATCCCCAAGAGGTTAAAGTTCATCTATTTTTGGGCCAGTACTCGCTTGATGCAGCGGCTTATCATGGTAAGTTCTCAACTTTTATGCGATTTCCAAAGATTACAGATGTGATTTTTACGTTGTTGATACATTAAGACTATCATTTCATTTCTCATTTCATTTATTAATTTCACAGTAAAAGCTTTTTAAGTACAGTACTAAAATATACATACAATGCAAAAGGCAAGAGATTTAAAAATTAGTACAGTAAACATTTCAAAGACAGGACAGTGGCACACATGAAGGATTATACAAAAATTATCCACTGAGCGGTTAAGAGCACCGGACTCGAGCTTTAGTGTTTCTGGTCAGCAGAGTGGGTTCGAGTCCCAGTCAAGGCATTTGTTTCCTTGAGTACTTTACCATAATTGCTAGGATTGTCTGCATGTAAAAGAATCCAGAACACTAATGGAAGAGTAGAGGTTTCTGGTTCACATAGCAAGCACCCTTTCCTCAGGCTTGTGAGCTATAGTGATTAAGTTCACTTATGCGGCGTCCTTGGTTTCATTACCGGAAATATGTATATATATATAATGTGCACATAATTATTATTATTCCATATCTATGGATTTGAATCTGTACGTCTGCTGCCACCTAGTGTGACTAAGTTCCGGTGTGCAAGAGACATTCCATGTAGAGTGGAGGGTGGTGATTCAAAAACACATGACACAGGTTTATTATCGTTTAACAAGAAAGTTTTTAAACAATAACTTCAAGTTTGCACTCAACTGAAAGTTCTCTTAAGAAATCCTGAATGGTGTAGTGGGGTTTTTAAAATCAAGAAACAGCATTTTTGGTTTACTTTAGATCTAACAAATTGATTTCATCTTTTTCCAAAAACAGGTTGCTTCAATTGTATGGATCATTCTCACCAGTATGTTTATGTACAAATCTGGTCTGGTGACCCACCTCACTGACACCAGAGTAAACCAGTCTTTACCAATGGAGCTTCATGAAATCTTGGCCCTTCCTAAACCACCCCTGGAGACTCCGCCCATAGAAAAGGAAGTGGAAGTTTCCAACCAAAGCCCGCATAGCATTTCCATTGATTCGGACTCGGGCAAAAAGCTATCCCGATTGCAGAGTTTTGCAGATCATCTGTCAAGTATGGGCGAGGCAAGTATTCGGGCGAGACATCATGAAAGCATTAAGAAGGCGGGACAACAGGAAGACCTCTGGAGGAAGTTATCTATGTGGCATTGGCCGGCCTTGTTTGAGTGCTATAATACGAGTCTTCATGGCAAGTGAGTGCAGAGAAATGGAAAGAATAACCCAAACCAAAAATAAGTTAAAATTTTTGTCTAAATTAAACTTTAAAAAGTATTTGCCATGTGAGTCATTTATCACCATCCTGCAGAGATAGCATACAAGTTGAACCACTAGCACTCGCACACTAAGTAGACATCAAGTCATGCACTCCTTGAATGCAGCACAGAAAGGGACAAGATTTTCTACTGTACCTAGATAATTTGTATTGTGAATATTTTCTTGTGCTAAAAGTTTGGGTTAATTTTGTAGAGAATGAAATAACCTTTCAAATGATTTGCACAGTTTTTTTTTTTTGCGATACCATATTGAAGCTCTGAGGTTGAAAACATAAGACAGATCAACTTAAATTAGGAAACATTGTTTACGTTCAAAGTGAACATTTGTTACATTAGAAAGTTGTGCACAAAGGTTTGCACCACTGTACTGTCCTCTCAAAGAAACAAATTGTTGAAAAAGTGATTGAAGATAATCTCAACATACCTTCGGAAGTAAAAACAAATGCCTCTAATAACTTCAGATAACTTCAGATAACTTCTTAACCTTGAACTCAACGAAATATTCCTCTCAAATCATGGTATTTCATGTGTAAAACACCAGTAAGTTTATCGTGAAAGCAAGCAGTCACCATTACTGTGTACATTGTGCAATTTATTGGAAACTAGATGATGGAAATTTACATGTATTTACTCTTCTAAGAACCGTCGATAAATATATTTAACATTCCACTTGGCATTTACTTCCAGGTACATCAGTATCCTTCCTCCGTTCAACCTGAACCTTTTCATCAACCCTGAGGAGGCAGTGTCAATCCGTCATGACCGAGAGAAAGAACGTGCTGCCAAATGGTATGGCGACCTGGATGCTGACTCTCACGTCCTCCCTTATGACCCTGACTTCTACACAGAATGGATTGATGAGGAGGGTATTGTGCACACCATCCCGCTGTTCCGTGCATCCAAGTTTGACTACTACATGACAATGACGCTGGGCATCTTGAGCGGTGCCTCACTCGTCATTCTTATCATCTTGCTCTTCAAGTGTGCGGTGTTGGTGAGGCTGAGGAGAGCTCGGTACAAGAAGGGAAAACATGAGGATATCTTGAAGCGAGTGGTTATGAAGAAGTCATGTGAACTGGTCCCATGGGTCTTGATGGGTCACCAGCAGGTACACACATCTATTACTCATCTTTAAGCCCTGTGTATTTTGTATAATGTACAGCGCACTGTTTTTGATCAGCAGAATGTGGGTTCGATTGCGGGTCCTGTGTCCTTAAGCATGACAGTTAACCATTCTTGCTTCACCCTTCAGATGGGACGTAAAACCATAAGTCTGGTGCATTGTGTAATGCACTTGAAAGAACACTTAACGCTAAGAGAAGGGGTTTACCTTTTTGTTTCTGGTAGTAGCTGACAATCAGTCTGTATCCACATCCAACAAGTATTGTCTGTTAATTGAGGACTTGTACTCATTTGAGCTAAATAACAAGACAAAAAACAATTACATAATATTGTCATAAAAATAAGTTTTTTGGGGTTTTTTTCGTTTAGTTTAGTAGTTGCATGTTTATTGATGTCTTTTTATAATATGCTTATTGTCCGGTTCCATCAGAGACAGCATAAATGAGATTAGATTCCAAGTTGCTAATCTTGAAGATGGGAGTATTCCTAAGTGATTGATAACACTGCCAACTTTTGTTACTTCAGTCTATCCAAGTGTTTGCTAAGATGCTATCAATCTGTAATCTCAAAATCCAATCCCAAGATTCTTCTGTGATGTGCAATTGTCAAATGTCATCCACCATGCACTGAAATGTAGCCACTTCAAAGCTGTGTATTGTATTTTGTAGGAGATAGAGTGCTTAGCCAGTGAGGGTTCTTGGATTGCAAGTTGCTGCTTAGGTGGAGATATCCGTATCTGGGACGGCACAAGTGGAGAATGCACGATATGCATTGATCGTCAAAGGTACGTCCTTACAAGTCTTTGAGTTTTTAATGTACATCAACATGGAATATCCTTGTGATTTTCAGTTTGCTGTAACACTGGGTTAAAATTATCTACTTCAACTGAGTAGAAATTGGTTCTGCTTTAGTTCTAATAGAACTTGTCTTGCTATTTATCTCAATTGCTGTAGAGTAGATCGGGGAACGCGGGGATTTCTATTTTAGTGGATGAAGGTCTTCTCGTAACTATCCTCACAGTTCCTGACTGAGATAATTGTACACTTTCCTTCACAAAACTTCATAGAATGCAAATAATATTAGAAGCAGTTGTATTTGCTAAACATGTCCGCAACTGTGCAGTATTGTTGGTGAAGCCTTTATGCACTACCTAGGATTTTTGTCTAAGGTCTTTCTTTTATTGTTTCTCTACCACCACTCACCTATTTCCGCCTTCTCTTCCCCATGCAGCTACTTTAAGACAAGGAAGCGTCATGGAAGTGGCCACCCCAGATCACGTCATGGCTCAGGTGGGGGACTTCCCATGAGACAGCATAGCTGGAGTGATAACATGTCATGCGAGAAAGCTAACGGCAACTACCCAGTCAATCGCAGAAATGGTCACTTGCATAATCATATAGATCTCTCAGGAGCTATATCAACTGACTTTGGGTTGAGCTGTAGCTCTGGTGATGCTGTGAATGGCAGCCAGGATGACCGGATGTCATCAGGAGTTTATAGTGCATCACCAGGATCAAGAAGCACAGAGCTGGATGCTAATAATGGTTTAGGTACACCAAGGAGTTCAGGAAATGGCTATGACTTTAAGACATTAGTGGATTCTTACTTGATGCAGACGCAGCAACGCTACGGCACTGCTGTTGAGGATGAGATGGATGAGGGTCTGGATGATGTTTATCAAGAACTGTCCTCCCCACTCCTCAATAGGTCCTCTCAGAACCTGACCACCATCAATGAACTAGGGGGTCATATCAGACCTCGAACTGCCTCAGCTGGATCCATGGGACTGAGGTACGAATCCAGCCATAATCATCAAGATCCAGTAGACAAGAACCAGAGCCCAGCTCCGTGTGCAAATCACAATAGATTCTCGTTTGATGAGAATTTATTGAGGCAACTTGAAGCGGGTGGAGATTCAGGGATGGGGTCTTCGTTGGTGGGTGTTCCCCCACCCCTCATCTGGTGCATGGAGTGTAGTAATCACATGGTAGTAGTTGGATGCAGTAATGGCAGAATAGAGGTTAGTCCACTATTTGACATTTAGCTTATAGTATTTTTCTAATGAGTAAATCTTGGCTGGAAAACAGTTCCAAACTCTTTATGTTTAGGTTTATCACTCATGGGGCGCAGGCAGCTTTGTATGTGTGGTGTTAAATGGCGCTTATTAGCTGATAGTGAATTTCTTTGAATACTCATACTACGTAAAAACAACGATGTTTCACACAAAACAATAAGCACTGATAATATGCAGATACTTACACAGCTGGGCTGCCGTACAGCATTTCAAGGTTTTACATAGATTTGCAAACACATAACATGTACATGTACATTATTAGCACTGAAGTCAATGTTAATCCTTGCAGCCCCAATGGCAACTTTAGTCGACTGTGCCCCTACCCTGCTTGAGCCCTAATGGTTACTTTAGTCAACTGTGCACTAAACCCTGCTTGAGCCCCCAATGGCAAAGTTACTCGACCAAGATAACACACACAAAAGCACTCAAGCCTGAGCACAAAGGCCATTTGTTACAAAGCTGTTGTTTTGTCTATGTTCACCCTCCATACCCAAGTTTACTATCAAGTGGGTTAATCTATTGATAAAATAAAGTGACTGTGCATTCCTTCATATCCTTCAGCTGTGGGATCCTAGTACTGGATTCCTCCTTGGTTCTTATGAAGACAATCCCATCGGAGCAACAGGTCTGTGCATAGCTGGTTCCCACCTCGTCATCGCTCGACTCAACGGTACCCTGGAGTTCCTAGAACTTGTTACTCATCACTCAGTCCATATCAATCAAGCTCTATTCAATGACCACCTTGCTGGAGGCAACAGAGGTACGTTGGACGTTTTGCTAAAGCTACCCCCAAATAAAGACTGAAAATATGGAGACCGCCATCATTGGGCTAGATAGCTCAGTTGGTAGAGCTCCAAGACACATTAATCCTGAGATCGCATGTTCAAATCTTAATCTAACAATTTTTTCTTTGTTCACCCCAAAATCACAAATATTTTCGTATTAAAGCAAAATATAGGTTTGAGAAAATTTCCAAAAAGGGGCAGTTTAGAATGGAGAGCAGAATAATTTGTGTTGCCTGATCTTTCTACATTTTAATTTATGCTTTATGTTTCTTATGAAAGAAAACGTAAAACATTTCAAAGATATTTTACAAGTAGTAGACAATACAAAAGATAAGTCTGCAGCAGTATTGATACTTAAGTAAATAGTTTGCTGTATTTTCAACAGTTCCTAGAAATTGCTTCTTCGGGTTTTATTTCCTCTGACATTTTCCAACCTAACTAGACGTGGACTAACGTACTGTACATATGGAATAACATACAAATAAAGACTGAGCAGTCTATGGTTGAAACTATGACTCCTAAGGTGATCCTCAGAGAAAAAATAGATCGCCCCAGGATCACTGAGGGAGTTGTAGTTTTAATCATAGTAGGAGTAAAAGCAGTCAATATTTGTTTTATAACAACCCACACATATTATGCCTAGACATCTAGGTACCAAGAAGCTGCTAATGCTACGAGTATAGTACACTGGTTGCTACAATAGTACACTGGTTGCTACTATAGTACACTCGTTGCTACTATAGTACACTGGTTGCTACTATAGTACACTGGTTGCTACTATAGTACACTGGTTGCTACTATAGTACACTGGTTGCTACTATAGTACATGTACACTGGTTGCTACTATAGTACATGTACACTGGTTGCTACTATAGTACACTGGTTGATACTATAGTACACTGGTTGCTACTATAGTACACTGGTTGCTACTATAGTACACTGGTTGATACTATAGTACACTGGTTGCTACTATATACACTGGTTGCTACTATAGTACACTGGTTGCTACTATAGTACACTGGTTGCTACTATAGTACACTGGTTGCTACTATAGTACACTGGTTGCTACTATAGTACATGTACACTGGTTGCTACTATAGTACGCTGGTTGCTACAATAGTACACTAGTTGTTACATGTACTATATACACTGGTTGCTACTATAGTACACTGGTTGCTACTATACATGTAGTATACTGGTTGCTACTATAGTACACTGGTTGCTACTATAGTACACATGTACATGTACACTGGTTGCTACTATAGTACATGTACACTGGTTGCTACTATAGTACGCTGGTTGCTACTATAGTACGCTGGTTGCTACTATAGTACACTGGTTGCTTTGGGTATAGTATAATGGTTGCCATTGTTGTGGTACATTATTTGCTTAGGGTGTAGCAGGTCGCACTCGGCCATTTTCTAGTAAAAATAATACACATCATATGGCGTGCTTTAAACCGATTTAAAGGCAGAATCTTCGTAAGGGGTTTTATATAAAACAAAATGTAGCATCCAGATATATCCAAAGCCAAGTTTGAAGCCTGAACTATGTTTGAAAGTTTGGTGCAGAACACCACACATTTGCTAACAATCAATGACTTTTGTTGTGACATTGCAGGTAAGCTTCGAAGTTGGTCTACATCTGATTTTGTGCCTCTAGGGGGCGCTGTATTCTGCTCACGGCAAGCTTCAGTACAGGCCCATCAGCAGCCCATTAATGATGTACAAGTTGCCAGGGACCAGGCAGTGACTGCTAGTCAAGATCATACACTAAAGGTTGGTTAGGTGACTGATAGTCTCCATTAGTTTGTTCAGACCCCTTCCTAGATACAGTGTATATTACCATGTACATGTAACCTGTCACATCACATATTTACCAAAGAGCCACAGAGCCTGGACTTCTTGCAGGCACGATGTGTACACAGCTCAATGGAAGAAAACATCAAATCTTAAAACTTCATGGAGATTGCACTGTCTGATTTGTATCAACTTTTGATAAGAAGAAAGGGGGGACATCTCAAAACTTGTTAAGCTGTTATTTCTATAACTCTTGAATTAATGTGGAAATTACGACACAAAATGGAAAATTTCCCATATGACCTGTATAGTTTCTTGCCTACCAGGAAATACCCTGGAATGTACAGGGTAACTTTTTTGTAAACAAAAGTTACATAATCTAAAAACTTGTAATATTTATGGTTAACATTTAGTCTAATTCTGACAAAGACTTTAGTTTCACTTTTGTAGACTTTACAGTTCATAAAATTGTCTGAATCTCAATGAATAGTGCCCTTATTTGTCAAACAAGAACAAGTTTCGTCAAGTGATTACGAACACACTGTCAACTTCTAATTGTCCAGAAGGTTGGGTCTTTGCACAAAGTTTGTATCTTCGTCAATTCAGAATGTAGGATATGAATTATTCAACAGCATTGTATGCATCCTCATATGCATCCTCCAGGGCCCTAATCATAGAGCTGCTTTATAAGCACCAAATGTTACTTAACAATTTTCTGCTAAGCTGAAATGAGCAGGATACCAGTCATTAATTGTATATGTGACATAGTATTGTGGTTGGTAACCTTATTCTGGAAATTATAATTATTTTGTGTGCTTAAGCAGCTCTATTTAATTGGGCCCTGTTCTGAGTATCAATATTTCTTTGCATTGTGAGGTTATTTTCTGGCTTGTTTTGGACCTCCAGGTCTTGAGATCAACACCAACAGGCACTCATGTATGCAGGGTGTTGAGCAGGCACTCATGTATGCAGGGTGTTGAGCAGGCACTCATGTATGCAGGGTGTTGAGCAGGCACTCATGTATGCAGGGTGTTGAACAGGCACTCATGTATGCAGGGTGTTGAACAGGCACTCATGTATGCAGGGTGTTGAACAGGCACTCATGTATGCAGGGTGTTGAACAGGCACTCATGTATGCAGGGTGTTGAACAGGCACTCATGTATGCAGGGTGTTGAACAGGCACTCATGTATGCAGGGTGTTGAACAGGCACTCATGTATGCAGGGTGTTGAACAGGCACTCATGTATGCAGGGTGTTGAGCAGGCACTCATGTATGCAGGGTGTTGAGCAGGCACTCATGTATGCAGGGTGTTGAACAGGCACTCATGTATGCAGGGTGTTGAACAGGCACTCATGTATGCAGGGTGTTGAACAGGCACTCATGTATGCAGGGTGTTGAACAGGCACCCATGTATGCAGGGTGTTGAGCAGGCACTCATGTATGCAGGGTGTTGAGCAGGCACTCATGTATGCAGGGTGTTGAACAGGCACTCATGTATGCAGGGTGTTGAACAGGCACTCATGTATGCAGGGTGTTGAACAGGCACTCATGTATGCAGGGTGTTGAACAGGCACTCATGTATGCAGGGTGTTGAACAGGCACTCATGTATGCAGGGTGTTGAACAGGCACTCATGTATGCAGGGTGTTGAACAGGCACTCATGTATGCAGGGTGTTGAACAGGCACTCATGTATGCAGGGTGTTGAGCAGGCACCCATGTATGCAGGGTGTTGAGCAGGCACTCACGTATGCAGGGTGTTGAACAGGCACTCATGTATGCAGGGTGTTGAACAGGCACTCATGTATGCAGGGTGTTGAACAGGCACTCATGTATGCAGGGTGTTGAACAGGCACTCATGTATGCAGGGTGTTGAACAGGCACTCATGTATGCAGGGTGTTGAACAGGCACTCATGTATGCAGGGTGTTGAGCAGGCACCCATGTATGCAGGGTGTTGAACAGGCACTCATGTATGCAGGGTGTTGAACAGGCACTCATGTATGCAGGGTGTTGAACAGGCACTCATGTATGCAGGGTGTTGAGCAGGCACCCATGTATGCAGGGTGTTGAACAGGCACTCATGTATGCAGGGTGTTGAACAGGCACTCATGTATGCAGGGTGTTGAACAGGCACTCATGTATGCAGGGTGTTGAACAGGCACTCATGTATGCAGGGTGTTGAACAGGCACTCATGTATGCAGGGTGTTGAACAGGCACCCATGTATGCAGGGTGTTGAGCAGGCACCCACGCATGCAGGGTGTTGAGCAGGCACTCACGTATGCAGGGTGTTGAGCAGGCACTCATGTATGCAGGGTGTTGAGCTAGTTTGCTAATATACAATATGGACTGTTTCTTATTTGTTCAGGTTTTCAGATTGGAAGATTCCCTTTGTACATACACATTACGTGGCCACACAGGAAGTGTAACAACTCTCTATGTAGATAAGGTATGTTATTGAAATGTGGTTTTTTTTAATATTACTGGTTTTCTGTAATTACCTACTGGCAAAGAGGTCTGGAAATTGTGACAATTGTTGGCCTATTTTATCATATCATTTATTTGTTGATTAAACTACTTTTAAGCCTGTTCAGACACATTACAAAGTTACCCTGTCTGCTTTATGGTCAATTATTATTACTGTTATATGTTTCTGGTATTAATGAAACCAAGGATACCTCGTAAGTGAACTTAATCACTAAACCTGTAAACAAGGATACTTGCTATGTGAACCAGAAACACTGGGGTTAACCCCTATTCTTACACAGTAAGTGTTTTGTGTTCTTTTACGTGCACTACCAATCCTAGTACATGACACCTACAGCTTAATGTCCCATCCGAAGGACAAAGCAATTATGGTAAAGTCTCTTGCTGAAGAACACAAGTGCCACGACCAGGACTCGAACCCCCACTCTGCTGATTAGAAACACCAGAGCTTGTGTCCTGTGCTCTGAACCGCTTGGCCACAACATGCCATGATAGTTATGGTGTCTGTTTGTGGTAACTTGGAGACAATGCAGACATCTACACTGACCTTCCAGATGACACCCCAGAAGTGAGGTTACCATTTTCTGATGGTCTATCTTTGATATGGTTTCCCCTTGTACATGTAGCACAACTCCTACCAGATAGCCAGTGGATCAGATGACGGCATGGTGCGATTGTGGGACACTCTGACCGGTACATGTCTCCACTCTCTCTGGGGACACGTCAGTACAGTGCTTTCAGTCACACTTAGTCAAGAGCATGTAATCAGTGTAGGAATGGACAACAGACTGTGTGTGTGGAAGCGGAGGAGAGGTCGTATGATACACGTTATTCAACTGGTAAGCTCATTTAGGTATTCAAAGATAAAAGGGGGGCTCCAAGGTCAAATTCAGTTCTGCGAGTCTTTAGGAAAATGGAGGGTGAAAGTTACAAGTCTCTAGCCTCACGTTGAAATGATGTAAAATGCCAGTGTTTGATACCCTTCAAGTGCATATTTTTGTCAAAATGCAAAAACAATTGATGATGTCAAATGATCTATACATTTTTGTACAGAGAATTTTAGTTCATTCCTGAATTCTGATGATATTCAATTAAAACGGCATTGAATTTGAGCTGATGACTGGTTTATAAATTTCTCTTTGGAATGTACAGACCCACTTGTTTGTGCTCTCCAATGACTTCATGTTTCAAATTTTGCTCTGAAAGAGTATCAAATATAATGAAATCTTACACTATTTTAATGTGAGGTAAGAGACTTTATGAGGACTTTATCTGTTGGAAAATGAGTGCATCACAAGCCTCATTTGGACTGTGGAGCCCCTCTGTAACAAAATATATACACCTTTCTTACAAAAACTTGGATGGGGACGGAGGCAGTCAGGGGTGCAACTGTTTTGGTCATTGGTCAGTGATTAACCAATGACCAATAACTGAAAAATATATTGGTTATGACTGTGAAAAATGCACCCCCGTTGAGGAGGGAATGAATACCAAAGTACAAAGTGTGTATGTGGTTTGCTTATTGTTGTGTTGAAGATCAGTTTGGATGGAAAGCAATTTCATATTGATGTGTGTAATTTATCCTTCATCAAGGATGACTGTAATAATCTAACATTAACTAAACTGATCTAATGTTATGAGCTGTATTGACCCTTGTGATAATGATAGTATTTGAAAGGTACGTGTACATGTACATGTAGATGCCTGGCATAGTTGCTACATTTTGTTCAAGCAGTATTTTTGATCTGTCCCTTTCTACCTACAGGACCCAGGATGTAGTGGTACAGTTGTGTCCTTATCCAATGTGCTCATGGTAACAGGTGGCCAGGTAAGAAATGCCTTCTTCTTTTTAGATGTCCAATTTAGTCTTTGTAATTTTTTTAGGTCGAGTAGTAGAACGTATAGGAACGTCGGCGGCCTGTGGATCGAGATTCAGTATGACGTTTCAGAACGTCGGCGGCGCTCGAAGGGTTAAATCAATGTTTTGTATTCCACATGGTCAATATTGTTATTGTCACTATAATATGTGACCTGTTCCCACGAAACCCGGGCAAAGTCGCATGTCTTAATTTCGAGTAAACGGCGTGCAAAGTAATTTTAGGCTGGAATCGTCCAAATTTTTTGGGGGGGGATAATCGTACCTTTACACATCCATCTATCATTTTTACTTAAAAAGAAATAAAAAATGTTCAGCTAAACTACCTTTTTTACTATATTTCTGGTGTGAAATTATTAAACAAGACGTGTTGACTGAAACAAAAGCTTGCAAAAGAACGTAAAAAGTTCCAGTATATAACATGTTTTTCCACTGAGCGTTTAAATCCCCCCCATAGAAAAAGTGGTATCATCGTAAAGCTCGCTGTCTGCAGATTCGTTTTTCATTCATAATTTTGGTAATGACGTCAAGATAAGCCAATAGCATTGCTTTTTACAAAGCTAAAACATGTAAACAACATTTTCCTTGTTGCTGTGGTCATCTCTTACGGGAAACGTGATTCGTAAATTTTTTACACGTGATCGGTTGCATTGTCTGATTCCCTGAACGTACACGTACATTATCAGTACAGTTTGCACGTAACTATTGGGAACCAGACTATCTCGTTGGCATCATCGCATCGTTGACGTGTCGTGTGTATCGAGAAAAAATCTTTGTGTGTCGAACCCAGTGTTTTTTGACATCATTTTAAGCATTTTTAATCGAGTTGAAAATTTACATCTATACTAAGTATACTTTCTGAAGTTTTACAGTATTATTTTGTGGTATAATATACAACGTAATGTCACAAAATGAGACCAATTTGATTGGGAACAAGGGAGCACTATCGGCCACCGGGGACCCCGCGCCATCGACTCTGAAGACCGCCTTGAACAAAGCACTCGTCCTTGGCTTGTCGGGAAGGGACAACGCCAATTTGTCCGAGCTTCTAACCGAATATTTAGAAGATGGCGAGTCATCAGATGAAGACGATGATGATGAGATCGATGACCTGCACTCAGACTTGCCCGAGCCAGAACAATGGATGTTGATCAACCTACTTCATCTGATTCTGAAGTTGACAACGACGACGGTGACCTTGTTGATGGAGGGGAGCCCGAGGGTGATCATGGTGATCATGGTGCTGTCGGCCTGGTACCTGATCTTGCTCAGCAAATCATTGACATTGAAGGTACTGATGACTGGACCTCCCCTGACAATGACGAAGAGTTAGTAAAAATTAATAACTTTAGTAATTGTACCTGCCCAAGAAACAGAGCCAAAGACAACCCTTGCACCAACAAGTTCAAGAACTCGTATATCTTGCAGCTACGTGCACAGATATGTCTGATGGAGGGATGACTACTCAAGAGCGGAAAATGTTCATTATGGGACGAATCAGCTCAACTGTAAAGAAAACCAAGAGAACTCTATGCTCCAAACGGGCACGTCAAACAGAGAGAACGAGGAGTCGTGTGACGTATCTTGTTGAGGGAACACACGTCTGCCGCAAATCTTTTATTTTCATACACAAGTAAGTATAATGTTTAACTTCGAAAATCTTTTAATATCAAGCATGCATTCATAAAACTGATGTTAATCTGCCTACTTCTTTGGTTTGCAGGCCTCGAAATAACCCAAGGCACACACAGCGATTGCCGTGGTGCCCTTTGCAAAGTTCCATACAAATTTAAACTTTCCTCATAGAAGTGCCCCTTAAATACTAGAAGAAAATTGCTGTACTCCTTCAAGAACAAAATTCAATGCATGGATGGGTCTGCTATGTGGTTTCGACTACTTTTACTGTTTGGAAACCTAACATTCAAACACAGGCTATGTTTTAACTCATACATGATTGTGTTTTTTTCACTTTTCAGTATCGGAAATGACCAGCTGTCCAGCATCATTCATCATTATGAAGAGAACGGTGTTGTTCCATTGAAAACCAGAGCTGGAGGGAGAAGGTACAATACAAGAGCATTGACGGACAAAGACATC
This sequence comes from Leptasterias polaris, assembly GCA_037783415.1. Lineage (NCBI taxonomy): Eukaryota > Metazoa > Echinodermata > Asteroidea > Forcipulatida > Asteriidae > Leptasterias > Leptasterias polaris. The sequence continues at coordinate 986,572 of JAZGTN010000188.1, forward strand.
ACCCGAGTGGTCACATTCATTGTCAACTATGCAGAGAGAAATGGAATGGTGATCCCAGGCCGTGTACCAGGAGTAAAATGCGCTGATCCAAGAGTGAGACTCCTTCTGTCACGGGACAATAAATCATCGATATGGCGTCAGTATAAATCACAGCTAGAGTCAATGAATGAAGACCGTCTTGCAGGATACAAGGTAGCGAGTCGACCGACCTTCACAAAACTTTGGAAACGGTACACTCCATTCATCCTCACTACCAAGCCGAAAAGCGATCTTTGTTGGCAGTGTCAGCAAAATAACGGTGCTGTTTACCTCAGCGCCAACATGTTGGAGGTCCTCAAGCTTCAACGTATTCAGCGCCAAGAGGAGCATCTACGTTTGGTCACGATGGGGAGAGAGTATTACCGTAGCATGGTGGAGGACTCCAAGAACGCAGTAAACGACGGTGACAAGCTCGGCCGCAATGATGCCTGCAGCAGACCTGGTCAAATGCATTATGCATTTGACTTCGCACAGCAGGTCCATTATCCCAGTGACCCCCTTCAGCCTGGACTGATGTATTTCTTGTGTCCAAGGAAGTGTGGCATATTTGGAGTGTGCTGTGAAGCGATCCCTCAACAGGTAAATTACCTAATAGATGAAGGAGTCTCTGTTGGCAAGGGGTCTAACGCTGTTGTGAGCTACATCCATGATTTTTTCAAGAACTTTGGCCTTGGTGAAGAAGAGGTTCACTTACATTGTGACAACTGTGGCGGACAAAATAAAAATAAATATGTGATGTGGTACCTTGCCTGGAGAGCAATGATGGGTCTTCATCATTCCATCACTGTAAATTTCATGATTGCTGGGCACACCAAGTTTGCTCCAGATTGGTGTTTTGGTTTAGTCAAGCAGAGGTTCCGTAGATGCATGGTGAGTTGCTTGGCTGACTTGGAGGAAGTGGTGGAGTCCAGCTCGGTGAAAGGGGTGAATGTACCACGAGTTGTTGGTACTGAGGAGGGACATGTCAACGTCCAAACATACAACTGGCAGGAGTTCCTGTCGCCATACTTTCGACCCATGCCCAAGATCAAGTCCTACCACCACATGAGGTAGGATTGTTTCCACTGATTATTTAATTATTATGATACAATAGAAACAAATTGTGATCTCTGATTTTATTTCTAAACAATTGCAACAACATTTTCATTTTAAAAATTTTTCATCTTTTATTTTACTACAGGTTTAGTCAAGATCACCCTGGGAAAGTGTTCTTCAAGCTAAATGCAGAAAGTGAAGAGCAAGAGTTCCAACTTCTCACTAATGTATCCAGCCTTCCACCAATGGTTTTGCCTGATCCACTGACAATCCAGGGTTTGTCCTCTGCACGTATGGAGTATCTATACAAGCACATACGGGAGTTTTGTAGTGACGAGACGCGAGACATCACTTGCCCACGGCCACTTCCCAAGTCGCCCGAGCCAGCAGAGACTGATTCAGAGTCTTCTGAGAACGGGTCCTTATCTGGAAATCCATCTGAAGTCTCTTCAGATGATGATGAACCACTCATCAAACAGGCTCGTCGTGCTCGTCTTCTCTAGACACACAAACATGAACTAAAGACTAAAATAATGACAAATCACATGAGCTTGATTGAATTGGAATGTGAGGAATGAAATGGACGCCCAGTTTAATACTTATTAAACCGCCAGCACTTTTATGAATGTTCAATCAACAACAAACTTGTGTCAACATTACCTTTATCTGTACAAGCACACCTTTTTATGCAATGTTTTTTGTGGGGTTTTTTTTACCTTAATTGGCATTTGTGGTATATCAGTGCATGAAGCCTACTTGAAGACAAACATAATTACCAAAGTACATGTACATTTAAAATGAACTACGTATGCTCATGCAAAAATATATAAAAAACTATAAAACATTTGCAAAATTGTTCATGTACATGTAGTATGGTGTAGAATTGCCAAAGATATTCACTTTCAAGATACATGTACCGGTACTCCCTTATTGACAGCCCAGTTCAAATATTTTTAGAATTAAAGGTGATCGATCCATCTACGGTTTTAATTTTCCAATTTTCATCGACCTTTAATTGACTTTTAATATCCCAATTTTATAGCGCTGCTTACCAGAATCACATGAAAAGGTGAGCAAATTCATGGTGAATGCGCAAGATGGCCGCTTAATTTTTTTGCTAACCTGTAAAAAACGTTATACACCTTAGCAAATTTTTCTGCTACAGTAAGCACGAAAATTTGCTTACCGTTAAGCCGCTGTATGAAATTGGTCCCTGCTGCTAGCTGATATGCTATTACTTACCTGAAATCTGGCGATTTGTTTGCTCGACAATATTCTTTTCTTATTTATTTATTTATTCAAAAGACTGTTTAAACTTCTTATGTGATCAGAATGCCACAGCACTATCATTCGGACATGAGGGCTTACATAATTGAGCACAATAGTTTTAAAGGGTTTGGGTACTTTTTGTAGGACACAAAACACAATGTCCACAGATTTACATTAAACTTACACGGTTTGAAGATAATGATGGTAGAAAGCTTCTCTAAAAATATTACTTGCCAAGGTGCTGTAGTTTTTGAGAAATGAGTTTAAAAAAATCACGAAACTTATTTACCAGTACTGGTAAATTCGTACATTTACATGCTAAAACCTTTTTTGTCTCCTGAGACAAAAATTATTTTCGTGACAATGTTTCACTCATTTCTCATAAACAACAGCACCTCAGCCATGTAAGTTTAGTTGTATTTTGTGTTGCAAAAAGTGCCCAAACCCTTTAATACAGATAAGAAGTGCATGCCTTTTAGTGCATGACTTTTATAACTAGGAGATCCACTTGTAAGTGTACCTATTTTTCAGTCAAAGGTTAACTGCCATAACTTTTGAAAGGTCCAATAAAAATTGTTTAAACTTTCGTCAAATATGTGTCATGATTGGTTCATCATGTGTGCCAAATTTCAAGTGAATCCAACAATAGCAACATGGTGGTTGTTATGGTAATTTGAAATGACCGTCCGTAGTGCGCTGACGTGTGTAGTATGTGCGTGTGGAGTTTTCTTCCTGTGCACACACAACTGGTTTTCTCGTAATAACATTTTTGTAGGTCGGGCAAGGCTCGGGTTTAAATCCCCTCTCATGGGGTCAAGGGGAGGGATAAACACTACAATCTATATACCATTGGAAAGCTGAATTATTGGACAATATGAAAATACTATAAACTCCATTTTAGTTTTTCGCTACTTTGTCCGGGTTTCGTGGGAACAGGTCACATTATTATTATTATTATTATTATTGAAGAAACTTTATCTAGTCAACCTGCAGGTACAACAATTTGTAAATCTCTTTTGGGAAGAGTGTTAGCTCTGAAAGGAGTGGGTGTGGTCTTGATGTTTCAAACAGCATAATCTGCTCGTCTTCAGGAGAATACTGGACTGCTGATGAGATGCAGCTTAAGTAGACCTGGAGGGATGCACAAGCTGCTCTTGACCGGTGATGCGTGGGAGTTGGCTGGCAGCTGGATGTGTGTGGTCTGGAGTGTGTCAGTGTTGTGGTCACTGGCTATTTTCAGAGCCAACATTCCTCCCAAAAGAGATTTACACATGGTTGTACCAGCAAGTTTACTAGTTATAGTTACTTCTTATTTCCCACACCATGCACAGCTTCAAACATCACTTACACCTTGAATGTTGATTTATCTTGTAGGGCTATTTAGCGGTGTGGGACATCATTAATGGTGAGCCATTACGTGTGGTGGAGCTAGGAGGTGGTGAACAAGCCGTACGGCAGATTGTTGTCACACAACAAGGCAAGGCAGTTGTCTGTGACTACGGCAATGATCTAAGATTGGTCACATTCCCTTCAGAGCTCAAGAAAACTGACTGAGGAAGAGTTGCTGATCTTCTCTGGAACACTCCTCAAACAGGAGAGTTAAGAAACAGTTGGATACCCCAGTCGGGACTATGGCCCGTGACTTCATGGAATAGTACCTCAATTTGATCTCCTGAATGAGATTGATTTACCTCTCAGCTTCCTGAACAGGAGGGATTACCAAAGTATATACCCATATCAGGAGATTGTATTGCTTCTCAGTGTAGTTTAAGCTGCATAGTCTTTTTGAAGTTTAAGGGGTTGCAAATATTGGCAAATTAAGACCCATCAAAGCTGCTTAAACAACAGCAATTTCCATTATGCAAAAGAATGTTTATTGAACAGGAACAGTGTAGTTGCTTGGAATGTGAATGGCCCCTTCAATTTGTTCCTTAATAATTTGATTTAGGAACACTGTTGGCTTAAAAACACCAGAAAATGGGCTCAGTTCAAAAGCAGTAAGCAATGTAGGTATATTTTCTAATGTTTTCAGCTTTCTTAAAAAATGTGGATTTAGGCTTTTATCTCAAAGGGGATCTGCATGCACAGATAGCTACTGAAACATCCATGGTTTGCGTCCCTGTTGTGATGTTTACAGCACAGATACCCTGTATTACAGTTACACTAAGGTGCCCTAAATCAACCTATTTTATTTAGTGCTTTGGTTAATGTATTAGTTGTGCATTTTTTAATGTCTAAAGAAACAGTTTTAAATTTTGCCCCACCAATTGAAAACTTAAGAGACCCATCTCTTGCTTTGTAGCAACTCTAGAAAATAGCAGAGTTTGGGGGACACTAGGTGTCAGCAGACTTGGCAGGTAAATCAGCGCATGCTCAGAGCTATGTTAAGAATGGAAGTTTACCTGGTAAAGACTACTGACTCCTAGCATTCTAAAGTCTCCATTGATCCTTGGTCATCATATATGGGAAGTCTTTGAGTAACACTGTATTCAGCTGAAAAGTGCAATCTACAAACATTAGTTTTCCAAAAAAGAATTGGCAAAACAAATCTGTTGCCCTTAAAAGCAAAGTTACCTACAGCGTAAAAATACAGTAGAAGTGTGTCTCCTTCTTGCCTTTTTAACATAAATTTCTGTCTTTAAAATAATGGAGAGGATTGCTGTTCAATTGTATATGATCATGATGAGTATTTGGTCAATTTCACAAAGCATTAAGATTCATCAAGATGAGTTGCCAGTATTATCATAGAGATTTGCATTGTGACATCACACTTTGCCAAGTAATTAAGATTTATTTGCAGTTAAGATCAATCTTAGCTGATTTCACAAAGAATTAAGACTTCTTGTAATTATGTGTATCAGTCTTAACTGTTAAGCAATGTGTGATGCTCACTACACATCATGGTAATACTGACAGTTTATCTTAAGATGAATCTTATTGCTTTGTGAAATCAAGCCCATGACAACACTGAGCACAGTTTGTACAAAGACCAGTCACTTTAGCAAATACTGCAGTTTGAAGTACTTTTAAATTTCACCAAAATAAGGAATTGATTGGAAGGTTGGTGTTAACTACAAATATTGCCTGTGTTATATTAACTGGTCACCTGGTTATCTAGTTAGTCCTTGTGATAACTTGGTTTACTGTTTGATAGTATGCTTTAACTTTGCAAAGCCCTCCTTTATTTTGGGTTTTTATTAATGTTATAAAACCTTGTAACCTTGTTTACGATACATACTTTGGTTGCACGATCAATTGGTAAAGAACTGATTATGTGTCATTTAAATGGTGAAGTATTAGTTCTGCTTTGCTACAATGCAGTTTCATTTCAGCTTATCTGTTTTTTAACAATACTGTTGGTCATCATTTCAGTTTTAGAGATGTGCCTTTCAGAAAGATTATTTATTTCTTTTGCATAATTTAGAGAACAATTTTATACTTTTGTTACCTATTTGTGGCTTGAATAATTTTTATTAAAATAAAATATAACTACTTTTAATGTTTATTTTCATGAAAATGGTGTTTGGCCATAAAAAGGAAGATTATCAGTTCAAAGTTATTCAAATAAAAATATTTGACAAGGATGTTATTCCAAAAGAAAATCTGACTTGTGACTCTCTGTAAAAAGGTAAAAGACAAAAATTTGGCATATTCTGGCTAGTCTTTTGAACAGGTTAAAATGAACCACACACTGCAGGATAAACCAAATTGTTATGGCTAACTGAGTGATTCTACACACTTTACAATGGCTGAATATGATTTCTGGTCAGGTAGAATAACTTAGCAGAATGTATTGTGCATTACCCATAGCTTGCTATGTCTCTTCCATGTAACCTGTAACATAAACATTCTTCATAAAAATGATGGTATATTTACTGATGGTGTATAGAGATCCTTGAAGAACCAGGGCTAACTTCATCAATGAATATTTTGTGTTAAAAAAGCAGCTTTAAGAAAAAATGCTTAAGCAAGTTTCACAGTCACTAAAAAAGAGACTTCCGTGCGTGCTCTCTATGAGTTTGTTGCACCACTCATTTGTTAGTCATATACTGTGTGCACTTATTTAAACATTTAGATCCATAAAAGTGAACGATAATGTCGTCACATATTAAAGCAATGTACTTGAGAACCCATGGTTGGCCAACATTATCCCTATACAAGACTTACACTGTCTTTAACTGGCAGTTATTTTAACATGCCTTTTTGCTGAGCATGCAATCAGCTTCTGCAACATTGGACAGTTATACTTTGCTTATAGATCCTTCATTTTAAGTGCGAGTTTATAGGAAATTTTTAGTTCAGTTGAGTATTGTGTGTAACATTTCTCACAGCTGTGGGGTCCACATTTAAGGAAGCCCTTCCCACTATATCCTAACTGAAATTCTTATCAATATGATCAATACATGCATTGATCAAAACTGATTAATTATAATGTTAAACTAAAAAGCTGTGGGCATGATTTACATATGATGAATATACATGTAATGATTTCACAGGCTAATTGACCAATAAGTGTACAACTTAATATTGAAAAAGAATAATATTGATGAATTTGTATTTTTGTGTGTGTGTAATTGAGGTGAGAGGTTAATATATATTATGAGCCCTTACTGGAGATTGGATGCTCCCGTGGTGATTACTTCTAAGGAAGGAGGGTGCTCGTATCTTGGACTGAAAAGTGGCATTTTCTATTGCAGTCTGAAGCATTTGTCAAACTATCCTTCCCTCTGTTTTCCACAAGGATGTTTGCAATTAAAGCCATAATCTCACTTTTTATGTCAAAAGAGAGGGTAAATGGTGACGTAATTCTCAAAGTTTTTATCCATTTTAGTTATTGAAATCTAAAAGTTGGGCTGAAATTAGCTTTGCAAAACAATACAGAACTGATATTTGTTCGTATACAATGTAGCTACGAATTCACTCCTCTCTTTCCATACAGAAACATATAAACTGCAGTTTGGGCTTGAATACTTGGTGACAAGGGCTAATAACAAGCATACAGGAATATGCTTTCTTGCTTTGACGAGGTGGTCACTGTCACAAAAAACTCCTCTGACTGGTTATTCAACACTGGGTGTGGTTGTGGAGGGTTTCTGACTTTTTTTCAATGTAATTTTTCTTGGTTTACATCAATATCACCTTCCATTCCACTCAAGAAATAATTTAGTTTCACATTGATTTAAAATAGAATTGTAAGTACTTTTTTATATAAAAAAAGAAAAGAAAATGATTTGTAATATTCTGTTACACAATTATTGGTAAACATGACAGAGCCAAATGAAATGTACATATTGCATGTGAATTTATGTAGAAATAAATATGTAAACATATTTGTGAATTTCTCTTCTTGTGTTTTGTTTGACCTGTTCATCTGCAAATTCTTTTTTGACAGACTAATTTTTGTGGAAATCCCTTGGCATACAAAAATGGATAGGCCGCAACCATTGTTCAACATTATATTTGGCTCAATGGGAGGTCATAGCCTGAACATCTGATGTCACACTTTGAGGCTTGTGATTAAAGCCAGAAACCTTGCCAGATGTACCTTTGACCTCGCATTCATTTCACACGGAGTTTCGTAGTGAATAAAACATCACTACGTGACGACCGACAGTGCATCACCTCGAACCAATCATAACACAGATATGGAAAGCTTACGTCACAGCACGTTTATCCAATGAAATCATTAGGCTTGTAAAACCAGGGCATGTCTTTATACTTGCGGATAAAGACAGGGGACAAGTCGGAGCCTACCGAGAATTCAGCATGTTGTGTGAGTGCCTACTCAATTTTCAACACAACGACAAATACCGGAACTAATTATGAGAATGTTTCTTTTCTTTCCTTTGTCAAGTGAGGGTTTCATTGTGGCAAGGGCAACAACAAATGGGAACTCAATTTTGTATCGGACGTTTTACACAGTATAATTTATTTGTTTTCTGAAAATCTATTGATGATGGACAGAGTAACAAAGATTCTACAATCACATTTTTTATGTCAATATATTTATTCCAAATGTTTACATACTCATGGTGACAAACGGCTATAACTAATTGAACCTTTAACAAAAATGTCAAACATAATTGACCTGTACTCATTAAAATGTAACCAAATTGGGAAACTCTGATGATAAAAGTTGTAAAATGAAGTGCCTACTGGTTTTATACAAATTTATGTAAAAATGTGGTTTTCAGATGCAGACTGTGTGCACAGTTAACCAGATAGTTTGCTGAGCAAAAATTAGCAGAGAACCAGTCACAGCACTGTACAATACAATGCATATTACATGGTAACCCATTCTGCTAAGCATAGGTTGTTTACTTAAGCAGCACTTTGATATTGATCCCTGAATCATAATAGTTTCAACTAATCCTATAAGTGACACCTTATTTATGCATTTACCTCCCGTTATAACATGTAAAGTTACGTAAGAATACTTTCACAAAACAAAAAATGAAAAGGATTTTCACAAAACAATTAAACTTCACCTCACCTTGACTACTCATAAAGAAATTATCCAAACATTTGTGTCATTTTAAAAGTGATAACTCGAGCTATGAAACAAATATGCAATCTTGTCATTGTTGACATTGTTGGATTATTGACTTGGCCTCGGGTAGAGTAAAGAGCAGCTTGATTAAATTGTTCATTGCCAAATATTGTAACTGTCTAGACTGTTGTCGCAAAAATCATTGAGCCACAGTCAAATTTTGAAGTTTCCTGTGACTGGACAATCCATTGTTCTGCCTCTTCGTGCATTGCCCAATCACATCCATGTATGCGTGCCCAAAGGAGTAACACATTAAAATCTTATAACAAACACACAGCAGCAATTTCCATTGTGGCGCTGTTCTTCAGCAATGTCTGTTGTGGCGCTGTTCTTCAGCAATGTCTGTTGTGTACAGAATTCCCAAAGTTTAATGCATTACAAGCAGCTTCAAAACTCTACTCAATTAGTTCTTATCCCTACAACTAAAACATTTACAAATTTGAACAAATTTTCATTTAAAAACCTACTCCAGGATATGAATTAGGCTGAAAGGCCATACTTTTTCTTCAAATTATCCACGTATTCTACATATAGCCGGTCAGCTTCCTCCTTAGCCATTCCTAAAAAAATAAAACATGGACAAGTGAGGTGTGTGGAATTTGCTTCAGATTTCACGATGATCAAGATGAATGAAGTAATACAAAACTCACTTCACAAAAAAAGTTCAAGTACCATTCCTTCTGAGGAAGATTAGCTTGAAATGGTCCATCTTTAAAAAATCATGACTGTTACCAAAAGATGTCGTTCATAAAATATTTTAAACAGTACAATTTAACCTCAACTCCCATGTTCTGGCCAGTAGCTGATCACAATTTGAGAACCAAACTCAAGCTCTGGTGTTTCTGATCAGTAGAGTGTGGGTTTGTGGCACTTGTGTCCTTGAGCAAGGTACATGTGTACTTTACCATAATTGCTTTGTCCTTTGAATGGGCCATTAAGAAGTAACTAGTGGAGGGATGGATTGTACTCAATGAATGGCAAAATGCCACATCAGGAGATTTGGTCCAAATGAGTCTATCAACCCCTTACATCAATGTCACATGCAACTACTGTCTGCCATGATCACCACTAGGGAGTCAACTTGTAAGAACATAAATGCCACATCCCACTACACTGTATAACTCATGGGGACATTAGCCCTATTATGTAGGACTCTTCCTATCTCCTGTACACAGATACAGAGTTCTAGATATGACGGTCTGTTTCCAGGGTGGAAAAGATTCAGAGCTCCATAATTCAAATCTTACCTGTAAAAAGCTACTAATCTCACAGGATTAACATTTTCATTTCAGCAAACTTTAAACACAGTTCATCAGGAAAACCTACATGTATCATGCAGGGTTTTTTTTTTGGGGGGGCACCGATAACGCATTGCAGTACACTCGCAGCACAAATGAATGTCCTGCGCCTAACACGCCAGTGTACATATAAGCGCACATGTGACAAGCACGTTTAAAAGAAATAAAAAACAATAACTTTTTAACATTGAGAGATGAACTATTTCACAAAAAGGACAGACTTATGATGAATATCTGGCGTTAACAATAATCTGGAATATTAATCCAGTGAGATTAGTAGCGTCTTATAGATAAGATTTGAATTCAATTTTTCCACCCCACAAATGGACCCTCATATCCAGGAGGTCACTGTAGTATTTATAGGAAAGTGAAACGTCCCCAGGGCTAACGAGGTCATCGTCTCGCAAAATGGCACAATCAAGATTATTGTGATGATGACATCAGGGCCCAACTTCATGGCTCTTCTTACCACCGAATTCTGCGCTTGCGATCACCATTCTCCCACTTACCGAGCAAGTGCTGAATTTACCAAATTTTTCTGCGCTAGCTGTGTAAGCGTAGAATGCCTAGTAATGTGGACTAGGCAAGCGCACAAGCAAAAATTCCCTGCTAACCCTTGAAATACGCTTGACGTAAGCGCAGAATTCCCTGCTTCCGTAAGCGCAGATTCTTTGGTAAGCAGAGCCATTAAATTGGGCCCAGGTGATTTGGGTCAATAACTTTATCAACCAATCCTGAACAATTCATTTGAACCAGCTAGGATGACAGGTTTGCGACTTATAAGTCTGGGATATTTATGAATTAAGTGCATAACTTACCTTTAATACCATTCCATGCGTCCCATTTAGCTTTACCCCTCAAGTCCAGCATACCAGGTCTATCTGTGTTGACAGTCAAATCAATTGGTTACGCAAATTAAGTAAACAAACAAACTACGAGTCGTTCAAATAGAGACAATTCAACCTGCCGGGAAAAAAGGTGAGGAAAAGAAGTGTTTGATTTATGCTTTGAACTAAAGTTTTGTGGCCACTTTCTTTGTCCTCCTTGTTTTTAAACTTTTCATGTTAAGAGTATAATTATGTTTGTCTAACTTCATCTAGAAAAAGACAACAGATCTTTTGAGGTTAACAGGTTTTAGGTTAGCTGTCAGGGCAGTACACTTAGCAAAACAAAATTTAGGACAAAAGCTCTTTATTGCCATGATTGTAAACTAGAAAAAAGAAGTTGTAAGAAATGAATCTAAATCTTTTGAGCTTATTTAATCTTGCTGCTCTGACCAGGCAATTTGCATCTGTAATCACTTTGCTACTCAGTTGTATGTACTGTAATCCGCTCCCTTTATTAAATGTCAAGTACATTTTGAAAATAATTTGGGGCTATACAAAGATATTGACAAAATAGCGAGACTGCCAAAATTAGGGCTAGATAGCTCAGTTGGTAGAACACTGGCATGTTAATCCGGAGGTTGCAGATTCAACTACCGCTCTAGTCAACCTTTTATTTCTTTTAACCCAATGTTGATTAAAATCTACCCAGTCTGGTCAGTTTCCCTTGTGGTTTATTACTTTACATTTTGAAATGTAATTTTCTATGAATTCCCTGCCCTTTCTTCAGTTCTACATATATGTTTTCAGATATGAGAATGTATATTTACCAGTATTGCAGTCCCCTATAGTGACCTGCTTGTAATACTTGTATGTATCCAGCAACTCCTGGTTGTCAGGCACTTTACTAAGACGCTTGATCTCTTCTGCAGCCACAAGAAACTTGTCCTGAAAACAGAAACAAAATTAGTGAAATCAAACTTGTAAAGAACATCTGCCTAAATAGAAACAACCCCTGGGTAAGAAACAACAAGTTGAATCCAGTTCTTCATGAACTGAGCCAATACTACTGGGGTATCGTAGGCTACTTGAGTATCCTAGGGGTATCCTAGGCTACTTGAGTATCCTAGGGGTATCCTAGGCTACTTGAGTATCCTAGGGGTATCCTAGGCTACTTGAGTATCCTAGGGGTATCCTAGGCTACTTGAGTATCCTAGGGGTATCCTAGGCTACTTGAGTATCCCAGGGGTATCCTAGACTACTTGAGTATCCCAGGGGTATCCTAGGCTACTTGAGTATCCTAGGGGTATCCTAGGCTACTTGAGTATCCCAGGGGTATCCTAGGCTACTTGAGTATCCTAGGGGTATCCTAGGCTACTTGAGTATCCTAGGGGTATCCTAGGCTACTTGAGTATCCTAGGGGTATCCTAGGCTACTTGAGTATCCCAGGGGTATCCTAGACTACTTGAGTATCCCAGGGGTATCCTAGGCTACTTGAGTATCCCAGGGGTATCCTAGACTACTTGAGTATCCTAGGGGTAGGATGCTGCACTCTTTTGGTGATCACGCCTTTGTTTCGGCTGCTCCAAAATTGTGGAATGGATTACCGCCTTTTTACAGGGGGGTTAATTTGCTGGGGTCTTCTAAGGCTAAGTTTAAGATTCACTTGTTCAGGGAGGCTAGTACTCTGTAATCACATTTTTGGTACAGTGGGGTTTTTGGGTTTTTTCAAAATATATATATATATATTTTTGTTTTAAGTTTCAAGCCTAAAATTGTCTGTAAAACTAGGCTTTTGAGAATGCAGGGTACATACAGATTACATGTACAATGTAGTATGGGTCAACATGTTTCATGGATGTCCATGTGCAACATTCACCCAATGTTCATGAACAACAATACACAGAAACAAATTTTTTTTCTTGGAAATCCATTCTGTAGGAAAAGGAATGTCAATTACAAACTAATAAAGGGATGAGATTTGACGATGGTGAAAAATCCTGAAAATTACTTGTGGTCCCGAGTTCCTCTTATTCTAGACCCAGAACGCCCTAGACTTTACATCCTCAGGAGGTTCAGATTCTGTGCATCACAGGAAATACAAGACCACAGGTTTGAACACAATGTGAACTCTTTGTTGTTCTTGTTGGTAACTGCGTAACATGTTTTCAAGAGATTTTCAGAAAAATACTGAAATCAGGAATACTCCTGAGAAATCACATAGAGAATTTATATCAAGGAGTGGTTTATTCTCTTCTTAGGATGTCAACATAATTATTCTTTTCATTCTAGTCATCAAGAAAGCATACATGTACAGTGCTCTAATCAATCAAGGCAATACAATACAATTCCTAACTGTACTTGTAAAATCCATGTTTCATAATCACACAGGTGAAAACAAAGACTCAATGCAACCTACAAGTTTAATCTTTGTACTGTATGAATGATATCAGAGGAGCTTATTTTGATTCTGAATATGATAGTAATGTGTAAACTAAGCTAATACTAAGTGTAGTCATCTGGCAGCGAGCGGTTTGTTGGGCGTTAGCAGTTTAGTTAGCAGTTAGGTTTTCATGACTACATGTACATGTGTTCGTGACTACAGAACTGGAGCGTCTTGGATCCAAGACTAACAGAACCAAGATTAACACTAATGTAGTCATGGTAGTGATGAAGCTTAGTACTGATACACCTAATGACTCTATAATACTGTGCTCCAATTAGCCTTTTTGAGATTGGTGAACACTATGGATGGAAGTGCACTGTTTGGTCTGGGTGTACTCAGACAAATTTACCAAACTATAATGGTTTCATAGTCTTGTGTCCACCATATCTTTTTTTTAAATGGCTTATAGCATTGTGGTTTTTATTTCACATCTCTTGTCATTGAGTTCTTAGATTAATCCTAAATCCAAACATCAGTTGCTTCTCAAGCTAAGTACACATTATACCACAAGGATACCACATTTTGTTCCAACCAATGAAACATTCAGTTAGGTGTCAATACATGTATCCAAGGTTACTGTAAATACATGTACATGTAGGTAGGATCCAAGGTGTATACTGAAGAGGAAGATTACTGAGCTGATGTGACAAGGCTTATGACATGGCTATTCTTAATCTCCAGAGGGCAGTACACTGTACAAGTACATGTAGTTACCAGTGTATGGAATTACTTCCATTAATAGTCAGGAGCTTCAAAAGCCAATATAAAATTGAAACTACATGTATATAGTCGATACTTAATGCACATGATTGAACCGTATTTATATGAACTCATCTCAAAATCTCAATGTATACTGTACATGTACCATGTGTTCATGTGCTGTAAGAGCAAGTTTAGAGGGTTGGTGACACACTAGGCACACTACATGTAGGAATCAACATCATCTCCAATCAAAGAGAGCGGTACAATATTTTCAAAAGGCAAGTATTCAGCTTGCCAACAGTCTGATTGTACTTCTGAAACATGACCGTAAATAAAATGCAAGCCATTAAAATTAGGCCGTACGGTGTAAACGAAAAGATGCCTGGAAAATGATTTTCGTTCCGACCCCCGTGGGTCTACTTTTTGAAGGTATATTTTGTGAGTTGTAGACATACTAAACACTATACTAAAAGTTCTCCAAAAAATATCCAGTCAAATTTGCAAAAACATGCAAAGTTTGCTGAAAACGTTGTTGGGCGCAATCTGTGAACATGCGCGCGCGCAATGTGCGAACTGAAGTCTGCCGACACACACAAATCAAATTGCGCGGCTGAGACACGGAATTGACCATGGGCAGCGCGCCGTATCGATTCCTCTCGTTGGTGTGCGCTGTAAAAAATATTACAGGAATTTTTTTGTTTATAAAAAAAAATCAAAGATTGCGTCGCGTCCAACAACGTCAATTGTGTGGTTTAGGCCATGTTTAAAACTGTAGGCCTACTGGCCTACTTCTCAAAAACTAGACTATCGTGTCTTTTCAAAATCACTGAATTTAGCCATCAAAGTTTTGTGCCAAGAATAAAGAGCTTAGTTTAAAAAAATGTATAGTCATTGAACAACAAGGATGTAATGGTGAGTCGCTCCAATTATTGTCAACAAAATTAAGGAACTGACCATTTTTTGTCTTATTCTTTTGACCTTTGATTTCTAATTTTAATTAGTATAGGATACTTTCCCCCTAAAACACCTATCACTGTTATTGCAAGAAAAACAATCATAAGGCCTAAGGTAAAATATATAATAAACAAATAAAAACTAGACTTGAGGTGTTTGTGTACAAACACGAAGCTGTTCCGGTTTTCTGATTCATAAACAAAATTTAACCCTTGTCTAACATTTACTGCTCAAATGGTTTATAACTGAAAAGAAATTGAATATCGGTTGTGTAGTTCTTGAGATGTGGTCTCACTTCCGGTTTACCTGGAAGTAAAGGTCAACATGGGGTCATGGTTACCCAAGGCTTATCTGCAATGCCCAAGGAGTCTATAACTGAAAAAAGTTTGAAAATCGGTTATGTAGTTCTTGAGATATGGTCCCACTTCAGGTTGACCCGGAAGTAAAGGTCAACATGGGGTCATGGTTAGCCAAGGCTAATCTCCAATGCCCAAGGAGTCTATAACTAAAAACAGTTTGAAAAACGGTTGTGTAGTTCTTGAGATATGGTCCCTTTTCCGGTTGACCCGGAAGTAAAGGTTTACATGAGGTCACGGTTATCCAAGGTTGATCTACAATGCCCAAGGAGTCTATAACTACAAACAGTTTGAAAAACGATTGTGTAGTTCTTGAGATATGGTCCCACTTCCGGTTGACCCAGAAGTAAAGGTCAACATGGGTCACGGTTACCCAAGGCTTTTCGAGATACAGTGATCTCAAGATTGGCTAATTAAATATTCACCTCACTGTAAATGGGCAAATTAATTCAGAATAATTTTAAAAAATTACATTGAGAGTTAAGCTCATGTACTAAGCTTCAATTTGATATAGGATCTAACTCTTTCATATTTGTATGCTTTAGGATATTAGGTCACATGCATGGTTGTGTAAACAGGTTTTTTTACTTGAAATTTTGTTCATGAAACTGCTGTTACACGGGTCACCAACTGTTTCAGAAACGGTATGTTGACCAAAAATAACCGTGAATGCTCAGGCTTATACATAAGCCTGTGACGGTTACACGGTTAAGTGACAGATCTTACGGTTAAACGTTTACATTTATTTGTACGGTTCGGATAAACGTTAAAAAAATCACTTAAAAAGTGCCGCGTAATGCTGACCATAATAACTGTGATCACGATTTTCACAGCACAATATCCCATAAAACACACACATATCATTCCCAATTTACAGACTCATAGTCTTTGTTATTTCATTACATCTGTGCGTGTAGCAATATTTGTGAGAAACATTGCACGCTGGGGGCGTTCCACAACAATTCGTGAATGCGCAGGCTTATACGTAAGCCTGTGACGGTTACACGGTTAGGTGACAGATTTTATGGTTAAACGTTTACATTTATTTGTACGGTTCGGATGAACGTTGACAAAATCACTTAAAAAGTGCCGAGTAATGCTGACCATAATAACTGTGATCACGATTTTCACAGCACAATATCCCATAAAACACACACTTATCATTCCCAATTTACAGACTCATAGTCTTTGTTATTTCATTACATCTACGGGGCGTTCCACAACAATTCGTGAATGCGCAGGCTTATACGTAAGCCTGTGACGGTTACACGGTAGAGTGACAGATCTTACGGTTAAACATTCACATTTGTACGGTTCGGGTAAACGTTGAAAAAATCACTTGAAAAGTGCTGCGAAATGCTGACCATAATAATTGCCAAACACACCTATATCGTTTCCAATACTTTGTGTGCGGCATTAGTTGCAAGAAACATTGAACGCTAGAGGGCGTTCCACAACAAATCGATTGCACAGTTACCCGGTTAACCAAATGATAATCCTGTTAAACGTTTAAATGTTTATGTTTACATTTAAATGCCGAGGCTTTGTAAGCCTGCCTGTGACGGTCACACGGTTAACCATCCGATCAACCGGTTGAACATCTACATTATTACGGTTCGGATAAATGTTGAAAAATCATCCTCAAAAGTGTCGCGAAATTTTGACCATAATAAAAGTGAACGGTTACACATGTAACTGATCGTTTCAGAAATGATTACGAGTTTACTAAAAAATAACTGTAAATGCATGTAAACAAAATGATGTTGTATTTAATTCGTAATCGTAACAATTTTTCTACCCTGAAATGCCAATCGAGTATGTTATATTTGTTTAGGCTAAAACAGTAAATTCATATGGGATACGATTGTATTGTAATTTTGTCTCTTCCACAACCCCAAATCCAACACTGACCGTTTAGCCATGAAAAACGATTTTCTCTTTACCACTCCTTTCCTCAATCAGCTTTTTATTGCCTTATTGCAAGGGCCATCAAGTTTTGTAACTGATACATCGCGGTTTCCTGAAGTAATGCCTTTGCACAAGAAATGTTAAACATATCGTTTTCCCGGCGAACGGGACCTAAGCGCATACAAGTTTGCCACCCCAAACCATGGACAAGAACACGGCACTCATATTCTTTACGTCTAAGGTGAAATCTGAATAACTATCTGGGCTGACTACACGACGACGACGCTGCGCTGATAGCAAGACAAATTCTTTTCGATTCTTGTGAATGAACGTAGACTTGTGTCAATCGGCGACAGGAATGATGACTCTATGTATATTCTACAGAAACGTCTACAACACGGGTCATAAATGGGTTTAGGGCTTGAACGAATCTAGGAAACCCTAGAAAGATTGAGGGCGCTATACGAGTTTAACGGTGCGGGTTTTTTTACTTTAAAAAAAATGGAAAAAAATTACTTTGTCGTTAATAAACACATATCAAATTCAAGTCAGAGTACCCATGGCGTTCAATTTGCCTGATAATTTTGGGGTTTTTTTCTACTGACAATGTTTTAATAAGTTTTGAAGCTTTTAAACTGATCGTCTATAAAACCTTTCTTGTTTTAAGAAACATTTGTGAATCCAGGACGTTAAAGTTGAGCTTAATTGAAAAAACTGTGTTTCAAGAAGTCGGATTTGTTTTCACTATCTCCATGTGTTTTGTACACGGGCGAAAATGCGCAATAAATGACGTCATTGTGACGTCGTTCCACATTTTAGGCCGAAAAGCACATCTACAGTACCCAAGAAGTCTAAAACTGAAAAAAGTTTGACGATCGGTCGTCTACTTTTTGAGATAGAGTGCTCTAAAGTCTGGCTAATTAAATATTCACCTCGCTGTAAAGTGGCTAATTAATTAAGAATTTTAACATTTTTTACATTTAGAGTTAAGTTTATGTTCTAAGCTTCAATTTGATATATGATTTAACTCTTTCGTATTTGCGCTCTAGGATATTAGGCTTAAAGAAAAAAACGTGTGCAAATGCTATGGGATTTGAGTGGAAACAAAGAATAACTAGACTTGAGGGGTTTGTGTACAAACACGAAGCTGTTCCGGTTTTCTGATTCATAAAAAAAATGTAACCCTTGTCAAACATTTACTGCTCAAATGGTTTATAACTGAAAAGAAATTGAATATCGGTTGTGTAGTTCTTGAGATATGGTCTCACTTCCGGTTGACCAGGAAGTAAAGGTCATCATGGGGTCATGGTTACCCAAGGCTAATCTGCAATGCCCAAGGAGTCTATAACTGAAAAAAGTTTGAAAATCGGCTGTGTAACTCTTGAGATATGGTCCCACTTCCGGTCCCACTTCCGGTTGACCTATATGTAAAGGTCAACATGGGGTCACGGTTACCCAAGGCTAGTCTTCAATGCCCACAAGTCTATAACTGAAAACAGTTTGAAAATCGGTTGTGTAAATCTTGAGATATGGTCACACTTCCAGTTGACCCGCAGGTAAAGGTCAACATGGGGTCACGGTTACCCAAGGCTAATCTTCAATGCCCAAGGAGTCTATAACTGAAAAAAGTTTGAAAATCGGTTGTGTAATTCTTGAGATATGGTCCCACTTCCGGTTGACCCTTAGGTAAAGGTCAACATGGGGTCACGGTTACCCAAGGCTAACCTTCAATGCCCTAGGAGTCTATAACTGAAAAAAGTTTGAAAATCGGCTGTGTAATTCTTGAAATATGGTCCCACTTCCGGTTGACCCGTAGGTAAAGGTCAACATGGGGTCACGGTTACCCAAGGCTAATCTGCAATGCCCAAGGAGTCTATAACTGAAAACAGTTTGAAAATCAGTTGTGTAATTCTTGAGATATGGTCCCACTTCCGGTTGACCTGGAAGTAAAGGTCAACATGGGGTCATGGTTACCCATGCCCAAGGAGTCTAGAACTGAAAAAAGTTTGAAAATCGGTTGTGTAGTTCTTGAGATATGGTCCCACTTCCGGTTGACCCGGAAGTAAAGGTCAGCATGGGGTCACGGTTACCCAAGGCTAATTTCCAATGCCCAAGGAGTCTATAACTGAACAAAGTTTGAAAATCGGTTGTGTAGTTCTTTAGATATGGTCCCACTTCCGGTTGACCCATAGGTAAAGGTCAACATGGGGTCACGGTTACCCAAGGCTTTTCGAGATACAGTGATCTCAAGATTGGCTAATTAAATATTCACCTCACTGTAAATGGGCAAATCAATTAAGAATTAAAAAAAATATTACATTGAGAGTTAAGTTCATGTACTAAGCTTCAATTTGATATAGGACCTAACTCTTTCATATTTGTATGCTTTAGGATATTAGGTCACATGCAAGGTTGTGTAAACAGGTTTTTTTACTTGAAATTTTGTTTATGAAACTGCTGTTACACGGGTCACCAACTGTTTCAGAAACGGTATGTTGACCAAAAATAACAGTGAATGCTCAGGCTTATACATAAGCCTGTGACGGTTACACGGTTAAGAGACAGATCTTACGGTTAAACGTTTACATTTATTTGTACGGTTCGAATAAACGTTGAAAAAATCACTTAAAAAGTGCCGCGTAATGCTGACCATAATATTTGCCAAACACACCTATATCGTTTCCAATTTACACCTATATCGTTTCCAATTTACACCTATATCGTTTCTGTGATTACGGTTTTCACAGCACAATATCCCATAAAACACACACACAAATCATTCCAAATTACAGACTCGTAGTCTTTGTTATTTCATTACATCTGTGCATGTAGCAATATTTGTGAGAAACATTGCACGCTAGGGGGCGTTCCACAACAATTCGTGAATGCGCAGGCTTATACGTAAGCCTGTGACGGTTACACGATTAAGTGACAGATCTTACGGTTAAACGTTCACATTTGTACGGTTCGGATAAACGTTGAAAAATTCACTTGAAAAGTGCTGCGAAATGCCGACCATAATAATTGCCACACACACCCAATACTTTGTGTGCGGCATTAGTTGCAAGAAACATTGAACGCTAGAGGGCGTTCCACAACAATTCATAAATGCGCAGGCTTATACGTAAGCCTGTGACGGTTACACGGTTAAGTGACAGATCTTACGGTTAAACGTTCACATTTCTACGGTTCGGATAAACGTTGAAAAATTCACTTGAAAAGTGCTGCGAAATGCTGACCATAATAATTGCCAAACACACCTATATCGTTTCCAATTTACAGGTTTAATTCTTTGTTATTTCATTACTTTGCGTGTGGCATTAGTTGAAAGAAACATTGAACGCTAGAGGGCGTTCCACAACAAATCGATTGCACAGTTACCCGGTTAACCAAACAATAATCCTGTTAAACGTTTAAATGTTTACGTTTACATTTAAATGCTGAGGCTTTGTAAGCCTGCCTGTGACGGTCACACGGTTAACCATCCAATCAACCGGTTGAACATCTACATTATTACGGTTCGGATAAATGTTGAAAAATCATCTTCAAAAAGTGTCGCGAAATTTTGACCATAATAAATGTGAACAACCGTTCACATTTATTATGGTCGTTTCAGAAATTATTACGAGTTTACTAAAAATTAACTGTAAATGCATGTAAACAAAAATGATGTTGTATTTAATTCGTAATCGTAAAAATTGTTCTACCCTGAAATGCCAATCGAGTATGTTATATTTGTTTAGGCTAAAACAGTCAATTCATATGGGATACGATTGTATTGTAATTTTGTCTCTTCCACAACCCCAAATCCAACACTGACCGTTTAGCCATGAAAAACGATTTTCTCTTTACCACTCCTTTCCTCAATCAGCTTTTTATTGCCTTATTGCAAGGGCCATCAAGTTTTGTAACTGATACATCGCGGTTTCCTGAAGTAATGCCTTTGCACAAGAAATGTTAAACATATCGTTTTCCCGGCGAACGGGACCTAAGCGCATACAAGTTTGCCACCCCAAATTATGGACAAGAACACGGCACTCGTATTCTTTACGTCCACGGTGAAATCTGAATAACTATCTGACTACACGACGATCGACGACGCTGCGCTGATAGCAAGACAAATTCTTTTCGATTCTTGTGAATGAACGTTGACTTGTGTCAGTCGGCGACAGGAATGATGACTCTATGTATATTCTACATAAACGTCTCCAACACGGGTCAAAAATGGGTTTAGGGCTTGAACGAATCTAGGAAACCCTAGAAAGATTGAGGGCGCTATACGAGTTTAACGGTGCGTATTTTTTTACTTAAAATAAAACGGAAAAAATTTACTCTGTCGTTAATAAACACATATCAAATTCAAGTCAGAGTACCCATGGCGTTCAATTTGCCTGATAATTTTGGGTTTTTTTCCTACTGACAATGTTTTAATAAGTTTTGATGCTTTTAAACTGATCGTCTATAAAACCTTTCTTGTTTTAAGAAACATTTGTGAATCCAGGACGTTAAAGTTGAGCTTAATTGAAAAAACTGTGTTTCTAGAAGTCGGATTTGTTTTCACTATCTCCATTTGTTTTGTACACGGGCGAAAACGCGCAATAAATGACGTCATTGTGACGTCGTTCCACATTTTAGGCCGAAAAGCACATCTACAGTACCCAAGAAGTCTAAAACTGAAAAAAGTTTGACGATCGGTCGTCTACTTTTTGAGATAGAGTGCTCTAAAGTCTGGCTAATTAAATATTCACCTCGCTGTAAAGTGGCTAATTAATTAAGAATTTTAAAAATTTTTACATTTAGAGTTAAGTTTATGTTCTAAGCTTCAATTTGATATATGATTTAACTCTTTCGTATTTGCGCTCTAGGATATTAGGCTTAAAGAAAAAACGTGTCCAAATGCTATGGGATTTGAGTGGAAACAAAGAATAATAATAATAACTAGACTTGAGGTGTTTGTGTACAAACACGAAGCTGTTCCGGTTTTCTGATTCATAAACAAAATTTAACCCTTGTCTAACATTTACTGCTCAAATGGTTTATAACAAAAGAAATTGAATATCGGTTGTGTAGTTCTTGAGATGTGGTCTCACTTCCGGTTGACCTGGAAGTAAAGGTCAACATGGGGTCATGGTTACCCAAGGCTAATCTGCAATGCCCAAGGAGTCTATAACTGAAAAAGGTTTGAAAATCGGCTGTGTAACTCTTGAGATATGGTCCCACTTCCGGTTGACCTGGAAGTAAAGGTCAACATGCGGTCACGGTTATCAAGTTTGATCTACAATGCCCAAGGAGTTTATAACTGAAAAAAGTTTGAAAATCGGTTGTGTAATTCTTGAGATATGGTCCCACTTCCGGTTGACCCGGAAGTAAAGGTCAACATGGGGTCACGGTTACCAAGGCTAATATCCCATGGCCAAGGAGTCTAGAACTGAAAAATGTTTTTAAATCGGCTGTGTAGTTCTTGAAATATGGTCCCACTTCCGGTTGACCCGGAGGTAAAGGTCAACATGGGGTCACGGTTACCCAAGGCTTATCTGCAATGCCCAAGGAGTCTATAACTGAAAAAAGTTTGAAAATCGGTTATGTAGTTCTTGAGATATGGTCCCACTTCAGGTTGACCCGGAAGTAAAGGTCAACATGGGGTCATGGTTAGCCAAGGCTAATCTCCAATGCCCAAGGAGTCTATAACTAAAAACAGTTTGAAAAACGGTTGTGTAGTTCTTGAGATTTGGTCCCTTTTCCGGTTGACCCGGAAGTAAAGGTTTACATGAGGTCACGGTTATCCAAGGTTGATCTACAATGCCCAAGGAGTCTATAACTACAAACAGTTTGAAAAACGATTGTGTAGTTCTTGAGATATGGTCCCACTTCCGGTTGACCCGGAAGTAAAGGTCAACATGGGTCACGGTTACCCAAGGCTTTTCGAGATACAGTGATCTCAAGATTGGCTAATTAAATATTCACCTCACTGTAAATGGGCAAATTAATTCAGAATAATTTTAAAAAATTACATTGAGAGTTAAGCTCATGTACTAAGCTTCAATTTGATATAGGATCTAACTCTTTCATCATATTTGTATGCTTTAGGATATTAGGTCACATGCATGGTTGTGTAAACAGGTTTTTTTACTTGAAATTTTGTTTATGAAACTGCTGTTACACGGGTCACCAACTGTTTCAGAAACGGTATGTTGACCAAAAATAACCGTGAATGCTCAGGCTTATACATAAGCCTGTGACGGTTACACGGTTAAGTGACAGATCTTACGGTTAAACGTTTACATTTATTTGTACGGTTCGGATAAACGTTGAAAAAATCACTTAAAAAGTGCCGCGTAATGCTGACCATAATAACTGTGATCACGATTTTCACAGCACAATATCCCATAAAACACACACATATCATTCCCAATTTACAGACTCATAGTCTTTGTTATTTCATTACATCTGTGCGTGTAGCAATATTTGTGAGAAACATTGCACGCTGGGGGCGTTCCACAACAATTCGTGAATGCGCAGGCTTATACGTAAGCCTGTGACGGTTACACGGTTAGCTGACAGATCTTATGGTTAAACGTTTACATTTATTTGTACGGTTCGGATAAACGTTGAAAAAATCACTTAAAAAGTGCCGAGTAATGCTGACCATAATAACTGTGATCACGATTTTCACTGCACAATATCCCATAAAACACACACTTATCATTCCCAATTTACAGACTCATAGTCTTTGTTATTTCATTACATCTGTGCGTGTAGCAATATTTGTGAGAAACATTGCACGCTAGGGGGCGTTCCACAACAATTCGTGAATGCGCAGGCTTATACGTAAGCCTGTGACGGTTACACGGTTAAGTGACAGATCTTACGGTTAAACGTTCACATTTGTACGGTTCGGGTAAACGTTGAAAAAATCACTTGAAAAGTGCTGCGAAATGCTGACCATAATAATTGCCAAACACACCTATATCGTTTCCAATTTACAGGCTTAATTCTTTGTTATTTCATTACTTTGCGTGCGGCATGAGTTGAAAGAAACATTGAACGCTAGAGGGCGTTCCACAACAAATCGATTGCACGGTTACCCGGTTAACCAAATGATAATCCTGTTAAACGTTTAAATGTTTACGTTTACATTTAAATGCCGAGGCTTTGTAAGCCTGCCTGTGACGGTCACACGGTTAACCATCCGATCAACCGGTTGAACATCTACATTATTACGGTTCGGATAAATGTTGAAAAATCATCCTCAAAAGTGTCGCGAAATTTTGACCATAATAAATGTGAACGGTTACACATGTAACTGATCGTTTCAGAAATGATTACGAGTTTACTCAAAAATAACTGTAAATGCATGTAAACAAAATGATGTATTTAATTCGTAATCGTAACAATTTTTCTACCCTGAAATGCCAATCGAGTATGTTATATTTGTTTAGGCTAAAACAGTACAAATTCATATGGGATACGATTGTATTGTAATTTTGTCTCTTCCACAACCCCAAATCCAACACTGACCGTTTAGTCATGAAAAACGATTTTCTCTTTACCACTCCTTTCCTCAATCAGCTTTTTATTGCCTTATTGCAAGGGCCATCAAGTTTTGTAACTGATACATCGCGGTTTCCTGAAGTAATGCCTTTGCACAAGAAATGTTAAACATATCGTTTTCCCGGCGAACGGGACCTAAGTGCATACAAGTTTGCCACCCCAAACCATGGACAAGAACACGGCACTCATATTCTTTACGTCCACGGTAAAATCTGAATAACTATCTGACTACACGACGACGACGCTGCGCTGATAGCAAGACAAATTCTTTTCGATTCTTGTGAATGAACGTAGACTTGTGTCAGTCGGCGACAGGACTGATGACTCTATGTATATTCTACATAAACGCCTACAACACGGGTCATAAATGGGTTAAGGGCTTGAACGAATCTAGGAAACCCTAGAAAGATTGAGGGCGCTATACGAGTTTAACGGTGCGGGTTTTTTTACTTTAAAAAAAATGGAAAAAAATTACTTTGTCGTTAATAAACACATATCAAATTCAAGTCAGAGTACCCATGGCGTTCAATTTGCCTGATAATTTTGGGGTTTTTTTCTACTGACAATGTTTTAATAAGTTTTGATGCTTTTAAACTGATCGTCTATAAAACCTTTCTTGTTTTAAGAAACATTTGTGAATCCAGGACGTTAAAGTTGAGCTTAATTGAAAAAACTGTGTTTCTAGAAGTCGGATTTGTTTTCACTATCTCCATGTGTTTTGTACACGGGCGAAAATGCGCAATAAATGACGTCATTGTGACGTCGTTCCACATTTTAGGCCGAAAAGCACATCTACAGTACCCAAGAAGTCTAAAACTGAAAAAAGTTTGACGATCGGTCGTCTACTTTTTGAGATACAGTGCTCTAAAGTCTGGCTAATTAAATATTCACCTCGCTGTAAAGTGGCTAATTAATTAAGAATTTTAACATTTTTTACATTTAGAGTTAAGTTTATGTTCTAAGCTTCAATTTGATATATGATTTAACTCTTTCGTATTTGCGCTCTAGGATATTAGGCTTAAAGAAAAAAACGTGTGCAAATGCTATGGGATTTGAGTGGAAACAAAGAATAATAATAATAATAATAATAATAATCTCGACGAAAACAATAGCTGTTCCGACCTATGTCGGAACAGCTAATAATAACTAGACTTGAGGTGTTTGTGTACAAACACGAAGCTGTTCCGGTTTTCTGATTCATAAACAAAATTTTACTCTTGTCTAACATTTACTGCTCAAATGGTTTATAACTGAAAAGAAATTGAATATCGGTTGTTTTGTTCTTGAGATGTGGTCTCACTTCCGGTTGACCTGGAAGTAAAGGTCATCATGGGGTCATGGTTACCCAAGGCTAATCTGCAATGCCCAAGGAGTCTATAACTGAAAAAAAGTTTGAAAATCGGCTGTGTAACTCTTGAGATATGGTCCCACTTCCGGTCCCACTTCCGGTTGACCTATAGGTAAAGGTCAACATGGGGTCACGGTTACCCAAGGCTAGTATTCAATGCCCACAAGTCTATAACTGAAAACAGTTTGAAAATCGGTTGTGTAAATCTTGAGATATGGTCCCACTTCCGGTTGACCCGTAGGTAAAGGTCAACATGGGGTCACGGTTACCCAAGGCTAATCTTCAATGCCCAAGGAGTCTATAACTGAAAAAAGTTTGAAAATCGGTTGTGTAATTCTTGAGATATGGTCCCACTTCCGGTTGACCCTTAGGTAAAGGTCAACATGGGGTCACGGTTACCCAAGGCTAACCTTCAATGCCTTAGGAGTCTATAACTGAAAAAAGTTTGAAAATCGGCTGTGTAATTCTTGAAATATGGTCCCACTTCCGGTTGACCCGTAGGTAAAGGTCAACATGGGGTCACGGTTACCCAAGGCTAATCTGCAATGCCCAAGGAGTCTATAACTGAAAACAGTTTGAAAATCAGTTGTGTAATTCTTGAGATATGGTCCCACTTCCGGTTGACCTGGAAGTAAAGGTCAACATGGGGTCATGGTTACCCAAGGCTAATATCCCATGCCCAAGGAGTCTAGAACTGAAAAAAGTTTTAAAATCGGCTGTGTAGTTCTTGAGATATGGTCCCACTTCCGGTTGACCCGGAAGTAAAGGTCAGCATGGGGTCACGGTTACCCAAGGCTAATTTCCAATGCCCAAGGAGTCTATAACTGAACAAAGTTTGAAAATCGGTTGTGTAGTTCTTTAGATATGGTCCCACTTCCGGTTGACCCATAGGTAAAGGTCAACATGGGGTCACGGTTACCCAAGGCTTTTCGAGATACAGTGATCTCAAGATTGGCTAATTAAATATTCACCTCACTGTAAATGGGCAAATCAATTAAGAATAAAAAAAAATATTACATTGAGAGTTAAGTTCATGTACTAAGCTTCAATTTGATATAGGACCTAACTCTTTCATATTTGTATGCTTTAGGATAATAGGTCACATGCAAGGTTGTGTAAACAGGTTTTTTTACTTGAAATTTTGTTTATGAAACTGCTGTTACACGGGTCACCAACTGTTTCAGAAACGGTATGTTGACCAAAAATAACCGTGAATGCTCAGGCTTATACGGTTACACGGTTAAGAGACAGATCTTACGGTTAAACGTTTACATTTATTTGTACGGTTCGAATAAACGTTGAAAAAATCACTTAAAAAGTGCCGCGTAATGCTGACCATAATAATTGCCAAACACACCTATATCGTTTCCAATTTACACCTATATCGTTTCCAATTTACACCTATATCGTTTCTGTGATTACGGTTTTCACAGCACAATATCCCATAAAACACACACACAAATCATTCCAATTTACAGACTCGTAGTCTTTGTTATTTCATTACATCTGTGCATGTAGCAATATTTGTGAGAAACATTGCACGCTAGGGGGCGTTCCACAACAATTCGTGAATGCGCAGGCTTATACGTAAGCCTGTGACGGTTACACGATTAAGTGATAGATCTTACGGTTAAACGTTCACATTTGTACGGTTCGGATAAACGTTGAAAAATTCACTTGAAAAGTGCTGCGAAATGCTGACCATAATAATTGCCACACACACCCAATACTTTGTGTGCGGCATTAGTTGCAAGAAACATTGAACGCTAGAGGGCGTTCCACAACAATTCATAAATGCGCAGGCTTATACGTAAGCCTGTGACGGTTACACGGTTAAGTGACAGATCTTACGGCTAAACGTTCACATTTGTACGGTTCGGATAAACGTTGAAAAATTCACTTGAAAAGTGCTGCGAAATGCTGACCATAATAATTGCCAAACACACCTATATCGTTTCCAATTTACAGGTTTAATTCTTTGTTATTTCATTACTTTGCGTGTGGCATTAGTTGAAAGAAACATTGAACGCTAGAGGGCGTTCCACAACAAATCGATTGCACAGTTACCCGGTTAACCAAACAATAATCCTGTTAAACGTTTAAATGTTTACGTTTACATTTAAATGCTGAGGCTTTGTAAGCCTGCCTGTGACGGTCACACGGTTAACCATCCAATCAACCGGTTGAACATCTACATTATTACGGTTCGGATAAATGTTGAAAAATCATCTTCAAAAAGTGTCGCGAAATTTTGACCATAATAAATGTGAACAACCGTTCACATTTATTATGGTCGTTTCAGAAATTATTACGAGTTTACTAAAAATTAACTGTAAATGCATGTAAACAAAAATGATGTTGTATTTAATTCGTAATCGTAAAAATTGTTCTACCCTGAAATGCCAATCGAGTATGTTATATTTGTTTAGGCTAAAACAGTCAATTCATATGGGATACGATTGTATTGTAATTTTGTCTCTTCCACAACCCCAAATCCAACTCTGACCGTTTAGCCATGAAAAACGATTTTCTCTTTACCACTCCTTTCCTCAATCAGCTTTTTATTGCCTTATTGCAAGGGCCATCAATTTTTGTAACTGATACATCGCGGTTTCCTGAAGTAATGCCTTTGCACAAGAAATGTTAAACATATCGTTAGTTTCCCGGCGAACGGGACCTAAGCGCATACAAGTTTGCCACCCCAAATTATGGACAAGAACACGGCACTCGTATTCTTTACGTCCACGGTGAAATCTGAATAACTATCTGACTACACGACGATCGACGACGCTGCGCTGATAGCAAGACAAATTCTTTTCGATTCTTGTGAATGAACGTTGACTTGTGTCAGTCGGCGACAGGAATGATGACTCTATGTATATTCTACATAAACGTCTACAACACGGGTCATAAATGGGTTTAGGGCTTGAACGAATCTAGGAAACCCTAGAAAGATTGAGGGCGCTATACGAGTTTAACGGTGCGGGTTTTTTTACTTAAAAAACATGGGAAAAAAATTACTTTGTCGTTAATAAACACATATCAAATTCAAGTCAGAGTACCCATGGCGTTCAATTTGCCTGATAATTTTGGGTTTTTTTCTACTGACAATGTTTTAATAAGTTTTGATGCTTTTAAGCTGATCGTCTATAAAACCTTTCTTGTTTTAAGAAACATTTGTGAATCCAGGACGTTAAAGTTGAGCTTAATTGAAAAAACTGTGTTTCTAGAAGTCGGATTTGTTTTCACTATCTCCATGTGTTTTGTACACGGGCGGAAATGCGCAATAAATGACGTCATTGTGACGTCGTTCCACATTTTAGGCCGAAAAGCACATCTACAGTACCCAAGAAGTCTAAAACTGAAAAAGGTTTGACGATCGGTCGTCTACTTTTTGAGATACAGTGCTCTAAAGTCTGGCTAATTAAATATTCACCTCGCTGTAAAGTGGCTAATTAATTAAGAATTTTAACATTTTTTACATTTAGAGTTAAGTTTATGTTCTAAGCTTCAATTTGATATATGATTTAACTCTTTCGTATTTGCGCTCTAGGATATTAGGCTTAAAGAAAAAAACGTGTGCAAATGCTATGGGATTTGAGTGGAAACAAAGAATAATAATAATAATAATAATAATCTCGACGAAAACAATAGCTGTTCCGACCTATGTCAGAACAGCTAATAATCTCGACGAAAACAATAGCTGTTCCGACCTATGTCGGAACAGCTAACTAGACTTGAGGTGTTTGTGTACAAACACGAAGCTGTTCCGGTTTTCTGATTCATAAACAAAATTTAACCCTTGTCTAACATTTACTGCTCAAATGGTTTATAACTGAAAAGAAATTGAATATCGGTTGTGTAGTTCTTGAGATGTGGTCTCACTTCCGGTTGACCTGGAAGTAAAGGTCAACATGGGGTCATGGTTACCCAAGGCTAATCTGCAATGCCCAAGGAGTCTATAACTGAAAAAAGTTTGAAAATCGGCTGTGTAACTCTTGAGATATGTCCCACTTCCGGTTGACCCATAGGTAAAGGTCAACATGGGGTCACAGTTAGCCAAGGCTAGTCTTCAATGCCCCACGAGTCTATAACTGAAAACAGTTTGAAAATAGGTTGTGTAGTTCTTGAGATATGGTCTTACTTCCGGTTGACTTGGAAGTAAAGGTCAACATGCGGTCACGGTTATCAAGTTTGATCTACAATGCCCAAGGAGTTTATAACTGAAAAAAGTTTGAAAATCGGTTATGTAATTCTTGAGATATGGTCCCACTTCCGGTTGACCCGGAAGTAAACGTCAACATGGGGTCACGGTTACCAAGGCTAATATCCCATGGCCAAGGAGTCTAGAACTGAAAAATGTTTTAAAATCGGCTGTGTAGTTCTTGAAATATGGTCCCACTTCCGGTTGACCCGGAGGTAAAGGTCAACATGGGGTCACGGTTACCCAAGGCTTATCTGCAATGCCCAAGGAGTCTATAACTGAAAAAAGTTTGAAAATCGGTTATGTAGTTCTTGAGATATGGTCCCACTTCAGGTTGACCCGGAAGTAAAGGTCAACATGAGGTCACGGTTATCCAAGGTTGATCTACAATGCCCAAGGAGTCTATAACTACAAACAGTTTGAAAAACGATTGTGTAGTTCTTGAGATATGGTCCCACTTCCGGTTGACCCGGAAGTAAAGGTCAACATGGGTCACGGTTACCCAAGGCTTTTCGAGATACAGTGATCTCAAGATTGGCTAATTAAATATTCACCTCACTGTAAATGGGCAAATTAATTCAGAATAATAAAAAAAATTACATTGAGAGCTAAGCTCATGTACTAAGCTTCAATTTGGTATAGGATCTAACTCTTTCATCATATTCGTACGCTTTAGGATAATAGGTCACATGCAAGGTTGTGTAAACAGGTTTTTTTACTTGAAATTTTGTTCATGAAACTGCTGTTACACGGGTCACCAACTGTTTCAGAAACGGTATGTTGACCAAAAATAACCGTGAATGCTCAGGCTTATACATAAGCCTGTGACGGTTACACGGTTAAGTGACAGATCTTACGGTTAAACGTTTACATTTATTTGTACGGTTCGGATAAACGTTGAAAAAATCACTTAAAAAGTGCCGCGTAATGCTGACCATAATAACTGTGATCACGATTTTCACAGCACAATATTCCATAAAACACACACATATCATTCCCAATTTACAGACTCATAGTCTTTGTTATTTCATTACATCTGTGCGTGTAGCAATATTTGTGAGAAAAATTTCACACTGGGTGCGTTCCACAACAATTCGTGAATGCGCAGGCTTATACGTAAGCCTGTGACGGTTACACGGTTAAGTGACAGATCTTATGGTTAAACGTTTACATTTATTTGTACGGTTCGGATAAACGTTGAAAAAATCACTTAAAAAGTGCCGAGTAATGCTGACCATAATAACTGTGATCACGATTTTCACAGCACAATATCCCATAAAACACACACTTATCATTCCCAATTTACAGACTCATAGTCTTTGTTATTTCATTACATCTGTGCGTGTAGCAATATTTGTGAGAAAAATTACACGCTGGGGGCGTTCCACAACAATTCCTGAATGCGCAGGCTTATACGTAAGCCTGTGACGGTTACACGGTTAAGTGACAGATCTTACGGTTAAACGTTCACATTTGTACGGTTCGGGTAAACGTTGAAAAAATCACTTGAAAAGTGCTGCGAAATGCTGACCATAATAATTGCCAAACACACCTATATCGTTTCCAATTTACAGGCTTAATTCTTTGTTATTTCATTACTTTGCGTGCGGCATTAGTTGAAAGAAACATTGAACGCTAGAGGGCGTTCCACAACAAATCGATTGCACGGTTACCCGGTACCCGGTTAACCAAATGATAATCCTGTTAAACGTTTAAATGTTTACGTTTACATTTAAATGCCGAGGCTTTGTAAGCCTGCCTGTGACGGTCACACGGTTAACCATCCGATCAACCGGTTGAACATCTACATTATTACGGTTCGGATAAATGTTGAAAAATCATCCTCAAAAGTGTCGCGAAATTTTGACCATAATAAATGTGAACGGTTACACATGTAACTGATCGTTTCAGAAATGATTACGAGTTTACTAAAAAATAACTGTAAATGCATGTAAACAAAATGATGTTGTATTTAATTCGTAATCGTAACAATTTTTTTACCCTGAAATGCCAATCGAGTATGTTATATTTGTTTAGGCTAAAACAGTAAATTCATATGGGATACGATTGTATTGTAATTTTGTCTCTTCCACAACCCCAAATCCAACACTGACCGTTTAGCCATGAAAAACGATTTTCTCTTTACCACTCCTTTCCTCAATCAGCTTTTTATTGCCTTATTGCAAGGGCCATCAAGTTTTGTAACTGATACATCGCGGTTTCCTGAAGTAATGCCTTTGCACAAGAAATGTTAAACATATCGTTTTCCCGGCGAACGGGACCTAAGCGCATACAAGTTTGCCACCCCAAACCATGGACAAGAACACGGCACTCATATTCTTTACGTCCACGGTAAAATCTGAATAACTATGTACACGACGACGACGCTGTGCTGATAGCAAGACAAATTCTTTTCGATTCTTGTGAATGAACGTAGACTTGTGTCAGTCGGCGACAGGAATGATGACTCTATGTATATTCTACATAAACGTCTACAACACGGGTCATAAATGGGTTTAGGGCTTGAACGAATCTAGGAAACCCTAGAAAGATTGAGGGCGCTATACGAGTTTAACGGTGCGGGTTTTTTTACTTTAAAAAAAATGAAAAAAAATTACTTTGTCGTTAATAAACACATATCAAATTCTAGTCAGAGTACCCATGGCGTTCAATTTGCCTGATAATTTTGGGGTTTTTTTCTACTGACAATGTTTTAATAAGTTTTGATGCTTTTAAACTGATCGTCTATAAAACCTTTCTTGTTTTAAGAAACATTTGTGAATCCAGGACGTTAAAGTTGAGCTTAATTGAAAAAACTGTGTTTCTAGAAGTCGGATTTGTTTTCACTATCTCCATGTGTTTTGTACACGGGCGAAAATGCGCAATAAATGACGTCATTGTGACGTCGTTCCACATTTTAGGCCGAAAAGCACATCTACAGTACCCAAGAAGTCTAAAACTGAAAAAAGTTTGACGATCGGTCGTCTACTTTTTGAGATACAGTGCTCTAAAGTCTGGCTAATTAAATATTCACCTCGCTGTAAAGTGGCTAATTAATTAAGAATTTTAACATTTTTTACATTTAGAGTTAAGTTTATGTTCTAAGCTTCAATTTGATATATGATTTAACTCTTTCGTATTTGCGCTCTAGGATATTAGGCTTAAAGAAAAAAACGTGTGCAAATGCTATGGGATTTGAGTGGAAACAAAGAATAATAATAAATATAACTAGACTTGAGGTGTTTGTGTACAAACACGAAGCTGTTCCGGTTTTCTGATTCATAAACAAAATTTTACCCTTGTCTAACATTTACTGCTCAAATGGTTTATAACTGAAAAGAAATTGAATATCGGTTGTTTTGTTCTTGAGATGTGGTCTCACTTCCGGTTGACCTGGAAGTAAAGGTCATCATGGGGTCATGGTTACCCAAGGCTAATCTGCAATGCCCAAGGAGTCTATAACTGAAAAAAGTTTGAAAATCGGCTGTGTAACTCTTGAGATATGGTCCCACTTCCGGTCCCACTTCCGGTTGACCTATAGGTAAAGGTCAACATGGGGTCACGGTTACCCAAGGCTAGTCTTCAATGCCCACAAGTCTATAACTGAAAACAGTTTGAAAATCGGTTGTGTAAATCTTGAGATATGGTCCCACTTCCGGTTGACCCGTAGGTAAAGGTCAACATGGGGTCACGGTTACCCAAGGCTAATCTTCAATGCCCATGGAGTCTATAACTGAAAAAAGTTTGAAAATCGGTTGTGTAATTCTTGAGATATGGTCCCACTTCCGGTTGACCCTTAGGTAAAGGTCAACATGGGGTCACGGTTACCCAAGGCTAACCTTCAATGCCCTAGGAGTCTATAACTGAAAAAAGTTTGAAAATCGGCTGTGTAATTCTTGAAATATGGTCCCACTTCCGGTTGACCCGTAGGTAAAGGTCAACATGGGGTCACGGTTACCCAAGGCTAATCTGCAATGCCCAAGGAGTCTATAACTGAAAACAGTTTGAAAATCAGTTGTGTAATTCTTGAGATATGGTCCCACTTCCGGTTGACCTGGAAGTAAAGGTCAACATGGGGTCATGGTTACCCAAGGCTAATATCCCATGCCCAAGGAGTCTAGAACTGAAAAAAGTTTTAAAATCGGCTGTGTAGTTCTTGAGATATGGTCCCACTTCCGGTTGACCCGGAAGTAAAGGTCAGCATGGGGTCACGGTTACCCAAGGCTAATTTCCAATGCCCAAGGAGTCTATAACTGAACAAAGTTTGAAAATCGGTTGTGTAGTTCTTTAGATATGGTCCCACTTCCGGTTGACCCATAGGTAAAGGTCAACATGGGGTCACGGTTACCCAAGGCTTTTCGAGATACAGTGATCTCAAGATTGGCTAATTAAATATTCACCTCACTGTAAATGGGCAAATCAATTAAGAATAAAAAAAAATATTACATTGAGAGTTAAGTTCATGTACTAAGCTTCAATTTGATATAGGACCTAACTCTTTCATATTTGTATGCTTTAGGATAATAGGTCACATGCAAGGTTGTGTAAACAGGTTTTTTTACTTGAAATTTTGTTTATGAAACTGCTGTTACACGGGTCACCAACTGTTTCAGAAACGGTATGTTGACCAAAAATAACCGTGAATGCTCAGGCTTATACGGTTACACGGTTAAGAGACAGATCTTACGGTTAAACGTTTACATTTATTTGTACGGTTCGAATAAACGTTGAAAAAATCACTTAAAAAGTGCCGCGTAATGCTGACCATAATAATTGCCAAACACACCTATATCGTTTCCAATTTACACCTATATCGTTTCCAATTTACACCTATATCGTTTCCAATTTACACCTATATCGTTTCTGTGATTACGGTTTTCACAGCACAATATCCCATAAAACACACACACAAATCATTCCAATTTACAGACTCGTAGTCTTTGTTATTTCATTACATCTGTGCATGTAGCAATATTTGTGAGAAACATTGCACGCTAGGGGGCGTTCCACAACAATTCGTGAATGCGCAGGCTTATACGTAAGCCTGTGACGGTTACACGATTAAGTGACAGATCTTACGGTTAAACGTTCACATTTGTACGGTTCGGATAAACGTTGAAAAATTCACTTGAAAAGTGCTGCAAAATGCTGACCATAATAATTGCCACACACACCCAATACTTTGTGTGCGGCATTAGTTGCAAGAAACATTGAACGCTAGAGGGCGTTCCACAACAATTCATAAATGCGCAGGCTTATACGTAAGCCTGTGACGGTTACACGGTTAAGTGACAGATCTTACGGCTAAACGTTCACATTTGTACGGTTCGGATAAACGTTGAAAAATTCACTTGAAAAGTGCTGCGAAATGCTGACCATAATAATTGCCAAACACACCTATATCGTTTCCAATTTACAGGTTTAATTCTTTGTTATTTCATTACTTTGCGTGTGGCATTAGTTGAAAGAAACATTGAACGCTAGAGGGCGTTCCACAACAAATCGATTGCACAGTTACCCGGTTAACCAAACAATAATCCTGTTAAACGTTTAAATGTTTACGTTTACATTTAAATGCTGAGGCTTTGTAAGCCTGCCTGTGACGGTCACACGGTTAACCATCCAATCAACCGGTTGAACATCTACATTATTACGGTTCGGATAAATGTTGAAAAATCATCTTCAAAAAGTGTCGCGAAATTTTGACCATAATAAATGTGAACAACCGTTCACATTTATTATGGTCGTTTCAGAAATTATTACGAGTTTACTAAAAATTAACTGTAAATGCATGTAAACAAAAATGATGTTGTATTTAATTCGTAATCGTAAAAATTGTTCTACCCTGAAATGCCAATCGAGTATGTTATATTTGTTTAGGCTAAAACAGTCAATTCATATGGGATACGATTGTATTGTAATTTTGTCTCTTCCACAACCCCAAATCCAACACTGACCGTTTAGCCATGAAAAACGATTTTCTCTTTACCACTCCTTTCCTCAATCAGCTTTTTATTGCCTTATTGCAAGGGCCATCAAGTTTTGTAACTGATACATCGCGGTTTCCTGAAGTAATGCCTTTGCACAAGAAATGTTAAACATATCGTTTTCCCGGCGAACGGGACCTAAGCGCATACAAGTTTGCCACCCCAAATTATGGACAAGAACACGGCACTCGTATTCTTTACGTCCACGGTGAAATCTGAATAACTATCTGACTACACGACGATCGACGACGCTGCGCTGATAGCAAGACAAATTCTTTTCGATTCTTGTGAATGAACGTTGACTTGTGTCAGTCGGCGACAGGAATGATGACTCTATGTATATTCTACATAAACGTCTCCAACACGGGTCATAAATGGGTTTAGGGCTTGAACGAATCTAGGAAACCCTAGAAAGATTGAGGGCGCTATACGAGTTTAACGGTGCGTATTTTTTTACTTAAAATAAAACGGAAAAAATTTACTCTGTCGTTAATAAACACATATCAAATTCAAGTCAGAGTACCCATGGCGTTCAATTTGCCTGATAATTTGGGGTTTTTTTCCTACTGACAATGTTTTAATAAGTTTTGATGCTTTTAAACTGATCGTCTATAAAACCTTTCTTGTTTTAAGAAACATTTGTGAATCCAGGACGTTAAAGTTGAGCTTAATTGAAAAAACTGTGTTTCTAGAAGTCGGATTTGTTTTCACTATCTCCATTAGTTTTGTACACGGGCGAAAACGCGCAATAAATGACGTCATTGTGACGTCGTTCCACATTTTAGGCCGAAAAGCACATCTACAGTACCCAAGAAGTCTAAAACTGAAAAAAGTTTGACGATCGGTCGTCTACTTTTTGAGATAGAGTGCTCTAAAGTCTGGCTAATTAAATATTCACCTCGCTGTAAAGTGGCTAATTAATTAAGAATTTTAACATTTTTTACATTTAGAGTTAAGTTTATGTTCTAAGCTTCAATTTGATATATGTTTTAACTCTTTCGTATTTGCGCTCTAGGATATTAGGCTTAAAGAAAAAAACGTGTGCAAATGCTATGGGATTTGAGTGGAAACAAAGAATAATAATAACTAGACTTGAGGTGTTTGTGTACAAACACGAA
This sequence comes from Leptasterias polaris, assembly GCA_037783415.1. NCBI lineage: Eukaryota > Metazoa > Echinodermata > Asteroidea > Forcipulatida > Asteriidae > Leptasterias > Leptasterias polaris. Next base: position 1,024,161 of record JAZGTN010000188.1, read on the forward strand.
GCTGTTCCGGTTTTCTGATTCATAAAAAAAATGTAACCCTTTTTGTCAAACATTTACTGCTCAAATGGTTTATAACTGAAAAGAAATTGAATATCGGTTGTGTAGTTCTTGAGATGTGGTCTCACTTCCGGTTGACCTGGAAGTAAAGGTCAACATGGGGTCATGGTTACCCAAGGCTAATCTGCAATGCCCAAGGAGTCTATAACTGAAAAAGTTTGAAAATCGGCTGTGTAACTCTTGAGATATGGTCCCACTTCCGGTTGACCCATAGATAAAGGTCAACATGGGGTCACGGTTACCCAAGGCTAGTCTTCAATGCCCACGAGTCTATAACTGAAAACAGTTTGAAAATCGGTTGTGTAGTTCTTGAGATATGGTCCCACTTCCGGTTGACTCGTAGGTAGAGGTCAACATGGGGTCACGGTTACCCAAGGCTAATCTTCAATGCCCTAGGAGTTTATAACTGAAAAAAGTTTGAAAATCGGCTGTGTAATTCTTGAGATATGGTCCCACTTCCGGTTGACCCATAGGTAAAGGTCAACATGGGGTCACGGTTACCCAAGGCTAACCTTCAATGCCCAAGGAGTCTATAACTGAAAAAAATTTGAAAATCAGTTGTGTAATTCTTGAGATATGGTCCCACTTCCGGTTGACCCGTAGGTAAAGGTCAACATGGGGTCACGGTTACCCAAGGCTTTTCGAGATACAGTGATCTCAAGATTGGCTAATTAAATATTGACCTCACTGTAAATGGGCAAATTAATTAAGAATAAAAAAAAATATTACATTGAGAGTTAAGTTCATGTACTAAGCTTCAATTTGATATAGGACCTAACTCTTTCATATTTGTATGCTTTAGGATAATAGGTCACATGCATGGTTGTGTAAACAGGTTTTTTTACTTGAAATTTTGTTTATGAAACTGCTGTTACACGGGTCACCAACTGTTTCAGAAACGGTATGTTGACCAAAAATAACCGTGAATGCTCAGGCTTATACATAAGCCTGTGACGGTTACACGGTTAAGTGACAGATCTTACGGTTAAACGTTAACATTTATTTGTACGCTTCGAATAAACGTTGAAAAAATCACTTAAAAAGTGCCGCGTAATGCTGACCATAATAATTGCCAAACACACCTATATCGTTTCCAATTTACACCTATATCGTTTCTGTGATTACGGTTTTCACAGCACAATATCCCATAAAACACACACACAAATCATTCCAATTTACAGACTCGTAGTCTTTGTTATTTCATTACATCTGTGCATGTAGCAATATTTGTGAGAAACATTGCACGCTAGGGGGCGTTCCACAACAATTCGTGAATGCGCAGGCTTATACGTAAGCCTGTGACGGTTACACGATTAAGTGACAGATCTTACGGTTAAACGTTCACATTTGTATGGTTCGGATAAACGTTGAAAAATTCACTTGAAAAGTGCTGCGAAATGCTGACCATAATAATTGCCACACACACCTATATCGTTTCCAATACTTTGTGTGCGGCATTAGTTGCAAGAAACATTGAACGCTAGAGGGCGTTCCACAACAATTCATAAATGCGCAGGCTTATACGTAAGCCTGTGACGGTTACACGGTTAAGTGACAGATCTTACGGTTAAACGTTCACATTTGTACGGTTCGGATAAACGTTGAAAAATTCACTTGAAAAGTGCTGCGAAATGCTGACCATAATAATTGCCACACACACCTATATCGTTTCCAATACTTTGTGTGCGGCATTAGTTGCAAGAAACATTGAACGCTAGAGGGCGTTCCACAACAATTCATGAATGCGCAGGCTTTACGTAAGCCTGTGACGGTTACACGGTTAAGTGACAGATCTTACGGTTAAATGTTCACATTTGTACGGTTCGGATAAACGTTGAAAAATTCACTTGAAAAGTGCTGCGAAATGCTGACCATAATAATTGCCAAACACACCTATATCGTTTCCAATTTACAGGTTTAATTCTTTGTTATTTCATTACTTTGCGTGTGGCATTAGTTGAAAGAAACATTGAACGCTAGAGGGCGTTCCACAACAAATCGATTGCACAGTTACCCGGTTAACCAAACAATAATTCTGTTAAACGTTTAAATGTTTACGTTTACATTTAAATGCTGAGGTTTTGTAAGCCTGCCTGTGACGGTCACACGGTTAACCAACCAATCAACCGGTTCGGATAAATGTTGAAAAATCATCTTCAAAAAGTGTCGCGAAATTTTGACCATAATAAATGTGAACAACCGTTCACATTTATTATGGTCGTTTCAGAAATTATTACGAGTTTACTAAAAATTAACTGTAAATGCATATAAACAAAAATGATGTTGTATTTAATTCGTAATCGTAAAAATTGTTCTACCCTGAAATGCCCATCGAGTATGTTATATTTGTTCAGGCTAAAACAGTCAATTCATATGGGATACGATTGTATTGTAATTTTGTCTCTTCCACAACCCCAAATCCAACACTGACCGTTTAGCCATGAAAAACGATTTTCTCTTTACCACCCCTTTCCTCAATCAGCTTTTTATTGCCATATTGCAAGGGCCATCAAGTTTTGAAACTGATACATCGCGGTTTCCTGAAGTAATGCCTTTGCACAAGAAATGTTAAACATATCGTTTTCCCGGCGAACGGGACCTAAGCGCATACAAGTTTGCCACCCCCAAATTATGGACAAGAACACGGCACTCGTATTCTTTACGTCCACGGTAAAATCTGAATAACTATCTGACTACACGACGACGACGCTGCGCTGATAGCAAGACAAATTCTTTTCGATTCTTGTGAATGAACGTAGACTTGTGTCAGTCGGCGACAGGAATGATGACTCTATGTATATTCTACATAAACGTCTACATAAACGTCTATAACACGGGTCATAAATGGGTTTAGGGCTTGAACGAATCTAGGAAACCCTAGAAAGATTGAGGGCGCTATACGAGTTTAACGGTGCGGGTTTTTTTACTTTAAAAAAAATGGAAAAAATTTACTTTGTCGTTAATAAACACATATCAAATTCAAGTCAGAGTACCCATGGCGTTCAATTTGCCTGATAATTTTGGGGTTTTTTTCTACTGACAATGTTTTAATAAGTTTTGATGCTTTTAAACTGATCGTCTATAAAACCTTTCTTGTTTTAAGAAACATTTGTGAATCCAGGACGTTAAAGTTGAGCTTAATTGAAAAAACTGTGTTTCTAGAAGTCGGATTTGTTTTCACTATCTCCATGTGTTTTGTACACGGGCGAAAATGCGCAATAAATGACGTCATTGTGACGTCGTTCCACATTTTAGGCCGAAAAGCACATCTACAGTACCCAAGAAGTCTAAAACTGAAAAAAGTTTGACGATCGGTCGTCTACTTTTTGAGATACAGTGCTCTAAAGTCTGGCTAATTAAATATTCACCTCGCTGTAAAGTGGCTAATTAATTAAGAATTTTAACATTTTTTACATTTAGAGTTAAGTTTATGTTCTAAGCTTCAATTTGATATATGATTTAACTCTTTCGTATTTGCGCTCTAGGATATTAGGCTTAAAGAAAAAAACGTGTGCAAATGCTATGGGATTTGAGTGGAAACAAAGAATAATAATAATAACTAGAGCTTAAGTGTTTGTCAACAAACACAGAGCTGTTCCTGTAATTTTCAAAGAGTTTAAAACTGAAAAGAAATTGAAAATCGGGTGTGTAGTTCTTGAGATATGGTCCCACTTCCGGTTGACCCGGAAGTAAAGGTCAACATGGGGTCACGGTTACCCAAGGCTAATCCCCCATGCCTAAGGAGTCTAAAACTGAAAACAGTTTGACAATCGGTTGTGTAGTTCTTGAGATATGGTCTTACTTCCGGTTGACCCGGAAGTAAAGGTCAACATGAGGTCACCGTTGACCAAGGTTGATATACAATGGCCAAGGAGCCTATAACTGAAAAAAGTTTGAAAATCGGTTGTGTAATTCTTGAGATATGGTCCCACTTCCGGTTGACCCGGAAGTAAAAGTCAACATGGGGTAACGGTTACCCTAAGGCCAAACTCCAATGCCCAAGGACTCTATAACTGAAACAATTTTGAAAATCGGCTGTGTAGTTCTTGAGATATGGCCTCACTCCTGGTTGACCCATAGGTAAAGGTCAACATGGGGTCACGGTTAACCAAGGCTAATCTCCAATGCCCAAGGAGGCTATAACTAAAAAAAGTTTGAAAATCGGTTGTGTAGTTCTTGAGATAGGTCTCACTTCCGGTTGACCCTGAAGTAAAGGTCAACATGGGGTCACGGTTACCTAAGGCTATTCTCCAATGCCCAAGGATTATATAGCTGAAACATGTTTGAAAAATGGTTGTGTAGTTCTTGAGATAGGGTCCCACTTCCGGTTGACCCGTTAGTAAAAGTCAACATGGGGTCACAGTTGCCCAGGGCTAATCTCTAATGCCCAAGGAGTCTATAACTGAAAACAGTTTGACGATCGGTTGTATACATTTCGAGATATAGTGGTCTCAAGATTGGCTAATTAAATATTCACCTCGCTGTAAATGGGCTAATTAATTAAGAATTAAACAAAAAAAATTACATTGAGAGTTAAGTTCATGTACTACTAAGCTTCAATTTAATATAGGATCTAACTCTTTCATATTTTTACGCTTTAGGATAATAGGTCACATGCATGGTTGTGTAAACAGGTTTTTTTACTTGAAATTTTGTTTAAACTGCTGTTACATGGGTCACCAACTGTTTCAGAAACGGTATGTTGACAAAAAATAACCGTGAATGCTCAGGCTTATACGTAAGCCTGTGACGGTTACACAGTTAAGTGACAGATCTTATGGTTAAACGTTTACATTTATTTGTACGGTTCGGATAAACGTTGAAAAAATCACTTAAAAAGTGCCGCGTAATGCTGACCATAATAACTGTGATTACAATTTTCACAGCACAATATCCCATAAAACACACACACATATCATTCCATTTTACAGACTCGTAGTCTTTGTTATTTCATTACATCTGTGCGTGTAGCAATATTTGTGAGAAACATTGCACGCTAGGGGGCGTTCCACAACAATTCATAAATGCGCAGGCTTATACGTAAGCCTGTGACGGTTACACGGTTAAGTGACAGATCTTACGGTTAAACGTTCACATTTGTACGGTTCGGATAAACGTTGAAAAATTCACTTGAAAAGTGCTGCGAAATGCTGACCATAATAATTGCCAAACACACCTATATCGTTTCCAATTTACAGGCTTAATTCTTTGTTATTTCATTACTTTGCGTGCGGCATTAGTTGAAAGAAACATTGAACGCTAGAGGGCGTTCCACAACAAATCGATTGCACAGTTACCCGGTTAACCAAACAATCCTGTTAAACGTTTAAATGTTTACGTTTACATTTAAATGCTGAGGCTTTGTAAGCCTGCCTGTGACGGTCACACGATTAACCATCCGATCAACCGGTTGAACATCTACATTATTACGGTTCGGATAAATGTTGAAAAATCATCCTCAAAAAGTGTCGCGAAATTTTGAACCGTTCACATTTATTATGTTCGTTTCAGAAATTATTACGAGTTTACTAAAAATTAACTGTAAATGCATGTAAACAAAAATGATGTTGTATTTAATTCGTAATCGTAACAATTTTTCTACCCTGAAATGCCAATCGAGTATGTTATATTTGTTTAGGCTAAAACAGTAAATTCATATGGGATACGATTGTATTGTAATTTTGTCTCTTAATTCACACCCCCAAATCCAACACTGACCGTTTAGCCATGAAAAACGAATTTCTCTTTACCACACCTTTCCTCAATCAGCTCTTTTTATTGCTAAAACATATCGTTTTCCGGCGAACGGGACCCAAGAGCATACAAGTCTACAACGCCGGATATTTCTCATAAAACACGGCATAACAGGTTTTCGTCGTCCACGCTACTAAAACTTTTAATAACGACCTGCAGATCTGAGTGGTGGTACACGACGACATGAACCTCAGAGCTACAATCTTTTCAAAATTTAAAGATATGACTGCTTTTCGTATATAAACACATACAAATTCTAGACAGAGTACCCATGGCGTTCAATTTGTCTGAGAATTTGGGTTTATTTTCTACTGACAATGTTTTAATACGTTTTGATGCTTTTAAACTGAGCGTCAATCAAATCTTTCTTGTTTTAAGAAACATTTGTGTTATCTAGGACGTTTAATTTGTGCTTAATTGAAAAAACTGTGTTTCTAGAAGTCGGATTTGTTTTCACTATCTCTATTTGTTTTGTACATGGGCGAAAACGCGCAATAAATGACGTCATTGTGACGTCGTTCCACATTTTAGGCCGAAAAGCACATCTACAGTACCCAAGAAGTCTAAAACTGAAAAAAGTTTGACGATCGGTCGTCTACCTTTTGAGATAGAGTGCTCTAAAGTCTGGCTAATTAAATATTCACCTCGCTGTAAAGTGGCTAATTAATTAAGAATTTTAACATTTTTTACATTTAGAGTTAAGTTTATGTTCTAAGCTTCAATTTGATATATGTTTCAACTCTTTCGTATTTGCGCTCTAGGATATTAGGCTTAAAGAAAAAAACGTGTGCAAATGCTATGGGATTTGAGTGGAAACAAAGAATAATAATAATAATAATAATAATAATAATAATAATAATAAAAATAATAAAAATCCCAACGAAAACAATAGCTGTTCCGACTGCGTCAGGAACAGCTAATAATAATAATAATCTCGACGAAAACAATAGCTGTTCCGACCTATGTCGGAACAGCTAATAATAATCTCGACGAAAACAATAGCTGTTCCGACCTATGTCGGAACAGCTAATAATAATAAAAATAATAAAAATCCCAACGAAAACAATAGCTGTTCCGACCTATGTCGGAACAGCTAATAATAATAATCTCGACGAAAACAATAGCTGTTCCGACCTATGTCGGAACAGCTAAAAAGAAAAAAAAGGGGGGAAATGTTTGTTTTATTAAGTTAAAACATTCCCCTTTACCCCTTATAACCCCTATTTCTGTGAGGATGCATGCAAACATCAAAGAAAAAGTATGTTTAACCATCGCCTTTTGACTTTTCGAGGGAGACCATTGTCTCCCACTGAAGACAACATCCATAGGATGTTTTTCAATGCTTTTCTGATCATTTTTCTTTCGATGTCTCTCGCCAGAACACTCGCTAATTCGTTAAAGATTAATGGGAAGGAAAGTGCCTAGGCACACTGTCTCCTTTTTCTCATATCCTCCCTCCTTTCCGCCCCCCCTCCCACACACCTAAGTGAAACAGCCTGCAACCGTGGACCCTCCTTTGTTCAACTCTTTGTGATAGCAACCGTGGACCACAATGCTTTCCTTTGTGATAGCAACCGTGGACCTATTATCCTCTTTTGTTATAGGTCCCCGGTTTGAACGTGGTTACCTACTCACACATACACCACCCTTTTCTTGTGGATTTCCCTCACCAGGCCCGTAAGTAGGGGGTGAGGGCCGCTCATATTAACATCAACCCAAAATCATTTAAAATTTATCCAGTCAAATTCGTGGTGAACTCAATATCTGGCTGCGGCTTCCCAGGTTGTATCATTTGATAAAGACAAAAAAATAAATAAAAAGGCATAATTAAAAAGACATACATGTGTATATAAATAATTTAAAAACCCATCAAAATCAAAAAAGGAAGAAAAGGTCCCTCCAAAATGTACAAAATGGTGCCCCCAAAAACCCTCAACCAAAAACTAACAAATTGACCAAAATGGCTGGAATTGGGCCTTCTTTTTCAAAAAAAAAGAAGTAAAAATCCAGCGCCCCCACCTTCTCCCGCGTCACTGAGCGACGGGCGGCGCTAACGTGCCGATGTCCTTTTCTTTCATATTGGCGCCCAGTACACATCGCGGAAAGTTACAAAGTAATTCAGAGCAGAGTAAGTCACACAATTATTGTTTGAAATATCTTTTTAAAAGGTTATTTGTTTGAACATCCAAAACACACAAGGCAAGCTATTAGAGCTAAGTCAAGTCATAGAGCAAACTGGTCTTTACTCTATTCTATGGTCGAGTGAACACATTTTGTCATTAGATATAGTTTAAGGCCAAGTAAAAAAAAATACCAGTTGATCGTCCCCGCCCGCATCCTTTTTTGAGGCCGCATCCTTTTTTTTACTATTTATTATTTTCGATTTTTCCTAAAAAAAGACAATATTTGTTTGTATTTTTAATCCACCCTTGACATAATTTAGGATTGTTTAAAATATTTTTGATGTAAACTTACCGATATTTTAGAATTTGCAACACAAAAAAGGGGGTCGGAAAACACAAAACCGCATTTATTATGGGGCCGTCGGTAGACTGCACGCTGCATGCAGGCTCACGTGCGTGCAAGATATACGAGCATAGCTCTATGCAACCTCGCTACCATGCATGGGAGCGTGCCGTATCGAATAGTGCTACGAGATCGATCATCCATGGGAACGAAGTTTAGCTAGGGTTACGGTCGTCACCACTTCGACCATTGAGACAACTCGACCTGTTATCTTACGTTGTAAGTTTTGATCGAGTTGACTCGACTGTGGAGTTCTTTCAAACGTGTCGAGTTGGTCTTCATTGCCGCGTTGCTGACCCACGCATCTCGTGTGGCGTCTTCTGAATCTGAACACGTTTTTTTCAGAGTAAAATTTATCAGAGGTGAGCTGCAAGATGGTCTTTGTGTGTGTGTAATTCGCACCAAAAGCAAAATTCTTAAGCCGTGGTGCACGGTCAGTAGGAGACGAAAAACGCATGCTTGTCGATATTTTCTCGGACTATGCGTCGGGAGACTTCGACAACGGTGTCTGACCAGTACCAGACTACTACTGAGTGTGCATTGTTTGTATAAGATGTAGTCAAGGAACTAGTGCAGGTGGAGCCAAACATTTTTATTTACAAATACAACTCGAAGTTCAAAAGCTCTTTTTGTTTTATTTTTTTGAACTAGCCAAACCTATGGAATCTTCAAAATGTTGTTTTTAAATATTAATTATAAAAAATAGTAAACTGCATGATGTGTCGGGTACATGACCCACATCATTTTTATTTTTTTTATTTTTTTTAATTTTTTACAAATATTTTTTTCTGGCGTGCCGGGTACATGATCCAACGACCCCCAACGTCATTTGAATTTTGTTTTCACAAGTATTTTTTCATGATCAAATCTGACTTGGTGTCTCTGATGTATTCTGCATTTTTTGTGTTTTTCTGATTGCTTGGGTGAGGTGTTACTATTTTGTTAATCCTTTGAAAAATACCTGCACACAAATAGATTTTGAGAAAGTGTATTTCTTTTCTAACTATACTTTTCCAGGTTCAGGTCAACATTGGTGAATCCAAGAACAAGTTGGATGTTTCGGCAAACCCCCCTGTTAACCTGGGTCCTCATGCAATAAATTGATATAAAGAAAGTTAGCGGTGATTTCAAACTGAAGAATTGGTGGCCTGTTTGAATTGAAATACTTGGCGGCCATCTTGGAAAAAAATAATAAATAATAAATATAAAGGCCCTCATCCTCCTCTTTTTGGAAAAATCAGGACGATCAACTGGTATTTTTTTTTATTTGGCCTAAACCGCCGACTGGCCCGTGTAGGTGTAGGGAATGCGCTTTGCATTGTTTATCGCTTAGCTTAAAAAGAAATGGGCGGGACGTGCGGACAAGGATTCAGCTTGGCCACACAAGACATGCAAGACGTGGGGTTAAACTCCACAGGGCTAAAAAATACAACTGACCCCAACTACCTCCGTCCATGCCCCGCCGACACATCATACAGTGAGTCGGTGACAGACACCATCCATGATGGTCCCCATGGAGCATCGTCCTATCCTTGGCCTACTCCTCCTATACCGTAACACAGGCTATAACATGGACAGACAAAATACTTACGGAACCAGCCATATTGATTGAAGATGACAATTTTCAAAAATTTACAACACTAAGTCACTAGGGTCAGTACGGAAGCACTTGTCGGCGGAAACAGGCGTGGTCACTAGGGGTGTGCTATTCTGATTTGCACAAAATGCAAACTGGGCGACACATGTGATTAGTAAGGTTCATATTTTCTGAGGTTCTTATCTCACTGATTGAAATGGGTACCAGACGTTGGTAACCGAGCTGAAGCTAGCACAGTATTGGGCCCGAAATAGCCAGCCGCGTATTCCGAAAATAGAACACATGCAGTACAGGGAGGTAAACAAATGGCTCATTTTGGCTCATTTCTGTTGGTGAATCCTTATTTTATCCTAACGAAAAATAAAATATAAGCAATAACTAAGAGTTTTTCATTTGATAATATTGAAATCATATAACTGTAAGTCATTGGAGAACATTAAAAAATTACCAAATTTAAATCGAAAAATGTTAGAAAATAAGCCGCAAACACGGAGACAAAGTGAGTGCATGCATTATGTCATAATATACGCTGTTTAAAATAGTAAACATGTTTTGAAAAGATTTTGTACCCTTCGTTATGAATAAAAAATTATTTTTTATCTCAGAATCTTAAAGACTGAGACCCTGGGCATACCAAATTTTTGAGCTGGCTAATTTGGGTCACTAATTAGTGGTTAATTAACCACATTTATTCAGACGCCATTTGCCATAAATAACACGCACAAATGCCTATACGGTTGAGTCAACTACCTCTTTAAAAGAATTTGTACCCTTCGTTATGAATAAAAATTAATTTTTTTATCCCATAATCTTGAAGACTAATACCCTGGGCATACCAAATTTTTGAGCTGGCTAATTTTGATCACTAATTAGTGGTTAATTAACTACATTTATAAAGACGCCATTTGCCATAGGTAACACGCACAAATGCCTTCATGGTAGAGTGACAACCTCTTTAAAAGAATTGGTATAATTATACCCTTCGTTATGAATAAAAATGGCGTATGTATAACTGTGCTTAATTAACCACTAATTAGTGACCCAAATTAGCCAGCTCAAAAATTTGATATGGCCAGTGACACGGTCTTCAATATTCTGGAATAAAAATTTCATTTTAATAATTTATAACGAAGGGTACACACACTCTTTTAAAGAGGTAGTTGACCCAACCGTACGGGCATTTGTGCGTGTTATCTATAGCAAATGGTGTCCGTATAGCTGTGGTTAATTATAATTAACCACTAATTAGTGACCCAAATTAGCCTGCTCAAAGGTTTGGTATGCTCAGGGTATTAGTCTTTAAGATTCTGTGATAAATTTTTTAATTTTATTCATAACGAAGGGTACAAATTCTTTTAAAGAGGTAGTTGACTCAACCGTATAGGCATTTGTGTGTTATATTTGGCAGATGGCGTCTGTAGTGTGCTTAATCAACCACTAATTAGTGACCCAAATTAGCCAGCTCAAAATTTTGGTATGCTCAGGGTATCAGTTTTCAAGATTCTGAGATACAAAAATAATTTTTACTCATAATGAGGGGTACAATCGAGCTTTTAAAGAGGTAGTTGACTCATTCCAAACCGTATAGGCATTTGTGTATGTTATAAATGGATAATAACGTCTGTATTGTTGTGCTTAATTAACCGCTAATTAGTGATCAAAATAAGCCAGCTTAAAAAATTCGGTATGCCCAGGGTATCAGTCTTTAAGATTCTGGGGGGAAATTTTATTTGTATTCATACCGAAGGGTACAAATTATTTTCAAAACATGTTTACTATCAGCGTATATTCTGACAAATGCATGCACTCACTTTGTCTCCGTGTTTGCGGCTTATTTTCTAAAATTTTTCGATTTAAATTTTTTATTTGGTAATGCTTTCCACTGACCTACAGTTATATGATTTCAATATTATCAAATGAAAAACTCAGTAAGTTATTGCTAATATTTTAGTTTTCGTTGGGATAAAATTACAGATTCACCCACAGAAATGAGCCATTTGTTCACCTCCCTGTACTGCATGTATTCTATGTTCGGAATACGCGGCTGGCCACTCCGCGAATATGCGGCTGGCTATTTCGGGCCCAATACTGTGCTAGCTTCAGCTCGGTACCCCCGATAGCGAAATTTTTTTTCCCCAGCGCGGTAAAGGCCATTCTGTGCAGGTGCTAGTTGATATTGTAATGAAGCTTGGCACATACGGAAGAAAAAAATTGAATGCATTGTATTGTGTGGTGTGCATACGGAATGTTAAACTTTGCCTGCTCGTGTGTTGTCTCACGTGAGTTCAACACAACTTTAAAAGTCCTCATACAGTGCACTACAAGTTGTATTTTTATGACCATTATACACTGTACAAATTTGTCCTACATAGGTTTTACACATCTTCAAAAACCCCAACCGCGTACAGTGAGCTTTTATTTAGTAATCATGGTGTAAGTTTTTAGTAATTGGAATGCTTTTATATACGAAATTAAGGTTTTTGTCGAGAGTGAAAGTGGGCCCATTACTCTGTATGGCATCAAATTACAGATGCCATTATCAGTAATTCACATTGATTATGTTTGTGTGTAAGAGAAAGGGATTTAAAGTATGGATAAGATTTTATTCATATCTTTTTTTGTAGGAGTTGATGCATATCCAGTTTTATGTTAAGGGTTTATGTTCTTAGCAACCGTTATGTGTCTCTTCATTTCAGTCGAACCACCTAATTGACCTATTACCACCTTTACCAACTTCTGCTAGGCACCTAACACATATTAATCAAGAACAATAAACTAAAAGTATAAACACTTGCTGAGAATAATTACATCATAAATTAAATCCACGACGATCTGTAGCATTACAGGCTACAATCGGTGTCATATATTATATGTGGCTCCATAAAAGAAAATTTTACTTTAATTAGCAAAAACAAGTATTAATATATCGTAAAACTGAACTGTGTTTCAAGATTGAAGAAATTGTTTCTGCCTGACCAATAGTTTAGAGCCCAGGTTATTTAAATTTATTTTTTAATCCATCTTTTGACCCGAAAATTGGTCAATCTGTGACTGACTGCGATTTGTCCCCTTGGTTTTTACTTAGTTTGTGTCATTTTATCTCGGGTTTTGTTGTATTTTCTTGTAGACCTACTCCTCCATGGTGTGAAGGAATAGACTCCATCATGAAACGCACTATAGTGTTCATTGGCAAAATAGAAAAACTGGCCAAACGAAAAGTTCTTGACTGGACAGTAGTTGGACAATAGAGGGTCTATTGTTTTAATAATCCAGGATTTTTTTTACTTTTCATTGTTTAGTGATGTGTTTTTTGTGTTTTTTAACTTAGCAGTTACAAAAATTAATTTACAAATCAATTTGGGTTGTTATTAGATTGATACAGATGAGAAAATATAATTAGCTGTTGCAAAACCCTTCCCTCCATAACCCCCCACCCCCCTCCCTTTGTCTCCATAATCCCTGTTTGCCCCCTGCTTTTTCTGAATGCTTTCTGCATGCTTCTCACTCGTTCAACTCATGTATTTCCACTTGTCTGCTTGTGTATACATGTATGTGTGTTGTGTGTTGTGTGTTGTCATTTAGCCTTCGAGAAAGACTCTGCTATAGGGTCGAAACGTCAGGCCACTAACTTATTTTTTAGATTGATACAGGCCAGCAGTTTCATACAAGTGTCTTGCGGCGCAAACCTTTGTCTCAAAACATAAATCTATTTAGACTTTTCAACTGATTGACAGGTTTACGTGACAAGCTATCCCATTGGGCCTTCTTTGCATCAACCGAGAACTGTTTTTACAAATCCAAAGAGAGATGGCAAAGTAATACAGCCAGCCAATGGAACATTCTGTAGCACAGCTTGTACTGGCCCCTAAATTATGTTGTTTGTATGGGTACACTAAAGGCTAGGAATTCCCAAGCTCAAGCTTCTGTTTAACTGATATCTCAATTAAAAGACTGATAGATCTTCATAATATTTCACAATAGAATCTGGGACCACGGGCTGTCAACAAATTCATGGACAGAAATCTCACGGCAGCTAAACTTTCTTCTACAATGCTGTTCAAACGCACACATAAGAGTTATAAAATCATTGTTATATAACATTGTTATAATTATAACTCTAGTCAAATTTTCTTTGTTTAACCCAAAATCATTTAAAATTTACCCAGTCAGTTTCCTTTGTGGTTTGTTATTTTATATAACTTACGTAACAACTTTTGATGAAGATTGCAAACTCCAATTATGGTTAACATGTATTTATTTATAGATAGGTTGCAATATGACGTAAATCGGCCATCTTTACGGGCAATTTGGAACACACAGTCATGCGTTACGCGTGAGAAAGACGTGCAGCACGCGCACATTTCACAAAACTCATTGCGTGATTGATTAGTAAACGACGCGGCTGCGTTAATAATTTGAGCGCTTGACGCGCCTGCAAGCCAAAATGCGATTTGCCCGTAAAGATGGCGTCTACTGGGAACTATCTATATAAAAATTATGTTCAATTTGGCTTATGGGGAATGTCAAAGTATTTCCACTTTTTAGTGCATTCTTTAAATTGTTCAGTTATTTGTTGCCCACTTGTAGAAAGGATCAGCGCTCTAAATTCCTTAGTTCTTTCAGTTCACGGAAAGTTGGTTAAGCATGCAGCCCAGTCCGTCTTAGTTGTTTTGATTGACGTGTATAGTAACGGTTCATTTATTGTTCTGGGGTCGAGGTTGCAGTATTTCCTTATTTGGTCATGATATTTAGTGTTGGCTATTGTTAGTGGTCACATTCTAAACATGGAATGTTGGAATGTAGGTGTGGCAATTGAGGGAATGTTCTGTGCATAGGGCAAGATTGAAAGTGAATTTAGTATCGAACATGATTTCGACCGAGCAGGGTCGCTACTGAGTGGGGAGAGAGAGAGTGAGAGAAAGTGGGTCAACACCCGTAACCACCCGGCGAGTGAGTCCAGCCCTCGCAGGTTTCGGTGCAGACTCCACCGTTTATAGAGAGATTCCGTGAGACAGAAAAGTCTCCTCCACTGCTGACTACAGTACAGAGGCTGAAGCCGAGGCTGAAGCGACGGAACTGCCGTGGGTCGCTAAAGCGAGGAACAACCCGTATTTTAATTTAATAGAGAAACGATATTCTTTTCTTTTTTTGCTGATTTGTAATTTTAATTAATCCATTCTTTCGTGGCACTGAAAGAATGATCTCTTACTCGAGAATGCGTGGGGGGACGCTTAACGATCCCGCTTAAATGTTAAAACTTGCGACGCTTCAGGGCACACGTGGGCAGCTTGTTGCCGGGGGGATGCACGCAGGCGATTGAGGGCGCTATTAACATTTTGATAACTTACTTTTGGTCGATGTGCCAGAGAGGCTCATTGGTCACCAAGAATGCAAATAATTACGTGCCATACGGACTCATTGGTCACCAAGTGGGATGTTTTTTTGAGCCGCTATGGCACGGCGGTACTGAAAGGGATAAGGAAAGGTTAGACAGAGACGAGCGCGCTCACACTCTTGAAATGAAAAAAAAGAGAAGGACATTCTTGAAGCACAAGCTAAACTAGAAAAGGTCAAAAGAGAAAGTGTCAGTCAGCGGCGGCGGAACACTTTTAAAAGTGGGGGGGCAAATTTTTCCCCATGTATTTTATTTCCATTTGCACAACATAGGTATATAGGCACACACCGGGTATGTTGGGCAATTTTGGGGGTACAAACAGACCCACACATGACTCTGGAGGTCTTCCAGGAGTAGATTAGACCAATCCCTAAATTTTGCAAACGAAACCGTCAAATTTGGCCGTTATCGAGCATTTTCAAAAAACTAAGTTCACGTGATTTATCTGAACCAATTTTTTTTACGCAGATAAATCATATGATCTTTGGAGTTAATCCCGACTGTACCTCAAGACTCTTTCTAGAAAGGTGACAAGCATTTTTCAAAACGGGCGCACACGAAATCTTCTTTGCTGAATTATCGGAAATAGATTGATTTATTTGAGAAGCTTTAACTAACAAGTTTAAGCAAATACTTGGGCCGGTGTTCAACCGGGAAGGGGGGGGGGGGGCTAAAACCAATGTGTTGGGTGGGGTCCAGGGGCCGGCCTTACGGCCCCTGGTAGGGTCCAGGGGCGAAGCCCCAGTGGGGGTCCTGGGGGAAAGCCCCCTTGAGTTTGAGCTTTTGGCGTTTTGGGGGTGAAAATTTAAGCCTCTTTATGCATTAGAAAAAAAGACATACTTTTTAAGCACTTCTGATCCATATAAATCTTTTAATTTTATTTAATATTTTTCAATGATGCTCCTCCCTCTTGTTAGAACTTATTGCCACTCATCTGGGTTAGGCTGATAATGCCCGCATGAAGTCCCCAGAATATTGTGTACAAAACGGGTACATTGTCAGCAAAGGTTTTTGTTTTAAATAATAATACTGCGGACGTTGTTGATAAGAACATTATGGGCGGTGCTACCTACTTTTCATCACTGGGCGGCAAATTCCATGAATAAGTGGGCGGCAAACCCATATCCTACAGACAAACCTTTGTTTTGCGAAAGTGGTGTCACATAATAATAATTTATACCAGATTACTGTTAAAAAATGAAATTATAAGTTTAACCAGGGCATAAATGTGGTGTGTAATTTGGAAAGGTATAGGGCTGCAGACCTTTTTAATCCCTGAACATAGCCGACTAATATGAAAAATGTGGAAAAGAAGCAACGCGTGATGATATTCATTTTGGATCTCGTCGGTATCTGGTTCATGCATATTCATTAAAAACATCGCGGGTAAAAAAACATTACTATCCGGCGTTTCTCAAATTCAAGTGTAGTACTACACAGGCAATCCATAAGGGGGAAAAATCATTGAATGCCGGAACGACGTGAGATATATTTTATCATGGACAAATTACCCGTTGGTTTCAAATGCTTAATATGTTATTGACTTGCAAATTTAAACAATTACAAGTGAGTTATCATAAAAGTGAGTTATCATAAAAGTATGGTGTTCAATATCTGTCACCTCGCACCTCGCACCTCGCGTTATCGAATCTCCCGTATAAAAGAGTAATTTGGCAGGGGGAAAAAATTACGAATGGCAAAGGAAGAAGTTAAAGATGCATTGCCCGTAATTTGGACAAAACTTGACGGTCAAAAATTGATTTAAATGTAAAATTTGTATTCCGGGGTAGGAAGTCGTGTGTGAGATCGGGCTCAGAGATTATGCATCCAATTGCGGCTATGGCTGTAACTGCGGCTGGTGCATGCTAACGGCTTCTAGTGGGAATAACGCACGGAGACACGTTGTGGCGCAGCCGGGATTCCGGACCCAGCCCGCTATAAAGTCAGCCTATTTTTACACCCGATCGCTACAAGTCTCGTATGTGCTGGTTATGGCCCGGCCATGCAGTACACTCGACCAGCGGTGACTCGCACTGCAGGACTGGTGAAATGTGCATCGTGGGCCATTACTAATCTATTGTCCGGGGATGGCAACTCGCCTACGTTTGGCGTTAATTGCTGTTTTTTGTTAGGCCTATATGAATCAGATTATTTTGAGAAACTTAAAGGTGTGTATAATATTACAAACGGGGCTGTCAGTGAACCCTAATTTGGTTTCAATAGCTCGATATAAAGTGGGGGGGAAAATGACTACCTTTTCAAAAGTGGGGGGGTGGCAACTTCCCCCCTTGCCCCCCCCCCCCCCCCCCCCCCCCGGTTCCGCCGCCGGTGGTGTCAGTAGTGATGAAACGTCTTTCAGTGGTCACAGTTCAAGGTTAAAGGCTAGAGCACCCAAATTACCTCCTACTTGCAGGGGTTATATTGATACAAAGATTCTTATAATTATCACTTCATCGGAATTTGTTATTCATGTTATGCTTTATTTGTGCCCACATTTTTCACTAACATTCGGCAATTTACACATTTTACAGCATACAAATATTTACATCAAAAAAGTAAACATATTAGACATGGCAAAACCAAGTTTCGAAGGCAAGGTCGCTACAAGGCCATAACAAGAACAACTTACAAGCAAGCGTTTACAACACCTAAAAATAGTATTACTTAATTTGTGACAAAAACAAATACAGGCAACAAAACAAGTTAACATCTATGATATAGTCTATGTCTTACAGTAACAGAACAAACAAACAAAACAAAAACGTTCAGCGTGAAAAGTTAAACAGTTAAACTCAAGCTCCCACTAATATCAAACAAACAGTCAGAAGAACCTACTAAGAAATAATAAAACGTTGGGACACAATGGAAACAAAATTAATCTGTTCCTTTTTTACCAAGTGCCTTTTATAGATTGAATTTAAAATTGTGAAAAATAATGGTCAATAACAAAGATTCATTGATATTATACTTTGCACTTCCTCGTGAAAGAAACAAATGCAGCTGTTTTTACTGAGTTTGCCCTTCCACACGATTGGAACGTAGCTGGCTTTTTAATTTATACTAGTAATTAAACCTCAGACTTAACCCACTATGTAAAATAATGTTTTAATATCCAGTATGGTGGTAGACCAAGGCATCCCAGTCCCATTGTGGGCAAACCCATTATCTTGGACAAGTCATCTGTGTTCACCAAGCAGGTTTTGTAAAACATTTTTTAGCAAAACATTCTTAAAATACACAATACATGTACAATCCGATTCATCAGATCATCTCGGTTCGTAAGTTTGAGCTTTTATGACAATTTGTTTGTTTTTTAATCAAAGGTGCTTTTTCCAACTTACTTTTGTTGGGGTACATTAATGAAGGCATCAGCGACCAATGGAAGGCATATAACCTTAATCTTCTTCTACAACATCTTCTTGGCTATAGGCTAAACTTCTCGCACCTACACTTATAACCTTTCATAATGAACTACAAATCCAGCGGTTGCTCAGAAAAAGTGGTCTATTAGTCAATCGTTACCGCTTTTCCTGTACTTCGTTGTAAATTTAGAATCTTAATGCATGTTTTTCAGTTTCCATTCTATCCTTTCTTGATATCTGCGTCACCTACGATGTCATCAGATGACGTCATAGAAGGTGTCCTGCCCTGCACCATCATTCGTTGGTTAGAGAGACATTCTCTGGCATACCAGCTAAGTTCCGAAGATGACTTCTCCACACCCATAGCAGGACTTACACTTTCAAGGGTGGATGTTGGTTCTTTGATTTGGCTAACTTCGTCCATAGTGCGAGTATTTCTACAAGGAAGACTTGTTGAATCACTGACTTGCTGCTCTCTGCTGTCACATGACTGCACAGGTAACCCGGGATCTTCCAATCTCTTATTAAATGAATCGCTGGTATTTCTGCTCAGTGGAACCTCAAAGAGAGTGATCTCATCCTGCGGTGAATGGTTTCTGCATGAAAAATCTCCAATGGTCTGTTTTCCATCTGTAGCACGCGAGAGACAATTCTTAATGTCTCTATACATGTCTGGTAATGAGGGCGAACCATAGGAATCATAGTTGGCTTTGCCGAGTGATGTTTTTGATCTTTTCGGGAAATCGTCCGTGAGAACAAGGGGTGTGATAGAGACGACACCACGGTCTCCTACTCCTGGCTGATGGAGGGATGATTCCGCCAATGGTGAGGTGTTAGAAGACAGTCCGGGGACTATAGACTGGAGGTAAAAAATAATAACAATAACAGTATAATCATTTTTATAGTAATACTTGAAAGTTATCCCAAAAGAAATAATAATAAATTTAAAAATAAAATAAAAATAGGCAAGTTAGAAATAATATTTGTTACGGAAAATAAATATGATATTGAAACTAAGCCTAACCGGGGGGAAAACACCCCATTAAATAAAATAAAAATGGAAAAAACGGCTGCAGTTTGGTACACAATTTAACCTTACACAATAGTAACATTATGCCTGGGTTCCTGTAGATTGCTAAAATCGTATAGTATTGATGGGGTATTCGTTGAGTTGATAGGTTCTACACAATTTTAATGAGGACTCCATTTATTTGAAAATGAGTGCATCACAAAAATGAATTTTGACTTTTAGGCCAACGGGCCCCTCTTTACATGAAATGGACGGCTCTTACCGATGACTACATTATTTTGTGGATTGAAAAAATTCAACATTTTCGTGACTGTAGCGTATGTAATGTCAAGTCCACCATCTTGAAACCAAAACAAACTGAGTAGAGCGCTTCAAACGCAAATGCGAATCATTTGGCGCTATCAAAATGGTTGAGCACGATGTGAAGACTGAGCTTTATAAATCGAATGATGTTTACACTCTTAATGTTCAAACCAAAATGTGTTTTTGTTTTTATATTTCCTTCAAGATCCCCTGGATTATTTTTATGTTATTTATTTTACGTCATTTACATTTCTAGCTTGACAGTGTAACTTAACGAACTCGCTCTTGGCTGCCGTTGTCTTTCTGCTCTGTCGTTCAATCTGTATTTTCCTTACAATCAGTTTCTCCTTGATAGCAGCAACCCACCTATTATAGCAAATGTCACAAAACAGATTATATACCTCATATATAGAATCCTCTAATCTGATTGGTTAAAAGTGGAGTCATTGAAATAGCTGGGCCCCCTTTTTCTATCAAGATGACGTCATAATTAACTGTGCCCGGGGCACAGCAATCGACTGTGCCCGCCAGTCGCAACACACTGCTGTATTTCATAGGTCGCTTGTGTACTTCTTCTGTACGCGTTGTATACGTTCGTGTCACGGCGCGAACTGATGTCCTTTCTTCGGTATATAAAAGAAATATTGACTGCTTAATATTCGGGGCACAGTTAAAATTGTAGGCCCTCGGTACGGGCATAGTCATGGTTTTGACATCACCTTGGGCCTATAATTTTAACTGTGCCCCTCATAGCAGTCAATATTTCTATAATATGAAATGAAATTTAGTATATTGAATTTGTGAGATTAGTCCTCTCATCCTCATATTTTTGAGATAACGACTAACTCTCAAGACAACGTACAAATCAAAATAGCAAGCAGACAGTTTTTATAAAATCTTCAACGGTTGGTCTTATGGTGTTTTTGTTTTTTTAGAGAATTAGAATGGATTTTCTTAGACTTGTTTGCAGTACGTCAGTTTCAGAGAGTGAATGTTTTGGGGTGTCTTTAGTAGACAAACTTGTTTGGAGATTTCAACCACTTTTTCAGCCTCTATTTTCCCCATTGTTGATTACCGTGTGTATTTTGTTATTAAGTGGGGGAAATAGATTAATTGCTTGATTGAAATAGTTATAACGCGTTGTGGTTGTTTTTGATTTACTTTCAGCACTTTCAATTATCTGTGATTCTTTGACTGATAAAATGTTATAACATTACGCTGTTATCAAAGTTTTAACATTTTCCATAAAATATTTGTTCGTGTATATTTCAAGTTTAGACTGTCAAAGTGATGAACTGACAAGCTTACATACTTGCATGAGCAACATTGCGATGAGTCGAAACAACAGGATCTTTCATTTGCAGCACGACAGTGACCTGAAAACTGCAGTAAAAACGGGGACGTTGGAATTTGTCAGCAGACTGAACATTATTCAAAATATCAAATTAATATTTACGGGTTGGTTTTGTGATGAAACATTATGTTTATCTTGAAAGTTGTGACCGTGTATGTCATTCACGATGATCCGAATGTCGTACAGAGATAATGTTATAGTCGTCACAAAACATCCCATCTGTGTTCGTGTCGAGGTAGCTATTCAACGGAAACGTATGTCAACTAGATTACAATAGGCCTACAGTTTGCTGTTACAAACTACTTACCAACCACAATAACCAATAATGCACAATAATTGTAAAATTTACCCGACATTTTGACCCTATAATTATAGCAGAGTCTTTCTCAAGGCCATTAGAGTAAATTCACGTCGGATGACGTCTGAAGACGTCCACGTATTTTTACGACCGTCACGGACGTTTTTTAACGCTAGGAACAACTTTGGATTTTCCTCAATTTATTTGCTGACATGCAGAAGGCTGTCGTTTTTATAACCCACACTTTCCAGTGTGTAGCGTGTTGAGGCAGGCACCTACCATGATACGCTTCGTTTCAATCGTACAAAGAACAACAGGTTCTGGAAAACTTGCCTAGTAAAATCCCTTTCCGGGGGTTGTTGTGTATTCCCCGATTCCAGACCTTTGTTCTGTTGTTATACAATGTGGCATACGAGAATGGACAGGCTGCTTCCATTGTTCTTTCTTTGTTATAATTATTCAGCTCAGATGGGAAGTAAGTCTGAGCGTTCCGAGATTGCAGCATTTCATGGCAGATTTTTGGCCATGGCTCACTACCGAGGTTCTGCGAATCAAGATGAGTGCCAACTCAATTTTCTCACACAAAAACAACAAATCCCGGAACTAATTATGAGACCTTTGTTGTCTTTCCTTTGTCAAGTCAGGGTTTCATTGTGGCTACGATATTTTCAAAGAAAAACGATAACTCAAGAAGCTCAAAAAAAGTTCAAAGAAAATAAAATGGGCACGGAATATCTTTTTAAATACCGACGCAAAGTGGTTAACAATTATATTTGAAATGGTGGATGATATTATGGAAAGAACACGTTTCATCATGACGAAAATGTGATAAGAATAATTGAATGCGGCTCAACATACCATGGCGATTGCTATAGCCGCAATGCAGACAAAAGCAAAGATGCCAAGCACAGCAGGAATAACTATTTCTGGCTGTTTGGGGGCATCTGCTAGGCGCTTTTTCGTCGTCGAAGTAAGTTCGGTGTCCTCGGTTGTAGTATTACTATTAGGGGTCGTAGCAACACTCCGTTCACTGACGTTTGTCGTCGTCTGCATAGCGAGCACGCCTTCTCTCCAAAGAGCATTTATATCGCCCGTAACAAGCCGATTGATGAGTCGGGATCGCTCGGGTGACTTCGGTTCACCAAGTTTCAATCGAGCGACCTCGGAGAAATTGAAAAGGCTAGGCGGGAAGAGTTGCTCTAGGATTCGGTCGAGCTGAGATGCCATTATATTAAATGGTTCGCCTATTTCTGACTTTCTCGTTGTGGGTTTCATGTTTCTCGTGTCTTTCTTGTATCCACCGAAGACAGACTCTCCATAGTCTGTTTCTATATCGTTTCCGGGTATAGTGGTGGTCCTGCGTCCGAATCAAACATTAAGTTTATCAAAGTGATCGTTATGTTGCAGTTTATCGGTTAGACAGGGTAATTAAAATATATATGATAAGTTTTTCATTTATTATTCAATCATTTTGGCTATTTTGCTTATAATTATTACAAAGCGCGAATAAAATTACTTTGATACAACCAGAAAATTAGTTCCACAGTTTCAATGTTTCCAGCACTTGTTGAGGAAAATCTGCACAAAAGTTTTGAGTTGATTGATGATATAAATTCTTTTCCATCAACCAGTTTTCTTATGTAAATGATCAAATGCCATTATATCATGGTTATGGTGAAATGCAATTGTTTGAATTCATACTTTACGGTTGACACTGAGTTTTCTCCTCCTTGTAATGCAGTAATAAACTTTCGCATTCGTTCCTGGAACACGAGAGAGTACAGTCGCTTCCTTCCCTCGTCGTGTATCGCCTCGATACGCTGTCGCATTGTAGTATCGTACTCACTCAGCACCCTCTCGCCTTCTGGACTTTGCAACGGGAAAGAGTCCGCTCCGGACACAATGTTACCGTGCTCGTCCGTATCTGGGGGTCGCAGGTCATCAACTGTCAGATTGGTCGCGACTAGTTCGTGATTCGGCTCCATCTTGCTGGGTCGGATTTGGTCGTCAACTGTCAGATTGGTTGCTACTTGTTCGTGATTCGGCTCAATCTTGCTGGCTCCGATTTCTGGACTTTCTTCTGAGACTTTCCCGCTCAGTGATGAAGATCCTAATTCAAATGGCACACAATATAGTCGGTAGAGGTTATACTTTCATCTCGATTCAATTGTATGTATACTAAAACTTACATTTACTTCCATTCTTCATGAAAATTTCTAATGAAGTTGAATAATTCCAGATTTATTAAGACAGAAACCAATTAAGCATACGGAGGCATCTTCTGGAAGCTATCTAGGGCTTGTTGTGAGATGCCTGACGGACATACGAACAGAATGTTAACAGGAACAAGCACTTACGAACAAACAGGTTGAACAGAGAGAAACGATGAAAGATAAAAGTAAATTTAGAATAATAATGTAAAAAGAGAACATTGCCGACTAACCATAGTGAGAATTTACCAACGTAGGTTGGGAGAGGGAGCTCTTTGGCACTTTTAAATGGACAACGTAAAATCAGTTGCTTTTTTGTATTGAATCCTTAATTATTCTTCAAATTAAACTGTTTCATCCGGACCCGATCCTCATGTTGGTTGCGTTATGAATTTTCTGATGGTCAAAAAGCTCCAGACCAACCCCGATCGGCGTGTAATAAACTGTCGGGCTTCTTCTTCTTAACGTGTCCACAACTGATAGGCTGACTTACTGCAATTTGTTTCATCTTTGAAGTTACAGTTAATGGCGTCACTGGTATCCATGATTTCGATGTCACGTGATTGTAAAATGTCCCACACTTCAAACCAACTACAGCTGCAATTTATTGGGTTGCCAGCCAAGTATCTGCGTAAACAATTAATATTCATGTCACGTGATTTCACGCTTGACAACTCTTAAGTTAAAAAATTTCACTGAATGACAACAAACTCCATGTAGAACGGCACTTTTACCAACATCAACACGATTAGTTTCGTTTACAAAATTAAGCATACAAATACAATTAGCGCCAAAAGTTGCAGTTTAAGATTGTGTTTATTATTAGATATACTTTTGCCGCTTAACATTATTATAATTTATAACAATACAAAAGGTAAACAGTTTATGACTTCTATATTTAAATATTTTGATGCCACAATAAACAAAAATGACATGCAAACTTGTGGACATTGTCCGACATTTTGTCTTAAAAACTGTACAATAATTATACAATGTTGGCTTTGTTCGTAGATATTTTGTTAGGTCTAGGGGCCTATTAGTTATACGGTCGATTTATTTACAAAAAAATATACCAATGGTGTACAACTCGTCATAACTGACAGAAGGTTCTTTCAAAATTGATGAAAATATGCATGATTTAATTTAACCTTTTTGCAGCGCCGACTGCACGATTGGTTCGGTGCTCTCCATTGGGTGTTACTTTTGTACAACGTGTTCAAGCAACAACAAAACAGTGATTGTGGTACCACGACTAAAGATAACCAACCAGCTATCTCATCTGTAGAGTGGGATGCCTAACAATTACATGCCCCACACTGTAAAAACGGCGCTTAGCGTTTAAACACACACACAACATGTTTACACGCAAACATGTTTAGAAATATGCTTGAAAGCTAAATGGGTATCTCCTTAACATGTCAAAAAGCTAAACGTGTTGAGATTTGTTATGCTTGTTTTAAGTGAAGTTTTGATTTTAAACACATACAAAACATGTTTACACGCAAACATGTTTAGAAATATGTTTGTAAGCTAAATGGGTATCTCCTTAACATGTCAAAAAGCTAAACGTGTTGAGATTTGTTGTGCTTGTTTTAAGTGAAGTTTTGAATTTAAACACAATCAAAACATGTTTACACGCAAACATGTTTAGAAATATGTTTGAAGCTAAATGGCTACCTCTTTAACATGTCAAAAAGCTAAACGGGTTGAGATTTGTTGTGCTTGTTTGAAATGCAGTTTTGAATTTAAACACATACAAAACATGTTTACACGCAAACACGTTCAGAAATATGTTTGAAGCTAAATGCTATCTCTTTAACATGTCAAAAGCTAAACGTGTTTTGAACTGGTTTGAACATTTGAATACACCAGAATGTGTTTACATCAATTGAATACGTTTGCTATTGGTATGAAAAAGCTAAGCAGCTAGTCATGATAGGCTTCCACGTAGGCATATAGGCCTTCCTTGGAGAGCGTTTTTGCTATATGGCATAAACACATAATTAAAAGGGTTTAAAATAATTCGCATTTTGGTAATACGTAACTTTACAAAGGTATCAAAAATGCTCCACACGTTTAGCCCCTCATGGCAAGTAAAATTACTCAGGTAGCAAACGTACTAAAATGATGAACACACATTCTGGTGTATTTGAATGTTCAAACCAGTTCAAACCTGCATTGATCGCAACACGTTTAGCTTTTTGACATGTTAAAGGGATACCAATTTAGCTTACAAACATATTTCTAAACATGTTTGCTTGTAAACATGTTTTGTATGTGTTTAAATTCATCAGTTTGTTTAGAATGAAATGGGCGGGGTTTCATTAAATATGCACAAATATAGACCTCGGTGTTTATTCAAAACCATTGTAGGTATAACAGCCTTTCCTGCGCAGTAGTTTACACTTTAATGTGTGTAATTCAATTGAAGCAAATTTTTGTTGTATCATATTGGCCAGCACTTCAAATATTCACACCATGGGTAGAAAGTAAAGCCCAAAATGTATATAATTGGAACGGATTCTGAGACTTCAAAATGACCGTTTTCAGTATGACTGAAATTATGGCATCATTGCTCCTCAAATCATCTCGATGAAAATCATCTCGATGACCCGTTGAGATGATGATGATTTATCGATTCTCATGCCGAGCGTAGCTTGAGCGTTATGTTTCAGTAAGCAGGCAGGCGAATGTTGCAACATTTCTCTTTTCTTTTCTTCAGGTGTTTAAAAATTAAGCTTATTCTCTGAAACGTGTTGGATTCTAAACATGTTTAGCACTCACTATGAACCCTAAACACATTCAATCTAAACGTATCACAGGCTAAATGTGTCTCGGGGTAAACATGTCACAGAAACGCAAAATCTAAACATGTTGAGGGCTAAACGTGTGAAAAAAGTGGGTACAAGCGAGGCGTTTAGAAATGTGTTTAGATTCTAAACGCCGTTTTTACAGTGCAGCTCTAGAGTTTTATAAGCTGTTTGAGTTGCTTTTCATTCTGGGGCCACTAGACTGCGATTATATCATTCAAATGGTGCATGTTTTAGTGCTTTGTTTGAATCCAACAAGCTTCATTATTTTTATTGCATAAATCCAGTTGGATGTTTTGATTTGAAGCTGGTTTTACTTTGATCATTCATCCCACTGTACTATTTCGGCCTTGGGTCTAACCTACGGAGGGCAACAGCTTTTATTTCATGTTGAAATGCGACATGGCACGTATTAATCGACACGATGTTTTTTAGTTTGCATTCCTAATCAAAAAACACTAATAGCGAGACTTTAAGATTTTTGTGTGCGTTTTCACGGTTGTTAACCAGTAAGTGTTTTGATGTCGACCGATGAAACAGTTGTTATTTAAGATAGTTCTGAACCTGGGCTAATATTTTTGAAGAACACTAGATTAAAGGTATTATACAGGATTGGCAGAGCTGACAAAATAATCACAGACAGTGTTCATGTTTTGTGTAATCAACCACATACATGAAATAACAAACCTGTGAAAATTTGAGCTCAATTGGTCATCGAGGTCAAGAGAAAATAGTGAAAAGAGACCTTAATGTGTTTTCTGTTTTTCAAACATCGGGTTTATTATCGCGCGCGATAAAAGCTATTGTTTTACTCATTTCTCAGAAACGATAGCATTTTAGGCAGAAATATTTTAAGGAACCCTTTGTACCATTACTTACTTTAAATCATGTAAGTTATGTGTGAATCTGTGAACATTTGTGTTTTTCGATCTTACCAATAGTGTACAGGGCCTTTAAACGGTTAGTGAGCTGCCACCTAGTGTTTCGAAAAGTCTAATATCGTCATGTGGTTTGTCCGTTCGCTCCGTCCAAGCCCATGAACTAGGCGCTGGGGATGGGCTGACGACCCTCATTGGACCATTCCCCTTGACCTAAATCATAACCGTGTTCACCTTTTCCCGTTTACGATAGATCCTACCTCAATCAATAATGTCGTAGCCCTGCTCTGGTGTCAATCATGCATTGGAAATAGTTATTGTCATTCTTTGCCTCGTACTAAAAAATAGGACTCGATCGAAAACAATTAATATTTTAACTGTAATAATAAATGCGTGTTGTGATTATGTACATTGCGCCCGATCAGCTGCTAAACATGAGTAATCTTATCAGTCCATCCCATTGGTTGGCTACGTTCATTTTGTTTAACGTGGTGCGATCGATATCGCAACACGAATTACTGTCCGCAACACGAATTACTGGAGAAGAGATATCTGTATCATACGAACATCTGGATCAAAACCAGATTTATAGACCAGGCCAGTCCTCCTGAGTCAGCCTCCCAAACAGTCAATGTAGTGCCCTCTACCGGTGGCTAATACAAAAAACAGCGTCGCCAATCAAGACTAGTCTTAGGTGAGACCGGTGGGGGCATTTGACTTCCACGATTTCACAATGACAACACTAGTCATACTTACAACATTCTTAGATTCCGAAGCGGCATGAAGGCGGAAATACCGACCTTACTGATGAGATTGTGGCTCAAATATCTGCGGAGGGTGAAAGTATAATATAACATGCGAAATAATTATAATAATACAGGCCTACAATGTAATTTAATTCCGTCAGCGCTCAAACTCAAAGCTACTCTAACAAAACATACGAAAAGTCACCGTTGAGCAGCAAATATCAAAAAGCAGAAAACAGGACAACCAACTTTGCCAAGCAATAGGCTACATGATCTTGCCTAGACTGCCACCGTGTCAACGAAATTTATTTTATGTAACTACTCGAAATTAGAAGTGTGTGAGGGAAGATGTTAGGCCCTAAGTTTTATTTTTTTTAATTCACATTTTTATTGTATTTTGAATTAATTGTTACCCATTGCTGGGTCAGCTGAGCATATTCTGATTATTTTTAATGACATTTGACATACTTTATAATACTGAAATTGATTCTATATTTAATTGTAAGGCATTACATTGCATACACGCCCATTACCAATTGAGTGCTTTACATGCGTTGGCACCAATTTTATAAATTCATTTGTTACTTACAATTCTTGCAGTGATTCTAGTCCAAGAAATATCACATCGTCCACTTTTTGTAATTGGTTAAAAGAAAGATCTCTGTCGGGAAAGAACAAAATAAGACGGAAATGGGATTTGTTACTTTTTGGCAAGGCAAAGAGAAGCTTCGTTTCATCAACAATTTGTAAAGATGTGATTTTTGTTTCGTTTTTTATGAAGCGCCGGTTTTCTGGTAAAGCCTGTAAATAAAACGAGAAATTCAAACAAAGAAAATTCAACGTAAAAATTCCCCCTACTTTGGCCAAAATTTAACAAAATGGGGGGGTGCTCGGTTCGCCGGCGATCGGCGGATGGGTCGCGGTGACTGAAATTGTTATTGGGTCGAAGGTCTAAATGTTTGAGGATCGATGCCGTAAATCATTGAAGAAGCCCAGGAGGTAGGAGCTGGTTAAAAAATTGTATATTTAATTAATTGAAGAAAAATTCTTGCTAAGCTTTAAACATAAACACACCTTGTAGCCTAACACAACCATGATTTGTGGCGTGTCGTGGCCGAGCGGATAAGAGCACCGAGCTCAAGCTCTGGTGTTTCTGATCAGCAGAGTGTGGGTTCGAATCCCAGTCGTGACACGTGTGTCCTTAAGCAAGACACTTAACCACATGCTTCGTCCTTCGGATGGGACGTTAAGCCGTAGGTCCCGTGTGTTGTGTAATGCACGTAAAAGAACCCAGTGCACTTATCGTAAAGAGAAGGGGTTCGCCCCGGTGTTCCTGGTTTGATTGGCTGCATATTGCGCCACAGCACCTTGTAAACCATTACATGGTGCTATGCAAAGGAATAGGTCTAATACTTCAACACGTAACTCCACATACCTTGTAGGAAAAATACTGAGCGCTTTGAGACACCCATCGGGAGTATAAAGCGCTATATAAGAACTGCGTAGTAGTATGATTAGTGTTGGAAGCACTAACGAGTTCGTATGTGAAAACTTGACTCAAACATGAAATGTTATGAGTCACTTCTTTTTGTTCCTCTTCTCACGTGGCGAACTTTAGTTCTCGCAGCGCATTTTTTTAGGCGGCGGCTCTCGCACGTCGGCTTCCGGGTATCATGTTGTATGGAGATTCCCATACAGGGTGCAATATCATGGCTCAGCTTACTCGGGAATTCTGTGCCTGAGGCCAATAATTAATCAAGCACTTGCTCGACTCAGTAAGCGTATAATTCCGTGATAAGCTTGCGCGTGACTAACCTGTACCCCGATCAAGTAAAAAAAACGACGACAACAACGACGATAACAACAACAATAACAACAACAACTTGCCGCCCCTACAAAAAGAAATCCACCTTAAAAGGCCCTACGTGTCCGTTGAAGAACACCATATTCAAATGCATTCCTTTTTTTAAAGGATAAGATGAATTTTCTAATTTTATATGATCATCGGTTGTTTAACTTACAGCAAGTGCAGGCCACCTAGACCGTGTACTGTCTGGAACGGCGCATCTTCTATAAAAGCTATCTCATTGTGAGATAAATCTCTGTACAGCATGAACCAAAAATAATATGACAGTAGTTACTACATTAAAATTTTAAAACAAACATTTGAAAAGTAGTTGGAAATTCTAAAGTTTTATCACATTTGAAACAAACTGCACCCTTGTAGGAATCCACATAATCGAAGAATTGGGAAATTGTGTTCACTCAGAGAAAATGTGGTAAATTCTGGTTTTGCGCTTTATAATAAATAAGAAAGCAAATGTTTTGGGTAAGTTTGAAGAATTAGTAGCAAAGCCATTTGTTTTTAATGTCTCTTTGGGAACTATTAAAAGCTATTACGAGTAAAAGTGTATTATTTAGAAATGCGATTTATATTTATTCCGTGGACGTCTCATGATACGAGTTGAATTGAGCATTGTTTACTTGTATGGTGTTGTGCCCCCCCCCCCCCAATTCCCATTCACTCAATATGTTAGAGTATTAATTGATGTTCTATAGTTATAAGGCCTAAATTGTATTACAAATTATTTGTTTCTTAATAATGTAATTTCAAAATGAAGCATTACGATAATTGGATACTTACATTTTGCGAATGTTGTTTAATCCATCAAAAGCAAAACGATCGATATATCGAATGAGATTATGTGACAGTTTGCTGTGGAATGGAAAATAGCACTAAATGTTAATGTTGGGTATGATAATAAGAGAGAGTGTTAGATGTGGTTCAAAGTCTGGTTTTTTGGGGGGGTCTACCTGATAGTCACTACTGTAGTGCCTGAATAGCGCCCTCTTGTGGATAAACTTTCGCGACGCGGCTGATGCAGACACTATCTACGATCTCAGACTTGGCTTATCGTGAAGCTTCCTGAAGCAACAGGTTGACGATTCCCTTGACATCGCCAGATACTTATACACGTAGATTGATAATTTTAGATTTAAATAATCTCTTCCAATTTTACAGAGATTATTTCTTGCGGTCACTTATAAAAAATAATTTTAAAAGACTGATGTTATCATTCATCAACTGTAACATTTGTTAAGCTACCACAAAGCTTGCTTGATGTATTGTGTTGTTTTCATTTTATCAGGCATCACAATTTTACCCGGAGTAACATTTGGTTATTCTTCGCAAAACATTGGTATATCACAAATGCGAACATACATGAATTGGCAAGGACCAATCAAGTCTTTCAAACTCACAGTGTAATTGCACCGTCCAGTCCGCTGAAACCATTTCGTATTAGCGCCCTCACTCGGTTATGCTTTAAATCTCTGAGAGAGAAAAAGAATATAAAGTAGTATGAAAAGAGCGATCATGGCTACTCTCTCCAACAATCTAAGAAACGGTAAACATGGAGAACTATACAATAAATTAAAACAATGCATACTCAGACCACTGTTAATGTTGCATGGTAAAATAAACTAATATTTAAACTGCGAAAGCTGAGCTTTGTGTGCGTGTGGGGGGGGGGGGGGGGGGGTATTGAAACTTCAGCAAAACACCTGGTGAATGCAACTCAAACTCACGTGGTTTCTCTTTTGTTATTTCCATCATGACAAACAAGCAATGTCTAACTAGTTCTGCAAATAGAATGGCCTAACAGAAGTAGCTGTGTGCTTTGGGGGCTAATTTTTAAAAAAATTATAAATTCTCTGCACCAAAATCTCATTTCAAAAAAGTATAGTGAACGAGGCGCATGTAGCCCCACCAGTGCAGTTAAAACAGAACGAGTGGGGGAAAAAAGGATAGGGTTTTCAAGATTTGTATTGAAGGATATAGGTCAAGTGTGCTGTAGATTAATGAAGGGCAAATTATTTCATTCCATCTAGTGACCTGAAAGCAGAATCTGCAGTTTACTTAACATACAGGTGCTGTGCTTGAGATAATCCCAAGAAATCACCAGGTTCAACTTGCTGGACGTCATTGTGTGATAAGTTCCTGTAAACAGAGAAACATTTTTTTTACATGTTACTTATTCAATATACAAACTGACACACATTGCTCTTTGACTCTCTCTATTTATAAATCACAATGTTGATTGTTAATTTTCCTTTTTTGGGGGGGGGGGGTCTTCATTTTTTTATTTTTTTATTGTTTTATTATTGCTTATTAGACCT
The DNA here is from genome assembly GCA_037783415.1 of Leptasterias polaris. NCBI lineage: Eukaryota > Metazoa > Echinodermata > Asteroidea > Forcipulatida > Asteriidae > Leptasterias > Leptasterias polaris. Next base: position 1,056,660 of record JAZGTN010000188.1, read on the forward strand.
ACGTGTAATAATGGTTGATGGAAATAATTATTGCTATTTCGTGTTATGACCAAGGATTTGATTCATATGATGCAGAGAGAGAGAGACTTTTTGAACGTTGACGTCATTAACACGTCATCGTCTGTTGACGATAAATACAAAATGTGTCTTAAAGGCAGGGTGTACTTTTGGTTATTGTCAAAGACCAGTATCCTCACTTGGTGTATCCCAACATATGAATAAAATAACAAACCTCTAAAATTTTGGCTCAATAATGGTCATTGAAGTTGCAAGAATGTAATGCAAGAAATGCCACCCATGTTGCACAGAACTGTGTGTTTTCAGATGCTTGGGAAACCTGAAGCCTTTATCATTCAAATTTGGTTGGGAAAAAACTCTTTCTCTAAAACTACATTACTTCAAAGTGGTCGTTTCTAAATTTTACAATATCAACAGCTCTCCAGTGCTCTTTACCAAGTAGGTTTTTATGGTCATTCATTTTTGGAGTAATTAACAAAGGTATACCTTCCCTTGATGTAACAATTTAAAGTTCTTTTTCAAAAGTTGATGTATTTTTGAATACAAAAATACACGAGGTATAAAATACCGTAAAGCCGAGAAAATAGCAAATGAAGACGCCACAAAACTTTACCTTCGCTCGAGTGCCCTAGTCGAAATAAGCCGGATACAAACGTCCATTCTCCCTGACACTCAGATCAATTTTGTCGTTGTTTTCACATAAACGTGACCACCAAATTTGATGTAATTTTTCTAATGTTGATTATTTCATGATTGTATGGTGTGTTTAGTGAAAACAAGGTAATGGAAATTAACTTATTCTTTCAATATTAAAGGGAATGTATACGTTTGGTAATCACTCTTAAAATTTGTGACAATAAAAACTTACTTGGTTAGAAGTACAGCAGCTTTCGATAGTATAAAATATTTTGGAGAATCGTTTCACTTTGAAGTAATGTGGCTATGGAAAAAAGATATCAGTTTGTATCCCCCTAAATTTGAATCAAATTACGGATTATTCTTCCTGCGTTGACATAACCGCTCCGGGTTTTCGATATCTCAAAAACGCCACCACTTTTTGAATTGAAATTTTCACAGGTTAGTTTATTGTAATCTACATTTTATACAGGAATAAAACAGTCGAATGGTAAAAAAAAAAAAAAAAAAAAAGTATACGTGCACTTTAAATCCATGTTAAACGCATTTGGGTTATTTTAGCTAAGGTCCATGTTGTTAATTACTCACACTTTTCTGATGTGCAACAAGTTGTATTGTAGAAGATCGAGGGGAACTCTTCGAAGTTTAACTCCATCATTGGTGTCTGGAGAACATGTTAAAGTGTCTCCACGACACAAACACGTCTCTGGGCAAGTGTCAGTCGCCAATGACGTCACGATTGCAAGAGAGGTCAGATAGAATAGAAAAATACCTGCATGGGTCAAAATACAAATGTTTCAAATGTTTATGATTGATCACAAGAAATAGACATTGTGCCGCCATCTTGTTTTTCTTCTTCAAACGAAGCCCAAACGAAGTTTGGTAGGTTATAGGATGATTCCCTCTTGGTCATAACTAGATTTTGTATGATTTGTTTCTAATTCCAAGATTGTTGTATCATGATGAAGATCAATCGCCAATGATAGCAAGCATTGATTTTAATTGAATTGATTTTTGTTGACACATATCGATATGTCAAATTTAAAAATTTAAAACTCTGTAAAATATAACAGAACAAATACAAAGCAGTAAGGCATTAATCATGATGACTCCATGATGACTCAAATTTAAATTTAACTAATTACTTCAAGTTAATAAAGACCAACCTGACAAATCGGCAAGCCACATCACAGGCTAATGCATTGGTGAACTGATACAAAGAGGTTCTTTGTTTAAAATATTATAGCAGAAGGGAATGGGTTATTTTTAAAACAAGTGGTTCTGGTGGTGATTTGTAAGATTTGATAGCTATATACAATTCTTAGTAAACGGCCATGGCTGGCGTTGGCAAAAAGTAATGCAGATATGACTGACCAACAATGTTTACGTGTAATTTTTCAGCTCATGTATAATAATAATACAGACCTTTATTTTTGTTTCGGCATATCGGTTCCTTTCTATGAAGTCCGATTAGCATGATGAGGCATGCTCACTCTGAACAAGTGTTTCAAAACCTTACCAAAAATACTAATGATTTGTCAAAGTTCATCGAGAACTTAAGTTACGATGAGGATTGCTGGCTGCATTACAGACCAAGACTATAGTTGCAGTCGTTGTCCCTGTAGTTCCGGATCGATCGTTTCTTGGTTCTGGATCGCTTAAATAAATATTTAATATTTCATTTTTCTCTCAAATGAAACTTCGCCCATGTGAGATTAATGCTGGATCTACCAATTGCAGGGTTCAACCCTCCTCAAAAGGTGGATTAAAATTGCAGGATCTTGAACCGGGTCTGATCCTGCTTTTTGCGTTAATCCACATTGCATAATCAGATTCGGGTCGGGTCGGATCCACCTTTCTGTAAACGGGGTCTAAGTTCACCAACCTGTACTTGTCTTCCACCAAGTTTTTACCTCTGACATGCCTGCAGGAGAAATTGATAACTTTCTGTTATCAACTCGGCAGTCTGAAATATTGAAAAAGGTAAACAAAATGTTATAAAGTGGAGTCCGTGAAAGTCGGTCATGTTCTCCACCAGTACAAGAATAATATGTGTGTTTTGAAAACCAAAAGTCTAGAAATGAATGCTTTTCCATGTGTGGAGAATTTCGTTTTTCGGAAAGATGGATTTAGGACTTCTAAATCTTCCAAAAGAAGGGAAAGTCATTAGTCTTTTCCTAGATCCGGATAGTGCATTGATTTTTGCATTATTAAAACAGTTGTCGTTGTGAAAGAACGTTACTGTTTTTCAGCGGTACCATTGAAGAGCGATCCGGATAGATTCAAAACTAGATTCGAATATCGAAATTAGGCCTATACGAACAAGAACCTGATAATAATATTTTGATATTAGGTCTCAAAACGCGTTAACAAGTTTTACTGTTTGAATGCAGTCGTATAAACCGTACTGACGTAACAGTGTTGTTATGAGCAACCTTTCATACCCAGGAACACAGCTATCTTAAACTAGGAAAACGACTGCATTGCACTTCCGTTGCATGCACAGTGCAAGGAGTCCTATAACCATAACAGGGCTTTCTTTTTTGTTACGTACCGTACATTTTTTTCATAGATTAAAACAAAAAACTTCAAACGATATCTCAAACAAAAATGACAAAAGTTCAAGTCCTTTGTTTACTCTATTTATGCAATAATGGTAAAAACTTACCGATAATACTTTCAGAAAACGCTCATGAAACATTAAGCTACTCATCTGGATAGATTTTGGAGTTATTTTAGGCACTGTTCACTGTTCTCCAAAGAGGGAATCCTCAATACGACATGTTTATGACATCAAACCAGATTTTGAAAACTTTACGCGCGTGCAAAAATACGCGAAACGTGTTGCTCTGCGCGCAGGCGCGGACGCATCGGTCCAAGTTACTGTAAACAGCGCCACCAGGAACGATTTTCAGTGGCGGTTGCGATCGGTACCACACGATTTTCATTGGGGCTTATTGCCCGTTGTCCAGTTGAGCTGTAATTGTTCATGGGCTGGCAATAAGGTGTGATTCAAAATTATAATCCTCACGGTGCAGCAAAGACTTATGGTTGTTATAATAGTAGCAAGATAATAATAAAATACCACAATTTTGATTTTACCCTCACACCGATGTGTGACTGTATGCACTACAGGCCTACTCAGTGCAATCTTGAATATGAAGGGAAAAGAGAACATCATCAAACAGCCAAACAATTCCGTGGAGTGGAGGTTTTCGCATGACCGTAATGAGCAAAGGGTGTTGTTACTATTACTTTCTTGGTAGTTATTATTTTCGTTCAACTTATTCCTCTAGGCACTGAACATGTTTGGTAATTATCAAAGACCAGTATTGTCACTCGGTGTATCCCAACATATGCATAAAATAACAAACCTGTGAAAATTTGGGCTGAATCGGTCGTCGAAGTTGCAAGAAAATAAAGAAAGAAAAAACGCCCTTGTTGCACAATTTTGTGTGCTTTCAGATGCTAATAAAAGGCTTCATGCATGAAGTCTTTTATTATTTTAGTGTGAAGTTACCTTTTTCTCAAAAACTACGTTACTTCAGAGGGAGTCGTTTCTCACAATGTTTTATACTATCAACAGCTCTCCTTTGCTGGTTACCAAGTAAGTTTTTATGCTAATATATTTTTTGAGTAATTACCAAACGTGTTCAGTGCCTTTAAGTTAAATTGTTAACATCAGTTTGTTTGTTGCTTTTGTTTTTTTGCTGTGATTTGTTTCGTTTTGTATGTGTTAGTGAGTGGGCATTTCAAAACAAGCCTCCTTTTGGTTTCTCAAAATGCCCCCATATTGGTTTGCTCCGCGTCCATTTCATTACTTGTTTTTTATTTCATTACTTATTTCTTCTCAACCAGCTCATGATTCCCTTTTATTGAAATAATTGTTCTCAAATTTGTTTATTGTTCTTTTTTCACCAATGTGGAAGTAAATGTCGATTTGAATGGAATTGAATTGAATAAGTTAGCCACAATAATACATTTCCCACATTACTTCAATGTTATAACATAGTTACTCACCGCTCAACCTCAAACCATCTCACTGATCGACGGCTCTTGAAATTGGTTGTTATATATATCCTTGCTTTGGATGGCCCCCACAGCCAGTTGGTTTGTATTTATATTGACAACAAGGTAAGAAAATGTTTGTGGAACCATGAAGGGAAACTTTCCTCTGTGGGAACTAAAAGAAAAATTAAATAATAAAGTTTTGCTATAGGGCCTATGGCCTATTTCTTTGTTATTATCAAACTTGTTATTGTTTTTGTTATTTTGTTTTTTTAATCAAACCTTTGAAAGTATTCTATACGTTTAAATGGAAAAGGATCAACGCTTTTCAAAAGTGGTTGTTGTTGTTATTTTTTCGAAAAATGTTTGCCTCCAAGTTTCCCTGTGGAGTCTGAGGCTGGAATGGTGCAAGGTTTGCCACCACAATTAAAGCCCAATCACGGCTTCTTGCCCTCATGTACTTACTGTACAAGGACAACCACCGTGTCCCCTGATACCAATTATGGCCGGCTAGAGTCCCAGTAAATTACAGGGGAGGGGCCTCAAGGTTGGTGACATAATAACTGGCTGAACCGTCTCAGACCTCATTCAATTTGCTGTATTTGTACGGGATCGCTCTGCATAGCAAGCAATAAAAAAGCTGTCACACTTAGGTCTCGTTATTGTGTCGGCTTGAATAGGTTCTGGCACCCTAAGTTTATTGGGAACCACACACCCATTGGAACCCATTAGGAGTCGGCAAATGGTGTCAGTTATAAGAAAATAAAATTTTCTCAAACTTTGTCCGATCTTTCATGAGTATAAGGCGGTAAAAGAGTTCCACCGTCAAATGTTTTGGATCCTAACGGGCAGGCGGTCCCAATAATGGGATAATGTATTCTAGCAATTAGCTTTCCCCAAGAGATGAAGAAATCGATGATAATGATTGGGCCACTTTTCAACGAGAGGTGATTATGGCCTATTATTCAGCAATTGGCTGTTCTTTGAACTGGTTGCTCGCCCTGCGTTATGCGACTCCAGCTGTGAGAGAACTCGGGAATGATTGCTGGGAAATTGCACTCCCCGGGAAGAGAATATCTCAACCGAAGTTTGCCACAAATTGATATTGACGCACGATTTAACCTCGCACGCCAGATCGTCAATCGGGGACCGGAGAACATTTCCGGAGGCTTGTTCCACGATAAAGGTGGTGAATGGTAATCACGTTCAGAGGGGTGAACGCCGACAAAACTACCGGCAATTCCCAAGAGGCCAGCCAGTGCACTGTTTTTGGGGCAGTGTGTGAGTGTGCGACTCTTTGGGCGCTTTTTGGCTGAGATTGTCGTCTGTGAATTCATGCACAAAGTGCACTTTACCAGTAAAAGTTACTGCTTGTCAGCTTTTCATTTCTGCTCAATAAAGCGCCCAAGAGTTCTTCATTGATGCCAGTTGTGTGTGTACGGTGTGTGTAGTCTGCATGCTGCAGACAAACCAAACCAGCGATAAAACCAGTTAAAAGTACAGAAGCGTTTCAATCGAGCGTGAGGGACAGCAAGTATGAACGTTCAACCAGCTTGGAAATCTACGACTACCGAAAGATGAAGTCTGGTTTTCTAACTCTGGTTTGGATTTTTGCCCTGTCCGTGGTTTTTGCTCAAGGTAAGAAAATGCAAGAAGTTGTTTTTGTCTTTTAGTTTTAGTTTAGTTTTAGGTAGCCGGCATGCTGGTGGTGCAATGCCTAATATTTAGAGATTGTGTTGTGTGTCGTCTGCAACGAATGGAGTGTACACAAACATAAACAGCAATGTGTCACTGTGTCAGTCAGCAGAACCTCTGGTGAAACCGTTAGCTTTGTGCTTCAATTTGTACAAATATTTTCTGTAAAAAAACCGGATGTGGGGTTTGAGCGTTCACTGACTGGATGGAAGGGGTTTTATTTCTGCAGTAGGCCATTATATTAGGCATTAGTAATTTGGTATTGTGTTGTAGTAAGGCAGTCAACATTCAAAAATAAGTCAAACTCAAAACATGGAGCTTAAAGGTACTGCCAAAGGCCTCTCTCAAGAGAAGAACATGTGAATTTTGGAAACAAGAGTTTGTGGTATTTGAAGGAGGCCTAAAAACAATGCAGCAGGAATGAACAAGAGCCACATTTTTTATTTGAATTGGTTGAAAAGTAATTACTCTCTTGTCTATTATAGATGCCCAATTACAACAATAAAACATGGATGTAGTTTAAGAGTTTAGAAAAATTAATAAATAAAAAAATTCAAGACCACCATAGAAAAACAGCCTGCGTACGCTCCAGTCAAGCGAACCAGTTTCACTGTGCAGGACTATAAAAAAAAAAAAAATTATATGTCTGGTTTATTTCAATTTAAAATATGAGGTGCAAATGAAGACAAATTAAAACAGGCCAACATTTCATATCAACATTATTTTTATAATGTACAAATATATTTTCAAAATAAGAAAGTAGTTCAAATGATTAAATAGTCAGTTGTTTTAGCATCCTCGACTTTCCTTCAAAATACATGTACCTGATCCTGTTTTCTGTAAAACAAGTCAGAAAAAAATGTTTAATATGTGTACAGGTTTGATAATTATGAAGAGAAAAAATCAATAACTTTCAATCTGAAAGCTACCTGATTAGAAGTTCATACCAGTACCAATCCTCCAGAATGTCACTCAAAATACTGAAATACAGTCAAAGTTGCATATTGCTTGTTTTAATGGCAGCAATTTTGACTGCCACTTAGTTTGATTGCCAAAATTGATACCAAAAACCAACGTGCACAAAATCCCAGAACACATTTATAGGTTTTCATCAGTATTTTCTCCATAAAATATTTGATGTATTTTTCAAAGGTTGATTGGTTTGAGTGTGTGCTTGTTAAGAAATAGAGGATAAAACTAATTTACTCTTCAAAAAACAGATAATATACTGTCCTCTAAGTTAAAGAAGTGGATTTTGGGGGTTAATATTATTGTTGTTATTATTCTTTTTCATCAAAACTAGATCCAGAATGCTGTCATGGAGTTAGAAGCCACCCTGCCTGCCAAGCATCATGTGATCAGGTAATTGATTCTACACAATACCACTCTTTGCTAAATGATAATCAAAATGTGTTAAACGGGTCAAATTCAGGCAAATACAATTGGTTAAATTTTATTCATTAAAAGACATTAGGATCTATGCTACATGTATTTGTGACTAAATTGGGTGATTAAACTATTGATTTGGCTGCTTGCTTCAATAAATTGTCAATGAAGTGATCTATCAAAACCATATTATTGTGGACATATTGACTCACTAAAGGCTGTAAACATTTACAGTAAACTACTCTTTTTTTTAAAGGCTGAACTCAGTGAACCGTCAAACGACAATGATAAATTTTAGGGGGATGAATAATTTGTTGTAATCTAGCTGTAATCTAGTTGTAATTTCCAGCTAAACAGCAAATAATTTTGTGCAGATTTTAGTAAGCACCACCAACCCTGTGTATTACTATTAGCTTACTTTTTATTTATGGTAGCAGTATTTTACTTAATCAATAGCCTTTTTGAGATATGGTGGACACTATAGGAGAAGTGCAGACAAATTTACCCAACCTTATACTAGTGCCGTAGTTATGTTTCTGCCATACTTCAAAATGGCTGATGAATATTTTGAATTAAAACCAAATGATTTTTGAAGGGAAAGTACAATGTTTTATTTAGTATAGGCCTACATGTAACCTTTTTTTCTGAGTTTTTTAAAAAGCTAACTCAATTTAAGTTGGATTAATACTTACTACAGTCACTTTGAACAAGATTTTGGCTTGAAAGTTTTTGATATTGGGCAACTGAATTGTGTCAAAAAATGACAAAAACAAACCCTGAAGCAAATCAGCAGTAGTTTTTTTTTCCCAGAAAATGTGAGCATCCATTGTGAGGAAAATTGTACTGATTTGGACATGCTATAGTCTTTTGAAAATTAATACTGTATCTTTATACAAAACCCCTTCTGGACATAACTTTTCACACAATTTCATGCTCAATGCATGTACTTTAAGACCTTCAACTTACTACAGAGGTATTTTTCTACTAGCCTGAGACTGCAGGAAACTGCAGAGTCAACGGACTAACAAAATACTGGTTGATGTTGGCACTGCCTGTGCAGTGCACTACTCCAAATGCAAAGGTTTCATACACTGCAGCCCCCCTCTAGGTTTAACATTGGTTATCAAAACAAAACTAGCTGGCACAGTTATTTGTGTTCTTTTGTTGTGGGGTCTGTGCATGCAGCGTGTACATGAATAGATCAAAATAGACCCAACTAACGTGCACATGGCATGGTGTTAATAATATGAGGGACAGCCATGTGCTTTGAAATAATAAATCCTGGTCTTTTTGTTTTGTGGAGGAGGAAAAGTCTGTCTTGCTGCTCACCCTTTTTGGAGGGTTTTGATTAAAATTTGTTGTTATGGTAACCTACTTTTAGGAGTAACACTACATTGCGCAGTTGTGCATGATTGGTTTGAATTGACCAGACATATGTAGATCTACATGTAGGTTGTTTGTTTTCAAAAGTAAAGGTCCGCAATGTAGCTTTGTTGTTTTATTTTTCACATTGTCCTCATCGAGCTCCTTGCACTAGTTGTCTGTTAAGGATCTTATAAGTGAAGAAACAAATCAGGACACAGTCCCCCCCCCCTCCTTTTTAAAAATGTATAGGCCCTAGGGGCGCAATTTTGCAACAAATCAGAAACATGTTTAAACTGTAAACTGCAGTCATTGATTTGAAAGCATTTTTGGGAGTACGGTCGTGCCCTGGAAACAAGGCTGTTCTGACCAAACCCAACCAATGTTGTATTGTGTCCGTATACAAACTTAATAAGAGTTGTTTTTGGTAGTGCTAAAATTGTCAAAAACCCAAGGGGTTGGATGTTTTGTTATCATTTCATACAACTTATTTAGGCCTATGTGCTTATATCTTTCATGACATGCGAAGAAAGAGAATGGGGTCACATTAAATCAGATTTCTGACAATATTTCTGACTATAAACAAAAAACCTCACACGACAGTTAAGGAACTCTACCAACTAAATGTCAAATTCAGCTTGATCAACAATTTCCTGATGATTGCCCAAACTAAAACCTGCTCCTTACTCTACCACAAATAAATCTTTGTGACTGCTTGCGTTTGTGGCAATAGTTAATACATGCACTGTGACAAAAGTGGTATTAATTTTGCTTACAAAAGGCCATACTGGTAGTTTGCATAGAGTGTGCCTTTAGGCAAAAGTGTATTGGGTGCATTAGAGCTGACCATAAAATTTGTTTTATGTGGTGTGACCCCAGCCCCATTTCCACTCTTTTGTACCAATAATAGGCTAATGTTTTTCTCAATATTGGGTCAGTGTCTGTTCAGTGTGTCGCACACACGATATTTCTACATTATAAGATTAAATTGGTTTTTAACTTGACCTGACACCACCTAGGCCTACACAATTAGGCCTAAATGATCAAAATACAGATTTTATATTAAGAACTATGTCAAGTAATAGTTTTAAAATAAAATAAAGTAAATTCAATGCAGTTAAAACTGAGAGTTTGTGCTGATACATGCTACAAAATTCCATTGATGTTGCCTTCATATCAGGACTAATGTTTCTTAAAAAATGTTGTACCAACCAGGGCATTGCTTGAAATGTAACCTGAGTGCCCAAATTAATTAGTTCTCTAAAAAGTTGGGGGGAAAATTGATAAGATATAGTTAACAAAAACATGTATTTTCTGCCCTAAGGGCCATGTGTATATATCTACCTTTTTGGCTCTTGAAAGCCATACAATTACCAATAAGATCTGCTGTTAGAAAAAATATATTAATTATCATGTGCTCTGAACTTGCAAACCGGCACCGAAAAAATAAAATTTCCAATCGTTTATAAGGCCCCCAAGTCACATTTTCTGTACACTTTAATATACTGGTCTTTTTATGGTGTGTTTTTTCACATTATTCAATTGATTAACCTATATTCCCTGGGAATCTCTGGTGACGTGTGCGCTCAAATCACGGGCGGACGCACGATTCCTACTGCCAGACCATGTTATCCGATCTGGATCTGTGCACTTGGGTCGATACCGGCCACATCTGTGTTTGAAACAGTACACTTCAAATTGTAAAGGATACACCATAGAGGGAAGATCAAACGTGTAAGTTAAAAGTATTAGGCCTCTTTCATTTACCCATAGGCTCTCTTCATACTCGCGTAACTCATTATACAGTAAGTGGCAGTTTGTCTTGGTTTTTACAGCTTACACATGGACATGTATTGAATTAGTGTGTAGCATGTCACTGACAACATTGCAAGTAGAACATGTAGAACTGGTAAAACACAAGATTTGAGCAGATGACTCGGATTTATTTCTTGATCTGCAGTAGAGATATGCTCATACAGTGGTTATATGAACCCCCAAAAGGTTTAGTCTTTCTGTTTTAATGAAGAATAAGTCCAACAAGTTCAGCATTCAATACATACATGATTTAAATAAGCAATATTAGCTAGAAAATGGTAAATTCTGAAAACATGTAGGCCTAGTCCTACCTTTGTATCTTTTACCTTGTTTCAGGATGGTATCAAAGAACAAACTTTGCTGAAATTCCTTTAAAAAAGAATTAAGTAGTCAAATTATGTTCCTGCATCCTCTTATGGCTGCTGTTGTGAGAAGTTCAATTTTAGCAGCCTATTTTGGCCCAGTTAAATAAAAATAAGCATCAAAGAAAATGTATAGATTTATAATACACCCACCGGGAAATTCAAGATAAGTATTATTGTAATGTACAATGTATTGATTATGAGAACTTTAAATTGGCGTAACATTTTAAAACGGAAATACTTCATGTGAGGTTTTTTCCCAAATACAATACAAGTTTCATACAATTATGTAAGCATGATTGTTTTCAATATATTCACAACGCTGGCAAAAATGCAATCCACAGAGAGACTTTTGACTTGTCCACACAAAAAAATACAATTACCCCAAAACAAATCATACAAATAATTCTGAGTCTACAGAGACTTGCATTTTATCTGTGTATTTTGTGTTATCATCTGTAGTTATCACACATTTAATGGTCAGCTACTGTAAATGGACAATGGAATATTGACACAGCCCTTGCTATATAAACTACCAGAGTTATTATCAGTGATAGAAGAGATTGAACAAGGGTGATAAAAGTTATTAGAGTCACACATGGAACAAGGAAAGTAAAATACAAGATGTGTGTAGCTTGATGTGTAGCTGGTTTAGTGTTCAAGGAGCCAGTCTTTTCCCTGCTCATTTATGTGAAGGTGACTTGCCTCCCTAGGATCATTGGCAGCTTTTTAACAATAAAACTGTTTTATTAGTAAAATTTGCTATCACAGGTATTGTTTGTGTTGCCTTAACCCTAATTTAAGTTGCATAAAGAACTCAAATTAAGGTGGAGTGATGGCATCAACCCCCACTCATATGTAATATTTAGTTTACAAACCAATTTCATCTTAATCAGTTTAGGTTAAAAACTGTAACATAAATTAAAAGTTACTGGTAGGTCATAGGTTGGTAAATACTCAAAAAATTGTTTTGTTTAGTTAGATAGAGGTTTCTTTTCAATTTATCATTACTGATTTTCTTGTGGAATATTATTGCCGGTTGTGTTGAACAAAGAGTGATTGATATGTGAACTGCATGCATTACAGCAGCAAGCTGCAAATCAAGTACTTTGCACCTTGGAAGTGTGTAGATTACCCCGGCACACGGAAATAATAAGAAGTGCTCATTTGCTGAGGTGTGTGACAGATTGGCACACTCATTTGGCATGATTGGTGAATCAGTTTTAATTATTAAATGGCAACCATGAACGCATTATTGGTCCGCTTTATACAGGAAAATGCACTAAGCAGGTCCAAATGTCTGATTGAATTATGTCCCATTCACAGAGCGATACATGTGCTGTACAATTCATATGTACATGTACATGTACATGTAGGCACTACATACACATGATCAGATTTACAAATTCTGCGCAGTGACTTGATCCCTGGTTTAGTAATGCTCCATTGATTATTGCACCAGTCCCAAAATGTACTAGGTGTAAGTTTATCCTCCGAATCTAGATGATAATATTTTTTATGGGAGGCTTACAACCACCAAAAGTACACCAAGCCAAGCAAGAATGACTCAAACCTTGCTGCTCGACTAAGCAGAAAATGTAGCCAGTCTCTCATGGGTATTGAAAGACTATTGCCATATTGTGGGGCTTAGTTCCAGTAACCCCCCCCCCCCCCCCCCCCCCCCCCCCGCCTACCATACCATCCCAATAGCCTATACTTGACCATTAAACTTGGGCTCCTCGCTAGACTTGTGCTTATTGGATTCCTTCAGAGTTTAAATCTTGACAATAAGTTGCAAGAAAAAGTTGATGGACCTTTCACAAAAGGAAAATGTTGGTGTGAAGATTTCTTGAAAAGAAAGGGAATTCCATGGAGAAATCTTGCTCTGACTGTGACATCCATCAATCATTTCAAACACAAAAGGGCCAGCTAGGCCAGACACAGGCTGCGAAAAGAAATGAGCCTGGGGCCATGTTTCCTGATAACACTCTGTCTTTGTGCCACAACCCCAGCCCGCTAACCAGCTTTTGTCCCATGCCGACAAAAAGAGGGGAGAAATCCCTTGACGATGGAGATGCTGGATCAGACTCCTTGGTCAGGACCAAGACCTGTGTAATCAGAGCAGCCATAAAGAGCAGAAAAGGGGGGTGGGGAACTGGGAGGATGCAATCCCATGAATCAGAGCGGAAGCCAGATATGTGTGTGTCTGCCCAAAATTCATGCCCCTGTTGTAATCCAAGATGATGGTCTGATTGCATGTGATTGACAGGTTTGGCTGGGCCAGACAGAGGTGGAGAGAAAGACAGAGGTGCAGAGGTATCTCTCTCTGTGCCCCCCCCCCCCCCTCCTCCCCTACTCCACTTCAGTTCACTCTGTAATTACAGTCGGCAACGACAAACTGATTGTGATTGAACTGTGGCATCCAATCCAGCACAAAGTAATTTATACATCCCGAATGATGCCACAAAATCGGGTGGTAATTCTCCCCCCTGTTTCATGATTTCTCAGCTTTTCCTGGAGACAAATGACAGATGGTCTGCAATAATGAAAAAGCAATTTCAGCAGCAGGGAGCATGTGTTACAAATTGAGTTTCTTGTCGGTGCCTGGTTCGGTTGATCGACATTTTGCGGATCCCCTGGTTTTATTTCCTGTCTTGTGTGCTTAAAAACAATTCAGGCGAAAGTGTTGTAGAATTGTGTTGGGATGGGACTTTCAAACATGAATGAGTTTAATCTCAATTTCACGCTGGGATGATAACTCGGAATGATGAATGTTCCTCGCTGGGTTCAAAGCGCTTTTATTCTTTAAGTATGTTTTTGTTTGTCTGAAGAATTTCATGTTATGGCAACTTCCAATCTGCATAATTGTCCCTGCTTGTGTGAAACTGGAATTATTTAAAATAATTTTGGGTAATGTATTTTGTACTTCACTGTTTTATACTATGTGTCCTAACCAGCTTGGTGAAAGTCGTTTTCCTATTTTCTCAAAATGTTATCACAAAGCTTTTTTTTTTTTTTTTTTTAACTAAAAATTACAATTAGGCCTATTTCAAAAGAAGGTATTGTATTTTTCAAAATGTGTTACTTTTTTCAATTATTTGTTTACATCTCTTTACCAAACGGTTAAAACTGGTTTCAATTGGGGTCCTGCATAACTTAATCACTAATTTGCGAGAAGAATTAATTATTAAAATTTCGGATATTTACATGTACTTTAAGAGGACAACGAACAATGTAGTTTATGTATATGCACAGCAGTGTACATATTATGTGTCACTATTGCTGAATACAGGTTGGTGAAAACCCCGCATTTAGGGGGAAAACATCTCGTGCTGCTCCATTTGTTTTTGAAAACCAATAATGCCCCAGTTAGCCAGCTCCATATTCAGCTTAGGTTTAATTTGGTTAAGCTAAATAAAAATGCTAGTAGAATGACGGAAACATTACTGACTTAGATCCGATGTCAGGAATTTGCAGTTCTAAAATGGATAGGCCTATCAAATTATTGGCGAAATATTCCATACAGTCGAACCATTCAATCAAAACTTGTGAAGTAGCATTTCATCTTACCAAAAGGAACAAAGTCAACTGCCTAGTTTTGTGCATCTGTCTTTAGAATCACCACTATACTTTTTTCAAAAACAATTTTCAAAACATTTCCTCCACATCTATATCCATAGTTTCACCTTTTAAGTCAGACTGTGATGTATGTCATCTCTCCAAAGATAAATCTAACAAATAAATGAAAACTCTTACGCCCTTCATTTGACATTTAGGCCAACTGTCACACTTACTCAAAATCTCCATCAACCTTAATGGATTTCTTCTCTTCCAACCTTTGCCCACAAGTTTCCGCTTGACCTCCTTTCTCAATTGGTTTGACATACATCTTGGTGGTTCTTTGCACATTACACACTTGTCAAAATCATCAACCGTTTTATGGATCATAAATAATTTCATTGTGAATAGGAAATGACATGTTATTGCACAAGGAAATTGCCAATAAATGCCACTAAACCTTGAGCTAATCGAACCAGGCCTAGTGGGGACTAGCATAGAGTTATTTGTCTAAGGCTTTGTTACAGCTAAATGGGCCTGTCATTGTCATGGTTCCTTCCAATGTTAGTTTTAGCCTGGGGAAACTGTATAAACTTATGGGCATACAGTAAATGTATGTCCCCATATACATGGTGACATATGTTTTACTTTAGGTGGCTGTATTTTAGAATGGAATTTGGTTCTTTTCAACATTTTATCTAAATCTTGATATGGACGCTTTCCTTTTAAAATGTGCTTGCTTTTGTTGTTTGGGAAGTTGTGTGCAACTTATGATTTGCATTGTATGCAACTTATGATTTGCATAGTGCTGCCTGACATGTTTATGGTACTATAGTGGATTAAAAGAATACATAGGGACCTACATTGAGAATGTAAGAACTGCCATTTATGGAGCACAATGTCAAGTTTTACATAAAAGCATGGTGATTCAAGTGATATTCTTGAGAATTAAAAAATATATATATATAGTGGAGAATATAGTGGAGAATGTGTAATTTTTTTGTCAAGATGGCAGTATACCTTGCCGTAAGAAAAATGCAAGCTTTCTTGTAAGTTCCTTCAAGATGACTAGTTTTTAGTAATAAAATAATGAATCTAACCATGAAATTTGTATTCATTTAAAAAACATCCCGGTCTTAAAATGTGGTGGTTTGTTTTTTGCACTGTGCCTTGTAAGGCTATGATATCACCATGATTACTAGATTCTGAAGACGTTTCGTGTTTGGACTTGTTGGAGGAAAGCCTCATTTAATAAAATAATAGAATAAATTAAATACAAATTAGGAAAATCATATATGGTTTCCTTGTTGTCTTAATCATAAATTAGCTCCGTTTAGCATTTTAATTTTGTACTTTTTTTACAGCATGTCAAGACAGTGTTTTGAAAAAATTATTTGTCATGCAAGTTTTGTCATATCATGTGTTCTACAAGTACTACTACTAATGTAGGCCTACCAACCCTGTTTTCTAGTTATATGGTTTAATATTTGCAATGAGTAAACCATTATCATGTAGTTTTAGGGATTGAGGTTGAATGACATTTGTTTAAAGAGTTCATCTTAAGATGTTGTTTTCTTCAATTGTTTCTTCTTGGCTTTAGTAACAATTTGCTATGTAGTTGTGTGTGGGGAAGACCTACAATGTTTCATGGATGGTTCACCATTGGGGAAAGAAAACAAGATATATAAAAGTGAAATGCACTCAACTTCTGCTCCATTGTTGTGACATTGACAAGGGGGAAAGTTTCCTTTAATGTTTCTCTTTATTGAGATCAATGCTACACTTTACATTCATTACTATTTTGGACTACGGCTTCATCAGTGTTTAGGTGAGACCATGGAGGTAGGATTCCTACCTCCATGGTGAGACACGAACATGGTGTTCTCAAAGATGACATTACAGTCAGTAGTATTCCCTAGTACTAGTGCCTACCTCCATGATTATACTAAGCAAGCTTACTTCAAATTCAATATAGTGTCTATATTTTTCTGGTAAATACGATGGTTTTTTAAAATTCTTTAAAAACATCAGTTCTCCACACAAGGAAAATAAATTATTGAAAACTGAGAACGGAGAACGCCTAATGAGAGCTCTATATGTTATAACATTGTTATAATGACCATAGGGCTCAATGGTGTTGCATTGCTAATACTAAATACTGCAGCACTTCACTCTTGGGTAACCATTCGACATTCGATGGGCTTGTGCCAAATCTCAACATTGTCACTGCATACACAAAGAAATAATTATAATACTTGCTGGCTGGTGAAATATGTTTTTCTACCCGTAATATATCGTAATATATCGCATTTGGGCCCTGGTCCTTCCTTTGGCTTTATGACCCAATAAGTCTAGCATATGGTGAACTAAAATAAATTAATGTAGCTATGTAAATGCCAGGGACATCATACAGGAAAAAAAAACAAAGAAATGGAGATGGGCAGGCCACCTTGCAAGGCGTCATGACAACAGATGGACACATTGTATAACAGAATGGACACATTGTATAACAGAATGGACCCCAAGAACACAAACGAGACGAAGAGGCAGACCAAGTAGGCGGTGGATGGACGACATCAGAGAGTTTGGAAGCGTTACATGGATGCGACAAGCACAAGAAAGATCAAGGTGGAACGATGATGAAGAGGCCTTCCTTCTGCAGTGGAGTGACATAGGCTAGATAGCATGTAATATGTACTTTACGCTTTAACATTTTGTATGAAAAAAATAGTGCATCTAAAACCAAGACCTGATTTGTAAAGATCGCAATGCTTGCTCCAAAAACCAGCATAATGTGGAGCTACACTGAATTTGATGGACAGTCAATAACAATTCATTTCATGATTTTACTTTATTCCCAAGTTAGTGACAGAAAGTGCCAGCTCAGTGGCAGCACTGGGGACAGAACTCAATCCGTGGCTTGGGAGAAAAAATACTAAAGAATGCAGAAACCCTAGTTACTAGCTAGGAAAAAAAAACCATGCCACACAATCCAGCTCAAGAACTGTAGAGGCACCAGTTAGAAAGATCCTAAACCCTAAATCAACAAACCATGGAAAGAAAAACTGGCAAGGCTCTTGAGTAAACAATATGCATGGTGTACACAGGCGCAGGGAGCTATGTGTGAGGGCACAAGAATGCCCTACCAATGCAGGGTATGTTTTCCCATCTATTCAACTGACTGCGAAACGCTAGTGTTTGTCATTGGGTTTGGTTTTCACCAGTGTGTGCGCGCCTGACCCTCTTTTGAGATGCCGCTCCTTCTGTTTGTTTTTGACCTTTTTTTCTTGGAGTGCATCATACCTCAATGCTAGAATACTGACAGGCTACTGTTAAGTGAACGCTTAAGTTACTCTTGTGTGTTTGTGTAAATCTTGTGCTTTTTAAATTCCTTGAAGTAGAGATGAGGACCAACAGACGACATTTCTAGAATTCTTCAAACCGATGCAATCACATTATCATCAATGTACGCAGAATGAAAGTCCTAAGTAAATTATATAAAACAAATGTGATTTACTTTCTTATGATTGATATGCCGACATCAGGCCTTAAAGGTCTCTGCCATTTTGTACCGTGACATTCTTTAAAAAAAAGAATGGTAAGTTTGAGTTGACTATAAATAAGGCCATGTAAATAAAATTAGTTATTTTAGCGCCCGTCCATGTCAATTTCTGCAGGTTGGAGAGAAGTGTTTTTAAATCGTTTATTATTTTATCTCTCCAATTTAGAATGTTCTGTTAATAACAGGCAGACTAAAACAAACAGAGATTTTACTCCTCTGAGAACCTGTTTTACTCTCTTTCAAATGGATTAAGTTATACCATGGCAGGCCTTAGGCCAAGTAAAAAAAATACCAGTTGATCGATTTTTTTTAATTTTCAATTTTTCCTAAAACAAAAAACAAACAAAAATTGTTTGTATTTTTAATCCACCCTTGACATATATATTTTAATTTTTGATGTGGCCTTATTATCCAGTTATTGTGGTATTTTTCCCTGTGTTATTTGGACTGTTTTGTCAAAAGCCTTTTTAAAATCTGTTTTATGATGTGCGATATATTTATACAAGTAATAAGAAAATTAAATTAGCCTCATCAGGAAATTAACCTCCTTCAGTTAGAAAAACTTGTTTTTAAAATTTAGGTTGTGGGTTCAGTTGTTTCCATTGGATGTGTGGGTATTGATTGAAATGTAATCTTTTTTTTTTCATGACTTTAATAACTGTATAATTTTTACTTGCAAGAAGTAAAGTACCCTGAAATAGGGCCCTGATCTGGATAGCTTAATATGGCACTAAAACAGAAAAGACAACATAGACCAATAGGTTAATACCAGCAGAAGTATAGCTTCAACAGACCCCGTCATTGATTGCCCTGACAGCATAAAAGCCTAATAGCTCACTATCCACACACAAACATTGTATTTCCTTCAGGCAACTGTCCCATCTTGTAGCCAGCATCGATTTTTGTTCTCCTGGACCTACCTAATGAAAAAAATATATGCAATCACAGTCCAGTTCTGGGTGCTCGTCCAAATTAATTCAGTGAGGTGTGTAATAACGTTGTGTAAAAATTGGCTCATGGGCAGGCCTGTTTCACTCTGTCTGGTACTTGGTGTGTGGCTCAGATTCCTGAGGGTAGAGATGGAAAGGGAGTGAAGGGTGGGGGGGGGGGGGGGGGGGAGTATGGGTGGAAGGCATCATCAGTTGTGCAGTGTTTGGGATGTACATAAGAGCAAGATACTTTATTATGCCTACATGTATTATTTACAAAAGCATAAATGTTTGCTTTTGGATAAAAAATATTGGTGTTGAAAGTAAAGAAGATTGTATCCAGTGAAAGATATAGATCTATGTACATAATTGACTTCATGTGAAGAATTTTTAAGAATGAAATAAAAACTGAGCAACATTCACCATTCACTGTTTGTGATATTGACCCCTTCAACTACTGTCACATTCGGCTACTGTCTGCCACACTCGCCATTTTGGGAAGTAAAATTTCGAGTAAAAAGTATGGTGAGCGTGTAAATACCACATCGCCTAAAGTGCGCATAACACATTATAACAGCTTAGCAACATTGACTCCCAAAAGGGTGCTGCCAAATTTGTGGTGATGGCATCAGGTAAATTGGGTCGATACCTTAAGTCAGGAAAAGGCCAAACAACACCTTCAATTTCCATTTTCCTTTTACATCAACATTTTTCAAAAGCCAACTGTTTTCCCACTACTGATCTAAACAATAATCTTCAAAGTGTAGGCCTACAAGAACAATAAGATAACATTGTTTTCTCTTAAATCTATGTTTAATCTGTAGGGGCCTATTTGTTTTTTGTTTCATGGGTTTACACAATTAGAAAAATATTTGCTAGTTTCAATTTTATACTTCATACTAAATTTGCTTAATTAGCAAGATTTACACTAGTTAGTATGTACATAGTACGCATGTTTTTCATTATGACATTTGATGAATCCCTGTTGGATACATTTTTGTTTTTGCTGTGATTTACTCATGGGCTAGAAAAACACAATTAAATAGAGCAGGTTCAATATGAACTGAATTTAAATGATATGATTAAAAATACGTTGCCCAAATAATGTTTCAGCTTCCCTTTTGGGGAACGGTTTCATTGAAGCTTGGCTAATCATACTAGTTTTACAACTAAGGGCTGTTTAATTAAATGAAAGGCAACAGGAAATGTTGATGTGATCATCCGAACAATAGCCAGGGGAGGAAGACGGGCAATGTCTTTGATTATCAAACATTCATATTGATACTTTATTAGATTATATGTGTGGGTGATCAAATGTGTAACATGATGTCATTGACTGAACAATACAACAAAGCTGGTTCTTCTAGGCAAGGGTATACTTTGGGTAATTACACCACAAGTTGATGACCATAAAAGAGCTGTTGTTAACATAATACATTGTTAAAAACTTAATGTAGGCTTAGAGAAAGAGGTAGTTTTTCACCCAAACATTTGAATCTGAGAAAGGCTTCAGGCATGAAGCCATTCTCCGGCATCTGAAAACACACAATTCTATGCAATAAGGGTGGTATTTTCTTTCATTACTTTCTTGCTACTTCGATGTCCAATTGAGCCCAAATTTTCACAGGTTTGATTTTTTATGCATAAATGTTAGGATATACACCAAGTGAGGATACTGGTCTTTGACATTAACTAAAAGTATACCATGCCTTTAAATGTAATTTTAAAACAAATACCATTTCAAATTTAGTATTAAATCAAAATGGAAAACGTGTCCATTTAATAGTAAAATAAAATAAATTGAACAAAAATAAGGATATAACCACAAATGAATATATGCTAACCCCAGCCCAGGAAAAACCAAAAAGATGGAACTACACTGAACCAAATATTTCATGTTTCTTTAGAGATGCTTAAAAGTAATTGTCCGCATTGTGTTGCTAAATAATGTTATTGGTGCCCAGGTGTACAATTATAAGCTTTTTACCCTGCAGCAATTTGAATAACAACTGTCCAATGTCAATTCACAGTGTATGGTAACTCAAAACCAAAGTTAAGCATGGTTGGTTTTAAATGTAAAATATTGAATCCATCCTCCACAATCCATCAAAGTCAGTCAAAGCCTTGGGAAGGATTTTGGGGTTAGGCAGGGTACAACACTGGCTGATAGTTTGTATATTCCTTTTTCCTTTATTATTTTATGTCAAGAAATTGATCAAAGTCATATTTTTAAATGAACAAAAGTGAAACATTTTTGGTTCTGCTTTTATAACTGAACATGCAATGCCTAAATAAGTGAACAAACAAACATTTGTTTATCAAATTTTATCACCAAACCATTAATATTTAGTTCTTTTTAACTATTGTTCAAATCAAATGGGCAATTGATATTGTCTCGGTCTTGACCTTGGTGCCCCTTCAAAAGTTTCCATATACTTTTAAGACTTTCAAAGGGAAGTGCCCTTTGTAAAATGACAATGGCCTTGTCCTCTTAAAGATGAAATGCATGCATTGTGATCTGCATATATTCAGATAATCACCTAGTATTTCTCTGTTCTACTCTTGGTATCTTAGATGGCTTTAGAAGCATCAGCTGCAGGAAGGAGGCAGCATCTATCCAACCTACGGAACAACTGCCCAATGTCACTGGTAAGTATTTTCCTAAATGGAGTGTATGATTTCTCTTTCTGATAGGACCTTGGCACACATCATGGCACTGTAAAAATACAGGCCACTTATTATATCAAACAGTGTATGTTACAGAGTTGAGTACAATTGTACAACATTGAATAGGGCATGTAATTGTTTTAAAAGTATTATAAAAAATATTGTAAAAAGTATGTAAATGTGAGTACATTCAATATCTCTGACCATGAACGGAAGAATAAAGAATAAAAGTTGGATTACAGGGAATTTGCCAATATTTGTCTTGTATTATTGGTTTAACTCCTCTCCCCAACACTCGATAGACACCCACTCTACTGACATTAACATGATTGTGGTGGCAGAAGTTAAGGAAATTCTACCCAGCCTAAAAGATGTCACTGAAGATCCAATGTATGGAATTAATGCTTGTTCATCACGAGCCATTGTCTAGTTCCTGCTGAGATCATGGATATGTACATGTATTGCTACAGTCTATGCTCCGCTGAAAAAAAATGTTTTCATTTCATTCATTATGGATCAAATACTCTGATTTTATAAAAATTATACATGTATATATAAGTTACGAGCAAAACAGCTACATTTGGACAAGGTGGGCAGCTTGAAAATGAGAAAACCGTTTCTTGGAAGACTAACAATCTGTTCATTTGTATGCATGTAGTACATTCTAATGTAGAGAAAACCTTACTGACAGTCTACAGTTCAATTCATAAATTTTGTGAAAACAATAAAGAAATTACTAGCAGTTTCTCAACTTTGCAAGAAAGAAAGTTTTTTTTTTTTAAGATTTAATTTTGTTGTTGACAATGAATTGTAAGTTTTCTTGTTTACAATAATAGTACACATCTTTGCAGCCTCAAAGACAAATTTAGATAATTGACAAAGGTCCTTGCCACAGCAAGGCATTATTAGATTTACAGAAATCTTTCCACAGCATTTCACAAGGGGAACTCACATTTTTGTATAACACAGGGCAGCCTTTAACAATGAAATGTGCTGTAATAAAATATGACATACTGTATAGGCTTCAAGCTTTAGTTAGAAATTTACAGGCAACATTTTCTTAAAGATTTGCTAAGCTTTGAAGCTTCTTTTCCAAGGGTTTTGAGCTTTGATGTTTGTTGCCAATAGAACTATCTCTTCAGGAGCCAGTACATTTATAAGGAGTCTTTGTCCTTCAAGACAACCTATGCATCCTATTCTGGTAGCATCTTTGTATATCACGTGCGCTGCATTTTTCCATCTCGTAATGTAAACTAATCAAAATCAGAAGCTGCCTCCTGAGAAGTGGGCAAATTAAAATATTAAATAATTTGTCAATAGCCCTGTGGAAAAAATGCATCTTGGAAATCCGTTTCATTCAAACTGTTTTCATTCAATCTGTTCAGAAATGTGTGGGTATTGTTTGCTTCATTCAGAGTCACATGTACACGCTTGCACATTATCCTTTATTGGGTGGAACCCTATTGTTGAGGTCCAGGAAGTTGAAATATTGGAACAAATTATTCATTGCTAATTCAATTTGACCATTTATACGACCTTTTGTATCATTCAATCTTTTGGGTTAAAATACTTGATCAAAGATTCCTTGATATTTTCGAAGATTACAAAGGCAAACTTTATTTTGAAGAAATACATACCATATTCCTGAATTCATTTTGTAAAGATATTTTTGAACATACAAAGTTTCTTTACTTCAGAAATGTGGTATTGGATACATGGTTATAAGACAAATATAATGCATTAGGCCTACATCAGCACATTTTTGTGCTTTATGCTATATAAACATTGCATCAGCATTTAAGATAATTTGAGGGTGTTCATTCATGTGTGTTTCATATGGATAATGTGTACAATGTAGATTGAGTGTAGTGGCTAATTAGCTGTCTACTCAAGTTCTGGTGGGGTAATAATTAGCTTTAAATCCCAGGTTAGATGAAAGTTAAGCTGTATACAATGTATACATAAGCTTTGTAATGCACATTACTGCACCTACATGGTACCACTTAATATTAAAGGGAAGAGATGTTCCTAGATAGTTGTTATTGTTTGGCTGCAAATTGCACCTCTATGGTTAATTTCTTGCAAAGTGCTCTGAAGAAACAAAAATCACAACAGTATGTGAAAGTTACAACAAAGCCATCTTTTTGCCCAAATGATTTAGGTGTGTGTGTGATGTTTTATTTATTTATTTTTTTGAATTTGGCTAGTTATTAACTTCATTTTTGTGTGTGATGTTTGGACACGCATGTTTGTCTGTGTGTGCTAACCAGGCCAGTGATCTGGAAAGGAAATGATGGTCATGTTCATCGAAATGTGTGGTCCATTAAATGCTTAAACTACTTTAGTTAATCCGAGCTGCTTTGATCTTAGCTTATCCTTGAGGGCATACTATGTTCATTGACCTAATTTATTGTTTATACATTAACCCATTTATTATGTGTACAATGTACATACATGTAAGCACAAGTCTATAAAGAACAGATCTGACACAAGTTCACATGCACATCGTGGTATCATTTATTCTGTTACTTCACACGAATATCACTAATCAGTCCTTTCTCACCCTGGCATCATTATAAGAAACCGCTCCCAAGAGTTTGCTGTTATTCACAGGAGCCGGAGCTGTCTCCAGAGACTCTGATTTCTTTCCCAATCAGACTCTTGTATCACCCTACCGAGCTCTCCTTTCACTGTCCTGGTGGAAGCTCTAGAGAACCCTCAGAACCGGCCCCTTTGTCATGCCATGTTTTCCCAGCTAAAAGCCTCCTCCACTGAGACCAAGGGCTGGAAAATAATCCACTGGCAGGCCTGAAACCCAATCCAGGTCTTTTTCAATGGGCAGGTCCCAATGCAAGTTTCTCTTTATTTAGAAGGGGAAACTCTCCACAATATTAATTGCTTGGCTACCCGATATGTGTGTATAAGTGCCTTGGAATACCATGACACATGCCGAGTTTTTTACTCCATACATGTATACCAACCCGAAGAAGAGATGTAAGGATCATGGTTTGTGTGTGGGTTGACGCGATTCTTGGCCTGTTGTGTGTTTCCAAGTAATAATGGGAGCTACTGCATAATTGGTGTGCAAACTGTTCCTATCAAAAGAGACAGTCTGTCAGCACAGGTGACCATTTATTGTGTGTTTTGGGGTTCTTTTGAAAGCCAACTGTTCACCTTACACCTGTGCTAAATACTTAGGACTGTACACACACACACTGCATACTGTTATGTACAATGTGCGTACATCTAGCTGTATGTGATAACAACCTTTTTCTCCCTGCACTTTGAATTGAGAAGACTTTTGAGACCACATATCTACATCAGTGTCGGTCCATGAAAATTTTGCTATTATGTAAAACCCAATTTCAGGTGACAAATTTTGGTTGTGAAAACTTTTTGATTGACGTGTTTTTACCACTAATCTATCTGAGATATCAATAGTTACTTGCATTGTGTTTTCTTTTCCTTTCTAGTAATTTGTCATTTATGGTGAACTCTTTTCATCAATACTAGCTCCCTTAACGAATTGGAGCATTGAACTCTACATTTGACCCACCCATTAGGCTCTAACTAGTTGCATTTAAATAGCTCTGTAAAGCATTTGTGTGCATCCAATGCCCTTCATTACCTTTTGCTTCATTATTTTGTGTCATTGATATGGTGTAAATGCATTCGTTTAGTTGCTGAAAGGCGTTGACGAGTACCAGCATAGATAGATAGGAACTAGAAAGCACTTTTTGATTAAAGTACCTTTTTAGATCATCACCCCATGAATTACTTATAATTGGGTTAATTCAAATTAATTAAAAATGTTACATTGCATTACATTACAAACAAACTACCTAATATGTCATAATGGTGTGGCATGTTATTTCTGCGTGGTTAAGAGCACCAGACCCAAGCTCTGGCGTTTCTGATCAGCGTTTCTGTGGGTTCAAGTTCTGGTCATAGCACTTGTGTCCTTGAGCAAGATACTTTACCATAATTGCTTTGTCCTTCGGTAGGTTTCATGTACTAGGATTGGTAGTGCTAGTAAAAAGAACCCAGAACTTTTATTGTGGAAGAGGTTAACCCCAATGTTTCTGGTTTATAGCAAGCATCCTTGTTTACAGGTTTCCTCAGGCTTGTGAGTTACACTGATTAAATTCACTAATATGGGGCATCCTTGGTCATGTAGGCCTATGTAGTTCATTTGCTACACTACATGTAGCCTTTTTCCCCACTACTATATGTTTACTTCTATAAAGCAAATCTTGGTGCTTGATAAGTTACTATACTAATAATATTACCAAAACATTTAGGGAGGCCTTTGTAGATTTGGTATACTGTATGCAAGTTCATAACAGAGTTGCATCACAGTGCTACCCAGAAGCATCTCCAAGTGAGTTTGCCATTTGCCTGCCATCTGTGAACACCAAGAGGAAATACATTGTGTTGTGTATGTTGTGCAGTGATCCTTTTACATGAAGTGGGTCTGTTTTATAGCTCCATGATACATCCATGGGAAGCACCATAACTTACATTTCTTGTCTGAAGAGATGAAAGACCAAAAGCGTAATTAACACTATGTACACCATGTAACACTATGTAGGGTGTCATGGCCGAGTGGTTAAGAGCATCGGATTCAAGTTCTGGTGGTTTAGTCATCGGGGTGTGGGTTCGAGTCCCGGCCATGACGCTTGTGTCCTTGAGCAAGACACTTTGCTATAATTGCTTCTCTTCACCCAGGGGTATAAATGGGTACCTGCAAGGGTAGAGGTTGATATTGTGTTTGAAAAAGCCTTCGGAGCGCCATCACGGCAGCCCGGGCTGTATACTCCCCAGGGAGCTGAGAAAGATTAAAAGGGAATGTTATTGGCCCAATGACCAGGGCACTAATGTAAAGCGCATTGAGACGTTATTGTGAAATGCGCTATATAAGAACTAGTTATTATTATTATTATTACACATGTACCTTAGTTTGTATTCATCCTGGTTCGTTGTTATAACGGATCCTTGGTGTTGTATATAGGTAAAGGATGTTAAAAATCCGGATTATTGTATAGACCATGTAACCTGTGACATCACTTGTTTACAAAAGAGCCACAGAGCTCTGGACTTCCTGCAGGCATGATTTGTATCTAGCTCAAATTTTGGAAATTGTTGTATGCAATTGTTATCAACTTTTGTAGCACATCGCAAAAGTTGTCTAGCTGTTAATTTTTGCAATTGTTTTATTAACAATGTGGTAATTATGATAAACATGTAAACAAATTCATATGGCACGTAGTAAATGTTGCCTGTCAGGAAATGCCCTCAAAAGTATAAGGTCACTGTGTTTGTAAACAAGGTTCATGGTCTTTATTTTGTCTAATTGTGTATACAATTCATTCGTGTCAATGCTTTGTATTTATCCATCAATCATAAATGCTGTATTTTTGCTTTGGTTTTTTCTTTTCTAATCAATGGCCTGTGCAATATCCATTTTAGTAATCTGTCAAAGATTACTATATTTCTCAGAAAGTAAAGCAAGTAGCTGTGTAAGGTGCAATTATTTGAAAGATTTCCTGATTTTCTTCCTGGTCTCTTTCAACAAATGTACTTATCACCAAATCACAGCCATGTACGCCCACAGTATTAAGTCCCCTATATACTAGCCCTTCCACCAGGGCGGCCACATTTCAACAGTGCCTTCCACTCAGGTACCAAAGATTTTTCAAGCTCAAATGTACAAGTTATTCTGTCCATCAGCAAGCAACAATTAGATCCCTGCTGACTTCATTTGTGCATTCCAGGGACCCCTTGAGGTCAGGGGGTGACCAAGGGGTCAGGTCATGGCTGCTGGGCGGTCTGTCTGCAGTCTGTGATGATGAGTAGACTAGAATGAGGCACAGTCAATGTCAGTGCCAGCAGTGTCAAGCAAACACTCACTGAGATGATGTTACTAACATCATAGTTTGGCTGGTTGTCCTGTTATTAGTGTGGATTCTTCCAATTAGAGCATGTGGTAGAGCACCAACAAGCTTACCCAGAATGCTGACGCTGAACACCAAAATATTTGTTAAAGTCTACAATAATGCAAAACACACATCTGCAAATCATTTAACATAATACAAATTTGATTACATAAACATCTTTATTTTTATTTCTTGATACATTTGTGAAGTGGGGGAGAAACCCTATTCAGTTGTATTTAATTTTAATTTCCTTTCTAAAGGCAAATCTTTGAAGCAAGGCAGTGACATGTATGTTTAAAAGTAGCAACGGATGGTCACCTTATAAACCAATGAGCCAGGGAAACGTGATGCTGTGTGTACTTTGTGAAATGATGGAACAAGGCAGTATTGTTTATCATTTCATTGTCTTTATATGTTAAAAGCTTGGGATGTAAATAAACCTTGGATACTTTTCAATTCCCATTGTATATAAAGGCATCATAGCATTGGTATGGTTCCACTGTGATCAATCAAGGTGCACACATGGAGGTCATGTCCACTCATGAGTCACATGTGTGTTTATCTCAACTCCATCCAATCTGATCAGAAAGCATCAAGTGTAGGTTCTCATTTTTAATAGTACTGGGCTGCATTCCGTTTTTGCGAACATATTGCAAACGTTACATAAACATTCGTGCTCAGTGGAACCGATAATGTGAGCGCAAAACTGACGAAACCAAAAAATATTTACCCCCACTACTGCATAATTCCCACCACTGAAGAATACATTCTTTATTTTCATGACATAAGAACGATACTGTCCACTTTACTTTCTGCCATCTTAAAATTGTTGGCCCCAGGCATTATTAAAGCAACCACGAACACCTCAGAAATACATTCGCCATCATTTACAGCACACAACTTGTTCCACCAGAAATTGTTTACTAAATTTGGCAAATGTTTGCACTGTTTGCCCCCATGGTCTCCCTTTATTCCTTTCTCTTTTGGGGGTGGGGTTGGGTAGGTGCATGATTGGAGTGAGGTGGTGAGTATGATGAGTTGTGAGTTTTTGGTTCTACTCCAGCATGCCCTCTTGGTTAGCATGGAGCTGTAAGCAATTCCCTCAGCATAAGATTTCTGTCAGGTAGTTACAGCACAGTGTACACTATGTACAATAAAGTTTGCAGGCTGGTTTCAATAATTAAGCTAATTAGGCACCTACATGGTAGCTATTTTTTCAAGGGCATCTATGGAATGAGACATGGGTGTGACACATTATGTATTGTCCTTGCTGCATGCCTGGCAGGCTTGCCCTTAAGGTCCTTCCAAAGATGCATTAACTGACCTCCAAGTCTCTCTTCATCTTGACCTCTTTACTACATCTGTGTTGGTTTCATCATGACCAAATGGATGATGATTATAATGTCCTTTACAAGAAGTTATACAGCTTACTGAATTACTGACAGGGCTCAATTACCAAATTTACAGTTTGGGTATTGCATAATGCTGATTGTGTGTGGACTCTATTGAATGTACTTACATCTACAGGTACTTGTACCACTTTCAGAAACAAACTAATTATGAATCGCTAGTTAGCCCTTTGTGATTAAAAAAGGTCTATACTGGGGTCTTTTTATTGTGCAAAACCAATAACAATTTATTCCTTACCAGTGTTGCTTGTATTGAGAGTTGATATAATTATCTCTATTCCTTTTTCAATCAATGGTTGGGTTTGGGGTGGACAGGGATTAATAACATTGAAGACATCATGACTGCACCTGGTTTCACCCCTAATTGGATGCTGACCAGTGACCACTGACCAGTTCCTCAAAGTAACTCTTTTGCATCCCTAAGATTCTAGGACCTTCTTGTCTCCTCTTCCTGACAAATATGCTAATCATTGCAAGGTAGTACTTGTTTGATGCTTTGTGTTTTCCTTCCCTAATTGGGTAGGGGTTCTCTTCCAAACTGCTGTCCTTTTGTCATCATGCCACATCCTTGAGAACATGAATTCTGGGAATGGATTGGGGAATACTGGTGAATCCTTGACTGTAGGGGTTGATGCTTTATCTGTCTTATGTCTTATGTAAAAACCTTGACATGATATCATTAGAGGAAGCATATTCTCTTCAGTCTCATTATGAGCTCTGCAACTCCTGTGGTCCTTTTGTTTCTTTGTATTACTACAAACTTGTTTTCCCTCCCAAGGGTTGTGCTACTAATTAAAACAACAAGTATTAGATTAATCATTATATCATCATTGTTCCAGTTGAATATTTAAGAAATTTTCTTTCAACCGTTGTGTTCATGAATGGATATGTATGCTTGTCATATTTGTACAAAACTGACCGTCTGGCGCCAAGGTAGAATCTGGCAGGACACATGGTTTCTGGGTCCCATGCACTAGTTACATTGGTGCAACATCATAGCAGTCCCGCAAATAATTGTATCAACATGAAGGGACTATTTTAGGTATTGCAGAGAAGGCTCTCTTAGCAGATGTTTAATTCCTAATGGTTAACATTTGAGAAATGATTAAAGCAAAGGATCAACTTTGGCATGGATGGAACTTGCCTGCTAGTTAACTCTGTAGTTTTCTGAAATTGTGGATGAGAATGCTTTATGGGAAAATAGAATTAGCTTGTGCAAACTGCTTACCAACCAAAAGGACCTATGTCTTTAATGCAACAAATAGTTAATGGGCTGCATTTCGACCCCAGCAGAGTCTTTCTCGAGAAGCGTCAGGCCATGAACTATTCTTTGCGAGAATACTTTATCTAAACATTTATTTTTGACTTTGTAACGTGTACTATAATTTTACGATTACATATTTTTGGGGGTGGTCTTACTTAAAAAGACTTGAATTATCAATTGCATTTGTTAAGTGATTAATAGTGAATGTGCAAACTAAGTTAATATGAAGCACAACTTAAAGTATTGGACTAGTGTGTTTATCCTTCCAGTTGAAAGAGCAGTGATGGGCTAGAACAATATGGACAGTAACTGGAGGACATCAGTGTCATTTATTTTCTTAGCATTTTTAAGCTTTGTGGTCTTTCAGGAATTGGTTCTGTTATAATGATGTTCCTATCAAGGTTCCTTCTTCTTGATAGAACTGATATGGCCACTAGCAGTAAGCAATAGTAGCACATATATACCCATACTGTGTCTTAACCTCTCCATTTATTGATTCATTAGTTAACCATGCCTAATTTACACAGTACTACTTAGGCTCTAACAAATATCCCAAAGACCATACAAAATGTATTAACAAATATTCCTTTTATTAGGAGATTTGTATGAACATTTTTAGATTTCTTTACCTACTTTTCCCAAATGCTTTGCACAGACTCCATACTCTTGTTTCTTTGAGTTTGGTATATTTGCCACCCACCTTGGATACTATATGAATAAAACGCCCCAGGATTGCTCTGTGGCTTTCAGGTTTTGTGGTTACATATTCTAGGATGACTGCAAACAATAGGTTGGACCTCTTCTTGCATTCCACATCCAAGTGTGAAGTCCTGGAACAAACTGGACAGATGATTGGTCGGATGTGACAACCTTCACCTCACTTTGCCTTTCAACACACCATTTATTATCAAGTTTTTTCATTGTGATTAGCGCAAACAGGTAAACTGCGTACTTGTACAGTAGGCCTATGTGTTTTACCTGCAAATAATTCCTTTGCAGGTTTTTGTGGTCTTTGGACTCATTTGTGAAGTCTCTTTTTTTTCAGTTTTGGACTTTGGTGTCTAGAGGTTGGATTCTTAACTTTCCCATCAATAATGATATGTTGCATAATAA
Source organism: Leptasterias polaris (assembly GCA_037783415.1). Taxonomy (NCBI): domain Eukaryota; kingdom Metazoa; phylum Echinodermata; class Asteroidea; order Forcipulatida; family Asteriidae; genus Leptasterias; species Leptasterias polaris. The sequence continues at coordinate 1,088,380 of JAZGTN010000188.1, forward strand.
CTCAGTGAGCCGGGCACCAGACCACATAATAAAATCTATGTGCCGAGCTTTACGATAAGCTCACAAGATTACTTTCTGTGAAGTCAAATTAAGTACTTACCTTCTTGAAAAGTAGTCATGTGTGATGATAAGTAAACAATAAATTTTCCTGAAAAGTTGCAGTCATCTGTAAACCTTTTCTACTGGGCATTCTTTTAAAAGAAAATATTCCCCTTCTGGCTCTCTTACCCCAAAGTCTAATACCTTCAAGTTGTCCTATCATCTTGCAGGAGTGACCATTCATAGAAATTTGTTTATTTTGGGGGTTTTTTCTTTCACAAAAGCATAAACATCCCCAACCCTTCGGCCTTCCCCACAGGAATGCAGGACTTTTTGATCCATTATATTGTGGAATTGGCTTACAAATGGATTCTTTCCCTTGAAGACACAGGCTGATAGCGTGCACAATGCATCAATGCAAATGTCGTCTTGCTCCTTAACAAGCGAGTAATTGCATTTCAGACGAAACAGAGTGTAATAATTGTCCATTCACACTTGGTAGGAATCCTTCTGGAAGGAGAAGTAATAAAGATATCACCTGAAAAATGAAAAATCAATTGTAATGTATTAAGGAACATTGACTGGAAAAGTACAGGACACCTCAAGAGTCTTGCTTCGTACTATGTGACCTGACAGCTCCCTCTCCTAAACAAGACTGACACATCTGATAATATATACAATATTGGAAAGAGAAGTGTGAAACTCATAAATTGTTATTGCTTGTTCTGTCAAAGAGTCCTTCTTGATAACTACAAAATCAAGCTCAGATTTTAATTTGCTGTTTACATCTGATGTAAGCAATGCCCATGTAATCACACAGTGTTCTAGATTTTCTCGGTCACATGATAATTAGTTGCACAATGTGTCTTATAAATTCAATCTATTTAGTTGGATAATGGTCAGGTTAGGAGAGCTATTTTGTGATGCAATATAGAGTGGAAGAGTATATTTTTGTCGAACAAAAATACAATGTCATGATTCAGGCTATTCATTTTTAGAGATAATATTTGAATAGTTTTGTTTTTATTGGCTATTTAGGATAGTACAGGTGTATTGACTTGGCTGTAAAGCATTGAAGTGGAGGCCTCAGAGGTTTTCAAAACTTATACCCCTTGGCACAAGGAAAACAAAAAAGAAACAGACAAATATTTGTACATTTGCACTTTGTGTGTATAATGCACTTTTGAATCCTGACTGCCAATACTGGCATACGAGAATAGACACATGACCAACAAATAGCAGCAATTACACATGTTTGCCCTGGGGTTGCTTGTATGTTTAGTCAACCAAAGTGTGAACATCTTCATCATGCCAAAATTGTGAGCGTATCATCCACAAAGATTTCAGCAATATGTTTTTTTATCCCCAGCAGGATGAGATGATGAACTTGTCTGTACTCTGTGCCACTGTTGTGATAAGACAAGAGTACACATTTTGTGAAGGGCAGTTATTATTGTTAGTAAAATAAATAGCCCTGTCATCACAGCCTATTCACAAAATTCACGGGATGAGTTCAACAATATTGGAAGAAAAAGACCAAGGGTCGAGAGGACAAGAAAAGGCAAATAAATACGCTATAGGGCCTAAGCTCTTTATTCTTTGGGGAAAAGATGCTTCTAAAAGAAAGATTAGAATAAAATTTCTTTTTATTGCACAACACTGGACTTAGTTGCCTTCTGGACTTGCCTTCTCTCTCCTACTGGAATCAAAACTCTTTTCTCCTTGCATCTCAAGGACAGAAGGAAACACTCAAGATGGGCAAACTCAAAGAACAGAGATCTCCTAAAAATCAAAGTAGCTTGGCAATCAAAACAGGATGCCTTTTGTGGGAACTGAGGACTGTGCTCTGATGGGGCACTGTTTAGCCAAATAACAGACCATTCTGCTTGTGCACTATCCGCTCTAGGATGTGTTTGTGTTACTCTTATTCTAGTCTCTAGAGAATGAAGTGAAAAAATGGGGTTGCCTTTAAGTGGAACTTAATCTTCATTTTCACTCAGCTTGGTCATACAGTTTTTATAATAGTGCTTCATTTGATGTACATTGTAGCATGAGTAAGTAAGTGACTTCCCGGATGCTTTGGTTCTTGGCATTGATATTGAATTCTTTCCCCTTTCAGTAATATTTGCACTTGACTGTTTTTTTTTGTTAGAATCTTGATCTATTGCAATTATACGAGTGAAGGGAATTAAAAGCCCTATGACATTTACAAATAGATATTTGAGTGCTTCTGGCCCTTTGTACATGGGTCAAATGGAGCGTAATCCATCTAGAATTTGTTGTCTGTTAAAATTAAGTTCGTTGTTATTTACTCTGAGAGTATGAGGCTTTGTTTTCATGTAAGGGATTCTTTGTTTCTTTTCAGATTGATAACCCAGGTATTTATTGAGTTGTTCAGTGCCAGGGAGTTCAAATAGGGATGTTTTACATGTAGGGACACTCAACACTGACAAAAAAGTGCAATGGGCGGCATTTAAGATAAGACATTATTGATGCTTGGATGAGGGGCACATCGTCCAGTTTCACACAATCCTTATATAATTCAGTTATTGCATTGAGCTATTTGTATACTCATGAATTCTAGCTTACTGTGTGGGATCTCTACCACCAGTGTTCCTCATAAAATTGCAGAAGTACTGAGTTAAAGGATTGACGAATTCTGAAAAATCAACTAAGAGATGAAAGGTGTTTCTCAAAGTATTTTCTACTGCAAGATATTACAAAAGCCACCATTACTTTTCGTTTGGTAGATGTTTACCCATGCCTCCCACCCTAAAAAATATGGGGGTCTGAGGGGTATGCTTTTGAAAGCAACTTCCCCTGTGGTGGTAATCATATTAGCACCCCTAAAAAAGATTGAAAATAATATCAGTGCATTCAGTAATCACATTTAGTTTCCACCGTAACAGAATTCAGGATTATTTAGTTAAATAAAGAGCTTGGGTGGAGGGGGTGATGTTGTAAGTGTAAAGTGCAGGTAGCAGTCTTTAGTTGACTCACAGCATTTAGTACTGAGCCCAGGGAGTACAATTTGGCAGGAATTGAATACCGCATTACCTGTTTAATTACCATGAGCTGATCGGCAGTACAGTTCAAGCCATTCTGATTGGTCAAAAGATATGCAAGCGAGCGTGTTTGAACAGGTGATTCAGACTGGCTAGTTGAGATGAGGAAGGCTCATTAGCTAATTAGGCTGCTACAGAGCCCCCCCCCCCATGCAACAGTGTCTTTAATATTGTCATGCTTCTTGCAAAGTTTCTCACAATATATTAATCTTGATAAAATTTATCTTTCTTTTTCTTTGTGCTACAAAGACACAAAATAATGTAAAGTTAGAGTTTATACTTGGTCTCATTCCAAGTGATGAGGAAGTGATTTTATTTAAAGTACACCGAGACATCATTCAATCCTTCTCATTCTTGGAATTTCATCTTTGTAATATTAGTGTCACTTTTCAAATACAACTAGAACAAAAACAGAAAGATGTGCATTGCAGTTGTAATTTATCCAAAGTAATTTATCTCCAAGCACTTGGAAGGGTTTAGATCAACGGTCTGTCTATACACTCCACCTCCCAATTTCAACCTCTCTTAGCTTTTCTAATGTGAATTAGGTCAGACAACTGGTTTTTTACTGGACCAGTAAATTTGGGGAAACATGCGTGAGTTGGATCTGACGCCTGAGAGAGACACAATTTCATCAGCAAAGGCTTTCCTTTCTCCCTCAATTAGACACCTCTCTACACCCCATCTGAGGCCCTTGGGGCACCAGACAGGCACCGCATAATTGAACCATTTCTTCTTACACACATTAATGTAGTTCTATATTCCAGCGCATAGTTTAAAATGTTATGGTTTATCTAATAGAGTGTTTGTAGAGTGGACTGATCTGATAAAAGCTGTTAGAGAGGGCTGGGTTGGGAGGGATTCCCCGTCTGTTTAGTGAAATGGAGCGCTGGAGCGATCAGAAATCTTTAAACCAATAATTTAGAGGTATTATGGTATTCTGTCAAACATGATACAGTATTTCCAATGTGTGTAGGCCAATGATGTTGGAATACGTACTGGTTTTGATTCAATTTAACAAGACAATAAACATGAAAACAAAAATAGCAACTGTAACTGATACAAAAAACAAAATACTTTGCCTTGTGCCTTGCAGGAGGTACATCGCAAAGGTTTTTGGAGTGTGATCAATTATTGGTTTTTCTGCTATTTATTATTATATCAAATAATAAACCACAAGGGAAACTGACTGGGTAAAAGTTTTTCACAAATGATTTGGGGTTGAACAAACCAAAATTGACTAGAGCGGGATTTGAATTAGCGACCTCCGGATTATTGTGCCAGCGCTCTACCAACTGAGCTATCTAGCTCTATGTTGGCGGTGTAATTATAGGACAGTTTAATTCTGAAAGGAAAAGCCATGTCTCTGCAGGTACTACTGACCATTTTATTTTTAGCTGTTTGTAGGAACAATCCCATGAAGAACTTGAGGCTAAAAAACCCTGCCCTCATTGTGTTTGTTCCTTTTGTGCTTCAAGATTGTTCCCACACAGAATCCAAGTTGATGTTAAAAAACAAAACCCAATTTTTAATAGCTGTCTGTTCGAAATGGTTCATAAAAAACTCTTTTAAACTGATATTTACTGATTTCATCTGTCATAGAGCATTTTTTCGGTTGGTAGAAGTTTTTGATTTCAAATTTACATTCTATGGGCAAGTTTATTATTACACTGATCATTAAACTTGTACAAATCTCTCAACGACATAACATCAGAAATAAATGTTTTTCTTCCATTTGTTTAAATAATCAAGAGCTTCACTAGACTGTATTTTTGAAAGTGAAAGTATTTGTGGAACTTTTGGTGCTAAGAAAAATAATACTTGAATGGATTGTGAACGATTGAGCATAGCGCCTGTTTACATCACTCTCTCTCAGTGTTTTGTCCTATTGAATGAAATATCACTACTACTTTCATCTTCTATTGGAGGAAGGTTATATACACAAGTGAGTATTTGCTTTCAAGGTTGGTTTGGTGGTTATTTCCTGTCAGAGATTTGTTCCAGTTTGCCAAGTGACAAAATGAGGACTACACAGTACATGTACATTGCATGTTAACAGACAGTATATTGTCCAGCCGTACTGGATTCATTGTACTGGGTGTGTTGTCAACAAGCAAACAAGCGGACAAACAAACAATCAATTCAAAAGCTGAATATATTTAAGTTTACAACAGTTTAAAACAGAGGAGGAAATTTAGCATTGGTCGTACATGTAAGGGTTACTTATTCATTCTTGTAATGAGTACTTACAAATAAATGTTAAGTTGAAAAGCTTTAGCTTGGGAAAAGGGAGTACATGTGTGTTTTTTGAAATTCAGAAAGTCTGTAGGAACTGCCTCTTGGAGGCAGGCATCTTTTCTTAGGATTTAAAGGAATCTGGAGTTATTTTTCCAAACCTTGCATACTGAGGTGAATGCATCTGGACTCAGAAGGCCATCAATACCAAGTAACACTTTCCCTTAGTTTGGATGGATTAGCAGTATAGATAGGAATAAGATTAGCATAGATACTAAACAAACAATATTTACTGTTATGTGCCCATATTCCCCCCCAAAAGTGACTAAAGATAGATTCCAGCAAGCAATTCTGAAGACCCACATGATTGGACTTCCAAAGATCACTGATACATTTCCCTCTAAATGAGTGACAGAAATCAGTAGATGAAACTCCCAAACCACCCACAACATGCTGACCAACTGTGGCTTGGCTGTAAAGACTGCCTGAGGATGGTCACAGCATGGCCAGAGCAATCAGCTCTGAACTGTGGGGGTGTATTGGACATAAGAATCCATCTTTCAACCAAACATTTTGATGATGACACCTCCATGCTGTCACCTGTCATGTTAGTTCCGCTCATACATGAAAGTGCCAGTAGTCCATTCATGCCAAGTTTTTTAACAGTTCTTTATTTCTTGTCATTTCAGACAACCTTTTGGCACTGCGTCAACACGTCTGCACCAGGTAGGAAAAACAAACATACATTCCTCAACCATTTCCTGAGTACAATACGTGACATTTTGTGTTTTTCTCCCCCATCTCAATACCATTTTAGTCACTGCTGCTTTCATTGTGTTCCTGATGTGTGTTGTGTCTTGTTTTTCTTCCTCGGTAAAGCTCTGTTTTGTTGGTGAAGACTAGTATAATTGGTATGTTTGTTATTTCTAGCTTTAAGTGTACTTTCCCCTTTTATGTTCTTGAACTTTGCCCACCTTTCACTCTCATGTCGGGACAGTGTAAAATTCACAAAGTTTTTTTAGGTGAACACTCGGTTTTGAGATCTTTACAATTATCTGTTATCTTAAGAATTTTGAAGTGTGTGTCTGGAGAATTGTTAGATGACAATGAAAAGTCTGCTCAAACATTTGTCCATGTGATTTCTTTGTTTCTTTTGTTGGTGAAGTATGTGCACAATGTATATTGTGATTTCAAAAGAGCATTTCTAGTTATGGTACCCAAGAGCACTTGTTAACTTCAGCGCAACAAGATTACAAGACCTGATGATCTTGCAGCCAAAAGATGTTGTCACGGTTATCCCATGACGATAGATTTTTGCAGTTTGATCGAGGAACAGCAGCAAATTTTTGTTTGATTCTTTCTCCTTTCTTACCTATCCTTATACTTCATTGATATTGATCAGAGTTCTTTTAACAGGGAGATTATTTCCCATCATGAGTTCATGATTAAATATTCAGTAATTAAGTCAGGAAGTGTTTTATATTTACTTTGTTTCTTCATTTTAACAAGGTATTACAAATTGGCCCAAGATTTCCTTTTTTTTGGGGGGGGGGGTCTTTTCTTTGCTTCATCACCGTGTTAGTACTTAAATGGAGAAAAAAAATAAGGCAAATTAAAGATTTTCTCATCCTGTTAACTCAAATCATTGTGATTGTGCTATTTAGTGTTGTTATAAAACTCTTACGTTTTAAGGGAAGGTATGAAACTTGGGGATATTTTCAAAAGGGGAAAAAATTAAATTTGCACAGTTGTGATATTTGAAAAATTTGTCTTTTTGTGAAAACGGCAACAATATGTTCATTTGCACGGTTTGTTGAAAGTGTTTTTCATACCATTTAATTATACACATTCTATCGAAGAGCTGGCTAATTGGGGGTGGGGTGAGGGGGAGGAGATTTGAACAAGAGGAATCCAGGAGGCTATTAGCACAACCCTTGACAAATTCACCTTGACAGAATGATTTCAAGTAGAAAGTTTTTAGACTAGTGACCATCAAGATCTCACTAGGGCCCATTAAAGGATTCCCAGCAACTACGTTTGACTTGTTTGAAGGTATGTACCGACCCCCCTCAGTATTATTCACTAATGGGTGGCATTCTTACCAAGACAAGTTTGTACAATGTGTGTATAATAAGGGAAGCATAATGGACAATTGGGTTCACTCTGTCAGTTTCCCTCTTTTTCTGAGTGCAATCAAGTCAGTGAGCCATCATGGGATACAAACATCATTGTGTATATCTTTACTCCCCCATGGTGTCTTGTCCGTCCATTTGATACCCAAATCCTCCAGCAGGGATGCCATTCTCCTTGGTGACTGAAGCACGTGCAGCGGTCCTTCCCTGGTGTTTAAGACACGCATTGTTCTGGGATCTCCCATTGAGATTGCGACAACTGGCTGCTTTCCAGAAAAGTGTTTGCTGGATCATGGTCAATTGTGTGTGTTTGTATCTGAAGCCAAACAGTGTTAAAGGGTGGCATTGTCCTACCCTGACAAAAACCCTCCCCTTAAATCAACTAGAAGTCCCCTGTCTTGTTCACCAGTGAAAAGAGGGTAAACCGGGGCTTAGGGATTTACTGTCTTCTGGGAGACTTGCTATTGATCCGATTGGTGGATTGATTGGTCATTCCTGGAGTGGTAAGCTGCACTCATAAAAAGCAACAGTGAAGTATTTGATGCTTAGTAGAATACTACTTTGCACAGTGTTAAAGCTGCTATACAAATATATACAGACCTAGTTTTGACTTTATGTTTGCTTCACTTACAAATCATTCCGGCCTTCTTAAGTGTTTTGAAATTGTGTACTTATAATTGATTTCATTTACCATACTGCCAAAACAGTATGTGATCCAGTTGACAAAAATACTTCATTCAATCATTGACAACATTTCTACATTTTGAACTTCCTATGTTATTCCTTTCTATAATGGTCATAGTATACTCAAGACACCAACTACATGAGCCTCATTAAGTCATTTGGATAATGCCATAAGAAGACCCAAGGGAAATCAAAGTCACCTTATAGGTGTAACCACTCAGTGATTTATCATGCTTTTACAATGCTGTAGGAGGAACATAAAATCCTGAGGAATATCAGATGTGCCTCTCAACACAAGCAAGCAATCTTTCAGATTCAAGTGTAAATACCCTCAGCTTTACGATCACCATCTATGTCTGTGTAAAAATGAATGATGTCCAAACTGTTGTTATACTTGAGGTGGACTTGCAAGCTGAATGTCACGTTCAGGTCTTAACATCAAACAGGAATCCAGGGCAATGGAATTTGTTTATTTTGGTGAAAAATCAAGACCATGTTTTGATTGTTTCTTTTGGGTTTTGGTTATAACAGTCCTTCATGAGGACAGTTTGATTGATTGATCCCATCTGTTTGAAAACTCTATTTCAACAAATACTCCTGAAATGGTAGTACTTTGTGGCTTGTTTTTATGGCAGTTACAATAAACAACATGTTCATTTTATAATCCAGTCAAGCTGAAGTATTCAATTATGAAATTCTGGCAAATCTTGGCAGATGTTTGAAAGCCGTACCAAATCTGGTCTCAGTATGCCCTACTTGACCTACAACTTCTAAAAGTTTCAATTTTTTTATTCATTTCTTAAACTTATGTCATTGAAAGCAACCCTGATTATTAATGTCTGCTGATGATTAGTGAAAATTCCATGGGTTTTACTGAATCTCACAGCGTTACGGTATCATTGAGCTTCATTGGTGAATTTATAAACTCAACAGCCATTTGTTTGGGCCATGGAGCACCACGTTTGGACACTGATAAGATTGGTTTGCCTCACTCCATGACCATTCTGCTTGGCTGAGCCATGGAGTGAGCCATGTAGGAATGATTCGGGCCAAGGTTGTGATGTAGAACTGATAAGAACGAATTCATGAAACTCGGGAGATAGCAGTGGAAGGATTTTATGTTACACTGGTATTACTAATTCATTTTTAAACTTGTGACTTCATGAATGAATCTTTTTAAAAATACAAAGTTACCATCTGTCCTCAGCTGTAATATACAAGTAATGTAGTCTTGTTTCGTTGAAACCGGGCAGGTATAAGGGATGAATGGAACAGTTATGGGAATAGGAAATCATTCATTTGTCAGATGCTAGATCAGCTACACAAAATGCAGACAGTAAAGACAACACCTGTGCTGCATACAGATTACAAGAAATGAGATTTAACTTTCCAGTCAGTGTAGAGTTAGATGTTTATAGTGTTCTTTGTTTGAAGGTATGCTGATTAGTAACAGCTATATCCCCAGCTTGGGCATCCACAGTTCTCAACATAGCAGTGACCTTCCTTTACGACCTCTCCTTTTCAGGGATCTTCTACTTTTTGGAGACCCATCTATGTGTTTGTGAAATGTGCATTTTACGTTCCCTTCCCCTTGAACTCCCACAGCACTCTTGTTGTACTACTGTGGAAATGTCATTGAAAGGGGGTGGGGAATTCAGTTGTGTTTAAGAATTCAGCTTTTCTTGTCATCAGTAGAATTGGGCTAAACCTAAATACTGCATGCACTGTCAATCCTTAAAACTATATTTTCTTTATTTATTGTTTAGCTCATTGTATAAATTGGGTTAAAACTCCCAGAAATGTTGCTAACATCCAGTGAAATTGTAAATATGTCCTTGCCATAAGCAACTTGTATTTCCTTATGAAATTTTAAATACCTATTCACCACATAACTTCTTGCTCTATACTTTCATTTCCTACAATTCCAATAAAAAACTCAAAGCTAGTAGGATTGGTTTGTGTCCCTCAGGGCATCCAAAGAAGGGGTGGGTCTAATGCTTTTAGAGGTACCGCTAATTGCCCAAACCAACCCACCCTCCTGCCTAGCCCAAGGGCTTGACAATTCAGTGGGGCGGAAGTAACAAAACTGATACCAAACCCCCCTCTCTGGCTTTCCTCAGTGGCCAAATAAAGTGAAGTCCAATTATTCCACTGGAAATGATTTCCAGTTTTGGGGAGAAAACCTAGTGAATAGAGATTCTGATAAATTGGAATTTACCCATGCATGGACTACGTAAGTTTGTTGTCCTTATACACTATAGATGATGCATAGATGATGCAGAGGTGTTATGTGTGGTCTAATTCATGCCTTTGAACTTAGCAATTATAAGTTACATTGTACATGAATTCTCACTGCAGGCAATGAAAAAAATGGATTTTCGGAAATTGTGAAATAAAAGATATGACCCAGGTTGTAAGATTACTTTAAGAATAATTCAAATACCAGTCCAAAGATTAGGGGCGACAGAACCGTTTTGGTAGTGCATTCTTGTGGATAAATTGAGATAGTTATCAGTGAAGTAGTGCCTAATGCAGAAAGGAGACTGTGTACTGGTTGTTGCATTCAGACGCGTACTGTAGAGGCAGCAGTTTTTTTCTAGCGGCGTGTTTGATGCTTGAACTGATTTTTATCAGAGTTTTGTTGCGGTGTGATTTTCACCTTCAATGAACGTTTCCTTTTGAAATCTGCTTTCTGCTTTCTGTGGGTTCTATGCGTATAGTACAGAGAATGTGTACCAAGGGTAGAAATTCTGCAACTGTGTCAAAATTGAGCAGTCATCCAGTGGTTGTGGAACAAAATGGCATTGACATTTGCAGTAGGCCTGAATCATTTTGTTGTATTCATGAAGTACATGACCTGCTTTGTAGACTAACATCAGGTTGAAGCTGCTGTGGTGCACACTGAGTTGCTTCAATTCTTCTCTGGTGTAACAAGCCACTGGATATTAAATGTGTAAACTTATTTGCGATATTATTAAGATCAAATAATAGTTCAGAGGGACATAAATAGGTGGGAACAAACAACCTTCTTGGAACAACCTAAAGAATCGAACAAATTGAAATATGCACAGTTACAATCAATTGAACAATGTTTTTGTAGAATTTCTGATGTTTGTCTTGAAATGTCTTATATAGTTCATCTCACTTCAAATCAGTATCAAGGGAGAAAATATATGTCTTACAATAGTGATATAATTAATACTGCACATCAAAATCTTGAAGTAAAATACAGCTTGATGGTTCATGGTCATCTGGACTAGTCTGATTTGCAAACTGCCTTCTATTTCCAAACAGCCACTAGTGTCACCTCTAGTAATCCCAAGGGACCCATTTTTCATCACAGGCATTGTCACTTAATAGCAGGGTAAAACAGCTGTGCAGTCCACAAAATTATGAGGGAACCTGTTTGGCATTGGCTCATTGTCAAAGGATTGACCTTCCTAAGGTTAAAGGTCAGAGGGCAACTGTTCCCATGATCTCTGTAAAGAATCCAGCTTGATGTTTGAATGGTCTTGGGACCCAATTAAGAATGACTGTGAGGTAGTTAAGTTAGTTTAGCTGGTTTTTCTGTTTTAAAAGTCAATGTCCATCAGCTTAATTTATACAGCTGGTTTTTCATCCAGAATCGTATCATAAGAGTTTCTGACTGTGTTTGGTCATATGGCGCACATCACTGTTGTTTTAGGGCTCTTGTTTGTAGTGTTATGCCTATTGCCTACTGTTGATGTTTCGGGCACACAACGTGTTACCTAGCGAGCCATGCAAGCCGTGTTAGCACGGCCAGTTGGGCTGAAAACACGGGCAAAATTTTGATGCACGGCTTGGTCATGTTGGTTGAAGCCGTGTTGTCTAATTTTTATAATTTCAGTGAAAAGTGATACAAAATTGTTGAGTTATAAAAATGACTTTACACCCACACGGTTTGACAAGAATTTTTTTTTGACAAGTCTTAATAATTGCTAGATTTAATGTGGCCGCGATCGCGATTGCGATCGTTTGTTTCCAGTAAAACACGCATGCATTATTATTAGTCTGGCTCTCTCCTCCATGTTCCTTACAATAATAGGAAGGCGAGGAGGGAAACACACAACTCAAATTTCCAGGGGCGGAAGACGTGCGGTGGAGTCTAATTTTAACCTCGTTCAGTCTAATTTTAACCTCGTTCCTGTTATATTTCATACAAAATTTTAACCTCGTACTCATAAACACATCGCTGTCGCCACACAATTTTCCCAATGTGCGTTGTTGACCGATCTTAAATCACAAAGATTTCAGTGCAAAAAAATGCAAAAATTTGGCACCAAATCAGTCTCTGATTCGTAGGCCTATGCATCGGGATTTCGCCCTAATTTTGCCTAAGTGATGATTGACCATCATGGGAATAACAGTTTGAGATTTTCATCTTGACATTTTTCAGAAGGCAAGCGTTTTTGTTTAATTATTCATTAAGTTTATCCAAACATCGTCAAACAGGCAGTGACTAAGTGAGTTGCAACACAAAAACCAAGGATTGACTTAATGTGCATCAGTGTTGATGTACATTTAACTGTGTAAGTCTTTATTGAAAAACAAAAATAAAACAGACTTTGTTATAACCTGTTTGAAATGATTCATGTATGTCATTGTTTGCGTCTTCTTTGTTACAATGTTTAATCATAATTGCAATCACGGAGCAAAAATAGTGGACGTCTTTTATCTTTACAATCTATTTTTGCGGTAAAGCCTCTCTTTTTCAGTTCAAAAAGCAAAAAACCAAATCAAAATAGTTCACTTGTACTGGAGAAATAGGTGCCAGAAATGCATCAGAAACCACCAGAGAGCATCTACAGTAGCCAGAGATTCCAGGGCCCTTAAGCAGGCCCTGGACCCCGGCCGAGACAGACTTTGCGCTGCGCGCTCTTGTGTGCTTTGCACACAATTTTTTTATTTTAAGTTGCACTCCCACTTTTTCAGTTTGCACTCCCACTTTCTAAATTCCTGGCTAAGACACTGCGGGCACATGACAGTAAAAGACAATTCATACATACATTTACAGTTGATATACTAGCATAGATGCAAAAATATTACAGGAAAAAAAATTGTGGTTTATTACTTGAAAAAAGTAATGTGTACTAAAACATGCATTTCGAAAACTACAGCGCTACAAACAAAGTGAAACAAATAAGTGTACTATAGTTCTCGAAGCTGCAAGCCTCACTAAAACATGAAAAACAGACCGTTTGACATGTGGGTAGGCCCTGTATAATGTAAATTTAATTTGATTTTGTGATCCGTGCCCCGTTTTCCCTTTGTCAAACCAAGTGGATTAAGAGTTTAAACTAGGTGCCTCTGCTCTTGCCATGGTTGTTTGATATTTTGTGCTTCTTGTAAGTTGGAAATCTTGGAAATAGCAAGGCCAGTGTAAAGTGTGTCTGGCTTAATAGAATAAAAATACTGCTACATTATGTAAGTGCTGAAAAGACTCCTAACTTAATCAGCTGCTGGACTTCTTCACCCTCCCCCAGTCAAGGAGATGAACTTCATTTCACACCAAACTAATTATTTGAATGGGTAATAAGGTTATTTTTTTATTTTCTTGAAATTTCTTTTGTTCTTTCTGTTCTTTCGGGGATTAGTCTACTGTTGAAATGCCAATTATAGTAAAAATCTTAGGGCAATTTTGTAAAATTTTGACAGAATAAAATAATGACTCAAAAAGTGCTTGCATTTTATAAAATGCATGTTATGTATCTGATTATGCTCTGACAACATGTTTGCGCTTAATTGATGAGGGACACCAATATTTACTCATGATTTGTTAAAAGTTGTTTTATGTGGCACTGTTGTTGATATGAGTAAGATGTTTCCTTCAGTAATGTGTTTACCCCTTTGTGGCATCCAAAACTCCAGAAAAGTTAAGATTAAACCATCTAAAGTGTTCACCTAAAATCTTTAAAAATCTGGTCCTACAATCCATCAGAAACAACATGTTGTATTCCCCACTCACTCAAGTTCGCTTAGTTTGCGTGACTTCTGCAGATGTCTTAACAATTTTATTTAGGATCAATATTTGTATCAATCACAGTCACAGTTGCACCCTTTCAACAGTGCTTGATGATAAACCGGAAGACCTACCCAAATTCTCCCACTCCTTTCTGTCTCATCTGAGACACACCTGCACCTCTACTCTGTCAAAAATCCCTTAAGCAATAAGAAGATGGGGTTCCAAGCCCTTTGGTAGGCCATTATCACTAATCATTCTAGAGCAGATAGGGCAACTTGCTCAGACTATGTGACCATCGATCAAAGCCTTCAAAATTGTGAAATGCTCTCAATAGTCTAGCAGCTGTCGCCAAATTTATGTGGGTTTTATCAAAAATTGGTTTAACATTTTGTTGTATCTGGGAAAACAATTCCGTTGAGATTTATTTTGAGATGCAGAAAATCCTGTGTTATTACTCAATAATCTTCAAATACTGTTGCCTGCTTTGTTATACGATCAGTGGTTTTATCATTGGATTAAATACAATGCGTCTTTTATATCACCTTTATGTTTTTATTCAGTGTTTTTCTCAAAAGCCCTTATAGTATTTTCTTATTTCCAGATTTACTAGTATCTTGTTTGCAATTATCAATGAACTAGAACACACAGTACTATAAACCTAAGTGTGTGGTCAACACTCCGCTGATCCACTGTCTGAGGCTTCTATTACAACCCAAACCCTTCAGAGCTGAATTCACACAATCCTTCCCACAAACTCCACAGATCAAGTCTCATTATTGTTCAGTTGGTGTATTCCCCTATCTCACAACATATTACAATCTCAGCATTTTGTTTTTCTGGTGGTGAAATATTGCCAGGAGCAACGTCAACCACAGACATATCATATCCAGCTCCAGATTGCTGTTTATCCGGGAGGACCTATCGGCGCGGCTCGCACCCGCAATACCCCCAGAAGCCCCTGCCGTGTGATTCATAGCAAACACGGAATGATCAGCAAACATTTGATCATCAATCTCTCTCATGCTCACTGTACCGCTCCCCCTTCCTCCGTCTGTCCCGTCAAATGTAGGAACCTCCAGCCTAGAGTAACAGGGTATCATCAGAGAAACACACGTAGAGAGACAGAGAGAAAAATTCTAAATTAAAATGCATCGATTTATGAGTACAGATGCATCTGTCCCGTGAAACTACAGCTGTATATTGCGTACTCATGTACTGCCCAGGGCTGGGAGACTTGTATTTGTGCACTGGTAATAAGTTAATTTCACCATTGAAGACCACATCTTTCTTGTTCATTTGTCTACATCACTACCAACATTTTCTTTGTCTTTCTTTTTTAAATAACTGGAGAAAATGTTTGTAATATGTATCTATTCATCTTATAGTTATACATAATATTCATGTTTCAGTTTTCTTTCTAACATTAGAAATAAAAACAGACTATGCATATCTGCTTACAAATGTTTGATTGTACAGTTTTCAAGATTGTTTGTGTGTTCATAGTAAATCTTTCTGATGCATCCATCACTGTGAACTTGAAAGGAATTCAGTTCCCAGTACAGCAGTAGACGCTGATTGGGATTCACAATCTCCATTCTCTCAGCATCATATCATTTCACACTCATCTTCCCAGCTTCCTTGAATACCATCATGTCACTACCACCCTGCAAATGGTGTCTCAGATTGTCGGCCCAGTGCATGACACCCATAATGGCTTTTTTATGAGTGATATGAAATGCATCTGATGACATCTTGTGATAAAGCATTTAATACTTGTATGTGATGTGTCAGGAATTATTTTTGTTGTGCTGTAAAATAGATTCAATAGAAATCTGCAATGCCATCCAACACATGATTTGAATACCAGTAAAGACTGACTTGTTACAGGAAAACTAATTTGATTGAAAGCTTACAAAGAATTCAGTCCAATGTCAAATATTCAAAAGTCCATATTGAAAAGCTCAAAGGATGTAACAGGGATGCAACATAAAGATGAAACAGAAATATCATTTTAAAGATTGTGCTTTACAATCCAGTTTTCAAGAAACATAGCCAAAGACTAACTTCTTAACATTTCATTTCAATGGGTGGTCACCCTAACAGAAAACATCTTTTAATAGAAAAACTAATAGATGTCACTTTCCAAAACTAAAGTATTCCAAGCAGAATAACCCCCAGCTTGCCTGGCAATCTGTCCATGTCTGTGATATACAGTGAGAGTCTATGAACTTACAGACACTGAAGACACTGTTGTTTCCCATGGTGTACAACAGCATGAAGGCATCCTCCAAAGAAACAAACTCATCATCGTGCTCAACATCGCCCAATCATTCATCCTAACATTCAGTATTACCTCACTACCAGTTTAGTTTCAACATTTCTGTGAAAGACAACTAGCATTATTGTGCCCCCCACCCCCCCCCCCACAAACACAACCCCATCTGTCAGTATCAATCAAAATATGGCATTTATGGACGGTAGTGGTGTTGACAGTGTGATCCATTTTAGAGTAGAGGGGGTGGGGGTGTAGACATACTGACTGCAAAGGGTCAGAGAGTTACATAAAAACTTTCTTTTCCAAGAGGTGATTTTCCATTTTTGCACACTATTTGATTCGATTGAGGAAATTTACCAGTTAACACTCGGTAAACACTCATTAAACATCAGAGACCTAGTTTGCATGTTGATCATGTGCCTGTGTTCAAAACATTTGCCTGCATTTGTAGAAAATTTGCATTGCAATCTTTGTCCCTTTTTTTTCAAACTGGCGTGAAGCAAGATTTCAAGTTAAATTGACTGAATTCATCCTGTATGAACTGCTTCGTACTTTAGTCATCACATATTGTCTCGTCTTTTCTCTGCAACTAATAGTGGAAATACATTTTCAATTTGTCGGATTTTGTTGAACAAAATGTTGCACAGATTTGACATTTATGCAAGAATGTTTTACATGTTTCAATTTAATGTACATGTACAGTAATTGACATCAACCGTCTGTTACTAGTTGTGTAGCGGTTGGTAGCCAATGGAATACCAATCTCCATGACCGCTGCGGCTCGTTCTCATTGGTTGATGTTTGGCCGTGTAATGGTCTATCATTAGATTGAAAAAACATCAATGATCCTACATTGTGAACTTTACATCAAAGAAAGACAATGTGAGATTATCTCTTATCTAAACTCATTTATTTGAACAAGAACAAGCTATTTTTTAGATATGTTGTTGTTTTGCCTTAACAGGCTGACTGTGACATCTTGTAATATCACACACAGTACATGCATTATTAACAAAGTACTTTTAAAAATTTGTTCAATCACATCATGTGAAACATCCATTCATGAGGAAAACAAATGTTCAACTACTTACATTCACACAAAACAGGAAACACTGTCCATTGCAGCATTCACAATTCTACTTAAGAATGATGGTTTAATAAATGTGTTGTTCTAATACCTGATAGTGTTTTTGATTAAGATCTATACAGCCACTAAATGTGATAATATTTAATAATCTTTCAATTTATAACAGTTGTTGAAATAAAATTGAATAATAATTCCCTTAACCAGGTTTGAATTGAAAAGATACTAAAAACACTACTTCCAGATTTTCTGGGTTGAATGACCTCAGTGTCTCTCATTAAAAGAAAAAAAGCTTTCACGTTTCTTTAGATGCTAAATTCAGAGTTCGCTGTCCTGTATATTTGTTCTCATTGTCTCCACTGTAACAGCATCTGGGACATATATGATGGATGAGGAAGACTTGATGAAATCTTGTTTCCAAACATCTTGCGGGGCCATCCAAGCATGGGAGCCTGGCATGTATGAATAAACATGGATGGAAATCATTTCCAGATCCCAGGATATAGTGATAGATTGACTCCAGGATTTTAGAAATTTCAGACAAATTACCCTCGGGACAGAGGGCTGTGGGAGAAATAAAACGAAACTACATGTAAGAAAGGGGGAACAACTAATGACAAGGTTTCTTCTGGTATCTTGGAGTGATTATTAAAAAACACAAATCTAAACTTGTAAGCTTTTTAAAAACAGATACTGATTTTGCACCAATACTCACAGTTCTATGACATGTTCACCTAAAATGCATCCTTAGCTCTGAAAAATTGTTTAAATTTGATCTTATTTAATCATATTGTAATATAAACCATAATAGTAATCATATCACTGCCTTTTTTTATAGGCTCATGCTTGTATCAAGTTCTATTTCAGTGACTATTTACTGAGTAGTTTTGTTTTTCTTCTTTTTTCTTAAAAACTTGTGTTAACAAGTTTCTTAATAACAAGAAACTTTATACATTCCTGTTGAAAATGAAAAGTGGAATTTTAGTAGAAAAAAACTAATGATAAATCACCCATCATTTCTGTGATTGTGATTTTAGTTAAAGCCATGTTCAAACAATGTGGTGACTGTTCACACTCCTCAAATTGTGAGAAAATGACAGATTGAGTACAGATGGCTTTCTACTCCAATAATATCTTCTTTGTAACGAAGATCTGGAACAATGATTTAAAGACACAGTGATTAGCTCTGAAAGCTTCCATGGTACAGAGTTTATATTAGTACCTGACATGTATTTTATTATCTTCAAACAAGATTGTTTTTGAATCCTGCCTCTAAAAAATAAAATCTGTGTAATGTAATTGGTGTACTCTGCAGATTTATGAAATGTGCCCTGATAAATCTTTTATATAATCTGTCAGTATATTTCTCCTGCCTAGCGGCAATAACATTGACTTTTTTGGATGGGTGGGGACGTCAATATTTTTGGGAATGCAACCAACTTTACTGAGTAAGCATTGAGGTTGATATTTGACCAATGATATTTGTGACAATCATGAAAATGAAAACTTTTCTTTAATGACGTGTGTGTATCTATTGCTTTGAAGTGAGTAGAGGAGTGATAGACCTTGGACAGATGATGCATTACTAATTGAAGTTACTTTATGATTGATGTACAACTGTCATAAGCAAGCCTATACAGCCAATGAGTTATATTTTGCAAAATCAGTCAATGCATCAGTGCAGTAGAGATGATGAGAATAGGTTCCATGCTACCACCTTGCAAATTGCTAAAATGACATTTGCCTCTTTAAAGGGAAATCTTAAATTAGACTGGAATCCCCCACCGCAGGAAGAAAATAATTTCTACTGATCATAAATTGATAGTAGAAAGTGATTTCACCACAGGTACAATTTGATAACATCTTGTAATACAAACCGACTTTCAATTGTCCACGTCTCAAAACTTATCTTAGTTTGAGTGTAAGTAATTTGACTGAAGGAGTAAAACTCTTTCTGCCCTCCCTAAGGAGGGATGTACATTAATATCAGTGATCCATAACTTCCAACTAGTTATTTTACAAGAGGTACATTTTGATAGCATCATCATTTATAGCCTTGTCACATCTAATGAACCAGTATCTTGTCAAAAGGGTCAGTGAGTGCATCAATCAATCAGTTTATACCTGACAGGGTTAGTGTGAGCTATTTTTCGCTCTCTCTCTCTCTCCCTGGAAAATCCGCTTTGGCTTTAAGAAAAAATCTTCTTATTGCTCATCATCGATGGATCTGATGAAGCGGATGGCATCTTGGGATTCAATCAAAAATTGAGTCAATGACCGGAATGTTTGGCAGTACTGTAGCTATTGGTCAGGAAGTACACTTTTCTTCATCAGTTAATGAGTTTGCTTGTAGATATATTGCCAGTCCAAATGCCTTCCAAAATTCATCACTTGTTAATCAAACACACTTCAACCTTTGGGAAATCACACATAATTACTTTTGTTTCTCTCTTAAGACTTTTAAAGCAATACTTCTTGTGAACAAGTTTAATCCCTCAATGTTTTTTCCCTTTTATCTTTCATATTTTCTGAATTGTTCGTTGATTATGATTGGTTGTTTGAAAATGCATGGGTCTATTTTTAAAGTTATTTTGTTTAGTTCTGCACTATGAAAATCGGCCAATTGTATGGGAAAATCCTGGCTTATAAATTTGTTTGTCAATATTTTTGTGGAGGAGGGTTAGCCCCACTTGAATTGTTATCAGCTTTTGAGAAATTTGCATATAAATCACCAATTTGACATTATTGTCTTATTTGTTGGCATTTGCCTCGATGAACCACCTTAACTTGTTGGCATTTGGAGTATGTTACTGAATGATGCATCCAATTCAAGTTCACGATGAAAGATACACAGCTAGATTCCCTTACTCACAAGTTATATATAGTACTTTAAATCAAAAGTCTACAACAACAGTCACCAGGCAAGTCCATCTTCATTTTTAAGTCCCAATTACAGTTATGATTGATAATGCTTTTGTTCGGTTGAATCCACTGCTGGGTAATTGTGATGGAAGTGTTTTAATCACTGAAGGTTATTCAGTTCGTCAACTTAATTCAAAAGAGTGTTTTTTATGACAGTATCCCACAAAGTTGTTTACAAACAAACCATTTATTTAGGAGCAGACAAATGTGAGGATGTCAAGTTTTGATCCTTTTCAAAACATCGCTTTTGAATTTTTGTAATTACTTGCAAGTATTTGATTTATAAGTTACAAAAGACCAATTATTCTGCAATTGTTTTCTGATTCTGGCTAAATGTGGCAAGTTAGTTTTCTGAGATTTAAATGATATTTGTTCATTCATGATTATCCTTCTTGAAAATAAGAAGGTTGGAGTAAAAGTACTTCTCCCAAACCAATGTTGTACTATTCTTATATATTATACTAATTTTTATAGAGAATTTGGAAGAATGTGGTATTTCCAAAACAATTACACACCATCCCCTATCTTGGTATGTACTCAGAACATTGGAATTAATCTGAATTTCTTTCACCAAAACCAATGATTCATCATTCCATTAGTCAAATTAAACAATTACTTTGACATAAAATATTTAGAAAGAGAAAATACTTGATAAAACAAACATCCATGGAGGACAAAAGTGCTGAGTGGTTCCGTCTGTATGAGGGAAAAAGTCCATATAGGCCTATTCTGGCAATTTTAATTTGTATTGGTTGATTGTGTGCATAACCTTGTTCTGGGAGCAGTATCATTAGTAGCATAAGATGAAAGGAAGATTGGTGCGATCAGACAGGAACCTAAATCCCTCAAAGCCTTTCATAAATAATAGACGGCCTCAAAATCCCAGGGAAAATCACAACTTTCTCGCTGCTAATGCTCCCAACAAATCCCCAAATCCCTCGCATGTCTTTGAGGCGACAGTAAAAAGCGGAGACTACAAAGGAATTGCGGTGGCCAAGGAATAATAACAAACGGCACCTACCAAGACTAGCTGCTTGAGCTGTGAATAGACCAACACCAGGACAAGGATGAAAGGCCTTCGGGCAACCAGGGAACCGGATCAGTAACTGGCTCCCATGTGACCTGTTACGAGTGGGATAGCTGACACCTCCTGGCATGTGTAAAATCATGCGAATACCAAATCAGAGAGAGGAAAATGGATTGTCGATATGAGAAGACTACGAGCAATCTGACAAATATCAAATTCTTTTCAAGATTCAAGGGAGGAAAAAATCATCTGATGTAACAATCCCGGCCGACCGGCGGAAGATTACATATCCGATATCAGGAATCTTAAACCTCTTGATGAAGGGTTGAAGAGGTAATATGATTGTCTCTTAGCGGAAGATGCCTAGCATGTCTTGGGGGAGGGGAGTGAGTGAGCTAGATGAAGGGTCTACTCTTACTCCCTTATGCTGAGGTACTCCTCCACTCATTCCAGGGCACTGACTGAGATCAGGTGTGATGTAGCCAGAACCTATCTCCTATCTCATGGAGTGCCTCATGAATTCTTAATTGTATTGATTGAAAGCTGCAGGGTTGGATTCAACACAAGGATCCGTGGTTTCAGAAGGCATTTTTGCACAGGAATTGCATATAGATTTTAAGAGGTTATAAAAAAGAATGGATTTTCACTTTGTCCGCTGGTTATATCTTGAAATATTAGTCATAAGTTTCTTGGATGAATTTTGTTTTGTGCATGCATGGTGCTTTCTTTTGTACTGTTTTTTTTGTAACGGTGCCATGGAAAATGGATTGCTTGTACTGTTTGTGATTATTGTGGAACTGATGTGGAAATTAGGTTGAAAAAACAATATTTTGTGTAAATGTGTGGGCCTAATCAGTAAAAGGATTTTGAAAAGAAATGAGAAGCATTCTTGATTTGCTGCAAAGGGCTATCATGGGTCAAGCTCTAATCTCATCTGAAGTCTGGTTCGAATCCCAGCTGAGTAGGTGTTGTATTGCTGCATGGAGCCATCATGAGTCAAGCTCCAATCTCATCTGAAGTCTGGTTCGAATACCAGCTGAGTAGGTGTTGCATTGCTGCAAGGAGCCATCTTGAGTCTAGCTCTGATCTCATCTGAAGTCTGGTTCGAATCCCAGCTGAGTAGGTGTTGTATTGCTGCATGGAGCCATCATGAGTCAAGCTCCAATCTCATTTAAAGTCTGGTTCAAATCCCATCTGAGCAGTCTGTGTTGTATTGTTTTTGTTCTAAAAAAACAAGTGCATGAAAGAAACAAATTTTGCAAATGTGTTTCAGTCAGGGGGGGATGCAAAAAAAGTACCGCGACTTTTGTAAACACCTTTGCTTAAATGTACTTAATGATGGGACGTCTCATTAAAAAATGTCCTCGTTGAACATCAAGAAAAACAACTGCCTACTTTTAGGCAGATGCTGGCACTACATGAATGTCCATTATTCAGTACATTGTAGTAGTATGAATGCATGAAGCCAATGGAAGTGCACTCTTGATCAGTTCGTTGGAGATGTTTTTAACACAATCCCAATGATAAATATTACCATGTTATCATTGGAACGATTGTCACTTTCACTTTGCCATTTTCTGATTTCAGCTTTATTGCCCTCGTATAGTCGTAAACATATCTATTTGCTCAGTAAACTTTCCCCGGTTGCTGCACTCGGCTTCAAGTTTACAGAAACTCCCCAATGCTCATCAGGTCGAATCAGTAGCGGCAGGTCTGCCATGATCCCTACTGTGAAAATTGCCCCAATGTGATGGGGTAATTTGTCGTCGTGTAACCGTCAGTCGGCGGGTTTCTCGTTGCCTCGCTTGCAGGTCTCTCCGCAGGTAGTTGGCGTGGTGATTAGATTTAGTCCAATTATGCCAGGAGCCCCTGTGAATCAGTTTGTTGAGAGTTTGTGCGCTATTTTGTGTGTGTTGGGATGGCCTGGGGATAGTCTTGTCTGTTTGCGTGTGTCGTGGAGGACTCGTTTTAGATGAGAAGTTGTTGTGTACTGTTGAGGCTTCCTTGTTTTTAAATCTCTGCCTTAGTTAGAGATTTAACGAATTATATCTAGTGCATTTTTCAGGAGAATGCATTATACCTCCAATTACAGTTCCAGTAAAGTTAAAACAAAAACAATCAAATCAAATAGAAAACAAAGCAGAATTTAAATTTACAAAATGGTAAAGAAAGTTACGGAAAGACAGTATGGAAAGTAATGGTTTATCATCATCTTGCCCATTTTCCTGAAGCTGCTTATATGAACACATTACTTGACAAATGTCCCTGCTAAGTACAAACATTAGTAGGGGACCAGTCACAAACAATACACATGTTGTAGGCCTATAGTATTTGGCTGGTAAACTTTTCCTGCTAAGCCAAATTTTGTTTTTCTGAAATGCGTTACTTTCAGTACTGAAGCTGTTCTATGATGTCGGTCCATTGTCTCAGCCATAAAAGTTGTAGAATATGAAAAATTACTCATACATGTGGGCTGGTGGTAATGAAGTAAGTACCTTTCCCATGCTGTTTTTAAAGGGCCTATGCAATACTTATTTTTCACAATTTAGAAATTTATTTTTTGTAGTTTATTTTTACTTTCTGTATACAATTTAAAAAATAAAACATTTGTGTGAGTAGTGTAAAATGTTTAAAATTTGCAATAATTATTTTTATTAATTAAATTCCTTATTTTTTACGCCGCGCGGGGGCGCTGTTCGTGACGTAGACTGCGGAGAGTTCATAAGCAATTCAGAATGGTCTGGTACCAAGAATATGTTGCGGGTACCATGCTAATGTGGCAGCTGATGCATGCGCTCCGTGTACATGCACACACGGATCGCGGAAATTCCTACAGTACACACAACGCATTGTACATTAACAATCACTACGACGGACGTGATATAAAAAGACGAAAATGGCCGAATCTTCATCATTTTCAGCAGTAGATGAAGAATTTTCGGGGACTAATTCTTCGGATTTAAGTTGTGAGGCTGACAGTGATTATGAAAGAAATGAGGAGCTAGGGGTTCGGCCATACATGTACGAGCCAGAGTCGAGAGAGGCGACGACGATGTCTCAAAATGCACGGAACAGATGACCGAGTGCTCGGTTGGCCCTGACCACTTTGCCCGAGTCAGCTTGACTTTCGCTGTCCAAATTCTTCGAAATTTTGGGTCAGAGGGAAAACGATGGAGACTGAAACCATCCTTAGTGGTGTTGCTGCAACCAGCAACAACACAGGTCGGTGGCATTCTGAATAAATGCCCTATTTTTTTGATGAAGCAGCGACAAACTGAAGAAACTTTTAGAAACTTCACACGGTACAGTATGCGTGTGACGCACAACACGTAGAACCAGGAAGTGAGCCGATCTCCCTAGTCTACGTCACACATTCTTATGATAATGAGGGAATGGGCGGGGCGTGCTGGGCACCCCTAAAATATGTTTTTATTTTTTTAATGGCATAAACGCGGTGAAACCAAAGGTTTAATGGGTAAATATTTGTTCAGGTAGGATCACTTTATGACTTTAACTAATACAAAAATGCATTGCATAGGCCCTTTAAGACCCTCTAAAACAAGACAGCTTTATGACTCAACTTCAATAAAGGGCAAAACTATAGAACTCAAAATCATCTCACAATGCAAAAATGACACAAATAATTCCTAGGTATAATTCCAACTTCAAATTCCTATCACACTGAAGCTATTTCTCTCCAATCTCATATTGTCAATCATGAAACAGATAACTTGCTGTCAGTTTTGATTTTTGTAAATATTTTCTGGTCAATCTGTTGTAGGACACTGAGAGGCCTTCAGGCTTTGTTGGTTCATGAGATGATGTTTCATACCCACTCATATAATTACTTCCATAATGTCAAATTACATTGATATAATGTCATCAATCATGTCAAATTTTTGCCAATTACTGGTGTTGTACTCCATTTTCAAATGAAGACCAGCAGGGCGTGCATTATGTGTATTTTACTGTGATGCGGATATGGTGATAAAATGCAGCCTGAATACAGGTTCATATAAGTCATGGCTCATTTGAAATCGATATGTTTGTGTGAGACAAGAAATGACAGATTTAGTACACTGCAAATGGACAAGGTAGTATTGTGTTGCTGGTTTGTATTTCTCTGCTTAAAGGGACAGTACATAACTTTTACACATGTAAATACTTTTCAGTCCATCAATTTTACAAGAATTGTTGATAGGCAATTTATAAAATTTCCATCACAAGGTGTTTCTCCAATGTGATCAACAATGCAACAGTACTGAAGCAGATTGGCATTATGAAAGGGTTAACCAAATCTTGTTGCTTGATTTAAGAAATCTTTATTTTCTCTACTTCAATCTTCCTTCTGAATAGTTTTCAGGACTTTAAACCAGATAATGTTGATCAGAATCTAGTTGTACCATATTTACAAATATGCAGCTTCCAGTGTGTTATGGTACTTTGTTGTTCACATTTTGCAAAGACAAACGAGTTTGAATTACACAATGCCAATACAATGAACCAATATGTGATGATGCACTACCATCTTAAAATGGTGTGTTCCTTAAACTTTGACTCCAATGAGATTTGTTAAATAAAACCATAATGAGAGAAACACACATACAGATTTGTCAACACACAGAAGCATAAATATTCATGCAGGCAAGCTGCAATATGTCTTATGTCTGTTTGTTCACTAATTGGAACTAAGCGCTGCTAAACAATGCTGCTATCTGGCAAAGCAGTACTTTCAATT
The DNA here is from genome assembly GCA_037783415.1 of Leptasterias polaris. Lineage (NCBI taxonomy): Eukaryota > Metazoa > Echinodermata > Asteroidea > Forcipulatida > Asteriidae > Leptasterias > Leptasterias polaris. The sequence continues at coordinate 1,114,564 of JAZGTN010000188.1, forward strand.
GGTCAATATATATTGTACCAGGGTCCACATGTACATTGAAAACATTTAAGTGTTTATGAACAATGTTTTTGACCCCACAGCAGATTTCAAATGAAAATAATGTAATGGAAGTTTTTGAGGTTTTAAGAGTAGTAGAACATGCATGGTCTGAAGTTACAACTACCTTTGTGTACATCCTGTTGCTCATTGCTTTCAAGTTCCTTTTGAATCACTTAAGCAGTCGCCACTGCCTCCATTACATCTTCTACAAATAAGCAGGTATATCCCACATTTTCAATATTTATACCTCAATGTTTATACCAAGAGCTGCACCTCTAAAGTGTTCACCCCAGCGTTCCACGCCAGATTCTGCGGCTTGAGATCCTGACAGGTTGAGAAAGGCAGGAAGTTGTTTCTTGAGAGAACATTCTGGCAAGTTCAATGGCACATGGCAACCCATTAAAGCTTACCACATCACCTTTGTTTAGCTTAGTACCAATAAAGGGCTCTCTGTATTTCAAGACCAAAGTGGACCCTATGTCTTTGTCAGTGGATTACATGTGGTTCCAATCATCCCTACATGTATATTGTCAGGGCTGCTAACTTGAAGAACATGATCATTTAAACAGAGTCCAGAGAACAACTTCAATTTTGTAAATCATAGGCTAATGGTGTATAATATTCTTTAATATCTTGTTATAACATATACATATACAAAACAACTATATCACTATTTCCTGAGTACAGGCTGGGTGTAAACCCTTTGGAAACCATTCAGGGAAAATAAAACACAGGGAAATTCCCATTCTGCTCCAAATTATATGGCAACCAAGTTAATTTGTTAATAGTCAGTGCACAACCAGATAATCAGTAGTTCAAAGTCCTCTCTTTGAAAAGTAACAGGTTTGATTTCAAGTAACTGTACCCCCAAATTAAATAAACTCTTAGGCCTATACTGTTATTGGTTTATTTCATTGTGATATAGTCATAAAGATCGAGAGGCCTGGAATCATTTCACATCTGCCCAAATCCTCCTGTTTGGAAGCTTTTTTTAAAAATCCGGTTCAGACCCTCACAAGTGAAAAACCACTTTGTGTAAAACACTCGTTGCAATGTCGTGACAGCAGTTGAATCTCCTCTCGTTATAAATTGATGGACCCTGGTTAGTGGGAGATGATCCTTAAGTGCACACAGATTGTAGATATAATTGAAAGCTAGTATTATTTACTGCCATTTAGGCAATGCCATGTTCAATGGGCCAATCAGTAATACTCTTGTACATCTCACAGCTAGATATAATCATCCTGTCACGCCAGCCACCGTAGTCTGCTAACGATAAGGGTTATCTGATTGCCCCGTAACTAATTGCAGAAACATCTCTCATTGGGACGGAAATTAAGAATCGTTCTGCGCGCGGATCTGGACTAATTTGCTTTACGCGTGTGAACTTGCTGAGGAAAGCCGGATGCAATAACATGGCTAATGGCTCCTCTGTCAATTTGCGTAGCAGATACCATGTTGTTAATCCAGTTAATTGGATGTCATGAGAAACACACACGCAGGATTGCAATCGGGAGTCCCAACATGGAATCCAGTGGGGCCATATATCTGCATTTCATTTTCATCATATTGGATGACTCACTGCAGCGGTTTGGGGGATCTATGCAAGCTGGGTCTTCCATCACATTGTTTGATGAGGATCCAGATGAAGAAGAGAAAAAAATGCAGTGTCGGACAAACTGAGTCGAGTGCAATTAATACAAGTCCTTAGGGTTCACATTTGCTAAAAAACAGGTGATTATGCTGTATCACATCCAGAGGGTTAGTGTATTAAATACACTCAAGGCTATGCAGGTTTCAAGCCCTGTATTTTGACTACAGGAACAGCACTTTGGAACAATACAAATTTTGCTCTTGGGGACACTGCGCAGGCCCTAGCTAAGCATTCGTATATGTATTTTCTTGAGATATAATTTAATAAAACATGCCCTGAAAATTCCACAGTGTATACATGTACTTCTTAACCTTGTTGTTGTGTGTGCCTTTTTGGTGTACTGTTAAAGTTCACTGCCCTTTGTAGGTTTGAACATAAAATAATGAACCTACAGGCCCTATCCCTCTGTGAAAGTTTACAAGGTGTTTTTTGTCTGTTTGTTTGTTTGTTTGTTTTTCGTATTTTGTTTTTGTTTTTTCCCCTTTTTACGGGGGGGGGGGGGGGGTTGCAAAGAATTCAATTTGATATTTTGAGTCAAGAAATTGAATTATTTTTAAATGTCCAGAAGGCCTTTTTGTCTGCCTACAACCATCCACAAGTACTTTTGAATTTAAGTTTAATTTAATCTTTTGTGACCGTAGGTTTTTCTGCAAGGAAAGGTTTGACAATCTAAACCATGAGTTTTTTTTTACTATGATATTTTGTACACAAAATAAATCATTCTTTAAGCATGGAGGAAGGAAAAAAAGGAAGTAATTTGACTTATTTTGGGCTGTTAAAAACTACATTCATTAATCCAAATTGTATGTAGGTACAAAGGGTTCTCCAGTTTTTGTATTGGTACTGTGATTAATTGAAGAGGATATTAAAATGAGACATTTTTCTGGATGATCAGTATCAACATTGATTTGAACAAGTACACATTGGCCAATAGTTTCAAAAAGACTTATCGTAAATCCAAGTTCTTACCTACATGTAGGCCTAGGTTATTGCAATAAATTGTTGCTCAAGATGACAATTTCTAGGATGGAATTTTTATTTCATCACCTTTATATTAGGTATATGCCTTGTGTGTTTGGAAAGCCCTTTCATTTCTGTAACATCCATGGCTTTATTTGTTTGCTTGTTTTTGTAGATATTTGGCAAGAAGATACTGGCTGGCCTGGACTCATTTGCTGCACCAATGCTCGAGCTGGTCACTGCCGTGCAGCATGTCGACAAGTAAGTACATTTTATGCCTTGATGGGCTCATCTTCATCAAGCTCAGAATGAGCTGAGTTATGTTACGTTCAGGAGCTGTAACATCAAGGAAACAAGAGTCATGCTAACTTACCGATACCAGTGGTTTTTCTATCACTAGAAAGTTAGTAAAGCAAACTTGTATTTGAAATGATGGGGCCATTTTGTTTACTTCCATTCATCTTGATTAAGTCAAAGTGAGGCTACATTGAATTGTCCTTTCTTGTATGAGGTGCAAATAAGAGCTATCATGGTTGATGTGTATGTAACTGAAGGAAGGTGACCCTTTGGTTTGTTTTGGTGACATATGAGTGACACTTAGTGCTTGCAGCCTTTGGCCAGTGATGCGGTTTGACTGATCAGGACATCAGAGGGGTTTGCCAAAGGGCTTAAAGCAGGGGTTCAACAGATCCATGGCAGATCAGAGGGCCAGACACCCCATCGTGACTCCAAACTGCTTAGTGTCTCTGGGTGTAACAACCGACCCTACTGATGACAGGCACCTGCACCAAATTCATCAAAAGTCTCCATAGTTTTCTCTACCAGTTTTTGCCTTGACCAAGGCGTTGGAGTTTTACTTTAATTTATTAATTTGTCTTTTTAGATTAGTTGTTTTTCCCTTTGTGCTATTGCGCCATTGCGCTACCCATGCACCCGAGCTATGTGCTGCAGTCTCTGGATGTGTGCCAAGCATGTGTAACGCAGTGCTTGCGTGGTGTGAGATGTGTACACGTAGACTATCTGAATGAAAATGAATCATTCATTTGCCTCCCATTCTGCGCTGTTTGCAGTCGGCCGAACGAAAGATTTAAATATTCATGATCTGCATACCAGCATATCCGCTAGCCCCCCCCCCATTTTCGTCCAATAGTGGACGAAAATGGGGGGGGGGGGCTAGCGGAAATAAAAACAGGAAACACATTAAACCCGGAAGATACAGACACAAGGCGGTCGGCCTAACGGCCTCCGCATGCGGATAGTAATACGAGTGCGGATGACCTGCGTACGGGCGTCGTGCGATGTGATACAAACATTACGCACAGTCCTTGTGATTGGCTAGTGGTGGATTTTACAGCGTCTTTTCGGAGTGAAAACTGCGACCGCCTTGGGCAAGGCTATACCAGTTTAGGCCTAAAGATTTAATTTTTAGATTTACAGTGTGCAAAATTTCAGTCAATGTTGTCAATGTTCCTTAAACAAAACTGCCTTGGAATAGTTCAGAATTGTTCTGAAGTTTGCATTTGTTTTATTGATGAAAGAATCAGCTGCAACAGAAATGAGAAATGAAATTGTTCTTTTAGATTAATTTGCATGCAATCAACTTTTGGAAATCTTTAAAAACAAATTATCCACATTTTTATGGGTTTCAACATTTCCCTTGTACCAATACCTGTACCAGTATATTTTATTACTTAACCCCACTGTGTGTGAATTTCTCTGCTTGGTCAAATTACAATTCATTTTATGACCCATAAAAACTTCAAATGATTAATCATGATTCCATTCTCTAAAATGTCTGGCATTGAGGACCATCCATCAATGAGTGAACGATTTCACAATCATAAAACCTTCACACATACCCTCTCTTGTGGGCTGAATATTAGAAAACACTAACTGCATACTGGCTTTCATGGTCGTATACCATTTTTGACAACTGCATAGTTTATACTTCCAAGTCTAGGGCCCCATGCCAGGCAGAGCCCACTGCCAAACAGCTGCTGGATTAACCTTTTCAATTAATAGCATAAAAAAGGTTAAAACCAAATTGTTCATCCCATTGAGGAACACAACCCAATGTTTTTAAAGGAAGTAGTAACAACTTTTGGATAAGATGGATGAACACAACCTAGTGAGTACTTAAAAGAAAGATGAAAAGACGGACCCAATCTTTTGATAGCCCTGATATTGACCTAATTGCTGAATGTCATCATTCATGATAATTCTTGGTTGGACAATTTTTAGTGCCAGATTCCCTCTGTGTCACTGTGCAGGGTGCGTGTTAGGAAATTCACACCTTAACTTGACATGCAATTTTACTCCCAAAATGACCATTCACAGGCAGACAGCAGCTGAGCATGTGATGCAAGGGGTATTCATTCACAGGCAGACAGCAGCTGAGCATGTGATGCAAGGGGTATTCAAAATGACCATTCACAGGCAGACAGCAGCTGAGCATGTGATGCAAGGGGTATTCAAAATGACCATTCACAGGCAGACAGCAGCTGAGCATGTGATGCAAGGGGTATTCAAAATGACCATTCACAGGCAGACAGCAGCTGAGCATGTGATGCAAGGGGTATTCAAAATGACCATTCACAGGCAGACAGCAGCTGAGCATGTGATGCAAGGGGTATTCAAAATGACCATTCACAGGCAGACAGCAGCTGAGCATGTGATGCAAGGGGTATTCAAAATGACCATTCACAGGCAGACAGCAGCTGAGCATGTGATGCAAGGGGTATTCAAAATGACCATTCACAGGCAGACAGCAGCTGAGCATGTGATGCAAGGGGTATTCAAAATGACCATTCACAGGCAGACAGCAGCTGAGCATGTGATGCAAGGGGTATTCAAAATGACCATTCACAGGCAGACAGCAGCTGAGCATGTGATGCAAGGGGTATTCAAAATGACCATTCACAGGCAGACAGCAGCTGAGCATGTGATGCAAGGGGTATTCAAAATGACCATTCACAGGCAGACAGCAGCTGAGCATGTGATGCAAGGGGTATTCAAAATGACCATTCACAGGCAGACAGCAGCTGAGCATGTGATGCAAGGGGTATTCAAAATGACCATTCACAGGCAGACAGCAGCTGAGCATGTGATGCAAGGGGTATTCAAAATGACCATTCACAGGCAGACAGCAGCTGAGCATGTGATGCAAGGGGTATTCAAAATGACCATTCACAGGCAGACAGCAGCTGAGCATGTGATGCAAGGGGTATTCAAAATGACCATTCACAGGCAGACAGCAGCTGAGCATGTGATGCAAGGGGTATTCAAAATGACCATTCACAGGCAGACAGCAGCTGAGCATGTGATGCAAGGGGTATTCAAAATGACCATTCACAGGCAGACAGCAGCTGAGCATGTGATGCAAGGGGTATTCAAAATGACCATTCACAGGCAGACAGCAGCTGAGCATGTGATGCAAGGGGTATTCAAAATGACCATTCACAGGCAGACAGCAGCTGAGCATGTGATGCAAGGGGTATTCAAAATGACCATTCACAGGCAGACAGCAGCTGAGCATGTGATGCAAGGGGTATTCAAAATGACCATTCACAGGCAGACAGCAGCTGAGCATGTGATGCAAGGGGTATTCAAAATGACCATTCACAGGCAGACAGCAGCTGAGCATGTGATGCAAGGGGTATTCAAAATGACCATTCACAGGCAGACAGCAGCTGAGCATGTGATGCAAGGGGTATTCAAAATGACCATTCACAGGCAGACAGCAGCTGAGCATGTGATGCAAGGGGTATTCAAAATGACCATTCACAGGCAGACAGCAGCTGAGCATGTGATGCAAGGGGTATTCAAAATGACCATTCACAGGCAGACAGCAGCTGAGCATGTGATGCAAGGGGTATTCAAAATGACCATTCACAGGCAGACAGCAGCTGAGCATGTGATGCAAGGGGTATTCAAAATGACCATTCACAGGCAGACAGCAGCTGAGCATGTGATGCAAGGGGTATTCAAAATGACCATTCACAGGCAGACAGCAGCTGAGCATGTGATGCAAGGGGTATTCAAAATGACCATTCACAGGCAGACAGCAGCTGAGCATGTGATGCAAGGGGTATTCAAAATGACCATTCACAGGCAGACAGCAGCTGAGCATGTGATGCAAGGGGTATTCAAAATGACCATTCACAGGCAGACAGCAGCTGAGCATGTGATGCAAGGGGTATTCAAAATGACCATTCACAGGCAGACAGCAGCTGAGCATGTGATGCAAGGGGTATTCAAAATGACCATTCACAGGCAGACAGCAGCTGAGCATGTGATGCAAGGGGTATTCAAAATGACCATTCACAGGCAGACAGCAGCTGAGCATGTGATGCAAGGGGTATTCAAAATGACCATTCACAGGCAGACAGCAGCTGAGCATGTGATGCAAGGGGTATTCAAAATGACCATTCACAGGCAGACAGCAGCTGAGCATGTGATGCAAGGGGTATTCAAAATGACCATTCACAGGCAGACAGCAGCTGAGCATGTGATGCAAGGGGTATTCAAAATGACCATTCACAGGCAGACAGCAGCTGAGCATGTGATGCAAGGGGTATTCAAAATGACCATTCACAGGCAGACAGCAGCTGAGCATGTGATGCAAGGGGTATTCAAAATGACCATTCACAGGCAGACAGCAGCTGAGCATGTGATGCAAGGGGTATTCAAAATGACCATTCACAGGCAGACAGCAGCTGAGCATGTGATGCAAGGGGTATTCAAAATGACCATTCACAGGCAGACAGCAGCTGAGCATGTGATGCAAGGGGTATTCAAAATGACCATTCACAGGCAGACAGCAGCTGAGCATGTGATGCAAGGGGTATTCAAAATGACCATTCACAGGCAGACAGCAGCTGAGCATGTGATGCAAGGGGTATTCAAAATGACCATTCACAGGCAGACAGCAGCTGAGCATGTGATGCAAGGGGTATTCAAAATGACCATTCACAGGCAGACAGCAGCTGAGCATGTGATGCAAGGGGTATTCAAAATGACCATTCACAGGCAGACAGCAGCTGAGCATGTGATGCAAGGGGTATTCATTTAAACACATGTGCCTATGAGGAATCTTTGGTTAAGGGGGAGGGGTTGATTTGCCCAAAGTTTTACACAGACAAAAATATAAGTACCAATTTCCAATACCGGTTAAAAGGTCTTTTATGCTTTCTTTGTCAATTTTTTTCTTCTTCTTGCTGTGCCCAAATTTGTCCTACTGTTTTGCCCAAATTTGGGAGGGCAGTTGCCCCCCCCCCCCACCCCCCTTGGTCATATGCCATTTACAAGCATTAGGTTTGTTTAGAGTTGATGTGTAAACTCCACTGCTACGCGAGTTAGGATGCTTGTTAACACTGCAGTCCCCTTACTTTGCACAGTGCACACCAATGGACTCTTTAGGACCTACATTTTAACGGGACGGTAGAGCTATTCATTCCAATTCCTTGAGCTGATACCAAAGTGTATTTAATGAATGAAATCAACCATAAACTGTTTATTCTACTTTTTAACTCACATTTTATAATCTTGAAATAGTGTGCCATTTTAAACAATGATTTGTGTCAAGCTTTATAAGAAAGTTGTGAGTTTGGTTTAGTGATGGACCACTGACCTTATCCACCAATATCAACCCACCCCGCACAAAACTTAAATTGGAGTAAGTCTATTAGCTAAAGTATAAATGGGGTTGGCCTAAATAATCCAAATGGCTTCTAACTTCAAGAAAAGCATGTATTTTATTCATAACTTTTATTTAATTTTGCTTGAAAAGTGTGGTAACCATTTGGGATACATTCCTTAAATGTTTTATTAAGATTTGTCCAAAGTGGATATTGCTCTTCAAAAGTAAATTTAAACTTTTCTTCAAAGAGACGTTTCATTTCAAAATATGATGAAAACATGTTTATTTGTGTTGCATTTTGAAGCAAGTGTCAACCAAAATATGGGATTGTTTTTACTAGAAGTCTTCTCTAAAACATTTCCTACTTGGCAACAGAGAATGTTTCTTTGAAAAGCTTTTTACAAATTAACAATTTGGGGAATGTAAATGTGGTCTCCAATAACCAATGTAGTAGGGTTCATCACTCCATCCCTTTAAGCATTGACAACATTGTCAGCATCTCTGCATGTCCCAAGTTCCTGCCTCTTTCATCAGCATGAAAATAGAACTCTGCTGGATTCAGCTTAAACCAACAAAGCCTCCATTTTCTCCCTGAAATCTCCCTCCCAATGTCAGCCCAGTGTCAGCTGTTGTGTTTATAGATTGTCCACTGCCACCACAGGTGGGAGGTATCTTGGCTGGTTTACTAAAGACAACTGGCAGACTCCAGTTTCTTTTACCTCGGAGCAACATGCGCAAAGGAAGGAAAGAACACAGCTCATGTTCACTGGTGTAAGGGCTAGGGAGCCAGTGAAATGTCAAAGGTTAAATGTCCACTGAGACCATGACAGACGGAATGTAATGAACAATTTGTCAGCCCCCTGGGATGATTGAATTAGGAGTGGAGGAGATAAGACCTTAAAAGAGAAATAGTGAAAGTTTACATTGAATGCATTAAGATACTTGGCTTTTTGTGTTTTACTACAGCTTGTTAATTGTTGTAGTAGACCTACATCTTGTATACTCAAGTATTGATTAAGGGAATAAAAGGGTAGCGACGAGTTCTTAAACGGCCGTTTAAAACCGGCAGGGTCGTGGCCGTGCGATAAAGGCCCGAGCCGAAGGCGAGGGCCTTTGTCGCACGGCCACGACCCTGCAAGGTTTTAAACGGCCGTTTAAGAACGAGTCGCTACCCTTTTATTCCCATTCATAAACGCCCTTTTGGTTAAAAGGCGTAATAAAGTAGGAAACTCTGTAAAAACTTATCTGTTTTCCGACGTCCTTGAGCTCTGTACGTGAGACAGTTTTCGGATATGCATTGTGCGCGTAGTAACGCACCCTCGTGTCCATGGACTAAAATGGCGCGGCGAGATCGATCTCCCCTGAGAATGGGGTTGTGGGCTAACCCGCACAAATGCTATCCGAAAACAACCGGTCTTAAACAGCTCCAGCTATGTCTTTATCAGCCGTTTAAACACCCCCACGTGACGTGCTCTCCACCAATAGGAATAGCGAAACTGTCTGGGGTATTTATGAATGAGGGATAGGTATACAATGTAGAGTTTGTGTGAAACAACCAAGTTGTCATCGTTTTTTTGAAGTGACAAATCCAAGCCACAACCACAATTCCATAAAATGTAAAAATCGCATTACTTTTACAAGTTAATTGTTTTTCAAAATGCTCTTTCGGAGAAACGATAAAATCTTGGTGAAACTTTCATTGACCATGTAGTAGTCACGGAATACGAGCAGCTCCCGAGACCCTTGTGGTATGATTATTATCAGTCTTTTCGAAAGTTTTTGTCTACATTCTCTTTTGGAAGACTGTAATCAAATAATTGACAGTAATTCTTTTTGTACAGCAATAAGAAATGTATTTAGGCTTATTTACCTTCATGTGTTTCGGGTTTATTTATTTTTTGTCAGGCGGATTCTTTCTCAGCTGCATCTTCAGCCTGTTCTAGACATGAAGAGGTGAGTTGCCATGTTGTCAAAAATATCCATAAAAATTGAATTCCAATTTAATTTTAGTAATAAACCATAAATGCTAATTGACAAATCCATGCCTCAATACAGCAACAAATGAATTTGTTAACAAAGGATTTTAATTATCAGAATATTTAACTGTTAGGCTAATTGAGGAATACAAGAGCGGTGACCTTTAAAAGTAAAGAACAAATTTGACAGTTAAGCATCAGCTGAAATCAACTCTGCATTGAACTTCTGTGTGTTGAGCGCCACGTAGCTCCTCAAGCAAGTTTGAAACTTAGGCCTACTTGCTTAAAATTTTCTTCTAACATTCTAATATTATTTTCCAATCTTTTGTCTCTTCAGCCTTCTCTCTTCCAATGTCTGGACAGGTTTGAAAGTGAGTTTTTTGATACATTGTTATTCATATAAAAATTTATATTTAAGTTCCAAAATGGCTGTCACAAGTGTACCACTTTTGTTGTTATAAGATGCTTTATGAGATTATGTAACCTTCAAAAGATTGTCTTCAGAGAGGCAATCATTCATAGAATCTTACCAGCTGTGAATAAACAAATGCAAAGTTGTATTAGTTTAGTTTTTTAACAATTTTGTTTAATTAAGATGAGTTTGAAGATATGGTATAGTTTTGGTAATGACCTAATTTCCAAACTGTCAAAAAGATTGCTTTTAATATTAAACTATTGCAAATGACTAAACAGGGGAGGCTTTACCTCTTTAAGCATTTAAAACATAACAAATAATAAAACTGGTAGGCCTATAGATGCCGTTTTCTTGAATACTTTAATACCCAATTCATTTAGTATCCTAATCATTGTGGTCAGCTATGAAATATTACCTTAAAACTACCGAAAGAATTTAAGAAGAATGGTTTCCCCTCTATGTAAGTCAATAAAGAATGCATTTGTTAAAACTTTGTTAAAATGTAGACTAGTAAAGGACTTCAAGACTTTTGATATTACATCATTCTGTAGCTTGTAATGATGGCTCCTGTTGTCATTGGTTGTGTAATTATTGTATCCTAGTCAAATCATAGATGAAAATCTGAAATCCTAATTTGACTTGACTGATTTGTTTATGAATGCAGAGAAGGAGCATTGTTGTCGGCATGCAACATCAGCCACTCAATGTCGTCATAAATGTGAGGCAGTATTTAATGCAATGACTCCTACTGAAGAGATGTCTTTAGATGTCTCTATATTCTGTCGTGATGTCAGCCAGACTGTAGTCCAGTGTGTAACTAACTATACCTCGGTGGCTATACCAGCAAGAGACCCAAGAGACAGTAAGAATGCATTAACAACCAGTTTATTTCAGACTTTGTGCATCAGTGTGTACAGTCAGGGTTTTTGGCAAGATTTTAGAAATAGTGTCCACAATGTACTGTATTGAAAAGTAGGGCATCCAAATTGCTAATTTACAACAAAAAAATTACATGTTAATGAACCAGAAAGTCCATCTGACTGACACAGTGATTCCAGCTACAAACCAAATACAAAACCCTGTAGTCAGGACTGCAGTGTTTATCAGATCTATCAGAATCAATGACACAATTATTCTGCATACTTGTAAGAGCATAACAGTCTATTATACAATCATTAAAAATAAACAACAAAGTAAAGCCATCAAAGATATCATAAACACAAAAGGTAAAAACAATGACAATACACACAATTTGTCTTTGTAATGTAAATGTCTTTAGGACATCATCAGTTTGTTGATTCTACATCCAGTCACTGCTTGTTTTGTAGCATTTTTGTTGTATATAAAAGAAATTCCCGCAAATGACTTGAAACTATGATTTGATTAACTGCAGGCATTAGAGGCCACTTTGAGTATATTAATTGAAGTTCAACTTAAACCAGTCATTATATTCTCCCAACTTTAATCTGATTTCCGATTTTGTTGCCCTCAGAAAAATCAGATTTTTTTATATCAATAGCCTGAAAATTCTTTCAAAACAAAGGTCAGCTCTTGTAGTCAATAATAGTTACCTTCATTTTTCACAAGGGCAAAATATTGTGCCTGTAGAACCCCTTGATAAATCTTCTAGGTTCCATAAAAACTCCAAAATACACTAAGCAAAATTCACGTAATAATTGCATTTAAGGGAAAAAGAACAATTATATTATTTTGCCTTTACCCTTACACTTATGAGTACTGCACATGTACACTTATTGCTTTGAGTGCCACAAGGTAAAAATGAAATCAAACGGAAACAATTGCAGAACCAAAATAATAGAATTATCTCAAACAAAAATATGAACCAATTTAATTAACCTTACTCTGTTGATATGACTCACGATAAAGATAACTAACTCCACCTCGTCATTCAAGCAGCATGTATTATTCAACTAAATCAAATCCAACTTTAGTTAAATAATGTGTTGGCTACAGTTTGACATCTCATGTTAAGAATTATTCCAATTATAACTCTTGCAATAAAAGAACAGAATTTATACCATTCACAATGCTCATTCACTCATTTAATCGTACAGGTTTACATTGTTGTGAGCGATCCCATAGCGAGTCGTGTCGGGAGACTTGTCGCCGTGTCCACATGAATCTCACTTCAGATGTAGAAATTATTGATTCACTGGTTGCTGGATGTGGTGGTACTATTCAGCCTCATGTAGGCATGTGGGAATGCTTTCTGGTCAACTCAGGTAGAAATTTATTTGATTTGGCATGTCTTATCATAATTAAAGGATGGTAGACAAGATTAGTCTGTAAAGAAGGGATGACCTTCATGAGTAAGACCTGCCTTGGTCTCATCCAAGACACACTTGTCATTGAATTGATATGATGTCAATCGTGTATACAGAATATGGAACTATGAATTTAGTTTTTTATTTCTTTCTTTATTTAAATACTAGGTTTATATTTCAGTACATTAAACATGCTTAAATTTGGAATACACTGCTGAAACAGAGAGATTCTATGGGCCAGTTTTTTAAAGCAATGTCTGGAAAGAACATTTTTTATGGGATATTGCTAAATATTATTATTAATGGGTTCTTTGTATTTTGAAGAGCTATATTATGAAGAAAGATTTTGTGTTTATGTTGTTTGCCTGAATCTAAAAGAAGGTGCTAAACAGACAGACTTGTGGTAGTTGTTGCAGTCAGTCTGTTTGAAGTGAAGGAGTGGAATGACATCACACTTTCCAATTGGATCAACAAATTATATTACGGGATGTGAGTCCTGTATGAAAATCCACTTCACAGATAATGTGTGCCATTATGTAGAAGCTGGGGTATCACAATTTCCATTTACACAACATCAAGTTGATAGCAGTGGGGATAAAACCAGGTTTTTCTGATTTGTTTCTACTTGTTTATTTCCAAAGAAAATAAAACTTTAATACAGTGAGTTGGGATTCTACTGAGCTGACAATACATAATTACAATACTTGTAACTTTTCCCGTGCTTATGTGATTGCTTTATTTTTTCCCCCCATTTGTTGGTCTGACTTTAAATTTGGATGTTGTTTTATAGGGAGTCACAGCAGTCTTGATTGGCCTAAGATTTCCAACCCTAGTGCATTAGATGGAGCTAAGCTACAGTGCTGTGGGAGAGCTGTTAGTACTAGGTGTAGAGAAATCTGTGTCAAGGTATGTACTGAGCTTCTTTAGAAGGGTAGGGTCATAGATTGGTAAATATTCCTAACGACCCTAAAAACTTACTTGATGAGAATAACTGCAGCTATTGATAGTATTAACTATTTTGAGAAAAGATTCCCTTCGAAGTTTGGATAATTTTTGACCCCAAAACATTTGAATCTGAGTAGCGATTCATGCATGAATTGTTTCTCAGATTTCTGAGGGTTGGTGTCTGTTCACGAATGCTGCTGCCAGAGATGCGGTTGGTCACCTTGCTAAATGTGGATGGATTTGATTTTCTTGATAAAAACACAATGACGGCAAGTAGACACTGTATTCAGCTGAAACTTTCACGTGTGACTTATATTGTATCTGTCTTTACAATTTTGCCTGTAAATCAGCATTAGGTTGACAAAAAGCAATCTATGACCCTAACTTTAAAAGAGACCAACAATTTTGGTAACTAACTGCAATGATGCAGCATCTCCTTGAAGACCGAGTTCAGCATTGATAACTTTTTTGTTTTAGTGGTTAGATCTACATCACTCTACTTACCTGTAGAGCCTCTATCTTGGCATATTTTCCATACTGAAGGTACAATACACCCTCTCTGACCTACCCACAGTCCTGCCATAGTCTCATGAGCACTTATTCTTAATGTCTCTATCAATTCCATGGTTTTTTTACATCGGTTTTAAGCTGAGATTTTTTGTTATAAATTGTTTTGAAATGAAGTGTTTCTACAGTGGCTGTACAGGAACGCCTTTGTTCATAGACGGAAACCACACATTGGGAGAAAATCTGAAATCTGAAAGTTATCCAGTACCTTCAAATATATATTACTTTCTGAAGTACTGCCAAAGTTGAAGAAACAGCATTGGAGGACCCCCCCAAAATTAATGAACTTGATCGTCAACATCAACATTAGCCTGATATGAATGAATTAAATCCCTGACAACACTAACAGTTCCTTACTATTTTCACTCAAATGTGACCTCTGAATTGAAAGAAATTGTCGGTTGCATGTTTGTATGATGTGTTTAATGAAAACTAGAGTATGGGATTGAATTTACTCTTCCAAAAAGCAAAGATGTATATACTTTCCCTATAACCTGTCTATTGTTGATGTTTACAGCTGTACAGTACATCTTGGTCCACTAAGCAGAGTTGGAATGACTTTGATGAGCATTGTCAGTATCAACCAATGGAGGTATCACTTCTAACATGCCTCGCTGATGGTTAGTACCAAGAAAGGAAATCTTGTATTCACTTCATGCTTCTGGTCATCAAGTATTCACTTCATGCTTCTGGTCATCAAGAAATATGTATAAAACTAACATAAGATGATTTTGTTTTGGCACTATAGCTAGTATTTGTATGAACAGACAACTGAATCATCAGCCACTGTGCTTCATGATGTGGTCTTCAAATTTTGAGATAACCTTTTTAAACATTAGTACTTAAAATTAGTCTGACAGAAATTGAGAAACTCGACTTGAAAATATCAACATGAGTGTACAGATTTTCTTTTCTTCACAGTATTTAACAGTATTTCATTGATCAAAGTACAAACACAAAGATCTTGGCTGTTATTCTTTTGATGACAGAGGGCGCTGTTCACTCAAACCAGTTATCCTCCATACGTGTGTATAGCAAAAATGCCTTAGATGGAAGGTGATGAGCCTTTTTGTAGTGATGTTGGTCTTAAGTCAGTCATGCCAAGGAGCTATTGGTCAGAAATATTATAAATGCTAATTCAATAGCAATAGCAGCAACAGGTTCAGCCCCCATGTGTTTTCCTTCTAACTTCCTTGTATTAAATTGGCTTGATGTATAATTTGGTGCAATTACATTATGTGAATCAAGTACTAACCATGAAGTATTTTGTCTTTACTTACCTGCTGTACTTTTACTCGTATAGTCCAGGAGCCTTGTCAGCCAGGCTGTAGTGGATTAACATACTGCACCAACTTCAATGACAGGTAATGAATGCTACTAATGCTCTTTAAATAATGGAAACAGATCTAAACTTGATTGTTCGAAGGTGAAAAAACAAAAAAACTAAACCAGTGACGTACTCTCATTATTTTGATCAGTATGCTTTGATAAACTTTCATGAACTCAGAAACCAATGATGCTGAGGGGAGAGTTTGAGAGTGAGACATTGCTTTTCTTGATTGACACTTGCAATTTCAAATGCTGTGATAGTTTGACATTTCAAAGTGTACTTATGCAGACAGTACTTGGATTCCAACCTTTTGACTGCTAGTATTAAATTGTACTAATAACTTGATGCTGATTCTCTTTGTCTTTGGTTATACTTGAACATGTTTACTTAAACATTTTTTTTGTTTTGACAAAACACAGACACAACAACACATTAAGTTGATTTTGTATTGATTTGTTTGTCAATGTTTAGACCCACGGATCTGTTCCGGAGTTGTTCATCACGTTCAGACAGTGGTGCAGCAGATGATATGCAGTTATGGAGTGAAGGAGTTATTCGTATGCCCTTCATGGATATCCCAGTATTAGACATCGCTGAATGTGAGTCTGAGATGTGGAAAGCCATAGCATGTACTCTACAAGTCAAACCATGTCATCATGAATCCCATGTCAATATGATATGCAAGTAAGTACATATATATGTGTCATTAAGCTATTACCACTGTAAAGGCATTGCACTGAAACAATGTGGTGTGTTGTGGCCGAACGGTCTAGGGCATTAAACTCAAGTTCTGGTGGCTGATTCATTGGAGTGTGGGTTCGAACCCTGGTCCTTACTCGTGGGCCCTTGAGCAAGACACTTGACTATAATTGCTTCTCATCACTAATAAATGGTTCCTGCCAGGGTAGAGATTGTTGACTTGCATGACAAGCACCCTGTGCGCTCATTTAGCTGCCGGTGCTGCATACTCTTAAAGAGTCGAGATGGTTTCAGGAATGCTTAGGGTCTGATGAACAGGGTGATAATAGTGTAAGGTGCTTTGATATGTCTACTTGGCTTGAAAAAGTGCACAATAAATACATATTAGTATTACTATGGTGGTTTTCAGTGAACGAGCAAAATGCTCCACAAAATGTACCACTTAAAATGTATCCCCTTAATGTATGTACTGAAATATTACCATTTGCTTTTTACTATCAGTATTCAGTCCTCACAAAACTTGTTCAGTCTAAATATTTTGCTTTACAAAAATGCTGGATGAAATTGTCCCTGGTATGTCAGCAGGAGGGTTGCTCCTCTAGCCATGTACAATAAATGAGTTAACAAACAAGATGGAACACAAAGGTATCAAGTTCTAGATAAGTGGTTTAACAGTTTTGAGATCGTGTTTTCACCAAGAGTTGTACTGTGTAAATCAGTGTGTGAATCCTAAGTAGGTTACTTTTCCGATAGATACTAATTAGCAATTGATGAAGGGCAGAATAAAATAGATAATTACTTGTTAATGTTCTTGACAACAGAGCTGACTGTATTCACATCTTAAGCCAATGCATTGACCAGTCTCGACTAGCCAAAGGACTGACGGCTGAAGGCCTTTGTAATATCCTATCACCGCTGGATGGAGATGCCCCTTGCATACCACTCAGTGACTATCTAAGTAAGTCTTCAAATACAAAGATAATTATACAGTTCGTTCTGTATAAATGGTTTTTAAAACTTTGTTTAATATTGGATGAAAGAATTCTTTAAAACCTTACAAATGAGAGTACTTGTGAAAGTAAGTTATCAGAATTATTTTAAGCTTAAACCAGAGGCAATACAAACCAATAATTGCGTATTTTTTAAAGTTTGCAGTCAATGACAATACCAATTGCAATACGGTGTAACCCTTACTACATGCTATATAAACAGGTCTTATATTTCAAAATGGCTCTGTTTACTTGTTGTCAAAATATCAGCACTTTGAAACACCTAAAGGTGTTGCATTTTATCAAATTTTATGATCAAGGATTGTTATCATTTCCTTAATTAGTGTTTCCAGTATGGAAACTTTTAAATCCTATTGGGTAATAACTTGATTTTGTGTTTATCTTCTTAATGCAGAGCTTGGACCATATGAAGATATGAATGATGAGATCACTGTGCCGTGTCGTAAAGATCCCTGTAACAATGACACTACTGGCTCCAGTGGTATATGCTCCATCAATAGAGAACTTTGTGGCTTTGGTGAGATGTGCACCCATACCAAGTGTACCCCAGGGTGCCGCCTAGGAGAGGCCTCAGCCTTCTTGGTGACACGTGGGAGTTATGTACGACTTCCTGACTCTACAGATAACTTGGCATGTTACAAAGCATGTACATGTAGCTCTAATGGAATGCTAGAACACTGTCAGTCCCTACAATGTGAAACCATGGAGGAATGTAACGTTAATGGGAAAAGAAAAGGTATGCCCTTTATTTTCAAATTATTCTTTCTTTCGTGATGTTTCTTTATTTTGTTGCAGCTGCATTTTCAAATAAATGTCTGAAAACAACATGACAAAGAACATGTTTTATCCCTTAGTAGAATTGGGTATGTTATTTACTTCATGCTCTCAAATATAACATTGGTTGGAAGAGTGGGGCGATTCAGCAGTATATATGTTAGTTGTAGCTTTACCAGTTTCATAAACAAATCAATTAGGGGACAGGGAAGTTTTTATACTTGGCTACTTAATCTAAATAAAATTTTGGGTTGAACAAAGAAAAATTTACTGGAGCAGGACTTGAACCAGCGACCTCCTGATTCACAGGCCGGCGCACTACTAACTGAGCTATCTAGCCCTAATGTTGGCGTTCTCCCTATTTTGTCAGTATCTTTGTTCGGGGATGCTAGTTGGTAGAGCGCCTGCAAGGTAATCAGGAGGTCGCAGGCTTAAGTCCTGCTCCAGTCAATTTTTCTCATGGTTTATTACTTTATAACTTTATAATCTAAATGAAAACAGTTTTATTTGAGCCAGCTTGGTGAAACATTTGTTGATGTTCTATCATGTAAAAAACACTTTCCCAAAACACTTGGAACGTGATTTGAAATGCCACATGCAAACACTCTTTTGAACATGTAACTTTTATTGTGTTTAGAGCATGGCAGCCACTACCAGACAGGTTGTAATGACTGTGTTTGTTTCAACGGTGAAGAGACTTGTTCAAAGAGACATTGTCTAAACCCATCAATGCTAATGACTGACACAAGACAGTATGCTGCTCTACCATGTGACTGCACTGACCAATATGTACCAGTATGTGGGGCTAATGGGCGTACCTATCCCAGTGCTTGTCTTGCCAAGTAAGTTCAGAAATTAGGACAAATGAAATTAGTTTTAAAGGTAGAAATCTGAAAAGCAATTCATGCATGAAATATTTTTTTCTTGTATTCAAATGTTTTGGAGTAAAAAATTATCCAAATCATATTACTTCGAAGGCAATCCTTTCTCAAGGTAGTTTACACTACATTTATATGGTCATTAATTTTTGGAGTATTTAGCAATCTATGATCCTACCTGTAATTAAACTGAATGAGTATCAATATTATTTTGGTTTTATTCTGACACCTACAAGGAAAAAACTCTAGAAGCAACTCAGGTGGGATTCGAACCCACAAGCGCCCCTGCATTCTAAAGCAGAAGTCTTAAAGACCACTCGGTGACAAGAGCACAAGCCAGTTCAGTTCATGTAAACTTAACGACTGCCATTCACCAGTATAACACTTAGCTATACATAAATTAACTCATCCGCTATTTCTTAGCATCTCAAGTCTAATATTATGATGACGAGATTATTTCAAAATAATAAACCACTATATTAACATCATGTTGTGTGGAAAAGTTCATAATAATATATTTTTAGAAAGTATTATTTCATTTATCAGCCCCCAAGCATCTTTGATTGAAGGGCATTACTTTAAGCAGGTGCATATGCTGTTATAAGCCACCTGTTTCTCACGCCCAAAAATATCTACAAATCTGTTTGTTTATGTGACAGGTGTGCAGCCAATCTCAGCGATGACCAATTTGAGTTTGGTAGATGTGACTCAATGAGTGAGCCGTGTATTGGTAACCAGTGCAATGCTGATGAGCGGTAAGTCTATTAAGAGGATAGGGGCTGCTCAGTTAACCCTTTCAGCCCCAAGGGTGACTATAGTCGACTGTGCACTATACCCTGCTTCAGCCCCAAGGGCGACTATAGTCGCCCAAGATAACACACAACAAAGCACTCAAGCCTGGGCACAAGGGCCATTTGTTAAAAAGCTGTAGTTTTGTCCATGTTCACCCTCCATACCCAAGCTTACCATCATTGGAAAGAGAAAGATCGGATCTTTCCAATGATGGTAAAATAAAATAGGGTTGTTATTTTGCAATCACTTCAAATTAGAGTAGAAAGATCCGAAGAGCCAAACACCTACGGAGCGCCATAAGGTTGTGTGCAAAAAAGTGTTTGGTTTTTCAGAAAACACTGAAGAAACAAAGACCAAGAACTTGGAATTTTTTTGGCTGATTTCAATGATTTTTGAATTATATGAAAGGAAATTCAATAAGTAAGACAATTATTATTATTCATTATGCTATAAAATAAAATCTTCAAGGTAATAACAGAGTTTGTAAAATCAAACTTTGAACACCAGCTTCCTGTTGTGTAAGAAAGTGTGATTCACGCTTGAGTGGTCAAAGAACGTGGGCTCCAGCAGTTGTTTATGTCAAAAGAACTTGGGGCTGAAAGGGTTAAGGGGTGTGTTGGTTTAGTTTGCCCAGGTCGACCTGGATGAGCTCATCCAGGCAAGCACCTGATGAGAACTTTTTTAACATTAACTTCTCCTATCATTCATACCAATGCATCCTGGAAAAGCTGTTTGAAACCACTTTCATTGTGTGCATAAAGTCTGAAACTCTTTATGGATTAACCAAAAGATCATCAAATTTTTATTCTTATGGTAAAACTACATCATCAAATTATTTTACAAGCTCAGGTTAATACAAAAGTACAGGTCTTCCGATGCGCACAAAGTTAAGGGTGAAAATGTGTGTCAAACTTCCTGAAAGTGTCCATCTGAATAACACAAAAATGGCGGCAATTGAGAAAGTTATATGACGACATCAGACCCAAGTTTTCCTCTACAGCAGGTTATTTCAGTGTGACCTGGGTGAGCCATGACAATGACATGAAAGCTACCTTGGGTCAGACCTGGATCGACCAGGGGAAGCTAATCGAACACACCCAAAGAATTAGTCAAATGTATAAGTGACCAACAACACCAAATAGTCTGTGTAGTATTATGATGTTAGAGTAGTTTTAGTGCTAAATTTGTAGATCAAACTCATACTTTTGAATGATGGCCTAATGATGGTGTTCCTGGAGCATTCTCTCATGCTGTGTAAGAACAACAATTGATTACACAAAGATAACAGAGATGACACATAGTGTGTACATGTATTGAGTACTAGCATATTGTAGGACTAGAAGTCAGGGAGGGGGTGATGGCAACAAATAGATGTTCTCAGTCAACATTTGGAGTCTCAGTTGGTTGACATTTCCTTCCTCCATGATTGTATACAGTATGATTGGACATTTTCTTGGAATAGTGAAGGACAAATGTTGCTAGTCAGTGAGTCAGCAAACTGGCTTCCATAGGAACCCAACCTCCCCCCCCCCCCCCCCCCCACAACCACTTAAAGGAAATCCCTTGCAAACATGCCCCTGTGAACAGTTGGTACATGTGCAAATAAATCATATTTTGTCATTCTTTGTTCATCTTCAAAAAAAGGTGATGGTTCTGAGACTTGGGAGTTGGTTTAGTTCCAACATTTTTACTAATGTACTCTAGTTGTGAGGAAATCAGTTAAGAATGAGATGCAGTGATTTCTCACGCGGCCAATGACATGACAGACCAAATAAATGAAGGGGTTTCTATTTTACAGAAATTTCCACTGAGTCTCAACTTTCCGCTGACAAAATAGTAGATAACTTACAGCTGCTACTAATCCAGTAGAAACTGAAAAACAAACGTGGCTAATATCAGGTGATAAATTAATTGATAATCAGAAATGATTGAATGTGTTTTGATTTAGGTGTGTAGCAAGGCATCGTGTTTGCATCAGCATCAGCTTTTCAGAGTGCCCACAGTATGAGTGTGGTAAGTTCAGGCATGATATTCTTTCTACTTGCTTAAATATTATTAAATAGCCTAAAACTTCTATAAAACCATGTATACCTTATGTACATATCAGTAGGTCAGCCCTTGTACTCAATAACACTTGCCTACCTTTTTCTAAGGGCCAAATATCATGCCTGTAAGTTACTAATCTGTCAGGCAATCTGTAAACAAGACACTGGAGTACTCCTAGACTGTGCACATTAATAATATTCTTCAGCTTTGATGCAAGGGTATATGAATGTTTTGAGTTGTTTCTGTTTAGATATTGATGTGCTATATGTACTTGCATATGGCAGTCCAGGCTGCATATGCCATAGGGAGCCGAGATGGTTTAATTGACTGGGACAATACATTTCATGTACCATAAGCATCCAAATTAGAATGATACAAATTTGTTCAGTACAAATGTCAACAACAAAATAACATGAAACAAAAATGTTGTTTTGTTTTTAGAAATTGGAACATTACTTGTATATTGTAAATATAGCACTATGGAAGTAGCTCAAATCTTGTGGCCGTTTGCAGCCGCTATGGGCATTTTGGTACAAGTTGCTTGTGGCCGCTACTGTCTTTAAAGGGTGAAACAATGCCTTCATTTTTCCAGTTGTTTTTATGTTCATTATTTTTATTTGATTGCAGTAATAACCAGCCATCATAGCTGTAGTAAAGAACCCTATGCCCCAGCCTGTGATACTGATGCTAGAGAACATTCTAATCTATGTGCTCTACACCGTAGAGAAAAGACACTAGATTACCTCGGTCCATGCCAGGTAGGTAGTCATATTCTTGTTATAGACAAATCCCACTTCACATCACACAGTGTAAAGTCAGCCATCTTTACGGGCAATGACAGTAATTATTTTAATGCACATCTATGCGTTAATACAACATGCCGCATGCAGGAGTTCAACCAAATTTCCTTGCATGATTGGTTGGTAAGCCACTTGGCTACGTATACAAAATAGGATGCTTGATGCAGCTCAAAGCCAAGACCCATCTGTAAAGATAGCATACATGTACATCAGAGACTATCTATTACCAAGGTGTACATGTACCCACATGAAATCACTGAGTCTGTTAACTTACCATAGCACAACTGTAGTTCAAAGGGCCACACAGTAACCCAATAAGGTTTACAGTACAACCTGTAAGGTCATGTTTTGTTTAGTCAAGTTACAACAAAAAGGTGGTAGCACTTTTAAGACTAGTTGCAAAATACTGCGTGAGCTTTCATAGCAACAATGAAAAGAAGTAACCTTTGCAACAAAAGCTCATGTTGTAGTTTTACCAGTAGTTTCCACCACCTTTGTTTAATCTATCTGACTAACAGTGCCATCTCAATCTGTATCAATGTATGGGTACTTGTATTTAATCTCTGTATGAACAGTTGTTAACTCGATGATAATCAGTTGTCTCAGTTACTGTACTAAAAAGTCCAATTTGCCTGTCTGTAGTACCATGAGATTTCAAAGCAGCTGCTGTCATTCAGACAATACGCTTATTATGTTGATTTTCTTCTGGTAACTTTTGGCAGACAAGGTGTAGTGCAGATAATCGTCGTCAAGTCTGTGGTCAGAATGGAGAGACATATCTCAGTGAATGTGCTGCGTGGAGTGATAGAACGATTATTGATTATTATGGACCCTGTGAAGCTGTTGGGAAACAAACTGGTGAGTAACTACACTTAGGTTTAGGGAGCTGCTCGTAGCTCTGTGGATCATCATGTTCTTGGAATAAATTGTTAGTTTGCCTATTATGGGAACAGCTGCTGTTCCAAAATGGAACATCTGATCTCACAATCCAATAAGCAAAGTCACAAGTGTGAATCAAATGTTCTAACAGCATGTTTCCAAATAAGAATTGCATTAAGTTAAAATGAACTACAACGTGTTCTGAAGTTTTGTTTATTGAAATTATAAGAGGAATTGTACCCAAATGTTACAACAGAGGGAATACAAAGTTCAGATCTTCTCATGTTACGTTTCGCTGTACAAAACCTCAAGTGATTGTCTTCAACACATTTCATCCAGACAACTCGCTTATGGGGCATCAGGTTTCTTACCCTGCCTTTCACGTGAACTCTGATTCGAATCCCAATTTAAACCAGGAGCTTGTTATGTGGATTGGGTTTTCCTCTCACATCTAAAACTGAACATTTCTTGTTGTTTCCTATTCACCATCCTATTATTGGCGCTTGCGCTGTTGGGTGTGTAATGAAGTAAAGTACAGATAAAGTGTGGAACCAAGGTGTTGAGTAGCCAAGTCATACTTCAAGATTCCACAACCTCCCTTACTTAATTAAATGCCCTTGATCATACTCTTCAGATGCATAGCATATTCCTGACTACCATTCTTAAAGATATCTCTGTCAAATCAACTATTGGTACAATCGTCATTTATAACTATAGTTGCCTCTTGTGTCATTCTTTCTGTATGACATTTTATTGCAATACTTGTAATTAATTTATGAATGCAGTAGAAATAAAGTGCTAGTTTTATGCAAGTTGTTTTATTTGATGTTGAAGGTAATGACACAGAGCCACAGTGTGCCTCAGTAAAATGTCCTGAGCCATCCATAGCACATTGTGTTGGGATTACACCTCCTGGTGCTTGCTGTCCAGTATGTGGTAAGTCTACACTACTACATTGTTTGATGTTGCAAGGCACAGAGATTGTTTTACTCTTCATGAGTGGGTCCTATTAATAAAAAGGGCATTCAAAAAAGCAAATTAAATATGACAGAAAGAAGTCGTGATGTATTTTCTATTTTACAATACCTCATTTATGTATACACCCAGCTCTGTGTTGCATACACTCTGTGGACATTCCTATGTTCTGTACACTTAAGAAAAATCATATTCTTCACCACCGTAAAAAAAACCCACTGTTTTAATGCTACATACGAAGTGTGGACCTGAGAACAAAAGAGGTCCACATAGTGTAGGGACTTGAAACACTATGTGGACTTACACACGTCCACACAGTGGTTTTTTTAAGAGTTGAAGAATAGTGTTTTCCTTTAGTGTAGGTCCACATAGTGTTTCAAGTCCCTACACTGTGTGGACCTGTATTGTTTTCAGATCCACACTTAGTACATGTATGTAACCCTTAAACACCTTTACATACTTATTTCCAGCTTAGTTAAAATGTTTCATCCTATGTCTATGATTAGCATATAATATAAATAAATCAGGAGCTAAATAGTTTGTTCAGACTTGTAACAAGCTTAAATAGTCTACCAACCTATCATAATACTTTTACTAATTGGGAAAACCACTGTACTGTATTGACTCCTTGCACCAGTGTCACACGCAGCTACTGTCTGCCACACTCACCATTTTGGGACTCAAATTACATGTACAAATTATGGTAACATTGTGTCGAACAAAAATGCACACTATATACACTATCTGACAAATGGGGACATTGAATCCCAAAACAGCACTACCATAATGATAACATTAGGTGAAATGGGCCAATACAGTGCTTTGTAATCGTACTTTCGTCATGTTAGTGTGAGGCCAGCCTGCCTGTTGTAATTGGCAATAATGTACAGTATTTAGTGTTGAGAGATCATTGGTGATGTGTTTTGTTCATTGTTTCTTACAGCGGCATACACCAGGGTTCTATACAGTGTGACTGAGGCTGAAAGAACTGCAGCAGCCTTTGGTAACAAGGCAGTCTCAGTTGCTGATATATTGAAGGGACTACGTACACTCGTATCTGTGGTGAGTCTATACATTCTGGACAATTTGTTTGAAATTTACTCTTTGAAAGGTGTCTCTCAAAACACTTATTTGTTGAATGCAATTTGATTTAACGTTTTTACTTTAATGTGGCAAACAACATCCTTAACTCAATTTCAGTTATTAAAAACGAAAGTCACAGAATGCTGATCTATTTATATGTATAAAAGGACTTTATGTACATGTAAGATTGATTCTTGATTGAAAGAATGGAGATACAGTGTATAGCAGTTATGTTTTGTTAAACGTTTTATCCATATTGATTGTTTATCTTGCCTTGCCAAGCAAGTATCAGAACCACTGACTACAATGTTAGACAGTAATATTGCAAGTGTAGTACCGAATCCTACATGACACAAATCAACTTCCCATACCTTAAACGTATCATTTATTTTCTTCATAAATACCAATGGATGTCCTTTAATGTGACAATGTGTTTCTTTGTAATACAGGCTGAATGTGACCTTTATGGATATCTCAACATTGAAGGTGATATTGTCATCTCTGTCATGACTACTAAAGCAATCCCTAATGAAATACAGGTAAGAAGCAATCCTACCATCTACATGAAGATGTCATGGGAACATGTCATGGGAACATGTTCTCATTCGAGAATTTGTGCACAAGTTGTAATTTTCTGATGATATCTAGGGTTAGATAGACTGGCTGAAGCGTCATCAATTGACAATGCACTAGCCTCACAGTTGCTTCACTAGGACACACAAATACCCAGGGAAGAAAAATTTGGGCCTATGTTGAGCCTATGTTGAATCTTCAATATTTTATCATTTAAGCATGGACTACAATAAAACAAATATTTATGTTGTGGCTCAAAGAATTCAAATTTTTTCTAGGGGCTAAAACAATGCAATTTATTTTAGCCAATCAGCTATCCAGGAACGTGATTTCTCAGGTTTTTTCCTGATTTCAGGATTCTCTCAAACCTTGAGCCTTCTTGAAAGGATCAAACCCATCACCAAAGAGGGAAAGAAATGGTCCACATTGTGTCCAATCTGTAGTTTTGCATTTCTGGTGATGCATAGTCTGTAACTAAACCTGTAATTAATGCAGGTGCATTGTAAACATCTGGGAGGTTCTGGGTCTAGAGTACTGGGATCCCAGGCCTGCAAGCTATTATCAGGAATGTCCACATTCATCATTCAAGAAAAATAAAAGCACTCCACAAATTTTGGTCTGCTGGACTATGTGCTCTTTTTTCTTTGTAAAGTTGCATGCCTGTAACACACAGAAGGTTGCAAAGTTTGGTAGTGAAGTTTTTATTGATAGTTTGATTGAGAGGAAACCATGGGCATTATAACCCCAAACATTGCTTGAGCCAGGGATGTTTGAATGACACACAGATTATCTGTTACTGTCTGTCACTGTCACTGTGAATGATTTCATTTCTTTATCTGTTGTATTTAGATCGAGGCATGCAACAAAGAGGCAGAGAAACTTGGTGCACTCATCAACACTCGTAGTCCAATGGTGGTGTCTTACATGTACATGTCTCCATTACTAGCAGCCAGAACAACAATGGTTACAACACAGCTGATGATTAAGGGTGGCGCTCACCAGGTTACCGTCAGTACTACATTATTACTATGGTGCAGTGTTATAGTACTACTAACCCAAAGAATATCATGTCCATATAGGTGATACCATGCCTAGTGTACATTGTGTAGCTTGTATACAAAAGTTTTATGTCTATACATTTTATGATATATGTATATATTTGTACAAATGTATTCTTTATGTACATAAACTGGTTGTTTTTTTCATTGTTTTTTTAAATGAAATGTTAAGATTTGAATGTTATTTATTTTTCCTTAACTAAAATATGCTCTGTATTCTACATTAATTCATCTCTACTAATGTTTTTGACCATCATAAAGGGATGGAATGGCATTAATATTAACCATCTTGTCTTTACCTCCATAGAATTCATAGTAAACGATTAGTAATCATTGAAGAAATATTGTCAAATTATAAATGAAAGTTTAAATGGAACAATGCCTTGTCCAGATCAAGTTTTTCTGTCTGTGTTTGGCAGGACAATGTTTAAAAAAGATGAACTGTTATAAGACCAATTAAGGTGCACCAGTTTGTAGTATACTCAAACTACTTCATGAGACTAACTACTGCTATTTATTACCTGGTATCAAAGTGAGCAATCAAACCAGTTATTCATGCTCACATGTTACCTGGTATCAAAGTGAGCAATCAAACCAGTTATTCATGCTCACATGTTACCTGGTATGAAAGTGAGCAATCAAACCAGTTATTCATGCTCACATGTTTTGGTATACAGTGTATCATTTGCAAATGTACTATGTTTGTTTACGTTGAGAGCCTTGCAGAAGGTCATGAGTACCTCACACACATAGATCTCCTATGTATGCTTTGTGTAAAATTGTTGCTTGTCATGAATGATGCATAACTGTTTTTCCTAGTTATGCCTTTTCCATGATTCCTATGCTGCATTTAGTTTCCTGGAGTGACTAACACAGAATCTGAAAAAATATCAGATTTTTTCCAACATTTTTGAAAATGAATTGCTAATAACCTTTTGCCAAACACAGCTTGATTTACTAACATTGAACTGAAGTTTATGACAAGCTTTACTTTCAAACATGATAACACTTTCCCTCTGATTCACTTATGTTTTTTTGTCCAGCAAAATTCCAGTACTTTAAATTGTCCATCAACACAAACCCATAAAGGCATTTATTGCTGGCATGGTAACCAATTTGTTTGAAAACAGTAGCAGGTCTAACATTGTCTACATTGCGGGGAAACAAACGCATTGCTGTACAGCTAAAGGGAATTTGTATATTCCTCTGGAGAATTTCATGTTGACAGATGTTAATATTTGGTTATCCCTACTGCTGGTGGATTAAACAGTGGCTTCCAGTTCCTTTTCATTTGAAAAGGAGAGGTTTGGACATGTTGTCCTCATCAGCATAACCTTTAAATAAATATAATTCCATAATAATGTTAACAATACATGTATGAACAAATTAGATTGCTGGATTTGTATGAGTTAACTTTGCCCCATTTGGATGCCCTTTTTACTTGATCCAAAAACATAATCAAGGTAGTAGTACAAAGCAAATATACAGCAATTGAAAAGAGAAACAAACTGATTAATATAAAAAGTTTTACTGAAATATGGTTCAGGTTATTTGAATATATTTTTATTTAATTTGAATACTAGATGGAACAGGCACTTTTGTTTTGCATATCGTAAATGTCTTTAGTTTACATTGAAAGACAAATTTACAGAAATGTAAATATGTAAGGATGTACATGGTGAAAACAAAATGAGGTGCTTACTGTACAGAAATAAAACATGACCAAGTGGTCAGTAACTTTATAATAGCTCAGCTTTCAAATGTGTTTTTGTGTACATGTGCTTTACCAAAGATTATTATTCACCTTGGTGAAGACAACATTTAAAAAATATATTTACATACATTTCTAGAAATATCTGATGATCATCTCAGCTATTTGATGGATATGCTTCATGTTAAAACATGCTTCCTAAAGATTAGTGCCATGGGATTACTAAAGTGCCTGAAGTGCTCTCATGAAGATGGTCATCATAATGTGAAATTGTTAGACAACTGATCGACCTAGTTCTAAAGATAGTTCCACAGTGCAAACCTCCCTAGTAAGGTTTTTATATCCTACACAAACTCAACACATCACAATAGATGGAAATTCAATTACTTAAATTACAAACTGAATTAGGTTTTTAATTTAGTGTGGTCAGTTATGGCCTGTGAAGATGAGGACTGATTGACAATACCATCCTGTCTACTTTTACCTATCCATTACCAACAGGTTAATATGTCACAACACTTATAGGTACAAGTATAACCAGACTACACTGTAATAATGGTGCAGCTACAAGTAGCACCACATAGGTGAAATATTTGAGGGAATAAGTGCCTTTGATGATAGAAACATGGCTATAGAGTCATCACAGATTTGAATTATGAACAAATAAAGAATAGATCCAACCCAACGAAGGACAAATTTGTGATGGCCTTATACAGCCAATTGTCTTTCTCATGACATACTCTGACTGTGCCAAATTCCATACTGATATCATCAAAGACACAATCCCATCATCTACCTGCCGTAACCAAACAGGCTAGAAGGGAAAATAGACTGGCCCTTATATGATTAATGAGCATTAATATTTACGATTGCTGTCACAAAAAGGGAACACAACAAGATGGCTCCAACAAGATAAAGATCTCAAGTATTTGTCACACATCTTTCTGATTGTACATATAATTATTGTTTAGTCAAAGAGTATTAAAGTAGATTCAGTAAGTTGTTTGCAAAGTGAAGTAATCTAATTCTCCTCAGCTTGTATTAAAATATTGGGATCAGTTAAAGAGTGCAATTTTGTTTCCTTTAGCTGTTAAAGGTAGGGTCATAGACAACTCCACAAATAAATGCCGTAAAAACTTACTTGTTGAGAAGCACTTCAGCTGTTGATAGTATAAACTAATTTAATAAAGGATTCCCTTCAAAGTAATAAGGTTTTTATAATATTTCACTCAAAAACATTTGAAACAACTCCTACATGAATCATCTCTCAAATTTTTGAGGATTGGTGTCCGTTTGCGACAGAGATGCAGTTGGTACTTGCTGTCACCTCGCTAAACGTGGATGATTTGATGTTCATTTAAAAATGCAGTGACAGTTTTCTGCTGTGTTCTCAGCAAGTAGACACTGTATTCAGCTGAAACTTTCACATGTGACTTTTATTGTAAAAACCAATCTATCACCCTACCTTTAAGTTAAAGGATAATCACTTACGGTACATGTACATTTACATACAGGTACATGTACATACAGGTATGTATCTTTGTAATTGGAGGGGTGTGAGAGATGAGGAACTGTAACTGGCAAGACAGTCAACCTTTCATAGATGGTAAATGACCCTCCTCACATAATTATTTTCAAAGATTAATATCAAAATATCAAGATTGTGGAATTTGGCATTTATCTTTCTTTACTAGCAGCTTCTTATGTTAGTTTTGTTACTACATGTATGTACAAAAAGACATTGTGTATTTTCATATTTGTATTTATAAGTGTACAGATTTGTAATCAAATACGGTTAGTGTTATGAGCTCATTGATGAAGAATCAACTCTCTGGATGTTCTTTAATAAATAAGATACATTCTGAGAAACGTTTGACATTGTCCTGAAGTGTATGATATTAAGGTTTTCAAGACCAAGGAACCTACATACATACGTGTTCTTGCAGAAACTGACACCCAAACAATCTTTGTTGGATTATAATATATTCCTTGATTGAAACATATTTCATGGTGTCAAAATCAATTGTCCCATTTAAGAAAATTTTAGAAGACAAACATACATTTTATACTAATGGTCAGTTTCTGTACAAGCAATTGTTAGCCGCATATGACACAGTTCATGTCCTTTTGAGCATGGAGCTAAATGAATGGAGTAAGTACATGTATAGCACTGTAAAAGCAATTGCCACCACTAGGGATTAAATGATCCTGTGGTATGCCACTGTCAACGATTTAAACAATCCTATGGATGCTACAAATTAACAGTAAGTTATTCAGACGACACAATGCCTAGCATGTCCGCAAGGATAGACCCAATTTCAGGGCAACAGCAATGAGAAAGAATAAACTAAACGTAAGTACAAATATCACTGTTGGCCATTCTTGGCCATGGATGTAAGATGATATGTCATTTGCTACATAAGGACAATTGACTTCAGCTTCTTTTTAAACATAGAAGTCAATAGAACAAATAAACATGAGCATTGATAATTGATGGTTAATAACGGTTTACCAACAGTGTCAAGTAATCCAGCCTCATACCAGTGATTTGGTGGTTGGGATTATTATTTACAAAAACGTGTACACTCCAATGAAGAGTAACTCGCAATCACAATATATGTATCTGAAGATCTACTTAAGTAGATAATAATTACATTAAAGGTCTCTTGGCTCTTGTTCAGACTCTTTTAGTTTAATAGTTACATGCTTTTAGCAAAAACAAGAAATCAAACTAAATTGCAACTTAAAACTAGATATTTGAGAACTATTCCCAACATATCCTACCCTGGGTCAGATCACCTTGGGTATCATGGTGAATTGAAGCATGTTACCTATAGGTGGTT
Organism: Leptasterias polaris; assembly: GCA_037783415.1. Classification (NCBI taxonomy): domain Eukaryota; kingdom Metazoa; phylum Echinodermata; class Asteroidea; order Forcipulatida; family Asteriidae; genus Leptasterias; species Leptasterias polaris. The sequence continues at coordinate 1,146,494 of JAZGTN010000188.1, forward strand.
GAACTGTAGACATTTCTCTACCTTATAGTTGGTCTCCATGGGATGTCTACAGCAAGGATGTTTGAAGATCTCATCTTTCTGGTCTAATCCTAACCAGCCTGATGATGAATACAAGAAGCAGGAAGACATCAATACATGAATCTAAACAATACAAGGAAAAGAGGACGATTAACCCAACCAATGCCGGGAAGGGAAGCCCTTGAAACCTCACTCAGGTGTCATGGTTATAGCATTTCTTGTTTTAAATGTTGTTCCCTTCATGCAGAATGCAATAATGTCGAGACCTTAATGCCATTACACACACTCTATGCATACTTGGAGCAGCCAATCCTTTACTCCATGGCTTCTATGAGGTACACAAAGGGGGATAGGTAGATGGGTTATATCAAGCTTAATTTCCTTTAAAAACACTTGGTGCTTTATTCGCTGACTGAGGCTCAAAATGCCAATCGGGAAATTGTACATGAATTGTAGGGCACATTCACCATCTGCAAAATCAGTACAATCTTTAACCATGTATACTAGACAGACTAATGTAAAGGATGGAACCGTATTTCATTCAGGGCCATCCATATAGATAAATCCATTTGCAGCGTGTCGTGGCTGCGCCATCTAGCACATTTGACTCAAGTTCTGATGGTCTAAATCAGAGTATGGTTAGAATCCCGGTCATGACACTTATGTCCATGAGCCGGTATCATGTTGTATAAACCCCCAGTGCTAGTAGGTACCTTGAGGTTGTATGCTCCCAACGGAGTTTAGAAAGTTTACGGAATGGTCTGCCTGATGAACAGTAATGCCTTGATCTAGTTACTAGGATATGTGCACTATATAAGACCATTTATCATAAGTCATTTTCATATGTCTTGAATCAGTATGCCTAGCTAAGTCTTTAACTCACGAGTTATGGAGGCATTTTGAATAGCCAGGTAATTGTTATTGGTAGGAAATAGCTGCCATACATACCCAAAATAATGACTGGAGGCAATTTACGGAACAGTGCCCACCCATCAATGGTGACACATGACTAACACTTGGACTCATCTATCTGCTTCTAATTTGCATTGACTATTTTTGGGGTTGATTTCAATTGTCTCATTCAGTACTTGCTTTGATATGCCAGGGTGCTGTATGCTGGATCTAGGTACAGACCTGCTATACCAGGGTGTTACTATGCTTAATAATGCTGGATCTATAGTAGGTACAGACCTGCTATACCAGGGTGTTACTATGCTTAATAATGCTGGATCTAGGTACAGACCAGCTATATGCCAGGGTGTTACTATGCCTAACATTGCTTGATCTAGGTACAAACCAGCTATGCAAGGGTGTTACTACATTGTAGCTAAACATTGCTGGATCTAGGTACAGACCAGCTATGCCAGGGTGTTTCTATGCTAAACATTGCTGGATCTAGGTACAGACCAGCTATGCCAGGGTGTTACTAGCTAAACATTGCTGGATCTAGGTACGGACCAGCTATGCCAGGGTGTTACTATGCTTAACATTGCTGGATCTAGGTACAGACCAGCTATGCCAGGGTGTTTCTATGCTAAACATTGCTGGATCTAGGTACAGACCAGCTATGCCAGGGTGTTACTAGCTAAACATTGCTGGATCTAGGTACAGACCAGCTATGCCAGGGTGTTACTAGCTAAACATTGCTGGATCTAGGTACAGACCAGCTATGCCAGGGTGTTACTAGCTAAACATTGCTGGATCTAGGTACAGACCAGCTATGCCAGGGTGTTACTAGCTAAACATTGCTGGATCTAGGTACAGACCAGCTATGCCAGGGTGTTACTAGCTAAACATTGCTGGATCTAGGTACAGACCAGCTATGCCAGGGTGTTACTAGCTAAACATTGCTGGATCTAGGTACAGACCAGCTATGCCAGGGTGTTACTAGCTAAACATTGCTGGATCTAGGTACAGACCAGCTATGCCAGGGTGTTACTAGCTAAACATTGCTGGATCTAGGTACAGACCAGCTATGCCAGGGTGTTTCTATGCTTAACATTGCTGGATCTAGGTACAGACCAGCTATGCCAGGGTGTTACTAGCTAAACATTGCTGGATCTAGGTACAGACCAGCTATGCCAGGGTGTTACTAGCTAAACATTGCTGGATCTAGGTACAGACCAGCTATGCCAGGGTGTTACTAGCTAAACATTGCTGGATCTAGGTACAGACCTGCTATACCAGGGTGTTACTAGCTAAACATTGCTGGATCTAGGTACAGACCAGCTATGCCAGGGTGTTACTAGCTAAACATTGCTGGATCTAGGTACAGACCAGCTATGCCAGGGTGTTACTAGCTAAACATTGCTGGATCTAGGTACAGACCTGCTATACCAGGGTGTTACTAGCTAAACATTGCTGGATCTAGGTACAGACCAGCTATGCCAGGGTGTTACTAGCTAAACATTGCTGGATCTAGGTACAGACCAGCTATGCCAGGGTGTTACTAGCTAAACATTGCTGGATCTAGGTACAGACCAGCTATGCCAGGGTGTTACTAGCTAAACATTGCTGGATCTAGGTACAGACCAGCTATGCCAGGGTGTTACTAGCTAAACATTGCTGGATCTAGGTACAGACCAGCTATGCCAGGGTGTTACTAGCTAAACATTGCTGGATCTAGGTACAGACCAGCTATGCCAGGGTGTTACTAGCTAAACATTGCTGGATCTAGGTACAGACCTGCTATACCAGGGTGTTACTAGCTAAACATTGCTGGATCTAGGTACAGACCAGCTATGCCAGGGTGTTACTAGCTAAACATTGCTGGATCTAGGTACAGACCAGCTATGCCAGGGTGTTACTAGCTAAACATTGCTGGATCTAGGTACAGACCAGCTATGCCAGGGTGTTACTAGCTAAACATTGCTGGATCTAGGTACAGACCAGCTATGCCAGGGTGTTACTAGCTAAACATTGCTGGATCTAGGTACAGACCAGCTATGCCAGGGTGTTACTAGCTAAACATTGCTGGATCTAGGTACAGACCAGCTATGCCAGGGTGTTTCTATGCTTAACATTGCTGGATCTAGGTACAGACCAGCTATGCCAGGGTGTTACTAGCTAAACATTGCTGGATCTAGGTACAGACCAGCTATGCCAGGGTGTTACTAGCTAAACATTGCTGGATCTAGGTACAGACCAGCTATGCCAGGGTGTTTCTATGCTTAACATTGCTGGATCTAGGTACAGACCAGCTATGCCAGGGTGTTTCTATGCTCAACATTGCTGGATCTAGGTACAGACCAACTATGCCAGGGTGTTACTATGCTTAACATTGCTGGATCTAGGTACAGACCAGCTATGCCAGGGTGTTTCTATGCTAAACATTGCTGGATCTAGGTACGGACCAGCTATGCCAGGGTGTTACTAGCTAAACATTGCTGGATCTAGGTACAGACCAGCTATGCCAGGGTGTTTCTATGCTAAACATTGCTGGATCTAGGTACAGACCAGCTATGCCAGGGTGTTACTATGCTTAACATTGCTGGATCTAGGTACAGACCAGCTATGCCAGGGTGTTTCTATGCTTAACATTGCTGGATCTAGGTACAGACCAGCTATGCCAGGGTGTTTCTATGCTAAACATTGCTGGATCTAGGTACGGACCAGCTATGCCAGGGTGTTACTAATGCTTTTTGCTGGAGTGTAGGTTTGGACCTGGTAAGAAAGCCTCAGGAATTACAGTTAATATAAGTTTGACCAGCACCCATTTCCCTATGTAGCCATTTATTAGTAATACATACATGTGCTGTTAGTTTGCAATTAATTGTATAAGGTGTGCCACATCCTTAACTCTATTAACAGTGATTCAGAATTATTTATGAATCTAAGGTCAAGGGTTAGTTAGCCATACATCTATAAGAAGGTCATCTCTCATTCCAGTATGTCTAGGTTGGGTTTAAGTGATTATAAGACAGTGTTATTTATACATGAAATTAAGGCTTCGTCAGATATGAGTGGATAAATAACCATGAACTGCTCATTTGTCCGAAAAGACTACTTTTATGTGTGGGAATAGAGATTATGATGATTATTCATTAATATTACTGTCATATTATTTTCATGTATTTCTGGTGATGTAACCAAGAATGCCTCATAAGTGAACTTAATCACTGTAGCTCACAAGCCTGAGGAAACCTGTAAACAATGGTGCTTGCTATGTGAACCAGAAACACTGCGGTTAGCCCGTACTCTTCACTGATAAGTGTTCTGTTTTATTTTACCTGCACTACCAACCCTAGTACACAGGACCTACTGGGACTTGGATTCTATTACGTCATCGGTCACACTTCATGGAACACATGAGATTGCGCCACGTACCATGTAGCTTCAGTGTGCCGATGTACCTTGACGAAGCAACACGTTGTGTTCTAGGCTCCGTCTTGTGTAGCTTAAAGATATTGTAACGTAGTTACACCCATCCAGCAAAGGCCGCTGGTCTTATACAAGTACTGGTAATAATATAAAGTTGTAACGTGGTTACACAAGTAGACAAATTAAAAACTTGTTTAAGTGTTCAGTTAATTTCACACGGGGTGTGGATAATGAAGAAATCAGGAGGCTCTTCAAAATAACAACTGAATATAGACGAAATGGATAAAACTACCATTAAACGGCAAAGAGCAACTAATGCAAAGTCCAGTGAGCCAAAAAGACTCAAAGATTCGTGCAGTGTTGATAACATTGCCCCTAATCAGGACCAAGCATCAACTAGCTGTACCATACCTGTGAGTTTCAGCCCGAATGCTGAAAATACTCAAATAACGGCAATCCTGAATATGTTGCTTGAAATTAAAGGAAACCAAGAGAGTCTTGGGAAACACATGGATAGCTACGAAGAAAGCTTTGATTATGTGGAGGGCGAGTACCCTTCATCAGATGTGCAGTCAAATGAGTTTGAACCACCTGCACAAGAGACGGCCACTGGGCCAGTGGTCACCATTAATAGTGGAGGTTGCTCACCGGTGAACCAACCACAACAGAGAAGTCAGATTCCTCAGGTGAAAGCATTTTCAAAAGTATGACAAACAAATTCACCACAAAAGAACAGTGCGACAAAGCAATAGATTCAAATCTGGCGGACATGATTAACGGGTTATTCAGAGACGCAGTTTCTGCAGATAGAATCAACGAACTGATTAAGAAGTTTAAAAAACCAGAAAATTGCGCTGGACTCTCTGCTGTTCGTGTGAATCAGCTCATATGGGACATTATTCGCCCTGAAACGAGATCTATGGACACAAAAATGCAATCCATCCAAAGTTCCCTTGCAAAGGGTGCAACGGCAGTCACACAGCTGGTCGAGGAACTGGGGCAGTTGGTCAGTGGGCCAGGCACGGTTGACCTACAAAAAGTACTGGATTTGGGTACGGATTCGTTGGCCCTGTTGGGCAACACCAACCGCCTGCTTAACTTAAGATGACGTGACTTAATGAAAATAGATCTGAAACAAGACTACCTCCATTTGTGCTCATCAACAGTACCGTTCACTGATTATCTGTTTGGCGATGATGTTACCAAGAGTGAAAGATATTCAGGAAGTGAACAAGGCAGGTAGAGTGCTATCGGCTGGCAAAATTGAGGTGTAAGCCGGGGCAGAGCAAGAGGCCGTGGAGCACGAGGCAGAGGGGGACGAGGTCAAGGATTTTTTTCGCCGACCTTATATGACGGACAGTTAAAAAAACTCATTCATAAATGCAAAACAGGGCCATCAGCCAAAACATCAGTCGAGATAAGAGATGTAAGTACTTGTAGTACTACTGTCACTACACGTAGTATAAGTAGTGTTAGCCTTGATGCAGTGAATTTTGTAGCAGGTAGACTGAAACATTTTGAGTCCCGTTGGCGTCAAATAATCAGATGAAAGAATTATTGATGTTGCGTTACATGCTCATGTTGAGTTCATTGGTGGTGTACCACCTGTTCAACTGCAACCTTTAAGAAGTATAAAATGCAGTAAATGGGAGCAATCCAGAATTGATCCTTGCAAAAAAGATTATCAAACCATCTCAACATTGTAGAGGCGAATTTGTGTCGCCGATCTTTATACGGCCAAAAAAGGATGGAACATATAGAATGATTCTTAATCTTAAAGGATGGAACATATAGAATGATTCTTAATCTTAAAGGATGGAACATATAGAATGATTCTTAATCTTAAAGGATGGAACATATAGAATGATTCTTAATCTTAAAGGCCTTAATGAGCATGTTGAATACCACCATTTTAAAATGGATACTTTTGAGTCTGCTGTGCGACTCGTGATGCGTGGGTGTTACATGGCATCTTACATGGCATCTTACATGGACCTTAAAGATGCATATTATTCAGTTCCAATAGCAGAGGAACATCAGAAATTCTTGAAATTTCAATGGAAAACCAAACTGTTTCAGTATACCCGTCTGCCGAACCGGTTGGCATCTGCCCCCCGGATGTTCACAAAATTAATGAAACCAGTGTTTGCCACATTAAGGCAGTGTGGACATATCAATATGAGTTATATTGATGATTCACTGTTAATTGGAACTTCTGTTGAAGAGTGTCGGGTGAATGTTGATAGTATATCGACTCTTTTTCACGAACTTGGGTTTAGTCATCACCCAGTTAAGTCGGTTATCGAGCCAACACAAAATATTAAATTTCTTGGCTTTATTATTGACTCAAGTTCTATGACAGTTGCTTTGCCCACATGTAAATCAAGTCATTTGATTGAGGAGTGCAAATCACTACTGAAGGCAGAAAACGCAACCATTAGAACTACAGCCAAGCTAATTGGCCTCATGGTTTCTAGCTTGGTCGAATTTGGGTCTTTGTTTTATAGATCCTTAGAAATAGCGAAGTCAAAGGCTTTAGCAAAACACAACGGGAACTTTGATGCCATGATGGCAATCAACGCTGAAATCAAATCAGATTTGAAGTGGTGGATTGTTAATCTGCACTTGCAAAAAAGACGCATTGGGCGTAGCAACCCCGATATGATTTTTTCTTCTGATGCTTCTTCTCGTGGTTGGGGAGGTGCCTTAGAAGGGAAAAGATGTGGGGGGAGGTGGACAGACGAGGAAGCTGGACACCACATAAACTATCTAGAAATCTTAGCTGCATTTTTTGCACTGAGGTCATTTGCTGCCCACATTAAATGTAAACATATCAAAGTGATGATAGATAATAGTACGGCTGTAGCCATACATCAATCACATGGGCGGAGTAAAATCTAGGTCAATTAATGACGTTGCAAAGTCAATGTGGTTGTGGGCTAAAGATCGAGACTGGTTAACTGCAACTCATATATCCCAGGGGTACTCAATGTTGAAGCTGATCTAGAATCTAGACAGTTTTATGAAAGAACAGAATGGAAGTTATAATTTTAGATCCATCTGTTTTTTCAATGATCACCAAGAAATGGAGTTTCCCAGACATAGACTTATTTGCTTCTAGGCTAAATAAGCAAGTTGATCGATTTGTGTCATGGGGACCAGATCCAGATGCATTACATGTTGATGCATTTACAATAGATTGCCAATATTACTATTTTTATGCTTTCCCTCCTTTCAGTATGTTGGGAAGAACTGTGCAGAAGATACTGTGACAGATACTTGACAGAGCATCAGGAATCCTGATAGCACCATTATGGATGACCCAACCATGGTTTGCACAGTTGTTGCATATGCTGGTAGCACAGCCAATTCTATTGAAGCAGAGCAACAGTTTGCTGCACCTGCCAAATTCAACAACGCAACATCCTCTAAGGAGGATCACACTCCAACTGATAGCCTGCCTTGTATCCGGAGATTGCTCGAAGAGCGAAATGTTTCGCCAGCAGCTGCCACTATCATCATGGCGTCATGGCGCAAGTGTACAAGAAGACAATACAGAACATACACGAAAAGATGGATACAATTTTATACTCGGATCAAGGCTGATCACTTGCATCCGCAAATAAATCATGTGCTGGATTTCCTAACAGAGTTGTTCCACTCAGGAGTAGGCTATAGTGCTCTCAACACAGCCAGATCTGCTCTATCTGCACTATGTTCATCAGAGAACAGTACAACTATTGGCGCTCATCCGCTGGTAATACGATTTATGAGAGGAGTTTTTAATCTGACCAACACTCTCACGATACAGCCATTGGGACGTCCAGAAATTTCTGAACTACATGTATCTAAAAACTTGCTCACCGGTGAAAGAGCTAACTTTGAAAACACTTACATTAAAGTTACTTATGTTGATTGCTTTAGTAACAGCGTCAAGAGGACAGTCGCTGAAGTTGTTACACTTAAATAATATGAGTTATACCGAATCTGATGGTTCCTTTATGTTCAGTTTCAGTGAATTGCTCAAGCAGAGCAGACCAGGTTATGTAACTCCGGTGGTTAAGTTACTACCATTTACACAAGATAATAGATTATGTGTATGTGATACGTTAACAGAATATTTATCACGGACAGAGAAGATTCGTGACTCAAACGAGGGTCAATTGTTTATTAGTTTTGTTAAGCCTTATAAACCAGTGTCTAAAGCGACAATAAGTAGATGGTTACGGGAAGTAATGATTTTTTCTGGTATTGATACTCAGCTGTTCAAGCCTCACAGTGTGAGGGCAGCAGCCACGTCTAGGGCAAAACAGAGATTTGTACCTATTGAACATATCCTACAGACGGCTGGCTGGTTTTCTCAGTGCACTTTTGCGAAGTTTTACGACAAGCCAGTTCACAGCAGCATAGAGTTTGCTGATGGAGTTTTGAGGGATAATACTTAAGATAGTCAGAGTTATGTTTCGTCGAATGATGTATCATGTGTATGAGGAATAATAAATATGATTTATGAGGAATAATAAATATGATTTATGGATGATATTGATTTGTCCTCCTCTCTGGCTTTGAAATCTCATGTGTTCCATGAAGTGTGACCGATGATGTAATAGAATTCCTAAATTAAACGAGACTTCCCTGGAAGTTGAAGTTTGATGGGGATTCTATGTAGTCATTCTATGCAATCTCATGTGATCCCTTCTGTGTTCCCGATGACTACATAGAATCCCCATCGAACTTCAACTTCCAGGGAAGTCTCGTTTAATTTAGGAATTCTAGACTTAGTAGTCAAGGTCCATTTTGAATATTTCAGGTGCAAGTCTGTCAATGATCCTGTTAAGTTTGAACTTAACTTTGCAATAAACTGTGCAAGTATCAAATTAACGCTCATACATACATGTGTAAATGGGTCCAATGTTATTATTTGGTTTTTACCCGTACACCGATTTGTGTAAAGCACTGTATACTCAGTACTTTACCGAGTCCTATGAAAAACAAAAACCAGAAACATACTGCTCAGGTGGGTTTCAAACCCATGACCTATGCTATTCTAGAGCCGATGTCTTACCACTAGACCATGGAGATTGCCCTGGTCCAATGTTCAAATTTGCAAAGGACTTGCACAGTAGATACCAATGCTGTATTAATTAATTGCCTTTCAATATTGATGAAGCTCATCAGTGAGAAAGATAAGATACCAACCATTCCCCATTCCCTCCGCCCCTATGCTCCGTATTTTTGACCGCGTGAGGGCGCTCTCAAAAATATATCTATCACTTCCGGGGGTATATGCAATTATCGTCTGCTCAGCTCTGTGTACAGTTTTAACATCGGCGTTCTGTCACTTCTAATTCTGTGCGTGGTATAGTTTTAAGTTGCTTCTTAGTTTTTAGTTGTCTGCGGAGAACATTAATTTGGTAGGCCTTGCTGTGAATGTGATTGTGTCTGGATTGGTGTGTGACGGTTGTAAATTAAAAAACTTTCCTGCCGGGATCGTGACGGCAGCCTGACCGTGGTGGAGAGTCTTGCCGAATTCCGTCTATATAATTATGAGACAAAAAGACATCCCAGGTGCACAACTTGACGACCTCACTGCAGCATTAGTTTTTCAGCTCAAACGTTGGTTCTGGGATGTCTTCTTGTCACACGCCAATCCAGACACAATCACATTCATGCTAGCAACTGCAAGGTCTACATTATACCAACTGTTCTCCGCAAACAAAGAGTAAAGACTGCTTCAAATACTTCCCCCTTACAGTGAAAGACTGGAACACATTACCACCAGACATCAGACCTTTAAAGGAGCCATTACAACCCACCTTAGAAGCAACTAAAAACTATACTGCGCACTGTTACTGTGATGACAGAACGCCGGCCGATGTTAAAACTGTACACAGAGCTGAGCAGACGATAATCGCATATACCCCCGGAAGTGATGGAAATATGTTTGAGAGCGCCCTCACGCGGTCAAACATACGGTGCATTGAGCCCCCCATCCAACACCATCACACAATTCAAGCATTTAGCAATGTGTCATACAAACCAGTGGATGTGACTGTCCTGGTTTACTTGTCACGCAATCCAATTCAAAGTGCTAACAACTGTACCTGTATCTGTTTCATATTAATCTAAAATAAATCCCTTTGGATGTCACTCAGATAGGTCAAGGTCAATCAATACTGATAGACAATACAATAGTATTCAAGTATCTCTTGCCATTTGGTTGTGGCTGTGCATGTAATTTTGGTCCTGGGGCAGTATTTGCAGGGGTTGACCTACATCGGGGATGAAATAGGACGAAATGTGAAAATTCAAGAAAAAATGTTTGCAGTCCCCTTTATTCTGCACCCAGAACCTCCCAAATGTTACAACTCAGGAGTTTTACAGGCTCAGTGCATTACCGGAAATACAAAACTACAGATTTGGACACAGTGTAGACTGTATATCTCTCCCTTTGGTGATTGCTTTACTTCTTTCAAAACAATTTGAAGGCTCAAAAAAGTTTTGAGAAAACCCCTGAAATCAGAAAAAAACTAAGAAATCACCTGCCTGCTTCATAATGCAATCATGGTTTGTATGTTACAGCATAGACCTCTTCATAACACGTTCCTTTGCCTCTGTTCAGAGTTGTGATCCAGACAGGAATAGTAAAGAGCTTGTATTGCCTTTATTTGAATTTTATTGCTATTTTTTTCTGGCTTTGGCATCATCATCATTGATTTTGTGGCCTCTTGCCAAAAGCTAACTGCAACAAACTCCGACAGTCTTTATCAAGCAAGATATTTTGTCCTTGGGAAAAAGTAGAAAAGAGTGTAAGTGCTGAGCTGCATGCATGTACACATGGTGTGGGCTTTTTTTAGTCAAATATTTTTCTGATTTTTCCAAGGGCAAACAAATCGAAAATTAGACTAGAAGTAGGAAAAATATCATGCCTGCTTTATCAACTAGTCATATAAGTGGAATATTTCACGGTTGAAAGTGGAATACATTTGTGCTGCTTGATACTTCACATGCATTTTATTTATCAATAACTGTGTATTAGATATGATTTTAAATGTATTGATTTTTCTTTTACAAATGCTTTTTTAAACTTCAATTTTAACATTGTTGATTTTGAGCGATGTTGATTTTGAGCGATGTAGAACCTGCTCTAGTGCTCCATATCAGTTGTTTCTGTTTACTTATTTATTTTGTTTATTTTGTATGTGTATACAGTATGTTTCAATGATTCTGATGTGTTTGATCTTTGAGGACTGATGGGACTGTGTTGTCATGATAAAAGCAGGCCTGTGGCTGTACATGGAATTATTAACTCTCAACCAGTTCCTTTACGCACACGCACGTTTTCCTTAGATTTTATACTGAGGGAGTTCATAATTCCATAAAGGCGTACTTTTACCATGACAAAACATTCCCCTTAATTCTAACATTTTGGAGGATGTTAAGTGTCATATTTTGAGAGAGATTGGTATGACATAATACATCTTTATTAGAAATGTTATTTACCTCAAGGTTTAATGAATAAAGATTGTATTTGAGTTCTAGGAACTTCCAAGTTACCTTTTTATGAGGGCGCTGTTTAGCTTGGGATGGTCACATTATTCTCTTCATCGGTTTCTAATCCAACATCCTCCTACAGACATGAAAAACAAGGTGTAAAATTAAATATCTCACCCTAAACAAACCTGCCACATACTGACAACAATCTACACACACACACTCCCATTATCATCCCCATCTCACTTTCTCTGTACAGGCCCCAATTTCATGGCTCTGCTTATAATACATGCCATAAGCAAAATATTGGCACTTACGGAAGCAAGGAATTCCGCGCTTGTTTGTCAAGCATGTTTTACAGGTTAGCAAGCAATTTTTGCTTGTGCACATGTGTACTCTATGTTACTAAGAATTCTTCACTTACACAGCTAGCAAAGAAAATCAGCACTAGCCCTGTAAGCAAAGAATGGTGATAATAAGTGCAATCACGGTGGTATACAGAGCCCTGTTCTAAGTTGGGCCCTGTTCTGTTTGTACATTACAGTAAACAAACATACAGTTTCCACCTACAAAGACCACCAAGTTGAAGTTGACCAACTAGCAAATGTCTGATTTCCCGGTTATGAGTGGTTGACAATTTATTATCAGTTGTAATAATAAGAAATGGAGCTGTACAGGTGTGTAAACTTGAGATGCAAGTTCCAAGATTAAGCGGCCATGCAATATTCTATTACAGTCTAATCCTTTGATCACTTCCCTATTATCAATTTCCCATGCCAACTGACTCATGCTCTTTATATGTATATAATAATGATAACTATATCAAATAAAAATGCCAGGCTTTTTATAAACAATTGGGATGAAAAGTGCAAAGTGTGACTTTTCAGATGTTTCATTGTGTACATACAGCGGATACCAACAGGTGGGCATTGTAAGAGTGACCTACATTGAGGCACTGAATGCATGTTTACCGAGTACATTGTCTCATGCAGGGAATAGTGTATCTGCTTCTGTTCTCTTGGTCTTTGCATCGGTGATCATTCAAATGTTCCAATATAATTTTTACTATTTCATTAACAAAAGAAAAAGAGATATTTGCCTTTGAAGTTGTTGAACATCTACACATGGGAACTGATTTTAGCTAATTTGTTTTACATACCTGTTTACAGGTAAGTGAGTACAAATAGCATTCGGTATGCAGACACTTAAATTTAACAAATCTTTAATTGTTTAAATTTGTTTTAAGACCAGCATAAAAATGTCTCTGATCAGTGGAGATAACATGGGTGGAGTTAGCAGTCTTTGCACGGTTTAAGAGAAAGATCAATTTAAACTTAAATGCTACTTTTTTCGATTAATTTTTTCTTTGGTTTTACTGTTTACTTTTTAAATATTCCATTTGTAATCCTTTCATTTTTTTATATCAACCGTTTCATAATTCAGCCGGAAGCTGCAGTGAGCAGTTTCTTAACAATCCAAAATAGTAATAATAATACAATAATACTAATAGTAACTTGTCTAAACTATCGGACCCACTGCACAATGTACTTACAAATAATTGTTTCTTTGTTTTAGGATACCCTTCTAGGATGGCGTTGACTATATCCATTGTCTGTAATAAGAAGTCAGAACAAAAGTAAAATAGATTTATTAAGAGCAGCTTCAAGCTTACAGCTTTTGTAAATTCTGCTCAAACATGCATTCTCAAGAACAAGAATATTGCAATTTCCAATTTTCTGGATTTAATGTACATGTACAAGTAATGAATGCTTATGAGTAGAATGCATTGAAAGTGGAAAGTTCCATTCTAAAAGGCAAAGCTGAATTGAATGAAAACACTCATTACTTGTTTTATAAAATCCAAGTAGATCTTTGTCATTTATTTAGAGTCTTAACCCAAAAATAAAATGGTGTCAAAATTGTAATTTAGTCATCCATTACTTTATTTGTTAGATTGTTCAAAGTTATTTTGGAGAGGAGATTAGTGCTTGGGTGTTATACAATCTGGTTTAATAATGAATGAATGTCTTACCTGATATCTTGGAACTTGTTTCTATCATCAGCATCATGTTCAGAAACCCAGGTTTCTGAGACTATCATCAGCATCATGTGCAGAAACCCAGGTTTCTGAACATGATGCTGATGGAACTAAGTAACTATACTGTATGTTTTTCTTGCACTCCATAAACTTATTTTTACACTCATCCTGTTTTGTTGAGTCTATTCACCTTTCATCCTCTCCAGTATTTTCTTTCCTACATTTAGTTTTGTGAGTGTGATGTTTTGGTTGTTTTTTTCACAAATTAAAATTAATGCTTGTCAACTCAAACATCAAATCATTAAGTTTTATTCTGCAATGTCCAGACTCCTTAAAGATGAACAAAATCCAGACAATTTCTTGCATCCTCTTCTAATCTTGACAACACATAACAGCAACATTTTAAGCTGCCATCTTAATAAGACAATTCCCAACAACTAACTGCTCGCTGATGTCAAGCATATCCCATGTATGCTATTGGCCTACAGCCTGGCAGTCTCCCAAACTGCCACTATTTTTGATCTAACCAACATGACCAAGGCATAAAACCCAAGTTACATGTATCCACATCAGGAATGACACTCCAAGGTAAAACCAATACAGTTGAGTTTAATGTAAATCACTCTTAACTCAAGAAAAGACAATGTCAAAACAAATACATGTATTATACTTGCTTTGTAATTTGAAAGATCTTCTACTTTGTGCAGATGCTTTAGCAATTGAACAAACATTTTATAAAGTTGTGCAACAGACTTACTAATTCATGCAAACTTTGGCTATATCACAATACAATCTTGTACGTAAACCAAATACCCCAATCCTGTGCATAAATAAGAAATTTGTTTGCATGATTAACTAAAATCCAGTGACTAAATTACCAAATATACTTTTTCACCCCTGTACCTAACAAGGCTTATACGAATCTGCCAACATTACACCTGTAAACTGCTTAGATTTAGCAGTACTCCTCAGGAGTACTAAACGTCATGCAGCTTAGATAATTGCAGTCCAGGACCTCATCCAAGCTGGTTTACTTCTTCCTCTTCATTAGCCTTTTCCTCTAAGCGCTTTTAATCCACAGTAAAATGACTGTCAATATTGTTGTGATAATGTCAGGAGATAATAAGAAAAGGAAGCTACTGACCATTCACTTTTAATCCACAGTAAAATGACTGTCAATATTGTTGTGATAATGTCAGGAGATAATAAGAAAAGGAAGCTACTGACCATTCGCTTTTAATCCACAGTAAAATGACTGTCAATATTGTTGTGATAATGTCAGGAGATAATAAGAAAAGGAAGCTACTGACCATTCACTTTTAATCCACAGTAAAATGACTGTCAATATTGTTGTGATAATGTCAAGAGATAATAAGAAAAGGAAGCTACTGACCATTCGCTTTTAATCCACAGTAAAATGACTGTCAATATTTTTGTGATAATGTCAGGAGATAATAAGAAAAGGAAGCTACTGACCATTCGCTTTTAATCCACAGTAAAATGACTGTCAATATTGTTGTGATAATGTCAGGAGATAATAAGAAAAGGAAGCTACTGACCATTCACTTTTAAATCACAGTAAAATGACTGTCAATATTGTTGTGATAATGTCGGGAGATAATAAGAAAAGGAAGCTACTGACCATTCACTTTTAATCCACAGTAAAATGACTGTCAATATTGTTGTGATAATGTCAGGAGATAATAAGAAAAGGAAGCTACTGACCATTCGCTTTTAATCCACAGTAAAATGACTGTCAATATTGTTGTGATAATGTCAGGAGATAATAAGAAAAGGAAGCTACTGACCATTCACTTTTAATCCACAGTAAAATGACTGTCAATATTGTTGTGATAATGTCAGGAGATAATAAGAAAAGGAAGCTACTGACCATTCGCTTTTAATCCACAGTAAAATGACTGTCAATATTGTTGTGATAATGTCAAGAGATAATAAGAAAAGGAAGCTACTGACCATTCGCTTTTAATCCACAGTAAAATGACTGTCAATATTTTTGTGATAATGTCAGGAGATAATAAGAAAAGGATGCTACTGACCATTCGCTTTTAATCCACAGTAAAATGACTGTCAATATTGTTGTGATAATGTCAGGAGATAATAAGAAAAGGAAGCTACTGACCATTCACTTTTAAATCACAGTAAAATGACTGTCAATATTGTTGTGATAATGTCGGGAGATAATAAGAAAAGGAAGCTACTGACCATTCACTTTTAATCCACAGTAAAATGACTGTCAATATTGTTGTGATAATGTCAGGATATAATAAGAAAAGGAAGCTACTGACCATTCGCTTTTAATCCACAGTAAAATGACTGTCAATATTGTTGTGATAATGTCAGGAGATAATAAGAAAAGGAAGCTACTGACCATTCACTTTTAATCCACAGTAAAATGACTGTCAATATTGTTGTGATAATGTCAAGAGATAATAAGAAAAGGAAGCTACTGACCATTCGCTTTTAATCCACAGTAAAATGACTGTCAATATTGTTGTGATAATGTCAGGAGATAATAAGAAAAGGAAGCTACTGACCATTCACTTTTAATCCACAGTAAAATGACTGTCAATATTGTTGTGATAATGTCAAGAGATAATAAGAAAAGGAAGCTACTGACCATTCGCTTTTAATCCACAGTAAAATGACTGTCAATATTTTTGTGATAATGTCAGGAGATAATAAGAAAAGGAAGCTACTGACCATTCGCTTTTAATCCACAGTAAAATGACTGTCAATATTGTTGTGATAATGTCAGGAGATAATAAGAAAAGGAAGCTACTGACCATTCACTTTTAATCCACAGTAAAATGACTGTCAATATTGTTGTGATAATGTCAAGAGATAATAAGAAAAGGAAGCTACTGACCATTCGCTTTTAATCCACAGTAAAATGACTGTCAATATTGTTGTGATAATGTCAGGAGATAATAAGAAAAGGAAGCTACTGACCATTCACTTTTAATCCACAGTAAAATGACTGTCAATATTGTTGTGATAATGTCAAGAGATAATAAGAAAAGGAAGCTACTGACCATTCACTTTTAATCCACAGTAAAATGACTGTCAATATTGTTGTGATAATGTCAGGATATAATAAGAAAAGGAAGCTACTGACCATTCGCTTTTAATCCACAGTAAAATGACTGTCAATATTGTTGTGATAATGTCAGGAGATAATAAGAAAAGGAAGCTACTGACCATTCACTTTTAATCCACAGTAAAATGACTGTCAATATTGTTGTGATAATGTCAAGAGATAATAAGAAAAGGAAGCTACTGACCATTCGCTTTTAATCCACAGTAAAATGACTGTCAATATTGTTGTGATAATGTCAGGAGATAATAAGAAAAGGAAGCTACTGACCATTCGCTTTTAATCCACAGTAAAATGACTGTCAATATTGTTGTGATAATGTCAAGAGATAATAAGAAAAGGAAGCTACTGACCATTCACTTTTAATCCACAGTAAAATGACTGTCAATATTGTTGTGATAATGTCAAGAGATAATAAGAAAAGGAAGCTACTGACCATTCGCTTTTAATCCACAGTAAAATGACTGTCAATATTTTTGTGATAATGTCAGGATATAATATAGAACGGAAGCTACTGACCATTCGTTTTCTCTTCTTCCACTCTTTGACATATTTGGCCTGATTAGCATAGATCCTTTCCTTCTCTTGTGGAGTGACATGATTGGTCATAGATTTGATGGTGGTCAACCTCGCTTGGTTGTGCTCAATCTGCAAAGCATTGAACAGATATACATGTACATGTAGTAGATTGGTATTGCTTACAAGCAAATACAGTCCCCTAGTTTCCAAGTACAGGTGTCGTAAAAAAGACCTGCAGGAAAAGTTCATAATGATGGGTGTTCATGTAAAGAAAACAAGACGAAAATGGGCAGAGAATTCATCTCTTTATGTATCATTTTTATGCATTAATATCTGCACACAGCTTTACTTGATTGTGCATAGGGGCCTAATGTATATACTGTGCTATCATTCTCATCAGAAAAACAGTTCATTGATTCATTTTTCACCAACCATGCAAAAGTATCAATTCCTAACTATTGACGACATTTGCTTTGTAAATTGAGAGAGTGTATGTAATCATTCAGTCATTGATCGTTTAAATTCCAAGTAGTTGATTATAGCACAGAGGAAGTCAAGTTGAAATATAACACATTATTTTCCTCACCAATCCCTCTTCTCCACCTTAACCATGTTAACCAAAATACTTTTTGAGATTTACAGGTAGGGAGACTGTCAGCATTAGGGCTAGATAGCTCAGTTGGTAGAGAGCAGGAAAGTTTAACCAGTGGTCGCAGGTTCAAGTCCTGCTCTAGTTGATTTTCTTTGTTCAACCGTAAATTAGTTAAATTTACACAGTCAGTTTCCCTTGTGGTTTATTACTCTTTATAAAAATCAATACAACAAGGTCAAGATGTAATGTACATATAAATCAATACAACAAGGTCAAGATGTAATGTACATATAAATCAATACAACAAGGTCAAGATGTAATGTACATATAAATCAATACAACAAGGTCAAGATGTAATGTACATATAAATCTTTTAGAAGGTCAACTTTTTGAAAGTTATAAGGACTCAATCAGATGAAGAGGAATCAAGTGAAGTGAGTAACAGGAAAGAGAGTCAAGATGAAGCAGGGTAAGAAGGTAAAGAAGAAATAAAGGACAGGATATGTTGATTGGAGGTTATCATTCATCATGATACATCCATCTTGCTCATATTCACTAAATTAATTAATCGATTAGTTATTGGTTCTTATATACAGCGTTCTCCCTTAACAGTGGTCCGCCGGCCAAATGCTAGTTAAAACACCAGAAGACCAGTCAAGGTTCACTGCGAGTGGTCCGACTGGCTAGTTCAGTGTTGAATAGCATCCCTATTTCTTTTGAAATATGGACCAGTGAAAAAACTGGTGGACTTTTGAAAAAACAAGCTGACTGGTCCTGCTGGCCAGTCACTAAATAAGTTAAGGGCAAACCCTGATAAAGTGATCCTAGTAGCTAGATCAAAGCACTTTACAACATTAATATCCCTGTTCATTGGGCATACTTTTAGACCATTCCTCGAACTTTTTCAACTCCCTGAGGATTATACAACCCCAAGCTGCTTAAATTAGCGCTAAAGGGTTAATCCAATCCATTTATAAACCTGGGTTATAGAGAAGCATTTATGGTTAAGTGCCTTGCTCAAGGACTCACAAGTGTCATGACTGGGTTCCAACCCACACTCTGATTATTCAAACATCGGAACTTGAGTCCAATGCAGTAGACAGCTCAGCCACAACACACCACAATGCTTTAAAAAACAATTATGTTTAGTATTGATTACTTAGACATCACTATGACCACATGCCTTTGCCTCATGGGTATTATTCACAAGTTTTGTTCCTTCACAAAGATTTGTAATACAAGTAATGTAGAGTCTGTTTATGCAACAATACTCAAGCAGAGTGCAGAACTTTCCACTGTACTGATCCAGGTAACCAGACTAATTCTCTCTGTTTGCAGGAACAACCTCACTTCCAAAAGTTTGCTGAATAAATGAAAAAGCTGTATCTAGTCTTGATTTCTGTGAATTGCTTTACAGTATACAGTTATCAATGCACTAAAAAGGAGGTTTGCACCAAGACTTTGGAGGAACAAACTGTGACAGTGGGGTGACAAACTGTGACAGTGGGGTGACAAACTGTGACAGCGGAGTAGCAAACTTGTGAAAGGGCATTTAGAAAAATTGTAGAAAAGCAACAAGTGATGCTGGCATCTCCAGTAAATGCACTCCCATTACAATCCAATGTTGAGATGCAGTGTCTCATCTTGCGAGCAATCCAGTCATCCATTGGAAGGCCTTGAAAGGAATGGCTATGGATGAGTCCACCAACTGACCACAATCCAACTGCGAATAAAAATCTTTGACTTTGACCATTTCAAATCACAAATCAATTTATCAATATTTTGAAAAGAAAGGAAAAACTGGACACATCAATATGACCAACTTGTCTGTGCAAAATAATGAATAAATAAAAGCTTGGGACTGAGAGAACCATTTATTGTAAACAATATGCTTTTTTTCTGGTAAGATTTCAAGGCAGTGAGTTTGGCTTCCCATACATGATGCTATCTGGGGGAATAATGTGGAAAGCCACTTTTTCAATCCTACATGTAGATGAGATCCTAACGAGTTGGCCAAAAACACTAGTCGATGCTAATTGATGATTACAGACTGACATAGAATGAAAATTAAGATTTCAAACTCACCTCTTTATTGACTTGTTCCAGTCGTTGCTTGGCTTCTTCTGTACTCATTGAGGTGTCAATTTTTCTCAACTCTAGAAATAATAATAAGAGTAACTGCAAAGGAGACAGTGGTTGTTGTTTTGATCACCATGCATTTGGTGCATATAGAGTTTGCCATGTCAAGTTATATTCCTTGAATACAGAGGTTCACTGCAAGCAACCATGTAGGTTCATTCAGCCTAATTACAAAGGTCTGTGCATGCAACAAATATGCACACATATGGCACAATGACTGTGTACAGATTGATGTACATGTATGGTCAAAATAGAAATGGTTTGGCTACCGTTCGTTCGACAGTTGCAAAACGGTTTGAGGTACAAACGGTTCAACAGCATTTGCCAATAATTGAGAGGATCATTTGTGAAACGCTTCAATGCACCAAACCAATATTGTCATTTTGCAGGCAAACCTCGCTTTCAAAATATTGTCTATTTTGGATATAGAATGAAAAAGTTGCATTTCGTTCTTTATTCTTGTTGTCATGAATGAAAAGGTGCTAACTAATCTTAGACCCCTTGCATATGCAGAACGCACCTCCTCATCTACCATTGCATATGCAGAACGCACCTCCTCATCTACCATTGCATATGCAGAACGCACCTCCTCATCTACCATTGCATATGCAGAACGCACCTCCTCATCTACCATTGGAATCAATTCCTGACAATTCCTGACAATTCCTGACAGCATAGGTGCGTGTTGGTTTATAAGTGCACCGTGCGATGTACAAGGGGCCAATAGACTGTGCAAGTCTCACGCATATCAGAACGAGAAAACACGTCAAACGAAGAACTTTTTTTTTCTGAAATCAAATCTTTGTTTTAAAAATATATCTCATGACAAAATCTGAACAACCAAAATACAATCTTATAAAATTAGTTTAACTTTAACAATGAATTCACAAATAATGTGTTGATTATTATTGAAATAAAATTAAAACTCTGGAACAAGGATGTTTATTTGATCTTAACTTTTTAGAAACCCCTTACGCAGTACTGCAATGGTCAAACGGGCTTAAAATTGACCCGTGACTCAGTTTAGAGAAGATGCTGAAGCCCCAACAACCATAGACTGCAATGAAAAGGCTTCGCGTTGCCATTACAACCTCTGGCGATTATCATCGCGCATCAAAAACAAGAATTTACATAAGTTTTGTGATCAGAGGCAAGCACAAAACTCTAAATTTTTTGCAATAACCAGAAGCCGAGGTCAAGTTTAATTATTTGGTTTTCTTTGTTATACTGTTGAATTTGTTATACAATATGGTCCCGGAAGTTTGAATGCACGCGAGACTTGAACAGTCTATTGGTAGTTTTCACTAATGTTTGATGCAGCTACTAAGAGGGTTTATTTCCATACGGCAGCCTCTTGATCTCGCTCATATCACCACCAACTAGGAATAAGGGCAATTGCATTCCTTATCCTTAATGCCCCTAGTATATTGCCCAATCATGAAACCTTCAGAAAGTTAATTCTTCAGTCAAAACAACAACAAATAATCAAGTTTTTTTGAAACAGTAAAATTGCCGAAAAATAGTATTTTAACAGTGATCCAGTACATGTATCAAACAAACTGTTTTTCATGTGTCATCATAGCAAAATTAAGCTTGAAAAGAATCCATGTTTCTTTGGCTGTCAAACACGCTCGACATCAAAGCCTGTAATTTTTAACTAATATAGTTCTATTTTGAGAGAATGTTTGGGATATGTCTTCAACACTAATTACCATTTTCCTGCTGCTTACAAGTGCTTTGTGACATTTGTAATTTCCCTGTGAGCTCATTGATTTCAACATCCATGCTCTTAAGCTCCGACTCATCTAACGCAGGAAACTGACTCTGTTGACAAAAAAAAAAAAACAATGAAACAAACAACTATTGGTTGGACATATCATACCAATTATTGACATACAGTGGATTCATTCTGAATGCATGACTTCCAACCTGTAGCTAATTGCTTTCTGTGATAACTGCTTGAAGCCCCTACCAACCCTGGCGGTTGGATGTGAACGACATGACCATCAGCTAATTACCAGCAACAGTTAATTATAGACAACATTCTTCACCATTAGTAAAATACAGAGCTCAGTGGCTGAGTAAAATCTTATCCCCCTTGCAGGCAACATCCATAAACCCTCTCGATTTGTAATCATTGCTTTAAAACAAAGGAGCATTCCCAATGGACCAACCCATTCCCACTCACTCTAACACCATAAGATGAAGGATTTACACTTGAATCATTTGATGACACTAATCGAGGATTCATGTGACAACTGGATAATGACTAGAAATCTCATGCACATCAGTAACAACGAGCCTGTGGCAAGTTAAGAAATGGTTAATTTACTTAGTGCAAGACCCACACGACCAGGGCCCAATTTCATAGTGCTAGCCTGCTTAACGGTAAGCAAAATGTTGATCTTACTGTAGCATAAAATTTGCTTAAGCGTAAGCGTATTTCATAGGTTAGCAAGAAAATTAGGCACACAGCTTGCACGTTCACTATGGGTTTGCATTATCACGTCATTCATTTCATACAGTAAGCACCGGAAGGTTAGCATGCCTTTTTCTGTGCTTACGGTTAGCAGCGGGGCAGCGCTTTGAAATTAAACTAATACAGTAAGCACAAAATCAGCCGTTAGGCAACTCTATGAAATTGGCCCCAGTTACCATCCTGTCTGATAAAGAACTACCTGATCAGCAAAATACACTTTCTGCTTTCCATAAATCTTCTCTTTGATTTTTCCATTTTCTGCCAGATCCTCCAGAGCTCGAACAACAGCCTGCAAAAAAGACAATAACTTAAATCAAAATAATGAACTAGGCCAATCATTTACAGCAGCCATTGGAAGACAGAAAAGGCAATTATCTTTACTTTTGTACTCTTTTACTGTTTTAGAAACATAGATCTATTTTAGTATTTTAAGATTTTACACTTTAGCATGTTTAGTGGCATGTCGTGGCCGAGCGGTCATCATCACACCAGACTCAAGCTCTGGTGTTTCTGATCAGCAGCGTGTGGGTTCGAGTCCCAGTCTTGACACTTGTGTCCTCAAGCAAGACACGTAACCATTATTGCTTCGTCCTTTCGTTCTTTGGATAAGACATAAAGCCAAAGGTCTTTTGTTTTCTGGTATGGTTGGGGCAGATTGCACCACAGCACCTTCTAAATAAATGGGTCTTATAATACATAAACATGACATAACTCTGATTGATCGGCAGCTTTAACACATTAAGACATGATCATTGTAAGCACTAATGCTACTCTAGATTTGCAATCGAACAAAATAAAATGAAATAGTGAACAGGAGTACATGTTCCCTTGCAGTATCAACTAAAAAGGAATGCTCATATACTGGTAAATTATACAAATATAATTGTCAATGTGTCAATTTCTCCCCTCGCTTATTCAACAATACAGTTTTTAAAGCCATTGAAACTTGATGATGACTGTAGATGCCCTATTGTAGTAATACTCCACACACTGATAACTCATCAATGTTCAAACTTGATGATGACTGTAGATGCCCTATTGTAGTAATACTCCACACACTGATAACTCATCAATGTTCAAACTTGATGATGACTGTAGATGCCCTATTGTAGTAATACTCCACACACTGATAACTCATCAATGTTCAAACTTGATGATGACTGTAGATGCCCTATTGTAGTAATACTCCACACACTGATAACTCATCAATGTTCAAAGATTACACTACATCCCAATGTGAGACTTAAAAAGCAAATTATATTAAGACAATTTTGAGATACGGAAACTCAATGCTCCGTATTTTTGACTGCGTGAGGGCGCTCTCAAAAATATATCTATCACTTCCGGGGGTATAATGCAATTACCGTCTGCTCAGCTCTGTGTACAGTTTTAACATCGGCCGGCGTTCTGTCATCACTTTTACTGTGTGCGGTATAGTTTTTAGTTGCTTCTTTATTTTTAGTTATTTGCAGAGAACATTTGGTAGATCTTGCTGTGAATGTGATTGTGTCTGGATTGGTGTGTGACCGGTTGTAAATTTAAAACTTTCCTGCCGGGATCGGGACGGCAGCCTGACCCTGCTGACGTGGTGGGGAGTCTTGCCACTTTCCGTCTATAAAATTACGAGACAAAAAGACATCCCAGGTGCACAACTCACTGACTGCAGCATTAGTTATTCAGCTCAACGTTGGTTCTGGGATGTCTTCTTGTCACACGACAATTCAGACACAATCATTCACGCTAGCAACTGCATGGCCTGACATTATTACAAACTGTTCTCCACAAACAAAGAGTAAAGACTGCTTCAAATACTTCCCCCTAACAGTGAAAGACTGGAACACATTGCAACCAGACATCATATCCATTACGGACAATAAGACCTTTAAAGAAGCCGTTATAACCCACCTTAGAAGCACAGTAAAAGTGATGCCAGAACGCCGGCCGATGTTAAAACTGTACACAGAGCTGAGCAGACGATAATCGCATTATACCCCCGGAAGTGATAGAAATATTTTTGAGAGCGCCCTCACGCGGTCAAAAATACGGCGCATAGAGTACTAAGACTCTAGGATGGGGGGGGGGGGGGGGGGGGTTAAAGGAGAAACAAGATTTTGTGCAAGCATCACTGGAAACTAATACAGAAAAATACCAATCAAATGGTGGGGGGGGGGGTTATTATCTTAGTTATACTCACTATTTAATTAGATGATAATGAAATGATGACCAAAAACATCTTTCTGGCAAAGTTTGTGAATTTGTACGTTAGTTCCTTGACTCTCTGTGTCTAATTGTAATATTTCAAACCACTTGTTGTATTTGATGATAGCTTTGTTTAGTATTAAAATATTTTGATAGCAGTTCTCTCTCTTGACTGACTCATGGTATTGGCAAGGTCCCAGCTCTCTATCCATGGTCAATGGATCTTCTTAGATTCATGTTGTCCTAATCCTCAAATCCTTTGAGCTCTACATGTACATGTACTTGTAGATTTGAACTAATAGGAGAATCCTGTACAAATCAGTTGGAAGGAGTCTACCAAGTTGGGCTCACATACATGTATTAATTACTCTGTGTTTCATATCTACAACAACGTCATGTCAGTGCAAACGCGTCGTATCTCGATTTTGCAAAACAATTTTGTATCTCACACGAAAATGCTCCATTCAAAAATGTTGTATCTTGGCGCAAGCTTGTTTTGTGTGTACATCCGGGCTATTTTATACAAGACACGTTTTGTCTCTTTCAAACTTGTGCGTAATGTAAGTGCTATTTTAGGTGATACAACACGACAATATATTGCCTTACATGTTTGTTTCATACATTATTTGAACAACTACATGCATGTACCTGTGTCACATAACTAAAAACTAAACTAATAATGATTTGGGGTTGAACAATGTGGTTTAGTACTACAAAACTATTAACATAACAATTTACAAAAAGTAACTGGACATGAAACTATTCTGAATGTCAAGAAGATTTGACTGAACAAACTTGAGCAGGCTTGCAAGTTGAAGGCTGCATAGAAGTAAATTTAGATGGTTGAAGCTTATTACAAGGAACAAGAGAGGAACCAATTAATTGGTCAACTATTTCAAGCAAGCATCCTCATTCTCTGCAGCAATACAGTAAGCTGGTAAGGGGCTTTAACTTCAACTGCATCATGGCTTTAACACCGTAGCCCTGGCTACTGGAGCCAATTTCCAAACTAATAAGTAAAGCCTTTATTTCCGCTGAAGTCCATGTGACCTGAGTCACAGCCAAGATCTGTCTAATGTACATTTGTTTATTTATTAAAACATCCAACAGCATTTTTTTGTAAGTGCCAATAACAGGATGGTGAATAAGAAACAAGAAGAAATGTTTAGTTTTTAATGTGGGGGGAAAGTCTCTAATGGGGAAAACCCACTTAATCAGGTAGGGACTGAAAACCCAATCCACATGCAAGGCTCCGGTCTAAGGTGGGATTCGAACCAGGATCCACAGAGATGAAAGGCAGAGAAAGAAAGCACTGAGCCAACCTGATGCCTATAGACTGTGCAAGTCTCGCGTGTAAGCGAACTTCCAGGACCATTGTGGTCCCAACCATATGGAGTTTTACGATTGTTTCGTCTATTATTTTAGATTAATGTACTTTATGACCATGAAAATTAAATATGTTGTTGAGAATGTAATACTAATTGATAAAAAATATGAAAGTAGAATCAATTCAACAATACAACGAAGAAAACCCAAGAATTAAACTTGACCTCTGCTTCCGGTTACTTGCAAAAATTTTAGAATTTGTGCCCACCTCCGATCACCAAATTTGTTTTGGTCGCGCGTTGATAATCACCAGACGCTGTAATTGTCAGAGGCTAAGCCTTTTCATTGCAATCTACGGTTGTCGAGGCGTCAGTGTCCTCTTTAAACTGCGTCATGCGTTAATTCTACGCCCGTGCGATCATCGCGCGTCTGCGTTTAAACCTGCTTTTAGTGGTTGCACGTACTCAGGCGTGGATTTACAAAAGGGGTTCCTAAAAAGTTAAGATCAAATAAGCATCCTTGTCCCAGAGTTTTTAGTTTGTTTCAACAAAAACTTTCTAAAAATAATAATGATTTGTGTGTTTATTATGAAAGCTAAAACTCATTTTATACAAATTGTAATGATTATTTTTGTTGGTCAGATTTTTTCATAGATCTAATTTAAAAACAATGATTTGATTTCAGAAAAAAATATGTTCTTCGCTTGACGTGCTTTCTCGGTCCGATACGTGCGAGACTTGCACAGTCTATTGCACTTTATAACCATGTGGATAAAGATTACCTTCAAGTTCCTACATGTATGTCTTGATATTGAATCAAAAATTTGGTTTTTAAGTTTGAATAATTCTTTAGGTTTTAGAAATTTAAAGCCTCTGATATCAAGTGAACCACAACACGCCCACTGCCAAAATGTGGTTATTTTTGTTAATAAATCTTGATTTCTTATTCTTCTTTTTTTAACACAGAGCAGCCAACACTTGCATCTTGCAATCAGGGAGATTTTGTGTAACAATCAGGGGTATACCTAGAATAGCATTCAACATAACTGGGAAAAAGTTTCCATTATAAGGGAGTTTTTCAAATTTGTTCATAGAAATATGGAAAAATTTGTTTATGTTCAGGGAATTTTCTGCAGAATCAGGGAGAGTTGGCAGCTCTGTTAATATTTATCTGTGTTATAATTCCGCCTGCTGGCTACAATTAACAAACTCGTAACAAACCAGTGGGGGAGGAGTAGAGTGATTTATCCTCGGTTTGAAATTTAGTAATGTTCAGGAAAATTTGGAACGAATCTATTCTCTGCAAAGACAATTAGAGTTTGTTATCCAAAAAGCTGATATCCACTTTAAAAAACTATTTAAACTAGAAATTAGTGTTTGTGAAAACAAACACTAGGTGTTCGGGTATCGCTGGGGTCAGTGTTGTGTTAATGTGTGAGCTATTTCATTAAGTTGAACTTTGGTGCGATTACTGTTTTGTGGTGTGCTAACAAACTACACACTTTTGCTAAGTCTAAAGCAATTGTTAGCGAGGTTTGCAAGGACGGCTGTTTTAGAGACTAAAGAAAGCGTAATGCCGTAATGCCTAGAAGCGGGAATTGACTACATGCATGTTTGATGGACTTTGAACCTTGTGGTCAATGGAGCGAGCAGCCGCTCACCGTGTAACTGGTTTAGATCGCGCATTGTGTGTGTTTTCAGTGCAGTTCTTTTTACGCAGTTTATCAGTGGGTCATTGCATACCCGATTTCAACCGGAAGTAAAGGTCAAATAGGTAACATCTCTGTGGAAAAGTTTGAGAAGGCTTAATGACCTACAACCTGATGTAAATATTGTGAGTAGTGTGTGTTTAAAAAGTATGAGTATTCCTTAAAGTATAAATTTTGAAATTTTCAACTTCCGGTTTGAACAGGAAGTCAAGGTCAAAGGGGGTGAGACTCTGTGCAGCGATTGCTACATTTTTCAAGACCTCTCCGATGATGTATAGATTGGTATAATAGCTTATGTACTTCTTGAGTTATGATTTTTTGAAATAATAAATTTTGATTTAATGTATTTCAACAACTGATGACGTCATCATGACGTCACAAACACTTGATTGAGGTTTTATCAAGATCCTAACATGGTGTAAATTTGAAGTTTGTCTTTACAATACCTTTCTTCAAATTTGTAAGTGTACCTTTAACCATATCGTTATCCCGTCAAATAAAGTTGATTCAAACACAAAATAAAATTTCCTTGGTTCTTTATTTAAAATTCCACTGTACACTACACTGTACATCTTATATGAATATGTACATTTAATGTTGTTTGTTGATCTTGTACAATGTACTATGATGTAAATAATTCCCCTGAATTCTTTTATTTTTTATTTTATTCATTTTCTTCTTTTCTTGTTCATTTTAAAGGTATTCATACAAATTAAAAAGGTCTTCAATTAAAAATACGCTTCCACATGGACAGTTAAACCATTGACTCACAATTTCACAGAAGGTATTTGCAAGGTTTGAAAGCGAGATAAGTCCGTCTGACATAATACAACCTCTTTCCCCCTCGTACAACTTGTTTGCTTTTTCCCCTGACATTTGCATTCTTCTTGTATGTTCGACTGTTACACAAGGGCAAATGTTTGCAATGGTAGCACCATATTACAAGTTCAGTTTGTGCTCTGTGTTTGACTGATATTAAGTGACATTCATTAAACATTGTAGAGGGGTCGAAGGGTCCATTTAAGGTTTTCAGCCTCTATCAGAATAAAGCATGCAGTTCACCACAAGAATGCAGAAAATATCAATTAGGCGTATCTTACATTGTACACAGGGCTTAAGCCCATATTATACAACCAAACTTTTAAATATATGCATAGTGTATACATATATTTGTGTGAATTTGTGATCTGTACAATTTCAGTTTTAAGATTATTTCATCACGTTCATAGACACAAAAATGATAACATAAATACATGTATTTGTAATAACATATCCTTCTGAGCTCCTAGGAAACCTGGCTTCAGTAGGTTCAGACCTAAAGCATTGGCATTTTTTCTGGTGTGTTCACAGCTAGAGCACCATTCAACATAAAAAGGATCACAGTGGTTAAAGTGCAAAAGTAGTAACTCACATGAAGGCAATGCCTCAATGATGTTCCAGTACAAACTTTCCCTCATAGGGGTGCCCTTTACTAACCAAATACTGCCTTGCCCTTCAAGAACCAAGAACCAAGCATCAGGGTCCTAATCCATGGCTCTGCTTACTGCCAATTTCTGCACTTACGGCGCCCTGTAAAGCAATAACATTTGACCCAGGTCTGCACTACCAGTACAGATGCTTTATTACCTGCCTGGCGACTGCATCAGTCTGTACAACTTGATCTTAACAAACTTACTTCATGTACTTGATGTACACCTACACTACCTGTTAGACGATTGATCAGGCAACATATGATGTACATTGATCTGACCTGCCCAGAAACAGGTGATTACTTAAACTGGGCACTCATCACCTTGAAGCTGTATGACATTTTGTATTTCTTTTAAAAAGGGACAAGGCATTCTCAAGATGCTGCTATACATGTAACACCTACCAGGTGGTAAATCAAACGGTTTACTAAATACAGATTTTCACATCTGTCAAATGATAATGTAGAATGAAAGGACATAATGTCCAAACTTAGGAACCCCATAATTTCTCCAACCAGCCCGGAGTAGACGCCCTTCATTCACTTCCTGGCTAGAGCTTTAAACCAGCCTTTCCAGTCTTTCTATTTGTAAGACTCATTATGGGTGGCACAGAGGAGGGCACAATTAGCAGACTTTAGGCCTCTCTTATTAAGTCCAACTTCCTGGTCTCGTCAATTTAATGAACTTTCAGAGGGAAGCAGTAAAGGTTGTAAATTTAAGTAAGTTTAAGCCTCCAATCTGTCCCAGGTTATTTATGTAAGATCTATTCCAAAGGACTTAGTTTAATACACCGAGGAAATGGCTGTTTCCTGCAAAGCTTGCATTGCTCACATTCAACCAAAAGGCCACTTCAAATAAACTCAGCCAGAAAAATCAAATCAAATTGAAAGTGTTCATTAGATCATTTCTTGCCTTGAAGTAATAAACCACAAGGGAAACTGACTGGGTAAATTTGAAATGTTTTGGGGTTGAACAAAAACAAATTGACTTGAGCTGGACGTGAACCTGCAACTTCTGGATTAACATAACACGCCCTACCAACTGAGTCATTCCAGGTTGTACCATAAACTTGGGTGTGATCCCTGGCTATACAGCAGTTACAGGTTGAATGGCTTCTGACTGGCACCCCAAACATCGATATTGACAAAATAGGTAGACTGCCAACATAGGGTTAGATAGCTCAGTTGGTAGACTGCAGGCAGTTTAATAGGTAGACTGCCAACATAGGGTTAGATAGCTCAGTTGGTAGACTGCAGGCAGTTAAATAGGTAGACTGCCAACATAGGGTTAGATAGCTCAGTTGGTAGACTGCAGGCAGTTTAATAGGTAGACTGCCAACATAGGGTTAGATAGCTCAGTTGGTAGACTGCAGGCAGTTTAATTCGGAGGTCACAGGTTCTAATCCTGTCCAAGTTAACTTTTCTTTGTTCAACCCCAAAACATTTCTTGCCCTCAACTCTTTAATTAAGTATAATAATTAGGTCCATATACATGATATGTTCATATTTACTTTTTTAAACATAACTGTAGTAATCTGGACACAAACTTTTAATAACAAAACTTTCAAATATTAATTTCCTCCAGCATTAAACCAGTTAGGTTTTATAATTGCCTAAAGGGCACAATTTTATAGTGCTACTTTCCTGCTGAAAAAAATAAGTATGGTATTATATGGCCTAAACTATTGTGTGAACAAAATTAACCACTTTAAAAGAACTTAATTAGCATCTCTATTTGGAACCATTTGGAATGTATTTCAATGCAAAACATGGAAATGCAAATTGGCATATCTAGTAATTTGCCATTTATGCTAATTTATGTAACTAAAAAACTATTACATATAGTATGTATTACATGTGTTTGTCCCAAAACTTGTGACACTTTTAACATTCATGAATGTTTGAAGAAATTTTACAAAAAGCGATTTACAATTTTTTTTTTACGCTGATGGTTTTATATATTGTACATGTTAGTTTATTATGGACCCACCTTGTAAACTGCTGACCAATCACACAGGACTTAACATACTATACTGTACATTGGGTGCGTAGCAAGATTTAACAATTGCTCTGATTGCCTGATAACAATGCTAGTGTAGGGTAGCATTGTAAGAGTGAAGTTAGCCAAAGAGCTGCATTGATGTAAATGTATGTATCTGAAAGTGAAATGCAAAATGTACAGACAGTGAGCATTGCACTCATTGCACATCATGTACATTTACTTAACATCTTTCTAACAGTAATCATGCAAATACCATTTGCAATGTGCATTCACACAAGTTTGCGTTACAATCTTCAAGACAAGTACATGGCATTATTACAATCTTACAATCTTACAACTATTTATAATCAATAACATCTGCCAATCTTTCCAAATCGTGATGGCTTGGGCAAAGTCATAGGTTTTCTTTCAATGACTATGTTACTAAGTGGCATATAACTGCCTTCATGCTTGGCATCTTTACTGTGGAAAGATTTACTCTTTTTACAAGATTTATCCGTGTTACTGTGGCCCCCGGATTTTAGTGTAGAAAGTCCTGATGCATCCAAACAGTGGAAAGTGTCTGTGATAGCGGAAATCCCATGCAAGTTAAGTGCCGGCAGACTCGCACTCAGTGACTGATGATTTGGCATTTCTATCTTCACTTTGAAGTTTGCCTCCATTGGCCGGATAGTGTTCAACTGGAAGGAACTGGTGCCACGGGAAAACTCTCCCAGTTTGTCAGCATACGCCTCAATGTTTTCATAGTTTTCACTGGCGCTGCTTACTCTGCATGCCACGGAGTCTGAGAATCGCCGCTTTGATGCTGTACTGTTATTCTGATTAATAGCAGTCAGTGAAACAGCAGCACGAGCTTGTTGGGATAGATGGGCCGGATACCCATCTGGTTTCGATCTTCTCTTCCACTTGACCATACAACAGGCAAACAACACTGCAAAGATGAATAAGAGAAGAACACCGATTCCTGGCCCCACCAAGAATGTGATGTTCTTAAACAAACTGTCTGCAGGGTCTAATTCCTTTACTTCTGGCTGGTAACTGATATGACCTGGTTCATCTGTATAACCCCCATACCTACTCCCAAGCTCATTCATGTTGTACAAATTCAAGTTGACTGTAATGTTAGCAACGGCTGTTGCGCGCAAACCAAGCTCAGTAGTGATGTGGCACATAATTTTGATCAGTCCATCAGTGTAACCAATGTTCTTAATAGT
Source organism: Leptasterias polaris (assembly GCA_037783415.1). Taxonomy (NCBI): domain Eukaryota; kingdom Metazoa; phylum Echinodermata; class Asteroidea; order Forcipulatida; family Asteriidae; genus Leptasterias; species Leptasterias polaris. Next base: position 1,179,125 of record JAZGTN010000188.1, read on the forward strand.
GATGATCTTCCCTTTTTGCTGTATAACAAATCCATCGTAAGTGAAGACACCAATGAATTCCCAATTGTGATCGACAACGACTGCATCGTCTTTACTGCCACAGCTCAGGGAAATGTCTTCTCCTACATTCACCACCAAACTTGGTGGGTCTATAACTGCTGAGATCTTTTTCCTTATAGGGACAAGACGACAAAACTCTGGGAAGGTGCTCACTACCAGACTATTGATGGCACAGAATTTAACAGATACAGGGTTTCCTGTGAGAAGTCCCGATTCAGACAGCAACGTTGTTCTGTTCTGCAGGAAGAAACCATGAAGGATCATGGAGTTTTTCTCTTGCCAGCTATGATACACAGCAGTGTTTTTGCTTAATTTCATTGTATTCTCATCAGCTTCTAAAGGAAAGGGTGAATCACATGATAGTACTCGTGTCCTTGTGGGTGTAAGTATGATTTTAGATTCAGGGTAAACTTTACATTTTTCATACCCATCAGCTGGAGGTGCCAGAACTGTAAGTGTGGACAAGCCAGAGAAATATTCCACGTTGGTTTCAGGGTCACGATAAATGCACTGATAGCTACCACCATGTACATACTGAAGAATATTAGTTATCACTAGTGTGTAGATGCCAAGCATGCGATCAAAGAGAACTGAGAATTGTGATCCCTCAGCTCCATCTACCAGAATATTCATGTTGCGGCTGATGCGTAGACCATGTTCTGACCGGTACCAATACAGCTTCTGATCTGCACGGGATGGGTCAGTTCGATTACCCACTACACAGGTAATCACAACAGTCTCTCCAGTAAGAGCCATGATATCTGTGGGCTCCATTTGCCAAGTCGGCTGGCTCAATGTTGATACCACTCCTATGGCAAGTATTAAAAGTTGCAACATCTTTATACTGGTGACCATTTTGAAATGTTCTTGCACAGCAGTTCGATTTACTTTAGATACACAACTGTGTCTTTCTTCAGATGCAGTAAGCTCACTGTGGATTTTAGCTGGAACACATTCCAATGGTTTGCAGGTATTTTTAGTGTAGGACACAAAGAGTTTCGAAAGCAGCAACTGTGACAACACTCTATTAACTGCGAACACACAAATGCACAGACTGTGCGGACATCAAGTTGATCTAGATGACTGCATAGACTCCACTGGTGTCACCCCAAGTATCAGTGTGACTTTATCTTGGTGATTTGTCACTACATTACACAGAGGTACATGTACACACTGAGGGAGTGGCAAAGATAGGCGCGCATGTCCACTTTTGTCACTTATGAAAGGAAACTGGAAATTAAATTTACTCAGAAAGGGAAACACGCCTTGCATCATTCTTAATATCTAACGAGGTATGTCATCAGTGTACAGGTCAATGAATTGCTTCCCATGTTGGAGTTGTGTATCCTTGGAAGTGGGTCTTGATTACTAGGATAGCAATTCTCAATGACTGAGTTAATGGTTTGTTTTGGAAACAGGTTAATACCATAGGCTGCTATGGGCAGGTTCTGATGACCCATTGTTCAATTATCTTCATGGGATGCAGGTGTATCAACTCAATGAAATTGGGAATATGAAGAACTACACAGATGGAATCAAAACAAGACATTTAGAGCAGGATTGAAAGCAGATCTCAGCTGGTAAATCCATTGTTTTATACACTTGTTCAGTAGTCAGCCTGCATACTAAAGTGAAACTTAGCACTTCAAGCTTAAAAAGAAAACTGTTAAGCTGAAAGCTTGTGATCTAATGACGGGCAAACCCGTAGTTGGCATTGTGATTACATCTGTTGCAGCACTCGGTGAAAAACTGAAAAAGTGTGAGCTTTGTATTAAACTCATACAGCACTTTTAATTGTGTGTTTCCACATCAAATTGAGGAACTGCCGTTTCTACTCTTGAAAAGGTCATACATGTACATCAAGCTATGAGAGCATCAATGAGTAGTACAGTGAGAGTTCAATAACTGCAGCTAAACCATGAAGATCAATCACAGAGCAAGACTGCTGACTAATGAATCATACTTCATTCCCATCAAAAGACAATTGGACATGTTGGAAGGCTGAACTCATTCCTTAAGCAACAAAAAACTTTTCTTGAAACACCATTAGTGCTCACCTGTGTTAAAATAAGATTCAAAACCTATTGTACATGTACAAAGATGGGGACAATTGAGGCAGAAACACTGGTACCACTACCAACTCAATATTAAGTGAACCAGGAGGCAAAATATTATTAACATTTAAAAATTCACATGTGCATACTTACATGGAAAGTATGTAAATGCATGTAAATCTAATTTAGGATTAAACATAGAAAAATTCACAAGAACACGACTTGAACCTCCGACCTCCGGCTTATCGTGCAGACGCTCTAATAATGATAATATTAATTAGAGATTATTGCGCGATTTCCACAAAAATGATCAGCCGCGCATTACATCAAATGTATTAAAAACAGTGGGTAAAAAGTAATAAAAAAGTGCATACTACTAAAAAATCAACATACAGTTCATGCACAATTACATTTTAAAAGCAAGACTAAAAAGAAAAGTCTTCACTTGAAGCTTAAAAATATCAATGGATAGAGAGTGTTGAATGTCAGATGGCAGTTCATTTCATAATTTGGGGGCAGCCGATGAAAAGGATCTGTCACCCAATGTTTATAACATTTTGGTCGTGGGAAAAGATTAACACAACTTGTTGTTAGAACGTAAACAGTAACTGGATGATTTCTTAACACCAATGAGACCACTAATGTACTGAGGAGACAAACCATTTAAAGCTTTGTAAGTTAAAATGAGAACTTTAAAATCAATACGAAATCTGATAGGCAACCAATGAAGTTGACGCAGAACTGGTGTAATGTGGCTACATCTGTGTGTTCCACTAACAAGTCTATAGCAGCTGAGTTATGCAATCTTGGAACTTAGCAATCTTGGAATTCGGTAAGCCATGACTGTTACAATAATCTAGACGGTTAGTAACAAATGCATTTGGGGTGACTAAAGAATCTTTGGACAGATATTTATTAATACGTCTAATGTTATAAAGATGGAAGAAAGAGATGGAACATGCTTTAGAAATATACACAAGTTTGTATCAAACCAGGCACCCAAGTTTTTAACAGATGTACTTGGTGTGATTCTAGAATCTCCAACCTTAATATTCATACCAGACAAGTTAAGTTTAGATAACTTCAACCAAATTTTTACCCAGTGGATGAGCTATCTAGCCTTCATGTTGTCGGTCTCCCTGTTTTGTCAATATTTTTGTTCAGGCCGATCAGAAGCCATTCAACCTGTTCAGGCCGATCAGAAGCCATTCAACCTGTAACTACTGTATAGCAAGGGATCAAACCAAAGTTTACAATACAACCCGGGAAGCAGCAGAGAGGAATCACCTTAAGGGGATGCAACTATTTATTTCAATGATCAAGTAATAAACCACAAGGGAAACTGACTTGGTAAATTTCAGCATGTTAATCCAGTTGCAGGTTCAAGTCCCGATCTACCGTAATTTCTTGCGTACAAGACGCGGGGCGTACAAGGCGCAGGGCCGTGAAATTACCCAAAAAGAATCAAGCGTCAACAGACAAGGCGCACCGCCGTACAAGGCGCATGATCTTACATGCACTGTGACTGCAAACAGCAGACCGTATCGGTACATCGCCAAAAAGGGGTCATTTTGTTACCCTAAAAGTACCACGCTAATCAACATGTGAATAAATAGAAATCACATGTGCTTGAAACATGTAGAGACATGTAGAAAAGTTCATTTTAAACTGAAACAACCTACCGTTCAGCGACTTTTTCAGGAGATTCTTCTCCCGTGTGTCACACAAGGGGTTGAAGGGAGTTTACAGGTGACCAACAGAGGGCGCTACCGCAGGGCTGAAGAGATCTGTTTGTTCAACAGAGGGCGCTACCATACAGGAAAAATCTCCTGCCATTCCGATATCGATGGGGACGTGACATTTATAATTAATGAGAAGTTCTTTTCTTTATTTTATACCACAAACATTTATTCAAAGACGTCGTTTTTCTGGTTTGTTTTCTCCACAGTTATTTTATGTCTAACTTTTGAGCTAAAATAAACGAAACAATTAACTAAGCTGAAGGTCTACCATAGAATTAGTTTCGAAAAAGGGTCACTTCCCGTGATTTATAATTGTTTTTTCGTTTATAAAATACAATCAATTAAAAAGTAACGATTACAGTTTATTTTTATAAAGTTGATTAAAGTAAACCATGGACATGGTCGCACCTTTCACACAGGTTGGGTGAATGCGTGAATCACCGTTCACACAATAGAGGTTGGGTGAATGCTTCCGCAATCGTTCTGATTAATCTGAATGCAGTATTTTTGGTACGAAATCGCGGCCACAAAAGAAGTGATGAACACGTTGCTGCATTGTTGGTATGAATTCACGGTCGTTATGTATAGGGACACGTGGCCACAAAGGCGGCTCAATACATCGCGTCATTGTCGGAATGAAAATCTGGCGACATTGTCTGGAGAGTTGAGCGCTGATAATGTACTACGTCAACAATGCGTGGTGAGTTGATGGTTGGCGACCGCATTATTAACCTGACCGCAGCTACATTAAATAGGGCCTAGATTATTTGCACGTCGGCCGCGGTCATTTTGATCTCAAGCGACATCATACAAGGCGCACCGGAATACAAGGCGCAGTGATGATTTTGTGGTCAAAAACGTCAGATAAGACGCGTCTTGTACGCAAGAAATTACGGTACTCAATTTTTCTCTGTTCAACCCTTAAGGCTTAATTACTTAAAATTTACCCGGTCAGTTTCCCTTGTGTTATATTACTTGATGTAAGTAAACAAAATTGACGATTTGAACAGTAGCTTAAACAAAATGGCAGACTTTTTGGAACCCTAAGTGGCAGCATGCAGTGTGCATCTTAAGAATTATGTAAACAATTGAAAATTACCTGGTAAATCTGCTGCTAACGAGTGTCACAATATTTAGTTTATGTTATTCATGACAGTAACCTAGTAACAGTGACATTGTCATCATGTGGGTTATGACATACAGTATGTTGACCTTTTAGTCTCTGAATCACAATTCCAAAAAGTGCACGGCTACATCTCCAGGGCTAATCCCTTGATATTTGGGGGGGAAAATTTTCTCTGTTTCCTTTTAAGAATAAAAGTGACTCCTACTGTCAGCTGTTTCCAAGCTTTTGAATTGTTTGGCAGAAAAGGAAGGTCAGTAGACGGTTTAAGGTGCCAGCCAGGAAGACTGACAAACGTCTTGAGGATGCAGAGTAGCACAATTCATCTAGTTGATCTTTGAAGCTCAACGACGCAGAGTAGCACGATTCATCTAGTTGATCTTTGAAGCTCAACGACGCAGAGTAGCACAATTCATCTAGTTGATCTTTGAAGCTCAACGACGCAGAGTAGCACAATTCATCTAGTTGATCTTTGAAGCTCCTTTGTGCTGTCTCACTGGGTTTGCATAAACCCATCGTGTCAAGTAGCTTAAGAGGAGATGATTTCATATCTGGTTGAATGATGACAGATTTAAGCACTATATACCATGAGGTCATCATTGGCATTAACGACAGATCAAAAACAAAATCAAGCATGGTTTACATAAAGATCATTACTGTACTATTTGGAAGAATTGTTTTCCCTCTTCACATAAACCAATAAATATCCCTGGCTATCGACATCATTTTCATTTCTAAGTCAAACTGAATATGAACAATATACACCTGTACGCATACAACGAACAACCTATTGAAGAATGACATGTTTTGAAGTTACAGCACTTGCATGTAATTGTTATCTAAATCATTAAACAAGTGCACACATATCCAAAAGCTCCATCCTTGTATCTGGGCAGGAGTTACCAACCAACCACAAAGCAAGCATCCTGGTTCCACATTGAGAGTTTTTATCATCGATACATGCAGGGTTTGAAATTTACACTGGACCTCAGCCCGAGGCCAGTGAATTTAGTGTCGGGCCAATAAACGCATGACATGACAAATCCAATGGTCTTGTGTTTTTCATTTGAGTAATAATTGTAACATGTACCTCACTATGTCATTAAAAAAAGCTCAATAGACTCTTTGTCTAATAAATAACTTTCAATTCTGTTGAGTTTTGAAGTATACAATGTACTTGCTGATACAGTTTCTTTTACTCTCATGAATGCTTTCGATTGGATATTCAACATTCTTTTTTAATACTTGCGTGAACACAGAAATGAATGCTTTCTTTTGAATAAAGTGTTGGCTCCGAGAAGAGTAGTTGGTTTGTTCTCGTGTGCGAGATCTTGCAAGTTCAAATAAGAACAGTTTGCATTATGGACAAGTGTGTAGAAACTTTTTAATCATTTTGATTCTGGTCTTGAGAAAATGGAATTAGCTGTTGCAAACTGCTATACCAACCAAAAGGACCTCACATTTCAACCCGAGTCTTTCTCGAAGGCTAAATTCTGGTCTTGTGAAAACAGTTCAGGTCCAGTAAAAATTGTGAACTACAAGTCCTGCAGACTTGTGTACTTTCCCCCCAAGTTCGAGCCCTGACATGTTAAAACTTTTCTGGTCAGCTTACTAGGAAACCAAGTCAAGTGTCCTGTTTGTGTGATGAAATTGAAATCCTCCAGGAATATTTGATAATTAACTGAAAAAGCCCACTGGACTATTAATTTTACTAACAAATATTTGACAATGCACTGTTGATATCAAGCTTAAATTGCTTGAGAAATGTATGCATACGTACACTGCAACCTTAACAATGCTACTCATACTTGTACAGCTTAGTCTTCAAAATAAAGCCTATTCAAGGGTAAATCCCAAGGAATATTGAATTTGTTCCCTGAATGCAAGTTACAATGTATAACATGAGTGTACTGGAGGTGTGTTTGTGAAACACACTACTTGGGTGTGGTTAACAAGGTGAATCCTGTGTGGATATCAATAATTTGAACTCTAGTAGTTACATGACCTAATTTCCTTTATATATGGAGACTTTATAATTTGTTAGCAACTACTTAAAAATGTTAACTGATTAATAACCCTTGATAGCTATCTCAGCAGGTGATTGTTCACTTATGTCTACTAATCAAATGACTGTGATCATGGAACCACTCTACAAAGGAGTAAGTGGGCCTATCATCAAGACATACAGGGCACTCAAATGGTAGTGTTAAGAGATGGGGTATGCGCTGGGTTTTCTGGCATGGTTGGTTGTAGATTGAGCTACATAACCTTGAAAACCCACACAAGGTGCTACAATAAATGGGTACACTGTACATTATCTTTCTGCATAACTTTCATTAAAAATATGGAGGCTTGGAGCTTGGAGGTGCCAAAAAACTAAACGCTAATGAGTACTTTATATGTTAGTCCCACTGAAAGTTGACAACTTAATTGGTGAAGGGCTTTGCCGTGTGTGATTAAGTAAGGATGACTGAGTGATGAGTGTGTATTGAGCTAAGAAGTAAAGGTTAAGACAAATGGATGTTGCAATTACTAGTGTCAAATGAATATTATTTGAATTGTCCCTCTTTAACTAGTGTTGTATGACTAGCGAACTGGACCAAGTTTGACTCAAGTCATATTTTTGATGGCTCAAACTCAAACCATGATGGTCAATGATTCGGACCGAGACCGACTTGACCAACTTTGGTCTTGATGTTTCTGACTCTGAACTGAACTGCAAGATGTCAAGTATTTAAATGTTTAACAAATTTTATTTAAGATTCATTAATTTCATGCAAAATCATGAAAATAGTGAAAAGTGAAATTATTGACACTTAAATTTCTGATACAAATTCCTCCAAATGCATGTCTCAACTGTGTCTCTCTCTTTGTCGGGCAAGTAATCTGTGACCAAAACTTGCCTGTTCGGGCAATTAAGAAAAACAAATTGTCAAGGCCTGCCTGTAGTAAAGTGTTGTAATAGGTTGTAAGCAATGAATCCTGTGGTAAGCAGCACCATAACATTGGGTGAAGTTGACTTTCACTAGTCATATTACTACTTACTCTAATTTGCCCTACTTTCAAATTTGTGTAGCTTGTCAATTTATGGGGTACAGTACAATCATGTAACTAATTTTAATAATTAAATTTCAACACTCATCAAAAATATACAACATATACAATCAATCAACTTGAAAAAGGTTTAAGTCTCACTTGCATACATGCAGGTTATAGACATTTTCTTGATTAAAGTATCTACCAAATTTTTCCTATAGGCCTACATGTACATGTGTAATATCTGATTTGTGCGAATGTTTTTAAAGGGAGGGTAGGCCTATACCTATGGTAATTATTCAAAAACTTTACAAAAAATTAATAGCCATAAAAACTTACTTGGTAAAGAGTACTGGAGAGCTGTTACTATTATAAAACATTGTTAGAAACGGCCTCCTTTGAAGTAATGTAATTTTAGAGAACTTTAGAGGTAATTTGTTAACTAAAGATTTGAAACCTAAAGACTTCAAGCTTTCTCAGGCATCTGAAAGCACACAATTCTATGCAACAAGGGTATTGTTTCATACATTGTTTTCTCAAAACTTCAATGACCTACAATGTATTAATCCAAAAATTTTGCAGGTTTGTCATTTTATGCATAATGTTGGGATACATCAAGTCAGAATACTGGTCTTAGACTATTACCAAAAGTATACCCTGATCTACATGTAGACACCAATGTTCGCACGGATTGGCACTTGTGGGGTCCTGACAACAATGGAACAATGGACCCCACAAGGTCATTTCAATAGGAACAATTGGACCCCACAAGGGAATTCTTCAGAAAAGGGAATAATAGAACAACAATAGCAGTACCCCACAAACCGGATCTGTAAGGGTGTTTGTATGCGTAAGATAATCATAATGACAGATGTCATGATCATTCAATTGGATTTAAGACTACCTACCAGTAAGCTTCAAGAATCTGCTTCTTCTTACAACACCTGCTTCTACCAGGAAGGAGGTTCAAATTCTGAATTACTACACAGCTGAAGGATCCTTACAAGACGCCAGTTAGCTTATGGATACCCCCAGTTAATGTATGAATCACATCAAATCATACACACACTCTTATGTGTTTTAAAGAACGAAACATAACATTGAGTACATTTTTTTTGTTATCATAGTATGATGCATCTTGTTACAAAATCAAAAACACATTATGTAGGCCTATGTCCACAAAAACAAAAACCTGTAAAAGCTCCATCTCATTTCAACACTCCATGTTTTCTTTTTAAAAACAACAAAGTAGGCTGAGAAGTCTGAAATACAGAACCAATAGATATTTAAACTCTTGTTTACTTCGCTCTATTCATATTTTTAAAGACAGTCAATAACATTCTCTCCTGTTGTTTCCTGTTTCTGTTTTTTATGTAGTAAATGTTTGGATGTACCCCTGTGTAAATACATAGTTTTAAGTTTTTATTTGTGTATTGTAATTATTCATCATTTGTAATTCTGTATTCTGTAATTTTTTAAATAAATATGTACGGTTATGAGCATGCTCGACAAAGCAAATTTCCATTTTATGGACAATAAACTTGAATTGAATTGAATTGGAGTTGTTTTGTGTACATTCTAATCTTGAAATGACAAGCTGATTGTGGTCCAAATATCAACATTGTAGACTTACTTCAATTACAAAAAGCAGAGCTCAAATTTGGGTGGAAATCTACAAGGACTGCAGGGCTTATAGATCAAATGTTTTACTGGACAACAAATTGTTTTACAAGACCGGAATCAAGATGAGAAACTTGCTACACAGTTTAAACTGCTTTTATTTGAACAAGCTAGAGAAGCGTTAGGCCTATACATGTATCTCGTCTGTCCTCAACATTTGAATAGAATTTCTTAGTGTTTATGTCTCGAGATACAAACATTTTGTTTTGTTCAAGATGTTACACAGTAAGGAATCATTGTTCAATTGATAAACACAAGATTCTCGAACTTGTCCAGGCAGCCATTAGTTTACTGGCCTGACACTTAAATCACTAGCCTCCTGCGGTCCAGTGTAAATTGCCCTGAATAGTATTTTGGATCAACTTCTCAGCGTGTTCAATGATAGACTGAGAGAAATTAAAGGAAATTATAAACCAACTTTAACTGAAATTTCTCAGGCTCGGCTTTGAAATAATAGTTATGGCACTTTCCTATTTCAATGACCTTTTTTTCTTGTAACTTAAAAATGTGTCTTATTTTGCTAATATTGTAAGGAAATATCAATACTGTCTCCACTAGTACAAGGGAACATTGATACAAATGTCTGAGCCTCCAGGAAGTTAAGAACATTTCATTGATCTGCTTACCACAGAATTCTGCACATAAGGCAACCTGTAAAGCATCCTTTGGGCCATACATGTAATTAATGTGCATAATTCCTGCCATGGAATCGGGCCCAGGTGTGACAAACCAGGTTAATAAAGTTTTTCTGTACACCAGGTGAAGTTCTGATGAAATTTGTTACCACCACAGATACATGTACCACTTCCACTTCTTCTGGAATAACAGCATACTGCTACACGTACACTTAGCTCTCCTGTGTACACATTCCATGGCCTGCCCAACTACTTCAAAAGACTTTAAGCTTCTTGAAGTTGACCACACCTTGTAGCTTCAGACAGGATTTATTCACCTCTTGGGGATTTTGAAGAAAGTGCAACAAATGAGACACGATTGATGATGCATCAGAAATGTTCTTATCAGGTGTTAGGGAGTGGTTGGAAACATTGCAGTTTGCAAAATATGGCAGTAATGGTAGAGGCTGGCAGTAATGGTAGAGGCTGGCAGTAATGGTAGAGGCTGGCAGTAATGGTAGAGGCTGGCAGTAATGGTAGAGGCTGGCAGTAATGGTAGAGGCTGGCAGTAATGGTAGAGGCTGGCAGTAATGGTAGAGGCTGGCAGTAATGGTAGAGGCTGGCAGTAATGGTAGAGGCTGGCAGTAATGGTAGAGGCTGGCAGTAATGGTAGAGGCTGGCAGTAATGGTAGAGGCTGGCAGTAATGGTAGAGGCTGGCAGTAATGGTAGAGGCTGGCAGTAATGGTAGAGGCTGGCACGTTGTAAGGTGTGCGTTCTGCGCGAAAACACTCCAGAAACCATGGGGCCTGACCCATGGGTCAGGCTGACCCAGAATCCGTGTCAACTTGACCCAGAAATGGGTCAAAATAATGCTCAAATTCCTTTTTTTTTAAACCAGTTTCCGGTCCTGACCCAGATATGGGTTAGTCAGGCGATGTTCAGCCATGCAATGATTTATAAGAAGGTGTGAAGATTGCATTTTTAATTAAAGCTATTTTATTTTGCATACACTTAGTGTCAAGTTCATTTACATTGAGGTTTTTATTTATATTTTTTAATTAACTTGTAGGAATTAATTTACGGGCAAATAGAATTAAAACCCCATGCGCAAAACAATGCTATCGAGTCTGGTGAAAATAATATGTAAATGTAGCTCTTGTCATCTGTTCTATGGACCCTGAGGCAAAGTAAGGCTGAGATGTCTCAGGGTTTCGTTGACAACCACCCTCCTAGCTTTGATACTTTTTTTACCATGTCTCAATGTAATATGCACAAAATTTCATCTCTTCTAATTTTAAAACTAATTATAAATTCATAATAGTTGCTTCATATTGAAGTTAAACATGTAGCCACAGAAGCTTTTGTTTTATATCCTTGACCCTTAGTTAATGGAAGTGCTTGAAAATGATAACAGACTATAAAATGAGGTGCTTCATAACATGCAGGATGCAAAACAGAAAGCAGACAACTTAAACAAATTCGTAGATTTGACACTATTGACATGACGACAACACATCAGATTAGTGATGAATTACGCCAAATGGATGACCTGCCAATTTCAATAGAGGGGGGGGATGTTTTCAAACATCTTAAATTAATTAACCCAAATAAGGCAATAGGACCTGACTGAATAAGGGGAAGAACTCTCAGGGGTTTCCCTTAACTTTTTGTTTCACTCGCCCGCCGGACGAGTCAACCAAATCTACTTGGTTCGTGAACGTGTACTGCGTTGGAGTCTAGCCAAGCTTTCTTATGAATATGGTAATTATCAACAGCCATCAACGGCCAATCACAGGTAGGAACAAATGTTAAACATTTTTTTGCCCTTGCACATTAATTTCAAAACGTAAAAAAAAAAAAAAAAAAAAAAAAAAAACATGGAAGTGAAGTTCGCAAAATTGCGATTTGGGATGCTGTTATCCCCTAATTTCTGCCCGTAATAATACTATTTCCATCAACAACCATTATCATGGATTTGTTATTTGAGGGATCCGCCGTTTAGAACTCTGTTTGAAATGAAATATTCGTGATTCAACGATCGGTCGACAACGCACATTGAGAATAAATTTGATGAACTTTGCCCCGCATCGCCCTCTATTGGCAAACATTGTCGATGTTTGAATACATGTGTGTAGCCTTAATCCAAGACTGTGTATTATAGACAATCTGCAAGCGTGCGGTACACTGTGCAGCAATTCGGCTCGAACATGTACCATGTTTGGAGTCTAGTCCAGCTCTCTTATGAATATGGTAATTATCAACGGCCAATCACAGCATGCGGAATGTTGGTTATTGTGGACTTTGGACCCTGCTGTGCAGTACACAAAAACACACCATGTGTTGTGTGTGCACGGACTACCGGTGGGCGACCGAACGTTGTGGGGCCGGTGCACGCGCGGTGGATACTCAGCAGTCAGCACCATGTGGTTATGTACATCGTGTTTTGACGTTTGTATACTGAAATGAACGATCGCGATTCGGTTTTCGATCGCAGCCACATTAAATCTAGCAAATATCCAGACTTGTCAAATTGTCCAGATTGACTGTTAATGCTATATTTCAAATGAAAAAACCTTTTGCACAATAGGAAAAATTTAATTTAAAAAACCTAAATCATACGGTATTTTTGTCAAAAATTTAGGAGTGGGATCGGGCTTATTTTATTTTATTTTGTCTGCAAATGTCTAAAAACTCCAAAGGGTCGGCGTATTTTTCTAGGGAGGGTCGGGTAACCGGAAACACACATATTTTGTTTGGCCTAATCTCATCCAGCCTACAATGTATCATGCCTATTCATGAGAAACTTGACAATTATTGAGCCCAAGTACATGTATTTGTAATTTTGCACTATGTCAACATCCTGTCCAATGAGGTTTTATACAAAGTATTAGCTGAAGGGTCACCTCTCTTGATATGCCTGAAATTAAACTCAATCTCTTTTGTTTTGGGGGGATTTAGTATAAGATAACTATCATTACGCCACTACTAAGTCATGTACATGTATTGCTTGCCTATATTCCACCTCCTGCTGGTTGTTTATGAGTCCAAGAATCACTGTGTCATCAGCATATTTGAATATTTTCACTGAACTGAGATTAGATGACACTTATTTGTGTAAATAAAAGACAAGAAAGGTGAAATGACACAACCAGTATTTCAAACTATTGGGTCTAAGAGAATGTTGTTAATTTTACTTGTTGGACTCTTGCTGAGAGAAAGTCCCTTATCCAGAGAATCAAAGATGGCTTTACGACTAAGTGTTTGAGTTTTTTCAGTAACAAAGATGGTTGTATCGTGTTGAATGCTGATGAGAAGTCAATAAACACTTAAACAGAGCCCTTGCATGGCACTGCTGTTTTTCCAAATGTTGGTAGATCTTGTGGGTGAAACTCAGAACAGCATCCAGGACGAATTTATTTGGCTGGTATGCTAACTGATAATTGGTAGGCTGACAGAAATTGTTGGCAGCGGCGGATACAGGGGGGGGGGCGTGGGGGGCGCACGCCCCCCCCCTTTTGCTTGAAAAAAATAAAAAATAAAAAATGAGACACCATCAAGGAGAAAAGTGAGGGAGAGACAAAATTAATTACTAAGGCCCTACCTAGTATTTTATTTCAAAAAAGCTACTAAAAATCCGTACCTCGTACACTTTGTTTCATTTGTGGACCACTATTATTTCACTGACAGACATTGTCTCACGTGAATCTTGTGTACTGTGTGGAAAGCGTGTTTTTCTCACACACTGAACATGCCTGGCGCGGGGATCATTCACCCACATCGTGAGTCGACCATGCATGCCACCTGTGTGTGTGTACATTGTGCAAAGAAGTTTCTGGATGGAAAGTCAGCACTCGCGCGCGCTAAATACAATGTGACTTTTACAATACGAACTTCCGGAAACTAGTGAAGACATAGCCCCATGAATAGGGATAATCTACTTCGTATCCTTGGCCCAGTGCATCCTTTTTTCTGTGGCCGATTTAAATTTTAAAATGGGTTATGAAACGTACCGATCGAAAGCTACTGTACTTGTAGAAGGCCCTAATGCTGAATTGTTTTTTTAAAAACATCACAGATCTTTTGGGAAAATTGTTTGCTTTTCGAGTCGCGAGTGTGATTTTTTCCCCACTTATTAACTTGCGGGAAAACCATTGTCAGGTTCCCTCAAAAAGCCACAACAGTTAGACGATCAACTGCTGATATTTAATGGGGACCAGACTGATTTAGTCAGCGCGCCGAGCGCAATCAAGGTTTTGTGAAATACGCGTAATGCTGTGCGCATCTCACGCCCGTCTGGGAAAGATATAGACCTTTCTTTTGTTGATAAACAAAGTGCGCCGGTTGGCATGGACGGCCGAATGTTGGCAAAACATTCAATCGTGCTAAAAAATGTTGTGACCAAATTCAACATTTTCTGTAAAGATTCATGAACGGAAATACCTTCCATGATTGGTTGATTTGTTTCCAACAAATTCAACACTATTTTTGAATATTTTGTGTAACACTGCTACAAACTGTGATGTGGCAATCTGTTTTTGATTTGCAGTTATGGCTTTCCATAGTTTTTCAACCTGGGTTGGCAAAAACTCAGGCTGTGACGTTGCAAAAGAAAGGTCTATACTATGCTCAGCGCGTTATGTAAATCAGTCTGGTCCCCATAGATAGTTTAAATGTTGTGAAATTGTTAAGGGAACCCAACTAGGTTCTCGCGCAAGTTGTTAATACGCGTTATCAAAAAATTCACTCTCGCGACTAGAAAGGCAATCAATTTTCCCCAAACATCTGTGATGTTTTTAAAAAAATGTTTAGCATTTGGGCTTTCTACAAGTAGGCCTACAGTAGCATTCGATCGGTAAGTTTCATAACCCGGATTAAAAACTACATCGGGCACAAAAATAGGATTGCAATTGGCAAGGATACGAACGAAGTGGATTGGCCCCACTCATGGGGCTAGTGAAGACATAGCATCGTATAATCATGGTGTCTCACTCTGTTTAGAAAATCACAGATTTTTTTCGAATTCAAGAAAGAGGGTAAATATCCGTTGTGTTTCTTTCAAACTAGTCATTATCAATTGTGCAGATAGTACAACGATGTAGGGCTGGGGAGGGGGCTAGGCCTCTAGTAGGCCTACCCTCACCTTGTCGTACATTAATGTTATTGTTGCTCGATCGCGCTGTCACTGAAGACAAGCACAGCTTGTTATTTTGTGTCACATTCTAATCCTCAAGTATGTGAAAACTAAATGACAAAGAGACCCTATTTGGTTACATGTATATTAAAAATTGCACTATCGTTTAACTCACCAACAGTTTTTCCCCCTGAATTAAAGTATAAGTTGTAGCCTGCATTTTGATTTTATAACTCAGGATGGCCGATTCAAATCGATGACTCCCAACTCGAAAATAATGTTTTAATAATGATCTTGCAAAAACAAAATTGGTTTAAGTGGTCAGATATTGCATGAGATCGTACCACAGAGCATCTAAAATCCTGTTTCGTAGCATTTCGGGCCCCGGAACCGGCCCATGCCGTTACGGGTTCGCATTATGCGCTCGTAGGCGCCACAAATTGCATTCACCATTTGCTGCTTGGTAAATTTTCACGCCCCCCCGTTTGGAAAATCCTGGATCCGCCCCTGGTTGGAAGTGGCTGAAATTTGCACAGATACCCATTACGTAATAAATCATTCTCATAATCCTTCAGTCTATGATCATCTAGAGGATTGAGGGTTATGGTTACAATTCAATTACAAACACAACTGGAACTGTTGGTAAAGTCCTTATTTACAAAGTACTTACTGTTTTTCCAAACTCCTTGTGTAGGTTGTTGAATACATCGATAGCACTGTAAGGTCTGTTCTGACGATTGAGGTAGTCTTCTATAGCCACCGCCACTTTATAATAAAAAAATATATTTAGTCAGCTTACACAAACTTTGTTGAATAAAATGCTTGTTTACCGTCACATGTAATGTAGTGTACCAGCACAGGGCCTGGACCCATAAATAATGCAAATTTACTAAGACTCCCTCAAGAATCGGATTGAATCCCACCATTGGCTCTTTTTATAGGGCCAGTTTATACCCTTAGAGGGTGTGCATAACATTGGTAAGAGTAAAAATATAAATGTTCACAGATTTGCACACAACATACATGATATAAAGATGGTCATGATGGGAAACCCCCTTGAGATATGTTTGCTTGAAATGCAATAGTTTTTGTGAAATGGATAAAACAATTGGTTTTGGTCTTGCAAAGTCAAAAACCCAATTGTTTGGAAACAGTGAAAACATTTAAGGTTTTTCCCACTTTTTCCCAATTGAGCTTAAACTTTTACAAGTTCGCTTTTCATGTATATTTGGGTCATTATATCAAGTGTGGATACTGGTCTTTGACTAATTTATCAATGTAACACTATGTGCTTTAACTATGTGCACATAAAGGTCTTGTATTTAAACACAAACAGTAAAAGTCACTACGTATAATTCTAGCCAAAAAGCACCAATCCCAGGGGCCACATAGCCATTACTTTGTTTTGCACTTGAAAATGACATGTAATTTACAATTTTAATAAACACCTTTTCTGGTTCTGTATATTGATTGGTTGAAACACACTCACATGGGGTTCAATAAAATAGGCTAGTGCATGAAATGTGCGCTACCATGAACTAGACGCGTGTCAAGAAATCGGGTGTTCGTAATTTGCTGGAAATAGTACCCTATAACCAGGGACTTCTGATCACTTACAGTCCCTTGGGGTTCACACACTACATACTATTTTAGGCAGTGTGAAATATTTCGCCGGCTACGGCTACAGCTTTCTTTTAGTACCCAGTATAAAGCCAGAGTGGCACTAAGATGCGCAGTGACTGTTTGGGGGGATTTTACCGATTTAACCTATTTTATCGTGAAATTGTTTTTGTTTTGTTCCACGGCAACATTGTTGTTGTGACTTGGTATTCACAAGATTTGAGTCAGACCATTTACAATGCTGGACTTTATTTTGCTTTAAATCCCTAGGAGCCACGATTCAGAAAAAGGAAAGGTAATATTAATTATACTATCCAATTTTGAAGAAAGAAAAAGAATTTTCAAATTTGGGTGGATGAAAATAAAAATTTGAAAAAAGCCAAAATAACAGGAATTGAACATGGAGTGTGTCAGTTGAAAAGTGGTTCTGTTTCCTCTTGGCTATACATGTAGACCCCTTTAATTGGCCGCCATCGTTGATGACAAACAATGGAATCGTTCATGCGTGTATGTGCTGTGCATAACTCAATGACAGTTCTTCAAGCAGGCAAGAGTTTGTCATCAACGATGGCGGCCAATGCCAGGGTTCTCTTGGGATATGGAAGAAAAATTTAGTAATTTATTATCTAAGTTTACAAATCTGTGTAATCCTTTATGCATAGTGTTAGCCAGAGGGGCGTCTGGGTGTCTTTTGGACACCCTGTTTTAAATTTGGACACGCTGTTATATCTGTCATTTACATACGTGTAAATGTATTGTAAGTGAACAATTTGGACACCCAGCTTTTTAATTTCCAGCAAATTTGGACACCCTTTTACCAAATCCTGGCTAAAACCTTGCCTTTATGTGTACTGCTGCAATGCTCCAAAATTTAATATTGGAGTCCAATTCGCAGTGTCTTTCCCACAATCATGACGATAATTGTTCCCTATTCGTTTGTCCAAATGAGGCAAGGTCATGTCACGGCAGACAAGTTGGTGTCGTCAACGTTGCTTGCAAGAGGTTATTAGATTTTTCAGAGTGTGTGGGGGACAAGTTTCCGTGTTTATTTTGAGTTTATTGTGGAAAATTTTGAAGCCGCTTGAAATGGAAAAGCCAGATTTCAACTAATGATTATAAATACTTGTCTGCATCAATGCACAACTGAAATGAGGTTAGTCAAGATTACCTTGTTTCTGCAATATTGTACTTAAGCATCCATAATTCAATTCAAGATTTGTACATCGTGTCTGCTATTTATTGCTAATCATATACAGGTCAAAGAGAGCGCTATATATTGATTTTGATTTGCTGGCTTAACATAGTTGTAAATAGTTTACTGTTTAGTGTTTAGTCATGACTTGGTGGGTGTTGAAACAGGGAAATCTGTCCCCCGGCAGAGATTCTGTCCCCCATCCATGGGTTGGCTGAAGGAGGTTGATTCAAAAGAGGGCGCTATCAGAAGAAGTTAGTACACAATTTGACCCAGTAACTGGGGCGATGTACCACTTTTTTTCGAAATGTTGACATATTCAGTTGTGATCGTACTGCGCTGTACTCCTTTTTAGACATCTTTAGTCGTATAACTCCAATCTTTGAAATTTTGACATCTTCGGTTAAACTAGTACAGTATAAGTATGACTAGTACAGTATGACCGAAGATGTGAAATTTTGAAAAAAGGAGTACAGCGCCCCAGTTACTGGCAATCGCACTAAAAGCTGACAACTGCCGGCGCCTGACGACAACTGCCGACAACAAATTTTAAATGTACATGTTGGTCTGTTGGCGTTTTGCTGGTTAGCCGTATGGGGGTACAGAATGTCCAGGGGTGGGGGGGGGGGGGGGGGGGGGAGAGAATCTCCTGCCACACCAGCGCCATCGACATATATCCCTACGTACATCATTATCAAAATATATACACAATCACCATTGAGGTACATGCATTTTATGGATGTCAGACAACTCGTCCGGTCAGACAGCTCGACAGCTGGTTCGCTCAACTGTAAGACAAGTTGACTTTTGATCAGACAACTCGATGGATGGAGTTCAAATCCTTGTGGCAGCAGAAGGAGATTTGTGTGACACCGGCGGGCGGCGCGCTGCAGCTGACTGAGCGGCCGCCTGGCATGGGGGACGAACTGTGACTGGGCACAGGCGTCCCCTGGGGGTGGGGGACAAACGCAAAGAACTCTATGAGCGGGGGGCACACCCAACACGCAAAGATGGCGGGCATGCATGGCCATGAAACTCCAGAAAGGGTTATTGGTTACGACCGCGAAAACGCACCCCATTCACTTGTCGACTTCACACGTTGACTTGTCTTTGAACTCCGTCGAGTTGTTTCACTGGCGACTTGTAAAGCTGCCGAGTTGTCTTCCCGGACGAGTTGTCTGACCCGTCGAGTTGTCTGCCCGGACGAGTTGTCTGACCCGTCGAGTTGTCAGACTGTCGAGTTGTCGAACGGACGAGTTGTCTGAACACCCATTTTATCACACTATCAGCTGATCAGTCACTATCAGTATCACTTTATCAGAATATCAGTGTATCACTGAGTTGAATACGTAAATATGTTTAGAAAATTACCATCTCCATCTTTTGACTTGCTCATTATTTTACGCTGCTGTGTGCGTGCTGTGCCAGGGAGTGTGGTGTTTTACTTCCGGTCATACAAAGAACTTCATGTATTAATGTAGAAATCCTTTCAGACATTACAAAGTTAAACTTTAATTTAATAAAGAAAAGAAACTTGATAAAATCACGTCTTCTTCCGCAGCTTGAATGTGAACATACAACCACTGTCTGTACGTAGTGCATGACTAGTGAAGTGCATGGATATGTAGTGTACTGTCTAGTCGCTCCAGTTGCGCGCGCATATTGCACTACCGAGTTCATTTATAAAAGACGATTTAATTGGTTGGAAGTTGGAACATTCATTGTGATTGGTTCAAATATAGGGCCAATTTACCCAGAAATCCATCCAAATTAAAAATGGCGGCGCGCATGAACCTTTTTGCTTGCATTAAGTTTTGAAGTGTGATTCGACTATGTTGAAGTAAAATACGTTCCTTGACTAAAGAACTCACCCAAATGTGGGACCATACTGCTGTATTTAGTGTGATCACTAAACGTACGGGGCCGGGTATAAATATAATAATTTTTAGCCAACGCTACGTACGTACGTCTGTACCAGGGACAGGGTACGAAAACAGAACAAAATACGACGTTCTCTACTTGATGTGATGATGGCTTAGCTAAGGAAGGAGGGTATAGTCAGTGGTAAATCCTTTATTTCCGACACTCATGTTGTCATAATAATTTATTATAAAGTTTTGTAAAAACTATTTCAAATACGGTATTTCCAATAAAATATTACTTCCTTAAGTGATTATAATAAAAGTGAATAAGTTCTACTGCCAAGTCTGTTCCATATTTTATGGTAAACAATTTGCTGCTAGCTAGTCTAGTGCTTGGACTTTAGAGTGCTTTTTTGTCTCATACTATAGTCATACATGATATAATACTATTATTACTATAGTCATACTAGCATAGGCTACACCGCTAGTTAGTTTCTGCGTGCATGTGTCCTTTCTCTTAGACCCAGTAACTGGGGCGCTGTACTCCTTTTTTCAAAATTTGGACATAATCGGTCGTATCTAGCTAGATACGACCGATGATGTCAAAATTTCGAAAAAGGAGTACAGCGCCCCAGTTACTGGGTCTACCTTTGGCTTTCCCTACCTTTCTCTAGTATGGTTGGGTATATTATATTAGTTATATTAAAGGCACTGTACACGTTTGGTAATTACTCAAAATATATATTAGCATAAAAACTTACTTGGTAACGAGCAACAGAGAGCTGTTGATAGTATAAAACATTGTGAGAAACGACTCCCTCTGAAGTAACGTAGTTTTTGAGAAAGAGGTAATTTCTCACTAAAATAATAAAAGACTTCTGAGTTCTGACCAGAAGCCTTTTATTCCTATCTGAAAGCACACTAATTTGTACAACAAGGGTGTTTTTTCTTTCATCATTTTCTTGCAACTTCAATGACCAATTGAGCCCAAATTTTCACAGGCTTGTTATTTTATGCATATGTTGGGATACACCAAGTGAGAATACTGGTCTTTGACAATTACAAAACGTGTTCAATATAAATCAATTGCCCAACATGATCCATCCAACAACAATGATCATCATGAGACATGATTTTTGTTGCTGTTTGACTGCTAAAGTGCTACTCCTAGAACATGTAGAACTATGACTAAAGAAGAGAAAGCTGCGCCATGCCAGTGTGACTGTGAGTGCAGTGTGAGATTGATACTACTGAGTGATATTGATAGTAATTAGTTAGTAGTAAAAAAAATTGTTTTAAAGGAAAAACAAATTATTTAGGTTTTTTGGGGTGATTGGACCTCATGACCTAGACTCGTAGGCAGGACCTTCTCTATCTCTATTCTAGTCTGAGGAAGTAAGACCACATGACATTTTGACATCAGTACTGATGAATTAATTTTGAGTTGGGTATTTTTAACCACTTGACATCAGATGACGTCTTTTTCGGCAAACCTTTTCCAAACTGAATAATTATTACATTGTTAAACATTTTGGAACAACTTTTTTTGGAACGCCCTCTTTTGGTTGCTGTCAGTTGACCAGCTGGCATATAATTATGCTCTTGGGCTTTCCATTGTGTAGTGTGCACAGGCTTGCACCTGTACTTTGCTGTGCTTCATTTCCCCCGTACAAAGAGGGACAAAGGGTTCTGGAAATCATGCTTAAAATCTCCCTTTTTCTGGAGGTCTGTTATGTAATCTTTGATTCCAGACCTTGTCTGTATATGTTGTACAATGAGGATTACGAGAGATCAATAGGCAGCCCCCATTGGTTATCGTTGTATTCGGCATATGGGAGGCAAGTTTGAGATTCCAGCATACATCATGTACCATGGTGGATTATCAGCTGTGGCTTACAGCCAACGTTTGGTACATTCAAAGTGAAGACATTCCATAATGTCTTGAAAGAGAACAACAAATCCCGGTGCATTTTATGAGAACTTTTGTTTTCTTTACTTATTTAGTCAGGGTTTCATGTGACAACGGTAATCTAGAAAGAAAGAAAAAATTCTGAAGTTCTGAAAAGTTCTGAAAAAATGATATTGCATGCACCTGCAGAGGTGCGGTAAAGACTTTTTAATACCATTGTTGGGAAGTGGCTAAATGGTCTTGAAAAACATCAGGCATATTGGAAAATATGGTATGTGGTTAAGAAAAGTTTGTATACATTATTGTACACATATTTGTAAATGGTGCACTTATCTCATCCTTTCAGATATTGAATTAAAGTGTATTCCAACACCATGGCAACGGCAGGAGGTCTCACAGCGGAACAGAAAAGACGAATGGAGGAAAACAAAAAGAGGGCACTTCTCCTTCGAGCTCAACGTAACCAAGGCAACAATCAAGGCGTTCCACAGGTTAGAAATTCATCAACAGCATCTTCTAATGTTCGGCAGGAAGTAGGCAAGGCTTCCATTAACGTCAAATATGGCAACACCCAGCAACATGTAACTGCAGGGAGAAAATGTAACTTACATGTAGATAGTGGGCCCAGTACAACTTCTGGTGACTCATCTAAGAAATGGACATCAATCATCACAAAGCCCAGTACATTGCAGACCAGTGTCAGTAATAAATTTGTTAGTTCACACCAGATTGGTGGGACAGCTAAAGAGAGTTCTGCTCTTGATACACATGGTTCTCATTACAAATCAACTATTTCCAATTCAAGCTCAACAACAGAGGGCCATGTTGATGGTGGACATGGGGAGTCATCATCAAACTCAAGTAATGCTCTCAAAAGACAAAAGACAATTTCAAGTTTTTATTCAACAAAACCAAAGTCTGCATCTCATGGCCAGACTAGTCTATCTGGTCAGCTAATGAAAGGGAATGCACATTCCAATCCTCACAAATCTGGATTCCAGGCTTCCAGCGACCCACAAAAAGCTTCCACCAGTAGACGACCAGATTCCTATCAGAATGTAAGAGGAAATAAGTCCACCTTTGGAAATGAACAGGGGAAGAACAGTGATAATACAGTTGGATTTTGCAGTCTGATATCCAGGGAAAGATTTGTAGTGAATGTTGGCTATCATGCCAAGCTGATTGAAGTTTTCAAAGAATTTCCAAGTAAAAGTTATGGTAAGTTATACTTATATTTGTTTCAAATGTACTAGTGATCAATTTTAATCACAAAGTTTGTAAAGTGAATGTTAAAGGTTTAGACAGTACCCTTCTTTCAATTACATTATTGTCAGTGTAATGGCACCAAATTATTGCAACTGTCATACAAAACCATTTAGATTATAATAATTGAAATTTGGTTTTGTGGAATTTGTATTTTACGTACTTTAAACCTACATATTAATCAATCTGTATCATTTACTGTGGTTTTGAATGATGGGTAATGCCAGCCTACAATTTAATATGTGTTGAACGCATTACACACACATTTGTATAGTCCTGTGAACTAACTGTACTTAAATATGTGTGTGTACGGTAGCATTTGACACGTATAGGCCAGCATAGTTTATCTGCAGTACACAGCTCGTGCAGTTGAATGTTCTCAAATGGTTTGTCTTACATGCTGGAAAGTGGGGGATGGACCACCTACTGAAATGTGGCTTGCTGCAGGCCAATTACAATAGACTTAAAGTTGCCCAACATTGGCAAGCAGCTGTGTGATGACATGAAATGATGATGAACAAACTTTTACCATGAGTAGGACTAGGAATCCCTAGGATTGATTTCTGACCATTAATGCTATCCCAAATGAAAAGAAATATAATCAAGTGTTAGTTTTTTTCATATTGTTGGTTCCCTTAACTTCATTTAGAAAAACTCTGAAAACAGATGGATCCAGCCTCATTTGTTAATTGTTGGACTGTCAGCTCTTTTCTGTGTTACTTGAGAATTGCAACCATAAACTTTGATTCAATCTCTTATATACTATTTTATAGTATCATTTTTATTTTGATCTCCTGAGATCATGAGCCTTATACACTAGCCATCATGAGCCTTATACATGAAACAAGATTCAAGCTATCCACCTGCCCATAGACCATCCAATGAAGTTTGAACATTTTGGGAACCTGGAGATCCTATCTGTTTATATTGTACATTGTTTTGATGTTTAAAGGAAACACAATTGTGCACTCTATCACTAACAGGTCCCAACATACATCTTTTCAAGACTACTATGGTTTATTTAGCTAAGTTTTTAACAAGTGGTGTAGGTGCAATGGTCTCAAGTTTTAGTGTTGTCAGGGTGTGGATTTTAGTCTTTGAGCCAAACATTTAAACCATACCATTGTTTGATCCTTCAGATGGAATGTACAATGCTGTACATTTAGGTCCTGTGCTGTGTTCAATGCTTGTAAGAGAACCCTTTCCACTTATTGTTAAGAGGAGAGTTTTGTCTCAATGTTTGTGGCATGGCTGACTGCAAATGCTTTCAAGGTGCTATAGACGATGTGACCTCTGACGTCATTTGAAAATCATAACATGATGCGCGCGCATGTCGCCGGGCAAAACCTTTATGTACTTGACAGCCAGCTAGAAAGTACACGCAATATTACCATGACTACGCGTCTTTTTGCCCGGCGGAACATGACTTGGACAACAGACTTGTCAACAGAGGGCGGTTTAAATGTAAACAGAGGTCACATCGTCTATACAAACTGGGGTTTCATAATTCAAACAGCTCTTTGATGTCCATCTGCTGTGGTGAAGTGTTACACACTGCAGATTGTTATTAGCTTATACAATCAGCAGGTTTACAGCATTATACAATTAAAGTCAACACAAGCTCTAACACCTTTTTGTTCTTAATAATAATGTTCATAGTAATTGTTCCATGTGATGGATTTTTTCAGATGCTGTTGAGAAGAAATGGTCCTTTGCACTGTCTGACTATGATACCCTGAGTAAGTATTCTACAATTGTTCAGTGCTGTTGAAATTGGCGGGGAAAAAATTAATTGTGTTCACTGTTGTGCTCTTTGGGGATTGTACACTTGATTATAAAAACTGAAGTATTTTCCACAAACTGTGAACAAAACACCCAGAGAGTTTGTTTCACCCAACATGTTGTGTCATTTCCAAAACATGGAATGTTAAAATGGATCACCGACTGGTTATTCAAAGTTGCATCAAGCAATTACAGTGACCAGGGATTCCATTTCATGAGTGTGATTTGGTTTGCATTATGAATAAGCTGATAATTTTGCCATGTATGTTTAGCCTGACACAATACAATAATAAATAAAGTTGTTTACAGTTCAGGAAGTTAGAAGTAGTGTTAGTTTGAGGTTGACAAACGTGATATTTTCTCACATGTCTGGAAAGAAGTGGTTTCTGGAGAAGAACCCTGGTAATAAAGTCTGGACGTTTCAAACAGTACACTCTCGACACCTTTATAAATGCATTTAATGTTTGGTTGCATTATAAAAAATTGACAAGAGCAGGATTTGAACCTCTAACGTCCGGATTAACGTGCCGGTGCCCCAACCAAACCTATTTATTGGCAGTCTCCCTATTTTGTCAACATCTTTGTTTGGGGGTGCCAGTCAGAAGCAATTTAACCTGTAACTGTCGTACAGCCAGGGATCACACCCAAGTTTATGATATAACCTGGGAAGTGGCAACCTTAAGGGGGACCCCGGAGCGACTTTTTTTTATTTCAAATAGCAAGTAATAAACCACAGGGAAACTGACTGGGTAAATTTTAAATAAATTTGGGTTGAACAAAGAAAAATTTACAAGAGCGGGATGTGAACCTGTGACCTCCAGATTAACGTGCCGGTGCTCTACCAACTGAGCTATCTAGCCCTAATGTGCCGGTGCTCTACCAACTGAGCTATCTAGCCCTAATATTGACCTCCAGATTAATGTGCCGGTGCTCTACCAACTGAGCTATCTAGCCCTAATATTGACCTCCAGATTAATGTGCCGGTGCTCTACCAACTGAGCTATCTAGCCCTAATATTGACCTCCAGATTAATGTGCCGGTGCTCTACCAACTGAGCTATCTAGCCCTAATATTGACCTCCAGATTAATGTGCCGGTGCTCTACCAACTGAGCTATCTAGCCCTAATATTGACCTCCAGATTAATGTGCCGGTGCTCTACCAACTGAGCTATCTAGCCCTAATATTGACCTCCAGATTAATGTGCCGGTGCTCTACCAACTGAGCTATCTAGCCCTAATATTGACCTCCAGATTAATGTGCCGGTGCTCTACCAACTGAGCTATCTAGCCCTAATATTGACCTCCAGATTAATGTGCCGGTGCTCTACCAACTGAGCTATCTAGCCCTAATATTGACCTCCAGATTAATGTGCCGGTGCTCTACCAACTGAGCTATCTAGCCCTAATATTGACCTCCAGATTAATGTGCCGGTGCTCTACCAACTGAGCTATCTAGCCCTAATATTGACCTCCAGATTAATGTGCCGGTGCTCTACCAACTGAGCTATCTAGCCCTAATATTGACCTCCAGATTAATGTGCCGGTGCTCTACCAACTGAGCTATCTAGCCCTAATATTGACCTCCAGATTAATGTGCCGGTGCTCTACCAACTGAGCTATCTAGCCCTAATATTGACCTCCAGATTAATGTGCCGGTGCTCTACCAACTGAGCTATCTAGCCCTAATATTGACCTCCAGATTAATGTGCCGGTGCTCTACCAACTGAGCTATCTAGCCCTAATATTGACCTCCAGATTAATGTGCCGGTGCTCTACCAACTGAGCTATCTAGCCCTAATATTGACCTCCAGATTAATGTGCCGGTGCTCTACCAACTGAGCTATCTAGCCCTAATATTGACCTCCAGATTAATGTGCCGGTGCTCTACCAACTGAGCTATCTAGCCCTAATATTGACCTCCAGATTAATGTGCCGGTGCTCTACCAACTGAGCTATCTAGCCCTAATATTGACCTCCAGATTAATGTGCCTGTGCTCTACCAACTGAGCTATCTAGCCCTAATATTGACCTCCAGATTAATGTGCCGGTGCTCTACCAACTGAGCTATCTAGCCCTAATATTGACCTCCAGATTAATGTGCCGGTGCTCTACCAACTGAGCTATCTAGCCCTAATATTGACCTCCAGATTAATGTGCCGGTGCTCTACCAACTGAGCTATCTAGCCCTAATATTGACCTCCAGATTAATGTGCCGGTGCTCTACCAACTGAGCTATCTAGCCCTAATATTGACCTCCAGATTAATGTGCCGGTGCTCTACCAACTGAGCTATCTAGCCCTAATATTGACCTCCAGATTAATGTGCCGGTGCTCTACCAACTGAGCTATCTAGCCCTAATATTGACCTCCAGATTAATGTGCCGGTGCTCTACCAACTGAGCTATCTAGCCCTAATATTGACCTCCAGATTAATGTGCCGGTGCTCTACCAACTGAGCTATCTAGCCCTAATATTGACCTCCAGATTAATGTGCCGGTGCTCTACCAACTGAGCTATCTAGCCCTAATATTGACCTCCAGATTAATGTGCCGGTGCTCTACCAACTGAGCTATCTAGCCCTAATATTGACCTCCAGATTAATGTGCCGGTGCTCTACCAACTGAGCTATCTAGCCCTAATATTGACCTCCAGATTAATGTGCCGGTGCTCTACCAACTGAGCTATCTAGCCCTAATATTGACCTCCAGATTAATGTGCCGGTGCTCTACCAACTGAGCTATCTAGCCCTAATATTGACCTCCAGATTAATGTGCCGGTGCTCTACCAACTGAGCTATCTAGCCCTAATATTGACCTCCAGATTAATGTGCCGGTGCTCTACCAACTGAGCTATCTAGCCCTAATATTGACCTCCAGATTAATGTGCCGGTGCTCTACCAACTGAGCTATCTAGCCCTAATATTGACCTCCAGATTAATGTGCCGGTGCTCTACCAACTGAGCTATCTAGCCCTAATATTGACCTCCAGATTAATGTGCCGGTGCTCTACCAACTGAGCTATCTAGCCCTAATATTGACCTCCAGATTAATGTGCCGGTGCTCTACCAACTGAGCTATCTAGCCCTAATATTGACCTCCAGATTAATGTGCCGGTGCTCTACCAACTGAGCTATCTAGCCCTAATATTGACCTCCAGATTAATGTGCCGGTGCTCTACCAACTGAGCTATCTAGCCCTAATATTGACCTCCAGATTAATGTGCCGGTGCTCTACCAACTGAGCTATCTAGCCCTAATATTGACCTCCAGATTAATGTGCCGGTGCTTTACCAACTGAGCTATCTAGCCCTAATATTGACCTCCAGATTAATGTGCCGGTGCTCTACCAACTGAGCTATCTAGCCCTAATATTGACCTCCAGATTAATGTGCCGGTGCTCTACCAACTGAGCTATCTAGCCCTAATATTGACCTCCAGATTAATGTGCCGGTGCTCTACCAACTGAGCTATCTAGCCCTAATATTGGCCTCCAGATTAATGTGCCGGTGCTCTACCAACTGAGCTATCTAGCCCTAATATTGACCTCCAGATTAATGTGCCGGTGCTCTACCAACTGAGCTATCTAGCCCTAATATTGACCTCCAGATTAATGTGCCGGTGCTCTACCAACTGAGCTATCTAGCCCTAATATTGACCTCCAGATTAATGTGCCGGTGCTCTACCAACTGAGCTATCTAGCCCTAATATTGACCTCCAGATTAATGTGCCGGTGCTCTACCAACTGAGCTATCTAGCCCTAATATTGACCTCCAGATTAATGTGCCGGTGCTCTACCAACTGAGCTATCTAGCCCTAATATTGACCTCCAGATTAATGTGCCGGTGCTCTACCAACTGAGCTATCTAGCCCTAATATTGACCTCCAGATTAATGTGCCGGTGCTCTACCAACTGAGCTATCTAGCCCTAATATTGACCTCCAGATTAATGTGCCGGTGCTCTACCAACTGAGCTATCTAGCCCTAATATTGACCTCCAGATTAATGTGCCGGTGCTCTACCAACTGAGCTATCTAGCCCTAATATTGACCTCCAGATTAATGTGCCGGTGCTCTACCAACTGAGCTATCTAGCCCTAATATTGACCTCCAGATTAATGTGCCGGTGCTCTACCAACTGAGCTATCTAGCCCTAATATTGACCTCCAGATTAATGTGCCGGTGCTCTACCAACTGAGCTATCTAGCCCTAATATTGACCTCCAGATTAATGTGCCGGTGCTCTACCAACTGAGCTATCTAGCCCTAATATTGACCTCCAGATTAATGTGCCGGTGCTCTACCAACTGAGCTATCTAGCCCTAATATTGACCTCCAGATTAATGTGCCGGTGCTCTACCAACTGAGCTATCTAGCCCTAATATTGACCTCCAGATTAATGTGCCGGTGCTTTACCAACTGAGCTATCTAGCCCTAATATTGACCTCCAGATTAATGTGCCGGTGCTCTACCAACTGAGCTATCTAGCCCTAATATTGACCTCCAGATTAATGTGCCGGTGCTCTACCAACTGAGCTATCTAGCCCTAATATTGACCTCCAGATTAATGTGCCGGTGCTCTACCAACTGAGCTATCTAGCCCTAATATTGGCCTCCAGATTAATGTGCCGGTGCTCTACCAACTGAGCTATCTAGCCCTAATATTGACCTCCAGATTAATGTGCCGGTGCTCTACCAACTGAGCTATCTAGCCCTAATATTGACCTCCAGATTAATGTGCCGGTGCTCTACCAACTGAGCTATCTAGCCCTAATATTGACCTCCAGATTAATGTGCCGGTGCTCTACCAACTGAGCTATCTAGCCCTAATATTGACCTCCAGATTAATGTGCCGGTGCTCTACCAACTGAGCTATCTAGCCCTAATATTGACCTCCAGATTAATGTGCCGGTGCTCTACCAACTGAGCTATCTAGCCCTAATATTGACCTCCAGATTAATGTGCCGGTGCTCTACCAACTGAGCTATCTAGCCCTAATATTGACCTCCAGATTAATGTGCCGGTGCTCTACCAACTGAGCTATCTAGCCCTAATATTGACCTCCAGATTAATGTGCCGGTGCTCTACCAACTGAGCTATCTAGCCCTAATATTGACCTCCAGATTAATGTGCCGGTGCTCTACCAACTGAGCTATCTAGCCCTAATATTGACCTCCAGATTAATGTGCCGGTGCTCTACCAACTGAGCTATCTAGCCCTAATATTGACCTCCAGATTAATGTGCCGGTGCTCTACCAACTGAGCTATCTAGCCCTAATATTGACCTCCAGATTAATGTGCCGGTGCTCTACCAACTGAGCTATCTAGCCCTAATATTGACCTCCAGATTAATGTGCCGGTGCTTTACCAACTGAGCTATCTAGCCCTAATATTGACCTCCAGATTAATGTGCCGGTGCTCTACCAACTGAGCTATCTAGCCCTAATATTGACCTCCAGATTAATGTGCCGGTGCTCTACCAACTGAGCTATCTAGCCCTAATATTGACCTCCAGATTAATGTGCCGGTGCTCTACCAACTGAGCTATCTAGCCCTAATATTGGCCTCCAGATTAATGTGCCGGTGCTCTACCAACTGAGCTATCTAGCCCTAATATTGACCTCCAGATTAATGTGCCGGTGCTCTACCAACTGAGCTATCTAGCCCTAATATTGACCTCCAGATTAATGTGCCGGTGCTCTACCAACTGAGCTATCTAGCCCTAATATTGACCTCCAGATTAATGTGCCGGTGCTCTACCAACTGAGCTATCTAGCCCTAATATTGACCTCCAGATTAATGTGCCGGTGCTCTACCAACTGAGCTATCTAGCCCTAATATTGACCTCCAGATTAATGTGCCGGTGCTCTACCAACTGAGCTATCTAGCCCTAATATTGACCTCCAGATTAATGTGCCGGTGCTCTACCAACTGAGCTATCTAGCCCTAATATTGACCTCCAGATTAATGTGCCGGTGCTCTACCAACTGAGCTATCTAGCCCTAATATTGGCGGTCTCCCTAAAATACACGTGTATGTAAATAGGAATGAGCACAATTATTCCACTGCTCATCTTGGTGTGAAGGATGTACATAATACACCTGTCTCTTGTACTTGTGAAGTTATGCAATTTGTCGAGTGGGACATTTCTCTCATGCATATTGCACTTTTTCAGTGACTAGACAGTTATCTAGTCAGTCATCTTGTCACTTTATTAACCCACAAGCATTTACGCTGATCTACGTGTATGCAGTCATTAGTATGGGATTTGAATTTGAAGGCATATAAACAATCTGTGTAGACAGACAGTGGTGTGTAGTATTGGGGAACACTGAGCTAGTCAGATGATCCTGAGGTAATGGAGAACATTGATTGCATTTCACTGACATAGTGATTATTATCTTTTATGTAGTTGAAGCAGTGAAGCCCCTTCAACCATCTGTTGAGATAGAACCTCTACCTAAGACCATATGCACAGCATTCCGCAGGCAGAGACATGGCAAGGAAGGCAACCGCATTATACCTGAGGCCAATATCAAGTCTGTGGATAGTACACTAGTGAACTCACTCATGGGTTTTCAGCGGGAGGGTGTGAAGTGAGTATTTTATTTTATTTAATCCTTTGGGAAAATGGCTTTATCACCGGCCATGATTTTTGCCATAATCTAGAATAAGAATTTGTAGCATACAATTTATTATTGTTAAGGTTCAAGATTGTATCACCTACTATAAACTATTATATCCTGCACACATAGATTCTTGTCATTTGATTGGCCGAACACATATCATACTGTATTTTGCCATGTATTTACAGTTAGTTGGTCGCGTGACACTTCATAATTGAAATGGAGTCCAATATTAATAAATATAGGATGCTTGATGGGGCACTTTGCGTAATAACTTCCAAAATAATCGTTCCCGTCGTTTGTCCTAACGAAACTAGGTCGTGTCACAGTGCACTGCAAAAAGGTTGGTGTCAACATGGAGTTGTCCACGTTGTTTAGAAGGGTTTTTTTAATTTGCAGAGTGTGGTGCGAGCGCGTTTCTGTGTTTATTTTATGTTAATTGTGAAAGAAATTCAAATGGCAAGCATCTATGTGTTATATATTCATTCAAGATAAAACTGTTAGTGCATGAAGTAATGTGCAATCAATCAACATTTTTCTAAACTGAATTCATTCTCTAATTATTGCACTGTTGCTATGATATCCAACATGTTTTAACAGTCCTGTGTTGTTGTCTTGCTACATTTTAATTTGTTCTTTCTCCCAAGCTTTGCTATCAGTAAAGAGGGCCGAGTTCTTATTGCAGATGAGATGGGATTAGGGAAGACACTGCAGGCAATCTGTATAGCATGCTACTACCGTGCAGAGTGGCCTGTCCTGGTCGTCTCTCCATCATCTGTCAGATTTTCCTGGGCTGAGGTACAACTTTACTCCTCACTACCCCTCCTCTAAACCTCACTGTACTCCCAATGATAAACATGATAACAGAAATTGTTATGATAATGATGCAAAAATCCTCCAAAATACCCATAGCCAATCCGTCAGTATGGTGTTTTCACTGAAAACAGAAATGATAAGTTCCCCAGTAATGTTTACTTTAAAAGTAGGAAGGATTTGAGTGAGGAACAGTGAGTTGCAAAAACATTATTGCTTAAGAGTCTGTCACTGTCTATAAGATTGAGTGTTAGTTTAGTCAAATGTTGGTTTTATTCTTTTTAAACTTTAGGCTTTCCAAACATGGATTCCTTCTTTAAACCCGGATGATATCAATGTTGTACTGAACAGTAAAAATAATGCAACATCAGGCAAGGTGAACATTCTCAGCTATGATTTGATGCATCGTAAAGCACAAGAACTCAAACAATTCAGATTCCAGGTCATCATTATGGTAAGTTATTTTGCTGTTAATATGGTGTGACGTGGCCAAGTGGTTAAGAGCTCCGGATTCAAGCTCTGGTGTTTCTGGTTAGAAGAGTGTGGGTTCGAGTCCCTGTCATGGCATTTGTGTCCTTAAGCAAGGTACTATAATTGCTTTTTCCTTTGGATGGGGCAGCAAGCCGTAGGTCCCATGTACTAGGATTAGTAGTGCATGTAAAAGAACACTTCTCGAGGAAGAGTAGGGGTTAATCCTGGCAGTTCTGGTTCACCTAGCAAGAACCTTTGTTTACATGTTTCCTCAGGCTTGCGGGCTACAGTGATTAAGTTCACTTATGAGGCATCCGTGGTTTTATTACCGGAAATATATAACAATAACAATGCTAATAATAATAATGCAAGCTCAACCATCCCAACGACCCCAAATCCTGGTTTGCTTAAATTGAATGAGCTTGGAGCTACAAGTCGTTCTTTGAATGGGACCAGGCAAACCAATTTTCTTTTTATCTACACATTTGGATTTTGAGTTTCTCTAGACTGGATGACTAAATCTTAACTCATTAAAAGTAATTTTAAGCTGATGGTGGCTTCTCAAAAAAGTATAGATAGCAGTTGGTCTTTTGTGTAGTGACACAAAGTGTGTACAATACTGAAAGATGTGTTGAGTCATAATTATATTTTCAGTACAACGTTTATCTCTAGATCGGAAGTGTTTCCTTTTGTGACATTTTTATGAAAATCTCTGTTTCTTCTTTTGATTACCAATTTAGGATGAAAGCCATTTCTTGAAGAATATAAAAACAGCAAGAACAAAAGCAGCTATTCCCCTTATGAAGGTAATAATCTAATATTATTTTATCCATAAATGGAATATTTGTAAGAATTTATAATAATGATTTGGGGTTGAACAAAGACAAATTGACTAGAGTGGGATTTGAACCAACAACCTCCGGTTTAATTTGTAATAATGACCGGAGTTTTTACAAGAGGTACAGTGCTCATACTTTTTAACATCTATTAAATTATTATTATTTTGTTGTTTTTGACATTGACTTTTCCTGTTTGTAGACAGCACCCCGTGTCATCCTGCTGTCAGGCACACCTGCCCTATCAAGGCCCTCAGAACTCTACACTCAGATCCTAGGTGTAACTCCGAGACTCTTTCCATCATTTCATGAGTTTGGTCTGAGATACTGTAATGCAGCTCAGGTAAGAATATACACCATGCAGGGCTCACACATATCCGAACACTCTTGTGGCAATCTTGTGTAGGAACAAAAAGTACTAACGGGTTCCGATGTCTGAATAATCACAAGACTTACACAGTCTATAAAAACCACTGCACAATTTCATGCCACTGTAAACACAACAAAAGTTGTCTTCTTTTATTTCAGGATAACTGTTAATCAAAAGTTCAGTCACCTTTAATTTCTTTTTGTGACGTAATAAGGAAAATATAGAAGTCAACATGGGCTTATACCTTTGAGCTCTTTTAGTTGTAGCGATGTGGAAAATCTGCAAAATACTTATCAGAAGCCTGTAGGAAGCGCAATGTGCTTGTTATCAAAAGCCTGTAGGAAGCGCAATGTGCTTGTTATCAGAAGCCTGTAGGAAGCGCAATGTGCTTGTTATCAGAAGCCTGTAGGAAGCGCAATGTGCTTGTTATCAGAAGCCTGTAGGAAGCGCAATGTGCTTGTTATCAGAAGCCTGTAGGAAGCGCAATGTGCTTGTTATCAAAAGCCTGTAGGAAGCGCAATGTGCTTGTTATCAGAAGCCTGTAGGAAGCGCAATGTGCTTGTTATCAGAAGCCTGTAGGAAGCGCAATGTGCTTGTTATCAGAAGCCTGTAGGAAGCGCAATGTGCTTGTTATCAGAAGCCTGTAGGAAGCGCAATGTGCTTGTTATCAGAAGCCTGTAGGAAGCGCAATGTGCTTGTTATCAGAAGCCTGTAGGAAGCGCAATGTGCTTGTTATCAGAAGCCTGCAGGAAGCGCAATGTGCTTGTTATCAGAAGCCTGTAGGAAGCGCAATGTGCTTGTTATCAGAAGCCTGTAGGAAGCGCAATGTGCTTGTTATCAGAAGCCTGTAGGAAGCGCAATGTGCTTGTTATCAGAAGCCTGTAGGAAGCGCAATGTGCTTGTTATCAGAAGCCTGTAGGAAGCGCAATGTGCTTGTTATCAAAAGCCTGTAGGAAGCGCAATGTGCTTGTTATCAGAAGCCTGTAGGAAGCGCAATGTGCTTGTTATCAGAAGCCTGTAGGAAGCGCAATGTGCTTGTTATCAAAAGCCTGTAGGAAGCGCAATGTGCTTGTTATCAGAAGCCTGTAGGAAGCGCAATGTGCTTGTTATCAGAAGCCTGTAGGAAGCGCAATGTGCTTGTTATCAGAAGCCTGTAGGAAGCGCAATGTGCTTGTTATCAGAAGCCTGTAGGAAGCGCAATGTGCTTGTTATCAGAAGCCTGTAGGAAGCGCAATGTGCTTGTTATCAGAAGCCTGTAGGAAGCGCAATGTGCTTGTTATCAGAAGCCTGTAGGAAGCGCAATGTGCTTGTTATCAGAAGCCTGTAGGAAGCGCAATGTGCTTGTTATCAGAAGCCTGTAGGAAGCGCAATGTGCTTGTTTTCCTTTCAGGGTTTTCTCCAAAAATTGTTGAGTTGTAGACTTCCTTGATATCATTGCCTTTGTGCAATAAGTTTGTTAATGGCAATTTCATCTGATATGATTAAAAGGGCATTAAAGGTAGGGTCATCGTTAATTGATATTTATGAATGTAATGATTTGTAGGCAAAACTATAGAGAAAGATACAATAAAAGTCATCTGTGAAAGATTCAGCTGAATACATTGTCTACTTGCAGAGAAAACCGTCAAAAAATGTCAAGGTATTTTCACACAAACGTTGAATCCATCCATGTTTAGCGAGGTGACAGTGGGTACCAACTGCATTTCTGGCCACAGCATTCGCGAATGGACACCAACCCTCAGAATCTGAGAATTGATTCCTGCATGAATCGTTTCTAAGGTTCAAATGGTTTTTATTGATTTCTAATCACCGGGGGCTTTTCAGATGAAATGGTTTGGCAGGATGCTTACTTCCATTGCCATCTTTATTATAACAAGTAAGCTTTTGGATGGAGATTACTCAAAACAAATTCAGGGTCACAAGAAAAATATGACCCTACCTTTAAATGATAAAATGCGTATAATTTAGAAAAAATAAATCAACATTTTAAATTAAATGTTATTATTTGCCTATGAATGTTTCTTTTTTCCAAACAATTTCCTTGGATACAACTATTGATCAATAAACTCCATTTACCAGGAGCTCCAAAATATGCAAAACTCAATGTTATGAAATCCATACAAACCACACTGTCGACTTGATGGTACTGATGAGCCAACAATACTATGTTTTGGAAAGATTCAAGGTCCCAAAAATGTATATTTGTGTCAAAAGAATAGCTTTTTAATGGGGAAATGCTATTGACTTTCCAGCAGGATAGCATACCTATGTGAATATTTGACATAGTGTGTTGTTTTGGCTGTTTAGAATCCATGGGGTTGGGACTATTCTGGCTCTTCCAACATGACTGAACTACAACTCCTTCTGGAAGAGTGCATCATGATTCGAAGGCTGAAGCATGATGTAATGACAGAGCTTCCATCCAAGACTAGACAAATGGTGAGTGCTGTATGGACGGTCCTTATGCTTAATGTTGGTTAATTGTTGATTACTGGATGTGTTAGCTGTGTGTTTGGACATAAAGAGCTTGTTCTTATGATCGTGACCAAACATTTTTGAGACTATTGTCCATTGTACTCTTGTAATTTGACTTTGTTGAGATTATAATTGACATCACTGTTCAAAAAAACTGTAATCAACTTTTTTGCTCACAAAGTAATAAACACTTTCTCTGCGTTTTTTTTTTTTTTTTTTTTTTTTTTCAAATGATACGGAGAATGGAAACAGATGTAATCAATTTATAAAATGCCATTCTAAGCAGCGCACCACGGAATGCACAAAAATGCACAACTTTCAATCCAAATTGCTTTATAAAAGTGTCATACTTATATCAGCGTATTGCAGGGACGGAGCTCATTCTATGTACAGGTCTGTTATCATTAGTATAGTCTTCACAAATTGGTACAAACTTCATGTATACATGCAATACTGTTGTATTTGGCAGGTAATCATGGATCCATCAGTGGTCAAGACAAACAGCAAAGCACTGAAGAATGTAGCCGATGAAATGAGCAAAAATAAATCTGTGAGTTAAATGTTATCTTCGTTAACTGGCTTCGGAGGGCGCAATAACATGCACAAATCTTGTGCAACACACAGTGGTGGTCATATAAACTGGCATGTTGGTGGTCATGTCAACAGGTTATGTGTGGTGAACAGTTTAGTGGATTCTGCGTACATTGCGCGTACACAGGGCCAGATTTCAAAACATAGCTAAGCACAACAAAATTATGCTTACCAGAACAAGGTTACCAGCCAAAGTACCATGTCACATGCGCAATCTGGGACAGGTATCCTGCTTATTTTTGCTCAGCAGAAAAAGTTAAAGCAATTATTTTCTGCTTAAGCAGTTCCATGAAATTGGGCCCAGGCTGGGGGCTGGCTGCTGTTAATGGATTGAGACATAGGTTGTTTGATAATAATACATTCAACTAATAGACCATATTTCCAGCCATTGGTTTGAATTCAGTGTAGAAGGAAAGATACCACCTTGTTTTATACAAAAATGCATTTATCATCAAGGTTGTTTCTCAGGCCATTAGTTGTAGTTCTTGGATGTTTTAGAAAGAACCTGCTTTTGTGTTAGGTCTGATCCATGATTTGAACTGCCTCTAGTGGTTAGACATCTGCTCTAGAATTGGCATGGTAATGGGTTCGAATCCCACCTGAGTAATATGCCTGTCAAGTTTGTTCACATTACTTTACACAGATCAATGTATGGGTAAAACCAAATAATATTCTTTATCCCGGATGCAATTTGAACATCTATTAAAGGACTTACCTCCTTTTGGTGGTCAACTAATTTATTCTTTCTTTGATTTAGAAATCTGAAGACAGAGGACTTCTTCTGAAATACTTTGCAGAGACAGCGGTTGTGAAGGTACCAGCCATTAGGTATGTCTATAAAAAAATGCATGTTTCTTCATACAAAGTAACTCAATGTTTGCTTTCAGTTAAAATCCTGGGATGGCTCCAATGATCATCAGAAGCCTGTAGGAAGCGCATTGTGCTAGTTTGCCTTTCAGGATATCCTCCAGAACTTGTTGACTTCTAGACTTCCCTTTCATTTATGTTTTCTAACCTTAGATTCGAGCAAGGTCTCATTAAAGTTTCCACTTGTGTCCTAAGAATTGTTTGTAAACAGTGAAATAAGGGAATACAGAAGCTTGACATACAAACAGAGTTGAAGAGAAAAGTACAGATTGTAAAGAAACAAAAATGTTCTATCTAATTGAATTATGTCAATGACTATCCCACTCTTGGCTATCAAAACAGAAAATTTTGTCGCAAATTGTCTGCATATTTCTGAATCTGTTACTCTTTGTGTTTTAGTTGTAGTTAGTTCTCTTTTGTTTGTCTCATATCTTAATCTTGATAGAGTTATTGTATTGATGGCCACTACTGTTGTGTTGTGGTTTTGTTTTTTGGTGTTTGTTTGGGTTTTTTTTTTTTTTTTTTACCACCTCAGTTTAGAGAATTTTTGACTTGATTGGAAAAAAGGTATGTAAGAAGCAATTTTGGAGAAAAGGTTTTGTATGTCTCTGACTTGTTATTCAGATATTGAGTTGTCTTGGACAAGAAGGCACACTCTATGGGTTAACCCATTAGTTACTGTACAGCCCGGAAACCACCCGGCCATTTACTCACTGAACAAAATACCTAGCTTACTGTTGACATGCATTTGCCTTGTTTGAACACACAAGTGATATAGACATTATTGGTCATTTCCCAAAGTAAGTTTTGATATATTTCAATCGCTTTTTTAATATTTTGTTCTAGTTTGAAATGGCGGTACAGTTGAAAACTGTTCTTAAAGGTGCTGCTAAAGGAAGCTTTTGCATCAGGTTATGTTGATGATGTAGTGATCTAGCCATAGTCAGACATGGCCATAGTTAAGTGTACAAGAACAAAAATATATTTGCTTTCATTTTTTCTTCTCTTAAGGGACTACATTCTCGATCTTTTGGAGGGTGGTCACAAGTTTCTGGTCTTTGCTCATCATCAGACTGTCTTGGATGCACTGTCAACTTCTCTAACTCACAAGGTACATCAGTTTTCTGTATTTAAAAGAAAATCAAATAATAAACCACAAGGTAAACCGACTGGGTAAGTTTTAGAGAAAATCTTGATAAGGTGTTTATATATGGGGGAAGAGGCTTTTGTTGTTGTGGATTCAGATTGTAATTTTTGAAAACTTGGACTTAAATGTTACTGTGAAGATTGTTTGAAGTTTCACTTGGGCCTGATAATGGAAGCCTCAATACATAGGGACTGGATAGAAATCTGTTTCCATCCTAAGAGTTGGTGGTCCGGCTCTAGAGTGATTAGCCAAGATTGCATCAAATGGAATGGTGCATTTTGTTTATTGCAGGTGTTATAATTTTACAATGTATTTAGGTTGTGAATATCTCTGAAGGACATTGAGACTTTCTTTTTGCTTTTTGAAAATATAATTATTTGTGTCTTGAAGACTGAGATATAATACTTCAAACTTTTGACCAATCAAATTGACCCAAGGTATTCAAATGATTTGATGTCTCAATCCAGTCTCCTATGGTTTGATGTTACTCTTTGAACATGAGGTTCTTGATTACAATGAACTGTAAACTGTGTTTGTTTAACTATAAGATGCAATCAATTATCTCAGCTTAGAATACGACGACCTTCATTCAGAAGCCTGTTATGGGTTAGGATTAACCCTTTAGTGTACATGGCAGGCCTGGAATTAAACGGAGGGCACAGAGGCCATAGGTCTTGGCCTTGGTTCACCTTCTAAAGTATGCCATAGACTTTAAGATTTTCCAATGGTAGTGCTCTTTGCAAAATGAAAATGGCCTTGCCCTCTCAAAGATGAAATATCAGGCCTGCAAGGCATCCCTAGCAACTGTGTACCATCATGATTATAGATCAATTTCAATATGTATGTGTACACCGAAAGCTTAAAGCGCATAACCAGTGTCTCAATTCTTGTGTTTCACAGAAGTATGATTACATCCGCATTGATGGTTCTACGTCAGCGTTACAGCGTAAGGCAAACTGTGACAAGTTTCAGCAAGAAGATTCCTGCCGAGCTGCTCTCCTGTCCATCACAGCGGCCAATGCTGGACTGACTTTAACCTCAGCTAGCACGGTGGTGTTTGCCGAACTCTTCTGGAATCCAGGGGTAAGTTTAGCTACTTCAACACAGCTACAGTTATGAAGATCTGTCAGAAAGAAGTAGGACTGGAGCAGATTAAATAAAATGTGATTAACATATATGTACCGATAATCAGTCGTAGCTAAGGATGATGACGAAAAAAGTTGAGGCTTTTGTTCTACAATTCCAGTCATAACTGGTTGGGCCCCCCCGGCCCTCAATCAGTGTTGATTCTCATAGCGAGGTCTACACTCCAGCTGGGGTGGTTACTATTATAGTTATTATTATACTCATGATTATGATTTATTCGGCTAAGATCAACAAGCAACAATACAAAATAGTAATAATTGTGAATGTTTGTTACTATTGATGTTATGGAACAGTAACAGAAAAGCAAGAACAACTATTGGAAGCAGATGACAAGACAAACTCCTTCTAAAATGAACCAAACCTCTGTGACTCAAAAGCCTATTAATCCAATCTTAAAATGGAAAAGAATCCTGAACAATAAGTCTACAATGATAACAACATTGGGTAGGAGATGGGGGGAGGGTGATGTTTATTGTCAGGTGGCCCGTGCATTTTGGTCAGGATTATAGATCAACAGGGAAGGCTCTTGAAGATTATTGGGTAAGTTCTAATAAAGTTGTCTTGATAAAACGCATTGCTTAGAGCAAGA
Organism: Leptasterias polaris; assembly: GCA_037783415.1. Classification (NCBI taxonomy): domain Eukaryota; kingdom Metazoa; phylum Echinodermata; class Asteroidea; order Forcipulatida; family Asteriidae; genus Leptasterias; species Leptasterias polaris. Next base: position 1,220,117 of record JAZGTN010000188.1, read on the forward strand.
CACTCAATTTGCCCCTCTTCAGTTTGGTGTAAATTGGGCACATGTAAGGACCAACATGATAAAGGGTTTTATTAAACCACTTCTGTGCCCAATTTTATGGCTCTGCTTACCGTCAAATTCTGCGCTTGCGGTCACCATTCTTCACTTACAGGACAAGCGCAGAATTTCTGCACTAGCTGTGTAGGTGAAGAATGCTCAGTAATGTGGAGTATGCATGCACACAAGCAGAAATTCCCACTAAAGCTATGAAATACGCTTGATGTAAGTGCGGAATTCCCTGCTTCCAGGCCGGTTCTTGCTTAAGGTAAGCAGAGCCATAAAGTTTGGCCCAGGTTGCATGGTTCCCTGAAAGTTGAAGGAAAAGATGGCTCAAAATGCCTGATGACCAGGGATAATGTAATTACACAGGAACCTCGCTGTGATTCATGTGTATTATGGTATGACAAGAAATACAACCTTTTTGTTAGTAATATTGTTATCAGCTCCTGTGTAAAGATGGATGTTTTATTATCTTTCATTTTTAAAACTCTATACTAGATACTTGTACAGGCAGAGGACCGTGTACACCGTATTGGCCAGAAAGATTCTGTCAACATTAAATACCTTATTGCAAAAGGCACTGCTGATGACTACATATGGTAAGGTGGAATTTGATTTCATTCTTTAAACACCAAAACCCATAAAGAGGGGCTCCAAGGTCAAGTTAAGTTTTGTGATGTACTCATTTTCCAGTAGACAGAGTCCTTATGAATCTAGAAAGAAAATTACAAGTCTCTGGCCTCACGTTAAAATGGTGTAAAATGCCAATGTATTTTATACTGTTTCACTAGAGCGTGATTTGAAACATGACATGGATGTCAACAATAAATTGGTTTAGAAGGTCAGAAGGTCAAATTCAACACCATTTTGATCGAAGACCATGGAAAGTCAGGTATGAACGAAAAAATTCCCTGTACAAAAATGTAGAGATACATGTATTCGAAATGTGGCATCTTATGGTGTTTGGATGTTGACAAATTTCGCACTGGAAGGGTAAATATACAATGGCATTTTAATGGGAGGTAAGACACTTGCCGTTTTTCCCTTTTCATACAGACTCTATCTATTGGGAAGGAGTACATTAACAATTGAATTGGACCACTTTACATAAGTGCTCTGAAAAAATGTCCATGCCCACCATTTTCAGAACTTTTTGGAGCTTCTTGGGTATTGTTTTCCTTTGATAAAACTGTTGCCATAAATGAAACACTGTCTTGATAGAGGAAAGACAACAAAGGTTCTCAAAACTAGCTTTGATGGGTGAGAAAATAAGCAATGGTGTACATTATTAATAACTACTAGATCAACCTTTTTTATTTAGGCTAATAGTACTCATCAGTTTCAATACATGTACACATGCACAATTATTGAGCTGCACATGAATTTGATAAATCCACATGTACTTCATCTTGACAGGCCACTTGTTCAAAAGAAGCTTTCCGTGTTGGGTCAAGCTGGACTGTCTAAAGATGACTTCTCAGAGGCTGATACAACTGCGTTTAAGGTTTGTAATGTTACTGTTACTGTGTCTGACTACTACTGTTACTTAGGTAGCCATTAGGGTTTGTCATGTTACAGTTACTGTGTCTGACTACTACTGTTACTTAGGTAGCCATTAGAGTTTGTAATGCCACAATGACTACTACTGTTACTTAGGTAGCCATTAGGGTTTGTAATGTTACAGTTACTGTGTCTGACTACTACTGTTACTTAGGTAGCCATTAGGGTTTGTAATGTTACAGTTACTGTGTCTGACTATACTGTTACTTAGGTAGCCATTAGGATTTGTAAAGCTACAGTTACTGTGTCTGACTACTACTGTTACTTAGGTAGCCATTAGGGTTTGTAAAGCTACAGTTACTGTGTCTGACTACTACTGTTACTTAGGTAGCCATTAGGATTTGTAAAGCTACAGTTACTGTGTCTGACTACTACTGTTACTTAGGTAGCCATTAGGGTTTGTAAAGCTACAGTTACTGTGTCTGACTACTACTGTTACTTAGGTAGCCATTAGGATTTGTAAAGCTACAGTTACTGTGTCTGACTACTACTGTTACTTAGGTAGCCATTAGGGTTTGTAAAGCTACAGTTACTGTGTCTGACTACTACTGTTACTTAGGTAGCCATTAGGATTTGTAATGCTACAGTTACTGTGTCTGACTACTACTGTTACTTAGGTAGCCATTAGGGTTTGTAATGTTACAGTTACTGTGTCTGACTACTACTGTTACTTAGGTAGCCATTAGGGTTTGTAAAGCTACAGTTACTGTGTCTGACTACTACTGTTACTTAGGTAGCCATTAGGATTTGTAAAGCTACAGTTACTGTGTCTGACTACTACTGTTACTTAGGTAGCCATTAGGGTTTGTAAAGCTACAGTTACTGTGTCTGACTACTACTGTTACTTAGGTAGCCATTAGGGTTTGTCATGTTACAGTTACTGTGTCTGACTACTACTGTTACTTAGGTATCCATTAGAGTTTGTAATGCCACAATGACTACTACTGTTACTTAGGTAGCCATTAGGGTTTGTAATGTTACAGTTACTGTGTCTGACTACTACTGTTACTTAGGTAGCCATTAGGGTTTGTAAAGCTACAGTTACTGTGTCTGACTACTACTGTTACTTAGGTAGCCATTAGGGTTTGTAAAGCTACAGTTACTGTGTCTGACTACTACTGTTACTTAGGTAGCCATTAGGATTTGTAAAGCTACAGTTACTGTGTCTGACTACTACTGTTACTTAGGTAGCCATTAGGATTTGTAAAGCTACAGTTACTGTGTCTGACTACTACTGTTACTTAGGTAGCCATTAGGGTTTGTAAAGCTACAGTTACTGTGTCTGACTACTACTGTTACTTAGGTAGCCATTAGGGTTTGTAAAGCTACAGTTACTGTGTCTGACTACTACTGTTACTTAGGTAGCCATTAGGGTTTGTAAAGCTACAGTTACTGTGTCTGACTACTACTGTTACTTAGGTAGCCATTAGGGTTTGTAAAGCTACAGTTACTGTGTCTGACTACTACTGTTACTTAGGTAGCCATTAGGGTTTGTAAAGCTACAGTTACTGTGTCTGACTACTACTGTTACTTAGGTAGCCATTAGGGTTTGTCATGTTACAGTTACTGTGTCTGACTACTACTGTTACTTAGGTATCCATTAGAGTTTGTAATGCCACAATGACTACTACTGTTACTTAGGTAGCCATTAGGGTTTGTAATGTTACAGTTACTGTGTCTGACTATACTGTTACTTAGGTAGCCATTAGGGTTTGTAAAGCTACAGTTACTGTGTCTGACTACTACTGTTACTTAGGTAGCCATTAGGATTTGTAAAGCTACAGTTACTGTGTCTGACTACTACTGTTACTTAGGTAGCCATTAGGATTTGTAAAGCTACAGTTACTGTGTCTGACTACTACTGTTACTTAGGTAGCCATTAGGGTTTGTAAAGCTACAGTTACTGTGTCTGACTACTACTGTTACTTAGGTAGCCATTAGGGTTTGTAAAGCTACAGTTACTGTGTCTGACTACTACTGTTACTTAGGTAGCCATTAGGGTTTGTAAAGCTACAGTTACTGTGTCTGACTACTACTGTTACTTAGGTAGCCATTAGGGTTTGTAAAGCTACAGTTACTGTGTCTGACTACTACTGTTACTTAGGTAGCCATTAGGGTTTGTCATGTTACAGTTACTGTGTCTGACTACTACTGTTACTTAGGTATCCATTAGAGTTTGTAATGCCACAATGACTACTACTGTTACTTAGGTAGCCATTAGGGTTTGTAATGTTACAGTTACTGTGTCTGACTACTACTGTTACTTAGGTAGCCATTAGGGTTTGTAAAGCTACAGTTACTGTGTCTGACTACTACTGTTACTTAGGTAGCCATTAGGATTTGTAAAGCTACAGTTACTGTGTCTGACTACTACTGTTACTTAGGTAGCCATTAGGATTTGTAAAGCTACAGTTACTGTGTCTGACTACTACTGTTACTTAGGTAGCCATTAGGGTTTGTAAAGCTACAGTTACTGTGTCTGACTACTACTGTTACTTAGGTAGCCATTAGGGTTTGTAAAGCTACAGTTACTGTGTCTGACTACTACTGTTACTTAGGTAGCCATTAGGGTTTGTAAAGCTACAGTTACTGTGTCTGACTACTACTGTTACTTAGGTAGCCATTAGGGTTTGTAAAGCTACAGTTACTGTGTCTGACTACTACTGTTACTTAGGTAGCCATTAGGATTTGTAAAGCTACAGTTACTGTGTCTGACTACTACTGTTACTTAGGTAGCCATTAGGGTTTGTAAAGCTACAGTTACTGTGTCTGACTACTACTGTTACTTAGGTAGCCATTAGGGTTTGTAAAGCTACAGTTACTGTGTCTGACTACTACTGTTACTTAGGTATCCATTAGAGTTTGTAATGCCACAATGACTACTACTGTTACTTAGGTAGCCATTAGGGTTTGTAAAGCTACAGTTACTGTGTCTGACTACTACTGTTACTTAGGTAGCCATTAGGGTTTGTAAAGCTACAGTTACTGTGTCTGACTACTACTGTTACTTAGGTAGCCATTAGGATTTGTAAAGCTACAGTTACTGTGTCTGACTACTACTGTTACTTAGGTAGCCATTAGGGTTTGTAAAGCTACAGTTACTGTGTCTGACTACTACTGTTACTTAGGTAGCCATTAGGGTTTGTAAAGCTACAGTTACTGTGTCTGACTACTACTGTTACTTAGGTAGCCATTAGGATTTGTAAAGCTACAGTTACTGTGTCTGACTACTACTGTTACTTAGGTAGCCATTAGGGTTTGTAAAGCTACAGTTACTGTGTCTGACTACTACTGTTACTTAGGTAGCCATTAGGATTTGTAATGCTACAGTTACTGTGTCTGACTACTACTGTTACTTAGGTAGCCATTAGGGTTCGTAAAGCTACAGTTACTGTGTCTGACTACTACTGTTACTTAGGTAGCCATTAGGGTTTGTAAAGCTACAGTTACTGTGTCTGACTACTACTGTTACTTAGGTAGCCATTAGGGTTTGTAAAGCTACAGTTACTGTGTCTGACTACTACTGTTACTTAGGTAGCCATTAGGGTTTGTAATGTTACAGTTACTGTGTCTGACTACTACTGTTACTTAGGTAGCCGTTAGGGTTCGTAAAGCTACAGTTACTGTGTCTGACTACTACTGTTACTTAGGTATCCCCCCATTAGGGATTGTAATGCCACAATGACTACTGCTGTTACTTAGGTAGCCATTAGACAACCTCTATTAAGCCACACCTATGTTCTTCCTGGTCCCCAATGTTTTATTTTTTTTTACCCCAAACCCTATTTCTTAGGATCCCAGACAGAAGAGCATCCTATCCTTCTTTGAGAAATCCTTCTTGGAAGATAAGGAGTCTGAACAAGAAGATCTGGCTTGTCTGGTTGCCATGGAATCACAAGAGTCTGAGAACAAAGTAAATTCTGCAACAAGTTCTGCAACAGAAGAGGTTGCTGAAACCTTTGACTCCAGAGTCTTTGACCTGAAAGGCAGTTCTGATGATCTGAACTCTGCAAAGGACTCCACAAAGAGAAAGAATCCACAGGAGATGTGTGCCATGGACAGACCAAAAACCAAGCATGAAGTGAACAGCAAAAGCACAAACACGTCTTCCAACCCATCTGTGATACCTTTGAAGAAGTCCAAGACACTATTTAGCACCCCTTGGGCTTCCAAGAAGCCACTAACTGAACCTAACTGTGATGATGAAGGAGCCGCCTTGAAGGGGCCACCATCCAAACGACAGAAGAATACTTACCCTTGATAGCAGCTTGTCTATTTTATGTGCATTGTGATGACTTGGCAAGCTGCAAATTCATCAAGACTTCATAGAAATCAAACGAGAATTTCTCTCTTAGAGAAGATTAAATATATAATTCATTCTTCATATTCTTGAAGACATACTACATGATTGGTAATTGTTCACACACAAAAACTTAACTAGTAGTTTCAACCTTAAACCTTCACAGTATCATCACATTGATTTGAACAGTATGTTTGTAAAAAAAAGAATGGTATTTATTCTGCCAACAAATTTGTCAACAATCTAAAAACAAATTCCAATTTCCCTATTGAGACCTAGCCAAATAGCATTGCAATGCCAATTTCCCTATTGAGACCTAGCCAAATAGCATTGCAATGCCAATTACCCTGGGTTGATTCTTTGATTCAAAAATGTGATCAATGACCCCTCTCTTGGAATTCATGTAGGAATTGTCTTGCAAATTTCTCAGCCTGAAACAATCATGTCTTCAAGATGGATTGGTCTAAAGATCTACATATACATATATGATGGTTTAGACCATTGGAAAGGGATTGTGTTCACCCCAAAAAACATTTGATGCTATTATAAAACAATGGATTGGTGCGAGTGTGCGCATAGATTCTGATAGTGCACTGGAGTGGTTAAAGCTGACTGATAATGAGTTCATACCAGTGCCATCAGTTCAGTATGAAATACTGTCAAGTTGAGGAAGCGTCATTTAAAGACCTCCTGAAATCACTGTTGCTTTATTTAATTGCCACAATAGAAAGTAAACCTGAATCCCACAATAAACATGGCTGCTGAATATGTTGAAATTTTCATGGGTTGGTTAAATTGATAACAGGGTTTGCATGAATATACTCTTCCGCAAACAATGATGTGATAGCCCGGCAAATTGCATCCCTTTCTAGTAATACACAAGGACCAAGGAGGTTCACAACCAAGCAAGGTTGGTTGTATTTTCCAAGATCACCTTTAGATTGCCTCTAGCTTATTTGCGCATTATTGTTTGTTGGACTGTGATTCTATGAGCCATAAGCGCAGAGCCATGAATTTGGACCCTGAGCATGTTTTGGATTTCTCATTGTAATCAATTGAGTTCATCAGTTTAGCATCTAATAACATATCCTTAATGAGCAGAGTTTTTATTCTTTCAGTCATGAAAAGCCAAATAGATACAGAATTCTGTTGATTGTTTCCTTTTAATAATATCCAAATACATGTGATCACTAGCCTAGGATTCTACTCGGATTGACACGTGATGATTACTAGAAGATGGCATGCAATTTGGGCTTGTGGGTACATGTATCAATAACATTGCGTAACAAGAAATTACTTCAACAATTTTGATTGCTGGAAAATGTTAAACTAAGGTCATACTAGTTTTCTAATTCATTATATTATATTTTTGAAATGTTAAGAATAGATTCTTATTTGGCTTTATGAAGAAAGTTGCTCAATACAACAAATGTGTATTTGTGTTAAGATGGGGGTAGTTATAATACTAATCCAACTGACCTTACCTTCAAGCTAATGCACATGCAATTCTAAATTCCTGAAAATCATTGAAACGTTTAATGACAAGTTTTTTGTCTAAAATGACTTCACACACAAACTGTAGAACATTGAGCCAAGAACAATTGTTTTGATTACTCATCTATGCTATCTATCAATCTTTTTTATTGTACACTTCATTTAGGTTTTCCACAGCTCAACCATGCTCTGAACAATTTACTCTCGATGTTTACCAGTAAATAAAACTATTTGGGATGTAAAATATTCCATCCAATGGTTATAACGTATATCATTTACCTGGAAATGGTGATGATGGATTAGTTTTCTTTAATACTGGTATCAACCAGTAAGCCCTTGACAGTTTTGCAAGATGTGGATCGATGGCAGTAGACTAACCAGGTATTCCAAGGTATCCATTGTTCAGGGCATGCACATGTTTCTAAGAACAATGGATTTACCAGGTAAGTCTACTGCCACCTAGTGTTTTAGGCTTGTGGATAATCTTAGGCTACAGCTAGATGTTTGTGTCATCATGCGTTTAAGTACAGGACGTCCTTTAGCAACAATTGTTGTTTTGGTAGCTGATATGGCCTTACTATTGATATATATAGCAATGGTTCTGATATTTGTCTTGACTAATTTGATAGCCTGCTACAGGATTCAAAATATTATTTAAATGTGTAATGAATTAAGACAAATGTAATTGTTATTATATTATTTCATTAAACCAGAGCTGCACAGCAGACATGTAGTTTGGATTCTTGTGTACTTATTATTCACTCTGTAGAAGACCACTCTTAATTCATACCTCCATCACAAACTTATTTTCAGCTGATAAATGTTAAATATGAAATTAAAAATGTCATGTTTTTCATATGAAAACATGTCTAATTCTTGTGTGGTCCACATTTTGTTTCAAAGACACAATGAACAAAGAAATATAGAATACCTCTGCTGATATCACATTCCACAAACTAAAACACATTTCTCATCCCCAAAAGTTGGGAATTACTAGGTTGTGTCCGAATTGGTAGCTACAGCTACGGCTACATTTCCATGTCATCATGCATTGAAGTATAGGATGCCCTTGCAACAGCTGTAGCCGCACATTTGCATAGGGCCCAAGGGCGTCGATCGCTACTGAAAAGTAGGGGGGACGGGCGAGAAGTCTTGAACAAATACATCTTACATTAATTGCACCCCACACCATTACTTTTACATATCCATTTTAATATGCTTCGGGAGTCCGGCGTTTATCGTGTGTCAGCTTGAAACTCTTCGAAAAAACAAAATACTGGATTTTACTACATTTTGTGCGATTGTAACAAAATGACTTCCTTTTATATGTGTGGAGGGATCGTGTACCGTACATCATACACAAACGACGCATAACTTGTGATAACAAGGTATGTAAGCGGGATTTTGGCGTTCATGTCTTGGACGAAACTTGTCGTTAGAACGGAAATAGGCCCAAAATACCATTCTGCGCGTGGTCCATCAGAAAAAAGATGAAAATGATGAAAACATTTCACCGTTTGTTCGCTATTCTTTTATTTGAGCACAAATTGTAATGAAATATTAAATCAAGAAAATGGTGTATATTTTTATATTTTGTTGCATATTTCTAATGAACAGTCAATCAAAAAGTGGGGGGGACATCTGATATGCTGTCCCCCCCCAGTCTAAAAAGTGGGGGGGACATGTCCCCCCGTCCCCCACCCATCGACGCCCTTGATAGGGCCTTAGCATGCTCAGAAATTAGTAAACAAGGGAGAAAAAAACAGTAAGTCTGCTGCCACCTAGTGTCTTGAAGTCCTCTATTGTGTCAGATATATATAAAAATTTAACTAAAATGAAAAATTAGAAAATGTCTGGTGGAGAGAATGCAGACAAGGAGAGTCAGGAAACCTATTTATTTTGTTCATGGGTTTCTATTTAAAAACAAACTTTAATTGGTAATTTTTTTTTAAACCTTCCTTGATGTCAGATTTTATTTTGTAAAATTGGCTGAAGACAGAAAAAGTGGAACTTAAAGAAAAATTGTAACATCACTAATTTGAATAGAAATTGAATGTATTGATTCATAAAGAAATATACATCATGAATATTTCGTTTTCTACACACAGTCCTGCAAATATGAAACTCATGGATGTATGCAGTGTTTGCGTATTGTACATACAGGGATTAAAGAACCACGTATCTAAAAGGCGATCAAATCAAATGAAAAAAGGAAAATAAGATAATAGTAAGCCAAGTGTCTAGAAGATGACTTGGGGTCGAAGGTGAGGCTGGAACTTGTTGGCTTTGACTGCAAGATGTAGATCTTTTCTAGATCGGAATTTCTGGACAAAGCGCATATCTCGAATCCTTCTGTCTGCAGCTTCTCCTGTGAGGAAATATAATCAATGAGTTTAGTCAAGGTCAGGATATAACAGAAACTCATTCATTTGTTTATGTTTTGAACTAATAGTAACTCCATCAACCCCCAAACCATGTCATTTTAGTGCATGAACTAGAGTATTCTGTCTCTGAATTTCCTTCAGATTGACACAAATACATTAAGTGGATGAGAGTCCAAATTGAAAAAAATTTGTAAAAAATGCCAAATTGTAGGCTTGTGCGCTTGATAATTTCTAGTTAAACCAAACTTTCCAATAAAAACATGTAGTGAACAGTGTTCCAAGGTGTTGTATGCGTTTGGCTAGATGTGTAAAGCTTGTGTCAAATATTAGAGGAAACTCTTCAAAGTTATTAGAATCAAACATCAGTTTTAAGTAACATTATACTTTTTACACCACAGCTGTACAAGCCATGGTTAAACAGGGTAGACATTGTCATTAGACCCTACACTGTGCACAGTACAAAGGTAGGTAGAGTCAAAAGGAGATGCACATAATGCACTAACAAAGAGGCCCGTTTCATTTTATGCACTTTCTTTTTTTCTAAATGAAAGCAGCAAAGCACTTCAGAAGGAAATGTTTCTGACAGGATTAAATAGCTACCTCTAGACGGGACTGTTCTTGATGTTGAGGGTCTGTTTTCAAGTATCCATAACATGTACAACCTGTGAGTTTCAGGGTCTTTATTGGCCAAGGCTCAGGTGACACACAGTGCTATTAATGTACTTTCTTTCAGGGCTTTTTAGTTTGATTGAATCATATTCCCAAAACAGCTGACAATAAAAACTAAAGCCTGATTTCAAGCAAAAGCGAATTACGTGACACAAACAATCTTGTATCCGCTGCTTTCCAATTGTGACGCAGGGAAATTTGCTTTGCTTTTGCAATTAGTGCAAAGTATGTATGTGGCTTTAAACATCCAGTACCGCTGGTTCAAACAACTCACACACAAGCATTGACCCAAGTCTGATGTACTATTATATCAAACACTACAAGGTATCAAACATTTGTTGTCTAATTGTTTGGAAGTTTGGTAATTTCACAAATCTCTTCCCACAGAGTCTCCCACGCTAGTTGTGTTACAATCATTTTAATCCTGTAAGTTTAAAGCAACAAACTCGTTGGACCACTGGATGTTCTTCTGAATGAACCCACTATTTACCTTTATTTCCACTCCATCCCAATGCTTTATACTGTGTCATTATCTTTCGCATCACTTCGCTGTTTCTCTTGACTATTTGACGAGTGGCTGGAATATTCTGTCTGAAGTAACGCTGGAGTTCTCTATGTCCTATACGAGCTCCTGGTGATCAAACAATATATAGAAATTGTGCAAATTTATCAACTAGACAAGTAATCATAACATTCAAACAAAAGGGTAGTAAAAGCACAACAATTAGCCTTTTTGAGATATGGCAGACACTATAGGAGTACACTGTTTAGTTTGGGTGTATACAGACAAATTTACCCAAACCTAATAGTGTTGTAGCATTGTGTCCGCCATAACTCAAAAAGGCTTATAGAGAAGAACCCTTCAAAAGTGAGCGCTAAATCAGAAATGCAGATCTACATATCGTACACATTATAAGAGATGCTGATACAAGCAGGTAATGAAGGAAGATACATGTATGATAGACACAAAGAAGCACACATGATGTATGTGTAGATAAGCAATAGCCATACAGACATAAAACCTACCCATCCAAGTGTAGTTTGGCTTGACAGTTGACACTGTCCATAATAATCAAAGTTGAACACCCTATAATGACTCAACACCAAAACCATTTCAAAAACACTTTTCCTGTCTCCAGTTTCATTTTAATACTGTAGAAACACGGGAAGGAGGCCGGTCCTCTATTTAAGCAACAAATTCCATAAGATGACGTCTTAAATATAGATTTTGCTTTTATTGTGTTCTGGTGAATGTTCTGGTGAATGCTTGTCCTTTTTAAAAAAAGGACCGGCCTCCTTCCCGTGTCTCTACAATACCTAATACATGACAACCTTGTAATATATTTTATATTTCCTTCATTACTTAAGTAGTCATTATTTCTTTACCTGATGGTAAGACCAATTCAAATCCATCTTGCTGTACCTGCAATGCACTTTCATCAACTTCTTCATCATCGCTATCAGCCTCTGTATCACCCTGTGTGACCTGATCTCCACTGTCAGGGTAGCTTTTTCTGTACACATTTGGAAAAGCAAAAATTATTGCGTAAACATCAGAATGTCGTGTGGAATTGTACCAAGCGCAATCATGCCATAATATAAACAAACATGGTAAAGTATCTTGCTTAGAGATAAGCAAGATACATTCGGTTCAGGCAGATTTGATGATTACGTCAACTCAGGACAGTCCCAGGTGAATCAGTTCAGTGTGAAGTTTCGTGTAAAATCTATCTTAGACAGCACTTCCAGTCCTTCAGTTGGTGCTTTTATACAAACACAAATTTTTGAGTTGTTATTTTGAAGAAACTCAGATAATACTTCCTGCTTTCGTAACTTCACGGCAACACATACTCAAAACCGCAAAAATGTTTAGTACACATTTCCTCATTCAGCATTATCAGTCAGAGATGACCTCTGACCGAGCTGACCTCAGACTGAGTACACTTCAGACCCAGTTGACCTTAAACCATTGACTTGGGACCGAGCTGACCCCCAAGCACTAATAACCTTGTTAAAAAGGTTATCAAACACTAGTTCACGATGTAAAAGGAAAACCACGCAGTTTCGAGGCATATTTGTGTGGATCATTGTATTCTACTTTTAAAACATCTTTTTAACCATATGCATTTTATAACAAATGGTTACAAATGCTTTTTATAGGCCAACTTGCCCGATCCAAGGCAACGTGTCTCTTTAAGATCAAGATCAGAGAAGAGTTATAAAAACAAACCAATCATTACCTGAAATCAAAGTACTCAGCGTATTCATAGACCACATCTCCTTCATACTGCAGCTTACAGTGGCCTTTATCTCTCATATGTCTCTGTACTGCATCCAATGAGAAGAATGACCTGCCCTTGTCATTACACCAAAGACACATGAAACCACATCCAACCTTCTCACCTGTATCAAATTAAAATCACTCCAAACATTAATAAACTATTGGTTGTAAATCAAAATAACACCATAATGCGTTAGTTACCCTGAAAGTTTTTTACACAAAATTAAAAAATATATCAATTTGAAAATTGGCCAGATTCCCCTATGGGTGGTTAACCCGATGAAACAATTTGCATGAATAAAATATTGATAAATCACATCTTATTCATAAACAAACTGTAAAAATGTAAGCCACCAGATGTCAACACACTTTCCAGGTTTAAAAGAACACTACATCCACTCCCAAGAGTCACAAAACCAAGTCACAAAACCAAGTCACAAAACCACAAAGACACCACACAGGTGGCTTGTCTTTTGAGTGAAGCAAGAGTATTACAAACTAAAACAATTGTATAACAAACTGTAGAGGATTAAGATAAGAGTAATTGGGTCTCAATAGGAGTGTCAATCATTCTCCCAGGTGAGGCCTGGATAGTGTCTGGGGCTAACACTAAATAAAGAAAAGGATCTCCAACTGTCGGCTACGTTTGTGTAGAAAAGTTGTTTTTTCATAATCATTGACAACTTGGTAAAACAGGTTTCCGTGAAATCGCGGCAGCTGGTGCTTCTGGACAACAATGAAAATGTATTTAACTTCTATTAAAAAGGCCAACGGGGATTAAGGGCACGGCAATTATGGCTTTGAAGAAGGTAATTTTTGGAGGGGCACCACGGCCAGTTACAAGGGCACCAACGGCCATGGCCGTCATGGCCATCGTGAAATTTGAGGCCTGCATAATGCTATGTGGAATCATCCTCTATTGCAATGTATTTCACCAGATGAACATTATGATTGTGGTAACAAACTATCCTCATATTTGAAGCATTTGGAGGTACATGTAATATCCGTTGCCAGCATAAAACAAACATTTGTACTCATTTTTCATCATTTAAGCACAAATACAGTTATCTAACATGCACATTAGAGACACTCTACAGTGGAGTACTTAGTTCTATTTACACACACATTCGAAAAAACATCATAGAACAAAACAAATATATAGTAAATTGCCCTCCTTTTGGAGGGAGAAAACATGTAGAACAGTTCCAATGTAATTTGTGAATATATGGTCAGAGTTTTTATTGGTAATAATTATTGTCTGGTCAGGTAATAGAGAAATAAGATCAGATTATAAATATTTTTATTCCCACAGATAAAAGCATTTTAGAAAAACTTCCTAATATTAAATGGTAATATTGCTGTGTCTGAATTAGTGGATATGGCTATAGCTGCAGCTGTTGCTATGGGCTTCCAATGCTCCATCACATGTTGACATTGTGATAAGCCGTAGCTGCAGCCATTTATTCTGACATGGCCATTACTACCAGTACTATCTTTATATCATCAGGGATGAGATCTGATGGCTTTGAAAATTCCTGAAAATGTCTTGCTGGCCTTGGTTCTTTCTTTAATTAAGGCCCTGAACCTCCCACATGTTACAATCCAGGAGGTTTACAGACTCAGTGCATAAGCAGAAATACAAAAGTACAAGTTTTGGTGACTGCTTTACCTCTTTGAAGGCTCAAGGAGATTTTGAGAAAATCCTGAAATCTGAAAAAATCCTGAGAAATCACATGCCTGAAAAGGACAGATGATGATCTGTACACAATGCCTTGTTGTTAGTAACTTTGAAGACTTACCAAGATATGCAAGTAATCCCTCTAGGTCAACCATAAACTCTACATTAGGAAGGAAGAAACTGTGAGACTGCGTCATGTGTTTGCAGTTGTTCACAACAGACCTCGATGAGTGACTACAAAAAAGGCAATCTGTGACTGAGATTGGTTCCCCTTCAATCTCTTCCCATTCTCCAGCCTCATCATCGGCCATTTCTGAAAAAAGAAAATCTTCAAGGTTAAGAAATGCTGCTGTGTTCTGAGCCAAATTTCATGGCTATGCTTACTGCCAAATTCTCTGCTTGCCATCACCATTCTTCGCTCACAGGGCTAGCGCCCAAAATCTTCGCAAGCTGTGAAAGCAAAGAATACCTAGTAACGTGGAGTACGCATGCAAAAATCCCCTGCTAACCTGTGAAATATATATATAACTGCATTTTTTCTATAGACTGTGAACCATAAGGCATATTCTTCAAAATATGGACCATTTTACAACCTCAAATGTCATTTTTCAAAAAAATCTTTTTGACCTTGTAAGATATTTTAAATAATTGTATACATATTTAAGTTTACCAAAATGTTCATGTAAGGATAGTTCAGTTAGTTTTCATCTTGCAGTGGTCATTTTAAAAAGTAGAGTCTCCAGCAGTGAAACTGGTTATTTATATTTAGTTCAAAGATAGCACAAGTAAAGCACAAGGAACATTCATTCTTTTCTATGGTGAGGCCCAACTGATGTAGTTTCAAATAAAAATTTAAAAAACTCAACAAAACATCACACACAGAAAATATAAGCCTGACAGAAGAGAGCATAACATTGACGGAAAAACTAAGCAAATATTGTCTGTCATTAATTTATTTCTGGCACAACACTACCGTAATTTCTCTGAAATATTTGCAGCCTCTCAAACCTAAAATCTTTTAAAAAAAAAAAAATTGTCAAGCTTCCATAATTTTTTTTGGGCTAAAAACACGCAGTTTCGAACGTCATTTTTGACGGAAAAAATGACGTTCGAGAAAAAAAATGACGGAATTTGCATGACGTTCGAGAAAATTTACGGAATTTATTGCAAATGACGTTCGGGACTTTATTACCTTCGCGCAATCCACATCAAGCGTACTTGAACATAAGTTGATTTAGTTTCCAAAAACTAGCGTTCGGAAGGAAGTATTTTCGTTGTTAATCATCTCAGATACATTTTGGTTTTTCATCTGGAGCTGTCCGATGGATTCTCGAACGTCAGTAAGTATGAGCGTGATTTAATTGACGGATTTATTTTGCACACGTATTAACAGAAAACAAAACATGTGTGAGTCGAACTTACCCCCTCTGTTGACTTAACTGGCCTAACTGCAATTGGGGGTAAGTCAAGTCAAGGGTTAATTTACAGGCCGATCGGTAAGTTCTCGAACGTCACGTAAACAAATTGACGGATGCTGAAAAAATGTCGGCGCTGCAAATTTGAAAAAGGGATTACTATTGTTGACCAGGTATCGTAGTAGTCATTGTTTCAAAATAGTAATTATTTAAACGTGTTCTCATCATATTTGTTTCAAATTTATTGAATGTTTGAAACTTTGGTTAATTGACATGTTTTTTATTGTTGAAATTTGTGACGGAAAAAAATGACGTTCGGGAATTCGCGAAATTTTTTATTTATTGTTTTTTTTCAATTGTCGGATTTTGTTTCTCTCTTGCTGTTAAAGTATTTGGCATCAGCCCCACAACCTGAGCATGCAAAAGAAAATATGTACCTCAGCAAATATAAAAATGTGATCATTTAAATACCTCTACATCTATAGTGGTAGTTGAAGTCCGTCAAAAATGCTGACGTTCGAGACTCCAAACCTTTTACCTCGATTTAGTTGAAAGACATCGGTTGTCAATAATGTGTATGAAACTGTATGATAACATGTCAGGTACCTCGTAGTTAATTACACTATATAAAAATAAAAATTAGCTTTCACTTATGAAAATATAAGGGTCCAATTTTCAGGCTTGCAAATGGTGCATATTTTGAATAATATGCCTTAAGCACCTTTTCAGTATTATCAAAAATCTACTAGCAACCCCAGGTATTCTTGGAAGGGATGAAATTGTTAGATACACTCAAGTCATTAACAGACTTGAGTCTTGCATATTAAAACCATCCAGTCAAATGATTACAGCATAAATCCTTACCCACATCTTGACTTGAGCTACCACCCATTGGTTGAGTTTGCAACCTTCCATCGGTGGACTTTTCTTCTGTCTTCATGCTCTTGTCAACAGAGGGCCCACCTACTTCATTAGGTCCAGCTGCAACTTTCTCTCCAGTCTGTGAGGTTGACTCATCTTCAAGTCCCTTTTCACGGTTTTTCTCATTTCTTTTTTCAACCTACAAGGCAAAAACAAAAAAACAAAACACTATTGCTTCTAAGTGTTCCAGAAATTCAGAAAAGTAATAGTATTAATATTTATATAGCATTTATATCTAGTGCACATACCACCTAAGGTTGCTAAAGGGGCCAACAGGTAAACAATAGACACAATTCTACAAAACAAACATGAAGTAAATTCTGTGCAAAGAATGTAACATGAGAATGCCATGGGAAAGAGTAGCATCTAATTGAAGACTTAAGACATCAAATGTTAAAGCTTTAAGCCAAATTTTAAAAGTACAGAAGCAGATGTTTGAATGTCCAGAGGTGAGTAATTCAATGAACAGGAGCAGCTTCAGCCCCCGCCCTCACCCCACCCCTAAACTTACTTTGGATCAAAGTTTGTAAAGTTTTGGGACACTAGATTATCAGAAACCACAATCAAGTGAGAGAGAACATTGAAGAAACTGATGGATTAACACATTTAGGGGCCGAGACATTAAGAGCCTCATACATTTGTATGACTGGTCACTCACAGTACATAAACACCATTTCTGCCCAAGCCCATGTTGCACTTATTACTGCATTACAATAAACATTCATTGTTTACTGCCTTGAAAATAACCATCTCCCAACAAACAGTATACCATTGGAAGGGGCACCTAATTCTCTTTAATGTGATATATATTTCTAATGTCCTATTCATCTACAAGTTTTCCCTTACTTCAAGTTGCTAATTGGAGTTTTTTCTAGAAGAAATCCAGTAGTAGACAGACATGGGTTACCATGAAGAATTTGAAAACAGGTGTAATATGGAAAGACCTCCCCAAATTTTTCACAAGACATGCAACAATATTTCAACCCTCTGCAAACACAATCATATGATAATCATTTTGATGAGTGTTACCACCAACAACTCATCACTGATAAGCAACAATCCTTTCACTGTTTCACTCATACATGTACACGTACATGTATGTATACCAATTTATCACCAATACCATACAATACATAAAAATTGACAAACCTCTGCTTCAATTTGTCTTGTAATACGAGCCTCAGTTTCCCTATGTTTCTTGGACTGCATGTGATTAGTGAACGCATTTCCCGTGTTGAAATGTTTACCGCAAACCTTGCACATTGTTGAAGAGTCCTGCTGAGAGTCTGTCACCTGAGCCTGTTTGTCCAGGACACGCTGTTTGAACTCCTCTGCTGTGACTGGCACCATCTCTGCCAGCTTGCGCTTCAGGTTGTATCGGTGCCAATCAGATTTGTAGTGCGCCCTCTGGAGGTCAGCATTAGCAAATGCCACACGGCATGAAATACAGGTGTAGGATGGAGAAGACATTGTTTAACCTGTCAACAAAACAAAAACATTTAACGGAGCATATTTCCAAACCAGTCTTTGTGAATCTAAGCAGGGAGGTTTAACTATATACTTGCATTAGACCCTCTTTTGAAGTGATTCAAAAAGTAGTAATCGACCATTGTTCACTTCTCAAGCTTCTGTAAGAAAAACAAGGCAAATCGCATGCAAATACAGAGTATGCAAGTGATGCACATGAAATGTGCTCTTTCAAGAGTGAACATAGTCATTGAGCAATGAATACAACAATTCCTTAATTTAGGTCAAATTATATCATAACCTGGTTGACAGAGTGTATACAGTGATGAAATCATGAAAAATAAGCCTTTTTCGAGTCTATGGTGGTCTTGACAACACTACTCTCAAAAATTAAACGGTATTAAACCTGGAAATCTTACACATGTATGCGTGTGTGTGTAACCTCTCACTGATGAATAGTTGAATAGAAGTAGCCGAAAGTATATAACGTCAACAATCGGAGAAACCATCCATCACGGGCCACATCTCGCATTTATTGGGAAACTCTGAAAATTAAACCGGTGCCCTGCCTCAACCGCGTAGTCGTCGTGATGCATTCTGGGTAGTGGATTAAATCAACGACTGGTTACCGGGCGCTGCAGCGAGTGCACACAGTAGCTAAGCACATCGAAATGTGGAAACCAGTCACAAATTGCATATGTGAAATGGTATTTTGGTTGGTATCATTATTCTGTTCTGGTAATCAACATTTTGATGTGCTTAGCTACTTTTTGTGCTTATGCAGCTATAACTATATATGAAATTGGGCTCCTGGTCATGTCAAACGTTGTGTAATAAATTCCTTTAAAACCATTCTTTCACACAACACACCCCATCGATAACAATGCTCATATACTGTGTGCATACACCGCAGCGCCCGGTAACCAGTGTTTTTTTAAACAGTCGTCGATTTAATCCACTACCCAGAAAAGTCTGCTGAACGAATGCATCGCGACGACGACGCGGTTTGAGCCAGGGCACACTCGAGTTGCCCGATAAATGCGAGATGTGGCCCGTGATGAATGGTTTCTCCGATTTTTTACTTTAAAAACTGAACAGTGAACTGAGGCTTGACTCCCTGGACCCCCCCCCCCCTGGCCCCATGCCTTGAACTTGAAGTAAAATTAAAAAGTAAAACTTGCAATTGCATGTCGTAGGACGCCCTGTATTCAGGGCGTCCCTGAAATCGAGGCAAATCTTTTACCTCTCTGCGCGCGATGTAAACAGTCCCTAGATACAATTTTTGTGGTTTGACTTGCCAAGCAAAGAGTCTCCGCTCATTTGACCAAAACTTAGAAACATGTAAAGGCTCCACTGGTTAGTATTTTAGGCATTTCTGCAAGGTACAAAAATATGTCATACTGTCGGGGCCATAAAAAAAAAATTCCCACCGAAAAAGTTTCATCAAACACTTTTTCAATTCACAATTCACGATGATCAAATCATGTGACTGAACATTCTGCTGAGCATTCTGGGGGAAAAAATACAGAGGCTTAAAGAAGCCACGTACCTTATATCATTTTCTAGATAGTCTGGATAATTTTTTTTTGTAACACTCTATCATTTTTGTTATTAATATTAAAATTTAAACATCAGCTTTGCGATTCGATTATCACTGTTTATTTATATGCTTTATTATAAATGTTAAGAAACATAAAAAGACACAAAACTAAATAAAAATAAGATTTGAAAGCCAAGACAAGAATTATTTACATTTTTATATTTTATTTTTTTTTAGTTTTTGAAAAATACCATGGTTATTTTTTAAACTAAATAAAAAATATGTTGAATAAAATGAAGAAAACTGCTGGCTATAGAGTCATACACTAAAGTCTCACAGAACACTTGTATGTAGTCACTGCAGATGTTTCTTCCACGTATGGCTTCACCCGGACACCATACTTTCTTGTTTGCATCGAAAACAGGTCAAACTCAAAACAAATGGGACGCTATTGAAGTCATCGAAGATCGGTGCGTGGTGTGAAAGTTTCAATGTCCATCACGTTGTAATATATGTTTGCATATTTCTTATAAACAAAGGAAGGTAATTAGGGCATCTGTTGATTATGGAATATTTTAATTTTTTTTCAATTCAAAGAAAAAGGCATAGGCCTACTACATCGAAAACCGGACAGGGGAGGATACATCATGTGATTGATTGATATTACCTCGTCTCAAAAGATGTAAGTTAGAATAGAACTTGTAGGCACAGGGCACAGGACACAGGCAGTACTTCTACTTGTGACTTGTCTTGAAAATAGTCAAATGGCTGAGATCACACTTTCTGCTATGACGATCAGTGAGTACACAAACACCACGGCAGTGGTGGGGTTTTGTACTGGCGGTGCTCTTTTCATGCGTGTTGTGCAATCTCGAAAACAAATCAACATTCTCTCCCCTCACACTATCACACACGAAGGAGCTCGTTCTATATACACCCCCTTCTTTAAATAGATAGACCCAACTTAATAATAATATAAAGTTAAAAGCCAAAATGAATACGAAATAATCTTGATACCAATTATACTCTGAAGATATTAAATAAACCAATCTAATATGTATTGTAAGGATCCGTATAGAGTAGTAAATGATGCATTTTTCAAAAGCACGGAATACTCTACTATTTTTTTAGGGATGCTCACCCTACAATAACCTCTGACCTTATTAACCATCATGCCTTTCGTTCTCTGCCATCTTGGTTCGTTAACAAAAATGGTTAGTGAATGAGAATGTTCAATAAAATCCATCGAAATCTAGCTAATCGAAAGACAGAATGCACTTAAAACAAGGTTATATTCATCTTAAAAGTGCAAATTATAATACCCTGGCTTTATTTTTTGTTTTTGTATTGTGTTTTCTTTATGACAAACGAAGAAATACTGAAGGACGCTAACGCTAATGTCATTCGGTAAAGCCTCAGTCACCTCCATGGTCACACCAAAGAATATTTCTCAAAACGTCCGAACCCGTCCTAAACAAACCATAAAACGGGTTGTGGTCTAGCTAGAACGTATAGCTTTGGCCGGACAATGTCTGTAAAGTGACCCCGTCCATCTCGTCTAGGCATTTATTTTTAAAATCTTGAAGTCAGAAACAGATGTAAACTCAAAACTGTCATGACTGTTAGGCCTACTGTTGACTGTAAAAATATTGTCTATAATTGTGCCCAATGATGAAACCAGTGACCAGTGTCAGTAGGTTGAGAAAACGGCCCCTATTTTCCGCGATGTAACATCGCGGAAATTAATTCGGAGTAAGTCGCACAATAATCGTTTAAAATTTCTTGTTAACATTTTATTTGTTTGATTATTCAAAACACCCAAGGCAAGCTAAGACTAAGAGCCAGGTGAACACATTCAGCTGGTTTAAACCGCCGCCTGGCCCGTAGGGAATGCGCCATTTAAATGGTTATTTCTTAGCTTAAAAAGAAATGGTCGGGACGTGTGGCCAAGGATTCAGCTAGCCTTGGCCACACAAGTGGGGCTAGGGCGCTGTACTCATTTTTTGAAATTTTGATGTTCATCTTTCGTACTAGCGCCCCAGGTTCCTACGTCGCGACTTGGCATTCCCTGAATATGGCATCATTTTGAATACGGAAGCCACAAAAAATGCCTCAGAACGACAAAAATACCCGACAAAATAGCTTTAAAAACGCCTACTGCTGGCTTCTTGATATGTCTAAGATGCAACAGATGCGCTAGTTTGACCGCAGATATTTCGCCCTCATGCACTTCTCTGAAATTACTGTATTGTTTGTATGCTTTCTTGTTTACATAGGCCAAGCGTACAAAGAAGGTCGGTATTGTGGGGAAGTATGGCACACGCTACGGTGCCTCCCTGCGTAAAATGGTCAAAAAGATTGAGATCTCACAGCACAAGAAGTACACCTGTGTCTTCTGTGGCAAGGTAAGATAGATTCTCACTAAACTAACTGCTGCTGTCATTTAAGGAAAACGTGGGGTTAGGTGTAGGTCTGGTTGCGATAATCGTAACCCTCCTTTCCCGAACGGCCTTTAGGCCGGAGGGTTACGAGGAAATGTGCACGCCATTCGACCATTCGTGCCAAAACATGCAATTTCGACCAATGTTGACAGACTAGTCACCAGATTTGCCCAATTTTTACCACTTTCAAAAATCATGAAACAAATTCTAAGAACACGGGCTTGATCTTCAATGTCTAAGGAATCCATTCATAACACTTAAAACATAATTGAGAAAATATTTTGAAGAAAAAAGGACTAAAACTTACCGGAGACGGAGCGAAATGCTCGTGAAGTGTAGACAGACGATGGTTGAGGTTTTAAACCCCGCACTTCGTTACCATGCAACTTCTCGACCAATCAGTGTAAATTCCCGACCAATCAGCACAAACCAAGGAAAAACAGACCGGCCTGCCGCGGCTGTAGCCCGCGAACCGGCTATGCCCGCTCGCGGACTCACTGCACGTGTGTGTTGTGTGTGCTTGCCTTGCGCTGGGCTGTACATAACATGTACATGTATGCACATGTATGCCAGCGTCAACCTCGTCCCCGGGGTGTGTCGAGCAGTACCATGTTGATCGCTCTCTCATGGTAAACAATGGTTGGAAAAAAAGTAAAACATGGGGACGAGGTTGATGCCAATGTATGACTGTGTGTGTACAATGTATTGGGGTTTCATACATGTACGTACTTTATAGCTCCATGCTTGTACACATGCATAGAGCCGCGCAGTCCAGTGAGTCCACAAGCCGAAGCTCCGCCCAGTCTGTTTTTCCTCAACCTCAACCATCGTCTGTCTACACTTCACGAGCATTTCGCTCCGTCGCCGGTAAGTTTTTGTCCTTTTTTCTTCAAAATATTTTCTCAATTATGTTTTAAGTGTTATGAATGGATTCCTTAGACATTGAAGATCAAGCCCGTGTTCTTAGAATTTGTTTCATGATTTTTGAAAGTGGTAAAAATTGGGCAAATCTGGTGACTAGTCTGTCAACATTGGTCGAAATTGCATGTTTTGGCACGAATGGTCGAATGGCGTGCACATTTCCTCGTAACCCTCCGGCCTAAAGGCCGTTCGGGAAAGGAGGGTTACGATTATCGCAACTAGTGTAGGTCTTGCGTTGTAAAACACAAACTGAGAATGAGTTTGTTCCCACAAGTTTATGTAAAAATAAGACTGAAATATGTGGCCAAGATTTATTTGTAAAATAATTATTGGCAGGCATTCAACATGACACTCGTAAAACTGATAATTACAGTCTAAATTAAAAACTGTGCATATGTGATGCGATCAAGCAAAATGAGTCGTTTGTCGACCCTTGTCATTTTTTATTTTTTTATACATCTGAAAAGAGCAAAAGCTATGCTTTTCTACTTTTAAAACTACATGTTTATAAAACCTTTTGTTCAAAAGTTGTGAAAGCAGAAACACCAAGTGATATGAGAAAATGAAACAAAGAGAAAGGGGTTTAAAACCCTTTTAGCACGCACGCATGCAGTCCGCAGGCGCCCTGCGTATTACTTCGAATACCGGCACCGAAACGCCTTCGAAGTTTGACAAGTTGTATTTCTAAACATGCGATTAACATGCAGCAAACGGCCGTAGATAGAATAGAACGCTATCTCGACATGACAACAGTCTAAAAATAGCGCATGGTGCCCATAGGCAAAAATCCCCTCCAAAGGTTCAAAGGTCGGAAGTCCTATTATCACCAACGCATGTGAAGCACGAGTTGCTGTTCAATCTCTATGGAGTGCGGACCGTATTGTATGTACCATGTATCACACGCGCAATGTACACAGTAATGGCAACCTTGCGCTTCTTTCGTGATAAACTTATTGGTGTTTTTACACACGGAATACCGTGATTTGATAGGATTTTTCAAAGGGTTTGAGGTGCAGAAGTTATCTGTAGGTAAGAGAGGCACTCGTATTTATTTTCAAAGGTATGTTGTGATTGTTTTAAATCACTTTTGTAGTATTTTCCCCATTGAGATGACAGTACAGTTGGGAGAACTTTTGTGCACAACTTTCCACGTAACAAACGTACGCAAACAATGTTTTCAAATTTTTCGTTGATTTCTCTTTCTCTCACATGTACATCGGCAAGTTTCCATGCTAATTTTAACCCCTTAGTGATGTTATTTATCAGAAAAGAAGACGCCAATGTAAAATAAATATATTTTGGCACTTGAATTTACAAAACAAATATTTTTGAAAATGTTACCCCCGTTGGCCTGTTTTGGCTTGTTTCTCCGTAATAAAATTTCCGACAAACGACTCATTTAGCTTGATCGCATCACATATGTTTCAACTACACCAAATAGGTAATATGACATTGTATACACATTCCCAATTTCTTTTAATACATGTACATTCCCAGTTTCTTTCAATTTGTACAAAAACAATGTTTGGCAGATAATCTTTTTTAATGCATGATTTACTTGATAGGATGCCATGAAGAGAAAGTGTGTTGGTATCTGGCACTGTAAAGCTTGCAGGAAAGTAGTTGCTGGTGGTGCATGGAACTACAGGTGAGCATACCTCCTTACCAAATAGTCATCATTTCATGGTTTTCAAATCCCAAATGTTGGTATTCTGATTGGATTGGCGTGCTTGGATCATATTTACAGTGTTTTTCTGGGGTACAGTAGCTAATAAATCAGTCAAATTCATGGCAATTCATCGGATAAATTTTGAAAGACTGGTGGTGGTAAGAGTTAAGTCTTTACCACTTATCGCCGGTTTTCTCATAAATTTTCTGTTCTCATATGCGGGATTAATTTCCGGAATGATTTTTTGTTTTAAGCATATCGTCATGACGAAACCATGACTCAACCAACTGTCCTCATAAAATGTACCATGATTTAGTTTTCTTTGAAAAAATATCATTAATAGGCCATGATTGGCCATGGCATGCTAGAATCTCAGATTCGTCTGTCATGATAAATACAGTGTTAAACAGTGGTAGCAGCCTATCGTTCTCTCGTAATCTTCATTTGTCCAACATAAGGGCAAAGCCTTAGAAATGGGGATTACACATTAATCTCCAGAAAAGGGGAAATTTCAGTACCCTTTTTCCCCCTTTTTATGGGGGCAAACGAAGCATAACACATCAAGTGCTTGCACTGCACTATAGAATGTGCAAGAATAGTCCCGTCTGCGGCATCCCATCTACAACAGATTTATCAGGCATCTGGTTCATGAAAGTTATGTGTTTATCTTCCAGTGTTAAAATGAGTTGGTCTTTTCAGTAAGTCAAATTTATAAAAACCAACAATGATGACAGTTCAGCCTCTTATGTAGTTCAGGAGGACTCCTGATTTATAACGGTGCAATTGTGTGATTATTTCATACACACAGGAAAATGGTAATTTGCATATATTTTTAGTAAGCCACCTCCCCAAATCAAGGTCAAAATAAATTACAAGCACTAATGATTAGCAAGGTACCATTTGGCAAGTTCTAAAACGAAAAATAATGATTGAAAAATAAACATTAAGTAACTAATTAATTCAGCCATAATTGTGTGTATTTCTTGACTTTAGGTATCATATTGTATTGGATCGAGATTTATTAATTATTATATATTCTTTATTTGCTCTACAGCACAACTGCTGCAGCAACAGTTCGAAGTGCTGTCCGCCGCCTCAGGGAAATGAAGGAAACATAAACTTTGTTATCAATAATATTGGACTTATAATTGGATTATTCTCAATGCAGTCTTCATTTGGGATTCATAACCGGTGATCTACCATCATGTTGTTCAACAACCCCTGGCCAACCATTTGTACGTGGTTCACAGCGCAACCCTTAGGGTCAACAAGACTCTGTCAAGTTCAGGAAAATCAGTTGGTGGTAAATTTGTAAGAAATAAATCAACAGTTTGATCTTGAGGGAAGCGAAACACATTTTGTCAATTGTGTCTTCTGTTTGTTTGTTGTGTAGGGTCAGTGACATAAAAGACCACACTGTACACTTTCTTGAAAATTGTGCCTATAAATCAGCATTACGGGGACAAAAACCAATCTGTGTTACCCTCAACAAGTTTGTTTTTATGACAAATATTCATTTTAAATGCAAGTCAGATGATAAATATCAGATTAGCACAACACTTTTGAGCTGCAGAGGGACAAACTTAATGCGCTAATCATGTTTTTGTTTGTGAACATCCAAACAATTCAAAAGCAAAGTGGTTCCAAACATTAGAGAAACTACTCCTGTCTTGCATGTAGTAGACATTTATTGGCAAGATAATGAACATTGTACACTGTCGACTTAAACTTTCAAAGAGAAGTATCTCCTCTTAATCAATAATCTGTTGAATGGCACCTTAAACAGCCATGGACTTAAAAGCCACACCACTCGGCTGATCGACTGCATTCAGCTTGGATATTGTTTGTTAATAAATTACTATGGAGAAGGGGGGGGGTTTTTAAACAAAAAAACATTTTAACATTCCTCTGTGGATTTCTCCCTCCTCACACACACGCACTAATTAGTACTCTGCCAAAGGCTTTATAAAGTAATGGGACCTGATGTCATTTATTTCCCATAACTTGATAACGTCAAAGTCAAGTCAAGCACTATTTTGTATTCATTAATCCCTTCTTTATTATAAATGTACACTCTACATACAATTCAAAAGTAAGGCCAACTTTAAAATAATTTGACCTTGTTTACCTACATTTCAATATTTCATCAAGTTGAAGATGATGTGATTCATGACGACATATTACACAGTCCTTTTTTAACTGCTGCAAAGTTTACACAGGTTTTGGAGAGAACAAAATGGAGATACCTGTGTTTAGTTTCATCAATATTTAATTATATTTTAGAGGCCAAACGGAAACTCAAACTGTACAAATTAATGCTGTTCCTTTTGAAGACTTTTTGGCCTTGTGCAACTGAAAGCAACACAGTATTTTACTCAAAAATATGTGAGTCTGTTAAAGGCCCTGTACACTATTGGTAAGATCGAAAAACACAAATGTTCACAGATTCACACATAACTTACATGATTTAAAGTAAGTAATGGTAGAAAGGGTTTCTGAGAAATGAGTAAAACAATAGTTTTTATCACGCGTGATAAGAAACTCGATGTTTGAAAAACGGAAAACACATAAGGTCTCTTTTCACTATTTTCTCGTGACCTCGATCTTTCACAGGTTTGTTTGTTCATGCATTATGTTGAATCACACAAAATGTGGACACTGATTTTGAGCTGTTACCAAAAGTATACAATGCCTTTAATTACAATCATGAAGCTCTAAGGGCATTTCTTTACCAAGGTTAAAAGTTGGCTTAGAAAAAACATTTGCAGACAACTAACTTCATGTATCAGAGAAATCAGACACGTTTACCATGTCCACTTCAATTATATATTTCTGTTTTTATATATTATATCTAGGTTTCAGGCAGCGAGTCAATCTTCATACTGCCTTACATTAATAACAAATAAATTCCAAAACAAGGTTTGTAAAACTTATCTTAAAGGCCCTGTACACGATTGGTAAGATCGAAAAACACAGATTCACATGATTTAAAGTAAGTAATGGTAGAAAGGGTTCCTTAAAATATTTCTGCCTGAAATGCTATCGTTTCTGAGAAATGAGTAAAACAATAGTTTTTATCGCGCGCGATAATAAACTCCATGTTTGAAAAACAGAAAACACATCAGGTCTTTTTTCACTATTTTCTCGTGATCTCGATGACCAATTGAGCTCAAATTTTCACAGGTTTGTTATTTCATGTATGTGGTTGATTACACAAAACATGAACACTGTCTGTGATTATTTTGTCAGCTCTGCCAATCCTGTATAATACCTTTAAATCAACATGCATTTGCCTGACTAAACAGTACAGGGCTTGTCAAGAATGTGAGATGCCTAGAAATGGGATTAGATGGTGTGTGAAGCTTCTGCATTTCCTCTGGTTATTGACATAAAAGGCAGTTATACCGGACAATGATTCTGGATTCCATGTTTTTAGAAGACTTGGGTTTGTGTCTTTTAAAAAATTTGAAAAGGTGTACACCATTGGCAACACTTATACACTCTAATGTCATGCTATTGTTAATAGCAGATTCTTGAGGACTTCACAAGCACTCCATCTGTTATTTCAATACAAAGATGTCAGCAATTCTACCTGTTTGTTTTTTTAAGATTTAGGCAAAAAGTAAAAAACGCAGTTCATACTGTATATTTCAGAAAAAAACATTGAACTGATCTTTGCATGATGCTTCCATCTTTGTTCTCCTGAATCCAAATCAAGAGATCACATGCAATGACGTCATCAGTGGTTTTAAGACCGATGTTTGTTTGATACAGTCATCTCTGTTTCAGTAGCTCATGTTATGAACGCCAGAGACAAAGTTAACAAAACTAACGTTGCCAATCAAGACTAATGTCTGCCCATTGCTTACATTTTGAAAGTCAAATTGCATGTGTTGCTTAAAATGTACCCCGCAGTTACACAAGGGTAGTCGAACTACCAAAATGAGAGATTTCTGTCACCTGAATGGTGTTATTGTATTAGTATTTAACATTATAAACAATTCCATTTTATCACAACAAATAACAAACTGCACTCTTTTTTTAGTGAAAATGACAAGGACATATAGCATGTTAAAACTTCTCAGGTTACCGTTAGTCACAGATTGATCAATGATGCTAACCAAGTATTCAAACAGACCTGGGGCTGATTTTACGAAGAGCTCAGATCAATCTTAAACCATGTATCAATCTTCATTGATAAGTAAAGCGTGATGTCACAATACAGATCACTATGGCAATACTGACAACTTCTCTTCGGATGAATGTCAGTGCTTTGAGAAATCGAGCCCTGGTCTTGATCTTAGTGCTGCTTCAAAATGTTTCCATAATATATTCGGCTCAATGGGAGGAAAGTCGGAGTGTTCCGGGATTACAGCATACCTTGGCATTGTTTTTGTTCTGCGAATCACGTCGAGTGCCTACTCAATTTTCTCACACAACCACAACAACATCAAATAACAGAGCTAATGATGAGAACCTTTGTTGTCTTTCCTTTGTCAAGTCAGGGATCGATTGTGGCAACGATATTTTCAAAGAAAAAGCTCAAAAACGTTTCGGAAAATGTACCGTGGGTTGGCACACAACAATTTTCAGAACACCAACATGAAGTAGTTACAGAAATTTTGTTAGAAAAGCGTAATGGATGCTACATCCCTGAACCAGAGAACAAGTTTCTTGCAGCACTTGGATTGATTTCATTTGATACTTAAAACTAAAAAGTTTCATAAATACATCAGTTAGTCCGAATATTAGGTATAATATAAAACATAGGATTTTATCTTCCAATTATAAATAAAAATAATAATTTTTTTGTACAACATAAATGTGAAAAACAAGCAAACAATGTTATTTTTTTAAAAGGGTGATTTAAAAATACCTCAACCTATAGACCTTTCTTTTGCAACGTCACAGCCCGAGTTATTGCCAACCCAGGTTGGAAAAGTATGGAAAGCCATAACTGCAAATCAAAAACAGATTGCCACAGTTTGTAGCAGTGTTACACAAATATTCAAAAATAGTGTTGAATTTGTTGGAAACAAATCAACCAATCGTGGAAGGTATTTCCGTTCATGAATCTTTACAGAAAATGTTGAATTTGGTCACATTTTTTAACACGATTGAATGTTTTGCTAACATTCGGCCGTCCATGCCAACCGGCGCACTTTGTTTGTAAACAAAAGAAAGGTCTATTATAAGTTTATCACATCAGATAACCATTTACTTTAAAATATACACTGTAAATGTCAATACATGATTTGTTGATTTGAAGCGCACAATGGCAACTTATGGCAACTATGATTAAAAAAATACATTCCTGTGAAGTGAGTTTAGTAGTAGCAATTTAAAGGTTGTGCATTTTTTCTGATGCTACTTATGTAGCACAAGGTTCTCTATCAATATTTTTTTCCATTTTCTTATATATATTAATTTTTTACTATTAGTTGGGTTTTTGGGGGGGGGGGGGTTGTATGAGTTTTTGGGGGTGGGAGGGATTCTTTCTGCATGTGAGAGATTTCACAGGCCGATTAAATAAAAATCTTTAAAATCAGTTCAAGTAATTTCATTATTGCTCAAGTTATCTAAATTAACAAAGTTGACTTCAAAATGCCAAGTGCTACTCAGATTAATACCAAAAACAGCTGAGGATCTTTATTCCTTTTTACCACTGAGCCAAGATGTAAGGAAGCCGATACCATAACCACTTTTACTTCTAGTCTTTCCTTCATCTTTTTTCTCCTCTCCTGACACCTTCCCTTCTTCTGACGTCTCCAGTTCTTCCCTGTCCAACATTTCAAACTCGGCAATATCAGAATCCATTGTGACAAGTTTTGGTCGTTTAGCTGAATCAGTACCCGAGTGAGAAGGTGGTGGTTGTCTTTGCTGCTGCTGTGATATTTGAGATGGTTCTGAAGCTGATGAGACGTCATCCTGAGACCCGAACTCTTGAAGCTTGGACAGGGCATCTGTCATTAGAGATTTGACTGTATGTGAAAGGAGCATGGCAGCAGCAGGTGGGAGAGACACTGGGGATGAATTGTCTGCCTCTAGGCTCTGTCCACTAGAGCTGCCTTCCACATCAGGAAACTCTAGATCACCCACCAAGAGCTCCTCATTATCAATTTCACTAGACTCTCGGAAATGTGAGGGATCAAACTTGATCGCTTCAGCGGATTCTGGTGTTATAATCGCCTCTTCTTCACTTGATTTTGAAGGGGCAGGTGGTTCATTATCATATGGTAGATCTATTTCAAGTTCATCAGCACTCTGATCAAAGGCTGTATTATCAAAGGACGGCACTTGTGAAAGACCACCCATGTAGCTTGGAGGCTCAGTGTCCGTAAATTCTGTAAATTTCAGAGTAAATTGTTTGTGTTTAATCAAGACTCAAGTGTTGATTTCAGACAGTGTTAGAGCCTCCTACATTCCAGCAGTTTTTGTATTGAAAGTAAAGGCAATTTAAAAATTCAAGTTCAGATTGTTACTTTAAAAATCAATTATAAAGAAAGCCTTTAATTATATCAAACTTATATCTTTGGAGAAATTTAAATCGTGATATTGCATCATATGAAACAAATGTCCTTACTGAATATTTAATTTATTTAAACTGTTTACAGACAGCCTTACCATCATCAGTGTTTAGATCAAGTGACATGCCTTTAGAGAGACCACTGAACAGCCCAGATGATCTAGGTGTGTACCGCCCTGCAGCAGCAGCATGAGCTAATGCAGCATCTACTGATGGGCCTGGTGAAGGGCAGAATTCATCCAAGTCACTATCACTACTGCTATCTATGTCATCGTTGGAATTGGCCCTAGCTCTTGACATTCTCTGTTGGGCTGGAATTAAAATAAAAAAACAATCAGAAAATTAACCTAAACCTAATACAGACATTTCTTTCACACATCTGTTAAATGATCCCTTCAATGTACATAGTGTCAAGTGTGACAAACCATGGAAAAGAAACATTAGGGGAATGCCCCATTTGGGAGATTAACAAAGTCACACATCTTTTTCGTGTTTAATCCTTTTAAATAGACTGCCAAGTGTATACAGCCAGCACTACTTTTTAACCAGTGAAGCGTGCAGAGACTGGTCTCAGTATTTATGACTCCCAGTATGCACAATTGTAGCTCTTTCAAAATTAACCACAACCATGGAGCTATAAGATACAACTAACTTGTAAATCCTGAATACTGAACTAATTTCAGGTTGAATGTTATCCTTTAGTTCTTCGCTCAAGTTGATTACCAAGTTGCTTATTAAAGTCATCAAGTAAGAACATTATATGGTCTTCTATGAAAAACATCTATTGAAACACTCAGTAAATGAGATCCAACTGAAAGAGATATGCACATGTACATGTACATTCAGAAATATTTTTATTCAACATATTTCACAAAGCCATATAAATAGTATAATGTATTGATACAATGAAATGATATTATGTACTCTTGAAAGTCTAAAAGATGAATTCAAATACCAACAATATGAAAAGTGTATCCTTCATGTTAGCCATACATGAAACCTTTTAAATAATGAATTCATTTCCGTCACATACGCAACATTGATAATTTTTATGATTACTACTTTGAACAAATTTAGTTAAAATCAGTGATCTTAATTATGAAAGTTAGCAAAGAGCAGTTTCTATACTATGACTTAGTTTTTGCAATGCTCTGTGGTTTTGTGAGGCATAGGCCTACTCTGTTAATTTTTACTTTAAAATGCAATCAAAATCAGTTGTTGCATTTCTGCAGGGGAGTTTAAACATTAAGCTTTGGAAATAAAACTGATCAAAACTGTTTTGTGTTTGTTATCGAAATGATATCATATCTTTAAAATATTATTTAAAGCAAATAAGTTAAGTTTTAGTTGATGAGATATTATATTCAAAACAAGTTTGATTTTGAGTTAAAATTTAAGTAAAGTGAGTTAAAAACACTATTTTGGCATTAGCAATGAACACAAATAATGTCAAATACATAGTGTGAATCTTGTTTGTATTAAAGAAAACATGAAGAAAGTATTTTTATTTAATGGCGTGTTTACAATGACACAATAGTACAATAGTAATAACACAAAATTATAGTGCAATCCACAAGAAAACTACTAAAAAGCGCTAAACAAAATTTTTTTAAAATAAAATAATACTACCAAACTTGATTGGAAAAGCAACAATTTTACACCACTGACATAAAAAGGTCTACAGTTATTATAGAAAAGTAGCTAAAAAAAATTGTACATGTATGAAAAATGCCAAGTAAAAACTGTCTGACAAAAAGACTATCACTTAAGAAAAAGTTGTAAAAAAAAAAAATTAAATTATAGAGTGTAAATTGCAAGCCATCATTCAAAAAGACATCATACATTGTTATACCACAGTGAAAGATTGTAAATATTTTCTTCAAAAACCAATCACATGAAATGTGCTACAAATATGTATAAGTACCGGTACATCATGTGAACAAAAGTGACGTATAATACTCCTCGGGGCGGGGCACATCACTTTGATCACAGAGCTTTATGCTTTGATTGTGCCCACTGTAACACGTTGTTAGATAAAACAGCAACGGGTGTATGTGTCATAGGGAAGAGTTTGGCAATAATATTTCAACAAAACAGTTGTTGCATGATGTATGGGTTCCATTTTTTTTGTACACCCTCGAGACACTACAATGTACATGTACATATATATGTGGCACTCCCGGCTTTGCATTGGATGTAATTTGCCCCCTCGGGTGTACAAAACACCATGGACTCTGTCACGCATAAATTGTACTGTAAAACAGTTGACAAGCCATTAGTACAACATGTCAGACAAAAGTTATGTCCACAATATAAGTAAAAGATTTAA
This sequence comes from Leptasterias polaris, assembly GCA_037783415.1. NCBI lineage: Eukaryota > Metazoa > Echinodermata > Asteroidea > Forcipulatida > Asteriidae > Leptasterias > Leptasterias polaris. The sequence continues at coordinate 1,253,751 of JAZGTN010000188.1, forward strand.
AGTTATTATTTTTATCATCAATTTTTGGGTATATATTTTGTATAGGTTTTACATGTATAGGGGCCTACCCATTCTTACTGATCCTACACATCAAACATCAGAAAATACAAAAAATGCCGTCACAAAACTTAACGAGGGTGACGTTACTTTAATAGGCACACATCAAAGGCAAAAACCACATCATGTAGCAGGCTTAAATAATACATAAAATTTAAAAAATCTTTTTACTTTTAGGCAAGCAAATTTAAAGTAATGGAAAATGCAAAACTGGGCTGAGTAGCAGCAAACAGATAAACCATGGTTCAATTAGTAAATCATGGCATGACATGTAAACACATCATATTAAAATAAGTAAATGTACATGGAGAACACTGCATTGTGTACACATTGCATTAGCTGCATTAACCATTTTAGCACATTGTTTTACAATATATCAATTTTTTTCCATACCTCAAAATATCAAATCGTTCCACGAAACACGATTTAAATTTTACAAGCTATTGACAATTTCTTTTCACCATTGTGGTGATGTTATAATTGCTTTTTAGTTGTTCCCCACTTCCATGATTGTTTTATACAAAGGTGACTCTGTATAGTTGTACACATTTAGCGTTTTGGCCTGTGCCTCATGCTCATTACTTTTCCTCCTCTTTGCTATCCACATTTCAAGATATTTACTTTTTTCCTCATCAGGAAGTGTCGCATAGTCCTTGCATAGTTGACCAAAGATTTTTGCTTGGCCAATAAATGACATTTCTTGAGTATCGTGATGTGTTCCTTTCTCTTTAAGTTTGCATAAAACACTGCCACATTAGTTGGCACCTTATTGATTTTCACTGGTAATTTTTACATGTGCCTTTTTTTTCTTTTTCATTAGACTAATCATGCGGGCTTTCTTGCAGAAGTGTTGCTGGTGAAGTGTCGGTTCCTTATTTATGTTGCCTAGTACTGTCCCTAGTTCATGCTTGTATTCATCTTTATTTACAAGTTTATTTTCTTCAAAACACTTGAAAATATAGCTGTAATCTAAAACAGTATATCTGCGATGCACAGCTTCTCTGACAGAGTCTGGTACTTTTTTAGAATGTAGTATTGCGTTTGCATTAATAAGTAGATTGTACATTTTTGATGATCGTCCCTTGGTGTTGTTCCCAGGTAAGTTTTTACAACTCTTCCACCAATGGACAGTATCCGAGTTTCTAATGATGACTGTGTCCATTTTGAGCCAGGTTGTTTGGGAATGTTCCCGACTAGCATGAATGTTTCATTTGACAGTATACCCAAATCTGACTGCAAGGTGGGCTTAGTTGGATTTTGCATATTGATTGTATGTATCCTGTCTAAAAATGTTACGGGTTTCCTGCATTTGGGGATGGTTGCCGGGTTTTAAACTAAGTCCATGCTCACTCAGTATGCTACGGGTTAAATATCCCTTGAACACAGCCTGTATCTTGCATGCAGCTGTGTGTCTCCTGACATAAAATGTAAAATCATCACATGATTCAGAATGCATAATATGATAGGCCAAATTTCGGTACATGGTGGACAATATTGACAGCTGAGGATCAAGTTTATTTTTTCCACCATGTCGAGTTGTGTGTTGGAAATAATGCTTATTATGGGCATAGTTCAGGTGTTCCCCACCTTCAGCTTGGAATCTGCAAAGCGGAAAGTCTGATGACTCCATAAAATATGGTGCATAATCGATGAACTTTATCATATAAGGTGTTAAACTCCTCCATGTGAATCTTAGACAAAATAATTGATAGAAGCATTCTGCAAGCTTCTTGTATTGAATTTTGGTCTTATCAGAGTAGCCCCACAAGTAGTCATCTGGATGGAGTGAACCCTCAGGTTTTTCTGGAAGTAACTGTGGTTTTGGCTCAGTTTTGACTATGTCATACATTTGATACAGGCTGTCCCAAAGTTGAGTGACAATATCATACTTAGTTATTACAATAGGTAAACTTGTAAATGCTCTTATTTCTTGTTTAATTGCATTGGGCATTACACGACGTGGCACAACATTTTCAACAACATGTGGAAAGTCTGATTCCCTACCTATTTGTACCGGTGCTGGGCTGATAATACCTAAAGCGTGGTCTTTGTTGAGGGAGATTTGTTCCGGTTTGCCACTTTTATCAAAATAAATTTGAAAATTCCCTTGTCGTACTCCTCTCTTGTTTATGTTGGACACTAAATTATTCAGAAGCTGCTTGGTTGATGAAACATTGCCTTGAATCTGTTGGTTTTTATTTCCCTCTGACAAAACTTTTTCGATCTCAAGGCTCAAGAGCTTTTCCACAATCCTTGCAAGGCCATGCATGACATCGAATACAATATTGCGCAAGGGAATTGATGGAACAAGGGATTCTGGATGTTTTCTGTCTATGTGTACCTTCAAGCCGGTGCGAAGGCCACTTGATGCCACTTCACTTTTTTTGACCTTTTCTGTCAAGTGATAAAAGTTCCACCCAGATTGTGAAGTTGGACTCAATTGCTTGGAACCATCAAGCATTTTTATGATAAACATGAAGTCACCACTGAGAAAAAATGTACTGTTCTTATTGACAGCGATCATCTTTTCTATGAAATCATGTTTTCCAATATTCATTTCTAAGTTGTCCCTAGAGTCGCTTTCATAGAACATTGAAAATGGATAGGTATGTTCTGAGCTTTGATAAGGAATGTCATTTAGGAACAATTCATTATTTAACAAAGCTAAAGTAAGCAAAGTACTATGACGGCCTCCAATATTTCACGCCCATCTCCCCACAAACGCACTTTCAAATTTTCAGTGACAAATGGGTACCTATATGACATGATTTCCAGCAGATGACTTGGATCTATAAACCATCCTGTAGCTATACGTCTAGGCAAAAGTACAGCCTCAAACTCGGACTTATATTTATGCTTGGCTGCTTGCTCTTGTGTATGATGGTAAAACACCAGGAATTGTCTTTCTCAGTTCAGCCATTAATCGTTTACCACTGAAGTTATCTGTTATGTGGATTGTATCTTCAGGTTTAATTGGGTGAAGGAACTTGTACACATTGTGGATGCAATCTTCTGTTCTATTTTTTGATTGAGAAGAGTACCTACCCTGATTACTGTGAGCACCTTTCATTACATACGCTAGATCATCTTTACTTAAAAATCCTTTAAAGTCTCCTTCAATATTGGGGTTCTTAATTTTTGGACCTGTCAAAGTATGTACTAAGGCATCAAGTAAGGGTTTCTTATTACCAGCATACTGGTTTTCTGCTAACTCTTTCAGTGGATTATCACTTTCAAAATGTTTGCCAGATCCTTTATCAGCAAAACATGTGGCAGCAAGTCTCTGAGATTCCAATTTTACATCTGCCAAGAAAACCTCTTTTCTACCTGTCACCAGGACGGAATTTGGTCAACAAAACCTGCAATGCATCAAAACTTATAAACTTTCTCTTGCCTTTCATGTCAAGCCCTTCAAATGAATCAGTGGCACTGAGACCATTTTTCCTTAAACATATATCTATATACTTCCATTGGTTTTTCTTAATGTGGCTTTGAAAACCTACAAAGTCTGAAATTTCGTTGAATGAGAAAAACATCTTATTACGGATATTAACAACTGGGACAGAAATACCACAGAAAGTTACACATCCTTTCTTAAATGTACTTATGTTTTCATCTTTCATGTTTGAGGAGGCATAATCCTTTTGCATGCAAGAGCATCTTTATTGGCTTTGTTGTATTGGCTACTATGCCTTATTAAAGACTGTTTGTAGAGCCTCTTTGAGAATCCAAGCTCTTTTTTTCCATCTTCTGGTTAAGAAAACTGCCTGATCATTTGAAAAAGTATTTTCCAAAATGGCATCAATCTTAGTGTACCCTTTTTTAAAGGGTATACCTGCAACTTTCAAGACTTTGTCACAAGAGAAGTAAACTTTGTTATCGTGAACAGTGCAAGGAATGTTTTGCCCACATATTTTAACAATTAATACATTAACAACATCATTGACAAGTTTTCTGGTTTTGATCAGAGCCTGTTTTCTACCATGTTGTCCTGTGTATAGTCCCTTGGATAAGTTTGTTGGGGTGTGTGTGATTTTTTTACAATTTTTCTGTGTCTGAACGTCTTGATTTTCTTTTCCACACTTTTGAAAACTCCCTACGTAGGTGTTGGTGTGTTCAAACTCAGGGGAGCAAAAGGCTTTCTTACTTGGGCAAAACTAACACCTTTGGTTGTTGGGGTTGATAACAGTCTGTCGCATGAATCAATGAAAGACTTATTGCCCCGAAAAGATGGGATACTTCTAGGATTCCTCTCTCCAGAAACTGTTTGAAGATTATAAGAAATTCTATCATGTGAAAATCTCGAGGTAGAAGGAACGATAGGGGTGTTCCCATCATCGGAAAGTGGCGATTCATCATAAGGGTCATCATTTCCAGACATCGGCTCAGCCTGGTAAGCGGCAGAAGAAGATGAACCTGCTGTTGGTGTGGAATTTCTATTATGTGAAAATCCTGAGGTAGAAGGAACGATAGGGGTGTTCCCATCATCGGAAAGTGGTGATTCATCATAAGGGTCATCATTTCCAGACATCGGCTCAGCCTGGTAAGCGGCAAAAGAAGATGAACCTGCTGTTGGTGTGAAATTTCTATTATGTGAAAATCTCGAGGTAGAAGGAACGATAGGGGTGTTCCCATCATCGGAAAGTGGTGATTCATCATAAGGGTCATCATTTCCAGACATCGGCTCAGCCTGGTAAGCGGCAGAAGAAGATGAACCTGCTGTTGGTGTGAAATTTCTATTATGTGAAAATCTCGAGGTAGAAGGAACGATAGGGGTGTTCCCATCATCGGAAAGTGGCGATTCATCATAAGGGTCATCATTTCCAGACATCGGCTCAGCCTGGTAAGCGGCAGAAGAAGATGAACCTGCTGTTGGTGTGGAATTTCTAACATGTGAAAACGCTGAGGAAGATGAACATGTGCTTGAAGTTCTGTGGTATGGAATCGCTTGAGCAGTTTGTGACGAAAACAATTGTCTGGCATACACGAGGATGTGAACGCCATCATGAGTATGGTTCAATGTCACACTATGCCCTGCTTTCTGATTGGGCAACTTGATGTGTTTTTTTCCCTTCCCTGAAACTGCAGTTGCGTAACTTTGTCGTCCAGATGATGCATGGCCATAGTCCATGCTGTCTTGGAACACGCCGTTTTGGAACACAGCACCAGCAAAGGTTGGATTTAAGTCTTCACAACTGCATTCATGTCATCTAACACTACATATTTGTTGTTAACTCTTACAACACAGTAGAAATGACCAGGTTTCATTAATACAGCCGATGTCAGAATGTAATGCACCCCATGAATGGTCACACACTCATCAACAACAACTGGGGGGACCTGCATATTTTTTCCTCCCTCGTCCAGCCCGATAGTTACAATGATAAAATTTGACAAGTCATACAGGGTCTTGTCATCAGAGATACACAGAGGAAAGGAGCAGTTGATAAACAGAGCACTCTTACACTTGTGGCTGATTGCTCTATCAATGACAGCTGTTAAACCTTTAGAAATGTTACCTTTGTATTTTGAATTGACTGTCGACTGATCATAAAAAAGAACAGGATCAATACTTGGTGAAACTGGGACTTGATAATTACAGCTAAGACAGGTGCCAAATCCGTTATAGCTAGTGAGAAATTTTCTACTTTTATCTCCAAGTCTCTCGAACGCCTGTAGAATTTCTGCATCAGAAAGTCCTTTTGGACTGTAGCCTCTGACATTGTCAGACAACCAATTCCATAACTCCTCACGAATCTCACATAAAGGACCAAGTGTTTTGCGCAATTTGCAAAGTTCAATCAAACGCAGTAAAAGGGGATTTGACCCACTTACATTACACTCTGGATCAAACTTATATACACCAAAGTAATACACCTCCACCAAAGTATCTATTCCACAAGACGCTTTAAGATCTCCGTGATCATGAAAAGTGCACTTTAACGCATTCCTAAAATGCTTCACATTTTCACAATTGCTTGTGCAAATCTCATAGTAAACTCATCACTAACAAAGACCATGGCAGCAAAATTCACTAAAAGCAGTAACAGTCAACATCATCGAAACATCATAGATCTCAAGTTGACATACTTGCACATGTACGCATGTGTACAGCATATCTACATGTACATAACATTTACAGTGTTTTTTGGGTTTTTTCCTTCCTAATTTTTTTGTTTTTACTTGTACATGTACAAACATGTATCAAGCAATTAAAAAGCTATATCTACATAATATTTACAAGTACATAAGGGGGTGAAAAAGGGAAATTTGCCTGGGCACTACTATTATCTTCCTTTTAAAAGGCACTGTACACGTTTGGTAATTACTCAAAATATATATTAGCATCAAAACTTACTTGGTAACGAGCAACGGAGAGCTGTTGATAGTATAAAACATTGTGAGAAACGACTCCTTCTGAAGTAACGTAGTTTTTGAGAAAGAGGTAATTTCTCACTAAAATAATAAAAGACTTCTGGCCAGAAGCCTTTTATTCCTATCTGAAAGCACACTAATTTGTACAACAAGGGTGTTTTTTCTTTCATCATTTTCTTGCAACTTCAATGACCAATTGAGCCCAAATTTTATGCATATATTGGGATACACCAAGTGAAAATACTGGTCTTTGACAATTACAAAACGTGTTCAGTGCCTTTAAATGTCTATCTTACATGATAATTTGTTCAATGTTTTTCTTGTTTTTTTCCCTCGAATTTGAAGCCAACTTTTAATTACATCAGTGTCAGCGCCACAGTCACCCAATAAAACAAAACCCTAACAAATTTCAACTTACATTATAACTGAAGAAAGCATGTGAGCTCTTAGTACCTGCCTATACGTGCTGCTTGTAATGACTCCATCGTAGTCAGCCACTTGGATGCTTCCTGCAAGTGTAAGCTCTCGGGTAACTCTGACTCTTAAAGAAGTAACAAATCTTGTGACCCCATCTCTCGAAACCATGTCCCAGCACTGTCTGAGCAAACTGTCTAGTCTATGGAGGGTGTCCTTGGAATAGCTAAACTCTGCATTGCTGGAATCTGGAAGGGCCACACCAAACATTTCGCAATCAATGTCTATGCACAGCAATCCAATGTCAAAGTTTCTCCTTCTGCTTGTTGACCAGAAGGTTGCCGATAGTTCTCTGAGCAATGCCTCAGTGACTTGGTTCCTTCTGAAGTTCAATCGGTATGAGTGAATCCTAAGGTTTGCCTTTGTTTTCAGGAAGGCTGCTTTAGCTACAGTTAAGGCCAATTTCTTCGCAGAACCCTTCACAGGGAATTCTGATTGAGAAAGATGAGAAATGTTCATTTCTATTTTGATGTCTTGCTGAACCAAATCATGGACTAGTGGCCAATAAACTGATGTTTTTTCTCTCACGTTCAAGCTTGAAACCATCACCTTAAGGCCTAGATGCTGAACCTGGAACATTTTAATGACAAAAATATTACATCAACAAACAGGTCTTTAAAGAAATATAATCCGTGCTCAAGCAGATTTTACCCTGAAAAATTAATCCAAATGTTGCTTTGCCATTTTGTAGGATGGAAAATATTATCAGCTTTCAAGTGAGATATCGCACTAAAAAACCCAGCAAGGAACGACACAGTTATTACTTTCTTAAATTATGTGTGTATGGACAACAAAAATTATGTTAATAGATGATGCTGCCGGGGATCACCGAGGGAGTCGTAGTTTTACCATAGCACGAGTAAAAGCAGTCAATATTTGTTTTATAACACCCCAACAGACTAATTATCATCCTCGTACACGTAACGTTCGTACGCGCATTTCAGATACACAACTGATTGGGTTCGAGGTGGGTAAAAAAGACGTCTAGGTACTGCACGCCGTGTGATAGTCGTCGGACTATTACATGGCAAACGATGCACTATCACACGGCCGCCGTTTCTAGTAAAACTAAGACATATCATGTGACACGCTCTAAACCAATGAAAAGGCAGAATATTTGTTAGAGGTGTTATAAGATTAAATACATAATCTTAATTAAATAGATAACATGCGTCATTTAATTCAGTTTTGTTGGTTGTGAATTATACAACTAAAGCTGACTAATGTACATGTATTCCGTACCCAATTCAAAATGATTTTTTCATGGTTGAATGGAGACAATGGAGTATGAAAAAACGATCCACTCACTAACTCAATATTTTGCATTGTGACTTGAAGATTTTCTGAATGATTTTATGTGTCATCTGCCTCAAAAAAGTGCATCCCCTGTGATTCACATCTGTGCCTAAAAGTAAAATAATATTCGAGTAAAAAATTAAGCCAAAGCCCTGACTGTTAGCTTCATCAATTTGTTGTTATTATTTGTTTTTGGTTCATTGATCCCTAAACAGAAAACTGAAGAAGTGCTCCACCAACCACCAATACAGTGTACTTGCTGAATTGCTCTTACAAAGTGTTATGGTGATACGGTAACCAAGCCTACATACCTCATGCACCTTTCCACATTGGTAATGACCAACTCTGAAAGCATGGTCATCAAATTCCTCATTGAGCAAACCATTTGAAGATGGCCCTTCTGCTTGACTTTCCAAAGTTGTTGGAGGTTGACACCCAACATGTTGCTCTGGTGCAGATTGAGAGTCAGCATGTTGTTCTGGTGAAACACTTTTCTGTGGGGTAACAAATAAATTAATCAGGCCTGAAATTAATGTTCATTTGCTAGTAAACTAAATTTGGATGGAGGGGAGACAATAATTAAACCTTGTTAGGAATCTAGGTATGAAAATTGTCATTGTTGTTTTAAACTTTTGCCAATGATAATGGCGAGTCATAATCATGATAATTTTCCTGTTTTCTGGGGTTTTGTACTCACTTTTTTAACGAAAGGTGTTTGGAAAGTAAAAGTGGCCTTAGTTCCAGACTCGCATTGTGACATAAAAAAAAAAAAATTAGCATCTAAATGAACCTGGGAAAAATTGGCGTGCTGACTCGACATCCAGCGTCAGATACAAGTTTGAAAGGATCTTCGGATATTTTACAAATGTAACAACAGCTAACCAAAGACCCACCAAGAATTTCCATGCATGGGATATTATATTGTGAATAAAAGTTAATAAGATAAGGAGAAAAAAGTAACTTTAAAACCTCATAAAAGGAAGGACATGAATGTAGTTATTTAGCCTTCAATATTATTCAGTTGGAGATCCCTCTCAACTGAATAATATACATTTTTAGTACGATCGTCGCAAAAGTATTTTTAGCAAACACTACGTATTAGGCCTACTGTAGAATAGAAGGAATAGTGTACAGTAATGTAACGATGTACGTTTCTTCACACGATTTAACACACAAAAAAGTTCATGCAATACTCCAACTTCCATGAAGAAAAACAACAACTTATTACAATTTGCAGTTGTTCTTAACATAACTAAATAACTGTTTTTTCTTACTTTGCAAGGATAGAAGACATCAGTTTAGTTATAAAATCCCAAATCACTGTAAATCAGAATAAACAACTCTAGGCGTGTGACTGTGAGTGTGTGAGAATCAAAACAAGATTGCAGTCTGGTTGCAAACCAGTCTGTACAGTGCATGGGTGCTATGTACAGGGGGGAACCAGACGTACAACATTACAGCAAAAGATCATAGAATCCAAAATAGCAAAGTAAGTTCAATGGCGTTTTACCTTACACCTAAGTTGGGATGTCTTTTTCCTTCTCTTCTTAGGTTGTTCTTCATTTCCTTTTGAAAGAGAGTGGGTAATAGCATGTTTAATCTTCTGGATTTCCTTAATAAATAAATAATTCAAACAGAAACAGTTTGTATTGTATTTGTATATTGTTTTTTGCATGTAAAATTTAGATGCTGACATGATTGAAATTTTACTTTTTATTAGTTACTTAATTTCCCCCCAAATTGTAGGGTGCCTTAGTGACCAATTATTGCCATCATTGTTTCATATACTAATTTGTAACAGCCCAAAAATTTCATGGACTGACGTTTCAACCCTAGCAGCTTTTCTCTAAGAATAAGTGACAACAAGACACAATCATGTACATGATAAAATACTCTGGTAATAAAAGCAGTCAATTGGAAAGAAAGGGAGAAGCAGTCAGGAAAGCAGAGGAAGGAACAATGAGAAGGAGACAAAAGAAGGAAGTAGGGAAAGGGGCTGGAAAACCACAAGAAATTACAGATGCAAAAAGGGGAAGAAGGGGGGAGATTATACAGGGGATGTTCACTAAAATGATGCTATGGTCTACACCTTGTACAACATTTTGGAATAGTATTTGGAAACACAATTACTTTTCTTTGGCTCTCCACAAAGGAAGTGTTCAAAGTTATTCATATGATAAAAAGTCAATTACCTGATAAAACAACATCATGCAAATTGACTCGGCTTCCATCCTCTAAATTGAGACATCTGTTGAAGGGATCAACTGTTTGTATTATCCCTATCCCATCCTCTGTTTGCACAGAGTCACCCTGTTTGCATTCTGACAGAAACTTCAAATGCTCTCTGGTACATTTCTTTGACACATTCCGTTTGCCACCTCCCAAAACATGTTCTGCAAAAAACAAAAAGCAATTTCATAATGAAAGCAAATTTAACACCTCTCACTTCAGCAGTCCTGTGTTACATTTATTTTAAACCTTCATACAAACAACTTAACAAGTTCGTATGAAGGTATATTTTCTCTGCTCAAGTCGATTTTACTTTGAAATATACTTTCTTTGTAGGATGACCAAACCTATGCCTCCTTGTTTTCAAAATACAAAAACGAACAATGTTGAACTAATAATCTCTGACCAATGGGTATACAGTTCAATCATAAGGTAAAAGCCAATCAAGACCCTCTCAAACTTTTTTAAATCAAATTAAAACAACTAAAAAATTTGATTGTTTGCCGGAGCACACTTTTCAGCATGCAAGATTACAATTATAACATCCTTGGGATGAGAAAAGACCTATCATTATCAACAGATTTTTTTATTAGTGGGCGACGATTTTTAAAGACTTGACAGGAAGTGAGTGTACGATTTCATGTAATTGTTTACCCATTCATGTACATGGCTTTCTTGTACCACATCCTGCAGGTCAATGGACCCATGATGAGTAAGAAAGCCACATTGGCTTTTCAACACAAAGGTCTCACTAACAAGATGCCAAACAGAATGCATTTGTTAAGCAAGCAAACAAGTTTAAGTACCTATATGCAAGTGATTAAATGAGGTTATTTTCTGTTCTGAAAAGGTTGCTTAAAACCTGAAATTGAAAAGGATGGTTTTTGGTCATTGTTGTCTTTGGCAGGCTTTTCAACTTGCAACTTAATAATACTTGGAAGTCTCTGGAGTTTAATTAACATGAACCCAGACCTATTCTAGACAGAATTAAAAGGCCATAAACTCTCAATCAAATGCCAAGGCAGACTAGACACTGTTTAGTCAAAAGGTTTCTTGAGGCATAGGGCAACCCTGAAAAGTTAAACCATTGCTCCATGACACTGGAGCTTTTATCTTTAGACCACTTTGGGTTTATCTTTTATTAGTGCCTGTGAACAGAATAAATGTTTCAATATGGTTTTACTCTGGTAATAAAAGCAGTCAATTGGAAAGAAATGGAGAAGCAGTCAGGAAAGCAGGGGAAGGAACAATGAGAAGGAGACAAAAGAAGGAGGCACAGAAAGGGGCTGGAAAACCACAAGAAATTACAGATGCAAAAAGGGGAAGAAGGGGGGAGATTATACAGGGGATGTTCACTAAAATGATGCTATGGTCTACACCTTGTACAACATTTTGGAATAGTATTTGGAAACAGTATAAATGTTTCAACATGGTTTTAACTGGCCATGGAGCAATAAACTATGAACTACATAACAAGTAAGGACAGGAAATGCAGCATTTAGGGAAGATCCAGTTTTTAAAAAAATTACTGAGATCATTTCCATTGCGCAAAGCCTATATGTAATACTCTTCTGCTCATTCCCACATAAAATACACATTATATAATAAAACTAATATTCAAAAATAATATGCAAACATTTTAACAAAATGACTGTTCAAACTACCGGTAGTGAATACCTATGTGTACCTTGTTTGTGTGTGAATTTCCAGGGAACGATTTTTTCCCTTGTATCGCAGCACATTTTGCGATGCAATGGGAGCGTTTTGCGGTGCAATTTTACAAACTGCAACGCATAATTTGCAATACAAGTGTTTCAAAATTGTTAAGTTAAAAAAAACACGTTTAATACACCCACTTGGTTTGAAAAGAAAAATGGTTTGACAAGTCTTGATATTTGCTATATTTAATGTGGCTGCAATCGCGATCATTTATTTCCAGTAAAACACGCATTAACTTTAAGGGCAGAAATTAGGGGGGAAAATCATCCAAAAATGCAATTTTACAAACTTCACTTACGTGTTGTATATAGAAAAATTGTGTGCATACAAACATGTGGGCTAGTGAAAAAACTTGCGGACGACCCAACATTTCGGTTGATGCGTCCGGCCGACGAATGGAAAAATAAGTTGAGGGAAACCCATGTTTTGGGAGACAACCGCCGCATGATGCATGAAAGGCAAAGGTTTTCGCCTCGCATCAAAAACGGTCCGAGCACATCATTTAAATGTAAACTAATCTTTTCTTGTGTGTATTTTGTAGGAATCCAAACTTTCACAAATATATTATTCTTTAATTATGTTAAAGTAGCCTTGGCCTGAAATTAAGCCTAGAAACCACACAAACGAACCTGTTTTGCAGGGTTACATTTTTAGAAATATTTAAGCATTTTTTTTTTGCTATACAAAACGTATGGACTGCTATGCAAATGTTTGAGACGGTTACACTAAAAGCCGACAACTGTCAACGCCTAACGACAACTGCCGAGAACAAATTTTAAATGCACTTTCAAACAATGTTTGAACAAAATAAACCCTGTAATATATGTGTATTAAAGAGTCATATGTATCCAAATCACCTTCAATCTGTTGAACAAGTTTTGCTTTTAACTGTTAAAAAAGGTTTTATTAGTTACCATGATTTAGTAACGAAAAGAAGTGTCCTCCATCTTGAACGCATTTGGACGATACCATTATGCAATGAGTAAGTTCTGAGGGCTCAGTTTTGTTTTTTGGGGTGTTTTTTACTGCTTTTTTCGTTCTTTCTTTATTTTGTTCTTTTAGTGTGACCGTCTCATTCTGGTTTTTTGGGGGGGGAGGTTATGTTTATTGGAAACTATAGCCTCATTCTCTACTTGTCCAACCTATTAAGTTAACTTGGTCAAGGTAGCCAGCCATGCAGGTCAAGGCATGGGAGAAAGCATAATGATTATCGAACATCAAAGTTAATAAATTCAACCAGAATGTTTACTAACTTGACCTGAAAACTCATATGAACTGTCAATAATTTCTCCTCTGCATTTTTCTTTCAAAGTATGACTTGACTTGTTGATTTGGGTTTTATATCATATGGCTTCCCTTATTCAAGGACTGAAATGTATGGAGGAACGGGAATGTGCATCTACCAAATTGCATACTATAAAAATAAAAAAACTTTACTATCTAATGTTATGCTAAGCAAATTCTTGATCACCTTTTGTGGAAGTGGGTTGAACAGTTGAGCTCAACAAACATTTGACAATCCCAACTGTGTTTTACACAATTCTAAAACGTATCAAAAAATTTAATTATAATAAAATAAAAAACTTGATAGGGCTAGGGGCCTTAATATTAAACTGTAGGCCTTATGCAAAACTTATTAAATATTAGCTCTTGAATAGAGGCAGGGTACATTAGGTGGTATTTGTCCCAGCCAGACCATTGTCATCACTTGGTGAATCCCAAACCTCCAAGAATTCTGGCTCAATCCGTCATTGAAAGTTGCGAGAAAATATCGAAAACAGAAAATCAACACTGTTTCAAACGGCTTGTTCAGAGTTCATACTGTAAAGTGCTAATCATCAACTTTATTCAAATTATCCTGAGAACATTCTCAATACATTTTTCATAATTTTAATAAATATTGTGTCAACTTACGTCGCTGTTGCTGTTGGTACGGTAGGATTGCAGCTCTGATGCCTTCGTCTCGCACAAACTGGCCGTGTCCTGGATAGCCAGGAAAAGAAACAAATGTCCCGTCCCCATCGTCCTCTCTTTCAACTTTTGCAATGCACCACCTGCCCAACTCGTCAACTGCATGCACCCGACTGCCTTTAATGAATCTTACTGCCATGGTTCTTCTAATTTAGCAATGCATTTTATAGATTGTCAGACAAATTAAGACTGAAGATGGATTTTTTTATCCGAACATGCTAATGCTAATGTCGTCGTTGTTGTGTACGCATGATCGTCAGGTCTCCACAAACGTACCACGCTAGCGAAACCAAAGTTTATAAACACCGAAAAAGTCGTATGCGTATTATGCATGAATGCCCACATATCCGGCCTCGCGCTAGTTTATTGCTCCACCACAGACGATTAGTAACCCAACCTTTAACTCAAGGGTCATCGTTCGCTCGGCTCCATATCCACTGATTTAGGCGTCGGGACCAAAGACACTATGGACGTGCAACCTCATTCCTATCGGTAATTCATACAAGGGTTTTCAGCGGTCGCCACCAAAGTCCTCTTTTTGTTTGTGTGATGTTGTTGTTTGTGTGTGTTTTTTTTTTTTCTTGTTTTGCTTGTTTCTATCAGGTTTGCAAATAATCATAAAATACATGATCAGTTGCGTGCAAAGTTTGTTGTCTCCAAAAAGTGGATGGACAGAACAAAAGCTTGTTTTATATATGATGTATGTAACGTCATGCACTACTCATTAAATGTTTGATGAAGATCCAGTATTTTCCTGCATGTATCTTTTCCCCTTGCATTTTTATTTTATTTATTATTTATTCTGTATCTGTTTTTATTTATTTTGCTATCCCCAAGCCGACTATAGAACCTGTCAGAACTCGCACCACCATACTTCCAACAATAGAGAGAGTAGGCTTTGCAATCTCGCAGCCCCAAATCTAAACTCGCACCCATACCCTGGAAATAAAGCAGACTTTGCAATGGTGCACCCCTAATAATAAATCTGAACTCGCACACCCCTATAAAATTATGATAGGCCTACTCTGGGAATATGTATATATAAACACAAAAATGAAAGTAGAGCATACGATCTCGCGCCCGAAACTCACACTGTAATACTATCATTTGGCTTTGTAATCTCGCAATGCTATCTAAACTCCCACCGTATATTCTGGAATTAACAGTGTCATAGCTAACAATTTTCTCGCATGGGGTGGGGCCCACATGATGTTTGTACAGGGGGATTCAGTATAACCTATATAGCGAATTTCAAGACACGCACCCCTAGTTACACAATTTTTATCAATAGCACAGTGCAAGCTTTGCAATCTGGCAAACGGACAAAAAGACCTACTTATCGGCATTTTTCACAATGATTGCACATGCATTGTAAATTTACAGAATATAATTACTACATGCCTACCAGCCCCTAAAAAGCTCCAATAGTTAATCATATTGAGCCAGGGATTTGAATGTTATCAATAAATCTACTCTGCAAACCTAAAAATTTAAAATTAAAAATTAAATAAATAAATTATCACTTAGGCCTATTCATTTATTTCTATTATTTTTCTCAACATCGCTGGCAATAACAAACAGTGTTGGCACAGCTATCTGGCTTAAAATTTTCATGAAGCCAAAATAACATCGAATGCATAGATGAGGTTTTAATTGATAGTTTTCGGTCTGCCGGGTATCCTAAACTGAAATCCTGTGGCTGCGGAGGATTGTAACACAACAATTTTCGGCAGTAAACGATCCTGAGCACAATCTACTCTGCGCAATGCGAGTACGTGCGCGGTATCCCACTTATGCACATACATTGTGTGTAAATGTGGATTATGCATTGGGACGAGGTTCACAGAATTGAGATTGTGGCCTGCGCAGCTTAAAATAGTCCGCACACACCATGCATGCCGCAGCGTGTTTTTTGTGAACGCATCTATCATGTCAACCAAAGGTACCACCCGGAATATATCAACTTGAAATCAAGGTGAATGGATTTATTCAGTTGATTTATTTAGTGTGGTAAATGCTTCAAATTGTGAGGAAATGTGTGACTTATTTCTTCTACACCGTCCGTTCTTCTGTCGTTCACGATCACACAGTCACACTTTTCAATTGTTGCACATACAAGCCTACCCCGTACCCCGTCTCCCTTCCCCACGGACGGACATGACCAGAGAATAAACAGCAAAATATTTTCAAAAATAATTTAACAGTTGTTTTTTTCCTTATGAATGCTCTTTCCTTCCTCCATACTTGTATCTAGATCAAAGCTGCGACCTCTCTTTGTAGAGTATTATTAGTGCGATCGTCTGCGCTGAACTGCCGTTCCCAATACTCCAATGATTCAGTCAGTGCACAGGCAACCCACCATACGTACGTGTACAAAAGTAACAGTACACTGGGCAAAAAAGTAGGCCGCATTGCACGTCACATAAGTCATTTTATTTTTGGGAACTCCATGAAAATATATAAAACATAGGGGAAAAAAGAACTGTAGGAGTGCAATCAAAATTGTCTTTACTCTTTTCCTCACTGTGGAGAATTAATTATTAATCATTTTCAACAACACACCATCCACAACAATATCCAAGCGCACACATCATGGACGGACGTGGTCACACAAGTAAAATGTACGGAACAATCTCGACTCATACTTTATGTATTTTCATGATTGAAAGTTCAAAATATGATAACACTTTGTCAGCATCAACAATGTACGATACATGAAGAAGAAGAAAACATACTTCAAATAGATATCTATTGGTTGCTATTTCACAGCCAGGCAGCCAGCTGAACAAGATAGTGCCTGTGCAGATTAACTTGCGGATTAACTTTATAATCCAATTAGTTTCTTGACTCTGTAATTGGAATGTACACACAAAAGGATGTGCTACTTTCCTAGTTTGGGGCTTCAAACTCGGAAAGTCTTGAATGGAGCATTCCCGTAATGGCTACACTAATTTGAGAATCAGCAAGATGAGAAAACTAGTCAAATGTTTCTAGTCGGGTATAATACTTATTTTCTTCCAAATAGGGGTAGTCAGGGCTAATGATCTTAGTATGCCTTTGTTTGAAGAGGCTCCTATCCTGTGATTAGGACAAGCATATTACAAAGCTTATACTGTCATCTGTAGATAAGAGTCACATTTCATGACAACTTCATGACATATGCTTACCAAATTAAATGCTAATAACAAACCACAAGGGAAACTGACTGGGTAAATTTTAAATGATTTTGGGTTGAACAAGGAAAAATTGACTGGAGCGGGATTTGAACCAACGACCTCCGGATTGACGTGCCGGCGCTCTACCAACTGAGCTATCTAGCCCTATGATGGCGGTCTCCCTATTTTTTCAATATCCTTGTTCGGTGGGTGCCAGTCAGAAGCCATTCAACCGTAGACTGCCGTGTAGCCAAGGATCACACCCAAGTATACGATACAACCTGGGAAGCGGCAGCCAGGGGATCACCATAAGGGGATGCGACTTTTTTATATCAGATATCAAATAACAAACCACAAGGGAAACTGACTGGGTTTGTTATTTGATATCTGAAAAAAGTCGCATCCCCTTATGGTGATCCCCTGGCTGCCGCTTCCCAGGTTGTATCGTATACTTGGGTGTGATCCTTGGCTACACGGCAGTCTACGGTTGAATGGCTTCTGACTGGCACCCACCGAACAAGGATATTGACAAAATAGGGAGACCGCCATCATAGGGCTAGATAGCTCAGTTGGTAGAGCGCCGGCACGTCAATCCGGAGGTCGTTGGTTCAAATCCCGCTCCAGTCAATTTTTCCTTGTCCAACCCAAAATCAAATTAAATGCTATCCTATGCCATAATTCTTAGGTTAGAGTGAGCAGTGCCATGAAATTGAGCAAAACTCTTTCGAGAATGAATTGTACATAAAAAATGTCCTTACATCTAAGCTTTTTCTCCCTACGTGGGCTGTCAATGCTGTGATCCAACTGCTGCAGGATAGGTTCTATGCGCTGGTACAGACGACCACTGATGTTGTGATATTCTAAAGCTGGCCACAGCAAAAAACCAGTAACTATATCAAACATAAAGGGAATGAAAGTCAATTCACTGCAAGTTAATAAAGAATTGGATAAACACGTCTCGAAACTAGACTTAACGTGTTTGTGACAACAAACACTAGGTGTTCGGGTATCGCTGGGGTCAGTGCTGTGTCAATGCGTGAGCTATTTCATTAAGTTGAACTTAAGCAAAAGTCTAAAAAGTCTTTAAAAAAACACGATCTACATGTAAAGCCTAGCATTTGACTGTTAACGAGGTTTGCATGGACGGTTGTTTGAAAGACTAACAAAGCGTTTTGTCAAAATCAGGTTGCGCGAACCTTGAACAGAGACTAGACCACAAGCATGTTTGATGGACTTTGAATCTTGCGGTTGATTCGCTCACCATTTAACTGATTTAGATCGCGTATTGTGTGTTTATCCCGTGGTTTGACAGCGGGTCAATAAATACCCGTAATGATTGATCAAAATTTCAAATATTTGTAAAAAAGGAAAGACGTCTTCACGAAGTCAATATCACTGTCTATCTGTAAGCCAAGTTTCAACTCAGTCAAACTTTTGGTTTTTTAGATGCAAGGCTTCAAAAAGTAAAACTTAAAGGTATTACCACGTGACACATGATGACGTCATCAATCTGAAACTCCACACATTATGTTGTCTGCATAAAGGTCATTATGTATACCAATTTTGAAATGATTGTCATAAACTTCGCCACAGACATTGTAAAAATCAAATAAATGGTTCATTAATTATGACTTTTACCAAATTTAAACTTTGATTTAGAGAAATTCAATACCCGATGACGTCACCATGACGTTTCTAAAATTGTGTCGTCTTGATTCTGAGGTTCAACTATCTTATGAGTTTCAATGTTCAATTCAATTTCAATCTTGAGTTATTCCGTAGATCCCCCCCCAAAAAAAAACGATTTTATTTATCAGCGCTATTTAATAAATATCCCACAAAAGAGGGCGCTGTTGAAAATTGTGCTTCCCGCCAGCGCGCTTCCCGCCAGATGAAACAACAATGACGATGACAGTGCACGTAAATAGTCAGCGCGTGAACTGCAGCTTGCATCAGTTTCAACGTTATGTGTACATAATGTTTTATCAAGCAAAGTGGAAAGTGGGGGGGAGGGGGGGGTACGAGTGGGTAGGTGCGCTTCATTGTCCGGTTTTGACCATATATTAAGGTCAAAATGTTGTCATGTCTGTGTTCAAAAGTTTGAGCAGGACTAACATTCTACACCCTGATACAAAAATTATGCTGAAATGATCAGTAGTTTTAAAGATATATTTAAGATAGGATACTAAGAAATTTTCAACTTCCGATTTGAACCGGAAGTAAGTTCAAATGTTGTACGGGTTCTGTGTAGCGTTTGTCAAACTTTAAATGAGCTATCCGATGATATGTAGATTATAAAAAACAAACAAATGGTTCATGAGTTATGCTTTTTACAAATATTAAACTTTGATTTATTATAATTCGATGACCGATGACTTCATCATGACGTAAATAGGTTTGTGTTGTCTTGATAGTGAGGTTTAACTATCTGTTGAGTTTCATTGTTCAATTCAATCTCAATCTTGAGTTATTCCGTAGATAAGCTCGAAAGTGTTTTTTTGAAGGAAAAAAACGAAGGCGAACTTCGACCTAGGGTAACGACCCGGAAGTTAAGGTCGGACGATTTTGGCGTTAACTTTTCAAATGTTGCCCGTGTCTCGATCTAGCATATGCCCAAATATGAACAATGTAGCTTTAACATTCAGAGACATACAGGCATTGGCAAGAGGGCACTTTTCAAACTTAAATGGCTTGTAATTTGACACCCGATGACGTAATTGTGACGTCACAACTTACTCGGCTTCTGCTAGTTATGTTATAACTTCACATGAAGTTTCAAGATGATCAAAGGTTTGAAAGTATGCGTTTGCTTGCGGACAAAGCCCACTGAGAAGAATATGCAAAACAAAGAAGAAGAAAAAAAAAAAAAAAAAAAAACAATAACAAAGAGTTGTTCGGGCGTAAGGCCCGAACACCTAAATATTGGCAATTTCACATGATGAAAAATTTGTAGCTGAATTTAGAGCCAATTGTGATTTGAAGATCTTCAAAGGCTACTTGACTCGGACTCAAACAGTATTTTTGATGATCATATTGCTCTAATGCATTAGTCCTGTATGAACTTCACAGTCAAAGACTTTTTAAGCTCAAACTTATCAGTTTTCTTTTTGATGGTTAATATTTCTCTACTTAAGAACACTGCACTTAATGTGCATGTAAGCATGATACCACTGCACTTAATGTGCATGTTTTGTAAGCGTGGCTGTAGTAATGTATCAAGCACCTTCTTTGGGTTGTAGGTTAATAGTGTAGATACACAGCTACATCCTGTTTGTATTGATGTCATAGCTGTATAACTAGAGACTTACCCATGATGTATGATATGAGAGCTCCTGAGATCTGATGGCCTATGGCTGCTAGCATCAAACATAAACCACACATGTACAAGCAAAACTGAAGGTAAACAAATATTGTTTAAAAAAAGTAAATGTCAATACACAAGATTACACAAGATACACAAGAAAGACAAAGTTTGAAATCCAAAAATCAATCCAAGTAATGGTTGCTGAATCAAGTAGTACATGAAATAGGTTCCTGCTTCTCTTAAAGAGATGATGGGTACCTTTTGTTTCAGAGAGAGTTTATTCATTTAAATCAATTAATTGAGGAGGGGGGGGGTTGGGGTTGTAAGGGGGTAATCTGACTAGAAAGACTGAACTTTAAAACAATTTATATAAAGGAGAACATTTCGCATGACATAATTCTTAAAATGGTATGTATTGAAATAGTTATTGAAAATTACAATTGTTTCATCAATCTGAAAAATATTATCTGCAAAATGATTCCATGTATTTTAAAGTTGCACAGGACTGAAACTAAATACCTTTGATGGATTATCCTGGCGTAAACCCCATAGCTTGGTATTCAGCCTTTCCATGGTAACCCATAGTTTAGCTATATGCTCACACAACTCTGGAAGACTTAGTAGATGGGGATGAACAGGTGTCCAACTGTGAAGAGGTAAAAGTTCTCTTAGATTTAAAGGCCCTGTACACTATTGGTAAGATCGAAAAACACAAATGTTCACAGATTCACACATAACTTACATGATTTAAAGTAAGTAATGGTAGAAAGGGTTCCTTAAAATATTTCTGCCTAAAATGCTATCGTTTCTGAGAAATGAGTAAAACAATAGTTTTTATCACGCGTGATAATAAACTCGAAATAAACAGAAAACACATAAGGTCTCTTTTCACTATTTTTTCGTGACCTCGATGACCAATTGAGCTCAAACTTTCACAGGTTTGTTTGTTCATGCATATGTTGAATCACACAAAATGTGGACACTGATTTTGAGCTGTTACCAAAAGTATACAATACCTTTAACTGAGAGTGTAGTCAGAAGAACATCCATGTTCTTTTGGAATGTAATTATCCCTTTATTCCATACAGGGTCAGTTATCTAGTTAGTCTGGCCTGCAGTCCCAAATCTATCCAAACCTTGGATCAGTGTAAGCGTAACCAGGGGGGGATTGAGATTGAGAAAATGCATAAATGAATGGTTCGATACACTCCCCCCCCCCTCCCCCCCAATTATATCTTTGCCCCTGCTTGCCCCCAAATGAGAATGTCTGGTTACACCATGCTACATCAGATCCAATCAACTGACCACTTTAATGTTGGATTCTAATACATTTGGTATTACTGAACTAATGTAAAGACTATACTATGATATTGGCATTGTTCAGAAAAAGAAACCTTAATGATACTTTTTTCCCTACGTTTTATACATTTATCCTTTTTGTTATCACCTCAATTCCAATTCCAAAGATGTGCCACGTTTTCTTGCTAGTAACGATTTATCTGAATAAACTCAAAGTTGTTTTATAGTTTGAGTTTGATTTCACAGCTACATGTATGCGAGGGAACCAGACAACTTTTGTAACCTGGCCAGTTTGATGATGTAGCCTTTCAATCTAGAATGTCCAATCACATGAGTTTGATTCCTACCAAAACCCAAGATAAGTTATGCAGTGTCTACATGCACTTGGGATAGCCTACATGCATACCCAATGTGGAGGAAATATGAGTCCACGCAACACCTGCAACCATTATTGCGCATTGATTTTGAAGTGAGGAAGTATGGCGTCCATCTTGGCAGCTTGATTTATTTTCTAACTGTACTCAATTTTCTAGGATGCATTGCAGTATACTTTCAAGATGGCACTTGTGCATAAGGGCTACTGGTAAAGGGCAACCTAAAATAACTACAGTTTTCACATGGGCAACAATGTATGTATGCTCTAATGCCGACATTGCAGACTTACCCTTCCTCATCTTCATCTGGCTTTTGGACTGCAGGAAATAAATACAGGGAAATCAAACAGATTAACTCATGCAACCATCAACAACTTCATAAACATTAATCTTCATATCAATCTTTAGAAGCATTGTTCAATTAAAGTTCTGTCTGTTCTCACTTCAAGTGACTTTGTCTATGAACAAGATGAGTGAAAATTTTCATAAGTCAAAATCTGTTTCAATTGTTCCCTTAAAATTCCAATAATCACTTGAAAGTGAGTTTTTAAATCCTTAATAGGCGAGGACAGGTCTAACATAAAAACTGTCACTACTATTAGTACTAACATCACTGCTTACTAATGAGATGCTATCAGCAAAAACAAGCAATACTCAATAAAAGCTAAATAATAAAAATAATGTATATTTGGTTTGCGGTAACACCATGTGTATGTATATCTACTTGCTAGGTAGATTTTGTTCTTTGAGAACTTGTCTTGCTATTTATTCTACTGCCGCGGAGTAGATTATTCCGAATTTGGGAGACTTCTCAGTTCTGAAAAGAACTGTCCTGCTTATTAACTACTACCTGGGCGGGAGGTATGAAATCGGCCGGGACTACAACTTTCACTTTGTGGATCGAGGGAACTTCTCGTTATTAACTACAGCTTGCTCTAGTCATCGTCATTAAAAATAATAATGAAAACTTAAAAAGCCCACAAATCCACAAAAGTGCTCATGGCACTAATACAAACAAAAACATAATACAATGTACATGCATGTACAATAATAATAATAAAATAACATAGGGCTAAGCTTTGATGAAATCCAGAATACAATACATACATGGTAAAGAATTACAAATTTTAATATTTATATGTTTTTAAAAACACAAACGTAAAAAACAAACCATTCACTCAAATACTTGATTGAAAAGATGTACTAATTCAATGTCTTTACCTCTTATTTCTGGCCAAACTTTAGTACAAATGGTCTCCATGGAAATAAAGATGATACCTGAGACAGCTGCCACAAAGATGACCCTGTAACTTGTTGCAACAGCCATCCTATTTATAATATAAAAAATAAGTGGATTAAGTCAACGACTGTTTACAAAAGCAATGTTTGATGTGACCAGGGGCCCAATTTCATAGAGCGATTTTTTGTGTAATTAATTCCTATAAAACCATTCTTTCTCACAACATGCCCCAGTGCTTTTTTAAACAGTTGTTGATTTAATCCACTATCCAAAATGCATCACAACGACGACGCGGCAGGGGGCAGAGGTCAAATTTGCAAAGTTTCCCTGATAAATAAATGCGAGACGTTGGTCGCAATGGATGGTTTCACCAGTGTCAGGACACTTCGTACCTTTACCTTTTCGTACCCGGGACACTTCGTACCTTTTACAAGGTACGAAGTGACTTTGGACACTTCGTACCCTGGACACTTCGTACCGTGAGCCGAGTCACTTCGTACCTTCATACAAGACACTTCGTACCTTTCGTACCTTGAACTGATTATGGTTGTTAATGACCGAACAACTATACAGACATCAATTTATTTAAAGGCACTGAACACGTTTTGTAATTGTCAAAGACCAGTATTCTCACTTGGTGTATCCCAACATATGCATAAAATAACAAGCCTGTGAAAATTTGGGCTCAATTGGTCATTGAAGTTGCAAGAAAATGATGAAAGAAAAAACACCCTTGTTGTACAAATTAGTGTGCTTTCAGATAGGAATAAAAGGCTTCTGCCCAGAAGTCTTTTATTATTTTAGTGAGAAATTACCTTTCTCAAAAACTACGTTACTTCAGAGGGAGTCGTTTCTCACAATGTTTTATACTATCAACAGCTAGCTCTCCGTTGCTCGTTACAAGTAAGTTTTTATGCTAATATATATTTTGAGTAATTACCAAACGTGTACAGTGCCTTTAAATTGAAAATAATTATTTTTCATAAATAACAATTGATTAGTCTTTACACAATCACTGTTGTCGAAATGAACAATTGTAAACAAATAAAAAAACTTATCTAAAATATTAAAACGAATAAGAAGAATTTTATTTTTTTTTTCTTATAACGTATTCAATAAATATTGATAAATAAGTTGTAATTAGTTTTGTCGAAAGAACAGTTAATAACTGTTAATTAGGATTACATTTTTACTGACATCCAACGGTATAGGGCCGGCCCAAACAGTAGCGGGCCGACGGTACGAAGTGACTCGACTGACGGTACGAAGTGACTCAGCCGACGGTACGAAGTGACTAGCTTTGCCAAGGTACGAAGAGTCTCGAAGGTACGAAATGTCCCGGGTACGAAAAGGTAAAGGTACGAAGTGTCTGACATCCATTTCACCGATTGCTGACTTAAAAATCATCGATTTGGAGCACAAAAAATGATCGTGAGTACAATTTAATATATGCCTCATGTTGCATCTTAACTTAATATTAATAAGAGTAGACACATTATATTAAGAAGCAGCGTAGGCGGTTTTTAAATTAGCTATTTTGGGGGATGTTTTTGTCATTCTGAATCTGAGGCATTTTTTGTGGCGTGGTGTGGGGAAAATCATAACAAATTGAGGTTTCCCAATCATTCTCTATGGCGATAGTACGACCGCAGATGTCAAAATTTCGAGAGAAAAAACGAGTACAGCGCAACAAACGACTACGAACTGACGAAGTACACAACACTCACCAAATCAAAACATTCACACAGAGAACCATAACTGCGCTACGGACGGGTTTCTCCCACACAAGAAGGCTCTGCACAGACATAATAAAGCTCTCAAAGGGACTTAGAAACTCCCTCAACTTCTTCTCTCGTAATCTGACTTCTTTTTGTCGCTCAAATGCCTTCATTTCACTCTCCGAAAGGGTTTTCTTGACGGAAGTTTCAGCTTTCTCTTCTACTACTTCGTCCATGACAATTCCCAAAATGTAAATGTTATGATTTTACGTCATGTATATGTACGTTTGGAGAATTGTGGTTATACCATAGAAAGAAAAGGTAAGAGTTAACTTTCACAACTAAAAAGTATCATTTCATTGACTATTTTTCATTCAAAGTTTAATTGTAAAATACATAGTTTCTTTCAATCTTAATTCAAACTCTTTGTATATGCGTATTTTTCAATTATTTAATTTGTGGCATTAGGATATGGACAAAAATACTAGCAATACTTGTCCCCTAATTTCAAAATAGAACAGCCAATTTCTGTAAACGACGTCACGTTAAAAATACTTTGTAACATCGCCCTCTGTCGCTCAACCATATGGTGTTCTAAAAGGCGACAGATATGCGTTGCCTGTCGCGGCGTCGCGTCGTGCGTCGCGTCGTGCCGTCGCCCGTCGCGTCGCCTGTTTTTCAATTGATTTGAATGGTGGTTTTGACTTATGTCGTCCGTCGCGTCTTGCCGTCGTCCGTCGCGTCGTGCCGTCGCGTCGTCCGTCGCGTCGCCCGTCGCGTCGTCCGTCGCGTCGTGCCGTCGCGTCGCCCGTCGTCCGTCGCGTCGTGCCGTCGCGTCGCCCGTCGTCCGTCGCCTGTTTTTCAATGGACCCTTCCCATGAAATATGCTAATTACATTCACGCATGCGTACAGACCCTGCTGGTTGGCAAACGCCATAGAGTTGTGCACTAAGTAGACGCACAAGCGCGTCTGCGTCACGCCACCATCAGCCCCACACAAAAAGGGGCAATGTTTCATCATTTTGCCAACCAGCAGTGTAAGTGCGCACGCGTGATGTGCAATTTAAATATTTCATGGGAAGGGTCTATTGATTTGGACCTTCAATATTTCGCCAAAACGTTCTTCACTTTTCTGTCAATTGGTGGCGCTCTTTGATTATTTCCGCCAGAGCCGTGGTTTCCGCCAGAGCCGTATACGGCTCTGATTTCCGCCATAGAGAGGTTGCGTGACCCCGCAAAAAGTTCGCTGAGGGCCGGGCGCCGTCGGCCATGTTGAGTACTACTTCGGTTGCTACGAGTCGTCTGCTCCAGCAGCAGACGCGCGTTTGCAACCGAGAAGGCTTTTTCGACAGACAAATTTGGTGAAGGTTTTCCTTCAGTGTTTTATTTGGTCTGTTAATTAAATAATAGAACAATGAAAGTTGATCAGGGCAACATCAAGTACATATTAACTCTGGATAATGCAAGTCAACGCCGATACTGCGAGAAAATACAACGAATAAACAACAAAGATCCGTACGAATTAAAACCTGCCGACTGGTCTTCAAACATTGAACTTTTCGCAGCAGTGTCTTACCCAGATATTATTAATTACTTACTCTATGTTAAGAGTGCATACACTTTAGAGGAATTCAGATCGTTTAAGTCCCTTGATGCATACAACCAGTTTTTATCTGGATGGGTGACGAACGTAAAGGTGCACATCGAGGGAAATCTGCACTTGCATACGGCAAAGGTAAAATTGTTAGTAAACAAACTTTGGAGTTGTACTTGTATCTTTTTAAACTCTTGATGCCGCCCTTGTGAATTGCAAAACATTGTTATTTACATGATGATATAGGGACGTGCGGTGATAAATACCGGAAAACACCGTACCACCACTGCCGAAAACAAATTATTTTTTTTCAAAACGGAACTGGGGTTTTAACAAACATGACTTGTTTTCGGCAATGGTGGTACGGTAGTTGGCTGGCCTTCATCGGCACTCTGCTCCCTTTATAATAGTTTAGATTCAACTATCTGAAGGCGGCTATTCATATTTCTACCTCCATGATTCAACATTCAACAAATATGCACAGCAGGGTACAGGCATATGCGGGCTCTTGTTGATCTTTATATGGATTTGGGTAATGACACTTGTTGTTTACGTACTTTCATTGTTATTAATTTATGTTTGGAATTTGTGTATTTATTTATTCATTTGAATCTAGACAATTTTTGCAATTTATTTTGTCATGAGTCAGTGCAACATTAGACAACATGGACATGATGGACAATAAATGTAGTCTTTTAGAATTTCATTCATTCTGATTCAAGGCAAGCCTGGTGTTACTGTTAGGCTATACTGTACTGATTTAGTAGTTCGTAGTCGAAGTGAGTCTGATGAGGTCGTCGAGATTCTAGATGGCAGATGTGTATAGTTTGATCAATCCCTGCTTGCCGTGTCATCTCAACAATATCCTTTTAATTGTAAAAACATGTCAAGTATTAGTTTTTACTACCTCGGCCTCCCTACCATGCCTACTAGCCTGTAAAATAAAGCAATGTCAACAGCAGCATCGTAGGAAAAATACTACCTAAATTATTATTATTATTATTTTATTTTCTTTTTTCTTTTGAGTGGAGCTCTTATATATAGACTCCGTTTATTCAACTCAAGTAATTACAAGTATATACATCTCCTATGGAACATTAAAGCAAGTACTGATAGATCAGTACACAAGTACATATAGGTCACTAGAAACTAAAGGACAATGAACAATCAAACAAAGGCAAGATCAAAACATGAAAAAAGCAACCTAGTAAAAAGATTAAAATTAAGGCGTACACAAAGGACAGTAACTGAGAGGTGACAAAATTCGATTTTGATCAGAACATAAATTTTGGACTCTCGTCTTCATTGAAAGTACACAGGAATTTGTACAATTTGTTAAAATTACTTGTTTGGAGCCTATTCCTCTCCCTTAGTAGAAATGATCTGAGAGTTTCTTTGTAGGTCTTGATAATGTTTGTGTGTTTGTGAAAACGTCCTCATTGAAGACCAGATCACACCGGATTCTCCAAATAACATTGATCATCATGCCAACAATTATCATAGATACAAATGACAAATTCATACAAAAAATTCTTATACAATCACTGAGACAAAAGAAACGGCAGCCAGTTTGTTTCCTAATTAAAAATTCGACGTATAACCAGGGTTCAACCACCTCATTACAGTATAGAAACAAATGTTCGACAGTTTCAGTGTCGGATTTACAGAAAGGACAGTCGACTGTATCTATGATTTTCATGCGTTTAAGTTTATCTCGGGTTGGCAGAATCCTGTGATAAAGTCTAAAAAGGGTGTCCTTGTCTTTGGCGTCCATAATATTGTTCATGTTTAATTTGGTCCAAATATTGGCCCAGTCGAACTTATCAGTGAGGCCTAAAATCGAGGCCCACTTTTCCTGTGCTTTTGGAAAAACAAATTCTTTGACCTTCAATGATTTGTACATTAATTTCGTGGTAATTTTAGAAAAGGGTACCAAACCCTGATCCCCATGGTCAATTTGGAACTTCAGCCAGCTGCTTGGATGGATATTAGGCCCACAACGTTTTTCTTTGAAGAGGACTGGATTGATGTTTTGTTCAAGACGTTTAGCTATGCGTCCAGCAGTGATACGATTAATTTTACACTTCCTAGCCAATTCCTTAAAGGTAATTATAGTCTGTTATTTTTAACAACATGTTGAAATTTGATGATGTTATTCTTTGTTAAAACAGGACTCGCTAAATCTTTATCCTTATTAATCGTAACCACTGAATCATGCCAAAGAGGGATATTCATTACTTCCAAAACTGAGGTGAATTCTGGTCTGAAAACACCCCCTGATTTTTCGTAGGCTGCAAAAAGGTCCATTATAAAAGGGAGTGGCTACCAAACACATACCAACCAAGATTATGGCTTTCGCCGGGTTTCTCGATCCAATACTCCCAATAGTTAAAGAAGGATTTCCATTTACCATTACTTTTGATATAATTACTCAACCACATCAGTTTTAGACTGCGTAACCTGACCCTGACGTCCAAAAGACCTGTCCCTCCCATGTATCGAGGTCCGGTGATAGTGGCACGCTTGATTTTGTCCGGTTTACCTGACCAGTAAAAACTAAAAATTATGTTTTCTATTTTCTTTACACACTCTTCCGGGCAAGAGACAATGTTACCCACATAATTTAGTCTGCTTCCGACCATGACGTTCACAATAACGGCCTTGCCCGTCAGGGTCAGGTCCCGCTGTCTAAACATGCATTAAGTTTGCTTATTCCGGGGTCCCAGTTGTCAGCCGGTGTAACATTGTTTCCAAAAAGAAGACCCAACATTTTCAATTTATCATTGTTCCAGTTGAAGCCACACGGCTTGTCCATTCTGTTCTTCCATTTGCCAAGCCATAGACCCGAGGTTTGTGTTTACCTTAGATCCGCTACCTTTACAATATTTATACAAAACATCCGTGATGACTTGAAAGTCACTTTCTTTAGAAATAAAAACCGTGGCATCATCGGCATGCTGGATAATTTTAACACATTCAGTTCCACCTGGACACTGAATACCATGCAACCATTATTGATTCCTAATTAGAGTTCCTAAACCTTCTGCACAGACTGCATATAACAATGGAGACAGGGGACACCCTTGTCTGATACCTCTACTTATGGAAAGGTCTAGCCAATGAAGTTATTTACAATGACGCAACTCTCAGGATTACAAGGGAAAAGCTTGATCCATTGAATGAATTTGGGGGGAATCCGCCATTTTCTCAAGCATGGTGAACATATAATTCCAATTAATTCTATCGAAAGCCTTCTCCTGATCGATACTTAAAATAGCTGCTTCCTTATTGTTCCAATTAATATAATCTATGCTATCACGCAAAAGTGTGAGGTTGTCGTGAATTTTTCTCCCCGGTACACCACATGTCTGTTCGTCACCTATTATGAAAGGCATGGCCTTTTTAACCTATTTGTGAGAACTTTGGCCAACAGTTTGTAATCTACATTTAAAAGGCTAATCGGTCTCCAGTTCTTGAGATCAAATTTACCTAAATTTATTATCCACATGGTTGGTGGGCTTGCACAAAATTACTTTATTGATTATAAAGCGATGAAAAATTACTTTATTGATTATGAAGCGATGACCAAAAGCAAATCCATGTAAAGCAATAAATCAAGTGAATTATAAACCAAGACCAACAGTAACACTACTGAACTAACAGGATTTATAAAAACCACTAAAAACAACAAAACACATGTGCCAAGGAAGGTTACAAATTAAAATCAAAATGGCTCTAAAATCGAGTCCATAGCAGTAATGACTTGAAACAGGCAAAACTTAAAAACATGAAGCAAAGAAGTGATGGTGGGAGAACACACAGGCTGCTATCTGTAAACTATAATACATTTAATGGGTGACTTAATTACCACTACTTAAGGATTAAGGATTAAACAAGAGGGTTGTTTATTACAGACGATTCCTTGAAATGAACTTGTACCAGGGTGCTACAAGAGATTAAAGAATAAGACCCTAGTTTGACTTTGTCGTGTGAAAAGGGCTTTTGTTGGAATAAACAGTGGAAGGGAACTAGCCCTTTTCACACGAGGAAAATAAGCAGGGGGTCCTTGGTCCTAAGAACACAACGTTGTTTAATCCACATCGTGTGAAATGTACCTCTGCTTAAATAAACACGGGTCCTTAGCGCCTTAAAAACACAACGTTGTGAAAATTATACCACGATCGTCCGTGCGTGCTGTGTGAATGAACACAGCTTGCGTAACGAAGGACCCTGGTGGTGTAGCTGGAGCTACCACGCATGCGCACAAATAGATTCTACGTCGTTATTATTACTCGGCATTTTAACACCAGTGGGAAAACAGTGACAGAGTGACGCACGCACAAACTACCAGCATTCAGAAGGGGAAAATCTCTTTTTCAGCTTTATATTTGGGTTAACAAGAATATGTTTTTACTTTTCCATAAAAAACCATAAACAATTTTCCGTTAATCCGACACAAAGTTAAGTTTTTTCACCCCTCATTTTCTTTGTGTTTTATTTACAAACTTAAAAGGTATCATTCACGATCAACCACTCACGTCTATGTATGTCGTCGAGTCGATCGATACCGCCGAGTCGTCGTCCTAAACACCGGCGCACTCCGTTTACGCATGGAGGAAGAAACTATTTTCTTCCTCCATGGTTTACGTGTGTTGCCATCATAAGGGGTAATTTTCGCGGTCCAATAACTGTTTTGGTTGAATTTTGGCCATCCGATAACACTGGCCAATGACCGAAACAGTTATTCGTTCCAGCCGCGAAAACATAACCCTGGTCAATCTGTTTTAATCTGTCCGCGGATTGGTTGATAGCGCGAAAGATCCCGTTTTTGAGCCAATAGTCTTCCTGGATAGTAAGCTCACGGCATCGATCTGCTTTATACACGTGGTTACCATGTACCGAGATAGTCGATTTCCCAAGATTATCACAATATTTCTTTTCTTTTCGTTTCATTTTCTGGACTCCAGTATATTCTATAAAAATCTGGAAACATTGAATAATGATAATGTATTTACCAAATAGTGAACTTTTATGACAAATATATGATTCTCAAAACATTTTGTGGAAAATCCAAGCAAGCGTACATCGCTGTACTTGGTAACAACGCTAACAGTCAAGGAAGACTATTGGCTCCAAAACGGGAACTTTCGCGCTATCAACCAATCTGCGGACAGAATAAAAACAGATTGACCTAAAACTTAGCATGACATGTGATGATTTCATGAATTACATGCCGCCGGTTGTTGTTGATGATCGAGAGCTGAGGTTCAATTCTGCTGTCAAATTCTTTGGCACGCGACGCAAGATGGCAAAAAAAAACGTAAGCTTAAACAGCTTTAACAAATAGAGAATGAATTGAAACATAACTTTGCTTTATTTTCCAACATTACATTTAGCAAATAATACTTATACAATTTGCAAAACAAAAAAAAGATTCTCCCCAAAAAGCTGCGAGAATTCATTCCGCGAGAATCCATTTTGATTCTCGCGGTGTCTTGCGAACTTCTAGGCCTGAAATAATTGGTAAACAGCACATGCATTTGCGATGTTATGCTGGATGTGCGGATACCAGTGAAACGGACCATAAACAATGTTGACCTTTGACACCCCAAAAGACGAAGGCTCTGAGAGACACGGGACGTTTGTTTCAGCGCCGTGTGAAAGGTCGTGTTCGAGCGAGACCAACGTCCTTGGTCAAGACAACTGGCGCCTGAGACCATGGAGTGAGACCAAGGACCCTAGTTTGACTGTCG
This sequence comes from Leptasterias polaris, assembly GCA_037783415.1. Classification (NCBI taxonomy): domain Eukaryota; kingdom Metazoa; phylum Echinodermata; class Asteroidea; order Forcipulatida; family Asteriidae; genus Leptasterias; species Leptasterias polaris. The sequence goes on from JAZGTN010000188.1 coordinate 1,286,309, forward strand.
TGTGAAAAGGGCGTGGTCCTTTCTCTATGCTCCTACTGAACACGGTTTTTCTGGCCATCAAAAGGGAGAAACTTCCTCTAGCAGTAAACACAAGAAGTAAAATTACATCAACAAACTCGTCTCACACCAAATTTAAAGATAATTATTGTTACATCCTTCCCTTTTTAAACTTTGAGTGGGAAGGGGTAAACTTCTCTAACAATGAGAAATGTTTCGGAAGAAAAAGGTGATAAAATTAACTAGTGTTCATTAATAAAGTAAATTTTCATGGCGAATATTCAAATAGAATTACTGGCTGGAAATAGTAAGTTTGTTACTTTCGGTCATTTCCCATTGTTTTGTTTTTTGGGTTTTTTTTTAAACAGAAGTTATGTGTGCATGCCCTTTTCACAGTAAATAATAATATGCCATAATATGACAGAAGAGTTAATTTACCAGAGTACATGTAGTATAAGTGGTAATTGGCCCGTTTATCTTTAAATATGTAATATCAATAATATTTGTAATGACAACGGATTAATATACCGCCTTTCGCAAGCCTGAATTTTAGTGCGGTGGGTCTCGTAGAAGTGGTGGAAACTGTGCTCAATCATCATAGAAACTTGCAATTTCAGCCAAAAGTTTAGTTTTTCCTTAAAAAAACGCCGGCCTATCCCATTAAAATAAAGAGTTAAATTTGGTATCATTTTGAAGCAGACACTGTCCTGTCGTTATTAAAACCTGGGGCGAAGGTGTTGGGAAACTTGATCTACCAGCCGAAGGGAATGAAAATAAATTGTGGATGGCGCTATTTCGTGAGCACTTCGTGTGTAAATACACCGATCCATTAAGTCACGCCCATTTCTCATTGACCAATCACAACCGCGAAATCTGATCACCATTTGCGCCGTTTGGTGATCTTTGCACTAATGGTGATCGGGTTTCGCGGCTGTGATTGGTCAACTCGTAAGGAGGCGGGGCTTAATGGATCGATCTATTGGGCAGTGTGGGTGATCACATTTATAGCATCCGTCATCACAAAACTAACGATCATCAACAACCTAAAAAGCCTATTGTTTTTGAGAATATTTCTCTCTTTATATAAATATGATGACATTTGTGTTTCCATCCTTGGCATTTCTATTTCTCAAATAAAAACAAATCTGAGCAGGAAGTGGAACTTTGGTAAAAGAGAGTATCACGACCAGCCAATAATAGTGGTCGACTGGTTCTAATAATAACGCTTACTGACGTCCCTTTGTTGTTATAAGAACCCATACTGGGTACGTCCGGGTTTTTTGTTTTGTGGTGACTTTTGGGCGAGGTCAAAGCCTGTTCTGGACAAACGTTGACAGCACGATTATTATAAAATGGGTAGACTTTTCACTCAAATCATCAGATTGAGAGTTTAGCCAGAGAGAGCAAGACAACCAGTCTAAGGTAAGTTATTATTGATCTGATTAAGTATGTACGTTATTTCAAATTCGAAAGGCTTCCCAACCAAAAACTGCGGCAGGCATTTTGTTATGGTAGGCCTACCAATCATCCTGAAAGTTAGTTTCATCTTCAAGAAAGTAAGAGCACGGTTCATATTTTACTAGTGTATTCCGTATTTTCATTAATTTGTGCTATTACAAATTTTTTAATTCATTTCTTATGGAACTGTTTCGTGTAAAATGTTGATATATACTGAATAATTTACGGCTTTTGGTCGGCGATAATGAAAAAAAAAATCTGTGCTCGCTTTCTCCTCCGGGGCTCTTTCAGAGCCACCACTCATCCCAGTAGAGATTCACATGGCTGTACCCTCAAGTCTTCTATATAGGCCTAATTAGTTACTTGGAATTATACATATTTTAATTTAATTAAACTTTCTATAAAAGTAATGTAGGCCCAATTTTGCTACGGTAGGCCTTTATTTCAATCAGAAAGATGCGTATATAAAGCATGGACCTACCTCCATGCATGGACCAACAATTCAAATGAACGATTTGTTTTTCTCAGCAAACTTGAGTAGAAGACAATTCATACTTGTAAATAACACAAAACAAGCCAAATTAATGTTCATTTAAACACGGCAAAAGTTGAAACAGGTTCTTTTGTTAAAAAAAAATTACAACAACAACAAAAACAACAACAAAACACACCAACAAAAGTACCAACAACGAGTCAGCTGTAATCATTTTTGCACTTTGATGACTCCCAAATTTATGCACCAAGAAAAACATACGTTACATAAATTGAACTTCAGAACGTTGAATATGTATCGAAATGGGATGACTGAGATGAATTAAAATAACATATTTATGTGTGCACGAAAACACAGAGTAAAAAGTCAATTCAAGTGAAAGTTTTCTGCTGAAGTACGGTTAAAGTTGAAAAATATACATATATACGTTTTTTCTCGTCGTTTTCATTCAACCTACATGACCACCAAATTTGATCACTGTCCACTGGTTATGTATAATATACAATGTGTAAACTAAAATTGACGATGACATTTTTATTTGGTCTTCCAAAAAGAAAGACAAAAATATGTATTTTCCCGATCCCTTTAATCGAGAGATTTGACCAGAAAATGTATAGAACAGGTTCATTTTAAACCAAAATTTTCATTTTCCCTTTTTGGGGGGTAATAGATAGCATTTTTTCTTGTAGTTATTTCTAAAATGTTAATTCATGCTGTTTTTCTCCATAAAATATTGCTGGACGAACAAAGTAAGAATCTGGTTCACTATAAACAATATTTTTTAACAGTCTTTTGATTGATTCTTTTTTGTTAGCAAAACAATTTGCCACATTTTTTACTCAAAACTATTGTTGCATCATAACATCAATTAAAAATACGCACACCTTTTTATTTACAATAATTGGGAAAGCTGACATAAAATAAAAGTTTATTAAAATTGTGGTTCGAGTGGTTATAATTCTTTTACGTAAGGGGGTAGATTTTTTTATCCCTTGTTCCTCAAATCAGCCGAAATCCAGTGGAAGTGATAGATTTGTTTATCCTTTGCTGCTCTAACCAAGCGAAAAAGAGGAGGGGATAGATTTGTTTATCCCTTGGACCTCAAACATGACAAAATGTGCGTTATATTGCTAACAAATAGGCCTAACTGTAATTTATCCATTTAAAAATTGTTAGCCTAGAAAAAATAGATTGATTAGTAAAGTCTGGAGCATGTTTTTCACAATTTGGAGGAAAAAATAGTAAAATAAAAAATTGTTGCTTTAAAATCCTGTTTCGATTGTAATTTTCGGGCTATAGTGACAATTTTAAGCAGTAAATTTGAAAAATAACCAAAATATGAAAAAAATGCAGTTAAATATGAACCTGGCGGTGAAAGTATAGCCTATATCGTTCCTTCGTAACCAGTGGCTATATAGAGTGAAAACAAAAAGTATAACTTGTTAGTCACACGAACTGGCAATGTTTGAATATGGATGTATTCAAAGAGTGTACGGTCAAGGAGAAATTTGTGTGCAATCTGGCATGGAATTGTGATGTATGTTTGTATATTATTTGATGCTTTTCATATTGAAGGTCATGGAAACTAACAATTCAAACTCAGTGATTATATTCAATTGATTCGTAATTTAAACCATGCTTTACTGTTTCTGAGAGTGTGTTTGATGTTTAGCCAGCGAGTGACACGTTTCTGTTAGCGTTTTGAAGTAACAATCAAAAGATAACTAAATATTAATAAAGAGATTTATTGTGTTTTCAAGTGACTCTTTATTGTATTCCTTTAGATTTGAAATACAGCATAATGGCCGAACTTTCCTATTCAGCGCCCCTCGTGTGCACGCTTGCTTTGGTGCTGATAAGTCATGCTCATTGTTGCATGCTTGTCGAGCCAACAGCGCCCCCTTCATTAGCAACTGATCCGTCAACAATAGGGATGTCGTCACAAGCAACTAATCCATCAACAACAGGGATGTCGTCACCAGCAACTAATCCATCAACAACAGGGATGTCGTCACCAGCAACTAATCCATCAACAACAGGGATGTCGTCACCAGCAACTGATCCCACATCCGTTCCCTCAACTGAAGGAACTTCACTGATGAGCACTGATCAAACGGCTGCTACAACTACAAATGCAACAGCCACTCCTCAACCACAGTAAGTTTCTGAATATCTTCTATCTTTTGGGTGGTCAGTTTGGTGTAGTGATATCTTTCCTCGCCTTCACCTCTAGCAGGCGCGGATCCAGGTGGGGGGCAGGGGGCATGTGCCCCCCGGGTAAAATTTGAGGGGAAAATAATAAAAGCAATGGTTTTTGGTTTTGTTTTTTGTTTTTTTACTATCTGCCTGCTTAAAACTTAGCCACAAGTTAGTGTGTGTGTGGTGTCTTTTCCCCCAGCGGCAGGATGGATTTCTTTTTCATCCTATGCCTATCAAATTTCTTTCTTTCTGCCAAAATGAATTTTTCATGATATGTCACTTGTAATTGCTTAGATTTGCACAATAACAAAAGCGTTTGAAACCTGACGTGCCAATAGTGTCCTGGATAAAATATATTTCATGTCGTTCTGGCATTCAAGTGTAAAGACTACACTAAGCTTGAACTATATTTTTTGAATGAATATGCATGAAACCAGATATTGCAGCGACCAGATCCAAACGCGAGATTTGTGGGTTTAAAATTTTCTTTGAGTAAAATTAGAAGATTGGTATGAATCAGTGCTTAAAAAGTGTGTCTATTTCTCGGTTTCAGGCACACAGAGGCTTGATTTTTCAAAATGCCAAAAGCTCAGAGCTTCCAAGGGGCTTCGCCCCCCCCCCGGACCCCACCAGGGCTCCGCCCCTGGACACCCACCATCGATGTTGCAGAAATTTTTCCAGTAAATTTAGAAGATTTAAATGGAATCTGATTATAAAAGTGTGTCTATATTTCTCTGTTTTAGGCACATGGGGGCTTGATTTTTCACCCCACAGAACGCCAAAGGCTCAGGGCTTCAGAGGGCTTCGCACCCATTCCTTTGTTTTACCCTCTAAAAAATCCTGGTTGCGCCGTTGTGCCCCCCCCCCCGGTTTAAAAAATCCTGGATCCGCCCCTGTCTAGGACCCCGGTTCGAATCACGCCGGGATGGATTCGGGCAGTCACCACCTGACTGCGTGGGTTTTCCCACGGGAATATTATCTGGGGTTTTCCTACAAGTGAAACTTCCTTCCTTTTCTCCTCTCCACCATTGGGTTCTTGCTGATTAGGTTCGCTTTTCTGAGAGTCCAGATTGTTGTTTAGCCTTATATAGGCATTTTGCTGCTCCGGATCTATACTCCCTCGTTTTACCATTCAAATGAGGTGACATTTATTATTTTAAGTATTGTTAATTGAAACTTTGTGTTTGTTTTTATACAATGCAACATGCAAGTTTAGATCGTACAGATCCCTATCCTGAACGATATTCTATATCTCTACTTGTACCTTGTAGCTTGAAGTATATTTTATTTCATTATTATCTGTTTGACAGTTGTTGTGATGGAAAGACCGGGAGTACAACAGCTCCAACCCAGTGGCCAGTAGCCCAGAGTCCAGCTGGTGGACCTGCTGCAAACCCCCAAGCTGTGGTCTGTATCTTCTACAGACAAACAAATTGTCTGGTGTGTCGCCATGGGTAGGTTTTAATATCCGTCTTCAACAAAACCTTTGCCTACCAACAATGACACGCGTGATAGACAATGGTTATCGAAACATATAGCCATTTTAATGGAAAACCCCATTGCAATTTCATCCTTATGGGACGTGACACTGAAAGCAACAGTAAAATATTTCAGTTTCGAACTTTGGGTATACATGTTGTGAGTTAAAACAATACATTTTAATGGTGTTTAAACTGTGTACAAAAATACTGATCTTTTATTAGTATTTATCGGCCATTAGCGGCTTTCATAAAGAGACATCGCACAAAATATGTATAGTCCCATTCGCCAATATTGGCATAAACGTTAACAATTTGTACCCCAAATCTTAAATCTATATACGCAAATATTGGCAAATTAATTCACAATTATTTTGAATGCTTAAGCCAACATTGGTGTATAAAATGATTCACGAGTTGAGGCTCCCACAAACACAGCCATGGGGGATTGTGTGGCTATGTTTTTTTTTTTTTTTTTTTTTTTTTTTTTTTTTAATAAGCAAATAATTTTGCAAGCACACAGTTTAGTCTGGCACCGTAAAACTTTAAAGGGATACGTTGCCTTGGATTGGCGATTTGGGCTATGAAAAGCGTTTGAAACCGTTTGTTATGAAAAGCATGTGGTTAGAAAAATTAAAATACAATGATCCACACAAATACGCCTCGAAATTGTGTGATTTCCTTTTACTTTGTGAACTGACACGCTCCTCCATTTTGTAGAGTCAATAATTTGGCTCTTTAAAAATGGCGGGCCGTGTTTAGTTCACGAAGTGAAAGGAAAACCACACAATTTCGAGGCATGTTTGTGTGGATCATTATTTTACTTTTAAAACAGCTTTCTAAACATATGCATTTCGTAACAAACGGTTTCAAACGTTTTTCATAGCCCAAATCGCCCAATCCAAGGCAACATGTTCCTTTAACATTGGACAAACACACCTTTATATCATCATGGAGGTATAGGAATAGATGCACTGCCAGCTGCCCATGGAGGTGCAGACTACTACTCGGAAATGCCTCGCCTAAAGTCAAAGATCAGGGTGACTAGGTGCCAGACTTGAGAAGAATTCACGCAGACTGGCTTATACAAATTGTTAATTGTTATGCCAATATTTACTTCAATATCCACACCACGGACAAATTCGTGAATTTTTATCCTAAGAAAAACTCCCAGGTCAGAAATTTGCCGAATTCCAAATCCCAAGGGGCCTGATTCATTTCTGGGTCTGGTTGACCCATAAATTGACTCCCCTAAACTGGGATTTTGACCCAGATTCTGCCTCCTGCCCGGATCTGCATGGGTCATCTCTGAGAGTGCATTTGCGCATTGGGGCAAAAATCGTGATACGCCAATCTAATTTGCGTAACTAATATTCACGACGAAGGCAAAAACGCGAATTTAGGCCTATACGCATGAAAGTATGTTTAAAAAAATAGGCAACAATGGATGAGAAGGCTGGGATAAAGCAGATTAAAACAACAACATGCACGTGAACCACCGTCTCGGAGAAAATGATAACAACTGACAGTGACATGATAGCGTATTTTTCGTTTTTTTATTTTATTATTAATGCATGCAAAATAACTGGTTATTTCTGTTATGTTCTGAACTTGTCCCGTTATGGTGACATTATTACACAATACATGGATGTGGACAAGCAGTATTGTACACCTTATACAAAAAGCTAATGACAGTAATATATTTTCTAATGGTTTCATCTTCGCTTTTTGTCATGAAGGTTAATGATATCGAAATGTTGTACTGCCATTCCCGATGAGAAGGATGACACGACATTTGGTGGGCCCACACCCTTCAACGAGTATCTTATTGGATTGAGAAACGATAGCCGTGGCATCGACTGGTACAACCTCTATCCCAGGAAAGAAGCCCCAGCTAATGGCTATTATGGCTACTGGCAACCCACAGCAACTGGAAGGTACGATTAACCCTTTCCAGTCGAATTGTCTGGACATAAACTGGTGACCGCATTGTGCAATTATTGAATTCCTAGCAATAGCATTACGATTTAAAAATTGTCCGGGTCCTCTATAGTTCTAGCATAAGTTGAACCGTCAATTAGATGAAACACATTATTGTTTTAAGGTTTTATCGCTTGATTTGGTTCAGTTGACTGTACAATATTGTTGAAATGTTTAGCTCGGTGAATTGTAGTTCAAGGTAGGCTTTTCGGAATTCAGTCAGTGTATGATGCTAAAAAAATATAATCCGAGATATACGGCCCAAATGAAAAAGAGCTAAATTTTGTATTTTTGTCCATGATCAGATTATGTATAAGTCCCCACATCAGGAGAAGTTGCCGTCATAAATAATGTTAAGAACTTGTTTATTACGTGGTCCCTTTATGACAATATTTCTGTTCACTACTTTGGACATCATTGTTTAAATTTGCTCAATATTTCTCCCTCAACTTGGAGATTTTAAAAAGTGACAAACTCGTTGAAGGCTAGAGTGTGCGGCCTCTGATTTTTGCCCGGATCTCAATGTACAGCCCGGACCTACAAGCCCCAGACCTAAATGCAGACAGTTCGACAGTTCGACTTTCTGAAAAGATGGTTGAAACAAGTTAAAATTTGTTTGCCTATTAATAATGATAAATGACTGGTCATTCGACCAGCCCCTTTACAGCTGGTTCAAACGAAATTAAATGATCATTGCGATGGTTTCAAATTGAATCCCAGAATGCTGGGACACAGTAACAATTAAGTGATTCTTTTCTTTATACCAGTTCCATTTTATGGGCCCGTAGTGTGGCGTCGGTGACTGAAAAAGAACAATCATTTACACACTTATGGAATCAAACCTCGGGGAGAAATGAATACTAAATTCTCACGATCTAAACATATAAACTGTGGAAGTAGTGTTTTTTTTAAATGAAGAGTATATATTGTTGAAGCTATGAAAGTATGAGTTATTATTTCTGAAATAGCTAAATGTATTATTTGTGTTTGTTTGACAGATCGACTATGGGTCTCCATCCCGGGAGTGTAACTTTGGGATGTGTAACTGTTGTTGGCAACTGCTGGATGAATACCAGGAAAGTCTTGGACAAGGGTACTATGATATACAATAACAGTGGATACACTGGGTTCCTGTATGTTATACTCTAGATGAACTACAACAATCACATGTCAGGATGGTAAATCATCGATCCGTTAGAAAGTAACATTTTCCATCAGGTTTTAGAAAGTTTCTTTGGAAAAGATTCGTACCTCAAATACGGTTTAAAAACAAAAAGTTTAAAAACTGATCTTATAATGTATAGTTATAAAGCTAAGTTGAAAAAATATGCTAAAGTAACCCTCCCCCGTCGCCTCCAACCTCCTACCCATGTTTAACAATATCGTATAACTTTTTTTCAAAACTTGGCAATTCAACGTACAGCGTAAATAACCATAACGGTTGATTTCACCGTCCGAAGTTGTTGAACAAACTGGTGATATTACTGAAGGAGAACGCAAATTATTTTTAATGATAAAGTTGTCCCCTTTAAAATATTATCCCTGCCGGTGCTATAAGGTCTATTACACTTTTTCTTTGAACACTGCGCTGAAACAAAGTAGTGCCCAGTGATTAGATTATTGTTTAAGTCTTCCTATCTTGTATTTTGAAACCACTGCATTAAATATGTTTTTCTTAATTAATTTGTATTAGTTTACTATTTTAAGATAATCCATATCAAAATCATTATCATGATTGTTTTGTAGGGCAGCGGATGATATTACCTAATGATTTATTGTGACACGGCAGTGTTTCAAGTAGTACGTACGTATACACACACAATCCCATGTGTGTGTGGTTTGTGTGTTGTCCTTTTCCAGATTACTCGTGAAAGTGGTCAGTCGTTAATTTATTTGGTGCCATAATTTGAGCTTCTTTAACTCCTTTTTGGGGGCGTCCTAGGGATAGCAAGAAAATGCTCGCTGATGTAGCAAAATGCCTGGTTTGTGACGTACAATCCTCAAATCAAATGACAAGGATCTATTTATGTGTCTTGGGTTCGATTTCACAAAGAGTTAAGATTGATCTTAAGTGCAAATCCATCGTAGTTGCTTAGCAAAGAGTGATGTCACAATACAAATCACTATGGTAATACTGATAACTCGTCTTAAGATGAATCTTAGTGCTTTGTGAAATCGACCCTTGTAATGTTAGCTTTTTAGCGATAGGTAATCACCGCATAGTTATAGTTTTCTTGCAAAATTCTTCTTGGGATAAAATGATAGTTATTTCTATATTCAGGACAAATCATACCATTGTTTCTCAATAAAAACTGAAATCGACTGCTTATACTTATTCGTTTCGTCCTATTCATGTGGTAGGCATATCCATACTGCTATGGAAATTCGAACTGACTTCTTGTCATCGGGCACTGAGGTGGTGATGAGGAAATACAGTGACTCTGTGTCTCTAGGTTTGAACTCCATTCTATTTGGAACTTGATCCGAAAGGTATTTCACCGTACCCGTATACACGTACAATGCCTTCAACAAATTTAGGCATTTTTATAATAACCTTGTTTTAAGACGATCAGGGAGGGGATAGTGGCCTATATTATATACACCCTAACCCCTAACTAGTAACTACCACTTTATCACTTTATGAAATCTAAGTTCATTGGCCCAAGTGATGCTTTTGCAACTGCCTAATTCCCAGGTAAATTTTGAAATTTTTTAAATTTGCGTGACATTTCAATAAATATGCGAGATTTAGTATGAAATTACATGTGCCCTTTGTGTCAAGTAATTTGAATGTTCCTTTAGGAGACGGATTTTCATAACAAGGCAAGTGTGCAGCACTCATTTGTAACAGCGTGGGGACGAGATGTGACCCATGCACACCGGCGGCGGAACCGGGGGGGGGGGGCAAGGGGGGCAGTTGCCCCCCCCCCACTTTTGAAAAGGTAGTTATTTTGCCCCCCCCCCCCCCCACTTTATATCGAGCTATTGAAATCAAATTAGGGTTCACTGACAGCCCCGTTTGTAATATTATACACACCTTTAAGTTTCTCAAAATAATCTGATTCATATAGGCCTAACAAAAAACAGCAATTAACGCCAAACGTAGGCGAGTTGCCATCCCCGGACAATAGATTAGTAATGGCCCACGATGCACATTTCACCAGTCCTGCAGTGCGAGTCACCGCTGGTCGAGTGTACTGCATGGCCGGGCCATAACCAGCACATACGAGACTTGTAGCGATCGGGTGTAAAAATCGGCTGACTTTATAGCGGGCTGGGTCCGGAATCCCGGCTGCGCCACAACGTGTTTCCGTGCGTTATTCCCACTAGAAGCCGTCAGCCGCAATTACAGCCTTAGCCGCAATTTGATGCATAATCTCTGAGCCCGATCTCACACACGACTTCCTACCCCGGAATACAAATTTTACATTTAAATCAATTTTTGACCGTCAAGTTTTGTCCAAATTACGGGCAATGCATCTTTAACTTCTTCCTTTGCCATTCGTAATTTTTTCCCCCTGCCAAATTACTCTTTTATACGGGAGATTCGATAACGCGAGGTGCGAGGTGACAGATATTGAACACCATACTTTTATGATAACTCACTTGTAATTGTTTAAATTTGCAAGTCAATAACATATTAAGCATTTGAAACCAACGGGCTAATTTGTCCATGATAAAATATATCTCACGTCGTTCCGGCATTCAATGATTTTCCCCCTTATGGATTGCCTGTGTAGTACTACACTTGAATTTGAGAAACGCCGGATAGTAATGTTTTTTTACCTGCGATGTTTTTAATGAATATGCATGAAACCAGATACCGACGAGATCCAAAATGAATATCATCACGCGTTGCTTCTTTTCCACATTTTTCATATTAGTCGGCTATGTTCAGGGATTAAAAAGGTCTGCAATCCTCTACCTTTCCAAATTACACACCACATTTATGCCCTGGTTAAACTTATAATTTCATTTTTTAACAGTAATCTGGTATAAATTATTATTATGTGACACCACTTTCGCAAAACAAAGGTTTGTCTGTAGGATATGGGTTTGCCGCCCACTTATTCATGGAATTTGCCGCCCAGTGATGAAAAGTAGGTAGCACCGCCCATAATGTTCTTATCAACAACGTCCGCAGTATTATTATTTAAAACAAAAACCTTTGCTGACAATGTACCCGTTTTGTACACAATATTCTGGGGACTTCATGCGGGCATTATCAGCCTAACCCAGACGAGTGGCAATAAGTTCTAACAAGAGGGAGGAGCATCATTGAAAAATATTAAATAAAATTAAAAGATTTATATGGATCAGAAGTGCTTAAAAAGTATGTCTTTTTTTCTAATGCATAAAGAGGCTTAGTTTTTCACCCCCAAAACGCCAAAAGCTCAAACTCAAGGGGGATTATCCCCCAGGACCCCCACCGGGGCTTCGCCCCTGGACCCTACCAGGGGCCGTAAGGCCGGCCCCTGGACCCCACCCAACACATTGGTTTTAGCCCCCCCCCCCCCCCCTCCTGGTTGAACACCGGCCCAAGTATTTGCTTAAACTTGAACTTTTTAGTTAAAGCTTCTCAACTAAATCAATCTATTTCTGATAATTCAGCAAAGAAGATTTCTTGTGCGCCCGTTTTGAAAAATGCTTGTCACCTTTCTAGAAAGAGTCTTGAGGTACAGTCGGGATTAACTCCAAAGATCATATGATTTATCTGCGTAAAAAAAATTGGTTCAGATAAATCACGTGAACTTAGTTTTTTGAAAATGCTCGATAACGGCCAAATTTGACGGTTTCGTTTGCAAAAGTTAGGGATTGGTCTAATCTACTCCTGGAAGACCTCCAGAGTCATGTGTGGGTCTGTTTGTACCCCCAAAATTGCCCAACATACCCGGTGTGTGCCTATATACCTATGTTGTGCAAATGGAAATAAAATACATGGGGAAAAAATTTGCCCCCCCACTTTTAAAAGTGTTCCGCCGCCGCTGCCATGCATGCATAAGTGTCTTCAAAATGTGCATTCGTCGGTTGATCATCTTGTTGTCTTTTTATAATTTGACTGTGTCTGTTAATTGTTTTTGGTGTATTGGCATAGGTGGTTGTGCCTTTGTCTCTCAGTCTCTCGCGTCAGTGATACCATTGTCTCACCTGTGCTGTCGCCTTGCAACGTTCTCTCGGCGTAACAGTTAGCAAGCGCGTGGCTATGAAACCAAAATCCATATTCTGTGTTCTGAGTTTCCGTATTATATTGCTCTCGGCTTTTGACGGTTGTAGGTGCACTCAACGTTGGTGAAATTATTAAGAGGGGCGCCTTCTTTTTGATGATTTCATGATTTTCAATTAAAAGTACCTCAACATTGTGACCTGAAGGTCAAATTACATGGTCGTACATACATTATAGATACATAACTTTAAAAGGAAAAGGGTGATGGCGAAATTAAGTGCGGCATGTAGGGGTAATTATAACCCGGAATGTCAGTCGTTCAAGGACTGATTGGTTCGCAGAATTTGAGAGATGGTTGTAGTGGAGTTGGTAGTCCCATTGAGCTATAATAGCTCCATGGTCACTCTATAAAGCGGCTAGGATTAGTGTCGTCAGAAGAAATGACCGGACATTATCAGCACATGCGTATAGGCCTACACATTGTGATGGAGAGCGGAAGGTTCCAGCTGCCCTTTGTCTTGTGCAGGGCTAGTCTACATCACAATAGACTGTGCAAGTTTCGCGCGTATCCGAACGAGAAAACACGTCAAACGAAGAACATTTTTATTTCTGAAATCAAATCTTTGTTTTAAATAATATATCTCATGACAAAATCTGAACAACAAAAATAAATTATTACAATTTTATGAAATTAGTTTTAGCTTTTTTTTAAAATATGCCAAAGTGTGTTAATTATTATTAAAAACAAATTAAAACTCTGGGACAAGGATGCTTTTTTGATGTTAACTTTTTAGAAATCCCTTACGCAGATTCGTGAAGGTCAAACGGGTTTTAAATTGACCCGTATCGCAGTTTAAAGAGGAATGCCGACGCCTCAACACCATAGACTGCAATGAAAAGGGTTTGCTTTGCAATTACAGCATCTGGCGATTATAATCGCGCATCCAAAACAAGCTTTTACATAAGTTTTATGATCGGAGGTGAGCACAAAATTCTTAATTTTTTGCAATAACCGGAAGCTGAGGTCAAGTTTAATTCTCGGGTTTTCTTCGTTATATTTTGAATTGGTTTTACTTTCATATTTTGTTATCACTTAGTATTACATTCCCAACAACATGTATAATTTTCTAGGTCATAAACTACGTTAAACTAAAATAATTGACGAAACAAAATCTCGCCCACGTAAAACTCAAAAAATGCGCTCGAGACTTGCACAGTCTATTCGCAAACTTATTGGAATTAAAGCCCTTTTCACACGACAAAGTCAAACTAGGGTCCTTGGGCGCAGTTTACCGGACGACCCTGTTATACTGGAATGTTGTTGGTGTCAACTTCAAAGCAAATGACTCGTACCACAAGTATAGGCCTATTACATCATGGCTGTGCAAACTCAAACGGCAAACAAATCACATAGTTGGACACCCTCAAATTTCCCCAACGTTACAGAAGAAATTGAATCATGGTCGACTCATTGGACTCGATAAAGAAGATCATGAGCTGGCCGACAAAAACGACGGAAAGATTGTCGCAGATGAACGAAGTCCAGAGTACATCATCGAACTTTTCAATCTAAAGAGGTTCGAGGCAACATCATCAGGCCTATATAGTGGTATAGCCATCATAATACCATCATACCTCCATGATAATACATAGGGCCTATCGTCTAAGCTTGGGAAGACCTATGTCGATCTCATCATAATCAGAAACTTCAGAAATGTTGTTTTGTTCAATTTCTTTGCGAAACATCAACCACACACATAGTAAGGTTATTTACGAAACGATGAGAATCTAGATAAGTACAAATTCGAGGCCGAAGTAAATCAGATCACCGCTATTCCGGCCGGGTGCCCGGTAGAATTTCCCAAGGTTGTAAACACTTAATTTGATGATGACTCGTGGATTTAGACCAAAAGCAATGGACATTCAGACCGCAGTATGGCGGGGTCCTTGTTACCAGGGGCAGGGGCGGCGCCAAAGGGGGGGGGGGGGGGGGTCGGCCCCCTATCATTTGAAGGAAAAAAGGAAACAAGGGGGGAAAGAAAAAGAAAGAAAAGAAAAAAGGGAAATGGGAAGAACAATTTAAAAAGAAGGGACTTAAGTAAGGGAGAAGAGGAAAATAATTGACAAAATCATGTTACCTGAATAGCTTTATATTAAAAAATGAGGGTGTAGGCCTATTATTATCATTTAGGTCGAAGTGTTTACCTCCATGGGTATGTGACGGTCATAGAAAATACAAACCCCACCGTTAGTTTCAATGCATGTATTTATTGTGTAACATTTCCTTTTTTTATTTTTTATTATAATAATTTGGGAGGCTAATCATCCTTACTGGCAGCTAAGAGCTGAATTGCGAAGGACGCGGCTACAACGTGTTCGAGAAGCAGGCATGCAAGGGCGCCTTTGGCAGCCAGCCACATCAACCCATTATGACCACGGAGCACAGCCAGAGATCGAAAGTGTTTGATTTTTTCCTTCACCTGGGTACTATAAACTATTTAATTATTCAAGAGAAGTGCCTCTTTTGAAAACTATATTATTTTCGCGCGCTTCCGTCATCACCCTCATACTGAAATTCAACGAATACCTCATCACACGTAAATTTCCGGGGCCCTTAAGCGGGCCCCGGACCACACGCCGAAACTTGCTTTGCGCTTTGCTCGTTCGTTCTTCTCGTAGAAATGCCTCACATTGGAACACCACCCGGCCCTCCCCATCAGTCATACAATGTATAAATCGATGTTACTGCATGCAGTTAACTTAAGGTGTGTCCCCCTACCATGGATCCGCGCCGGTTGTAGCACTGTTCTATTAAGTACACAAGACTATAATTATAAGTACACGGACCTAGAGCTACTATCGTACGCCCACGGACTCCCTGGTCTTACAATATGCCAAAATCCAACTTCCTTCCAGGAACAGAACCAAGTCTAAGTTTTATAACAAAGTATATCTAATTGAATACTTATAGCAAGGAGAACTTTTTCTATAGACCATTCAGACCATGTTAAAACCAACAAGCTTTAGGGGGATCCGCACCCTCAACCCCCGCCACTGGGGCTTCGCCCCTGGACCCCACCAGGGGCCCTTAGGCGGGCTCCTGGACCCATGCCTTAAAGTGCTATAGGACTCGACGCTTTCTCGCACCCTCCTATATACCCTGGCGCCGCCCCTGCTTGTTACTCGTATAGTGGCAATGAGGAATGCCTTTGGCCGGCTTTGTTCTAAATAGGGTTTATTATTATTTTGTATAAATTTGCCAGCGTCTTAAACACTCCCAATGTTAAGCTCACTCATGGATGTACTATACACTAAGTAGGGCCTAGGAAAAACAAAAGTACGCCAAATGGATTAGGGCCGGGCCTACCATTTGTAGCCTATAATAGGCCTTCAACTTGTTTTGAATCAGAATTATTGGGGTCGTGCAATTACTATAGATGGTGTAATTATGACAAGTTATCACAACCTGTGGGTTCTGTGCTTCAAGGAAGACTTGATAAATTTAGGCTTGAAGTTATTTGCCTTGGGAAGTGGAAACGGCTGACTGCCAAAAATTGAAAAGAATTTTGAAGTTTAGCGTTCCGAAAATATATGCGATAGACTGTGCAAGTCTCGCGCGTATCCGAACGAGAAAACACGTCAAACGAAGAACATTTTTATTTCTGAAATTAAATCTTTGTTTTAAATTATATCTCATGACAAAATCTGAACAACAAAAATAAATCATTACAATTTTATGAAAAGTTTTAGCTTTTGAAAAAAAAAATACAATAGTGTGTATATTATTATTGAAAAACAAATTAAAACTCTGGGACAAGGATGCCTATTTGATGTTAACTTTTTAGAAACCCCTTACGCGGATTCGTGAAGGTCAAACGGGTCTGAAATGGACCCGTATCGCAGTTTAAAGAGGATGCTGACGCCTCAACAACCATAGACTGCAATGAAAAGGGTTTGCTTTGCAATTACAGCATCTGGCGATTATAATTGCGTATCCAAAACAAGCGTTTACGTAAGTTTTATGATCGGAGGCTAGCACAAAATTCTTAATTTTTTGCAATAACCGGAAGCTGAGGTCAAGTTTAATTCTTGGGTTTTCTTCGTTATTATTGTTGAATTGGTTTTACTTTCATATTTTGTTATCACTTAGTATTACATTCCTAACAACATGTATACTTTTCTAGGTCATAACCTACGTTAAACTAAAATAGTTGACGAAACAAAATCTCGCCCACGTAAAACTCCATATGGTTGGGACCACTATGGTCCCGGAAGTTCGAATGCGCGCGAGACTTGCACAGTCTATTGGTATTCAAGACGGGCTGAGAGATTATTTAGCGTTTAGCACTGGTTTCTATGGGAGTTTATTTATTGTGCGTGGGGTGCCCGTTGGGGTGCACCACACTAAATAGGCCAAAATTCATGGTAGGCCAAAATTCACTGATGGGTAGGCCAAAATTCATGGACCAAGCTGATTACCGTAATTTTATTTGTAACCCGCCCTCAAAACCAGTTGAATTGCAACGTTTTGAGGGTCACGCAATTAATAGATTCTCAGGTAATATAAGAATCTATCACAATTACCTGGGAGTTCTGTGCTCCAATTTAAGAGGAGACTTGGTAAATTTAGGCGTTAAAGTTGACCAAATTTGTCTTGGGAAGTGGAAAGGTGCTTCATGAAAACTAATACATAGTAATACAGCAAGTCGATTTGGGAAAGCACTTCGGGGGAGGGGGGGGGGGGGGGGGTTCTGGGGTAGTTGGCTATCATTCCAAACGGCTGACCTGCCAAAAATCGAAAAGAAATCTGACGTTTAGTTATCCGAAAATATGTTTGATTTGTTTTCAAGAGGCTGAGAGACTTAAACTATTTGTTGAGCATTTTTGAATATTATTAGCATTTAGCATTGGTTGCCGCTATGGGAGTTTATTTATTGTGACACCCGTTGGGAACTGGTACAGCGCCACCTTCCGGTGACATTTTTTCAAGTCTTTTTCAAGTCGTCACTATACCTACCTACCCTGACGACTAGATCGACTGTACACAACCTAATCACTCACACACACTCACCCACACACACAGATTCATGCAGCTTGATATCATTTTCGGTAAAGGTAAGCCATAACCCATAAGTAGTCATATAATCTATTGATTTTTTTTTACTCAGTTGTTTATTATTATTATAGTTATTCATATATAGTAGCATTACGCACGTTGAATTTGAAACTTAGACTAGAGGTATAAAAGGTATAAAAGAGATATAAAACTTAGCAGTGAAGAGTGTAGACTGTCATGACTGTCGTTGCGAGCACATTTTGCCGGATCTGCACATTCTTGATCTGCCAAAATATGCAGAGCGCAATCTGCAAATAATAATTGTGGTATTTGTCACATTTTTCAATTCAACAATATAGGCCTACCATGGAGGTTCCTTCCTCCATGGGCCTACTCACTAACATAAATTTGTCCTGTGACAGTTTTAGTGTTGAAGTATTACCCTAATAATAAAAAAAGGTGTGTTCTTTTTTTTGGATCATGCTCATATAGTAACCTGAAGCAGCAGAGTCGGTTTGATTGATTGATGGCTGCAACAAGTAAACCCCCCTTAGTGTATGATGCATTATGGGAAGACAGAGATGTACGCTTTGATATAAGTACAGCGTAAGTACAAATACAGTCCTGATAAACATAAACTGCCTGAACTGTTCTTGACAAATCCAAAGGCAAGTGTTGGAAATACTTGCATGATGATGTATAACTTAATAAGCGAGTTCGGCATTTCGGCGCGCGCTATGCATTCTGGGTAAGGTCAAAGGTAATTCGGGATAAACATCGCCGCTGTCACACATGGGTTATGGCTTACCTTTACCGAAAATGATATCAAGCTGCATGAATCATAATGTACATGTATGTGTACGTGTGATATGAGTGTGTGTGAGTGATTAGGTTGTGTACAGTCGTTAGGAACGCACTGTTGCAGGCACACACTTGTGGGTTTTCTTTGATTTTTGGTCAATTATAGATATGAGTGATCAAAATTATGAGAATTTGACTTTGGATGACTTTATGCGATGGAAAGTTGATGCTTTGAAGAACTTTTTAGCAGACAGGGGACTGAAAAGAACGGGAAGAAAGGAAGAATTGGCCGCGGTTCCCTATGCTGCGGCAACACAGCTGAAGGTCCCGGTGCTGCCGTCTGCAACTGAGGAAAAGAGGCAGCATGCTCAGCAATATCGTGAACTGCTAAAGTATGGTGACATAATATGCTGCCAGCTCCTGTCCCAAGACCTCACAGGATGGATGGCTAGGGGATCGAGTCAAAAGGGATTCTCCAGTGGCCACCTACCACTACCACTACCACTACAGTTATATTGAACTGGCCAAAATAGCTGTTCCAACGATTGCAAGTCATCTCACCCCCCACCCCCCACCCCCGACACAGTCGCCCCCTAAGCATTTTTTGCAATGATTTTCTAAGGGGAAATTCTGTGGTTTTAACTTGATTCAAGTAACGTACAAAAGCAACAAAGCTTAACAGTTACATAAAAGATTTCTCACAAAAATATACTGTGAAGTATTTAAACAAAACTAAAGGATAAAAAATCACCGATTAATGTCCATCAATAAATAAACGTAAAGACATATATTTCAAAAATATATTTCATAATTTATTTATGTACTTTAAAAACTATGAAAAGACGAATAGAAAATTATACAGGAGACTTAATAAATAAATTAATATTGCACTGTAAATGTCAACCCAAATGATAAAACGATGAATAAAAAAAACTAAACGGGTGTAGCCCGTACCGAGATAGTGTTGTTGATATTTGGAAGATAAATCTTTTATTATTAGACCACTAAATTTTTTGCACTGCAGTTGCCCTTGTTTTATGAGTTAGTTAACATATTTTGCACTCTAGTCTTAAGAGGTTATATACGTTAGTGTCCATCCGGGGCATTGCCGAAGATGGCAGCACAGCCTCGCAACTTCTTGCTGTCGACCGAGCCAGCAACAAACGAATCCCATATAGCTTGAATAGCCTGCCCTGGTTGCTGGTGTCTCTCCTTTGCCGCTTTGTCAGCTTCTGCTCACTCACCAGACGGACCTGTAGACTCACCATTCATTCTGGCCTCGTCGTGGACAACCTCCACCAGCTGATAATGTTCAGGTTGCTCCTGCCACCTGCCCTTCGATTAAGTCTATTGTGCCAACCTAAAGCAACAAAGTATAAGTGTAGGATTGTAATGATAAATAAAAAGCATAATATAGAAGGGAGTTGGAACAAAAATGAGACCGGTGTATTGAGTTGAGGCAATCTTCGAATTCGGAAACGATTAGCCCTGGAAAGGTGGTTGGGTTTTTTCAAGTCAACTTCAAAGAGTTGGCATTATAATTTCTTTCCTTTTTTAAAGTCAAAAGATCATTAAAATTTACTTCTCCGTATTTTTACTTTTAGTGGTTACGACGACAACGAACGGGGCCCAACCATGCAGCCGGGGGCCCCTGCCGGGGGTCCCCTGCCCTGCCTGACAAAGGGCGTCCCGAATACTCTCACTCGGCTACATTCGAGCAAAAATGCGTTGTTTAATGCCTCAAAAAATTCAATTTAGTTTGGAAACCAATTTAGCATGTAAAGGAATATATATATAAATAACAACTTACTTATTTTCCGAAGATTTTCCGAGAAAGCCTGCCATCTATCCAGGTACGCCATAAAAACAACGTGTGTGTACACTGAAAACAAGTACACATGTGCTATCGTTTATCCCGAATGACCTCTGACCCAGTAAATATCGGACATGCGCAGTCGGAATGCCGAACTCGCTTATTGTAACTTATATTATAATAAATAAGCACTGTCTTGACTTGGGTCAAAACTCTGGTAAGAATGAGGCTTTATACAGTTCTCTGTTCTTGTATGAGTTTGTGCTTCCGTAGATGGTTGATAAGTTAATCAAAGACACTATCACTAGTATCAGTGCCCTCTTGGGTTTTTGTTTTGTTTGTTAATCATACCGGGCCAAATATCATAACACTGCTTATCGGTAAGCAGATTTTTTTGCTTACTATAACAGAAAAATTTACACACAGTGTACAATGTAAGCACAAGGGTATTTCATAAACAATCAAAAAGATTTAATGGTGTCGATTAGCTGGATTTGTATTGTTGTGATGTACTCTTCTTCTTACAAGAACTGCTTTTCTACATACGTTGGATGTCCATGCCAATAGAAACCTTGGGAAAGTTTTCTTCTTCATCACTTGTACCTCTCCTTCACTCTCGCTGTCATGGTAACTGCCTTCTATCATCAGTAGAAAGAGACTCAAGTTGTTGCTTGTGATTTTGTCCTCACTCAAATCTAGACAAGCCTTACAAACAGCAGCTTTTGATCCTCTTTAAAAATAATCTTAAATAATCGTCGTCATCACGACTACTAAACAGTAAACCTCAGAATGCAAACACCACATTGTCTATCCTACGCAATTATTGTGTCTGCATGAATTGTAGACACAAAACGTAGCTCCACATCTTGCAGGAAAATACTGACTGTTGAAGCACCTTGATCATGACCCGTCACTGAGTGACGGAAATGAGCGCTATATAAGAAGCCCCTATTATATTTCTATAATAAGAGCATTATAATTTTCTCTAGACTGTAGTAATAAGTGTTTTTATTCCTTGTACAGGCAGATGAATATGAGATCAGGAGAGAGGATAATTGATCTTCTTGATTCAGTGGAAGACACAAAGGGGAATAATGGAGACAAAGGTAGAGATCTGGAATATTGTAGCATCAGTAGACATCACTAGGATGTCAGTTACTGAGGAGCATCTCAAAAGTCAGTCACATTCTAGGCACAAAAGAATGTTCCCTTGGGCACACACCAGCAATCCATTGGATTGCCAGAATATTCCACTGGACTGCATCATTGTGTCCAAGTAGGGAAGCTATCCTATGCGAGTGAATACAAGCATTGGTATTTTGAGCGTTCCAATTGAACGCTCTGCCAGTTCATTGGAGCTGTCCATATGCAAGGACTTATAATCCAATCCAATTAGAACATCCTACCGTTTTGACTTTGGAGACGCTCTCTTTGGTGACTCTAATGTCTGTACACTGACAGTCACACACCTCTTTCATGTCTAAGAGCTGTGTAGTACTCGGCAGAGTGTTTGTTTAACATGATGCAAGATCTCATATACTGTATGATTATGATGATTGATTATGATGATTGATTATGATGATTGATTATGATGATTGATTATGATGATTGATTATGATGATTGATTATGATGATTGATTATGATGGTTGATTATGATGATTGATTATGATGATTGATTATGATGATTGATTATGATGATTGATTATGATGGTTGATTATGATGATTGATTATGATGATTGATTATGATGATTGATTATGATGATTGATTATGATGATTGATTATGATGGTTGATTATGATGATTGATTATGATGATTGATTATGATGATTGATTATGATGGTTGATTATGATGATTGATTATGATGATTGATTATGATGGTTGATGATGATGGTTGATGATGACTCCAAATAAAATGTTGGATTGGATTAATTACAGGTCGTCTGATTGTGACTAATCTCAGGCTCATATGGCATTCTCAATCCCTACCTAGAGTTAACTTATGTAAGTATTTTAACAACTATTATCAAGTGAGGTTTGCGGTGACACCATGTACATAAATCTTTTAAGAGAGTAGTGGTTGTTCTGAGAAGAACCAGTGTTTCTGAACCACTACTACTCTCAATTTATGAACATGGTGTCACCGCAAACCTTACTTGATTGCACTCACGCCATGCAAAGTTTAAATCCTGCTGAACAAATATTGGCAAAAAGAGAACATAAAATCACTGAGAGGTCAATTCTGTTTCAGTCACTACATCAAACTCCCACACAGGGCTCAAAACTTATCATATATGGTAGCTCATACTGCAGTTAACACCAGTTGTTTGTGGGGTTTTTAATAGTCCCGTATGAATAAATGTGTCTGAACAAGGAAATCATTGTTCTAATGGGCTACAGTATTGTGCAATCCATTTCCATGCTTATGTTTGGAACCTTCTGGTTTGCCGATGAGTGGCAATTTGTCCCAAAATAAAATAAAATTCTCTAATATTTGGGAAGGAAATAATTTTCACTTTACATTTTTGGTTATGTTTAACTTTGGTTTTAACCCTTAAATCAATGAAATATAAGCACTGTATACTTGGTGCTTTCAGAAAGAAAATCACATGCTACCCAGTGGGATTCGAACCCACAAGTCCCCATATTCCAGAGTTTTAAACCAATCATGGGTACAATGTTGTAATGATTGTACTGATTACTGTAGGCATGACTTGACGTATGTACTAGGATTGTAGCAGCAGTCATTGAAGAGGGGCTCCAAGATCAAATTCAGTTTTATGATGCACTTATTTTTGTAATAGATAGAGTCCTTATGAAAATGAAGACAAAATTACAAGTCTCTAACCTCATGCTGAAATGGTAAAATGCCATTTTATTTGATACTCTTTCAGAGGGAAATTTGAAACATGATGTCATTGGAGAGCACAAACAAATGAGTCTGTACATTCCAGAGGGGAATTTTGTGCCAGTCAAAAGATCAAATTCAATCCCGTTTTGATTGAATATCATCAAAATTTAGGAATGAACTAAAAATTCTCTGTACAAAAGTGTACAGACCACATTTGAAATGTGATGTCATCAAACAATTTCAGTTCTTGACAAAAAACTGCCCTGATGGTTATGTATTGCACTATTTTAACGCGAGGTTAGAGACTTTTTATGATTTTTACATTTTCTAAAGGACTCTGTTTGAAAAAATTTGCATCACCAGACTAAATTTGACCTTGGAGCATAATCCAATGTCATGTTGAAAAGAGTGTTGGTGATACACTTAGGATTGAATTAGAAAGACATACAAAGACATGCCTGAACTTTGAATATTGACATGATATTGTTCTTGCAGAAAGCCTAAATATTTCTTTCCAATGCAAACTATCATACATGTACATATACTTATAGGCAGTGTTGTATGACTCGAGTCCAGGACTCGGACTCGAGTCCGTCTCGAGTCACAATTTCGGTGACTCGGACTTGACTCGAGTCACGTCTGCAAAAGACTCGGACTCGACTATCATGACTCGGACTTGTCCCCGAGGACTCGTGACTCGAGTCACGTATTTTCACAAACAATACCTTTTTAAAATATTAAAAACAATTCCGATGATCCGATGATCCGATCATCATTCCCGGAGTGCACATGGAGTTAACGTCTAGCACAATAAATAAGTACACTGTCGTATGGTGTTACAAGTAATAGTGTTCGTGATTATTGTGTAAATGGCCATCTACGTACAGCGCGTGTATGTTCGATTCGTATGTTCAACACGCATAATAACACTGGGATGCACGACACCAGTATTATGCTGGTATTCTGTCAACGTTAACACCATAGCCACTGCTTGTGCTATTACCAGGGAAATGGCATGTCTGGTACCTGTAAAACACAGCCTGCATATTGCACTGTGATGGCTGTGTGTTGTTTGCACCAGTTTGTACACATGGTCGACACACACACACGACCGTCGTCAAGTTTGGTCACGTCACTAGTAAAAAGTAGTACAACATTTTTTGAATCATGGCATCTGCCGTTCCGCCCCGTATTGTTTCTTTTGGTTATACCAACTTTAACAAAAACTTTAACAGAACTTTGTTTAAAATAAATGTGTTTTATTTTGTCATTTCCAATTCTTATTTTACGACATTTGGTTTGCAATCAATATTTAAACAAGTGACTCGTGACTCGGACTCGGACTCGGACCAAGTGACTCGTGACTCGGACTCGGACTCGACCCAAGTGACTTGAGACTCGGACTCGGACTCGACACAGGTGACTCGACTACAACACTGCTTATAGGCTGAGGATGGGATTTTACTTAGGGTGAAGTGTTTTTTTAATGTCTCCATAATGTACCATAATAGCGGTAGGATCCAAACTAAATTGTTGAATTGTATTGTATTTTGCAGCTGTTGGATATACATGTATCATCAATATCACAGTACGCAGTGCACATTCTGTAAGTAAAACATTACATCCAGGCTTTCACACCATGATTTTTCCAAAACTGGGGGGGGGGGGGAGCATTCTAGACTTAAATTATGCAAGATTAGTCAAAGCACGCAGAACTGAAACGAGTTCCTCAGACTGTTTTTGTTTATAAACTAATAATATTAAGTGTCTTGATTAAGGACACAAGTGTCAAAACCTGAACTCGAACCCACACTCCCCCCTGCTGATCAGAAACACCAGAGTTTGAGTCCAGTGCACTTGACTGCTTGGCCATAACATGCTCTATTACTGTCGATCTGAAAACCTATAATATTGAAAATTTTTGTTTCATGATTTTTGTGAATTTAAGCTTAAGTCTAAAAATCCAATCAAGTTCCCATGTTCTTATTTTGTTTGATGTTTTGACCTTTCTTAGAAACTACGAGGGCAGGCAGAGGCACTGTACATTCTAACCAGGTGTAATAATACAAGGTTTGAGTTCATCTTTACTAGTGTTATACCTGGATCACCTAGACTGTTCACCACTATCATGTCAGTACACAGGTGAGTTCAACAACAAGGCTGACTGTTTAGGATATAACTTAAGCTCCGTGTCACATGCTGCAATTTACAGGCAACCAGTTCCAAACAATCTCCAAGAAGACACAAAAAGTCAAAGTGATATTTCACATCACTTATTGGGAATAAGAATAAGATGTCTCCTTGGTCTACGAACCGGGGCTCAATTTCATAGATCTGCATTTATGCTTACCAGAATAAGGTTACCAGCCAAATTACCATGTCATATGCACAGTCTTTATTCTGATTAGTTTTGCTTAGCAGAAAATTGTTTAGCAAAGTTGTCTGCTTAAGCAGCTGTATGAAAGTGGGCCCAGTCCATTTAATGGACATGGTTGACTCCAACCAAGCTGCCAGTAAATATTATTTTGTGTGACTGGGTTCTTGGTCTTCATCTACATCTGTATGTCGGTGACATTGATGTAGCCGTGCCATGAGCATTTCTCTTCTATCTGTTTTTCTACTAGTGGCATTGAACAGTCAGTAGCAATCCAGAAATAATAAACCCCAAAATTGCACCCTTATTTTCTTTGATCAGTTTTAGGTTTTGCTACTATAATAGTGGTATTCTAAAACACAGTTGTCTAAAGCAGAAATTGTAATCATTCTTGATGAATACAGTGGTGGATAGAGATTTGATCTGTACCCAAAGTTGACTATGTACATGTACATGCTTACATGTGATGAGCATTTAATGTACATATGCAATAGGTCTTTGAAAATGTGATGTAAGAACATTTGACACTGCTTTTTACCATTCGTATTTCAATAAACAAATTTGTTTATGAATGTATGTTTATGATTTTTCTTTTCTTCCCATCTTCCTAGGGCATATGAGACGTCTAAGTTATACCGTGATCTCAAACTCAGAGGAGCTATTATTCACAATAAGAATTTGCGCTTATTACCTTTAGAACAGGTTTATAACAAAGTCAATGGTGTGTGGAATCTCTCTATTGATCAGGTAAGTTATCAAGTACTTATTTACCATCATCATGGCCATTCTCTGCTTATAGGATTGTGTCAAATTCATGTACTTTAAAGGCAGGGTATACTTTTGGTAATTGTCAAAGACCAGTATCCTCACTTGGTGAGAATTTCTGTTATTGTAATGCCTTATGAATAAAAGTTTATTAAAAAGTACTTTGGCAAGTAAAATTATTTTCCGATATTGTTCAAGAATCATTTCCATAAGTATCGCAAAACTTGTTGATAGTTTTGAATAAGTGTGAGTTGTTTTATTCACAGGTGCTTTGAAGGCAAGGCTGTCATTAGAAAGAGCCTCTCTCTGTAGCTAATACCACATATGTCTGATAATAACCAATAGCTAGATGGATAATAATCACCAATACAGAACTTGATGCAACTTTTTCATTTTATTTCCCAAAATAGACGATATTTTGAAGGTGAGCTTACCTTTTCATCACAACCAAATTAGTCTGGTTACCTGACTATGACTTAAGATGACAATCTTGTGATTTAGGTCAATTAATTAACTTGTATGAAATTTGATTACAGGGGAATTTGGGTACATTTTTCATCACTAATGTACGGCTAGTGTGGCATGCAAACATGAATGAAGCCTTCAATGTCAGTGTTCCTTATCTTCAAATGGTATGAACATCTTAATCAATTATACTTTATATACAAGTCTCTAAAAAGGCTTTTAGAAAATGTATCCCGTTTGTTCAGGTTTAAAATGGGTTTAAAATGGATGTAGGCGTTGAGTGATGATCTAAGTTCCACCCCATTGTTTAGTGTTGATCAAAGTTCAAAGCGAATGCTAAGCAAATTATGTGACGCAAACAGTCATGTGTGCACTGTTTTCCAATTGTGCCGCAGGGATTTCCTTGGCTTAATGTAGTTAAGTTGGAGGAAAAAACAATTTGTTATCTACCAGTGATTTTTATTTTATCAATTGGCAAGGAACATTCGCCGTCGATCTTTTTAGAACATGACATAATTTAAAATAACAAGAAGATATACATTTTGAATGATTTAAAACATTCCGTGCATGTTTGATTTACAGCGGAGTGTCAAGATCAAAGACTCTAAGTTTGGTGTGGCATTAGTGCTGGAATCTTCAGTTCAGGTATGTCAACACATCTATCTAGATTTTAGAATATGTTAAATCTACTCAAAAGCCAATTATTGTAAAAATTGAACCAACCAAAGATCGTGAACTATTTGTAGGAATTGGTTGTTAATATGAAGTAAACCATTACCATGCAGTGAAGATTGGGTCTTGATAATGCTATTTCTTAATTAATAAATACCTTAGACAGGTTATGCATCTTGATTGACCAATCACATGGGAGTTTATTTACATGTGATATAAAGACCGGCTCTTGCAATCAGTAAATAAGTGGCACCTGAAACCTGCAATGATTGTAAAAAAGTTCTATATGACTGTGTGTGGTGTTATCAACAACTCTTCTTCCTTTTCTTTTTTTGCATGATTCTGTTTCGATTTGGTTAGAGTTGTGCAGCAGTAGTGCACATGCATACCACAATTATGCTCAAAGTATGAGCAGCCTTCTCTGCAACAAACATACCAACGTATCATTCATACAAAATTGAGCTAAATATTTGTTTTCTCCAGAAGACAATTAGAGTATAATGATAGAAATGTCAAGCAGAAATCGGCTCTTCTTATCAGAGCAAAAATATATTTCTTACTTGGTGTCTCCGCAAACCTTATTGATTTAAATATTTGTAAATTAAAGAAAAGGTTGTCATCCCGGTATTGCTCATTTGTAGAGCTCATATCGTGTTTTCTTTGATGGGTACAGAACAACCAGCTTGTTAATGATATGTTTGTTATTTTACAGAGTGGTAGCTATGTTCTTGGATTTCGTATTGACCCTGCGGACAAGCTTCAAGATGTTGTTAAAGAGATTCAATCCCTTCACCGTGTATATAGCTCTAGTCCTATCTTTGGTGTAGAATATGAATCTGAAGATCGGCCTCAAACAAGCGAAGAATTAACCATTGAGAACCCACAAGATGGTGTAGACATTGTCAATGACGATGAACAATCAGATGCATTTGCGGTCAGTAATTCATGTGATTCTTTTTTTATGTTCTGTTAAACTTTTTTATTTGAGGAAAGTGTATTTTTTTAATTATATTTGATGTTAAATGAGGAGCAGATTAATCGAACAATTTTCAAAGAAGTTCTTAGAGTATAAAGGTTATAAACATACAGTGTGGATTTGTGGATACAAATGTCAGTGTGTATGAGCTTAATCAGTGATGTAGTGAACTAAATAATGACCTATGGAAAAGCTACACAGTTTGTATGCTCAACACAGTTAAATACATATAAACTTGATCATTATCAGCTGTCAGCTAAATAAATCGGCCTATAAATTGTATACAAATTGAAAAATGCCAGTCTGGTTAGTGAAGACTGCAAGGCTCTCGCATAAACTAACTTCGGGAAATCTATGTGAACCTTGTATGTGGGTTTTAACATTTTTTGAAGGAAGCATTTTGGGCACTTTAACAGTTCCCAAAGTAAGAAATAGTCTTACTTGGTTAAGTAATCTGTATTGTACTGTTTTTGTTAACAGGCTTATTTTGCTGACGGTGACAAACAAAAAGACAGACCTCCAGTGTACTCTGAAGAGCTTGGTCTGGCCATTGAGAAGCTCAAGAATGGATTCACATTGTCTAATCTGTGGGAAGTAGTGGAACAGAAATGAGCAGGATGATGTGCATAAGGCATGGATTACTCTGCATGTACTGTCATGTAAATGTCAGAAAGCAACAAATAGTGAAGTCATAAGGATGTTATTAACTGGATGGTGAATACAGATGATCATTGAAGACACATCCTGTCACCCAAGGAGACAGCCGTCATTATAGTGTACTGTGTATCTCATCCTGTACTTGACAATCCTCCATGAGGTTGACACACATGGAATGCCTTTGACAGTTTCATGCACATAATCACACACACATGTTCTACCATAGATTGTACTTTAGGGATATTCTTATGGGTTATTCACAAATCCCAATCAAGGAAGTCCTTGGTTTGTTCATTTACCTTGATCCCTTGATATCGATGGGTAGACAAGCTAACATCCAACCAATAAAACATGGACCAGACAAGAGTTTGGTTTGGGATACTTTCATTGTCATTCTGATGTTACTTTTCTGAAGATTTTCTTGAGGGATACACTTACATTTTGTGGAACCTGGTTTATTTTGAGTTTATTATTCCAAATTGTTTCATGGATGTACTTTTCAGAGGATTGTATAAACTGTCTGGAGAATCATTATATTTTTCTCTTTTGGTAAAAGGCTTTAGTTTTAATATGTAAAACTAGTTTTGGTGCAACATATTATGTTGTTGTTAGTAAAACCATGCACACTAAACACTACATCCATACACGCCGCGGCGATTCCACCAATAGAGGGCGTTCTCTGGAAGCCATGATCCCATCAGCATGTTTTGGGTGTGGTAGTCTAAAAATTAAATTTGTAATGAGATCTTGGGCCTGGGCAACACGTATGAAATGCAATTTGATCTAGGTTTTGTAAATTAAATGTTTATTACACTTTACCAACACTTACCAACAGGTTAGACCTGCTTGTTGTTGGACTTACTGAAGGTTTGATTCGTTGGAACTTTTATCAGGAAAAAAGTGTAAGACAAGTTCATTATTATAAGGAATTAATTTTGTCAAAGGTTGTTACTTATTCACCCCCCAGAAATGTGATGATTCTGTAGGTAAAGGCAGTGTGTTATGTAATCCTTGCTTTGTTACATGTATGTGTCTTACTGTAGTTCTGGCCCTCATACTTGTATGTGATTCCCAGTGACACTTACTGTACCAGAACCCTTTAATCTGTACAGTTTTGTACAATACTTGTTTTATTTGTCAAATTAGTTTGATGTGTTCATTTGTATAAAGTTTGAAATCCTATTTATATTGTTCTTTAATGTTTTAGCTTTTATAAAATAAAGAGTATTTAGATTTATTATGAATTCTAATAAAAGTATGTGGGATTAAAACAAATTGAAGCAAACAATATTACTTAGAATGAAAACAGCCACAACAATAGCATAAACTTTGACTTTTCACTTATTTTATTTCTTGTACTTGAAAAGCTTCTGGATATATTTTAATTTCCATCGGTTTGAGAATTTATCTTTAGGATTTTAATTTGAGAAAGTACTTTGTCTTTAAATGTGTTTTTGTAGTGCAATGTATAAGAATGGTGCCTGGCCATAGCAAACATTCAAGTGTTTTGCAGGCATGATATTCTTCCTACTTTAATCTGATTTCCAATTTTATTTTGTCCTCAGAAAAATCAGGGAAATTATTATTAAACAGCCTGATATGCCCATCAAAACCTATGCAATTGTGTATGTAGGTCAGTTCTTGTTCCCAATAAAATATTCCTACTTTTTTTCCCCAAGGACCAAATGTTATGCCGGGTTTCATGAATATTTGTATTTAATGTCGTATAACATTACGATTGCATTAATTGGTGGACTTTTTCTTCTTGTTGGGATTTCTCATCTTAAAATGACCATGGATATTATCCAGACCCTGTTAAGTGAATTATAACATTTTGTTTGATGTTTCCCCCCCCCCAACTTCAAACACCTTATTTGTCATTGTGTCTGGGCAAGTATTTTAAATAGTGTAGTTTTGTTGCCACAGTACATACATGTACCGACCAGCGTGTTCCAATTATTAGCAATCCAATTTTTACTTAGAAGTTACCTTTTACTGTTGGACTTAGGAGTTGGGAAAAGTTTTGGTGTATGAAGAATTCAAGAAAGGTTTTGGTAAAAGATCATCCAATTTCCTTAGATTTCCTTGGGTTTTGACAACTAGTTTCATGTAGTTATGACAGACATGTCAAAGTATACGACATGGCTTCTTTAGTTACATACAATCTAAGTGCATCATTATTGTATTGCTCCCGATAGTAGCTGAAAAGTTATGCAATTCCTGCATGTTTGATGCTCCCAATGTCAACAAAACAATGAATGAATACTTCACACACTCAGACTTGGACATCATCTACCGTTTGTTGAAAAATAGTTGTTTTATTCATTAATATACAAAATATAGTATTTCATTTTAACGTGTTGCATACAGTCTGTGTTATAAGTTAAGTTGAAGACTTTTGTGATATCACTCCAGATGAAATAAAAAATGCTTTATAAATACTTATAATTCTCAATGTTTACGCACAGAAAAGATTTGAGTAGATAAACTAGAACTCTAAAACCATCTTAAAACCGTTCATTGATATCCACTGCCATGCTTTAGTATAAAACATAAAAATCAGACGGATTTCGGTTACATCTTGCAAAACTTCCTGTATTATTTCACCTGTAATTCTCTATTGACCTATTCTGTCAGCATTTTGGGAGTAAAAATGTTTGAAAACGAATTGACTCCCAGTATGGCGGAAAAGGTAGACATGCATTGTGCTGAGGTGCTTTCCATGTCGTACAAGGGGTCAATACACTATTTAAAATGACATCTAAGCTGTCATCTTATTTGTGTTTATGGACTTCAGCACTGTTTTGTACATTATCTTCATATTGTTCTGTATATTTTTGTCGACATATAAAATAGATGAGCCATAATGAAATGCTTTACTTGGTAGTTTTATTTATGTTTGTGTGAGCGTGTCTACTCATTGAATTGAAGCCGAGAACTGTAACAAAAGGGATCCGGGCGTTATGACAGAGCAAAGATGCCCTCCCTTTGCCATCATGTACAAAACCAATGGGGCTGCTCTATATAAAAAAGTCCCCGAAATGGGGGGGGGGGGGGGGGGAAAGTCCCCGAAATGGGGGGGGGGGGGGGGGGGGGAAAGTCCTTGATTTACGAGGTTCACAAACTTGTTTGTTGTGAGCAATACTTTCAACATACATATTAGCCATGGCTTACATTAAATGGAAACAGTAAGCCCACCCTCTATGCACACACCAAAGGGTTTACTTAAACATTTCAGATACTTCTGATAAAACTAAACATCAATGAAAGGGCAAGATAAGGATTGGCAATGAACCATAAAGATCCCACAGAGAAGCTGGTAATCACATGTCAATCTCAAACCAACTCATTACATAAGATCATGTACTAATGCAGGGGAATAAATGAATAAATGTATCTCTACAGTATGGTTTGGTGTTAACTCAAATACAAGATTTGAATGCATACTAGTAATGTCATTTGGTTCATGTCCAAGGATTAATCAAAAACAATTCTATTTCTGATTCCAATCGTTAATGCTTTAGACAGTAGAAATTTAACTTAATAAAAGGATTGGAAAACAGTGATTGTTATGATCATGATCTGTGTATAAAGGTTATCCATACAAAAATTTTAATTATCAAAGACTAATATGGAAAAGGCAAGTCAAATATAATTGTAAACAAACTAACAGTATAACCTGCTGGACAATAATTATGATAAACTTTAACTTGCTAATGTTATAACACAAAATAAATCAAATATTAAATTGTATGTAAAATCATGCATGAAAATAAAATTTCCCCTAAAATAAATGTATACTGAGAAAAGAACTGCAACCTAAAAGTACATAATGCAACCTATAAATTAGAATATTCAACACATTCTACACTTGATGATGTATTTCAAACACATTAAACAAAACAAAACAAAATCAACATTTGCAAGTTAAACTATTTAAAAAAAATAGTTACAGTGCTTTACACACATCAGTGTATGGGTAAAACCAAATAATATTCCCTATCTCCGATGCAAAATTAACATCTATCAAAAACTAATTATTATTATTTATGATCATTAAAACAATACAAATGAAACCAGGAAGTTTAGATTTATGAATTTGTTGTAGTCACTTAATTCTGGTACATTTCATTTAACAAAAGTATTTGTTTCCATTCAATAACTCAAATTTGAATGAAAAGTACCACACTACTGGTCATTCAAAGGGGTATTTGGAGAAGCACATTTAAAAACCTTCCCTACATTCAAAAGCATTATTATTTAGTTCACATATTGTCATCTGTAGTTAATGATAACATGCTTTCTGTTCTAACATACTCCTCTGATTTATGTTCATTCTTATCATCAGGAATTCCTTTATGTCCATCATTATCAATCTCATGTTCTTTGATATCACTTTCTTGAATTGGTTCTCCTTCCTTTGTCTCTGTCTCTCTCTCAACGTCTTGCATATCATCTTTTGGATTATCATTAACTGCATCATCATTTCCTCCTGATTCAATGTCTCCATTATCTGTGTCCTGATCATTGGTAGTATCTTGTCTGTCATCTGTTGTTGTGTTGTCATCTGTTGTTGTGTTGCCATCTTGATCCTCTCTTGGTAGTTTATCATCCAGCCCATCTTCATCATCTTGTTTCCTTGTCTCATCATTCTTAGAAACATCTTCTGGATCCTCAGTGGCACAATCACTTTGTTGATCAGGTTCTCCTGCAATGTTCTCTTTATTTGATTGGGATTCCTTCCGTACCCTAAAATATTACACAAAGAAAACAAAAAAATGTTTCATAAAAGTAGTAGAGCCACGTTCTGTATTCTGCCCCAATGCCGATATATGTATCTAATCAAGCTGAATTGTACAAGCGACAGACACTGTGTATAACACTAGAGATTTGACACATGTTATGTGGATAACATCTAAAGATTGAAAAGTAGGTCAATAACGAGTGATGTTTCTATAAGAACAAATATCACATCTAAAATCCAATAAAATTAAGCATATTATCTTGATTCAACAGTACATGGATGAGTGACAAGCACTGATGCTACAAATCCACAGGTTTTCTGTTGTGGGATTCGAACGCACAACCGCTGCATTTTATAGCAGATTTCTTAACCACTTGTTCGAATCCTGAATTAGTGGCGGGTACCACAAATAACTTCATTGATGTTATAAGTGCATCATGGATAAAGAAGACTCTATTTTCACTCATACAATGATGAGCGATTACCCCTGTATACAATGGTTCCCTGCAGAGTCCTTCAGGAAACAATCCACAAGCTACATGTATACCTTGGGTGGTATTCCTATATTTTTCTACCTGGATTTTTCCACAGGACTGGCAAAGCATTGAGTATACAGCGCTTATCACAAATGAGTGTAATGATAAAACCAAAATAGTATTCTTGATACCCAATGCATACCTCAATAGCCATATGCATGTCCCAATGTGCATGATTGGCGCACAATGGATTCTGGCTGAAATCCGAGTCCCAGCAACACCGGCAACTATCATGGCGCGCTGAATTTGAAGCAATGCGGTACACAATTATAACCTGGCATAGTTATATGTAAGCTACAACATGGCGTCCATTTTGACAGCTTGATTTATTTTGTAACTGAACTCGGTTTCCAAGATGCATTACACTATGTTTTTAAGATAGCGCTTGTGCATTTGGGCCGTTAAATTGTTTGCAATACTTACTGCTTAAGTTACAGGTACTGAACTGGTATCCTGCACCGAGCATGCAGTGATATTAATATTTTGTTTCATGTGTTTATTTCCCAACCAATGGAGTATAACCAAGTCATTGTTATGGAGAGTAAGACAGGATAGGTTTACCTGAGCCATAGAGGAGTTCTATCTCTACTATCAGTACTGGCTGGACGCTCTTCTTTCTTATCAGCTTTCTCTTTTGCCTGTGACTGTTATGCATGAACATGAATATGAACATGAATGAAAAGGAACTATATGTACATGTATGTTTCACTGAAGTGCAAACTGTAAATACTACAGTATGGGTTAAAGAGACACTTTGCCTTTGGATGGGGCGTCTTGAGCTATAAAAAGCATTTGTTCTGAAATGAATAATATGGTTGGAAAGGCGTTTTAAAAATAGAAAATTATGATCCACACAAATATACCATGAAATTGTTGTGATTTCTTTTTGCCTTTGTGAACTATTACGATCCGCCATTCTTTGGAGTCAAAAATTTGGTTCCACAAAATGGCAGATCAAGTTAGTAATTATTTTCTACATTTAAAACATCACTTCATTTCATAACAAACGCTTTTATAGCCCAAAGTGCCCAATCCAAAGGCAACATGTTTTTTTAATATAATGGATAACCTAGGTATTTAACCCTTTGGAGACCATAGCGGATGGAAACGGCTTGTACCAAAATGACCGTATTTCCACTCAAACAAAAAGGTCAAAGTAAAGGTCATGACCTAAATTGACATTTTTCAATATTTCCATGTTAACATAGTATCAAAAACAAAACTAAGTTTCCGTTTTATTATTTGTTCATACCGTTTTACAAGAAAACAAAATTGTTAAAAAAATCAACAATAATAAAACCATGTCGGAGTGTATGAGGATGATTATACAGAATCTAATGGCCTCTAGAGGGTTAGGCAACAATGTGCAGATTACTCAATCTCTCAATGTGTCAACATACCATCAGTCATGGCACTTACTGATGATATGAAAAGGCCAATTCTCATATGCATGTGAGTTGAAAATGGAATGACAGGCAAATTTCATTACATATGAATCTCTGCTTTACATTCACATTTAAAGGATGTGATTATGTTCATGCCATCCCACTACCCATCCTAAAACAACCTGTGCTGCTTTGTTACTTCTTTTGCACAGGAAGATGGAGACTACTCTGATCATAGAGTGAATATTCCCTGGTATTTACCTCCATCTTTTCTTGCACATACTTTCTTGCTGCTTCACGATCATCTGTAATAAATAAAGAAACTGTGGTAAAACAAATGAGCAGAAAACACACCTAATGAAATCTTACACTTAACTGTAAATAAAACAACTGGAAAACAACAAAGGCTGTAAATTTGCTAATATGTTACCTTCATAGTTTTGTTTTATTGAACCATTAAACATTAAACAATTCAGAGAGGTTTGCAGTAACAAGTACCATGTCTTGAGGAACTGTGTTGTGCTGACATAGGCTTCCACATCAGTGACATTTGGCTACCACTCTTCCCGACTAAAGGATCTCCTATATCCAAGGTCACATCTCCAACCCCTTAGACTTGGGTCTTCTTTACCCTCAGCTCTAGGTTCCCTCACCCTCCCTGTGCTTATCTACAACTGATTCAGTTCAGTGAGCACACACTCCTTACCCACCCTCAATAGGTTTCAGTTTAGGTTTAGTCCCAGCTCCAGCCTACATGCTTCACAGCTTTATACCAGTTCCTGTTCCCGCCTTCGTGCATCACTGAGCTAAGCCCAACTCCCAGTTAATCCCCTACAGGCAGTACATAAGCAGCATCCAGCAACAGAGTCCAGCATTCTCCTGAAGACGATCAGAGCATACTGA
Source organism: Leptasterias polaris (assembly GCA_037783415.1). NCBI lineage: Eukaryota > Metazoa > Echinodermata > Asteroidea > Forcipulatida > Asteriidae > Leptasterias > Leptasterias polaris. The sequence continues at coordinate 1,323,076 of JAZGTN010000188.1, forward strand.
TCGAAACGTTGAGTCGTTAACTACCGGTTCTTTTCAGAACCAACAGTACTCAAAAGAGATTTTAACATGGTGTTACTGCAAACCTCTCTTAGTTATACTCCCACCATGCAAAGCTTCAAATCCTACTTATTTAACAAATTGATAATACAGGTTTTCACAGCAATTTTCGGCAATTGAGCGGCCAATTTCATTTTCTTTCTTGATTTTTAGGTGTTCGGCTCGACAGCCGAAAACCTATTGTTATTGTTAAGTTTTTTGTTTTTTTTAGGTGTTCGGCTCTTCAGCCGAAAACCTATTGTTATTGTTAAGTTTTTAGTTTTTTAGTTTTTTTTTCTTTTTCTGCCTCTTCTTCTTCCTTCTGAACCTTCTCTTGCAGATTTAGCAAAAAGTAAAAGTTGTACAAACTTGAAACTTGGCATATACTTGAACCTTGATATGAAGACGGCATGCAAACAACGACGTCATTATGACGTCATCAGGTGTCGAATTACAAGGTTTTTAGAAAAAAATAATCTAATCTTTGAAATTCTGTAACAAATCACACTTAAGAGGCCGGCGGTTGCTTTATGCGGGATCATACTTAGGTCATATAGGTCTTTATTTTTTGTCGTGTGCGTGACCTCACATGACCCTACTTCTGGTCGAAACCGGAAGTGCCTTAAAACTTGAATGTGGCAAATTTTTTGGAGTTGTTTTTAACGATGTTGTAACCTGGCAAGTGCCTGGTTTAGAAAAATAGGACCGGTGACGTCACATAATTCAAAAGCGCCCTCTAGCGGCAGGTTTAAAACAGTTCAAAACACACTTTGACAAGATGTCTGTGGCAAAGTTTATGAGAAACTCTTCAAAACTGGTAAATATGATGATCTTTATGCAGGCAACATATTTGTGAAGTTGTAGTATGATGACGTCATCATGTGTCACGTGGCAAGGCCTTGAAGGTGCACTTTTTGAAGCCGTGTATCTACTAAATTAAACAGCCGATGGAGTTGAAACTTTGTGTACTGTTAGACATTTACCATGGCTTGTGAAATGTGAAGTGACGTCATGATGACGTCATCAAATTATTTTTTACAATTTTTTATAAAATCAAAGCTTAGTATTTGAAAAAATCATAACTCCCGAACCAGACATTGGATTTTTGTTATCTACATATCATCAGAAAGGTATTCCAAAACTGAATGGATGATACACAAAGTGTGACCCCGTTTGACCTTGTCTTCCGGTTGAAACCGGAAGTTGAAGTTTATTAACAGAAAAAATCATAAATCATGAACCACAAAGTCGATTTTAACAATATACACATCATCGGACAGGTCGTGGAAAGTTCAACAAAAGTTACACAGAACCTGACCCCATTTGACCTTGACTTCCGGTTCAATCCGGAAGTTGAAGTTAAGTAATTGAAAATAAAAACTCCTGAACCACATTTTGGATTTTTGCAATCTATACATCATTGGAAAAGCATTTTATCAACTTCACAAATGGTACGCATCCATTTGACCTTAAACTCTTACACAAAATGTGGCCCGTGTGACCTTTACTTCCAGTCGAAAACGGAATTGAAGTGAAAATAAATATTCCAATGACCAATGTTCAGCGATGCGTTAAACAATAAACCAAGAGGATGAGCAATAAACAATAAACCAAGAGGATGAGCAATAAACAATAAACCAAGAGGATGAGCAATAAACAATAAACCAAGAGGATGAGCAATAAACAATAAACCAAGAGGATGAGCAATAAACAATAAACCAAGAGGATGAGCAATAAACAATAAACCAAGAGGATGAGCAATAAACAATAAACCAAGAGGATGAGCAATAAACAATAAACCAAGAGGATGAGCAATTTCAGAGGAGATTTTGTTGAGAATATTAGGCAAGATACAATCAGGTCCAGGAGATTTATTAGAAGGGAGCTTTTTAAGCAACGCAGCAATTTGGCTGGCAGAAACTGAAATGCGAGACAACTCAGGAATATGCAATGAGCAAGGCGGCGGGAGGTGGGGAACTGGACCTGATTGTTTACAAACAGAACAGAACTAATCACTGAAGGCAGATGAAATTATGTCAGGGCTGGTTATTTTACAGTTATTGTGATAAAATGATGGAGGCGGGGGCGATTGTTTCCTGCCTCTGACAAAGGACCAGAAACTACGTCGATTGTCATTACATTCGAACAAGTGATTAACATAACTCCAGTAAGTTTTACGGGAGGTTTTTTGGACTATATTGCGAGCAATTTTGTAATTAGTCCAGTCAAGTGGGCGACCAAATTTACGGGCTAAATTGAACAGTTTGTGTTTTTCGTTAATCAGTTTCTTAAGTTCTGGGGTGATCCAAGGTGTATGACGGGATCTTCGTTTGGAGACCTTTGGAATAGAATCACGGATAGCAGCATCAAACAAATCATTGAAGTTCTCTGTGGACTCGTTGATGTCGTTGGTATCTATGAACACAGACCAGGGAACCAGATGAATTAAGTGTTTTAAATGTTCGAAGTCGAGTACGATGGTGGTTGCCCATGATCGAAGGGGAGAGATCAATATTGAAATCGCCTAAAAGAAGACAGCCGTCAAATGAGTCAATGTTGTGGGTTTCCATGGCCTGACCGAGCTTTGCCCAGTAAGCCGCAGAAGAAGATGGTGGTCTGTGAACAATGTTTCGCACCAAAACTACATGTAGAAATACATTGGCATTGATATTACAAGAAACATTGCACACCCTCAGATAATTAATCTAATATTTGAAAAACAAGTTACTCCAGTTCACATAATTATAGGTTTTTTACAAGTCATACATTAGCTGAAAGGTTTTAATGTACTGATTAGGATCTACACAAATGAAACCAGTTTAAACTTGGCTTCTTGTTCAAACCGGAGGTTGAAATTAAATTTTTCAAAAAATAGTAATTTCTCACTCACACATTTGAGTTTTGTTTAATTCATACGTTATGGGGGAGGTATGTAGCAACTTAAGAAACGATACACAAAATTGACCATTTAACCTTGACTTCCGGTTAAACAGGAGGATACAATTAATTATTTGAACAAATCATTGCTCCTAAACCATTTATTAAATTATATTATCTGTACGTCGTCAGATAAGGCTTTCAAAGCATTACTAACGCTATAATTTGTAACCTCATTGACATTGTCTTCCGGTTCAAACCGGAAGTTTACATTTTATATTTGAAAAAGTTATAACGTCTGAACCATCACTGGATTATTTCAATTTATGCATCATCTGAAAGGTCTAAATAGACTTATCACGTACTACACAATATGCGACCCCGTTTGACCTTGACTGCCAGTTAAAGTAGGACATTTATTAATAATGTTTAAAAAATAAACAATTCTAATCCACATGATAGATTTTTATCATCTATACGTCGACAGAAAGGACATCGGAGACTTCCCCAACGCTACCAAGCGTGACCTCTATTGACTCTGACATCCGGTTCATACCGGAAGTTAAAATTTATTATTTGAAAAAATCATAACATCTGAAATACTCATTGGTTGCTTTTTTTCTGTACATCATCAGTTAACACTTTTGTAACTTAACCAACGCTACCAAGTGTGACCTCGGTTGACCTTGACTTCCGGTTCAAACCGGAAGTTGAAACTTTATATTTCAAAATATCATAACTTCTGAACCACATATTGGATTTTTTTCAATCTATTCATCATCTGAAAGGTCTTCATAAACTAATCAACATGTGACCCTATTTGACTTCGACTTCCGGTCCAAACCGGAAGTTCTTGTTAAATTTTTGAACCAGGAATTGGATTGATAAGGTATAATGACGTTACCAATTCATTCAATCACTCACCACGAACACCTTGTTTTTGTAGTAAACAAAAACTGAATCCCTAGTTTTCCACTTCTTCTCTCTGAACCTTCTCTTGCAGATTTCGCCAAAAGTTTAAGTTGTACAAACTTGAAACTTGGCATATACTTGAACCTTAACATGAAGACGGCATGCAAACAATGACGTCAAATAGGTCAAAACACACTTTTACTAGATGTCTGTGGCAAAGTTTATCAGAATATTTTCAAAACTTGTAAATATGATGACCTTTATGCAGACAACATATTTGTGGAGTCGTAGTTTGATGACGTCATCGTGTGTCACGTGGCAAGGCCTTGAAGGTGCACTTTTTGAAGCCTTGTATCTACTAAACCAAACAGCCGATTGAGTTGAAACTTGGTGTACTGTTAGACATTGGCCATGGCTTGTAAAATGTGGAGTGACATCATGATGACGTCATCAAATTATTTTTTATTTTTTTATATAAAATCAAAGCTTAGTATTTGGAAAAATCATAACTCCCGAACCAGACATTTGATTTGTGTTATCTACATATCATCAGAAAGGTATTTGAAAACCTAATGGATGATACATAGGGTGTGACCCCATTTGACCTTTACTTCCGGTCGAAACTGGAAGTTAAAGTTTTGTTTATAAAATTCATATCTCATTATCTAAATTTACTTAAATTTGTATATTTACGTGATTCTACAATTGTTTACAATCTGTGACCCCATTTGACTTTCACTTCCGGTCCAAACCGGAAATATAAGTTTGCACATACAAAAATGTGTATCTTATTAATGAAACGTGGTACAATAATAATCATTGCATCAATTTAAAGCTCTTGGGCAATTCTAGATACTTTGTACAAAGTGTGACCCCATTTGACCTTTCCCTGTCAAAACCGGAAGTTGAAGTTTCATATGACAACCTTTATGCTATGATTTTGCACAGAGATCAACAAGAGGTACAAATAAATATTTTGCCCGTCAGCACAGCACAAGGAGACAAAAAACATGCACACAATAATTTTCCTATTATTTTTTATGTACGCAGTCACTTTATTACGTTCAAGCCGAACACCCTGAGTTTGTCCACAAACTCTAGATTTCTAGTTTTCTTTGTTTCTTTATTTCTTTCCTATGATCAACAAAAGAATGCATCATTGTTTTTTGCAAGGGTCTTTTTTTAGCTATTGTGTTTTCTTAACTATCTATCTGTTGGTGTGCAAGGCGTCTGGTTAAGTTTGGCTATGCCACTGCATGCATTTCTTCACAGATTTTTCCATTTGTAGTAAGTGACTCTCATGCAATAAGTTAACAATTTTATGTATTGTTTAGTATGAAGGAAATACCACGCTCATTATAGATTAACAACAAGTAAATTCCCACAAATGACTGCCCAAAAATGAATTTGAATGATCAAATGCATGCACAATACGAAAAACTGCTGCAAATTTGAATGCTGTTCAGTGGATCGTTAAACTGAATGGTTATCTTTTCTAATAGCCTGACACAAAAGAACACTTGCTTGCACATTAAGTGAAATTGAATCACTGTTTTTAGGAGCTTTCAAGTTTTTGTGAGACGAAAAAATGCAATGTTTAAATTTGCTGCATATTTGCCAAAAATGACAGAGAAAACCTATAATTATTTAAAAAGGACAAATAACAAAACAAGGCCCCCCTCTTACTGTTGGTATTATGGTAAATGTTGTTCTTGTCTTCATTGTTTATGCCATTTCACTATTTCCGAGAACTGCAGGATTTTTGCATGGGGCGGCACATTTGATTATCTTACCATACATTTTAGTATCATCAGAATGGGATATTTGATTTCCTTTTACTACAATTCAAACAATTATACAATAATCAAGGTGGAAATGGTTGTAACAAAAGCATAGCCTCTAGAGTATAAACCAAGAATCACAGCTTACCATTGTCTTCTGCACTTTTCCAGGCATATTCTGTATTTAAGATGGCATTTACATGAGGAGAAACATGAGCAACCTTCCCCTGAAAACAATATTTAATGGTAATAGTTTTCAATTATTTTGTAGTAATTGTTGCTAAAAACATGTATTGTTGCATGCATGTGTAAAAGGTTTTGAGAAAAGAATGGAAATCTGATGACTAAATAGGTAGTACCGTATTTTCCTGCGGATAAGACGCTCGGCGGACAAGACGCAGGACCCTAAAATGACCCCAAAAAAATTCAATCGTCAGCAGAAAAGACGCACCGCCGCACAAGACGCATGTTTAACAGCACACAGAAGAACACCAGGCGCCACCCGGTGTCGGTACATTGACACAAAGACGTCATTTTGTTGCCTTTTGGAGCGTTCACACTATTCGAAGCATGAATGAAACCGTAACCACATGGGCGTGTAGAGCCATGCAGAAAAGACCAACGTAAATTGATACCGACCTTCGTCCATCCATTCAGCCAACGCTGTGCATTGTTAATAATATGAAGTCCGGCCCAATCAGCGGCCAGAAACAATGGTCCACGCACTGTCTGAAGATATTGCAACACGAACCCAGGCCCTCCTAGCATGAACATCCGACGTCCCACAATGAGGATCCTTGCTGATAAAGACAGGTTACCAGTCTAAGTCCCTCCGAGCCAGTAGATGTTGCGCCCTCTACCGGTGACTAATACCAAAACTAACGTCGCCTTTATATATACCTTACGCAAATAATCCCCACACCCGGGAAGACGTAACAAAATGTTTCATTATATATATTTGTTTAAGTTTTTGTAATGTGTTTCTTTTTGTATATAAAATTCTTTTCCATTATTTCAAACCTTTAATTTGTTAATCTCGTTCATAAGATTTTGTTTTAAAGTTCTTTTTATTTATTTCAAACTTATAATCTCGTTCATAAGATATTTGTTTAAAACATCTATCCTCTTCTTAAATAATGTTAGTTTTGTTTTCAAGGGTCATTACCTTGTTTTCAAGGATAATTTTTTTTATTTGACTAAAAAGAGGCAATTAAAAAATGAATATTTGAACGTTTAATGAAACAAACGAAAGTGCAATTCGTATAGGTTGGCCAACAAACATTGGTACTTAATTATCCCATCCTTAAATAGTACGTCAAGCCATAATAGTACGTCAAGCACACTTCGGAGATATTCTGTACAATAAAAACCCTCAAAGTTCACCACACAATAGAGGTTGGGTGAATGCCGTTTGTACAACAGCATTGACAGTAAATCTGATTGCAGCATTTTCGGAACGAATACGCGGCCACACAGAAAAACGTTTGTACGACGCCGACGTCTGTTGGACCGAAAGTACCAACACATTGCGGCATTGTTGGAATGAAAGCACAGTCATGGGGGATGAACAAGTTGCGGCATTGTTGGAATGAAAGGACAGTCTGGGGGATTGCGGCATTGTTGAAACGAAAATACGGTCTCAGTGTCTGGATAGTTGAGCCTTGTTTGACCGCATTATTGAGTAAGGATTCTTCACACAAAGACCGTTGATTTGAACTGGACAAAATAAAGGTATTATTGTACGCAGTGATCATCCCCAAAAAAATCAATCGTCAGCAGACAAGACGCATCGAAAGATAAGACGCACCGATGTTTTGGGGGTCTAAAAAGTCAGATAAGACGCGTCTTATCCGCAGGAAAATACGGTACATGTCAATATGACGAGCCTTGTTGGGGACTGGAATGTTTGTTACTTGTTGTCTCTCTCACTCACAATACCTGGGGGATCGATCATTCTCTAATGCTGGTCCTCTTCTTTGGAATAAACTTCCTCAAAATATTCGCAACATATCTTCTGTGAGTAGTTTTAAGGAAACTCTCAAAACATTGTTGTTCACTCAAGCTTATACCCCATAAAGTATTGTTCTTTTTTTTCTCTCGGGTAGCTGCTATGTATATATATATACTTATTTCTTTTGATTCATTTTTAGTTTTTTTTTTACTATGAGCATCTTTTGTGATGGATATCGGCGCATTAAACAATTCATATTATTATTATTATTGAACGAGTAAGTCACTGTCAAAATCGCATGAGCTTTTATGTCTAATTACAGTATACAGTATGTATGTGTTCATGCCATTTTGTATCCAATGTCAATCTTTATTTCTAAATGAAACACTGCCATATCTTCACAGACTGGGATAAAATTTGACATAAATAAAAACAAATCCTGAAATTTAGGATGAAGTGTTGACTAGAGAAACTCCCAAGAACCTTCTTGGAGGTTATGTGGTGAAAAGGTTCAAATCCAGTATGGGCATTACCTAATGTCTGCATTTCTTTCTACGACACTCAACTTTCCAATGTTTTTTTTAGGAGAATGATGAATTGATACAAAAGAAAAGCATCAGGCAAATTTTGTATTGTTTTACAATTTGATTTGGTACAAAAGGGGGAAAAAATGCAGATCAAACGGAAAATAACCGTAACATTTCATTTTAAATATGTGCATTGCATAAAAAGTCATTAAGAATGTGGTTACTATTTAAAGGGAAGGTATATGTTTGGTAATGACTCTGAAAATTAATGGCAATAAAAACTTACTTGGTAAGAAGTACAGCAGTTTTGGATTGTATAATGCATTTTGAGAAACTTTTCACTTCGAAGTACTGCGGTTATGGAAAATATATCACTTTTTATCCCCCAAAATTTGAATTTGAGAAGCGTTACAGCAGTAACGCTTCTCAGATTGTGTATTCCTATAGGGAATATTCTTCCTGCGTGGAAATATTCGCTCCGGTTTTTCGATGATATCTCAAAAATGCAACCAAAAAATGAAATTTTCACAGGTTAGTTTTATTTTATATAATACCTACCTTTAATATAGGATTAAAACAATCAAGCAGTTCCAAAAATGTATACTTTGCCTTTAACACTGCCAGACTGAAAATTTAAGAAATGACCATTGTATTTCATCCGTACAGTAGGTGAGGTGATTTTGGCATTTGGTGGCCACACAGTTTTGTTACACTAAAATCTGACAGTATTGAATAAAAACAGAAAATTAATATTAGAAACTTTTAAACTTACCAAGTCAACATATTCTCCAGGTGTAAGATGAGGTCGATAACGATGAACACTGTGTATCCTATTGACTGATACTTGACTCTATCAAGAATACAACAGTCAATCATTTGATTATCAACTACCAAACACTGCATTAGCTATGTGTAATTAATTAAATTTTTATTCAATTTTGGGGTGAACAAAGAAAATTGACTAGAATGGGATATGAACCTGCAACATCCGGATTAACGAGCCTGGGGGTTGCAGGTCAAATCCTGTGGTTTATGTACATGCTGCAATTGCCAATGCTCATCTGCATCACTTCCAAAAGATACTGAATTGGATACTGATGAGAAAGCTTTGAGACTGAAAATTTTGCAGCTATCTCTTAAAACATGTCAAGTACAAAAAGTAAAACATTTGGCATAAATTAATTTGATACACTCCTGGCAGAAAAACAATCCTCATAATAACACTTCTTGCTTACCATTGTAGTCTGAGCATTCTTTGTGATACGTTCTATCTCAGAGCCCTTCACCCTTGACTTTAACTTGCTGTTTTTCTTAATTCTTGGTGAAAGTTCAGTTTCATTAGACTTGTCCCCATCTCTTGGTTTCTGGGTTTCTTTCTTGTTTTCTTTTGTGTCTTGGTTCTTTTGTCTTGCATCCTTCTTCTTAGCTTTCCATTGTTGTTCTGCAGCTTGAAGGTAGCTTAGCTCCAGCTGCACCTACAAATAATAGGATGACCTATTAAATTTACCCATTGCAGGTCTGTATATAACTTTAAACATGTGTTTATTTTGTTTATTTACTTTCACAACAATGAGCAAGTTTGATTTTAAACATTTAGTCGACCCGTGGTTGACCACTGACTAGCAATGTACACGAGCAGTGATGTACTCTTGTGAAGGACTCGATTGGAAGCAGTGAATCATTGGCACGGTATTCAACAATTTCATTGCCTTCTTCAGCCTTTTTGCTATAGTGTCACTGGTTCCCTTCTGCTCTTTACACATATTAGCATGGAACGAGGCTATCGGGACCATGGAAGAAACCATGGTCCTGAGGCTGGTTCCTAATGGTCGACCACAGTAGTCAACCAATGGTAGACCAGCCTGGGTTTGAGTCAAAATAGTCGACCTGTAGTTAACCATGGTGCGCACTCGAACTTGCTCAATGCAATTTAAAATTTTGGCTTATTGTAAATAAAATCCCTCCATTCAACCCAAGTAATTTTTATGATTTTCAAAAAGGAATGTTCAAGTTAATATTGCTCGATAACAGTTTTCTTTTTTAGACCATTTGGCATTGGTTCATTTGTGTGCATGTCTCATGAATTAAAGGTGGTCCAGGTGATAAACTGAGGGCACAGAATACTAGTAAGCCATGCAAGCAGCAAGCACACACAACCTTTGATGCTCCATGCACTGCATAACATGTTTGTTGCAGCACTTGATGAACTTAACCATGTCATATTTTTGTGTGGTACCTTTCTTTATTTACAAGCCCTGGAATTGCTTTGGTGAAATTGTCTACAAGAAAAAACATCTTACTACTTGTGGTGTTGTTGTGTGTATTCCTTTGCCAGATGGATCAAACTCATTTTCTACACGCTGTCTGTTGAAATAGTCCTCTCTGTTGAAAGCACAAAAAGAAATGTAACAAAGATGTAGGCCTTTGTTATGTTGTGGGGAAAATTGGAGACCTACAATGTACATGTAGTAAATATGGATTAATGCTGCTGCTACAATCAAATGATGTAAGCATTTATTAATACCTACCAGTTTATAATTCATGACAACATCGAATCAAATTAAACTGTACATTGTACAATCTACGAAACATTACTTATACATGTACAATGTACATGTACATGTAGCTGTGCAATCAAATAGCCCCAACGCCCTGTTGTGTTCTTTGCTGGTATACATGTAATGGTCAACACTTTTTCACTCATTGCAATTTGCAACTAAAAAAATTTATCGATATTTAGCACTTTTCTTTGTTCAACCCATAAAGATATTTTAAAAACATAACACTTAATATGTAAATAGTAACCCTTTCTTTAGCAATCTACATTTAATATAAGTTTTGAGGCTTTGCATAGTGGGACTGGATATTTATAATAAATCATACATGTACATGTAATGGATTTGGAGTAGAATTGGAATAGAATTGGAATAGAATTTGCAATTGAAATCATAGTTGATTTGCAGTAGAATTTGTAATAGAAGTTGAAACAATATTTGAAACGGAACTTGGAGTTGAATTATTGAACAATTTTGTAATACAAAATCTAAATACCAATAAAGACAAAAATTCACAAAATTGTTTTATTTTTGTGTTGGTGACTATTTACTATAGTTAATGATGGATGAAGTTACACCATGGCCCAATTTCATAGCAGAAAATGTTGCTTAACAATTGTCTGCAAAGCAGAAATGAGCAGGATACCAGTCAAAAATTGCACATAGGACATGGTAGTTTGGATGATAATCTTATTCTAGTTAGCCATTATAAAATACACAACAAGAATCACACAATCCAACGGAACAACACCAAACTCATTGCACCAATCAAATCAGTGAACGCATCGAAATAAAGAAACACAAAACAGAACACTGTTAAGTCAAAGCTCAAGACATTGGTTTCAACTTCAGCAACATCTGGCATGCAACACTTCAACTGAGCATGAACCAGGCCTGGAATTACACGGAGGCCACGGAGGCCATGGCCTTCGTTGCCCTGGTCTTGGCCTTAGTGCCCTTTCAAAAGTTTTCCATAGACTTTATGATTTTCCAATACAAGTGCCCTTTGCAAAATCAAAATGGCCTTGCCCTTTCAGAGATGAAATTCCAGGCCTGATGAACACCAGCACAACAACTGACACACTCCAGTGAACATCCCACAGACAGTTGTCACACCTCAGTAAGCACAAATCACAACACCTCCCGCCCAACCATCATCTTCCTTTACTGTGCAGAAACCTCCTCTGGAGTATACTCGCCAACAGCAGATACTCCTTTCCAGCTATAAACAAATAAGCATCTCAAATAACTCGCCTACTGTACATGTACTTCAGTGTGTCGACCAGCAAACTGGTTGTAATGCTGATAATAACCCATACACCAATAGGCTCTTCTCAAAAACAACATTTCTTCCAAAAAGAGATATAGGCCTATAGTCTACTAAAATTTTTGATCCGCTTCACAGTCGTCATGCTCTACAATCGAATTTCCTGAGCTGTGGAGGCCTTTTTTATTTTTATTGTATCCCCAAATTAAAAATAGTTGTTTTGGGTTTTTTGGTTTCAGCTTTTTACTAATTAATAATAATACGTAGGGGACCTAAGAATTTAAATGGATAATACTACCATTTCTATTCCTGATTTGTGGCTCCTGAGGACTTTTTAAAAGGAAATATACAGACAGAAATTGTAAAATGTTCTGATTCCCGTCTCCTTAAAAATAAGAAGTCACAACAACAAATGTTGGCACAGAACCTGACTTTCATTTGTCACTGTCAAATTCCCCAAAGCAGAGCACTGCACATGTTCAGTGCTTTTTTGTGATTTACTAGTGTCAACATTTCGAAAAATCAGAGTACAGTGCCCAAGTGCCGGTTCTACCCCTAGCCTATGCCCTAGCTTAAGTTTGATAGTTTAATGTCTTTAAAGTTTAATGACAATGATTATGAATTGAATACCTTTTTTACAAGACACTTTGTACCTTTCGTACCTCGAACTGATTATGGTTTCGAGAGGGTCACGCTACCAAAGACTCAATAATGATCAGTTGTGACTAGACTCGATAGGAATTGAGCACCAACTACGATTTGTTGTATGTTAAAATTACAATACTTCCAATTAATAATGCTTGAGGGCGCCGCGCGGGCCATTAATAATTCATACAATTGGGGGTCATGCGCGCGATTAATAGATTGTGTAATGACAAGTTATGGTGGTTCTTTGCTTCAACTTTTGAGGAGACTTTGATCAATTTAGGTAGGGACAGGACAGTTAATAAAAAAACTTGCCTGTTAATCCTGAGAAAGTCAGGGCACCCGGCTGATCTGCCAAGTCATAATTATGCAAAGGTGACGTCGCGGGCTAACTTATGTCGCTCACCCAATGAATATGCAACTTGTGACGCTACATGCAGCGTCACGAGTTAGCTTGCATATTCATTAGATGGGCAAAGTCTCAAGCTACAGTACCGCGTGACGTCACCTTATCTTGGCAGATCAGCCCAGGCGCCCTTATTTCTCACGATTAACAGGCAGTGAATCATAAGTAAGATGGCGGCCCCCCCAGGCACGACGAACTTCAATGTAATTTTTGCACCCCGTTTTTCTGGCCAAAGTCGCCCCCGACACAGTCGCCCCCTGGAAAATCATCAGACTAAAGCTTTATAAAGCTAAAACTTCTCATAATCCCAACAAGAATGAAACAGGAAGTAATGAGTCTTTGTCATGATGCAAAATTAGCCGGACATCCCTGAATAACCAACACGCAGCAGAAAGTTAGACAATCTGCTTTCTGGTATGGCATGAGGAGAGATGTGACTCTTTTCGTAAAATCTTGCAAAGAATGCAATAGTTACAAGAAACCTTGTAAAAAGGCTAGGGCAAAAATGGCTTTGTATCATGCAGGAGCGCCTGTTGAACGCGTACATCTAGATGTTCTTGGGCCATTCTTTCCCTCACAGGCGGGTAACAAATTACATTCTTATGTTCGTATGGTTGAAGCATATCCCTTGCCTGACCAGAAAGCAGACAGAGTAGCTAGAATCATAATAGATCTTTCTTTTCGCATTTTGGGTGCCCCTTGCTCATCCACACGGATCAGGGTAGCAACTTCACAAGTTCTCTTCTCCAAGCAGTTAGTGAAATTTTAGACATACACTGTAGTTCAAACACGTACAACCCCATACCATCCAAGTTCTAACGGGCAAGTTGAGAGGTATAACCGATCGCTGTTACAAATGATGAGGTGCTACCTCAAAGGTGAAAATTCTAGTTGGGACAAAGACCTTGCAATACTTACCGGTGCAATGCGAGCCCTTCCTAACCGCACTACTGGACTTACCCCAAATCAACTAATGTTAGGGAGAGAAGTGAGGCAACCTCTTGACCTCGTTTTCGAATCCGCCAATACTAAGGCAGAGCGTAAAGAACCTCATGAATTTGCTGTAGAACTCGGAGAGAGATTATCTGAGGCCCATGCTCTCGCAAGAGAAACTATCGGGGAGCACAAAGATACCAAAAACGATACTTCGACTACACCAAAAATCAATCAAAGTCAGGCCAATCAAGCAAACTTCAGCCAGTCTGGCAAGGACCTTTCCTTGTAACGGAAGTACTTTCGCTCATACTTTTTAAAGTTCAAGGCAGGAAGACTCCCCTAAGCCACAAGGAGACACCCGGGTGGACGATCTGGGAATTGGTTCCTTGTTTGAACCAGATCTAGAATCTCGGGTAGGAACAAGCGTATACACCAAAAGTGGAAGAAAGACCAAAGTTCCTGCCCGCTTAGCTGATACGATTATTTATTAGTGGTATTGTTGACCGGCATATGTTGGACAACAATCTCAGTTTCACTACAGCATTGAAACATACCCTAAAAGATGAAATTAACTAGACTGCATTTTATATAACCACTTGTATTTGATTTTTCAGTAAGTAGAAGATGGAGGAAGCAGATTTTATTCCAGATTACAACGAAGATGGATTGTTGGATCCCATCTACGAGTCCCTAGAGCCCCAAGAACCCCAATGCCAACATCTGAGCCCCCGACAAACCAGGAAGGAACCACCAAAGAAGGGCCACCAACGTCAAACGAAGCTGCCAGGAAGAAACGTCTTCAGCAGTGTATCCAGCCGGGGTGCAAGACACGAACAAACAAATTGAGACGACATGTCATAAGACATCATATCGCTCAACAGGGCTGGTGGTTTCTTTTCCCGCTTTCATCTTGCTGGGAGTGTCGACGACTGGAAATTGCAATACATACAGATCTCCATGGCCCGTTTAGCGACGACCACCAGAGTGGCGGGTTTTGCGAACCACATCTGTTCCAGATTGAAGTTAGTGTCGGCCAGTGAGCTCGTAAACTTCGTCGTCCGGCGTCGGTTGAGCGATGAAGTTTCGGCGTTCAGCCCCGATGTGATTCTTGTGGGACTGCCTCCCCTTCGGGAACGCAGCCTGCAGTTCCCCACTCGTCTCTCCTCGGTGCTGCACTGGAAGACACTTCAACGACTTCTGCTCCAAATCCCTCCCACTACAACACCATCCATCTTAATACCCACCAGTCAATTCATCGACCCCACTGTCACGTCGACCGCCTACTCAAAAGGGCTCGTAGTAAAGAGACCACTTTAAGTAAGTTTCTCCAGAAGGAAAGCATCAACACTTTGGGGTTTTTGGGATGCATCGGGGTATTCTGCGACCAAGAGACCCATGACAACGAAGAATGGTGGGAGGAGATGGTCAACGACGAGATGGTCTTTGCGGCAGTTGGGGCACACCCGAAGCAAACCCATAATCTCAACGAAGAATCATACAACACTATTCAACGGTTGTTGAACCATCACAAGGTGTTTGCTCTTGGAGAAATTGGCTTAGATTACTCCGGGAATTACCTCCAACATCAAACGAAACAGCAGGATGCCTTCAGACGATTACTGCAGTTCGGGGTGGATGCTGGCAAACCAATAATAATACATTGTCGGGACGCTGAAGACGACTGCGTTAGAATCACTAGTGAGGTCCTGGACGATACACCTTCACTGTTACACAGGGAATTGGGATGGCGCACAAAGATGGTGTTCACACTTCCCAAATTTGTATATAGGGCTGACCTTAATTTTTTCTTTGTTGGGCACTGGCTCAAGGGAGGTTGCCGAGAACATCCCCCTCCATCGTCTAGTCCTTGAGACAGATGCACCCTATTTCCCACCCAGAAGTCAGGGAATTCCCTTTAGTAACCCCACAATGGCCAAACTGGTAACGATAGAAATATCCAAAATCAGAAAGCTTGCTGTAGAAGACATCCTCACTATACTGCCTTTGGAACACTAAGTCATTGTATTTAATCCGTTCATAGAATTTTATTTTTTGATATTGACCAAAATGTAATTTTGCAGTTTGTCGTTTGCATTTGCAGTTGAAAGAAAAGTTGACGTAAATGTTATCAGATTATCAATTAATTTGCACGGTGTAGAAGTGGTCATGTGGAAAACTTGGTTCGGGGTATTTGTGCCTGAAATTGTATGGTCTTGGGGAAAGAAAGAAAACAATTAGTTTTTATCTCGTATAGACAAAACTGCTCAGTCTAAAACATTTTCTTAAGTTGTTTTTTACTAAAATTTCTTATGAGCCAGTTGACATAATTAAGCATTATTTTAACTAAATAATTTGTGGGGTTTCAGTACAGTTACAGTCGTTTGACCAGTTCCGGATCACTTTTTGAATTCAAGATGTTTTTGTTGCATTCTCTTTAACATTTTAAATAAACAAAAGTCGATCAGTTTACCTACACATGTCATAACATTCACCAAGTATCCATTGGCAAAAAAAAGTAATACTTTTGAAGTGGCTTTGTGAAAAGTATCTTCACCCGTTTGACCAGTTCCGGATCGGTTGATTCTATTCCGAATCAGTAGCGCGCCGCTATTGCAAAATAATACTCCCAATCCCATTCATAAAACTGAAAATACATGCAACGTTATCGACGGCTGTTGGATGAAGTACATGTAGTTTTACATTCCTTGAAATATAAAAATGCACACTTCCAGTGCAACTTAAATGACAAACTTTCTACAACAGCCGTATGATTTTAACTAACTGAGTGCGCCACCATTTGACGCACCAACATATTGAGTGATCCGGAACTGGGCAAGGGTACGATGCCTCCCATCAAACGATTTTATCTCATAAAAAAACCAAAACATGTCTGCTCAGTATTTACGTGAAATATTTGTTACACATTCTAACCATTTTACATAAATGTTATTCACCCTGGCGTTCAAATTTGAAAGGTGAGAAGTTTTAACATCGTTTTTCAACCAACATTTTTGGGCGTAAATAATTATCATTATTGCCGAAAAACTTCAGAAAAATTACCATAATTTATTTGTCGATGATGTTGGTCACCTTATTTTGGGTTTGTTGGTTAATTGGATGTTATTCTTCACATGTATCAACAGAAATTGGTAATGTGAGAAGTAATTTAATTATGTGATTGTTGCAAAGTTTAAGTGATCCGGAACTGGTCAAACGACTGTATACGAACCCGTAACAATTAATGGCGTAAAAACTTCAAAGCAGGTGGTTTTAATAGTTGAATTGAAAAGAAAAAGAAGTACCTTAAAACCCATAAACTTAGTTTGATGGGAAAGGGTAAATATTGTACCATGAATTTATTTATTGGTTGATTATCTGCATTAATCATTTATTGGCTCTGTTTTTCTTTTTCTCATTAAATCGTAAATACTCCCCAAACCAAAAAATATGATGGGGAGGAATGTAGTGTTGTGCCATAGAATAGTGAGTAACTTGTCTTATGTGTAATCATAGAGAAAGGACCACGGATTCTCTATGGTGTAATAAACCACTCAAGCGTGCCCGCGGCCTGCGGCCCTCCCCCGCTGCTGGCCACGCGGCAGTCTTGCTTACACCAACGTCTTTTGATGATCTCATCACTGACCCTGCTGTACTGTCCGGGTTGCAAGCGGCGCGAGGCTCACCACACTTCAGTATACCCTCTTGCTCTAAGCTCTTAACTAAGTAAAAACTAACTCATTAGTGATTATAATACTCACGTTACTTACAATTTAAGTTTGACGAGTTTTGCAACCTTATCAGAATCACCTGCCATTCCGCTAAACCATGACCAGTTTAAACACAATAAGTTGTCGGCGCTGACGTCCGTTGCGTTGCCAACATACCACCCGGCACCCACCCCACCATGCTCGCACAATCGACTCTGTCCTACCCCCCGCCCCCCACCCCCCCGCACACTGTACACAGTGACTGCTGCTGGTATCATATCACTATCAGTATCAGTATCAGTACATGGCTGGTCAACCAGCCAGACAATCCAGACACACACTGTCAGTGGTGTTCTGTTTCGCCTTAACCGCACTAGGAAAGAAATGCTTTTGATAAGCACATACAGCCTTTCTCGTGCTACTCATAGTACACAGTATTTGTAAACCGAATGCTCGAAATTTAAAATTAGACCAAACTTGTCTGTGATGCGATGATGGAAACTACACGCACAAAAAAGGTACGATTGTTTATAAATAGTTGTTGAATGTTTACTCTTTTCCACATTTTTCAAGGTGTTCTAACAATTAAGCATGATGTGAAAAAGAAGAGGGGCAAAAAGCTGTAAACAAAAACAAACTGACAAAGTTACAAATTGAAATTTAAATTTTTGTTGAACATGTTGAAATGATTGCCAGTCATCGACATCTCGCCCCCCGGCAAAGTCGCCCCTCACAAAGTCGCCCCCCAGCAAGCTCGCCCCCTCCAGGTACAAACTTGCCCCCTCACAATGTCGCCCCCCCTACAAAGTCGCCCCCCGCCAGAGTCTCCCCCCGACAAAGTCGCCCCCTAACAAAGTTGCTCCCCGACACAGTCGCCCCCTTAGTTGCGATAATCGTAACCCTCTCCACGAAGGTCGCTTGCGACCTCAGGTCTCCGACCTTCGATATGAGGGTTACGACTATCGCAACTATCGCCCCCTATGCATTTTTTTGCTATATTGTTGCAATGAATTGATTTTCTAAGGGGAAATTTTGTTGTTTTTAACTTGATTCAAGAAAGGGAATCCTTAAAGACTTTTTATACATTTTTGTTGAGGATAAATAACTTAATAACTATAACTAATTGAAAAACAACAAATTTTGACAAAAATTCTCCCGTTGTAACTCGGTATTTAATTTTAAAAAGAAATTCAAGAAACATTAATTTAATCCTTAAAGACTTTATACATTTTAAATAGGATAAATAACTTTATATTAGGCCTAGCCCTATAACTAATTGAAAAACAACAAATTTTTACATCAATTAAAATGTAATAAAAGCCATTGTACAAAATCAACAAAGCTTAACAGTTACTTAATAAACATAAAAGATTTCTCACAAAAATATACTGTATAGGCCTAGTAGTATAAAAAAAAACCTAAAGGATAAAAAATCACAGATTATTGTCCATCAATAAATAAACGTAAAAACATATCTTACAGAAATATATTTACAGAAATATATTTCATAAGTTATGTATGTACTTTAAAAACTATCAAAAGATGAATAGAAAAATATACACTAGGAGACTTAATAAATAAATAAATCTTGCACTGTAAACTGCCAACCAAATGATAAAACGAGGAATAAAAAAAACTAAACGAAACAAAATCACTGATTAATGTCCATCAATAAATAAACGTAAAGACATATATTACAAAAACATATTTCATAAGTTATGTATGTACTTTAAAAACTATCAAAAGACAAATAGAAAAATATACAGGAGACTTAATAAATAAATTAATCTTGCACTGTAACTGTCAACCAAATGATAAAACGACGAATAAAAAAAACCTAAACGGGCAGCAGAGCCCATACCGAGATAGTTTTGTTATTTGTAAGATAAATCTTTTACTTTTTATTAGACAGTAAAATTCACACTACATTTTTTGCACTGCAGTTGCCCTTGTTTTGTGAGTTAGTTAACTTATTTTGCACTCTTTTCTTAAGACGTTTTATAAAATCGCATCAAAGAGAATGGTCACTTGTAGATTAATTAAGGCCGTGTCCGAAACGGCGACTTCGGCTAGGGCTACAGCTACGGCTAGATCGCGCGCTGCGCTGATCTAGCTGTAGCCAAAGTCGCTGTTTCTCAGAACTCTTCTTCACCTTGTAGTCATAACCAAGGGGGGCGACTGTGTCGGGGGGCGACTTTGTTGGGGGGCGACTTTGTTAGGGGCGACTTTGTCGGGGGCGAGTCTGGCGGGGGGGGGCGACTTTGTAGGGGGCGACATTGTGAGGGGGCGACATTGTGAGGGGGCGAGTTTGTACCTGGAGGGGGCGAGCTTGCTGGGGGGTGACTACGTACGTAGAGTGCCGGCACGTTAATCTGTGGAGGTCATTGGTTCAAATCCCGCTCTAGTCTAGTGAATTTTTCTTTGTTCAACCCAAAATCATTTAAATTTACCCAGTCAGTTTCCTTTTGTGGTTTATTATTTGAAATTTAAGTTATGCATGAATTTGAAACTTGTCACTGTCGGTCATGTCATTGTACTACTAGTACTAGTGTCAGTAGTCGTCACTGTCACTTTTAGACAGAAGCCTTGAGCCACTAAAACTTTTGGGTTGTAAAGAAACGAAGGTCGGACAGTCTCTTCCTACTCCTAGCTACTCTTTTAGAACTATATTATGAGTGATAGCGGATCAAACCTCGTCATAGTTCTACACTTCTAGGAGTAGTCTCCTCCTATTTCTTCACATTGTGGCGTTATATCAGGCACGGATCCGGGGGGGGGGGGGGCCAGGGGGCATATGCGCACCGGGTAATACCAAATTTTAAAAAGGAAGAAAAAATAATAAAAAATAAGAAAAAATAAAAAAAAATAAAAAAAAAAAAAATATAAATAGGGGAAGAGAAGCGAGAGGAAAGGTGAGAAGCAACATTCTAGAATAGAAGTATTTGTAGTTTTTTCTTCTTATTTTAGTTTATTATTGTTTTTTTTATTCACTGCCTGTCAAAGTAGCCCACAGGCAGCCAATTGTAATAAGACAATATTACTAAAACAAAAACGCTTACCGCTGATGTACAGCGTAGATTCAGTTTAGTGTCTACAGGGAGGAGCATCACCGACAGACTCTACCCGGATTAAAATTTTCTAGGAGTCCCGTGTTGATGTTACAGGAAATTGTCCAGTAAAATTAGACGATTGATATGGATCAGAAGTGCTTAGAAAGTGTTTCTATTCCTCTGTATTTAGGCATACGGAGGCTTGATTTTTCGACCCCAAAACTCCAAAAGCTCAGAGCTCCAGGGGGAAATCCCCACCAGTAGCTCTATGGCCAGCCCCTGGACCCCACCCCTTAAATTTGCTTCAGCCACAAATACAGAATCCTGGGTTTATTGTCTACAAGAGGGAGGAGCATCACTGGAAGACGGCAATACAGACTCAAGAGATTTGTGGGATTCAAATTTGCTAGGAGTCCCGCGTTGATGTTACAGGAAATTTTCCAGTAAAAATTGATATGGATCAGAAGTGCTGAGAAAGTTTCTTTTCCTCTTTTTCGACCCCAATAGGTCAAAAGCAAAGAGCTCCAGGGGGCGAAGCCCCCTGGATCCCCAGCGGGGCTTTGCCCCTGGACCCCACCAGGGGCCGTATGGCCGGCACCTGGACCCCACCCCTTAAATTTATTTGAGCCACAGAATCCTGGGTGCACCGTTGTGCCCCCCGGTTAAAAAAATCCTGTATCTGGACCTTGCTCTTTGCATAGAGCAAAGGCCATTGTGCCCACCTCGTTCCCAGTGGTGTACGATCTCGCCACGCCATGTTGTTTTCTTTCCCATAATGCCTCGCTCGATCATAACCCCCTGGAAGTGTGACTTTGAAATATCCAAATATATTGGATATTTTAATTAGTCCTGTGGTTGATCCATTCTGTGTTGGAGATTACGCAGAGCGTGCTGTCAAAGGACGTACATGTACAAGTCATAGAGCAACTGGCCCCCTCCCATTCTTTTTCAATCTTGTGATACATTTAATTGTATGCAGTTTAGGGTGACTATATAAAAACATGATTAAGTGCCTGACAAGTGCCTAAAAGCAATTGAAAGTTTTTAACAAGTGTGCACTGCACGCAGAGCAGTCATACATGTACTTGGTAAGCCCATCAGTATTGATTTTCAGTGCTTCCCTACCAGGAGTTAGAGACATACGCGGAGCTATCGGACGATACAGCGCACTGCCCATGGTAGCACACTAAGCCTGGGCGACTAGTGTCAA
Source organism: Leptasterias polaris (assembly GCA_037783415.1). Lineage (NCBI taxonomy): Eukaryota > Metazoa > Echinodermata > Asteroidea > Forcipulatida > Asteriidae > Leptasterias > Leptasterias polaris. The sequence continues at coordinate 1,344,936 of JAZGTN010000188.1, forward strand.
AGTCGCGACTATTGATTGCTTAGTCGAGTAGCGACTACCGTTTTTCAACTACTCGGTTAATCGCGCCGCCATGACTACTACAAAAATAGTTGCGACTACTTGCTTGGTGAACCAATTGTGTCGCTCACAACTATTCACAACAACATAATTTACTTACAAAACACAATCAGACATCAGTGACACAATTCTTCAATCCTTTCAGCGTGAATTTTACTATATTGCGCCTGCAGTAAACAATATACCGCAATGCATCATGGGAATTAAAAATTAGTCATGGCTAGTGTCAAAGTCGCGACTATTTGAGGTACAACTAGTCGAGTAGTAAATTTCACTAGTCGCCCAGACTTACTGGACACATCAGCACCTCGTACGCTCTGCACCCACTAACTTGGCACATTGCAAACTCTGCACATTGCAAACTCTGCACATTGCAAACTCCGCACATTGCAAACTCGGGGCAAAAACTCGCACTCACTCGCCAGTGTCGGCACCATACGAACTCGGCACCAGCCTACCGTAATATTTTTCACTTAAGAACTCAAAACCAAGCAATCTCAGCTTCTGTTCTTTAAAGCACTGCAAGGATCAAGTGGTTTTAAAACAAAGTAAAAACATACATTATACGAGGGATGTTTCAATCCTTTCTCTTTGTTTATTATTCGTTTATTTATTTATTTATTTATTTATGTCGGACCCTGTCGCATTGCAGTCGTCCTCTGTGTGCGTTGCGCCCGTGCACTCTTCAGCATGCGATTATCGCAGCGCGCAAATTGTTATTTTTATTTTACTTTCTTGTTCTTTATAATTAGAAGCGTTAATGATCTAGAGGTGATCACATCGAAACAAATTACTCTCTGGTGTATTCTTACAATTGTATATATCACCTCTCGTCGATCTACCCTGTCCCTTACAGGTAGGCTTCTTACTTTGTTATCTTAATGAATTGTATAAACGATGATTGTATTATTTAATACATGTATATTGACGATAATTTTAGAGGAAATATCCCACTCCGTGTTATGTTAAATAAATCCTAAGTTTATTTGACGTTTGAAAGATTTGTTGACTTTTAGAAGAATGTGTGAGATTGCAATTCTTTCCATTATACATTTTCGTAAAGTAAATTGTTGTTTATATAAACATTACTTCATTGCTGTTTACTTAAGTAACGTCGATCATTTTTATTGTTGCAATGATATAATTAGAAGCATTAATGATCTAGAGGTGATCACATCGAAACAAATTACTCTCTGGTGTATTCTTACAATTGTATATCACCTCTCGTTGATCTACCCTGTCCCTTACAGATCACGCTTTGGGGAGCCGGCCCGGTCCGCCTCTTCGCAATTTTCCATCCCATTGTATTGATGATAACAATTCCTCTGACGCTTTCCATCCCTTTGTGCTGATGATACACCAACCTCTGAGAATATCCTTGAAGCTCTGCTCATCGAAGCCTATTTCTCATAATTAATTACACAAGCCGATTGTACAACATTATTGTAAATCATTGTATATGTTTTGATTAATGATTGATTTGAATAATAATATAAAATAAGAAGCAATGCATATCTCTGTTTGATCTTTATTTTTTACTAATAGACGAACCGACCAGGTCCTTCAAAAATTACTTAGCCAAAAGTTAAGAAGACCTGTGACATTTATTTATTTATTTATTCATTAGTTTATTAATTTTGTCAATGTTTAAATTAGCTACATAAAATTGATACTTGTTGTTACTTTTGATTACTTTTGATTACTGTCAACTACAGGTTAAGGAAAGTGAATCTGAGAAGATGTTACAAGGAGAAAGAAACACCAGTATTGAGATGATAAAAGAGAAGATGAAAGAGAAGAGAAGAAAGAAAGCATTGAATGATAGCAATTCATCCTGGTCTCGTTCACGTTCAAAGAAAAAAGGTTTGTCATTCTGCCTGTGTCATTGTTGCAGTTTTAAACTCAGGGCCTCAAGAATATGTGGAAAATGTAGGCCTACTGTTTTAGATTTAACTGCAGTCAAGATCAAGGTCTCTATAGATCCAAAACTGTCCTGTCTGTAGTCATGGTACATGTAGTAGTGACTATTTTATTTTATTTTTTATTTTATTTTATTACCCCTCACACTGGCAAAACACTAAAAGGAATGAAAAGTTACAATCCTAAAAAAATAGAACTATGACTGAGAATATAAAAATAAGTACAACTAGAGATTCAGTTTTTGTTTACTACAAAAACAAGGTGTTCGTGGGGAGTGATTGAATGAATAGGTAACGTCATTATACCTTATCAATCCAATTCCTGGTTCAGGAGTTATGAACTTTTCAAAAATTTAACAAGAACTTCCGGTTTGAACCAGATGTCGAGGTCAAATAGGGTCATATGTTGATTAGTTTATGAAGACCTTTTAGATGATGTATAGATTGAAAAAATAAAATGTGTGGTTCAGAAGTTATGATATTTTGAAATATAAAGACTCAACTTCCGGTTTGAACCGGAAGTCAAGGTCAACCGAGGTCACACTCGGTAGCGTTGGTTAAGTTACAAAAGTTTTAACTGATGATGTACAGGGGAAAAAAACAATGAGTGGTTCAAAAGTTATTAATTTTTCAAATAATAAATGTTAACTTCCGGTATGAACCGGATGTCAGAGTCAATAGAGGTCACACTTGGTAGCGTTGGTGAAGTCTCCGATGTCCTTTCTCTTGACGTATAGATGATAAAAATCGAATATGTGGTTCAGGATTTATGATTTTTAAAACATTAAAAAGCAACTTCCGACTTCAACCGGAAATCAAGGTCAAACGGGGTCACATAATGTGTAGCGTATGATTAGTTTATTATGACCTTTCAGATGATGTATGAATTGTTAAAATCCAATGTGTGGGTCCAGCAGTTAAGAATTTTTTAAATATTAGATGGACCACCTCTGTGATGCAATGCGAAATATATTCCTAACCTACTTCTTAGAGAATACGCTTGAGAAACATAGTTTAAAGTTTGAGTGGCCAGGGCAAGGTTGTTTACACGCTGCACATGACATGGTTACTTTACAAAACAAACTTGAAAAATAATGACAAATCTGCTTACCTGAAAGCTGACAGTCATGCTGTACTTTAACTCAACAAGTAATTATTGTTTCTGGAACATACGATGCTAGTTAGAATATATGTTTAGTAGATTAATTTAGACAATTCGTAAAACTACTTTTACGATTTTGGAGAAACAATGGCAGTTTTCTGCATCTCTCCTCTTCATGACAAGAGGGCGCTATCACGCTGGAGCAGTGGGCTCTAGAAGGAGTTATGATTTGTTTCAATAGACGGATTATTCTGTGAGGTGCAATATAATTTGTTGTACCACCGATATTCAACATGCAAACAGCACAACTCTACGTGCGTTGGACAGGACGTTGTCAACTAATTCACATGTCGATGCACGAGTGTAGGATTGGCGTGTACTATCGTGCGTTGTAAATTTGTGGGTTAACATACAGGTGCGCTTGAACATCCTTTTTCGATCAAATTTAAGGTCGAAATGGTGTCATTCTGTGCAAAAGTTCGAGCAGGCTTGACATTCTACAACCTGGTACAAATATTATGCAAAAAATTTCATTATTTTTAAAGATATAAATAAGATTATATATTATGGAATTTTCAAATTCAGATTTGAACCGGAAGAAAGGGGCACAGGGATTATGTTCTGTGTAGCGTTTGTCGAGCTTTTAACGACCTATCCGATGATGTGTAGATTGTAAAAATCCACGTTGTAGTTCACGAGTTATAAATTTGTAAAGTATTAAACTTTGATTCACTGTAATTTGATACCCGATGACGTCATCATGACATCATCAAGTGTGTGTCATCTTGATACTAAGGTTCACTTTTCTGATGAGTTTTAATGTTCCATTCAATTTCAATCTGGAGTTATGCTGTAGATAACCCCGAAAAACGTTTTTTTGAAGAAAAACACAAAGGCAAACTTTGACCTTCCGGTACGACCAGAAGCAAAGGTCGTACGCATTCGATGGTAATTTTTCAAATGTTGCCCCACTCTTGAACTATCATATGCCCAACTATGAATATCATAGCTTTCAAATTAAATGAGATACAGCGAATAGCAAATGATCACTTTTCAACTTTAAAAACCTTGTAATTCGACACCTGATGACGTCATTATTGCGTCATGACTATTGTGCCGTCTTTATATTAAGGTTCAAATGTCTGATGACTTTCAAGGTTCAATTCAGTTTCAATCTTGAGTTATGCTGTAGAGAAGAGTTGCGTGGAAGAAGATGGAGAAGAAAAACAAAAAACAGAACAAAATCAAGAGGTGTTCGTGCTCATATTGCACGAACACCTAAATATTTAAAATTGTATAAAATACCAAGCCAGTGAGTGGCAAGGAGGAACAGGTGACCAGCACCTCTACAAGGCCGTCCTTCCACAAAAATTGTCAACAAATACCCCGCCCTTCAGATTAAAAAAGAAAAAAAACAAAAAACGCGTTCAGGCTTAACAGACAATCAAGACTACAGGGGCAACAGCAGTGCGACACCCAGGTACACACATCATCTGCTGAGAAACTAGCGGCAAATTTTTCTTTATAAAAATGTAACAGATGAGTCTTAAATGATGACAACGAAGCTCCTGATCTGGATCCTGATTTCTCTTCTGTAAGACATTGGTAAACTGTCAAGACGCTCTAAACGTGACTTATAGTCTTCCTGGGGACGATTTAAAATAAACTTACATGTAGTAGCCCGTCTTTGAATACCTTCAACAAACCTAATATTACATTTAGAAGTTCCACTCCACACAGAACTACAATATTCCAAGTCACTTTTAATTCTGCAGGGAGCATCATAACCAATTGTACGTTTGATCATACCCATCTTCTTATTGCATTTACCAGGAAATATCAACTCCTAAATCACGAACTGAATCAGTCCTTTGAAGAGAAACATTGTTCAAATTGTAATCAAAATTGACACACCGTTTACGTCTAGAAATTGTAATGATTTGACACTTCTGAATGTTGAATTTTAAGTCCCAATTTAACCTTCATGCATATTACAGAGTATCCAGGTCGTTCTGCAGAAGTCTACAATCAGATATGTTGTTAATGGATTTAAAACATTTAGAATCATCAGCAAATAGAGCTGAACAGGTCCTTTTGGTTGGTAAACAGTTTGCAACAGCTAATTCTATTTTATCAAATAGAGCTACAGTAGAATTTTGGACACAGCTGGGCATGTTGTTTATATACAAAAGAAACAAAAGAGGACCCAAAACAGAGCCTTGTGGGACACCTGAAACAACGGGAAGCCAATCAGAACTACACCCTTCAATAACCACCCATTTGTTGACCATTACATTACATAAGTAAGAATTAAACCACGCCAGTAGGTGAGAATGGAATCCAAAACCCCGTAGCTTGTGTAAAAGCAATTTGTGCGACACGCTGTCAAAGGCTTTGGAAAAGTCTAGATGAATCACATCAACCTGCCCAGCATTGTCCAAGACACCACTGACCTCTTGATAAACAGACAAAAGCTGAGAAACCGTGGAGCGGCCTTTGACAAACCCATGTTGCAAATGATGTAATTTACCATGGATAACAGGAAAAGCTGCATTAAAAATGGCCCTTTCCATGACTTTTGCACATATACAAAGTAAAGACACTAGTCTATAATTTTCCACACAACTTTTGTCATTTTTCTTAAAAATAGGAACAACATTAGCTCTCAACCAATCACTGGGAAGTTGTTTGGTGGTCAGAGACAGGTTAAATATGTGGCATAATGGAGCAACAATTTGTTGGGCACACTCTTTAAGCAATCGAGGAGACAATCCGTCAGGGCAAATTGCTTTGGTTGTATCTAAATTGAGAAGAATTTCAAGAACTTCAGTCTCATTTACAGAAAGAGACCCCAACTTATCATGACTATGAACGGGAACGTGAGGTAATTAAAGAACCATAGTTTTTAGTAGGGGTCAGCAATGCTCGACCGGTCTTTACGATACTGTGTGTACCCTGGCACAGACAGCTCAGCATCATCGACAGATGTGTTTTAAGCCACGTCTCAGTGACACAGACGCAGTCATGAGAGCCATTGGTCAAAATGGTTTCAAAGGCTCTCAGCTTACTCATCCTGCTTCTTGAAACTTTTTTTAAAGCTGCGAGCATTCATGTACAAAAAGTTTAAGGGATCAGCCTTCCTTGGTGTTGAAGTTGAGTTGCAGGGGCCCGGACATGGACGAACATCACTGCAAATTAAGAGGGCCACTGTTATTAGAAGACTGTTTTGAGTTGACTCACGTGACGTGATAGTGTTGAATACGGGGACGATCTAATTTCCTTCCTCGATCGCTTCTCGGGATGAGTGATAAAATGTGACATAGCCTCGTGACCCATCAGTTTTTCACTGGCAATTTGTTTAGTGACATCGTGGCCTGTTCCATGGTGTGTTCTACCATCAATGCTGGATTCAAGATGAAAGTCACTCTTGTATAAAGAAACTGTCACGCAGTATAAAAATATTGCACAGGAATTACCTTGCTGATTTGTAGTCCAGCTGCCCATCTTTGTTGAGCAGATCAAGAAGAAATTAAGACTCCAAAATCAATCAACATCCAGTCAACAGCAGTAGCAAAAAAGGTTGAAATGTGGCGGGATGAGTGCAACACATTAAAATGCAGATGTGTAGTTAAAAACACAAGTTAGATCACAGAAATTGACGAAACGAAGACAAATTGAAGCACAAAAACGGATTGACAGGAAAAAAAAGAAAAAAAATTGTCTAACGAACAGCGCCCTCAGTATGCTAGCTAGCATTCACAAATTAATGTGGGCTCCAATTCAGACTATTTCAAGTGTGTATTATGATAAATAGTTGACCCCTTGCAGTTGCAGGACGCACCTCTGCAAAATGTGTGTCTACCATTTTGGGGGTCAATTCCTTTGTGTACAATTTGAGTCTTCCAAATTTTAGATTGACATTTGAATATTATCCTAATGTAATCAACACCTGAATTTTTTCCCCCTCACTTTTTTACATTTTTGTATAGGCCTACTCTGCCTTTTATACAGCTTAGCGTTCTTAAGATTAAATGTGGTTACATGCGCTAGCACTGTACATCATGTCAATGTCATTTATGCAAATGTAGTGAATTGGTACATGAACATGCCACTGATGTATTTTTCTATCTACTTTACAGGGGGAACTAATGCATCATTTCTTTTAAAGGCCAGTTTACACTTAAACAACCAAGCACTGGCTAAAGCTTTATCTACATCTAAGCAAGATGTACATCAAGCTAATCAGATTCGACTAGAGTACCAGAGAGAGTGTCAAGACCTCATATATCAAGCAAATATGAGGAGACAATCGGAGAAAGAATGCCTTGTGAGTATTCTCATTCCTGCTTGCTTCAATGCCCTTGGCTCAATTTCACTATTAGCACCAAGATTTATCACCATACAATTTGTACCATGTAATCACACTTTGCTTAGCGATTAAGATTGGTATACAACTTGATAAATCTTAGCTCTTTGAAATCAGGCCTAGGATCTACATTGTATTGTATAAATTTGTGAATATTCAATCATACATAATCATTTTGATCACAAATAACTGTTACAAATAAATGGGTCATTTTATACAGTCCAATACAATTCACAGATCAGTATTTGAAGGTTAAGAATTTTAACAAACAGCAAGATAATATTTATGTACTTAAATACAATAATTATTTAGTTTTTTATGGAAAGCAGGGTTTGTATCATATATTGTCAATTTGTTGTTTTTATAATCAAACACCAAACCAAAATGATTGGAACTGCACCCATTAGCATCTTGTACAGGCAGCATGCCTTGATGAATTAGAAACAGTGGTGTGAAATTATATCACTGAAAGAAAATAATAATTCAGCAGAATCTAGTCTTAATTTGTTCCTTATTTGTGCTGTTTTGATGACAGAATCGCTTCAGTAACATCAAGGTGGTATTAACCAAAGTGACTACAAGCCTGATTGATGCTGTGACCTCTCTAGGTCAAGCTCTTGACCTCTGCTCATCATTACCGATAAGAGAAAGCAGCTTAGGTATCTGTCGCTCATCACTCACATCGGACGATGACTCTTTCAACATTTTGCCCAAAACTGACAATGGGTAAATATCACTCGTGTTTTATTATGGCTGAGTACAGTATGTTAAGTACTTTTTCCTAAAGGGAATGTACAGTATGTATGTCAGTGTTTTAAGGAAGAGTGAATTAGTTCCAATCCTCTATAGTTTTCAATAACCACACTATACCCTTATACAATTTTGAAACGATCTATGTGAGAAAACAATGTAAAGTATGTTTATAGTCTTCAGGGATTTTATGCATATTGGGCCTATTTTGGTGTGGCAATTGAAAAATTGTAATTTTTAAGGCCTTCTTAACTGTCCAACAGTACTTTTGCTGTTAATATTTCTCTGAAGGATTGGGACTGGTATGAATTTTATAGTCGGTGAACTTGCAAACTCAAACAATCAATTTGTTTCTATAACTACATAAATGTACTTTGTCTTCAAGTGCTTATTTCCTTGTTTAGCAATCTGTAGGGTACCACTTTTAGACTAATGTTATAATTAGTTATACACATGTAAACAAAAGAAGATAAAGAGGTAAAATCAGATAGGAAAAATGTTCATTAACAGTAGTTTGTCTGGAATACAGTAATGAGTGTCGTACATTTAGTGTTTCCTGTTCTGTCAGACCCTCATTGTGCAGGAAGGCTGATATACTGTCTCAGGTGATTGAAAGCACATCTTCAGACTTGATGCAAGCAGTGGATTCTATGGCAGTAGCTACCACACACTTGAAGACACAATCTAAGGATGTGAATGAAGCATCACATCTTGATCTTGAAGTCACCATGGCAGAGCATCAAGATATATCATTAATGTTCACCGATGAACCATGGCTTAAAGGTACAGGCATATTGTTTTTGTTTTTGTTTAGGTTCCTAAATTAATTATTTATTTTTACCAAACAAATTAGTAATTATAATGAAGCTACTTAGGGGTGCATTGCAAATTATGTATGTTTTCAAACCAATTTACAGGCATTTTCAACATTTGGGAGATTCAGGGAATGGTCAAAAGGAGGTGTGACGTTATGTGACGTTATGTGATGTTATGTGACGCTATGTGACGCTATGTGACGCTATGTGATGTTATGTGACGTTATGTGACGTTATGTGACGTTATGTGACTTGTGTGACGTTATGTGACGTTATGGTAGCCAACTTTTTAAAAGCAGTGACAAGTCCATAAAAAATAGACTAATCTGACCCAAATTTTCCTTAAAGAAATGTAACAAATCAGATTGATTGTAGTAACTATTAAAGTGTTTGATTTTAGGTATTTTTAAGAGCTGACTACAAAGCATTGACCAACACACGAAATTATTATTACAGATATTGAAAAATGATTGGTCCCAAAAAATTGACATGACCAAGCTGTAGTGTAAGACGGACATGTTTTAAATGGTCAAGTAAACAGTTCCTGGGGAAAAACGCATCCCAGCTGTTTGCAAAAAAATATGCTTCAAGTTGTACAGCCAACTGACTATCAAAAACCGCTGTACCAGATACATGTAGCAGGCCTGGAATTACAAATTTTTTAGGGCAAGGCCACTTTGGCCTTGGAGCAGGCCAAACTTTGAATGTTGTAAATTCACAAAATCTTTACACCAGAAAACATTTGTAAATTTTTTTTTTGCCTTGCCGACTGCTTCAGTAAATTAACTATTTAATAAACAACATATATTTAACCTAAACGACATGTGTAACATATCTGTTTTAGATGTGTATGTTGCCTCAGAATTACAATTACCTGCGGCAAATGTTCCCGTCCGTCAACAGAGATCGTTTGAACGCAAAATAAGTATTGGCGGGATCCATTCTCTCCAAAAACACTTTTACAAATCGTCAAATATCTAGAGGATGTACCGAGGGATTTTGATTAAACTTTCAGGAATGAAAGATCTATTCCTAAATATTACGTTAATGGAAAAAAATCAGAGGATGAACGATAATTTTTTTCACATTATGTCGATATTTGTAGCCATTTTAGGGGAGACCATTTGTAACGAAATTCCCACCTGGACCCATTCATACACGTTAGCCGCTGCAATAAACCAACGGAAAATTTTCGATAATATTTTTACGCACTTTATTTAAAATTAAGTATCTCAACAATTGAAAATACTCTTACGATATACACTGTTATGTTTTCAGTGCTGATAAAGAGAGAATTTTAACGGTATACATGGATTTCTTTTTGTTTTTTAATGGTCATTACCTATTTTTAAAATGGAGTGTACCCAAACAGCGATCGCAAATGATTGCGCAACACCCCTTCCGCCCCCCCCTGACTGCAATGTACATATTTGCTTTATCAGATTGATAACAGAGCTAGTATCCTGCAGTACTGTGTTGTGGTTGTTGAGTTAGATGCTACAAGTACATTGATGTAAATTCTTGAAGTTTGAAGCTTTACATTGGGAAGATAAATATTTCTTCATTCAGGGGAGTACCCCATTAGGCCAAACAAAATAGTATGTGTGTTTCTGGTTACCCGACCCTCCCTAGAAAAACACGCCGACCCTAGGAGTTTTTAGACATTTGCAGACAAAATAAAATAAAATATATCCGATCCCACTCCCAAGTTTTTGACAAAATACCCTATGATTTAAGGTTTTTATATATACATGTAATGTATCCTATTTTTCAAAAGGTTTTTTATAAGTTGACAAGTCTGGATATTTGCTAGATTTAACGTGCAAGGGCAAAAATATTTTTAACATTCGTTCCTACCCTAAGTTTTGGAGCAATAAAATATTCTGTCAAAATAAAATGCTCTTATGTCCCTACCTACCCTAAATTTTGGGTCAGTGTAATGGGAAACACACATATTATTTTGTTTGGCCTTATCAGATTGCAATATATCCTTTATTTCTAAATGTTCCAATTCTATGAGACTAGAATGCCCTGTACTGTTCCTACATGTTTGGTAATGTTTATTCTTATTTTTTCAGATGGTGTTGCAAGTCAATCACCAGCCTATAAGCCCCCTATGAAAAGATCACGGACTGCAACTCTCTTAGATCCTGTTGCCATTCAGAAAGCACTGACTGAACCAACAATCCATGATAAAAGCAAACATGTGAATCCACCAAACCTCCCAAAGACTGTAGCACCAAGTCCGAATACACCAAGCCTACATAAGACTGCAGCACCTAGTCCGAATACACCAAGCCTACAAAAGACTGCAGCACCTAGTCCAAATACACCGAACCTACAAAAGACTGCAGCACCTAGTCCAAATACACCGAACCTACAAAAGACTGCAGCACCTAGTCCAAATACACCGAACCTACAAAAGACTGCAGCACCTAGTCCAAATACACCGAACCTACAAAAGACTGCAGCACCTAGTCCAAATACACCGAACCTACAAAAGACTGCAGCACCTAGTCCAAATCCACCAAACCTACCAATGACTGTACATGTAGCACCAAATCCTGCCAATCAGAAACAAGTGTCAAGCAACAAGCAGTCTGCTGGCAAATCACGACGTGCTACTTTTAATATAACCCCAGTCAAATCTCAGCAAATCATGCGCGATGATGCTGAACCACTACCAGATGTTAATGAGCGCTTTCAGCCAATTGTCCCAAATAAAGACAGATATATCTTTGTCCATTCCCCATGTGAGGTAACTACATGTACTGCAGTTGATATGGAACTGACTGGTCTAGCCAATAGTGCTGCGTCTTCACCACAAGTAGATCAAAGTAAAACCCAAGACAACAAATCTTTCATCAATCATGATGATCGAGTTATTAGACCTTGGGGAACTACATGTATACAAATGGATGACCCATCCAGCAAAACTACAACAAGTGCGAAACCTAGTAGTGTGAAAACAAAAGCAAAGAAGGGATCAGGAAATAAAAGTGGCATATTGAAATCCTCAAAGCAAGTGAAAAAAGACATGAAGAAAGCATTCCCTAAATCTAAGAAGAAGACAAGCTGGATGTCTGATTCTTTTAAGAATGACTTGGCTGTATTTGATCTCTCTGCTGGAGATAGTTTCTCTCTTCCACCTCCACAACTTCAGCAGATGACATCTAAACATTGTGACTCAATTATTGCTTCCAAGAAGGATCAAGAGGACATTCAATGTGTCAAAGAGGTAAACATAACGTCCTATTGATTTCCAATCGAAGGCACATTGTGCCCAGTTGGTAATCTGCAATCAAATGCTGTAATTTTATGCTTAAACTGCCAAAAACAAATATGCACAAGTTAATTAATGTTGCACCTGTGAGGAAAAAGCCAAGCAGGAAAAAATCTTAATTTGCAAGAAGTTTTTTTCAAATTTAGACAATTTCTTTGTAGACTATACACTTTTCGGTGGTGTTGATATCCTAAGTACCTGCCATACTTGTTTGATTTTCAGATGATAATTTGTCAAGAAGAAACAATTGTGAAAAAATCATTAACCCAAGTCCTGCTAATCTATTCAATCATCTTTACCCAAATTGAAGGAATAAGAAGGACTGAGGGCCTTAGACTCAAATAATAATTGCTTATCACTTGGTTGGGCATTCCAATCTTATTTAAGTTCAAACATGTTTGTGTGAAGTGACATAGGAGTGGAGGATATTGTAGGATTGAGATCACCTGTTGGCAAGTGGAGGTAATTAATGGTGGACACACCTTGTCACAAATGTCAAACTTAGACCCCCAAAAAGGTAATTTGTCACCTTTAATACAGACTTGGTAGTTTGACCCGCCAGCCTGTGGCCTAATTTCTCCAACACTCTACACCAAATTGTTCAGACTTGGATAAGATTGGTATGCCCCTGTGGTAAGCACTTGTTATTTGGGCCTACTGGCCTCAGTCTTTCTGAACTTTTCACTTGGCTATTGGATATATAGACCATGTAGATGGATTTGGGACTGGAAGCATACAGGATTGGTATAAATGTTGTAGCATGAAAGCTCTCTGATTATAAAGTAAAGCATATTATACCAGTACAAACCCTCCGGAAAAATAGTTGAGAAAATAGCATTTAAAGACCTCCAATCAATATTGCTTATTTCCATTGCCACAACCAAAACAAGCAACATGTACATTATGAATGTGCACAAAGTCCTAAAACGAGATCACCTTGTTCACAGGTTGGTTGGATTGATGTATTTAATAAGACTTTACTCTTTCAAATTTCTACAAATCAATTGCGCCACACATTTTACCTGTACGTCATATGATGAGTTTTGAAATGAAAGTGATTCATGACAACTTACTAGGGATTCATTTTTATAATTGATGGTGTACATTTTTTCTAAAGGCATTAACTAATGAGATGTTATTACTGAAAGACAGTGAATCCAACAAGGCAAAGATTGTTCCAGGAAATGCCTACAAATGAACTAAATATTCAACCACTATTTATATTTAAACCAAACAGTATCGGCAAACCTTTACACTTTATATTTATACTTGTTGAATTTGTATTGAATGCGTGTGTATTTATGATACCTTCATACCTTGTTGTTATCTTGACTAGGAAGCTACAGAAGCTCATCCTGTTCATCATGTTCAATCAGAGACTAAAGAGAAAGCAGGCAAAATCCAACGCAAGTCTAAGAAGGCAAGGTCTGTGGTGACTCCAGGTATTGATCCAGCAGCACAGGCTCATGGTAAAGCAAAACGTTCTGTTATTACTTCACCTGTAGAGACTGAAGAATGGGACATCCTTGATGGAACGTATCAGTTTGATCAACCTCATACTGATAGACCAGGAAATAATGCAGCTGCCTCCAAGAAACAACCTGAGAATCACCTCTCAACCAAAGAAAAACACAAAACCAAGGCTGGAAACAATAGAAGGACCATACAGAAGGATTCTGTTCAACCAATATCAAACAAAGAACCATCATCAAAAATACCACTGCCTTCTGTAAATGACCAATCTAAATCAGTGAAGACAAAGAACGTCATCCCGTGTGATGTAAGTCAGGATCCATCTGACATCCAAGATGACCTACGTACCACTCAAAAAGTTCACTCAGTTAAGGTCAAAGGTGACATGAGGTCAGTTGGGGTCAAAGGTAGTCATGATGATATATCTCATCAATCACCTAAAGGATTAAAGAGAGCGGCTGATGAGGAGAATAAGATGGAGATCAAGGGTGAGGAGACAGGAAGAAGATCTAGAAGAGCTAAAGCTGTTTGCTACAAAGAGCCTTCACTACAATGGTGAGTCAGTCACAACACCGTGGCAGTCTGGTTAGCAACACTTGATCATTTTTTCCTGTCAGACAATGCATATTATAACTGGACACTATTTTATGTACTTGTAATTACATCAATTATAGTTCACATATGTGACCGGCTCTATCGAATTGAAAAATGTCTCGGAAATTTTGAAAATTGAGTTATCATACCATGTTAACAAGTAACTCATTGGCTTTCCAGCAATACCATTATTATTCTAGTTCGAAGGTATCGGGCAATGAAGAAAGTCTACAAGACAAGGCCACTTCCAATTTTTTACGATGTGTTTATTTAGATAATCCCTTTTAACAGCAGTGAGCTATTGATAGCTATGCGTACAAACATGCTCAATAAAACATACTTTTTGTGGATTTATTCATCTTTTCAATTAAAGGTAAGACCACGACAAGAAAGATCAAGTTCTGTTTTACCTAATACCACCGAAATCGTGGAATCGGTTTTTGTAGTGTTTTTTCATGATTTTCGATTGTCAACAACTTTTGTATGGCGATTTACACGTATATGTGATTTTCGAGACATTCCTCATTTTGATAGAGCAGGTCACATATTTAGAAATGTTAAATATCCTTGGTTTAGGTTTTTGTATTCTTTCAGTCAATAATATAAGCTCACTTTACAAAATTTGTAGAAGTGCCATGTACATATAATAGTATGCTTTTCAGTCCCATGGACTCGTACTGTTACCTGTGTCCATGTACATAACATGCATCAAAATTGCATCAAAATTGCATCACAAATTTGTAAATAGACAAAACTTTGCAAGTTTTCATTTTCCCTCATTACTGTTCTACTGTACAAAGCTTTTAATCTTACTCGTCTATAAACTTGAATCCCTGATTCTGGTTGGTCAATCAGTAGCTACAACAGTGTGATATTAATCTCAAGACCTTTCTATTGCAACGTCACAGGCAGAGTTTTTGCCAACCAAGGTTGGAAAACTATGGGAAGCCTTAAATGTAAACCAAAACCAGATAACCATTGTTTGTAACGATATTAAACAAATATCAAAAGTAGCCATGATTTGTTTGAAACGAAGCAATTAATCATGGGATGTATTTTTTTAAATTGGAAGTTTGCAGAAATGTTGAATTTAAACACATCATTAACATTTGTCAACATGATTTTTGCTAACATTCAGACGCCCATGCCAACCAGAGCGGTTTGTTTATCAACAATAGAAAGGTCTATATTGCACTTTTCTATTGCACCAATTCAATATGCTTGAAGATAAATCTGTTATCACTTGTTAAATAGAGAACAAATATAGAGCATCTGCACCCATATCCAAACTTGGTCTTTGGCCTTGATGGATTCAGGATGCAGACGACTATGATTGTTTGTGTACTCCAGTCATGCTTGTGTAATAACTAATGTTATGGGCTTACAATGTACATGCAGCTGTAGGCATGTTTCATTCAAGTGTGGAAGATATATGCATTTCCACAGTATTCTACTTTTTAAGAATTAGTGATGGATTATTTGTTTCTGCAGTTAATGAAATTACTCTTTATTTTAATTTTCCATTTTCCATTTTCCATCCAATTTATTTAGCAAAATGCGACGACGTTCACCTGATAAGACAAAGAAGAGAGGTTCAAAGAAGGAACAGGTAAACAATTAATAGTAAACTGCAATTAGGCAGTTTATGTCAGTTCACTGGGGTGCCTCTTCCACATGTTTCACTTGAAACTGTTGTATATTTATTGTATATTATATGAACATTTCATTGTCACTGGACTCAATCCATTGTAATCATTCAATATCCATAGATAAATTCCATAAACACATTAAAAGTAATAGTCTTCATTGGATGCTTGAAATTTGCTCTCTGTGCAGTGATGTACTTGAGTACATTTTGATTTACAAAACTGAGAACCTGAAGAATGGGTAGCAGTCCTCCTTGAAACCCCTGATCATCAAAAGTGTTAGATGCTTTACATTGTACATATACAACGTTACAAAAAACTAGAAGTGTTTCATTGTTGAAACGTTATTTTTTAAAGGAAAATGATTACTCCAGAAGCTCCAAACAGTTCTTAAAAGTAGTAACGCACATGGGTATGGAAAGTTTAAATTAATTTGCAATTATTGCCATTTTATCATGGCACTTATTAACAATATTTTGTTCACACCAGGTTCGGCCAGTGTGGTAATGGAAAAGATTGTATTGTATTTTGTTTCGTTAAATTACCAATGCTAGGAAAGATTTAAAACATAAACATCAAAATTTCCAAATGATTAAAAAAAGTACTTTTTAAGGGGCTGTATTATTTTGATCAAATAATGCCTGTGGCTGCTCACCCAGTTACTGCATGCGCGAGTTCTCTATAGTATGATATGGAGGGAGGGCGTACATGTAGGTGCAACAACTGCGTGAAAATTCATAACTCCATGTACAGCCACAGGCCTGCATGACAACACAGCCCTGTTTAAAATTGAAAATTTCACAAACAAGTAAACAACAAGAAAAAAAGATTAATAAATAAAGGCCTAGCTCGGCAAACGTCTCGTAGCTATACCAGATCCTTGTCATCTGATTTATAGTGCAACACTCTTGAGATGACTGTAGTATTGATCATATCATTGCTTTATCCTGTTGCCTTTGCAACACCAGTGGCAGCAGAATGCAGTCAGCATACATAAATGTATAGCACTCATTTGATACACCCTGCTGACTTCTTCAGGCTTGTTACATGCTAATGTTTGTAATATGGCCAAGTGTGTGAATAATGCTGGTACAATGATTTACAATTGAATATTTTCTGCTCTCTTTGTTAGGGAATCAAACGTACAGCACTTGGTAGTGTCACTAATGTGATGTAAAGAGCTAGTGTGATGTAATAAACTACAAAGCCAAGCAAGCTATCAACTGAAGCTGAGTACCATCCGATCTGTCATCAAACTAGACTAGTACAGTTAACTTACATAGGTTAGAAAACATTAAAGATTTGATTTCACTCAATCAGAGCAAAGATTGATCTTAAATTATGAATCAGTCTCAATTGCTAAGCTATGTGATACAAATCACTGTAGCAACATTGAGGACTCATCTTATGATGAATCTGAGTGGTTTTGGAAAAAACCAATTGAGTCTGAAATATTACGTCTGAAATACTGTTCAAAGTTGTTTTTCGATAAAATGAAATTTCCAAAGTTTGGTTGAATTGTGTATTTATTGAAACTAAACAATTAAAAACCATCTATTAAACACCACCTATACATTTTATCCTGTTAAAAGAGAAGCTTCCGTATTGATTGATTGGTTTATCAATCCTAATGTAGCATTCAGTATTGATTGATTGGTTTATCAATCCTAATGTAGCATTCAGTATTGATTGATTGGTTTATCAATCCTAATGTAGCATTCAGTATTGATTGATTGGTTTATCAATCCTAATGTAGCATTCAGTATTGATTGATTGGTTTATCAATCCTAATGTAGCATTCAGTATTGATTGATTGGTTTATCAATCCTAATGTAGCATTCAGTATTGATTGATTGGTTTATCAATCCTAATGTAGCATTCAGTATTGATTGATTGGTTTATCAATCCTAATGTAGCATTCAGTATTGATTGATTGGTTTATCAATCCTAATGTAGCATTCAGTATTGATTGATTGGTTTATCAATCCTAATGTAGCATTCAGTATTTGTAAGTTGGTTTATCAATCCTAATGTAGCATTCAGTATTGATTGATTGGTTTATCAATCCTAATGTAGCATTCAGTATTTGTAAGTTGGTTTATCAATCCTAATGTAGCATTCAGTATTGATTGATTGGTTTATCAATCCTAATGTAGCATTCAGTATTGATTGATTGGTTTATCAATCCTAATGTAGCATTCAGTATTGATTGATTGGTTTATCAATCCTAATGTAGCATTCAGTATTGATTGATTGGTTTATCAATCCTAATGTAGCATTCAGTATTTGTAAGTTGGTTTATCAATCCTAATGTAGCATTCAGTATTGATTGATTGGTTTATCAATCCTAATGTAGCATTCAGTATTGATTGATTGGTTTATCAATCCTAATGTAGCATTCAGTATTGATTGATTGGTTTATCAATCCTAATGTAGCATTCAGTATTGATTGATTGGTTTATCAATCCTAATGTAGCATTCAGTATTGATTGATTGGTTTATCAATCCTAATGTAGCATTCAGTATTTGTAAGTTGGTTTATCAATCCTAATGTAGCATTCAGTATTGATTGATTGGTTTATCAATCCTAATGTAGCATTCAGTATTGATTGATTGGTTTATCAATCCTAATGTAGCATTCAGTATTTGTAAGTTGGTTTATCAATCCTAATGTAGCATTCAGTATTGATTGATTGGTTTATCAATCCTAATGTAGCATTCAGTATTGATTGATTGGTTTATCAATCCTAATGTAGCATTCAGTATTTGTAAGTTGGTTTATCAATCCTAATGTAGCATTCAGTATTGATTGATTGGTTTATCAATCCTAATGTAGCATTCAGTATTGATTGATTGGTTTATCAATCCTAATGTAGCATTCAGTATTGATTGATTGGTTTATCAATCCTAATGTAGCATTCAGTATTGATTGATTGGTTTATCAATCCTAATGTAGCATTCAGTATTGATTGATTGGTTTATCAATCCTAATGTAGCATTCAGTATTTGTAAGTTGGTTTATCAATCCTAATGTAGCATTCAGTATTGATTGATTGGTTTATCAATCCTAATGTAGCATTCAGTATTGATTGATTGGTTTATCAATCCTAATGTAGCATTCAGTATTTGTAAGTTGGTTTATCAATCCTAATGTAGCATTCAGTATTGATTGATTGGTTTATCAATCCTAATGTAGCATTCAGTATTGATTGATTGGTTTATCAATCCTAATGTAGCATTCAGTATTTGTAAGTTGGTTTATCAATCCTAATGTAGCATTCAGTATTGATTGATTGGTTTATCAATCCTAATGTAGCATTCAGTATTGATTGATTGGTTTATCAATCCTAATGTAGCATTCAGTATTTGTAAGTTGGTTTATCAATCCTAATGTAGCATTCAGTATTGATTGATTGGTTTATCAATCCTAATGTAGCATTCAGTATTGATTGATTGGTTTATCAATCCTAATGTAGCATTCAGTATTTGTAAGTTGGTTTATCAATCCTAATGTAGCATTCAGTATTGATTGATTGGTTTATCAATCCTAATGTAGCATTCAGTATTGATTGATTGGTTTATCAATCCTAATGTAGCATTCAGTATTTGTAAGTTGGTTTATCAATCCTAATGTAGCATTCAGTATTGATTGGTTTATCAATCCTAATGTAGCATTCAGTATTGATTGATTGGTTTATCAATCCTAATGTAGCATTCAGTATTTGTAAGTTGGTTTATCAATCCTAATGTAGCATTCAGTATTGATTGATTGGTTTATCAATCCTAATGTAGCATTCAGTATTGATTGATTGGTTTATCAATCCTAATGTAGCATTCAGTATTGATTGATTGGTTTATCAATCCTAATGTAGCATTCAGTATTGATTGATTGGTTTATCAATCCTAATGTAGCATTCAGTATTGATTGATTGGTTTATCAATCCTAATGTAGCATTCAGTATTTGTAAGTTGGTTTATCAATCCTAATGTAGCATTCAGTATTGATTGATTGGTTTATCAATCCTAATGTAGCATTCAGTATTGATTGATTGGTTTATCAATCCTAATGTAGCATTCAGTATTTGTAAGTTGGTTTATCAATCCTAATGTAGCATTCAGTATTGATTGATTGGTTTATCAATCCTAATGTAGCATTCAGTATTGATTGATTGGTTTATCAATCCTAATGTAGCATTCAGTATTGATTGATTGGTTTATCAATCCTAATGTAGCATTCAGTATTTGTAAGTTGGTTTATCAATCCTAATGTAGCATTCAGTATTGATTGATTGGTTTATCAATCCTAATGTAGCATTCAGTATTGATTGATTGGTTTATCAATCCTAATGTAGCATTCAGTATTTGTAAGTTGGTTTATCAATCCTAATGTAGCATTCAGTATTGATTGATTGGTTTATCAATCCTAATGTAGCATTCAGTATTGATTGATTGGTTTATCAATCCTAATGTAGCATTCAGTATTTGTAAGTTGGTTTATCAATCCTAATGTAGCATTCAGTATTGATTGATTGGTTTATCAATCCTAATGTAGCATTCAGTATTGATTGATTGGTTTATCAATCCTAATGTAGCATTCAGTATTTGTAAGTTGGTTTATCAATCCTAATGTAGCATTCAGTATTGATTGATTGGTTTATCAATCCTAATGTAGCATTCAGTATTGATTGATTGGTTTATCAATCCTAATGTAGCATTCAGTATTGATTGATTGGTTTATCAATCCTAATGTAGCATTCAGTATTGATTGATTGGTTTATCAATCCTAATGTAGCATTCAGTATTGATTGATTGGTTTATCAATCCTAATGTAGCATTCAGTATTTGTAAGTTGGTTTATCAATCCTAATGTAGCATTCAGTATTGATTGATTGGTTTATCAATCCTAATGTAGCATTCAGTATTGATTGATTGGTTTATCAATCCTAATGTAGCATTCAGTTTTTGTAAGTTGGTTTATCAATCCTAATGTAGCATTCAGTATTGATTGATTGGTTTATCAATCCTAATGTAGCATTCAGTATTGATTGATTGGTTTATCAATCCTAATGTAGCATTCAGTATTGATTGATTGGTTTATCAATCCTAATGTAGCATTCAGTATTGATTGATTGGTTTATCAATCCTAATGTAGCATTCAGTATTGATTGATTGGTTTATCAATCCTAATGTAGCATTCAGTATTGATTGATTGGTTTATCAATCCTAATGTAGCATTCAGTTTTTGTAAGTTGGTTTATCAATCCTAATGTAGCATTCAGTATTGATTGATTGGTTTATCAATCCTAATGTAGCATTCAGTATTGATTGATTGGTTTATCAATCCTAATGTAGCATTCAGTATTGATTGATTGGTTTATCAATCCTAATGTAGCATTCAGTATTTGTAAGTTGGTTTATCAATCCTAATGTAGCATTCAGTATTGATTGATTGGTTTATCAATCCTAATGTAGCATTCAGTATTGATTGATTGGTTTATCAATCCTAATGTAGCATTCAGTTTTTGTAAGTTGGTTTATCAATCCTAATGTAGCATTCAGTATTGATTGATTGGTTTATCAATCCTAATGTAGCATTCAGTATTGATTGATTGGTTTATCAATCCTAATGTAGCATTCAGTATTGATTGATTGGTTTATCAATCCTAATGTAGCATTCAGTATTGATTGATTGGTTTATCAATCCTAATGTAGCATTCAGTATTTGTAAGTTGGTTTAGGGTAAACCATTCAGAGTAATATTTCAATTTAGTATTGACTCCTTGCTATTAGAGGTTACTGGTAATTGAGAAGTAAACTACATACAAGTGTTACCTCACTGCATCAGGCATGCATCTTTTCAGCTGATCAGCCATTGAATGTTACAACAACAGAAACAGCACAAAGATTGTGCTTGAAACCTTCCTCTTTTTTGACAAACTGCATTGCATGTCTGATTCCTGTAAAACGTCATTCAGATTTAAAACTTTAAATCTGAATTGCATAAATAAGACCACTTTTCAGAAAACATGTTTGATAAGAATATAAGTGGTTCAATGTGTTTCAAGCATGTCAAGACAGTATACTGTCTAAAACATTCTCACAAAAACATGTTTTTTCTTTTTTAACAATAGATTAGTATAATATATATTGGGCTCATGCAGTGTGCGAATTCCAGCTCTCTATGGAAAGTGTTATCACAGTAGTTACTGAAGCTCTATAACAACAAATTTCTTAATTTCAAAATTTGCAAAACTTACCGACAGACTGGAGGGATGCTCCTATGACCAATCTCATAATTATTTCCTTTTAAAACATGTAAAGTAAGTCAAAAATGAACAAATACTTTGTTTATTTTTAATTATACAAATTCTGAATACCAATTGAATCAATCTAATCATTAACAGTTTTGGGTAATCATTGCTTTCAAGATTGGGTTTTACAAATTCTTTACTCTGTTTCAATGTTATGTTCCAAGTATTTATTTTTTCAAGCTGATTCATGTAAAAAAAATTGTTTTGATCTGTTTTTTAAATGAAAGTTGGTTTATTAAAATGTTATAGTGACTAATTTCTAGATTAGTAAGTTTTTGGGGGTAGAATTTGATTAATTGTTTTATTTTATTCATTTTATTATTATATAGTTGGCTGATTTACTGTAACATGTATTGATTGTTTTTGAAGTATACAAATAACATGTTCTTCTTTTGTATATGTTTACATGTAGTGTACGTCATTTTCTCAGGTAGGGTCATACATTGGTAATGACCTACGGGGGGAAAAGGTGTGTTATTTCTACCTGAAATGCCCACATTGATTAGAACTCAATAAAAAACACTTGAAATGAAGAAATGATTCATGCATGAATTGTTTCTCAGATTTCTGAGGGTTGGTGTCTGTACATAAATGCTGTAGCCAGAGATGTTGGTGGTACCCGCTGTCACCGTGGATGGATTTGATGTTCATTTAAAAATGCAGTGACAGTTTTTTGTTGTTTTTCTCGACACTGTATTCAGCTGAAACTTTCACATGCGACTTTTATTGTATCTTTCTTGATAGTTTGGGCTACAAATCAGCATTACAATACATTGACAAAAACCAATCTATGAACCTACCTTTAAGTTCTTGGTTTTAAATCTTGGTCTTCCTTTATCAATTATATTGTACATTTGTTCCAACCCTTTTCAAGTCATTGTAAAGGCCAAAATGAAATTCCCGTTTTCATGGATAATAAAGTGAATTGAATTTAATGTACACATAAGAAGCTGACAAAAGTTATGTTGGCACAATCCTTTTCAAGGTGTATTTTATTTGTTTCTGCGGTCACTGCTTTTGATTAAATAGTTTTTATAAACTAAATGAACATTTTTGATTTGTGAATAGAATCCTTTAAAATTAGAGAACACAAAATTCAGGAAATGGTTTGTTGTGAAACCAAACTCACCCAGGGCTAAATTTCACAAACAGCTAAAACTGATCTTTGTGACTGTATTAGAAATCACTATGGGAATGAAGCACTAGCTTTGTGAAATCCAGCCCAGAGATGTCAACAGTGAAAGTTTAAATGAGGGCCTCAAAAGCAGGGAGCACTTTTGGTAATTGTCAAGACAAGTATCCTAATGTATGCATATAATAAACACGTGAAAATAATGAAAGAAAAACACCCTTCTTGCATAGAATTGTGTGCTTTCAGATGCCTGAGAAAGGCTATGCCTGAAGCCTTTCTCAGAATCAAATGTTTGGGGTGAACTTTACCTCTTTCTCTAAACCTACATTACTTCAAAGGGAGTCAATTCTCACAATGTGTTATACTACCAACAGCTCTCCAGTGCTCCTTACCAAGTTAGTTTTTTAAGGTTATTGACTTGTACAGTTCTTACCAAAAGTAGACCATGCCTTTAAGATATGAAAGTCCTCAATATTGTCTGTAATCATAACATGAATCATACATACTATAATAAGGTAAAACCATCAGTATGTCTGACTAACACAACTTTGATGTAGCTCAGAAGTTGATCTAAGTTGCTGCCTGAATATCAGGGATACAAAATATTAAGATATGTGGGAAAGATGAACATTGTTTGAGACAATTGTCTTTGCCATGTTTTCACTACAGAGTTGTTCTGTGTAACCCACAGGCATGACAGGTCAGCAGTAAGTGTTCACTTTTATACTACACAATCAATTTAAAGCAGTCATTTGAGGAAATTCCAATTCTTCATTGTGTTGACTATAAACACCATTTTGACTTTGACATTGTGTAACTGTATAGCCATTTATTATTGACTGTAGATGGGTAATCCCCTTGTTTTCCAGAATTGGAACATTGTATGAAGCTGTGATTTCCAGTTTCTCACAGTAGCTGATCGAGTCTTTGTAATCATGCATTATAACAGGCATGCACATTTTCAGCCGATGTCCTTGTTTTGGGGGTGTTCTCAGCTGTGCCATTGAAAATTAAAAACAAAGAATATTGACTAGAGCAGGACTTGACCCTGCAACCTCCGGATTAACGTGCAACCGCTCTACCAACTAAGCTATCTAGCCCTAATGTTGGCGGTCTCGCTATTTTGTCAATACCTTTGTTTGGGGTGCCAGTCAGAAGCCATTCAACCTGCAACTGCAGTATAGCCAGGGATCAAACCCAAGTTATAAAACAACCTGGGAAGCGGCAGCAGAGTGATCACATTCAAAGGATGCAACTTTTTATTTCAAATACCAATTGAAAAACCGAGCAGTACAAAGTGTTTTGCTGTGCCAGGCACTCTTCTCTTTTTGAAAAACTACATTTGGTTGGTACCACTTTGGTACCAGTATTGACAATACTCAAATAGTTGATTAATCATTTTCAAATCATACCACTATTAAGCGGAGCATCTTTCCTCTATAAAGTGGAATTAGTTAAAGTTGGTCTCATCAACCTAGTTGGTATTATCTATTTTAGTGACAAACAGTTTCAATTGATAGTATTACTTGACATGATATGACACATTACTGAATGTCATCATGATGATTCAAAAACATTCTCCCTCGTTATAATAACCTTAACATTCTGCACTTGTTTCAAAGCACACAATTGTATCTCACTGAATACCAGATGTGCACATAAAATCTGTGGTGCAGGAACCCTCTTCAATATGATGTCATCACTAAATTGTTTATTCACTGATGATGTAAAACACTACATGTGATTTTCTGTAAATAAACCCAATTTGGAGCATTTATTGATTCCTATGAGACTTCATGACTACACTATCTATACTCTTTATTTTGACACTGGTTACTATTTCTGGCAAGTCACTGAACATTGTAAAACAATGTACAAAAGTGTACAAACGGCTTTTAACAAGGCTTTTAGCACAAAGCATTCCAGTACATCAGCAAAGAGAATTATTGACATTAATTAAAGCTGATTTTAGAGACGTCCACCTTTACTGTGTTGACATAATGCTTTAGCAGCAAGTCTGCGAGCTACAATACTATCAACACGTCCAACGGCTAATGCAAGGTCTAGAAGATGTGGACCACTGGTAGTATTCAGCATCTGGGTCATCTAATACACACAGATATAAAGACAGCGTATCAATAATGCTACATTCAAAATGCACCAATAATAGGGCAGTGGGAAAAGGTTAGTTGTTTATAGTATCCCCTACAACTACATTTAGCAGCAGTCAGACTGTAGGATGGACTTCTGATTATCCCGCCGGATCCAAAGAGTAGGAGTGAAATCCAAGTGACTTAAATTTAAGAGGAGTTGGTGAGAATATGCACAAGAAGTGTCTACACTTTTAAACTTCAGTCAGGGGTTGGCCGTTTACTTAATACCACATCTTGTAGGGTAAAAACAAAATTACATTCATTATCCCCGATGCAAAAATTAACATCTATTTAATTGTTGAGGTGCCAATGATTCGAACTGCCTCTAGCCACCGGGCTAGCTTGGTGTTCTAGTGGTAAGACATCTGCTCTAGCAATGCAAAGGTCGAGGGTTCGAATCCCACCCAAGTGATTTGCCTGTGGATTTTTTTCACAGAACACGGGAAAGTACTGAGTACACAGTGCTTAACACACATCGTGTAGGGTAAAAACAAAATTATATACATTAATGCTCTTCAGTAAGTCTAGTCACTTTATTGGCTGAAAATTCATTTACATCAATATTGTTGAGAACATTTTCTATGAACTTAATTCCTGGCCTAGGCATTTATTACACCATTAAATGTTTGTTTGCTGGAGTAGAATTTTGTGGAGAAATCTTTGCACTGTTATCCTTGAGAACTAACTTCAAGATCTTAGAAAACCCAGTTACTTCATCACTTTGAGCGGATGCATAATGGGCAAGTGCCAATCAGATGACTGTATAAACATTTGTACTAATTACGGTCTTGTGTGTATTCAAACATTTTTGGGGACACTTTGGTCCCACATAAATTGCTTTAATGCATGAAGGAAACAAACTTGGGCACTTTAACAGGTGCAAATGTTTGAATACACCAAGACTTACACAGTCTATAAGAAGAACACTAACCCTAACCCTAACTCTAACCCTTCATGTGAATACTTAAAAGCTGTACTGTTCTTATCAACAAAAATGCCACTGCAGTTGCTCAAAAAGATTTTGTCGTGGTAATGTGAGGTAAGAATCACTGCATTTTGTTTTGTTTCTTTCCTAGAATCAGTAACAAAATTGAAATAGTGGGTTATTTGGGGTTTTTTCTACATGGAAAACCAGATAAAATTGTTAAAAAAATATCTGTGTATCTAGATTGAAAGAGCGTGAGAATGCAAACCACTGATGGATCATTTCATTGTGGCCAGAGGAATGACTTACCATAGTAATAGGTGCAAACTGTAGAATGCCTGAACTAATATGTTCCCCACACTGAGTGATTTCTATCATAAGAGATATTACAAACTCGGTCCTTGGTCCTATCATACTGCTACACATCACTGATGAACATAACTGCAATAAGGATACTGAGGGAAACAAACACACACTAATATTATCACATTGTTTCCTCTGCATAAATATTCACTAGATGTAGGTAAAAGGTTCAAACCAGAACATTTTCTACAAGATGTATAGACCATTACATGGCCATATCTGTGGACATGCTAAAGGCGATCGAGTGGCCATTCAGCTTGGTATTTGATTGGCTACCAAAGTCTACCAAAACTGTTAATAAATATGTAAAGTTTTCTGCAAGTTGAAGCCAGTGATTATCTCACACCTACTACTCCACATTAGTTATTTGTACCATGAAAACTTTCAAAATAAGATTTGTGCAACGTTTTAGGCTACAAAAGCCAACAAACTTGAGATTATAATTCTACAGATAATTGGTTGCAAAGATGAGACACTATGTCTAAACTGAAGTAGTTCAAATAGTCATATACATGTAGGTTGAATTCAGTCAATTCAGCTTGAAAACTGGTTACAACCAGTTTAAAGATTGCGACACAACTTTGTCTGCCAATGCAGGCAAACTATTCCAACAAGGACACATGATCAATATGCAAATTAGGACTCTGATGTTTACTAAGTGCTGTGTGTTATAGTCTGTTGGTTAAATATCTGTATGTCAGCACCATATATAACTATATTGATTATTAATTTTGTCATGGAGTGCAATATTTGATCTTTAAAATCATCTGTCTGATTATTCACCTTACAATGCCTTAAGATCTGCACAATACACTTTTGTTTCACACCAACTGAGAAAGACATATTAAAATGACTTTAAAACCCTGGGTCCCAAGGGTCCCATTAAATCGCTCTCTGATGACACTCGCCTCATCGGAAGGCACTTTTAGTTAGAGGGCAATTAAGTATGTTTGGTGGTGATACCAAGGTAATTCCCATGGTAGAAAGACTTTGTAGTAGCCTGATGATAGATATATTACATTATGTTGGCTGCAGACCTTATCTATAAATAAACTTCAAGGTCTGTGTACAAAACGCATAGGCGAAAAATCTGCACGTGTTTCAATGGGTGTGTACATAATATGTTTTTTGTGTGTGGAAATGTCATTGGGGACTGCCGCCGGCAAACTTCAAAGGGTCATGGTGAACTGTTAGTGAATTAAACCCCAATGAGTGACTACACTATCTCTAAGGGGGGGTTCGAATAGAGGATTATATGAAGTATGACCGGATTTGACCGAACGGTTCTTATGTTATTAACATAAAAAGTGCCTTCCGATTTTGTTTACCTGCAGAGCAGGTACACTTCTTCCCTCAGAGTAAATGAATCAGGTTAACAAAACCAACCTAAGCTCTGGATTCAATTCACAGGTTGCCTCTATCCTCATATGACTTGACCTATGACCTGCTTCCTCTATTCACTCTTTCAGTGCCCAGTTTTTTCGTGTTTTGAACCGAAAATGCCCAGCTCTTTTTAGGTTTTTCAAAATTCTGTATAAAACAAAAAGTCTTTCTCACCAAACAAAATGGATCTTGCTGATTTGTGTTGCCTTGGTACATCCCAATGTCAATACTTCTTCTTGAGTGATAATGCCCTCTTGTAATAACTTGTATATTATGGGCCGTACATGTATGGTACGATTGATGATACTGGGTCGTACATGTACATGTACGATAATGGCGCTTTTGGATTACACAAAATAGATCTTACATGTACTTGTACAGTTCAGCTATCTGATCTCTATTTACAACTTCTTACCTATTGCTTTAGGAAATGGTTCATTCAACTGTTGTTGAGTCTGAGCTACAAGAAAGCCAGTGCTGTAACTCACAGACCCTGTGGACAAATACAATTGACAATATATATTAATTAATGCCTACATAGTGGTACCAAGATAAACCACAACATGGAAACAAGATGGGTTGTGCTTTTTGTATCATTTTAGCTCAACAAACATGTTGTATATCGATTCATAATCGATAGTCGGTTTATACTCCTCCTGACATTCAGACGTTCACAAATTGCAACACAAATTCTTGAAAGTTTAATGAATGAAAAGTTTCCAGGAGGGCAAATGTTCACTGTGTTAGTAAACTAGTAAAGCATTCCTAACCATTGCAATGTGTAGTTGTAACAACCTATCTACTGACTGACCTGTGAGATTACTTCCTGAGCTATCTTCATCTCCTGGACTCAGTAATCGTCTTATCTTTGATGGTCTTACTTCATCTTTTAAGACACTTGAATCCTGTCCATCAATAGAACAATCATTACAATCTTATCAACTGTAAAATGTATCTTATAAACACATCATCTGGGTGCAATAAGTACCTTGATCACATCTACATGTACAATCTAGCACCCCCTCAAAAAAAAAATACATCTTACAAAAAACATTTGTCTTCAATTTTCAGCAATCAAATGAATCTTGAGTAGAGACATATTTTTTGAGTCAATTTTTGAGTCAATATTTTTTGAGTCAATATTTGTGATAACATTTTAATTGATTCATCAAGTCAGTGTTGTCTTTCCACAGTGCCATTAGGCAATACTAACCTCTCTATCAAGATCTCCTCTGCTTCTCTTACGACCTCTCAGCAACCTAAATGGACTCTCTTTGGACTTGGTATCTATACACAAAAACACACTTGACTTACATCAGTCTGCTAGTCACAAACACTAAGGCATATACACCACATGAAGTTACAAAAAGTAATAGTAATAACAGTATAAAGGTGAAACAATTTGACCTTTCATGGTTGAGGGACAATATTGAGTTTGTGTTTACCTTACTATTTAGGGATCTTTCAGACATACATGTACTTTGATTTCTAAGTGTTTAGATTAAAGCAGGAAATGTTTAAGAAGAAGAATTCAAGAACTGTATTTGAAAAATTACATTTTATCATTAATGAGATTACCAATGTGGTGTACCATAAACAAAAGGTTTGTTCAGTTGAACAAGTATTTGGACCAATTAATCTCCTTCTGGTGAAGCAAAACCTAAATTGCTTACAATAGCCAAGTAAACTGAAAATATCAAAGGAGGTTATTATAACCATAAACTTACAGATTGTTTGAGAATCCAAACAGGGAATGTTCATTTCATGTTGATATTGATGAATATTTGACTCTAGGTTCCCTGTAATTTACCCGATTGTTCGGTGGGTATTAATGTAGTGGAAAACATGGTGTGCTTGTTGGTTTTTTCATTTAGAAATTCTAAAGATTACAAAGTGACTGTTGGGTTTAACAGGAAATGTTTTTTATTCTTGACAACTTTCTGTTTTAAATTTTCTGCATAAATACCCAGCCCTTTTTAAAGCTATCTTTATCTGTAAGCTATTTTTGTTAGTCTCCAAATGTTGAATAAAGAACTTTACCTCTTGAGCTTGTATGACTGGTCAGTGTTGCTGCAATACACCACACTGTCAACTTGGCTAGAGCACGACCTCTTGGATTACTCAACTTCTCAAAGTTGAGTGGATCAGCTAGAATACGTGGCAGAACCTTACGAATAAGTGTCAAAGTCAACTGCTCTATGTCTACTTGGAACAGGGCAAATGCCACCTCAACTGCAAACAAAAAATATAGTGAAATTACTCAGTTATAAACCTAAAAAATATTTCATAGATCATAGCATGTTTATAGCAGCCACAAGCAGCTAGTGTCAAAAGCAGTAGCAAGACTTCACCTAGTTCAATTCTACAGATCAGGGCATGTCTAGAATAACAACTTCCCACTTCATCGAAGAAAACATGATCTCCATCAATTCAAATGCAAACAAATTATGCTGAATATAAATGTTGCCTTTTTAACTCAGGCCATATCTGAATGGGCGGCTACAGCTATGGCTACAACTGTTGCTAAGGTTGCTTGCTATTGGACAGCTATGGCTACAACTGTTGCTAAGGTTGCTTGCTATTGGACAGGGCCTCAAAGGATCCTTAAAAGGATTCATATACTGACATTTATTTTGTAACTATCAATCTAGATTATTATAACTTCTTCAAGATGGAAAATCTTAATATAAGGTCCAGAAATAAAAAAGCTTTAAAAAAACACCTCTTTTACATTGTAAAAAAATACATGTAAAGTTGTTTATGTTTTACCTGCCATAGTAAGCTCATTCTTACAATGTAAAGAACAAATCTCAAGCACCACTCCTCTGCAAAACCACAGAACACCCCCACAATTAATCAACTGGTCGACTAAGGAGAGTGTCCTCCTATCAACACAACCCTTATCCATGATCTCTCTGAAGATGGATGACAATACTTGAGTTGAAGGGGTGGTGAGTGGTAAGGAAGGGACGTCTTTGTTGGCATGAGCTAGTGTGTTTGTGCTGG
Source organism: Leptasterias polaris (assembly GCA_037783415.1). NCBI lineage: Eukaryota > Metazoa > Echinodermata > Asteroidea > Forcipulatida > Asteriidae > Leptasterias > Leptasterias polaris. The sequence continues at coordinate 1,376,214 of JAZGTN010000188.1, forward strand.
TACTGCTGCTGCACATTTTCTTGATAATGATTTTCATCATGGCGTTTCTGTGTAAGGTAAAATTGATGTAACAACAATGAACTCACCACAAGCCTCGGCTTCTAGATGATGCCTCCATACTTATTTAATTTTCTGCCTTGTAAATAATGCTTCTTTGGTTACTTCTTTAAATCAATGTTTTGGCTTTACATGTACTGTTTGGAAATTTCATGAAGTATGGAAATAAATGTGAATTTGAATTGAATTGAATACCAGAGTCAGCTAATGCAGAACAAATAAATACAAATTCGTGCCTCTAACCAACAAAAGCTTTCAAAACAAGTAGTTATAGAATTGCAAATCAAAACCATTCTAGAATGGAATTAACAACTAAGCCTCCTACACTCTGGTTGATTGTGGAGCCAACTATTGCACCATTCACTCATTCATGGTTGTGTAAACTTTGATCCAATGGTAAAACTATTGCGTGTGCACAAAGCTGTGGGTAAAACTATTGAGTGTGCACAAAGCTATGGGTAAAACTATTGAGTGTGCACAAAGCTATGGGTAAAACTATTGAGTGTGCACAAAGCTATTGGTAAAACTATTGAGTGTGCACAAAGCTATTGGTAAAACTATTGAGTGTGCACAAGGCTATGGGTAAAACTATTGAGTGTGCACAAAGCTATTGGTAAAACTATTGAGTGTGCACAAAGCTATTGGTAAAACTATTGAGTGTGCACAAAGCTATGGGTAAACTTTGATCCAATGGTAAAACTATTGAGTGTGCACAAAGCTGTGGGTAAAATTGAGGAATGGATTTGTAAATGATTTTGCATTTTCCTAATCTGATATCTGACAAGGCTGCACCGTTCAGTATACATATTATACTTGTTTACGCCAAGAGGTTTTTTAAAAGAATTAAACAAAAAATTTATTGATTACCTAATCATAGAAACCAAAAGACAACTACAGGATTATTAAACGGGGTTTAAAATGTAAACAAGTCCACTTTAGAAAATAGTGAACAAGATTTACATGATAATATATGGGAAAAAAAGAGAGCAGAAAACAAAATCTTTGAATATCCCCTCTCTTATCATTAATACAATCTGATTGATTTTAAGGGTATTAAAAATGAATATCAAGTTTTGTGTGTATCTTGAATGAATCATGAAAAATGATATCATCACCAAATTAATGTTCTTGTTACACAACAAATAAAGTATGTATCCCAGGCATATGTGACACATACTAGCCAGGTACTTACCGCTCATTGTCATAGATCTGTAAAGGTACTCCAAACTGACTGATGGTTGGAGAGCAAATAATCTGCAGTAAGCTGAGGGGTCTGTTACGCTCAGTTGATGCTATGACAGCAATGTGACTACACAACCAGGCCACACAGCAGATGGGAAGACAACATAATTTACTTTTCAGATTGTCAACTAGCTTCTGTGGATTAATCAACGAATCATACATCAAGTATTGCAGTTATTGTTGGCCACAGCACTTAATACTCATACCAATGGGCTTTAATCATTGGCGATGTGACACAGCCAAAACTAACACACTTTTCAGTCAAAACGCAACCTGCGAGTTTTGTTGGTATGTTGTAGAACTACACACATCAACTACCGTATTTTCCTGCGTATAAGGCGCTCAGCGTATATGGCGCAGTACCCTCAAATTACCAAAATAATATTTAAGGGTTAACAGATTAGGCGTACCGCCGCATAAGGCGCAACATAGCTTTCACATTATGCAAGCTCGCCAAGTCCCACACCGCTGGAACATCAACACCCCCCCCAGGGGTCATTGTGATGGTATAAGCACACTTACTATAGCGCAAAGGGATCCTAATTTTTTAATCACGAAGATGAGTAAAACTTCACTTCTGTTTTTTTCATTATTATTTTTTAAATTTTCGTTTTAAAGATTTTTTTCTAAAAGCAAAGCTTTACAGTTTTTCTTTTGACACAACGAGCGCGCGCAGACACACGTTTTCCCAACATTTCCCAGTGAATGGGCTGCTAGTCTTTGCTATCTTGCTTTTTTGAATGCTACAATACATGCAAGAACCAACGAACGCTAGAGGGCGCTTTCTTAATAATGCTTTCACAATAAGAACGTAAACCCTCTGTTGGCGAAAGCATTTGACAATAACATACAATAACGACTTTTTAAAATAAAGCCTAGTACCTGTCATGCGCTATAGCAGTGTACTGTGTGCAGCATTGATTGTCCGCAGCATTGATTGTCGCTCATTCGCTACGGTATTGTTGTTTATTGTGGGCAGCAGCATGGCCAGTGACTTCGTTCTTCGGTAAGTTTCGTCAAAAATGTGAGTATTCCACAGAAGTCCATATGTTACTTACTTGTATTTGATCCACATTAATGGCTCCATTCTCCCAAGCGAATAACACTTCTTGCATAATGTAAGGCATTGTATCAATAACCTCATTCCAACGAGTCTGCCTGCAAACCAAATCAGTCATTGTAGATCAATCATTACTAACTATGCCAATATACACAGACTGCAATCTATACACCTTTGCCAGTATAACAGTATACTAAATACAGATCCATAAATTTTTGGAGCACTGAAGACTTAGGATGAAGTTAAATTTGGTCTCTTAAAAGCAAACTCATGAACACTACAGTGTCATGTTACATCTATTACACTGTTAAAATAATGCAACTCAATACATTCACACCAGCAGTAATGAATACTAATATAGCTAGCCAATCGGTGGAAGCTTCTACTAGGTTTACTGTCAGTTTATCCCCAACCTTACCCTAATCTTAACTTACATTGTCTTGAGGTCCATACTGGAGTTATATTGCCCTAGCAGTATATCTCCCTTTGCTGGATCAATGGCAGGGAATGAACCAAGAGGTTTAGCTCCATTATCATCAGGTAAACATTGCTGTACCCATGTCTCAAATAGAGAATCACCACCATTAGATGTCACCATCTACATGATTAGACACAAAATCATCAACTATGTGTACATTAACGAGCGATAGTCATGCAAGGAAACAATAAAGTAGCTGTTGGGTTACAACCATGTGACAGCAATTTCTTCTACTGAAACTGAGGAGCATACTACCCACAGTGATCTCAAAAATTGTTCTCAGAATTATCACTTCAAATTACATGGTCATTGCTAGGATATCACAATAATATCGTCACGATACGATATTGAGGACATTATCGTCAATATCGATGTTGGTTTAAAAAATATTGAAATATCGTGATAATGACAATATTCTTAGTGACTAGACGTAATCATGTATTGTTTGCTAATATTACTGTAAGTTATCTAAAGACTGCAATCTTTAGCTTAAACAGTCTTTGATGAATTCCGCAAATATGTATGGCGACCCACCTTACACAGCGTAAACACCAGTTTTGTTTGGGTTTGCATGCCGCAAAACCGGAGAATAGAGTTTGAAGTTCAGACTTAGAATGGATCGCGGCCATTTATGGAGTTATAAAAGAAACTGATGACTCGGTATATATCTTCCCATCTAGCTATGGTTGTCTTTTTTTATGGTATCTCCGAAGCAGCACGAACGTGCTTGGCACAGGCTGATTTCTGACTGGCTGCTTTCTGATTGGCCAAAACGCACTCGACCAGTGTGAATATTTATGACTGAATGGTTCTCACAGCTCTGCCATCCCATAGTATTCATCACATCGATCCCGCGGATGTGCTATCTGCCACTACCGCTCCTAGCGTTCTATACTCTATCGTTAGGGGATGAAGGAACGGCGTGTTACTGTGGGAGCGAAGCTGCAGGGGAAATTCCCATGGTGAGCAATCACCGCGTGGTCGGGAAACGTCAGGTGCACTGAAAAGTACATGTATTTACGTAATGTGCACGTGTATAGTGATGTCAATTGTGAACGAACCGGAATAAAAATCGAGGCACCAGCTTTTAGAGATCGCAATGTTCAAAGTCAGAACCAGGTATAGAGAGCACACAAAAACAACCAGGTATAGAGAGCACACAAAAACAACCAGGTATAGAGAGCACACAAAAACAACCAGGTATAGAGAGCACACAAAAACAACCAGGTATAGAGAGCACACAAAAACAACCAGGTATAGAGAGCACACAAAAACAACCAGGTATAGAGAGCACACAAAAACAACCAGGTATAGAGAGCACACAAAAACAACCAGGTATAGAGAGCACACAAAAACAACCAGGTATAGAGAGCACACAAAAACAACCAGGTATAGAGAGCACACAAAAACAACCAGGTATAGAGAGCACACAAAAACGTAAGACGTTCTGTTTTCATGGAATATTCAGTGATTTTGTTTCAGCAGTTTATCCATTTACTGTCATGTTTTATCCATTTACTGTCATGTTTTATCCATTTACTGTCATGTTTTATCCATTTACTGTCATGTTTTATCCATTTACTGTCATGTTTTATCCATTTACTGTCATGTTTTATCCATTTACTGTCATGTTTTACTTGTTAATTTAATTGCTCATTTCCTCCCTGGGGTAAAACTGTTTTTCCGCGTTCAAAACATCTTCACAATATGTCGTCATATCGGCGATTTTTACCCGACGATATATCGCCAGTCAAAATGGTTGATATTATCCAGGCCTCGTCATTGCTGTAGTTGGGTTCTCAAATCATTCAAAGCTTCAAATCCTATTGAAAATGAGTACATTGACTACAAGAAGTGAATGTCACACACTGTGAATCAGATGATGGTATGACTTACCTCTGTGCCATAGAGCTGAGCAATATGACATAACATCAAGAATGATATATCAAACAATGCTGCTCTGACCTGTGAACCTTTACTGACCTCCACCAGTGTCTGCTTACAAGCTTGCTCATTGAACCTGACAAGAAATCAAACCGTAGTATAATAATACAAATGCATTTCCAATGAGTCTACACCATCAATCTATGAAAATTATATCACTTTGTAGGATTTTAATTTGGGGGTAACACAATTGATTTCTTGATGAAATGAGTAATGTATCTTTATGCAGTGATCAAAGGCCATCCATACTTTTCAAAAACAAGGTTGGCAAAGCTTGCATTGGTGACGTTGTAAGAAGGGTCTATATCAACCATGCCAGCATTTCCTCTGACTGATGAACTCAGCCAGATGTTAACAATTTAAATTGATGATTGATGCAAATAATTTGGCAGTCTCCAAAACTACAAGAATACAGCGTTCACACAAATGCTTGATGAATCTATCTACACATCCACATTATGATTTCTTGATACATAGAGGTAAAGAAAAACGCTCATAGTGGACACAAAGTGAACAGTTTCTTATGAGTACTACTACTTCTATTAGGTTGATATTTACAGAAAGGTTGTGATATTGGCAAAGAAATTGGCTGCAGGGAAACTACTGAACCATGCAGAAGCTGATGTATTTCTCTAATCACTTTTTGTTTTATTTCATTTATTATATTGTATTTTTTTATCAGCAACCAACAAAAAAACTATTTAACATTGAGGTAATTAATACTGTTATTAACATTATGTAGGTGTATGCAATGCAAACAGCATCTTCCTTGTTTGATGGACCATACAAAACTACTTTGACATTTAACCACATACAAATCAGCGAGCATTTATGAATGAGAATGAATATACCTTGTTTGGTCTTTAATGCAAGAAAAATACATTAGATATATTGCCATAGGTGGTGATAAAAGCCTCCATGTATATCAATCATATAGCCACTACCCCATCTGTCTTCAGCCTACAAGAAGAATCATGCACAATCTTTAACTACCTTTTTTGATAGTACCAATATCAATTATAGAAAGAATAAATGCAGTCAATAAATGCAAAGAATAAATGCAGTTAACAGCCGACTTCTCAACTTTATTTTGAACTTTCACAAAAGTCGTTTTAAAGTCACTTACTGTGTTGTAACCAATACAGCTGGGATATAAATATGGCTGAATAGGGCCCTAGCAGTATACAGTTTGAACATTGGGCCAATTTAAAGAGCCCTGTTGCCTTCGGATTGGGCGCTTTGGGCTATAAAAAGCATTTGCAATGTTATGAATTTTGTTGGAAAGATATTTTGTAAATGTATATTAAACGTAGAATATCATGGTTCAAAAAAATATCCCATGAAATTATGTGTGTTTTGTGAAGTTTCATGACAGAAAACAGTCCGCTATTTTGTGGAACCAAATGTTTGACTCCACATAATGGAGGACCGTATGTTCCGCTGCGGGTTGTATTTCAAGAGGCAATTTTATATTTTTGTAATGACTTCTCTAATTATAGAACAATGTGGGTGTTTTTATGCATGAACAACTCTTGAAAAGAATAAGATCAATTCCAAACAGCACAATTTGGGGGATTTGAAAGCAATGTGCTCAATTAATTGATTGTAGACACTGCAAGATTTAACACACCAGTTGACAAGAAGGAAAGATTTATTGACATACTTGATTAGTTTAGCAGTAAACTTTTTGAGTTTTCCAGTGGTAGCTAGAGCAGCAATAATCAACTCAAAACTCTTTCCAGACATCATGTGACCCAAAACTCCAAGTAAATCATCCGGATTCTTGGAATAATCCATGTCCATATTCTGCAATATCAAGCATAATGTGTTAATTGCATTATTGGGTATAAGTACACTTATTAAGAGAAGGGGTTTGCCGTGGTGTTTCCGGCATAGTCTAGCAGCAATATGCACCACCTCACCTTGTATCCCTTTCAACATGTTTTATTATGGTTACTTCGTCTCATAAAATCATTTTTTATAACAATTTCCACCCGATTTGATAATTAAACGCCAGCAGACATGCCACAATATAAATGACATTATTATGATTGAAGGATATCATAACAGTGAGACTCAAAATAATCCACATTTGATTATTGACAGAAATGAAACCAATGAAGTTTACCAGACATGTATTTGCATGTTTCGGCACAGCAATGTTTGAAAGTGAATAACAAATAGCTGGAAAATGACTTTTGTGTTTTATCAACAGATTGTCAAACTTGTTGACATTTTACAGAAAAAATCCTCATATTCTCCAAGTTGAACTTGCTAGTGTTTTCACTTGATTAAATTATTATGAAATTCTGTTAATGACGATGTTTCATTAATGCTACACTAAGATACATCTAAATGTTGTCCATAATGCACTGTACAAAACAAGTTAAGGTGCTGAGTATTGAAACAAGTGTCAACAATTTTTCATATTTTACAGCTGAACTTTAAAACTTTCTGCCGGTGTTTAACTGTTGTAAAATCTTTTTATTAAGTTAACTAAAATATTTGCTACAGTTATTATTTCTGGCAGTCTGCCGTAGTTTTAACCATAAGACAAGTAAAAGCAGTCAATATTTGTTTTATAACACCCCATATAGGATACACTAACAAAAAAGTTTAGGTACAAGAAGCTGCTGTTGCTAAGGGTATAGTACACTGGTTGCTATGGTATGGTACATTGGTTGCTATGGGTATAGTGCCTTGTGTTCAGAAAAAAAAACATATCATGTGACACTCTAAACCAATCACAAAGCAGAATCTATGTATGGGATGTACCTTTAATATACTAGTGGATGTTGTTTCAGCTCTGATGACTAGTGTAGCATTAGGTAACTGCTGTGGTGAGTCATGAGATACATGACCTGCTGATCGACACTGTACCAATGCTTTACGGGTTACTGATCTGAAATCAATTAAGATCAACATTTTATAATCAGATGACTTTGGAGTCCTGCAACCCTCATTTCAACACATCTGTACACAACAGTTGTCTTATTATTTATGGTTAACTAACATTGAGACTGTAAACTCTCACTTATACGCACAAATTATCTAATCACAGTGAAGATTACTTCTCTTTTTAAAAATGCTTTAGATCTTGAGTTGGAAGGAAAACATGAATTAGTTGAATCTGGACTATTCCAGATAATTTCTTTTTAAACTGATGGTCCTAAATTTAACACATGTTTGCAATTGCATAGAGTCACTCTGTGTAAATGGTTCTACCTTGATGCAAGTAACTCTCTGACTTGTGCTTCTGTTAGTAGTCCAAGCTTACAGCATTGTGGTAGTAACTGCTGCATACAATCACAGCTGGAAACATTAATAAGAATACACATTATTAGCATCTAGCATTCAATCATCCACATGGTTTGAGTGTGCATCTTGCTGCTGGATATAAGCTGCACATGATTCATCAGAGATATGAAGTGTTCAAATGCATAACAAAATAATTCTCCATTCTGATTCTGATTCCCAAGTTGTGCAACACTCCATCCAGACACACGCAATTTGGAACCTGCACTTAAACCAAAATTTGTCCAGTTATTTGTCATTATTTTCTGCCTGTCAATCCTTAAATTAACTCACAGCCATCCATAGTTACTCAAGTAAGTTTTGTATTTTCATGATCAATCAATTAAGTTAGTCTGCATTGCAGTTCCTCACAACCCTCAATGGTTACTCAATTATGTTTGGTATCTGCCCGATCAATCAATACATAGAATCTGAGGTGTGAGTGGTTCACAACCCTCAATGGTTACTCAATTATGTTTGGTATCTGCCTGATCAATCATTACATAGAATCTGAGGTATGGGTGGTTCACAGCCCTCAATGGTTACTCACTTATGTTTGGTATCTGCCCGATCAATCAATACATTGAATCTGAGTAATTGCTCAAAGCAACTCAGAAAATGAGTATTGACGTCTGTAGGATCACTCAGTGATGGGTTCTGCTTCAATCGAGTGAGGATTAGAGGTAGCTGCAAACAATAAATAGGTGTTACTATTCTGCAAACACCTGACCCCACTACAAGCAATTGTGAAACAGAAACAAACCCATCGTTATATTATGAGTCAATGAGCAAGTTTGGGATAATGAATTAATCCTCCACTAACTTCATTCACCTCCAATTAAAGGACAGAATAAGATTTGGTTTTCATTTCCCATTTGTGTTTCTCATAGTTAACACTTGTTCTCTCTTCTGTGACTTTCCTTTATCGTTATTATCAATGAATTCTCGGATATTGATGATTGAAATTCATATTTATGTGATATCAAGTCATTTGTACCAAGAAAATAAGATCTCATAAGCTTCCACTAACAAGCAAAATGCGTGAACAGTCTCAATGCCATACCTTAATGAATGTAAATGCCAGCCATTTAAGTTCTTCACTTGAGTCCGATAGATCAATCAATCCAAGTAGACTAGCATGACATAACTCTAGGTATATACTAGCTCTAGGAAGATCCTGTGCATAAACACAAAGCATTAGAAAAATTAAACAATAACACAGATCACAAAACCAAAGTGTCTATTGGTAAGGATTGGTAACAAGGTACTTCAGGTGAGGAAGTGGAGTGAGAAAGCTTGCAGCATCAATATACTTGTTCAGTTTATTTTTAAGTGTAAAGAGCTAACAATTTACTAAAAGGCGAAACAAATTAATTGTTAGTGCCTCTAAACATTGAATGTATATCCATGGTTTACTGTCATAACTCTCTGCCAAAGTTGTAGAGAGATTATGAATGCTGCAAGATAGTTTAATGGCCCTGTTACAAGCAAGACATTGTTTCTAAACTTTAGTAGTGAAATTAATACAATCCCAAATGATCGTTATCATCAGTGGCCTGAGAACCTGTATTTATGGTTGGCTAGTCACTCAATAGAGGTGCTAACTGACACTAGTCATACCAGTCACTGAGTCAGTCAGAACAATTACAGGAGTTGCTGCTAGATTGTTAATCCTTAATGTTGGATTACAGCTGGATTAGATTGCTTGATTGTTAATCCTATATGTTGGATTATAGCTGGATGGATTTTTGGATTGTTAATCCTAAATGTTTGATTACAGCTGAATTAGATTGCTGGATTGTTAATACTAAATGTTGGATTATAGCTGGATTAGACTGCTGGATTGTTAATCCTATATGTTGGATTATAGCTGGATTAGATTGCTGGATTTTTAATCCTAAATGTTGGATGATTGCTTGATAAGACTGCTGAATTGTTAATCCCAATTGTCGGAATAAAGCCGGATTAGATTGCTGGATTGTTAATCCTACATGTTGGATTATAGCTGGATTAGATTGCTGGATTTGTAATCCTAAATGTTGAATAACAAGCAACCTAGAAACCCAGGCCACATCTTCAAACAAGATAATGATCCATGAAATAATTCAGTGTTATTTCAAACACTGTTCAATGAAACCAACAGACCACCTTGTTTTAACAACAGTTAACTGCATATCCTCAAACCTTTCATAGAACGTTTAGTCATGTTAGTAGTGTACATGTATGAATTCAGTGAAAGTTTAATATAGCACACCAGGTGCAGCAAGTTTACATTGCACAATCATTGCAGTTCCTTATTTTTAATATAGCACACCAGGTGCAGCAAGTTTACATTGCACAATCATTGCAGTTCCTTATTTTTAAAAACTGACCCCTGATGTCAACTGTTTATAAACAGTCAAGTTTTACCAGCCAGTGGTACAAGTAAATCAACAACAAAATGACTGGACTAGGATCAAATTTGTACACATTTGTGATAGCAAGCTTTGTTTGATTGTTGTAACAATTGCATTGATCAAGAACAATGTTAAGAGTTGTAAAATACTAAATCCATCAAAGTTAGGCAAAACCAGGGGATGATTTAATACTTAAAAAAATTATTGTTAAGTTGCTTCTTTCCTAAATGTACACTGCTCAATCCAAAACCATGTGTTTGTATAGTTAACATGCCAGTAACCTTGACATGAATCTAACCTGTAGCTGTTCCACTAGTAGCAATTGATCAACAAATGGTTGTAGGTCACTGGTAACATTTAGAGCTGCTTCCATAAAGGTCATGATACCAATACTGCTACTCATTGACTTCAATTCAATAGTATTATTGTATGCAGTATGATTTGTTTCTAGCTGAGCTATCCTGAAATAAAAACATAATAATCAGTCAGTTATCAAGTCTCAATATGTACTAAAGTCATACATGTACGTTCACTGTGAAAGCCTCATTTTTACTGTGACTTAGTTAAACTTAGCTTCATTAACATTAGCGATTGTCTCTAAATAAACTTTAGAATATAAAAACTGTATGGATTTGAACACTTTTATCATGACCTGACTTTGAGTAGTTTGGTCTCGTCACCCAAACTGGGAATAACCAAATGTCTAGATGGGTATTTATCCCTCACAAAGGATGCAATTACCCACAAATACAGGTTTGCATAACAATTAATGTGATAACAATCATCTGCTATTGGCTGGAAACACTAACAGTACCATAGGTAGCAGCATTCTGCACTAAATAAAGGTAGCGTGTGATGGGTCATTATTGTTTACATAGCCTAAATATAGTGTTTATGTTTTATGTCCTTTAAATTTACAAAGTAGATTCACAATAGACCTTATGCACATGACATCATTTGGGTTGGGCACCCTTGGCAAGAGGTCAAAAGAAGGTTGCTCATTGGCCCATCTTGTGCACTGCGCAGACACAGCCAAGCGTTTCCATTGTTCCATCATCGTTTTACCTCCAAGATGGCGGCGAATAACATCTCAATGCATAAGGTCCATACCAGAGTGAGGTGAGTAAATGTTTACAGAATAAGAACTACTCCAAGAATACTCACTTTAGAACATCTGTTAGACTCCTCTCCAGCCGTTCTCTGATTGATTCAGTAGTTGCTCTATCCGCTTTATCTTTCTTATTTGCATTTTGATTTGAGTAGGTTGTCCTTGGGGCATTTAGAAGCTGGTCCACTTGACTACTACTACCTTCAAATGTCAATCATACAGTTACATTTTTATCAACTTCAAATTATATATTATGTAAGCAACAGAAATTCAATAGAGGACAGTATTCATCCTTTGCATGGTCAGCCGTTTGCGCGTAGAGCCTCGAATTGGGGACAGCAGTGAGAAGAAGCATTATATAACTCTGTATTGTCACGGTGATGTAAAGACACTTTCATCCAAACAGGTGCATAAATACAATACAAATAAAGCATGAAGTCGAGGCTCTACACGCACATAGCAGATCCGCGCAAAGAGCGAACAGACTTGATGGCAGCAACACTCCAAGATGCAATAGCTCCCAGGGGAGCTACATGTAGTTGGTATCCCACATCTGGAGAAGTTTGCTTGAATACTAAAGATATCAAACAGATGCAAACAGACGAACAATGGACAGACAAAATGGAAATCTTCATTATACACTGTAGGCTCACTCCGCTATGCAATGTTTCCTACTGACCTCTAGTTTGTTGTCCTGATTGTGACTGTGACTGTGTTGCACTTAAAGTGACTTTGATAGATTCAATTGTCTCTTCCATCTCATTCCATGTACCTACAACAAACCAACATTCATTAAGAATAAATAATGCAGTAGTATGATGGAAAGATTGTACTGTTTACAAACATGAATAAATCTTGTCTTGGAAGAAGTTACTCTCAAAAGAGCTAGAGGAGTTTAATTGTCATGGTATGGGCAGTGTACTCTTCCTGTCTACAAGAGCTAGAGGAGTTTAATTGTCATGGTATGGACAGTGTACTCTTCCTGTCTACAAGAGCTAGAGGAGTTTAATTGTCATGGTATGGACAGTGTACTCTTCCTGTCTACAAGAGCTAGAGGAGTTTAATTGTCATGGTATGGACAGTGTACTCTTCCTGTCTACAAGAGCTAGAGGAGTTTAATTGTCATGGTATGGACAGTGTACTCTTCCTGTCTACAAGAGCTAGAGGAGTTTAATTGTCATGGTATGGACAGTGTACTCTTCCTGTCTACAAGAGCTAGAGGAGTTTAATTGTCATGGTATGGACAGTGTACTCTTCCTGTCTACAAGAGCTTGTAGTGACCACTCTTTGGACTAAGTCACCACCTCTTGTCCACAGTGGCTTTATTTAAATCTATACCTGGATATTCCAGGGTACCTAAGCAGGCAGGTAGCCTATTGTTATTTCATGCATGATTAGGCAGGACACTGAGGATAGAATGATAAAAGCTGGGTGTGCACACACTCTCTCTCATTCCTCTCTACAAGACTACCAGAGTGGACACAAGTGTTTTTAGTTTAGTCCTGCCAGCACGTTTCATGAGGTCTTTTCCTGAGCTTAGGTATTACTTTAGTTTAGAGTAGGTGTATATTTATTCATCATAAGTTAGCTTAGGTATAGTACTAGTAGTAGTTTATAATAATTTGAGCAAGTGTGTCAACCAAGGTGTTGGTTGTAGTACACAGCCACCCAAAAGGGCAGACACACTTCTTCACCATCCGTCGACTCCGACTCAGCAGCACATTCATAATAATGGAGGCAGAGCAAGATAGGGTAAGTTTGTAATTCATAAGAACCCTACATTGGTGATCCCGACGTGATTTTACCTCCATTTATTTTAATTCTTTATTTATATATTTTTTTTTCAATGAGTCAAGACGAGACTGTAAAATTCTTATTTGTAGCAGACTCACGAGCTCATTCTTTTGACCGCTATTCGGTGCCTTTAGGATGCAAAATTAATGTTGATTATGTTATCAGGCGAGGAGCCACTATTTCAGATTTAATTCCACTTACTTTAGCTAGATTAAGTAAATACAGTGAGAAGGATAAAGTCATTGTCAGATTAGCAGCAGGTATTAATGATATTACTACATTTCACTTTGGTTCAAATTCCGAGAAAGTACTTAAACGTTCTGATGTTAACTCTGGAGATTTGATCTCACAATTACAACAGTTTACAGCTAAGATACTGGAAGTTAGGCCAACTGCGTTAGTTGCATTCGTGACAATTCCACCTGTATCCTTTGCCAAGTTTCAAAACAGCAAACATTTAAAAACAGCCATTTTAACTGATGAGGTTTTGCAACAGTATCAACGTGAACTAGATGACATTGTTGACTTGGTAAATTCCTTCATTAAGTCGCACAATAATGAACCCCAACATCAGAAAATAGTTCGTACATTATCATGGCATACTTCTGTACGAAAACCTGCTAAACGTAGGAGCCGTTCTGGAAAATTGAACAGATTAATCCGTAATGACTTTTCAGTTTTATATGACGGACTACATGCTGTTTCAACTATAAAAAGACGTTGGCATATTGAACTTCTCAGAGCATTTGAAATAGATAAGCAGGTAGTGTTAAGGTCATAAATCTTGTCAGATTATATAATACTCTTTAATTACCTAGGTCCAACAACTTATTTAATAGTGAATTATGGCTGAAGAAAAGTCTCACGAGTATCCGTTAGCAGCTGTTAGTTTAAAGTTACCCCCTTTCTGGCCTAATGACCCAACTATTTGGTTCGCTCAAATAGAAGCTCAATTCACTACAAGAGGAATTACCAGTCAGAGTACCCGTTTTGCATATGTGGTGTCATCTTTGCAACCAGAAATTGCACAAGAAGTACGTGATCTTTTATTACATCCGCCACAAGAAAATCAGTATGACAAAATAAAGGTCGAGCTAATCCAGCGCACTTCAGCGTCGGAACAAAAGCGTTTGCACCAGTTACTCATTTCAGAAGAATTGGGAGATAAAAAACCTTCCCAGTTACTAAGAAGAATGAGACAGTTGTTAGGAGAACAAGTGTTAGAAGAAAGCATCTTGAAACAGCTTTTTCTCAAACGTTTACCTACTAACGCACAATTAATATTAGCATCCACTAGTGACAGTGTAGATATTGATAAATTAGCTATCATAGCCGATAAGATTTTGGAAGTGACACCTTCCTCATCATCAATGGTTACTTCAGTAATCGCTGCAGCCTCACCATCTCCCTCAAATGAAATGAAAGAACTACGTGACATGATATCCAAACTTAGTATTGAAGTTGAGTCACTGAGTAAAAAAGTTCAAAGAAGTAGTCGTGTCAGAACAAATAGCAGGAATAGAAGCAAGGGTAGATATGGTTCACAGTCACGATCCCCCTCACGAAGTAATAATGCACCAACACACGCAGGAGGCTCCTGTTGGTACCATTGGACTTTTGGGGAACGTGCAAGCAAATGTGTTCCACCATGTACTTATTCTCAAAATAAGTCTGGAATTCAGTCAAACGAGAACGCCAGCAACTAGTGGAGACGGGTTCAACTGGCAAAGAGAACAAAAGTCGTCTCTTTTTTGTTACTAATCGTACTACAGGTACTAGATTTTTGGTAGATACAGGGGCTGATATTAGTGTTTTTCCAGCATCCTCAAAGGACAAAGTTAGTCCAAGTTCATTAAATTTACATGCCGCCAATAAGACTCCCATAATGACTTATGGTGAAAAATCGTTGACGCTTGATATAGGATTGCGTCGTACTTATCAATGGATTTTTATTCTTGCTGATGTGTCCTATCCAATTCTTGGAGCAGATTTTTTGGCAAACTTTTCATTAGCAGTTGATGTAAAACACCATAGGCTTATTGATATGCAAACCACCCTAAGCATTCAAGGTATTAAGTGTATGGATGATTCAGTGAGCCCGACATTCAGTATCAGTGAAGGCTCTATGTACGACCTACTACTAGGCCAGTACCCTGAAATTACACGTCCTAGCTATAATGAATCAGCAGTGAAACATAATATAACTCATCATATTGTGACTAAAGGCCCACCTGTAAAAGCAAGACCACGTAGACTAGCCCCAGACCGTCTTAGCATTGCAAAAGACGAATTTAATCACATGTTGCAACTGGGCATTGTAAGACCTTCTCAGAGTAATTGGTCCTCTCCTTTACATATGGTCCCAAAGAAGTCTAATGATTGGCGTCCTTGTGGCGACTATAGAGCTCTTAACAATGCAACAGTACCTGATAGGTACCCCGTTCCACACATACATGATTTCACATCAACTCTTCATGGCAAAACCATATTTTCGAAAATTGATTTGGTCAGAGCATACCACCAGATACCAGTGGAGCCAGACGATATACCAAAGACTGCGATTACTACTCCATTTGGTTTGTTTGAATTTGTGAGGATGCCTTTTGGCTTAAGAAATGCAGCACAGACTTTTCAAAGATTTATAGATCAAGTCCTTCGAGGCCTACCATTTGCATATGCTTACATTGATGATATATTAATTGCCAGTGATTCACCTGAAGAACACTATCAACACCTCACACTATTGTTTGACAGGCTTAAAGATTATGGGGTTATCACTAACCCTGTCAAGTGTGTTTTAGGTGTGCCATCACTTGATTTTTTAGGGCACAAGGTAGATACCAATGGAATTAGTCCTCTTCCCGACAAAGTACAAGCCATCAAAGACTTACCTCCACCAAATTCCTTACGGAAGATACGAGAGTTTCTAGGTTTGGTAAATTTTTACCGCAGATTTTTACCTCATGCTGCAGATATTTTACAACCCCTAACAGATCTCCTTGCAGGGAAGGCTAAGAATAAATCTATACAACTGACTGCTAGGGAGCTTCAGGCTTTTGAAGAAGCTAAGTCATCATTGATGCATATAACAATGCTTGCGCATTTAGACATCTCTGTCCCAATCTGTGTCACGGCTGATGCATCCGATGTTGCTATAGGTGGGGTACTTCAAAAGTTAGTAGAAGGTAGTTGGCAGCCAATCGCTTTTTTTTCTAAGCGACTTCAAAACGCAGAGACTAGGTATAGTACATTTGGTAGAGAATTGTTAGCAATTTATCTCTGTATCCGCCATTTTTCGCATATTTTGGAAGGTCGATCATTCCATATTTTCACTGACCACAAACCACTTACCTACACTTTTGCAACCAATCCAGATCGTTACTCACCACGAGAAATAAGACATCTGGATTACATATCCCAGTTCACAACTGATATCCGTCATGTAAAGGGCAAGGATAATGTTGTCGCTGATGCTTTGTCCCGTTCACATATCAGTACAGTTGATAGGAGAAAAAACAGTATTGATTTTGAGGAAATGGCTTCCCTTCAAAAAGATGATGAAGAACTTTCTAAGTTACGAGACTCATCGTCTTTGCAATTTAAGGAAGTACCACTGCCTACGTCGCATGGTACAATTACATGTGACATGTCGACTGATACAGCAAGGCCATATGTTCCCATGAAATTAAGACATGCAGTTTTTGAGTCATTACACTCATTATCTCATCCAGGCATTCGGGCAACACAAAGGTTAGTCACACAGAGATTTGTCTGGCCAAGCATTAACCGTGATGTCCGGAAATGGACACGATGTTGTTTAAAGTGCCAACAAGCTAAGGTACATCGCCACACTATGGCACCAGTTGGTACCTTTACCTTACCTAGTGCACGCTTTAGCCACATTCATATTGATATTGTAGGACCCCCTTCCACCTTCTAATGGTTATCGTTACATCCTTACTATCATAGATCGGTTTACAAGGTGGCCAGAAGCTATCCCTATCCATGACATAACAGCTGAAACTGTTGCCAAAGCTTTTGTCGAGCGTTGGGTTGCAACATTTGGTGTACCAAGTAACATTACAACAGATCGAGGCACACAGTTTGAATCGGCTCTTTTTAGGCAGCTTAACTACATATTAGGATCAAAGCGTATCCGTACTACGGCCTACCACCCAAGAGCTAATGGACTGGTAGAACGCTTTCATAGACAACTAAAGTCTGCCATAAAAGCACAACCACATCCTAGTCAATGGACAGAAGCACTGCCTCTTGTACTGTTAGGCATACGTACTACCTGTAAAATTGACATTAATTGTTCAGTAGCCGAGATGGTTTTTGGTACAACACTGGCCCTTCCATGTGACCTTGTAGTACCCGATAATGAATTAATGATACCTGTAGATTCATCCAACTATGTTGATCGTTTGAAGCAACACATGTCAACTTTGCGTCCGGTTTTGACTAGACCATCCACAAAGAAAAGTCAAGTACATAAAGACTTAGAAAACTGTAGTCATGTATGGGTACGTACTGACGCTATACGTAAACCATTGCAGGCACCATATACAGGCCCATACAAAGTCCTAAACAGGAATGAAAAAGTTTTCAAACTTGCCTACCCGGGTAAAACGACAACAGTCAGTATCGATAGACTAAAGGTAGCTTATTTAGATGATGATGTAGTTACTAACATTGACGACGCATATAAAGTTACTAAGAGTCTACCTCCCCCAAAGATAAGTCCAGAGCCTCCATTGAGAGTTACTCGTTCTGGCAGACATGTTCGCTGGCCAAGTAGATATATCCAGGTAATATCTAACAGCGAGAAGAATGATACTTTTCCACCCTGAAGTATATATATTATGTAGTTTATTATTATCGATTTTCGTGATTTCTCTCTAAATCTAGATGGGGGCTAGATGTAGTGACCACTCTTTGGACTAAGTCACCACCTCTTGTCCACAGTGGCTTTATTTAAATCTATACCTGGATATTCCAGGGTACCTAAGCAGGCAGGTAGCCTATTGTTATTTCATGCATGATTAGGCAGGACACTGAGGATAGAATGATAAAAGCTGGGTGTGCACACACTCTCTCTCATTCCTCTCTACAAGACTACCAGAGTGGACACAAGTGTTTTTAGTTTAGTCCTGCCAGCACGTTTCATGAGGTCTTTTCCTGAGCTTAGGTATTACTTTAGTTTAGAGTAGGTGTATATTTATTCATCATAAGTTAGCTTAGGTATAGTACTAGTAGTAGTTTATAATAATTTGAGCAAGTGTGTCAACCAAGGTGTTGGTTGTAGTACACAGCCACCCAAAAGGGCAGACACACTTCTTCACCATCCGTCGACTCCGACTCAGCAGCACATTCATAATAATGGAGGCAGAGCAAGATAGGGTAAGTTTGTAATTCATAAGAACCCTACAAGCTAGAGGAGTTTAATTGTCATGGTATGGACAGTGTACTCTTCCTGTCTACAAGAGCTAGAGGAGTTTAATTGTCATGGTATGGACAGTGTACTCTTCCTGTCTACAAGAGCTAGAGGAGTTTAATTGTCATGGTATGGACAGTGTACTCTTCCTGTCTACAAGAGCTAGAGGAGTTTAATTGTCATGGTATGGACAGTGTACTCTTCCTGTCTACAAGAGCTAGAGGAGTTTAATTGTCATGGTATGGACAGTGTACTCTTCCTGTCTACAAGAGCTAGAGGAGTTTAATTGTCATGGTATGGACAGTGTACTCTTCCTGTCTACAAGAGCTAGAGGAGTTTAATTGTCATGGTATGGACAGTGTACTCTTCCTGTCTACAAGAGCTAGAGGAGTTTAATTGTCATGGTATGGACAGTGTACTCTTCCTGTCTACAAGAGCTAGAGGAGTTTAATTGTCATGGTATGGACAGTGTACTCTTCCTGTCTACAAGAGCTAGAGGAGTTTAATTGTCATGGTATGGACAGTGTACTCTTCCTGTCTACAAGAGCTAGAGGAGTTTAATTGTCATGGTATGGACAGTGTACTCTTCCTGTCTACAAGAGCTAGAGGAGTTTAATTGTCATGGTATGGACAGTGTACTCTTCCTGTCTACAAGAGCTAGAGGAGTTTAATTGTCATGGTATGGACAGTGTACTCTTCCTGTCTACAAGAGCTAGAGGAGTTTAATTGTCATGGTATGGACAGTGTACTCTTCCTGTCTACAAGAGCTAGAGGAGTTTAATTGTCATGGTATGGACAGTGTACTCTTCCTGTCTACAAGAGCTAGAGGAGTTTAATTGTCATGGTATGGACAGTGTACTCTTCCTGTCTACAAGAGCTAGAGGAGTTTAATTGTCATGGTATGGACAGTGTACTCTTCCTGTCTACAAGAGACGCTGACTGATGCAGATACATGGTTTACGCAGTATTTGTAGAACTAAATGTATTGTTAGTCAGAAGAATACCTTTGGAATTGAACAATAAAGGTTGTCTTAGTGCAAAGTTTTTAAATCAATTTCTTTTCATTTTCGTTTTTAAGATTTTTTTTTTTAAAGAGATCGCTTCATAGCTTTTTATTTTACACAACGCACACATTTGAGTGCAAACACACTTATTGTCCCGTTTCCCAATTTATGGGCTGCTAGTCCTCATTCACAACAACGCAATATAATTAGAGCGTACGCCCTCTGTTGGTGAAATCTAATAGTGCATGACGCAACAACTTGAAATCTAAAGACTAGTATGTCACTGTTGTGTGCGCTATAGCTGTTTACAGCATGGGATCATTATTATCGCGCCGGTATCATTATTATTATATGGACGGCAGCATGGTCAGCAATGAGTAGTTCTTTGGTAAGTTTCATCAACAATGTGTACAGTTAACCTAGATGAATGAAAGAAATTATTTTACAGTATAAATGTAAGATTTCACACAGTAATCATCACAATGAACTCAAGCGATATCAGATAAGGCCCACCGTTAGATAAGACGCAGTGATTTTTGTTTTACTCAAACTTCTACAAAGGCATTCTAACAACAGTGACAGAAATAGAAATAGCCAAGATACTATGGCTACTGATACATCTTACCTTCATCTTCAAGTTTAGCAATGAAAAGAAATATCTTATTGACTCTTCCCATACAAGTAATGCGTAATATTTCACTGATGATATCTAGATTGGTTGCCATGACTTGTAGATCTCTTAATTCAGGCATCTTCTCTAGTATGAGGGCAATAGAATGTAGAAGCCATTGGATGACTTGCAGAAAGGACTGACATAGATTCAAACAATCCTCCATTGAGCCTTGGCAGCTATATTCACACAAAGAGGAAACATTAGTGCATTATTAACAACAGATGTTAATGTCCAATTGGAACAAGTCGCAAGTTTTTATCCTAGGTTAAGTGTGCTACTTTGCACATACATGTACTAAAAGGTATGAAGCCAAGTTTGGCTTGCAATCTACATGGAAAAAGTTTGGCATGTAACTTTAAAATACTTTAGGTAAAAGTGAACCAGATGCTAATGTGATTGTGAAGGTCATGCTATACAATTGTTGACACACCATGAACACACAAATAAAACACAGTAGTAACACTGTTAATTATCTCATTATAAACCATTGTCTGTAGAATGCGATTCACCTGCTGAAGTACAACTCTACATGTTCACATGGCTGTTGCCTAAAACCATATAACTGTAATGATTAGGACTAAACTAATGATCAAGTTATCCATTTAGGAACTGCTGTAAGAAAGTCAGCTTTAATAATAAATCATACTTGATTTTATTAACGCATCCTGAGAAAATCTCCATCAAGCTCTTCATACAATACGGTCTGGTTATGCATATTGTGTCATGATCACTGATTGAGTTAAAAACGGCTGAATGCGAGACTACCTGTAAATAAAATAGTAAGACATTTAGGTTAAACTTGATAGTGCTTAGAGGTCTTAGTGAGCTGCATACATTATGTGTTAATGATAATTTTAACAAGTCCTTATTTTGAGATGGGTTGATTTTGTTTGACCTAATTGTGTGCAAAGATTTGACAAAATAAAGCACTTGCTTTTATATTGAGAACACTGTTACCAGGGAATTAGTTTTCATTTATTTAAAGTATCTAGGTCAATGTTAATGAAGTACAATGTAAGACAGGTCATACACTAACCCTTGCACTATGCACTTACCCACTTGCATGGCAGGTACCAGTAATAGGTGGGGTTAAGTGGTGACTTGGTGAGTAATTGACGTGTGTTTAATAAAATCAGGTTAAGTGACTTTATATTTAGGACACTAGCAAGTAAACATACAATGTAATAGGGTGCTGTGTACATGCATAAGGTAACATCCGGCAACATCCGAACATTCAGTTCACAATGGAAACAGAGACATCCCATTCATTACCTTTCCTTGATGTACTCATTTCTAAAAGGTCTGATGGCTCTCTTGCACACTCCGTGTACAGAAAACCGACTCACACAGACCGCTACCTTAATGCTCGGTCATTCCATCCTCCCTCCATGAAAGCATCAGTGAACCACACCCTACTTCGAAGGGCACACATTATTTGTGACAAGGAACATTTACCTGAAGAATTGGAGCACCTTAACAGTGCTTAAAGAGAATGGGTACCGGCCGAACAAACGGGAGTTCCTTTCCAAACACAACTCTCAGTCTGCAAACTCTGAAGATATGCCCATTGCGGTCCTTCCATACATTGGTCATACTTCACATAAGATACAGTACAGCGTATCCTCCGTGAACATGAAGCGGATATCAAGGTCTACTACCGAACTCGCAACAAGTTGGAAATGAAGCTGCACACCCACAAAGACAAGCATGACTCCAGCAGTCAAGCAGGAGTTTACTGAATTCCTTGCTCTTGTCGTAAAGTGTACATTGGCGAGACTGGTACTGTGGTAGAGACCTTACTACTATGCTGAACGAACACAAAGCCCATGGCTGCAGAGGAGAATATGACTAATTTGCCATTGTCAAACACTCCACCGATCTAGACCATGTCATAGATTGGGATCAGGCTCAAATCATAGCTCCTGAGAGACATTGGTATACACATCGCATCAGGGAAGCTATTGAAATACACAAGCACAATACTGTGCCCCAAGATATCGGTTATTTCGTTAGTAGTATTTGGCATACTATCCTACCACCCTGCTCCACTGGCATCCCACAGTCTACTGACACGCCCCACTACACAGGGCACTCTCACACAATGGGCAACACTCTCAATAGCCCTGGGCCATCCAACCACAGTTCTCCTTTCAGAAGAACCAATCAGAGCAGTGACTGACTCTGCACTGAAACCTCTGAACCCCAATATATGGACCAACATGTCTTAAATTCTTCAGTCTCCTGAGGATGACTAGAGCAAGCTCGTCGAAACACTTAAGAACTAGCTCCGCGGCAGTGTAGTTAATAACGAGAAGACCCCTCGATCCACAAAGCGAAAGTAGTAGTTTTTGGGCCGATTTCCTACCTCCTGTCCAGGTAGTAGTTACTAAGCAGGACAGTTCTTTTCAGAACTGGGAATTCTCCCGAAGTTTCCCTAATTCCGAATAATCTACTCTGCGGCAGTAAAATAAATAGCAAGACAAGTTCTCTAAGAACAAAATCTACCTAGCAAGAAGATATTACAGTTTCTGTAGCATTTTATTGAACTAGAATGTTTCAAGATCACCATGATTACTAGCCATTGAACTAAGTTGGCCACAAGTCAATTAGCACAAGCTGCTATATTGGCATACCCTGACCATGCTACAGGTAATGATTGTGCACAAGCTCATTGTTTTTTAAACTGAATGAATAGACTTAAACTGCCACTAAACTCCTTCAGCAGACTCTTGGTCTCATGGGTCTACATTTACAGAAATAAAGGTTGAGATTCTTACCTGGGATACTATCACATGTTTGAGATAGGATAGCATCAGACTGTTAGGATTGGGTCCAACAAAAGCCTGTGTCAAGATCATATCTGCAGAGCAAACAAATTACGTATATTTTAATACCGATGTATTGACAAGTACATGCATACAGTATATTTAACCACTTAACATCGGAAGCTGTGTTAAGATGACAAATTTTCAAAACATGCATTAGTGTGTGTTCACTTG
The DNA here is from genome assembly GCA_037783415.1 of Leptasterias polaris. Taxonomy (NCBI): domain Eukaryota; kingdom Metazoa; phylum Echinodermata; class Asteroidea; order Forcipulatida; family Asteriidae; genus Leptasterias; species Leptasterias polaris. Next base: position 1,399,700 of record JAZGTN010000188.1, read on the forward strand.
TAGTGACACTCAAACCAAGGACTTATAACAAAAAGGACAATAGGTCCACGATTGCTATCACAAGGGAAAACGATGGGGTCCACGTTTGTCAGGACAAAGAGTTGAACATATGAGGGTAAACGATTGCATTACACACATACACATGTTTGTGTATGTGCAGTTGCAGGGCAACCTGCTTGATACGTTCTCTGTGGGACAAGTTCAACAGCGCATGACATGTTGACCCATTCGGAAGATGCAACGTGTAGAAGATGCATTGTGTACCATGCACCATACATACACTCACCCTTCATTAGCTTGAGACAACAGGTGCTGGAATCAAAAGTTCACTCTCTATCAGGACACTTTTTTTGTAATCTCCGATTCCAGACCTTCATTCCTTTGTCTAACATGCCAGGGACCAATTTCACAAAGAGCCAAGATTGATCTTTACTGTGTATCAATCTGAATTACTTGGCAAAGTGTGATGTCTCACAATGCACATCACCATGGCAATATTGACAACTCATCTCAAGATAATAATAATATAGAACATTTATAACGCGCACAAATCCGCAAAAAACGCTCATGGCGCAAACAGAGCAACATGGTCATAAAAACAAAAGCAACGTACACAAGTACATAATAGTAAACAGGATGCAATCATGATTTACAAATGGAAAAACTGAAATAAGCATTTACACATGATCCCGACCATAAGTGCTTTGCATGAGATGTGTTTTTAACCTGTTTTTGAATGTCTCAAGTGATGGAGAAGTATGAATATTGTAGGGAATTGCGTTCCATAACCGGGGAGCTGCGACAGAGAAAGCTCTGTCGCCCCAGGACCTAGATGATTTAGGCACAACCAAGAGTAATTTAGCAGCTGATCGCAAACCAGACCGGGGTGGATTATATAATTCAAGTAGATCAGAGATGTATGGTGGTGCTTGATCATTGACAGCACAGTAAGTGAGAAGCAACAGCTTAAACTGGAACCTAAGATGAACGGGTAGCCAGTGTAACTCACAAAGGACAGGAGTTATGTGCATGGACAGCTTGGTGCACGTGACAAGACGAGCAGCCATGTTTTGTCTCAACTGAAGACTATGAACCTGTGATTTTGAAAGTCCGAAAAGAAGGGAATTTCCTATGTCTAGACGAGAAGTGACATAGGCGTGTACTAATTGTTCAGCAGATTGTGGAGTGAGATATTTACGAATTCTACCCAAGTTTCTGATCTGGTAAGAAGATGATTTTACAATTGAAGAGATATGCGAGTCCAGAGTCATGGTGTTATCCATGACGACACCAAGATTGCGCACAGATTGAACAGAAGCAATGGTTGAGTTCCCAATTGTAATATGTGAGGTAGTGATCTTATTGAGTTTCTGTTTAGAGCCAATGAGGATGAACTCAGTCTTGTTATCATTAAGTTTGAGGTAATTATTTTTCATCCACTGACGGATTTCTTCAACACATGCTTCAATACGTTTAATACAATAATTGGCGTCTTGTTGTGTTGCATCAAATGACAAATAGATCTGTGTGTCATCTGCGTAAAGGTGGTATTGAAGTTTATGCTTCTGAATGATGAAACGAACTGGTGATGTGTAAATGACAAACCATTGCGGTCCTAGCACTGACCCTTGAGGTACAGAGTAGTCAAGTGCAACAGCCTCTGAAGAAGATTGACCAACACGCACACATTGTGGTCGGTTTTGTAAGTAGGATTTACACCATCTCAGGGCCGCACCTGTAATACCGATGTTATTCTCAAGCCTGTGTAACAAGATGTTATGGTCCACAGTATCAAATGCAGCACTGAGATCGAGTAAAATTAGCGCAGTTATTTTGCCACTATCCATTGCACGTAATATGTCATTGTGAACACGCAACAGGGCTGTCTCACAGCTATGATTAGCCCTGTATGCTGATTGAAAATGATCTTGCAAATCATATTTGGTGATGACAGACCACAACCGAGTGAAACAATGCGCTCGATCATCTTCCCAAGAAACTTCAAGTTTGCGACTGGTCTAAAGTTCTTAAGATCCTCTTTGTCAAGACTAGGCTTTTTTAAGAGGGGCCTAATGTACGCCAGCTTAAGATCACTTGGAAAGATACCTGAAACAAGAGACTTATTAATGATACTTGTTATGAATGGAACGATATCATGAGCACATTCTTTTATCAACCATGTCGGCAAGGGATCTAATTCACACGACTTAGTTTGTGCATTCATAAGGATTTTCATAACTTCTTCATTTGTGGTTGGCTCAAAATCAGATATATAAGCAACACAAGTATTTTGGTTGTCGCACTTCTGTAACTCATAATGATCATCAAATTCACTACGTATTTTACAAATTTTACCAACAAAGTAATCAGAAAATCTGTCAGCAAGGTCTTGGTCAGAAGTACAGTTTGGGAGAACTGGCTCTTTTCTTTTATGCATTAGATTGTCGACAACACGAAAAAAGCTCTTTTGATCGCGAGCGCATTCTGCAATTGACGCAGAATAATAGCTAGTTTTGGCCTCCTCCATCATACTTTTGACCAATTGCCGCTGTTTACAATATTGTTGACGGTCAACTTCAAGTTTTGACCTACGCCACATATGTTCAAGTGCCCTTCTTAGTGTTTTGGGAAATTGACCCCAGGAATTTGAATGACTGCCAAGATTTTGTCCATTGTTCTCATCACCGAGGCAAGTAGGAGATTCAAGCAAGGCATGGGTTATTATTGGCCAAGTCACGCTGAACAAAGTTGACTTCCATGCAAGTTTTCTCAAAAGAGTACAATAAATCCCAGTGCCAAGGACCAGAATGTTTGTTGTCTTTACTTCTGTTGTTTTTACTTGCATTTCAAGAGGCTTCATAATCATAGCAACAAGAAAGATAACCTCATTTGGTTTATTTCATATTGTAGTTTGTATCTATTCAACCTCCATGGTCAAATCGTGTTAAGAGTCTGAGATCTACATGTATTTTAGATATGTACAAATGTATGCACAGCCCAAGCAAATACGATTGGTCATACAGTATTGACAAATGTGAAAGCTAATGTGTCTTTGCATAATGACTTCATGTAATGGCCTCAAAGTGGAAACATAATTTTATTGAAGCACTCAGCAATCTTCATGTTCTCCTTATATAATTTCTACATAGAATGTTTAATGAGGTTAGTTGAAACCATACCTGCTAGTTTATAGGTATCTCCAGACACCCCTGGTGGTAAGATTTGCTTCATTTGTGTGCTCCATTGTACATCAGTCCATCGTTCTCTCCATGCCTTTAATAATAGTTCCTTCATTGATAAACATCTTTGCTGTATTGTCTCCATGGTGTTTTGCCTTTTATTGGTGGTTGATGTTGTTGTTGTTTACATTGATTTCAATTAGTTTTCCTGTGTATAAAACATGTAATAAACAAAACATATATGATAACAGAAGCAAAACTTTCTGCCTTTCAGCCAGTTGGTTCTAGTTTTGGTGGGTCACACGCACCGGCGGCGGAACCGGGGGGGCAGTTACCCCCCCACTTTTGAAAAGGTAGTCATTTTGCCCCCCCACTTTATATCGAGCTATTGAAACCAAATTAGGGTTCACTGACAACCCCGTTTGTAATATTATACACACCTTTACATTTCTCGAAATAATCTGATTCATATCAAAAAACAGCAATTAACGCCAAACGTAGGCGAGTTGCCATCCCCGGACAATAGATTAGTAATGGCCCACGATGCACATTTCACCAGTCCTGCAGTGCGAGTCACCGCTGGTCGAGTGTACTGCATGGCCGGGCCATAACCAGCACATACGAGACTAGTAGCGATCGGATTTTAAAAATAGGCTGACTTTATAGCGGGCTGGGTCCGGAATCCCGGCTGCGCAACAACATGTCTCCGTGTGTTATTCCCACTAGAAGCCTTTAGCGTGCACCAGCCGCAGTTACAGCCATAGCCGCAATTGGATGCATAACATCCAAATCCAACCTCACACACGACTTCCTACCCCGGAACATACAAATTTAACATTTAAATAATTTTTTGGAAGTCAAGTTTTGTCCAAAAACGGGCAATGCATCTTTAACTTCCAATACCGAGGGGACTTAATATCACCCAGTTACCCCATAAAAGTGTATGTTATATTAGTTTTAATATGCCTCATAATTATTCAATTAATTATTCAATAAAAACGACAACATAGAATTCACCACTATTGGTTCGTGGGGGGGGGAGGGGCTTCCCCAAGAGGGTCCCCCCCAAAAAAAAAAAACGTGGGATCGAGGAAGGGGGAAGGAAAGAAAGACAAAAAACGGGGGAGAAAGGGGGAAGGAAAGAAAAAATAAAAATAAATGGGGGGAGGGGAGGAAGGTGGAAGGAAAAAAGAGCCCAGTTATGAAGAGTAGGTAGCACCGCCCATAATGTTCTTATCAACAACGTCCGCAGTATTATTATTTAAAACAAAACTTTTGCTGACAATGTACCTTGTACACAATATTCTGGGGACTCCATGCGGGCATTATCAGCCTAACCCAGATAACTGGCAATAAGTTCTAACAAGAGGGAGGAGCATCACTGAAAAATATTAAATAAAATTAAAAGATTTATATGGATCAGAAGTGCTTAAAAAGTATGTATATTTTTCTAATTTTATGCATAAAGAGGCTTGATTTTTCACCCCAAAAACGGCAAAAGTTCAGAGCTCCAGGGGGCTTTTCCCCCTGGACCCCACCAGGGGCCGTAAGGCCTGCCCCTGGACCCCACCCAATACATTGGTTTGAGCCCCCCTAAAACATAATCATGGGTGCGCCGTTGAACACCGGGCCCAACCATTTGCTTAAACCTGAACTTTTTAGTTAAAGCATCTCAATTAAATCAACCTATTTCCGATAATTCAGCAAAGAAGATTTCTTGTGCGGCCGTTTTGAAAACTGCTTGTCTGCAAGTGCACATGCTCATAAAGACACCTTTCTAGAAAGAGTCTAGAGGTACAGTCGGGATGCGTCTTTATGAGCATGTGCACTCGCAATGTTATCCGATTAGCTTAGCGGCTGAATGACGTAGACACGATCTGCATTTAATCGATCTAACAAAACACGTCTTGATGGCCAATTGGCAAATCACAGAATGGTGGTAGTTGTTCAATGTATAAGGTATAGTAATTTTGTCTAACGATCGTTCCCGAAAAACACCATCTTTACGGGCAAATTTCATTTGGGCTTACAGCTGCATCATTAGCTTCCATTCTTAACCCAGCCGAGTTGAATTTGGTTCAGATACACTTTTTAGATCGCTGGAAGTAAAATTAACTCCAAAGATCATATGATTTCTCTGCGTACAAAAAATTGGTTTAACGTTCAGATAAATCACGTGAACTTAGTTTTTTGAAAATGCTCGATAACGGCAAAACTTGACGGGTTTTTTTAGGGATTGGTCTACTCTACTCCTGAAAGACCTCCAGAGTCATGTGTGGGCCCAGGGCTCGAATTTGGGATAAAATTCCACAAGACCGCAGGGCCTGTAGCTCAAATTGTTTACAGGACCAGAACTTATTTTACAAGACCAGATTCTAAATAAGAAAGAACTTTCTTCACAGCTTAACATTATAAATATTCTTATTTGAACAAGCACTAAGAGAAGATTAGTCTCATATGGGTAAGTGTACATCAATTCCAACAGAATTGAAAGATATTTATCAGACTCAAAGTCAACATTTGAAAATAATAAAATAACAATACACAGTTAGGTGTTCAATTGAAAAACACAAGCCCACCGGACTTGACTGGTCAAGAGTTTACTGGCCCAAGACTAAAATCACTGGCCTTGGGCCTGCGGTCCAGTGTAAACTTCGAGCCCTGGTGGGTCTATTTTTGTACCCCAAAATAGTCCAACATAGCCGGTGTGTGCCTACATACCTATGTTGTGCAAATGGAAATAAAATACACATAGGGAACAAAATTGCCCCCCCCCCCCACTTTTAAAAGTGTTCCGCTGCCGCTGGTCACACATACTGCATAATCTCCTCAAATGGGCTGTAGACTACATGTAGCTGCAATAATCGTAGCTCTTGATCACTGGACCATGTGTAAACAAAATTCAAAGATTTTCCAAACAAAAATCCCATCATTTTAAAAGTACCAAATTCCACCATCATGGTCTTTCACATTTATTTGCCAAAAGAAGCTCAAAGCATTATCTAAACATAAAATATAAAGTGTAAAAATTGATAAAATTAGTTAAATGTTGAGGTGTATCACAAATACCGACTGTAAGCAAGGAATCTGGGATAAAGGTTGTGAGGGCGAAGGGCACTAACCCAGCCTGGCTACCATGGGCACTAAACCCTGGTGGTAGGGATGTAGGGATGTGCTAAAAAACTACACTGATTGGCTCCCATAAGTGACTGCTTCAGTGCTTTGCAAGCTCGCTTGTTAAAAACTTTCGAGCATTTGCATGGTGCTTACAGGACGCCAAGTACGGGCATGTCAAAATGTAAGTATTTTGACGCAATTTCAATTCACCCTAAAACTGCATGAATGCAGTTAGACGTCACAAGATCAAACAATAATGAGAGGGGAACCAGTTGCTCTTTGACTTGACGCCTCTTTTGTGGGCCCGGGCAACCATACATTACTAGGGCGTTTGTGTAAAGTGTATTGGCCACAGGCCTAGTTGTTCCATATAATGGCGCAACTTTAATTTTTAATATCAGAGGTTAATTATGAGCGACCAGAGCATGCTGAGAAAAATAATGGTGCAGAAGACGATCACCAAAGACGATCACCAAAGCAGATAGGATATTTGGTTCGTGAAAAAAGTAGGACAAATTTATTGAGTCAAACTTACAAGGCCTGACCAATATGTACACATGGTGTAAGGCTCTAATCAAGAGACTTACAAGGCCTGACCTATATGTACACATGGTGTAGGCTCTAATCAAGAGACTTTTCAGGCTAGTTAATAACTGTTTTTTCTCAAGGGCAAAAAAACGTAAATCAGACTAAAGAAGGAAGAACAGGCACTCGAGTTTGGAAACGAAGTTGGCGCTTACCACTCGCGCTTGCTCTGTAGTGTTAGATTGGATTAGTAATTCAATCGACCCAGCGCTTGGACCAAGCGAAACTTGACCCCAATGTAGGTAAAATTTCTGTATTCTGAGAATTCTGAGAGTTCCGTCCGCGCAATGATATGTAAGCATTTTAACTTTTGCTACCAATTCTTCACAAGGAATATTACAAAAGGGGAAATAAGTCCAAACTCCAACATCCATTACAAAATCAAATAAATCCCTTAAGTGCTGGCAGGATACAGAAAATGTGTTTCCGCCCCACGCACTTGTCTGCTTATGTGTGGCCAACCCAATGTCATTGTCATGAATGTCTCACACGGCCGGGATAGCCCCACTTCGTGTGGCCAAGATTCAGCTTAGCTTGGCCACACAAGTGGCGTGCGGCCTATCATCACGGATACAGAAATGTTCACGCCCCACTTACTTCCGTGGCCAATGTCTCACACAAGTTGGTGGCCCTAGCTCAGTCTAACTAAGTTAGAGCATGGACTCTGGAGGAAGGAAATGAGCTTCGTTTTTGGTAGCCCCATGGCCATGCCATGAATGATTAATATAGGGCCAATGTCAAAATGTGGATTGACCAGGCAGCCAGGGCCATCCTAGTATTTAGTAATGTGTTCATGCTACTTCAATCATTCATCTAGTTGCGATAATCGTAACCCTCCATCATCCTCCCGACGGAGGGTTACGATTATCGCAACTATCATTCATCCAGATTCCATCCAGATTCCATGGGCTACGTTTTTGGCAAACATTGAAACACAACCAGCTCAGCTACAAACGATTTTGATTACAACAATAACACTATGTATAACAGAAAAACTATTAATATTATTATTGTTCCTTACTGATTAGACATTGCTATCGAATCGATCTAGCTGAGAGTGAGAGTTCTAACAACCAACGGAAAATCTGCTCAAAACTGACTCACCACACGTACGACGGGTCGACCATAATAGTACAAAAGGTAAGTCGTACAAATCCTACAATGACATTGTGATGATTTTGCTTATGAACAGCGCCACCATGAGGTTTACTTGTACCGTGATAAAAAGGGTGGCAGGGGTCGGAGGGGTGGGGGTGGTGGGTGGGGGCGGGGGCAGGAATGGTCGCTCGATGCTGTCCTATTATTATGCTCGGTGCCAGCTAATCAGACCAGTTACCGGCTGAGCGAAATAAAACCGGCAGCGGCAGGACATTTTGTGCACCCTTAATAGGGCACCCTTCTACCTATCGAAGTATCACTATCAGTATGTTGCGTTTTCTTCCACATAATTATAAATGCACTTTACTAAGGGGCCGTTCACAATTATCAACATTTTCACGAGCGTACAAACCGTACGCTGGGGGGGAGGGGGTTAATGCCCGCCGTACGCTTTTTTTTTTTTTTTAAATGTCGATCTGTTTTCTCGCCCGTCGCCACAGCCGACATTGCTCACATCCCATCCACGCCGCAACCAATGCCGAGCGAGCACTGGCATGGCCGAGACGGTCGCGCGCCCCGAGCCAAGCCTAGACTTGTTGACAAGTCGTTAATATGATGGTCGCGGTGAGTCGAGTCACGTGTGGTGTTGTAGCCTAATAAAGAATGCTCTCGCGAGATCACTGCTCTCGCGCGAAGTTGCTGGCTGCTGACTCTTCGTCATTAACGACTTGTGAAACCCGCCGGCGGTACATATTCATTTATTCATGTACGGACACAGTGTACATTACGGTTGCTGTAGCGACGATCATGAAGACGAGTCCATTTTATCTGAGGGTAGTACTAATTTTAGTTACTGTAAATGTACTGAATGCTTGCGCTTGAGACATCTGTGGGTGTGTTTTGTGGGTGTTAACTCCTTCATTAGTTTAGTAACTAAAGAAATAAAGTAAACTTATCTTAAACTGCATTATTATAATAATTGTTTAAGATGTGTGTTTTGCCTCATAAAAATAAATATGCCTACCGTGAATAGTTACTGATACGCTCCAATCATTTAACCCGATGTGTTCTACAGTGATTGTGTGTATTAAGTGTGTATAAACAACGGACACGGAAACCAGTCAACTCGCCCCCTAGCAAAGTCGCCAATTTAAAAAAAGAACATGTACAAAGTCACCAACTACAAATTCGCCCCTAGCAAAGTCGCCCCCTGACAACAAACTCGTCCCCTCTCATAGTCGCCCCTCACAACGGAATTTAACAAATTTGTGTGATTGGACTTCAGGGCTTCGAAAGCTATCTTAACGGAACGAAAGAGTAATTTTTGGGAACGAAAGAGTAATTTTTGGGAACGAAAGAGGAATTTTGGGGAACAAAATCTCATTGCGAAGGAACGGGAGCGTATATTTCGGGAACGAAAGCATATTTCGGACGAATGAAAGTATATTTCGGGCAACTAATTCAAAGTCGTATTTTGATGAAACGAAAGCTTGTTTTTAGGGAAAGAAATCTCCTTTCGGTGGACAAAATTCATTTTTATTGAACGAAAGCATATTTTGAGCGAACAAAATTATATTTTGTGCGAACAAAATCATATTTCGAGGAAACGAATGCGTATCTTTCAGGGAACAAACGCGTATTTCTGGGTAACAAAATCGTATTTCGGGGTAACAAAATCGTATTTCGGGGGAACAAAAACGTATTTTCTAGGAAAAATCTATTTTGCTACCTAGAAAAACACAACTTTGTTTACAAATTTAAAAAAATATAATTTTATGTGACAAAATTATAATATTTTGATTGAATAATATTTTGAGGAAACGAAATGACTTTGTTGGAATTTTGTGTGTCGAGAGATGGAAAAAATTCAGAGTGAGATTTTTTTTTTCACATTTAAATTTGTAATTTATTTTTCACCTGTTCCTTCAGGGGCTCTGGTTTGTGTGTGTTTTTTGTGTGTTTTTTTGAGGGGGGGGTTCGTTTTTGTCTCACAAATTGTTTAACTTAATTGCACCGTCAATATAAGAGTGGTATTCCTATTTATTGACATAAATCTTATTTAATTTCCAAATCGGGGGAAGGAACGTACACCGAACATTGAAACGTAACGATTTTAAAACAGCGGATTCGATCAGCGAGGTTTACCGACTAACAAACTCGCAATGACAAGGTAGTTGGTGGTCTGGCTCCCTACCCCTCCCACATGTTCATGAGCTTCCAGGTACAGCTATCTCTTGGCATGGCTAGGGTATAGGGGGTTTCCGTCGTGCTGAGCCCCGCCGAGAGAAACTCTGCGCGTCATGGCATGCATGCAGCTACACGATTTGCCCCGTGTGTGTTACGCGTCTCCCCACACGCTGTACACTGTCAAACACGCTTCCGTTGCTCGGACTCTCTGAAATAAAATCTTACGTTCGATTTTTTGTAATTATTTACAAGTTTTAGTGAAGTTGTACCCATAATTTGAATACGTATTTTCTTGTGTCAAAATATTCATGAACACAATCACTCTCACCACTCAGTGTTTGGTTTTGATCGTGCATGATCAAGGCATCAAAGCATGCAACATAAAACTCCATCCAGTACACAGGATTTGATGTTTAATATTCATCTACAGTTTGAATATTCATAGATATAACGAAATTGACCAATCAGATGCGTCCGTACGAAATCGGCTGAAGTGGCCATAGGCCGTGCACAAACCGCCAGCGGGTTTCACAAGTCGGTAAATGTGACCAGTCTTGAGAGCAGTAATCTCGCACAGAGCAGCCCTCTCGCGGGATATTGCGAGAAAGCCGATCCGCTATCACCGCGACACAGACATTTAACGACTTGTCCACAAGTCTAAGCCAAGCCCCGCATTGCATCCCATGAACGTATTGTGTACAGCATGCGCGGCATTGTAGTCCTACTACACACGTCATGTACATGAACCAAACATGTCAAACTGCGAGTGCAAATTATTGCGCAATTCCCCTTCCGTTCCCTATATAGCTCACAGGCATGTGAGCGGGTCACAGAAAAAACGCGGAAAACTTTAGCAAGTGAAATCCGTGTCCGGATTTTGGGCCAGCGCTACAGTCAGAATAACAGGCTTTGTACTGCAGCGTAAACAAAACATTAACAGAAATATATAGGCCACAATTCTTACTTGGTAACAATGTGTTGTTCGTCCTCATTTTCAATATTTTTTTGTGACATTCCTTAGAAATGTGTTCTACAATTAAAACAAGCGCGATGCGTTCATCACGACGTGAAAGACCGTGTGCGCCTAGTCTTGGCTCAGGGTGTTGGCTTTTTAATACAGTTTTTAGTACAGCGCCCTCTCTTGGTGGAACGGGATGACGACATGGGTAAGTTTAATGGGACATCGCGCTTTAATAATGAAAAATGAACAACGGCTTTAATCAAAGACTAACGCGGAGCATTTTACCGGGTCTAGCCCCCGACGCAATTGCATATCAGCGCTCATTTTCAACCGGTGTTGTTCAACCATGTAGACTTGTGTGAAAAAAAATCAACATTTTTTTCGTACACTTTTAGGGGGGAGGGGGGGGGCTTGAAAAAGTGTACGGTTTGTACGCTCGTGAAAATGTTGATAATTGTGAACGGCCCCTAACTTTAAAACCTTTTTTACATTTCCCCAGCAACAGTCCATGAGTTTAGTTCAGAGAGTTGCCCTATGTCAAGCTCCATAATCGATTGTTTACAATTATACTCACCTTCCAAGGCAGACTTTGTTTACCTTAATTCTCCTACCACATTTGACTTTGTTTACCTTCTCCTTCCTACCACATTTGACTTAACGGTTTACCTTCTCCTTCCTACCACATTTCTTCACCTAGATAAAAAGCCACTTCCCCATCCTTATTGTGTCTAGTTTTTGATTGCTGTTAGATTGGATGGTAAGCTCTAAAGCAATTATGTTCATTAGTTTTCTCCACTCACTCTTTTTCCATCACTTGTACCAATGGCCTAAGAATTATTTAATTTCTTAATAAAGTTACTGATCCGCATCACCAAACGCCGCAAACCTGTGAAGTTCACTAATATTCCCATCCATGACTACCCTCTGGAGGCAGTATCATCAGCCAATTACCTAGGAGTATAACTCACAGACAACCTGTCCTGGAACAGACATGTTGAAACCATCTCTAAAGTACAAGAGATCGGTTGGATTCCTACGGCGCAACATGAGCAACAACTGTAGTCTCCAGTGAAGTCAAGAGCGGCCGCTGCGCTGCTACACCAACTTAGTCGTTCGGCCTATCACTGATTATGGCAGCTGCGCATGGAATCTCAGCTTCCACTAAAAAGAACATCTCCAAACTCGAATCTGTCCATGCAACGTAGTGCCGCTTGGTACAATATGAACGACTACTCTAGAGATGGGTGTCAACACCCCCTATGGATCAGGACTCTTCCTCTAGTGCTGTAGAATACGAAAGTGAAAGGCAGCCAGGGCTCAACACCATGCTTTGTAACCTGGGTTGGGAGTCTCTAATACATACAAAATCGACGAGCCATCTCCAAAGTCACAATGATGTACCGGGTCATCAACAAACTCATTGACATCCCCGACAACCAGCTAATCCCAGCCAATCATCCACCAGAGGATAAAAATGAAACTCCTTGTTCCATCCACCCGCACAAACTTACTGAAAGGCTCCTTCTTCCCAGACACTTCTGGATGTCTTCCAGACCAGACTAAACGGTGTCACCTTCAGCTAATAACCCATCCCCACACAAAATGCTAAAATAAATAACTGCTTCATCTTGCACATGCGGAGTTTTTTTATGCCTTGAGCTTTGTCTGCACCTGCTTGTTTGCACCTCAACCAATGTGCGAGTATACTCCGGAGGAGGTTTCTGCACAGTAAAGGAAGATGATGATGATGATGCAGGGGAAACTGACTGGTTAAATTTTAACAATTTTTTTAAATTCAATATAATTGATTATTCATTACTGTCCTTTTTTTCATTGAGTTGTTTTTTCTTGTTTCCATTATTTATTTTAAATGGTCTATAAGTTAACTGACGTTTTATCCCTTTTCGTTTTGGCCAAAGAGCAACAATTTTTAGCATGCTTTTCCGTCTTCAGATTTGCGTTGGCCCGCAGCCTGTACGTGGTTGCCGAAGCTCTTCATAAATAAATAGCGCCCCCTATTTTAGAAAAGACGTGAACACATACGCACGCGCCATGCATGCATCATGCATGCATGCATTGCTCGCTTGTTGCTTGCAAACGAATAATCTAGCAAAAACCAACATGGATGCCTCCACAACCAGGTAGTATATTGTTCACGATTGTTTGGATTTTCGGGATTTTCTGTGTTGGAAATTAATGTTTAGAAGTAACCATCCTCTCACAAGTATTTACACTTAATCTTTTTGCATAAATTTAGACAGTGTGTCGTATTCAGTGTATAATTTTCATTGTTCATGTTTGTAAAAAAAAAGACAATCAACGTTCGTACTCGATATTTGACACAGTCACTGGCATGGGCAGTACAGAAGAAAACGAAAAAAGGTTGACGACAGACAAGTGACATTATTATTAGTACTAGCTCACCACAGTGCACCTTGGTGTATTTTAAGTGATGTAAGGGTAGCCTTGGCATGCTTGGGGTCGACTGGAGTGATAGTGTAACGGAGACTGACGTCAAGGGATGTGTGTGTGTGATAATCTGGTGTGGACTGTGGTGGCATGAGTTGTGTGTGAATATATTAATATTATGAGCACTGACTCGATGACTGTGCTGTTGACTGTTGTGTCAGTGGGTATTCCCCCCCAAAATGAGAAACATCCACTATTAAGTATTATAATGTTGTACTGTAGTGTAGTTGTTTTTGGTGTTCTAATAGTACTAATACTTAGTAATTCAATTGATTCATTACACATTCATGACATTGATTGAAGATCAAATCCGTGTTCTTAGAATGTCTGTCATGATTTTTGAAAATGGTACAAATTAGGCAAATTTGGTCACTACGACACTAGTCTAACAAAAATTGTTGAAATTGTGAGGGGTCTGGGAAAAATTTCCGTATCCTGCCACCACTTTTTCATTCGTTATTTTAAACTATTTATTTAAAAAAATCTTTTTAACTGAGCTGTCAGCATGCAAGACATTGTGAGATCACACAACAATGGTAGACTGTGGCCGTAGTTTTGTTGGGTAGTTGATTAATGATGTATGATTTGTTTGTATTTCAGTGTACAGCATCCCCCGTGTAAGTGGGCTCAGAGAGCAGATACTGTGATTATCACAATCAATGTAGAGGATATTGAGAAAGAGCAGCGAGTTGAGGTTGTTGATAGCAGACTTTTCTTTCACTGTAAAGGTGGCCATGAACAACTTGTGTACGAGCTTGATTTTAAGTTTTACAAAGAAGTTGATTCTAAAGTAAGTATTTTGTTAATAAAGAAAGTATTTGAAATACTTTGAGTTTTCCAAGGTATTTTGTTTCCAAAGGGTAAAGAGAATGTAATGGATATTTATTATTGTTAATCTCAATCTCTTCTGAGTCAATCAAGGAGACTTCTTTATAGAAAACCTCCAAAACCACATTATGAAATTGCAACCCTTTTATGCAATACAAAAATATCCCACTTTATAATCAGTATTCAAATCAATGTAAAAGTTAATGATGAAAATATGTACATGGCCAACTCAAACTGGAGCTTCAACAGACTGATTTTATTATTTTTTGTTAAACAAAGTTCTTAATTAGGAAAAATGTAATACAACCACTGATTAGAAAGTAACAAAAAAGTGATCGTAAAGAAGAAAACAGTACATCATCATCAACAACTCAAATAACCCATAAAAAACAAACTTTCTGTATGGATTTTAAATACTTTAATTCACCAAAATGCAATTGTGTATTTCTTTCTCAAAATGTGTAATCATTTTTATTTTGCATTCACCACTTACACAATTTACAAAATGGTCATTATTTTGACCAATGGTCATTAATACCAAAAGTCTTTTCATCAATATACTTTTCTTTAAATTGTTTAATTAATCTTCAATTATTTATCAGAGTTTAAGAAAAATTCCAACAGGCAGAGAACTCACGCTGGCTCTGAAAAAGAAGGAACCTGGTACCCCATTCTGGCCAAGACTCTTGGAATCAAAAGACAAGGTAAGCAGTTAGTTACCAATAGTCGGCTAAAACAATTAGTGCATGAGTGCATGTACATCACAGTTGTAAATTGGTTTAAAGGTATGGGCATCGTTTGGTTTTTGTCAACGTAATGCTTATTTGTAGGCAAAATTATAAAGACCCAATCAAAGACACATTTGAAAGTTTCAGCTGAATACTGTGTCTACTTGTTGACAAAACCGCATCTACATGTATGTCCACAGCATTCACCAGAAATCTGTGAAAGGATTCATAGATTCCAATGTTTTTATTGAATTCTGATTAACTGGGGCACTTCAATCAACATATTTTTGCAGGATGTTACTATTACCATCTTTACAGCAAGTAAGATTTCGAATAGAAATTGTACAATATATTTTCAGGGGTCGTTACCAAACGATGACCTTACCTTTTAGAGAAACCTAAGAGCGTTTGTTGTTATTATTGATTTGTAGTCTATACCACACAAACTGTCAATGAATGCAATTTTCATCCTAGTTTCCTTTTGTTAATATTTTGTTCAGCAACACTGGCTGAAAGTGGATTTCAGTAGATGGAAAGATGAAGATGACTCTGATGTAGAAGAAGATGGCAGCTTTGAAGATGTAAGAATGGTTTATTCTCTCAGTAAAATTAATGTCTCTTTGATTATATGAATACATGTAGATTCATCTGGTCTGGATCTAGTTTCTAGCAAGAGCTAGTAATAATGTATGTAGACTGCAGCTGATATTCTTCCTACTAACTTAAGTCTGATTTCCGATTTTTGGGCCCTTAGAAAAATCATCAAAAATGTTAAATAGGCTGAAGAGTCTATAAAAGCCTATACCATATTTACATGTAGGCCGGCTTTTTCAAGTGTCATACCTGAAATTGTTAAAATACAGCTGACTAAATGGCATTTATGTCTGCTGTTGGTTAACATAAAACTTGGTTTGAATGTGATGTAGATGATGAAGAAGATGGGAGGAGGTGTACCACAAGAAGAAATGTTACAAGGATTAGATGATGATGAACAAGAAGACAGTGATGATGAAGGTTAGTATCATTAGACTACTCAGTGTACTGTATACATCTTATATGCAACATTGGAGCACAGTTAGATGTTTTAACTAGTAGTCAGAATGTATTCCATTCTGTTCAAAAGAAGACAAACTCTCTTGTGTTATGGATCAAGCTTTTGTTGAGGGCAATACTTGTGTATGCAACAATTTGAAACAAACTGCTATTATATTGGCCAGTTGATCATTTTCAGCTTGCTTTGCACATTGTATGCCCTTTCCGAAGTCACATTGTGTAGTTTTACTCCAAATGAAAGAAAGATTCATTCTGTTTGGATACACTATTTCATTTCTTTTGAAAAAAGGTTGTTTAAAAAAAATATGATATGGCAGTGCCACAACTAAAACAGCCATCTGCATGTCTGTTCAAACCTGTAGCCTTCACAGGCAGGTAGCGACTGTAGTAGTATGGAAGGATTGGCAAACAGTCTCATCTGCCAAAGTAACTAAAAGGATAGCTACTGTTGTATTGAATTCATAGCATGGAGCCGATCAATTTGAGACTGTAGAAATTGACAAATATGCCAGCCTCATGTTCCAGCCAGTGGTATAATTTTCTTTAATAGTCCATTTATGATGTTGCACCAAGTACATATAAGATTGACCTTCAACATATCTGTGTACTTCCTTGGAGGCCAATTTTAAATTAAATAATTTCACATTCATATATAAACGGTTTTGTGTTTTGAGACATAACTGCATAGTGAGATTTCAGATGTGCCCTCCTCACTTCATAATAACAATGGATTTAAATTTGTACACAACGCAATTTCCAGGATATTTGCAAGTTTTTGCTATTGAAGCAAACATGTCTGTTCAAACAGACATGAATCTAACCATCTATAACTAAAACAAAAACAACATCAGTTTGAGTTTATAAAATTAATATCAAAATTAAAACAATGATTGTTTATTTGTCTTTTATTGAACAGAGTTACCAGATTTAGAATAGATTGCAGAGCGTCAAGCATGGGGACCCAGGAGAGCTGTCTTGGTTAATTAATCCTTATGTAGCTCCAAGCTAGCTAGAAAAACGATGAATTGATTTAACCTACATCCTGGGCAGTATTACAATTTCTCATTGCTACAATATCTTGGGAGGATTTAATTTTAGGCCAAATAACTGCATAGAAATAGCTATTTAAAATGACAAGACTTCAACAGTGCTATGTATAGTCCAGCTCTTCTGATCATGATTGGTATTCATTATCAGATAATTCATCGGAATGAAGTTGGTAGCAGTATTACATGTACCTTTCCCTTCTGGAAAAATGCACATTTGGGCAAGCACTTTCCATAATACAGAGTTTTTTAATTTTGATAAAAAACTAGATTTTTTCCTTTTTGTAGTGTGAACAAACCTGGATTCTTATATTCAAAATGACAGCATTTTACTTATGAGAAACAAGAGTTGATATACGTAACGGCTAATCTTGTATTCCCTGATACAGTAATTATGTCCCCTTCCAATATGCCATAGTGTGAAGGCACCAGAGGACCAGTCATGTTAGGATGTTTTATTTGTTAGGGGCTACAGAGGTGTAATAATTCAATACAAATGACAAAAATAGGTTGGAGCATGTTATAATGAGTGGTAGAAACAATAATTCAACAATACAGCACTATCCAACTCACTGCTCTCCTGGGATTGTTGTACATTATGCATTTTTCTATTTGTGTATTATTTTTAATGCAATGCATTTATTCTTCATTTTAATTAATGATATGAATGAAGTAGACATTTTATTATGTACCAAAACTAGAGAAGACTGATACTGTTCCTTCCCACCAATTCCCACCAATCACTTCAAGTTTATAAGCTACCAGTTTGCTTGAATCATGGCGTATAATAATGCTTCACTTTGTGCTCAATTGGTCCAGTGGCCATTTAATGGTCATCTATTTCATGATTGCATTGTAACTATTCCAACTTGAGTTAATTTTGATTCCAATGTAGATGCAGGTCTGTTAATAAATGAAATATCCAAATGCTGCTCTAGCCTCATCCCCCAAATATCAGGATCAATTTTGTTTCACGCTGATGTTAAATTAATTACAATCATTTCGTCATTACCAACTAGGAGTGTATAAGCATGTAGCTTATCAGGACTATAATGTAAGAATTTGCGGTAACACCATGTGATTAGTATACCTGGTTCTAAAGGAACCGGTGGACTCAACATTTTGCTCTTTCGGACTAAGAGGTCTGTCCGTCATCACGACTCAAAACAGAGATTATTAACCACATGGTGTCACTGCAAATTATTACAGTATTGTCTTTCCACATTGCAAACCTTCAAGTCTTGTTTATCAAGACTGCTTTTGATTAAATTGTAAAATGGTAATGAAATACCAATTAAACACTTGTTACATTCAATGGTACAATCAGAATAAAATTGGGAGAGCAAAACAGAAATAGAAGTGTAAAACTGAAGTGATCCTTGGTTGGTAAATTGCTATCCTGCTCCATACAACATAATGAATCTTTCAAGCGTTCAGGGGGCTGCACTTTATTCTATTATTTAATCATGTATATCAACAACAAAGTACCATTATGGGACAGTCGACACTTTTGAGATGACAGGTGTCCGCAGACAATACGTGTTTATACAATTTTTAATGAAGTTCTGCATATGAGCACATAGCCAAGAACACTGAATTTACCCGGCAAGTCTGGCATGACCTAGTGTCCCTGAAAGTTTCCTACTGGAAACAATGGCCTCAAAGCTCCACCTCCATGTACAAATAATATCATGCAATGAGATGGTGAAGGTTGTAGGAGAGTAAAGACCAAGAGATGGACATTAGTGGTTGCAAGTGGGTTTATACTGACATTAAACAACATCCCAGATGTATCACTATGCTCGTATTAATAATCATTTTCAAGATAATTTGCTGCAAGTTGGTATGGGGAACCAATGAAAAAATATAGGAATGTGGTTTGGGGTTTTGATGAACCAATTTAAAATGTATTGAAAACTATGCACAACCCCGAAGTCCCTTGAATTGCTGCAATCCGAGCCTACACATGATGAAATGAAGAATAAAACTTAGTTTTGTTTTAGTGTTAAAATGAAACATTACAGTCCGAACCCTGGTGCCCTGAATGTATTTGTACATGAGATAAAATATACGGCTTAGATTTAAGTGAAAGATGGAACCAAATTGTCCACCTCATAATTTTTCTACATAAAAAAAATGACATTAAAGTGGTGAAAATGTTCCTGTACATAGCTGGAACATGCAATGTATCCATAAAGCAGATTTATGATAGAGAGATGATCCTAGGTAGGTAGCTAGGTACACTCGTATGATGGATGAGTCACTAATCAAGACACTCAATTGTTTCCTTGGCTTTCCTGATTAAGAAAAATAGGTGAGACAAAATCAAAGCATTATAACAAATGTGCGTAATGAATAATACATCAAATGGTGTGAGGAGAGTACAGCATTGATGTCTGATATTACCTTATTTCAAAAGTATCAAATCAAGTATTCAAGAGTATATTCTCACAGAGTTGGTTCTAATTCCTGCCGTCTTTACAGTTATTTTGAAATATTAGTGTCAAGTTGCCCATACAAGTGGCTTATGTTTAAGATGTAGACATCTGTTGAATTCTCAATAATGGTAAATTTCACTTTCTCACTATTCAAAACTACATAGACTAAGAGATATATTACAAGATTATGCAGTGTTTAAATAACTAAATGCTACAGTTTCAGGGTTTAAGCAACACATTGCTCCAGTCTGCTTAAAGGAACAAAATACAAAAATTCCAATGTCATTAAAAAAGTTACAATTTGCCATAGAACAACTTGTTGTTGAGACTTTAAAGTAAATAATAAAATGGAAAGGGTGTTGTTATGAACCAATGATGACATTGGATAACCTTGATATGAATCTTTTTACAACAATGTTTAGTTTAAGGTGTCTTGAAATGAGATAAGTTACCTTTCTTTGGGGGGGGGGGGGGGGTTGAGGGATGGAAATGCTAAGACATGATCAGATACCATTAAAAGCACATGTGCAACGTTGGTAATTGTCAAAAACCAGTATCCACACTTGATGTGACCCAACATAACAAACCTTGGAAAGTTTAAGCTAAATCAGTCCTCAGGGTCATGAGAAAACAGTGAAAAACCCCATTAGATATTTTCACTGTTTTCAAACATCGGATTTTATCACGGGTAATAAAGACCAATTGTTTCACTCACTTCCTTAAAACTATAGCATTTCAATCAACACTATTTCAATGGAAGTTTTCCACCATGACCATCTTTATACCATGTAAGTTATGTGCAAATCTGTAAACATTTATATTTTCAATCTTACCAATGTTGTACACACCTTTTAAGGTGTACAGACTGTTTGTAATAATTTATCAACTAGGCAAGGCCACTAACTAATCGAGTCTCAACACAGCCTTGTATTGATACATTTGAACATGCTTTTACTGTCACTTACCAGACCAGCAAAATTCTTTTGCTTGAGTCGATACTTAAATGTTGCTTGTGTTAATGCTCTGGTCAGTTCTATGGCCAAAGCAGCATCTTCTTCAGAATTGACCTCCGGATCTGACTACAAAGAAAGGTCAAGTAAAGAGATATAATGAGCTTGATCAATCTTTATATCGTAGCCAAAGCTACATATATGACAGCTTGATCAATCTTTACATCGTAGTCAAAGCTTCATATGATAGACAGCTTGATCAATCTTTACATCGTAGTCAAAGCTACATATGATAGATAGCTTGATCAATCTTTACATTGTAGTCAAAGCTACATATGATAGACAGCTTGATCAATCTTTACATCGTAGTCAAAGCTTCATATGATAGATGGCTTGATCAATCTTTACATCGTAGTCAAAGCTACATATGATAGATAGCTTGATCAATCTTTACATCGTAGTCAAAGCTTCATATGATAGATAGCTTGATCAATCTTTACATCGTAGTCAAAGCTTCATATGATAGATAGCTTGATCAATCTTTACATCGTAGTCAAAGCTACATATGATAGATGGCTTGATCAATCTTTACATCGTAGTCAAAGCTACATATGATAGATAGCTTGATCAATCTTTACATCGTAGTCAAAGCTTCATATGATAGATAGCTTGATCAATCTTTATATCTTAGCCAAAGCTACATATGATAGATAGCTTGATCAATCTTTACATCGTAGTCAAAGCTTCATATGATAGATAGCTTGATCAATCTTTATATCTTAGCCAAAGCTACATATGATAGATAGCTTGATCAATCTTTACATCGTAGTCAAAGCTTCATATGATAGATAGCTTGATCAATCTTTATATCTTAGCCAAAGCTACATATGATAGATAGCTTGATCAATCTTTACATCGTAGTCAAAGCTTCATATGATAGATAGCTTGATCAATCTTTACATCGTAGTCAAAGCTTCATATGATAGATAGCTTGATCAATCTTTACATCGTAGTCAAAGCTTCATATGATAGATAGCTTGATCAATCTTTACATCGTAGTCAAAGCTTCATATGATAGATAGCTTGATCAATCTTTACATCGTAGTCAAAGCTACATATGATAGATAGCTTGATCAATCTTTACATCGTAGTCAAAGCTACATATGATAGATAGCTTGATCAATCTTTA
The DNA here is from genome assembly GCA_037783415.1 of Leptasterias polaris. Taxonomy (NCBI): domain Eukaryota; kingdom Metazoa; phylum Echinodermata; class Asteroidea; order Forcipulatida; family Asteriidae; genus Leptasterias; species Leptasterias polaris. Next base: position 1,421,528 of record JAZGTN010000188.1, read on the forward strand.
CATCGTAGTCAAAGCTTCATATGATAGATAGCTTGATCAATCTTTATATCTTAGCCAAAGCTACATATGATAGATAGCTTGATCAATCTTTACATCGTAGTCAAAGCTTCATATGATAGATAGCTTGATCAATCTTTACATCGTAGTCAAAGCTTCATATGATAGATAGCTTGATCAATCTTTACATCGTAGTCAAAGCTTCATATGATAGATAGCTTGATCAATCTTTACATCGTAGTCAAAGCTACATATGATAGACAGCTTGACCAATCTTTACATTGTAGCCAAAGCTACATATGATAGATAGCTTGATCAATCTTTACATCGTAGTCAAAGCTTCATATGATAGATAGCTTGATCAATCTTTTTTATATTGTAGTCAAAGCATGTACATCTGGATTAGATAGCTCCTGAACTGGGCATCTTCACTCACAGTCATTCTATCTTCATTAAAGGATAGGTTTGATGAGTTTTCATAATTTAGGGTTGAACTCCGGATTAACATGCGTTGCTGGCACATTACCAACTGAACTATCTAGCCCTAATGTTGACGGTCTCCCTGTTTTGTCAATAACCGGTCTCGTTTGGGGTGCCATTCAGACGCCATTCATCCTGCCATACAGCCAGGGATAACATCATCACATCCAAACTATTGATACAACCTGGGAAGTGGCAGCAGCGGGATCACCTTAAGGGGCCAATCTTTATGTTTCAAATATCAAGTAAAAAACCAAAAGAGAAAACTGAGTTTGTATAACTTACAAGGGACTTCAGCAATTTATCAACTGATATGGATCCTTCAGCAAAGACTTTGCTGATGCCTCTGATGCTGTTATTGCTTTCACTTGTCTGTATTAAAAAATGAAGGCAGAAATCAATTCATTAATACACAAGCTGACATTTCAGACTTGACAATAATGTACAGTGATAATATTTTAAATGTGCAGTTTTTGTATTCTGAAATGTACAGTAGGTATGTTTATGTTATGAATAACTCTTACTATTTATCTATTTACATTTTTTCCCTGGTTTATTAAAATATTGCATTTGTAGCCCGGAAACAACATTGTCCACAATAAAAACATTTTGAGGCAAGCTTTAGAATAAATATGCCATTTTATAAGAATGTGTTTCAGTTTACAATGCTAAATGAAGAGCACTGTTTTTATTGGTGCAGTCAACACTGGACTGTTTGTTGCAAGGTACTGGTAGCACAGGCCCATAGTTCTTTTGCCATATGACTGCATGATCACCAGCTACACATGTATGACCCTCTCAATGAAATCCATTGAGTGTTGCACTGGAATAAAAGAGTGGCGATGATGTTTTAATTGGCTGTTTAAAACTAGCAGGATCGTGGCTATGACATAAAGGATAGAGCCAAAGGCGCTGTACTTTATTGCATAGCCGTGACCCATGTAAGACCGAGTCACCACTCTTTTATTCCCATTTCTACTTAATACCCTTTTTGTGAAAAAGCGTAAAAATAAAAGGAAAATTGTAATTAAACTTGTCTTTATGTAAATTGTTTCATTTCCTGTCCTCAGGCCCTTTCGCCAAAGATCACTTTGTCTGTGATGCTCAACAGTTGTGCGAACGCCCACATACTAATAAATTTTACATTGAGTACATATGTATTGATTACGTTATGCATTATTAGTGCTCATGTAAGCTGGCGCGCCACCACACATATGGCTATAGCCAACTTTAGCACTTTAGCTAACTGGTCTTAAACAGCTGCCATACTCGTTTCCCCACTGTCTCTAGACCAAGTTATTTGTATAATATCTATCTGCTGGAAACTGGGTCCATTTTTTGTGAGTAGTATTTACCATGCGCACAATAATTAACGACAGCTTGATAATGTTGATCATGTAGAAGTAGGCAACATGACACTACAAACACAGTGCACTTCCCATCAACATCTTTGCACTAATTGTGCAAGTTATTATAGCTGTAATAATTGCACCAGGGATTGCATTGTGTGATCTTAATTATTAGTAGTATACAGAGAGGCAAACTAATGAAATGCACATCAGAAACAAACATACACTTTCAAGAATTTTGATTACAGATTAATGTGCTTGTCAGAGATTAACAGAGCCATTAAACTGTTACATGTTCAGTAATTGGGTATCTTGTATAGTACTTACCCTGTGATCATTGTTTAAAGGTGTCAACGAATCTCCAAATCGGCGTTGATGTTCTTGAGATATAAATACATCACTACAGTAAGGTCTCAGCTGGTCATCAGTCATAGGTAATGGCATGGACGATATCCTGCAAGAATCAAACAGGTCATATAACTCACAGCTCCAGAGAATTAAGCATAACAAACATACATAGAGACACATTTTGTTGATTTGATATCTGGTGAATATTGGTGGAACGTTTCAACTCTTACTACTATCCACAAACTTACCCAGATAAAAACATAACAAGATACAGATCATAAACTGGGATCTACCTATGTAATAGTTTCTTATTTTGTTTAAACCTACAAGTGTATCCACCTACTAGTGTAATTATTTTTTTAAAACTCACTGACTAAAAGATGTGGATGGCATTGTGTGTGAGACATTTGAATGCCTCATTGAAGTGGACTGTACATCATTTGAGATAGAAGCATCTTGCTGGATCAGATTGTTGTCCATCGGAGCCTGCTGAAAAGTGGACATGGAATGAACATCACTGGAAGATGTTTGGTGATAAGGAGTTACTACCTCAAATGAGAACGCTTGAGATGGAAGACAAGTCGGTTGTATTGATTCCTTACTTGGCTGGATAGATGCCTTGGATTGATTAGTGAGTTGAGGTGAGGGATGAGAGAGGTTGGATTGTAATGTCACACAGTGTGAAGTGTCATCCTTTGCTGGTATGTGTGGAGATAGTGTAGAATCACACATAAATGGTGCCTCATCTGCCTGGCTGTCATGATGCCTATCAATCAACCCACAATGGGTCTCAAGCTCATCTGATTTACAAAAACACATGAAGCTCCAAGTTATTTTTCAGTGAACACAATATCAAAGAAATACAATTGAAAAAAAGCATCAGACATCAATGTGTAAACCAAACGGCTATAATTATAAGCTGCATCAAAACACACCTAACTTTAGATCCACAAAGGACTGTTGCTTTTTGGATAACTGTAAAACTATCTTCATTTATAATTCATTAAAAATATAGTAATAAAAAATAACTATTTACAATGAACTGTCAAAAAGTGACGATAAAAATAGAACTCGCCCATCATTATTCTTGTTATACTTTTCTTCTGCCTTAGTTTACAGCATGAGTTCATACTTTCACATTGACAATCATGCTGACATGTCGCTGTATTAACATTTCGGAAACATCTGAACTCATTATCAGTATCACTGAATTTGGTTTTACATTCCCTTCTACTTGATACTGGAACTATGAAGTGTCATTTGGCAGTGGATCTCAAATCTTTAAACAACTTACCTATCATGTTATCCTGCTGCTCTTCCTGTCCATCACAATCTCTCTCACTGCTAAATCTGATGTGTGTCTGACCTGGCCCATCTCTCTTAGCAGCTATCTTGATAATACTATTCAATAATACTGCTAAATCAACCGACTCACGCTTTTGTAACTTCTCATTGTGTCTGTAAACATCTTTCACTGTGCAGTATTGCTCTGCTAAATCAGGCTTCAGTTTTTTCTAAGAAACCAAATAAAAACACCAATCATAGAGGTGAGATTCACACTTTGTGTTAATTGAGCTGTCTCTCATCAAACATAGGTTCACACGACTCATACTTCGTTCTTGTTTTAGGGCAAGGCATTTTTCTTGTGTTTTTAGGGCTTTTCTAGTAGGAGGGAAATTACAATTTGTTTTGAGGCAATGATCAGGAGAACGCAGGCAATTGCCTTCATGAATATCAAGCTGCTTTTACAGGTCCATTGTAATAACACAATGCATGAAGGAGAGCAGATACACAATTCTGTTCAAGCTAGGCCCAATCCAGAACCAGACCTAGGGCTGAGTTAAAACAACTCTCAAACCTAAGTTGGCAGCAGACTATTTCTTACAAAAAAAATAATGAAATTCTGAGCACTGAAAGCACACATTAGAAGAAAACAAAGTTTTGCCTGGTTAGCCTGCTGCCCCTAAGAAACTCACACATGTCAAATTGATTGAGTAAGATAAAGAATTGTAGGAACTCACGATGTATGCCTGTCCGTGTGATTTTGCCATGACATGCAGGTAGATACGTCTTCTTGGTATGTTTGATTTACCACATAAGCTGCATTCATAGGTGTCACCCTTAGCATCAGGTGTTACCACTTTGGTCACAAAATCAAGACCTATCACATCAAAATAAAATTAAATCATCCTATTGCATAAAATATTGTGATCATCATTTCCACAGGGGTGTAAATATAACATTTCAGTTATTTACAACAATCATATATCTCATAAGTAATAAAAATTAGAAAATTAGTTAGTGGCCTGACCTTTCGACCCTAGCAGAGTCTTTCTCGAAGGCTAAATGGAATGCTTTGTGTTGTCATTTAGCCTTCGAGAAGGACTCTGCTAGGGTCGAAACGTCAGGCCACTTACTAATTTTTGAATTTATACCACAGGTTGGTGCTGCAACAGCTAATTCTATTTTCTAAAGTAATAAACATATCTCTACTGCATCCTTATGCTGATCTTGAATAATACACAGTACAAAATTTAGTCTTACCAACGATAGGTCTTTCATTCTGGTTGTGACACTGTGGTACAAATCCTCCAGGCCTTAAGCTACGCCTTTTATACTTATTCTTACAAGCATCAACAGCTCCTGTAAATAAACAATAATAGTTGCATTTCTTTCTTCAGGCTTTATTACCCTGTAGATCAAAAAACAAAAACAACTTAGGACCTGTTTGCTCCCCTGTTTGACCAATCCAACAGTAATGCAACGATAATTTTACCAGCACTACCTACCTTTTTGCTTTGTTTCCACAATGGAACCGTTTTTTCCCAATTTCGTAAATAAGTTTAGTTGTTCTGTAAAATTTGCCCCAGTCTGAGGCGAGACATCCCATGGGAACAGCTATAGTCAACAATAAAGAGCAAACATGTCACACTTCATTCAATACTTTACAAGCAAACAAAATTAATAACTAAATACAATTTTTGCCAAACAGTTGTTACTTTATGCACACAAGCAACATACATCATTACATATTCAATACTTTTTTGGGGGTCACTAAAAACCAAAGTAAAGTGTTAGGTAATTTTAATGTACATGAAAAAGTACAATAAAACTTAGTATCACCAAGTAAGTGTAACAATTACTTATTGAGTTTCATCATAATTTCAAATTGATTCATGTCTGCTCATTGATTGTGAAATTAGTGTAAGTCACACTTTACATACCTAGGTTGTATGATGGGTCCTTGGTCTGCATGTTCTACAAATAAAACCAAACCAGCAATATTCATCATTGGAACAGGACAAGATAAAAATATGTAACAAATAATGTATTTGTTATGTGTATTAATTACCAGTTTATGTTTAGGTCCTTTAAGATGCATCTTAAGATTGAGAGGTCCGCTGCACACAACATCACATAGCTGTCAAGAAAACCAACAAAATATCAGTGAGTTTTTGTACATGCACTGAAATGCGCCGTATTTTTGACCGCGTGAGGGCGCTCTCAAAAATATTTTTATCACTTCCGGGGGTATAAGCGATTATCGTCTGCTCAGCTCTGTGTACAGTTTTAACGTCAGCTTCACTTCTGTGCGCGGTATAGTTTTTAGTTGCTTCTAAGGTTGGTTATAACGGCTCCTTTAAAGGTCTTATTGTTCGTAATGGATATGATGTCTGGTGGTAACGTGTTCCAGTCTTTTTAATAACTGTTAGGGGGAAGTATTTGAAGCAGTCTAAATTTACTCTTTGTTTGCGGAGAACAGTTGGTAATGTAGGCCTTGCACTTTGCTGTGAATGTGATTGTGTCTGGATTGGCGTGTGACAAAAAGACATCCCAGAGCTTGATGACCCCACTGCAGCATCAGTTATTCAGCTCAAACGTTGGTTAGCAAGCAGAAGAGGAGCATCAACTTCTGGCAATGAAACGGAGCTTGTAAAAAGGTAAACGAACAGTTCACGTTCATTGACTGTCCATCCATGCCTATCTTGGATAATCCTAAACTACATCGTGTAGACAGTTAAGGACTGGAACACGTTACCACCAGACATCATATCCATCACGTACAATAAGACCTTTAAAGGAGCCGTTATAACCCACCTTAGAAGCAACTAAAAACTATACCGCGCACAGAAGTGACAGAACGCCGATGTTAAAACTGTACACAGAGCTGAGCAGACGATAATCGCTTATACCCCCGGAAGTGATAGAAATATTTTTGAGAGCGCCCTCACGCGGTCAAAAATACGGAGCATTCAAAATACACCGTTAATTTACAGGTTACGTTTGTGAAAGCAAAGGACAATTATTAAACTTTTCTTACATAAATCATAAGCTTAATAGGCCCAAATCATTAATGAAAAACTAGTTCAATGCAACACCTATGGGCTTTTGGTAATTGTGTGAACCAGTTTGTGCAAAGTGGGCATGGCTGACAGTGGAATTACGTCACACTTACAAACAGGATACCAACAAGAAGTGCATGTACTTGCACTTTAGTTGGTTTTCATACTGTATTTGTTTTGTGCACTGACTTTCATAAGAATTATGAGTTTCATTGTTGTTGATATGCCTAATTATACTGCAAATGTTAAAATGAAAAAATGTTTGTCCAACAGCATAGAAAATGGAAGATGACCTCACCTTGCAATAGCAACATCTATTTTCCTGTGTTTTGTATGTTGTATTACTGTTCTCATCATCATTGGGGATTACATGTATATGGCATGAATCAGCAGTAGCCCCTTCGTCATATCTCATTTCATTTGCCATGTTCTTAACGAGTGGCTCTCTAGATACTGGATGTGTAATAGTTGAAGAATTACTCTGACATTGTGCATCTGGTGCAGTAGGCTCCGATATACCCTTCTGGTTAGGCTCATCTGCTTTGGTAGAGTCGTTACTTGCATTTATAAAACCTTCATCTTTTCTTAGAAATAACTGTTGATTGCTTGGATGTAAAGATGGCAGTTGTGGATTAGGCAGTTGCTGTGATTGCCGTCTCCACATTGGTTGATACGTTTGTTGATGACATGTAGAATGGGATGTAGACTCTAGTTGCCGATGATGTGTGTAATGGGTAGGTTGCTGTGTCATTATCTGACTAATTAGAGGTAGAGATCCCTCATGTAATGAAGTCACTCCTTGACTTCTCATTGCTTCAGATGTAGTTACACCCATTGGGAATCTTGTAATTTGATGAGTGGATGTTGATATCCAAGCTGGTCCTTGATAGTCAGTCTGATTGTCCTTTCCTTCTGCTATATTTCTCATGACAGATGAAGTGGCTGAAGAGTCAGTAGGAAACGAGGAATCATACATATCTAGTGATTGATGGACTCCTGCCAGGTTTACATGATGTGCACCACTATAAGTTGGGTACTGCTGACTTGGGGTAAGGTTTGTATTTGGATAAGGGTGGTTGTCTAAGAGTCTCTGGTATGAAGCTTCTGATGTCATAGATGATCTCTGTTGTTGCCAGTATGTGTAAGACTGCTGGTAGCTCATGTTCAGCTTGTCTGCAAATAAATTTGTTCATAAAAATTAAAGCATGAATGTTCAGATTCTGAATTAACGTTAGAAATTGACCATTGTGGAGTCCTATGCCTATAGGTCCTACATATAGAGGTTGTTATGCTGAACCTCAAACTCAGTCTTGGTCATTACTAATTTTACCTTTTCATCTTTTTAAATGTACCCAACTGGATACATGTAAAATGTTGAGGAAAAAAATGCCAAATTTGAACACGTCCATCATAGCTCTCAGGTCTTTTAGGGACGTGACCAATACAATAAAGTCTCTGATTATCGCAGCTTTTCTATTACTTGTACTTAATAGGGTAGTCTAGGCAGTAATAAAAGTCAGAGTTTGACACTTGCCCAGTGTGTTGTAGAACTCTAGAGTCAATACTCTTACTTGAGTACTGTTTTTGAGGAACTTGACTGGTATTTGTACACAGCTAGTGAGCTAGTAGTACTACACTAGTAGTAGTAGGACTACCGCATTAATTATTATTAAACATTTATTAGTAATGCCTTAATCTATGGGGCTGCTCATCAGAGACCATATGTTCAGACACAAATGTCTCTCGTCCTCAGCATATAATAGCAGTAGCACTTAGCAGCACCTGAACCTACATAAAACAACAACAATTAATTTTATACTTTGCCAGCAATATGAATAGAATCAATGAAGTGATATCGTCTAGTTACTAAATCACAATTTTTGATTTGTGCAATTCATATTCATTATATTATCCCCTAAACCAATGTTTGTTGTGCGAGATGTTCATGTTGCTCATCCATAAGGCAACCACTGCACTACTACACTAGTGCTAGCTAGTGAGTTAAGTACTACTACTAACTACATGTATAGCCCACCTTGTTGGGCGGTTATGGGTCTCTTTTATCATCAAGACGATGTTCAAAGAGAGCCATAACAGCCCAACAAGGTGGGCTACTACTACAACTAGACTACAGTATTCTGTAGGTAGTAGTTGTTGTAGTAGTAGTACATTAATAGGCCTACACTATTTTGTATCCTACAAAAAATTTCCGTATCCTGCTACCACTTTACAAGGGATTTATTTGATTTGTTAATTGATGTTGGACTTCATGTCCCTTTCTGTAATATTCCTGGTGAGGAATTGGCAGCTAAAACGCAAAATTTTGACCTTTAAAAAGGAAAATTCAAGTGCACATTTCATCGCATGGACGGAACTCTTGCGCACTCTCCCCCTAACAAAGTCGCCCCCTATGCATTTTTTTGCTATTGTTGCAATGATTTTCTAAGGGGAAATTTTGTTGTTTTTAACTTGATTCAAGAAAGGGAATCCTTAAAGACTTTATACATTTTTGTTGAGGATAAATAACTTAATAACTAGGGCCTATAACTAATTGAAAAACAACAAATTTACAACAAATAAACGTAAAAACATATCTTACAGAAATATATTTCATAAGTTATGTATGTACTTTAAAAACTATCAAAAGACGAATAGAAAAATATACAGGAGATTTAATAAATAAATTAATCTTGCACTGTAACTGTCAACCAAATGATAAAACGACGAATAAAAAATAAATAAACGGGCAGAGCCCATACCGAGATAGTGTTGTTGTTATTTGTAAGATAAATCTTTTACTTTTTATTAGACAGTAAAATTCACACTACATTTTTTGCACTGCAGTTGCCCTTGTTTTATGAGTTAGTTAACTTATTTTGCACTCTTGTCTGAAGACGTTTTATAAAATCGCGTCACAGAGATGTCACTTGTGGATTTGGCGAAACTTACTAACACTAGCAAGGTCTATCCCAAATACAGCCTGGTTGATTCTGTAACTGTAAAAGTTAGTGTCCATCCGGGGCATTGCCGAAGATGGCAGCACAGCCTCGCAAAAGACTTTGTTAGGTAGGGGGCGACTTTGTCGGAGGGCGACTCTGGCGGGGGGCGACTTTGTAGGGGGCGACATTGTGAGGGGGCGAGTTTGTACCTGGAGGGGGCGAGCTTGCTGGGGGGCAACTTTGCAGGGGGCGACTTTGTGGGGGGGCGACTTTGCCGGGGGCGAGATGACTGGTTTCCGTACTCCTACTGACTACTGTATACTACTACTAGTAGTACGAGGTTCGTTCGGCTATCGTCTCCACAATCTGATTTCAAAAAAGAACTGTAGCCAGTGTAGGCATGTAAACGTGAAGGGCAAAGAGTTTCGACTAGGATTTTGTACATGTCACTAGTTTGTGGAGATGATAACGGAAAGAACCTCATTCATACTATAGTTTTAGGAGTAGAACTAGCCTACATGATGATGTAGGAGTAGAGCTCCCCCTGAGTCCCTTTATTAACTACACGAGGTTTAGAGCAGTAGGGGAACTATAAGTAGGCCTATAACCTCACTTAATTTTTAGTCTAGCTGTCTAGACCCCAAGAGATGGGAGCTGAGATGGGAGCTTTGCCTATATCCTCCCCTGTCCGGTTTTCGATGTAGTATGCCTTTTTCTTTGAATTGAAAAACAATAAAAATATTCCATAATCAACTGATGCCCTAATTACCTTCCTTTGTTTATAAGAAATATGCAAACATATATTAAAACGTGATGGACATTGAAACTTTCACACCACGCACCGATCTTCGATGACTTCAATAGCGTCCCATTTGTTTTGAGTTTGACCTGTTTTCGATGCAAACAAGAAAGTATGGTGTCCGGGTGAAGCCATACGTGGAAGAAACATCTGCAGTGACTACAAGTGTTCTGTGAGACTTTGTGTATGACTCTATAGCCAGCAGTTTTCTTCATTTTATTCAACATATTTTTATTTAGTTTTTAAAATAACCATGGTATTTTTCAAAAACTAAAAAAAAAATTATAAAAATAAAAAATGTAAATAATTCTTGGCTTTCAAATCTTATTTTTATTTAGTTTTGTGTCATTTTATGTTTCTTAACATTTATAATAAAGTATATAAATAAACAGTGATAATCGAATCACAAAGTTGATGTTTAAATTTTAATATTAATAACAAAAATGATAGAGTGTTACAAAAGAAAATTATCCAGACTATTAGAAAATGATATAAGGCACGTCTTTAAGCCTCTGTATTTTTTTTCCCAGAATGCTCAGCAGAATGTTCAGTCACATGATTTGATCATCGTGAATTGTGAATTGAAAAAGTGTTTGATGAAACTTTTTCGGTGGGGAAATTTTTTTTTATGGCCCCGACAGTATGACATATTTTTGTACCTTGCAGAAATGCCTAAAATACCACAACTTTTTGCATTTACAAGTGCAACTAACCAGTGGAGCCTTACATGTTTCTAAGTTTTGGTCAAATGTGAGGAGACTCTTTGCTTGGCAAGTCAAACCACAAAAATTGTATCTAGGGACTGTTTACATCGCGCACAGAGAGGTAAAAGATTTGCCTCGATTTCAGGGACGCCCTGAATACAGGGCGTCCTACGATACTAGTTGCGATAATCAATCGGAACCCTCCATCCAACGATTATCGCAACCATCGCAACTATGTATTAAGGCTAAGCCTTGCCGAGTTCCCTTGTATTTGTAATGTTGGGAAGATCATCTTATTCTTACTTAAACTTAGCAAACAAACAAACAAACAAACTGTATAGTGTCCTTACCGCCGTTGTCTCAGCTTTTAATCACTCAACACTGAAAACATGTCATTCATGAGTGAATGTTGTCACAGGTATACTGCTGGTAGACTTGTTGACAAGTCGTTAATGATGGTCGCGGTGAGTCGAGTCGCGTGTGGTGTATCGGGGGTGATCTCGCGAGAGCATTCTTTATTAGGCTACAACATGTTGTAGCCTAATAAAGAATGCTCTCGCGAGATCACCCCCGATCACTGCTCTCGCGCGAAGTTGCTGGCTAAATGCGACCAGTCGTGAGAGCAGTAATCTCGCACAGAGCAGCCCTCTCGCGGGATATTGCGAGAAAGCCGTTCCGCTATCACCGCGACAGACATTTAACGACTTGCAGTCGTGAGAGCAGTAATCTCGCACAGAGCAGCCCTCTCGCGGGATATTGCGAGAAAGCCGTTCCGCTATCACCGCGACAGACATTTAACGACTTGTCCACAAGTCTAGTATACTGGCCGCGCCGGGGCCGCCGCCGGGTGATATAAGAGGAATCCCGAAACGACGAGTTTAGCGTCGATCTGCGCACTTCCGGGTTTGAAAACGAGGCTCACTGTGTCACAACAACTCCACTGAACGTTACACTTATGGTGTCTGCTACCGCGCGATACAGACCGAAGTACAACTTTCGTGTGAGATTACACCCAAATACAAGAACGAAATACGATTTGAGCGTGTTGAGGTAGAAGCCAAGCACAGGTAAGTTTAATGGAGGAAAAACCAGGCTGCAAAATTGTTACAATTGCAGGCTATTTTGAGTGAAAATATGCTAACGATTTGCATGTTAAAACGTGGTGCTTCAACCCTGGCCCCGTCTACCCCAAGTTTTGCGGAGGCAGTTTTGCCAAAAGTCTTTGTTGAAATACTTGAACTTCATTTGTTTGAAACTGGTACTTCTACCAAATTAATAACCTCTGTGTGAGTTTCTTAGTGTCAGAATTGGGGCCGAAAAAAATAATAACATTGGCGTCCGAAAATTTGGCACAAAGTCGCAGGGTGTTCCTTTAGTATGTGGCACACTTGTGATAGAATAGCCCAAAATTCCACATTCGCATTTCGGAATGTCCTTTAAGTAAATAAATTATAACAAATCAAATTTGTATGTACTCACATATCCAGCTAGAAGTTTGACAAAATAATTTCCTTAATTTTTGGAAGCATTTTTTAAAAGGTTCACTTTGCTCTTTGTAACGTTAAACTAGCTACATGTATTAAAAACATCTTTAACCCATGTCATGAAATAGTGTTGTGAATCCCAAGCTAATAATACAGAACTGATTTGAGGGACGGCTCTGTTTATGAATTACTTGTTTTAATCATGTACATGTATACTTTTGTTTTGCAGGTGCTTTGTTTCACCATGCCATCCAGAGGAGTTGAATGTGCCGCATATGGGTGCAGCAATCGATTCTATAACAAGGACTTGTCAAGGTCGCAGTTTCATTTTTTCTGCTTTCCCACTGATCGCAAACTCCGAGACCGATGGTGCACAAAAATCAAAAGGGATCATGGTCGAGACGGATTCCTTGTCAGTAAGTCTACCCAGATTTGCAATGTGCACTTTAATGATACTGACATCAAGAGAACCCTCAATGGAGTATGGAGACTGAAGCCTGGTGCTGAGCCAAAAGATGTACTCTCTGACAGTTCGTCACCGAAAAAACGCAGAGTTCTTCATAGATCGACCTTTGAAGGTCCCTCAACTTCATGTGGGGTAGCTGATGAACAGACAACAAATGATGATGAACCGATGAATGAGGATGAGTCATTATCTGATACAATGGAGAATGATGTTCAGGTGAATCAAATCAAGGAGAATGAACAGTCAAATGAAGTGACAGAACTTAAGGAGTCAGTACAAAGACTGCAGAGGATGGTAAATTCTCTAACTGAACAGAATGAACGAAATAAGTTTGTTAATAGTTTGGAGGGAGATGATTCCTTAACAAAACACTACACTGGATTTCCCACTTACTCTTTGCTTTTAGCCATGTTGTCTTTTTTGAACCCAGGTGAGAATTGTGAGAATGTCATAACCTATACTGCAAATAGAGAGAGTGAGCCTTCCTGTTCTGTATACCAGCCTCCATCAGCCATGGACTTAGATCACAGCTATTCAGCTTCACACAAAACTCATCATAAACCTGGGAGAATAGCACAGCTTTCACCCAAGGAACAATTCATTTTGGTCCTTTGTAGACTCAGGCAGAATTTTTCTGTAAAGCATCTGGCATACCTTTTTAGCATTTCAGAGTCAAGTGTTAGCAGATACTTCATCACATGGATTAATTTCATGTACTTTAAGCTTGGCTCACTCCCTATTTGGCCAAGTAAAGGTATTATCTCGAAAACAATGCCACAAACTTTTAGAGACAAATACCCAGATACAAGGGTCATTGTTGATTGTTCTGAAATATTTGCACAGATCCCAGATTCTCTAACGCTCCAAAGTATGCTTTGGTCAAACTATAAGCACCATATAACTTACAAAGGACTCCTGGGTATCGCACCTAGTGGCGCAATTACATTCATAAGTCAACTGTATCCTGGATCAATGTCAGATAGAGAAATAGTTATCCGGAGTGGGTTTCTGGACCCCAAGCTGTTTCAAAAGGGTGATGTTGTGATGGCAGACCGTGGTTTCACAATTGATGATTTGCTAAAGCCAATGGGTGTCAAACTAAATATCCCTGCCTTCCTCAAAGAAAGGAAGCAGTTTGAAGATGAGACCATTGAGACACAGCAAATAGCTGCAGAGAGGATTCATGTCGAAAGGGCGATAAACAAGGTCAAGAAATTTCGTCTTTTTGACAGTGCGATTCCTCTGACCATGCACGGCTCCATTAATCAGATTTGGACAGTGTGCTGTCTTTTGACAAATAGTTTTAATCCAGTAATCTCAATGTCTGGTAATGTGTAAAACAAACCATTCCTTGTAAAAAAAAACCAGACAAACTCACTGATATTCATTTTATACATAGCACTCTCATGCCTTTTATTTAAATACTACTTAAAGGTTTGCTAAAATACTACATGTAAGTAATGGTGCTTTTATGTTACACCTGTATTACTTTTGTTAGAAAAATCATTTTGTACATTCCTGTGTACTTTTAAATGATTTATTTATTTATTTTTTAAATAACAGTCTTCAGGAGCGCTAACATAATTTGGTCACTTGCTGACATATGGCTGGATTCTCAACGTGAGGTCACATGCATTACATAATATATCATCATGAGTGGTTTTTTAAATATAAAGAACACATATTTTTCATTGTTTTGGAAGACCCTGTCCCAGAACAATTGTTCTCTGGAATAACTTATCAATATTATTATGTAATGATGACCTCACATTGAGAATCCAGCTACATGTGTATATGTACAGATACATCCTGTTTTGCTCCTGGGATGTCCTCTTCTGTGAGACCAGTGGACATTGCCTAATAAAAGATAAAATAAATATGTATACAATTTTCAAAATTTGTTCTTTAATTTATACAATAATGCCAAGGAATGTTTCTGATATAAATTTTCTAAAACAACAAACTCAACAACTGTCAAAAATATGTCGGTCATGTTTGTAACCAACCGGAAATATAATGAAAACCTGGATATAAAATGGCCTCCTTTGATATTTTGAAGTAGCTAGTCTATCAACAACATTGTTTACACTTAAGCATACACAAAAGTGTGAAGTCAGTCTAACCAACCAAAAAAATAAAAATGTTTGAAGTGTTCCCTAACGGCACTTGAATAGAGCATTAAAAATTCCAACGTAGTCCAAGTGAACATTTTAGAATTGATTTATGATAAACCCTTATTATCCCTATTTACAATCACAAAAGGCATGTCTGACTGTGTCTTATTTGTGGAAGAACATTCTCAATGGATCAAATTCACTTTGAAATAAAATTTACAAATCAAGCCAACTTTAGTCAGACCTAGCTATATTTCTCTTTGCGAAAGAGAAATATAGCTAGGTCTGACTAGGTCTGGACTTTGTCATTAATTGTTGAAATCATTGATTGTATGAGACTTTTATTTTTACTGTGAAATTGTGGTTAATACATAGAGGAATAAAATAGCTTTTATTTCATTCCTCCATTCCTCCATGGTTAATACTTATGCTCTTCCTTTGGGCTTCGATGGGGGTGGGGGCTCTTAAGTAGAGCAAGGCTACCCGACATGCCCAAGTTTTCGGTACTCCCATTTTGTGCCCAATTTCCGGACATCGCCGTTTTTTAATTTCGGGGAATGTTTCATGGCACGGAAATCGTTAGCAGAGATTAAAAAGCAAGAGTTTTGAAGGTAAAGGTACCAGTAATTCACTGAATAAAATTGGAATTTGTCAACGACGAAATGTGGCGACACTGACCTCGAAAAGTGGAGGAAAGTGTCAAAGACAAGGTGCTCCACATTAAGTGGTCGAGTTTCTGAACTTCAACAAGCAGTAACTCTACGTATTCGTCAGGTTCCACGTCACGTCAAGGATCGGACACACAAACACAAACGGTGCGTCAAAACCACGACAGAAAATGGTCAAATTATCCTTTCATTATAAGTGACATGATTACGAATTTATGACATATCAACATCTGATTTATTCCATGCAACTTCAGCTACAAAAAATAAGGTATAGAGGGAACGTACATCTTCCATGCAGGGACTGACTTACCTTCGTTGTTGACATACGAGTAGTTTGTGCAGCCATGTTGAGAATGTAGCACAGTGAGCCTCGGTTTCGACGCGGATGTGCGCAGAAGGCACTAATTCGAAATTCCTCTATAAAGGCACTGAACACGTTTTGTAATTGTCAAAGACCAGTATTCTCACTTGGTGTATCCAAACATATGCATGAAATAACAAGCCTGTGAAAATTTGGGCTCAATTGGTCATTGAAGTTGCAAGAAAATGATGAAAGAAAAAACAGCCTTGTTGTTCAAATCAGTGTGCTTTCAGATAGGAATAAAAGGCTTCTGGCCAGAAGTCTTTTATTATTTTAGTGGGAAATTACCTCTTTCTCAAAAACTACGTTACTTCAGAGGGAGTCGTTTCTCACAATGTTTTATACTATCAACAGCTCTCCGTTGCTCGTTACCAAGTAAGTTTTTATGCTAATAAATATTTTGAGTAATTACCAAACGTGTACAGTGCCTTTAAGTTAATTCTACCTCCTTGCCCCGGCCCCCCTAATACCTAAACGACCCTGGTTATAATGGTATTAGTCACCGGTAGAGGGCGCAACACGGCTGGCTCGGAGGGACTGCACAAGTCTATGCATCTAGCTCTCTAAAACAGTTCGTTTTAAGCCACTCCTCTTCTCCAGTAATTCGTGTTGCGATATCGGTGACTACGTTAACCCATGGAGGAATAAGAACACACCAAATGAACGTCGCCAACCAAGACTACTAATCTATGGCCAGCTAGTGCAGTAGTAGTGGGAGTCCGCCGGTTCATACTTCACGCGAAAGCGAATGCAAAGCGAAACTTTCTTGCGACACAATTATTATTGGGAAAAACTGCGCGTACCAATTATTATTGCGTCACCAAAATTCGCTTTGCATTTGCATTCGCGTGATTAGACAGCGTGTGAACCACTAGCACAAGTTAAGTGTTTAGACACACATACATGTACATTCATAGGCTAAATGCCTATATTTATCTCGTAGAGCTTACGTCGTCACGATTGTCGCACCCCTTTATGTGTGTTGGCAGTGTGATCACTTAATTACCTCTAGCTTCCCCCAGTGCTTTGGCTGTTAATATTATATTGACAATTTAAAAGCTATTGCATTAATCCTAATCAATTTGCTCCGAATTACTTTCCTGTTTGTGAAATCGTATTCGCACGGATCATGGTATTTTTGGAATGGATCTTACTATGCAACGCCATCATACGTCTAATCGATCGAGCCTTCCCATTGTGGCATGCAAGAGAATCTGTCCCCCGGAGATTCTGTCTCTAGTCAAGCTTGGGACCAACATTCCTGAGAAAAAATGTTCATCCGATATATGTCACGTCACCTTCGTATGTTCGATTCCGTCTTTGTCTGTTGTTTCTGCAGCCGTTTTCTCGAAGAAAGTTTCTACTTTATTCAAATTAACCAATCCGAAAATTTGTTGCTTGGTTCAGGTAATTTCTGTAATGTACTATGGCTGGATATGAATAATTTACAGTGTGGTAGGTTTGGAGATATTTATTGATATTTTCATGCTATATCGGAACTGAGCTTATATCAGGGAAATTTCTTTCAAAAAACAATTCATTATAAACACTTTGCTTACAGAAACGTTTAGAGACTTCGAGAAACTTGCAAAGAAATTTAAATCAAAATACTACAATGTTGTTAAAATTTTATTATGTCGAAAAGTGCACTGTCAATTAGCAATTTTCAATAAAAACTCGCAAAATAAAGGGAGCTTTGAATAATTAACACAGTTGCATAAGTGTTTGGAGAGAAAGCACATTCAGCTATATGTGTCAGCTGTTTGGAAAATTGTTGTTATGTTAATTAATGTTATTGTGTCTCTCATGAGCTCAACACGTTCCAACCTCAGACTGGAATACAACTCAATATTTTGTGCAATGCGAACCCAATGCGTCTTACGAGCAGGGCTCACGAGTGCTGTACTACTACTACTACTATACTATACTACTGTTAAACATGAAACTATATAGACTGCAAGTCAACTGTAGTTGTTTTTTCCCAACAAAGTCAGTCAACTAAATCTAACGACTATACGGTCTGGGAAAATACTTTAAAGGAATAGTACAACATTAGTATAAAATACATGAAATTGTATATACTTTTGGTACAAATCTACTCAAAATTTAGAGTCAATTGTTTTTCTATACGTTACGTACTGCTTATAATCTTTAAGGGATATTAAGTCATATTTTGTTTCATTTAGTTATTATTATTGTTTAGAAGACTATGCAGCAATCCTTCACCGATCTTGAACTCTTGGTGGCAGCAGATACCGCCATTATTGCGGTGGTACCTGGGTGGTACTGCGCTGCCTAGCGACGGGTTTAAGCGATTTGCAAAGTGAAAGTCCAATAACCCGCGACTGATCAAATGATCGCCGTGTAGCCCAAACCTTATACCAGTCGCTAGGCAGCGCAGTAGTACCACCCAGGTACACC